>CM060924.1:1026331287-1027595453 GCA_030737875.1 Allium sativum
CACCAGGACCTCCTTTGTACCGGTCAATAGTTCAAACCCCAACTCGCCTCTCTAGGCCTTCTTCAATCCAAAAGAAAATCAAAAAGCCAAGCGGCTTGCCCAATCGGCCCATAAATCACCAAATCCATAAAAAAATAAACGTGTACTTTTTTCAAGCATATCATTGCATCCTTTCCGTTTGTTACCAATTCAACATATACCAATGTTATTCCAATCAAATTCCAATCTGTTTTTATCCACAAATCCAACCATTCGCTTATAACTAAGCCAATTTCCATTTTGGACTCAAATTCCATTATCAATTCCAAATTCTTACGACATCGATCCAACCTACTCGATATTATTATAATTCAATTCCATTTCAGTTTCAATTTTCTTTCATAAATTTCTATTTAAATTTGTTTTTAATTCATACAATTTACCTAGGAATTTTTAAATAGCTTAGCTCTTTCAAAAATCAAACATCCCTTTTTAAGATTCAAAACAACCTCCTTTTTCTCAAAACAATTTAACATAAAATCTTTGGTAGTAATTCGTCACTTACAACTCGAAAGTGAACACTGATGATGTGGCCAGTATCATCAGAGTTATTTCCCACCTATCGAAGTGAGTTCAATATTATATCACTTACCAAAACCATATTTAAACAATTTCATTTTGAAATATTTTTCAAAATATCATTCACGATACTTGTAAACAATTTAAAATCTCCCAGGATTTTAGAATTCTCATAAACTTATTCCAAATCCATTTACAGACACCCTTCCACATTTTGGGAATTTCAATTCCAATTCTAATTTAAATTTTAGATTTACTTCATCTTATTTCATATATTATACGTATATGAATTATATTTGGTTATAAATACATAACCAACTCACTTGAAGCTTCATTCGATTTAGATAACAACCAACTCATCCAATGTACCATAATACTTCAAATACTAATATTTTGTTTATATCAAAATATAATTTGGGTAAAATTATTTCATTTACCCTTTTTCAAAACATATTGTGTGGTTTATTGTATTCAAGCGTTTAGAAACTCCTATCTATACATTTGATCAAACTGATCGATCAGAACACATAAACAATTCAACCAATGAATCTCCAAATATAAAACATATTTTTATATCAAATAACAAATACGTTCACTCGTATATATACACTCAAATCAATCTTGGGCATTACTAACCCCATCTCTACTGAGTCACGCCACAGAGCCAAGGTAATAACTAACCTTTAGCTCCGATACCATTGTAACGAACTGGTTTCGACCCCGAAAATCAACACAAAACTACCATGCTGATTATTCAAACATCGGAAATACCTGATCAATAATAGAAAGAAGTTAGAGGGTGAGAATAGATAAGATAGAAAATTAGAATAGAAGATGAAGAAGATCACCAAAGAACAGAATCAGAGTAATACGAATCTCACAGCGGAACGAATAAAATATAATATATAACATAACTCTGCACTAAAACAATATATATATATATATAATAACATTATCAGAGTACAACACTTACACACAGCGGAAATAACAATAGCTATATAATCCTGAAGCCTCCTTCTTCAAGCTCCTCTAAGTATATCTGTAAATACCTGAACTACTTGACTGCCCATAAAAATTTGGGCACTCAAGAGTTTAGGGAAAACAAAACAAAATAAGCTTGGGGTCAGTCATGGGACTGGTGTGAGTAAACTCAAATCATTTTGGTTTAACTTTTCAAAATCCTTTTCAAAAGAAAAGATAATCGTAACACCGATCCACACATAAACTGTAACGACCCATATTTTTACGGTATATAAATAATTTGTTTAATTATTTAAATAATGGTTTGGTTATTTAAAATGACCAGAATTAAATTATAGTGAATAACTAATTAAAATAAATAATATAATAATATATTTAATTTCTTAAATAATCAGAAATAGTGAATATTCACAATATGGTGTGAATTGGATCACCTGTGATATTTAATTCAGTTTAGAATTGAATTAAAATAATGAATATATTATTTGAATGGCAGTTTGAACATAGAATTATAATATAATTAAAATCGAGCTTGAAATGGCGCGGAAGTTCGCTATTTGGTGATTCGAACTTCAACTGAATATAAATGGTCCATTTTAAATCGGATTTTTGTGAAACAAGAAACGTTCAGAGCCGGTGAAGTGTATTTTTCTAATGGAAGAGAAAAATTGGGATTTCATTGTGTAGATTTTGATTTATGTCCAAATCAAAATTTAGAAATGTCGCTATGGCATTCCTTTATAATTTATATCGATTTATTTATATTTTAAAATGGATTTTTTAATATAAATTGAATATCGATATAACTGGGAACTTTGAAATATCGAGTTATAAATCCTAGTGTAGCAGTATGATATTTTGTTGTGAATATATACGATAATATTTAATTCTAACTATTAAGTTTAATTATTTTTAAATATATTTATATATTTAAATAGGTATTTTCGGAGCTTTAAAAATAGCCAGTTTTGAAAACAACCTCTATTTTCAACAAAACTAATTTTGTTGGATCCGCAATATTAAATTATTGTTAGATTTCAATTTCCGTGATTTTTGAAGTTAGTATGTGGCCGTATGCGATTTTAATGTGAAAAACAGTCAGTATTTTGACGGTTAAAAATATGCTATGTGAGCCAACGAAGTCGAAATTCGACGAAACTAGTTTCGTTGGGTCCATAATGTCGAACTCTAGTAGCATGTGCGGTTTGGTTATTTTTGGGTGTCGTATGTGATCACAGGAATTTTAGAGGACAAATACAATCAGTGTTTGCTTAAAAATAAATATAATAAGAAAATTAAAAAACATTAAAAATTACCTATATATATTCCTTAACTTCCTAAACCCTAACCTATTTTCCTAGAAGGCAAAAACATTGCGCTGCCATATTTTTCCATCTTCTCTAAAAAAATTCCTCTTTGAAAATTCATATTTATTCATAGAAAATCATAAAAATCGTAACATATATATATATATATATGCATTCAGCAACTGAAGGGCTTCACGCTTATTTTCATTTGGGTGAGTTCAGCGTCAATTTTTGTCGTTCAAAAATGGTGCAGCGAAGTTAGGGTTAA
This sequence comes from Allium sativum, assembly GCA_030737875.1. Lineage (NCBI taxonomy): Eukaryota > Viridiplantae > Streptophyta > Magnoliopsida > Asparagales > Amaryllidaceae > Allium > Allium sativum. The sequence continues at coordinate 1,026,334,402 of CM060924.1, forward strand.
TGAAAATGTGGGATTTAAGCACTTGCGCTCGATTTGGGTATTTGTTCTAAAATCGGGGTATAGATTAACATCGGATGTGAATTTTTGGGTGGGTTTTGTGTTAAAACATCTTGATAGTTTTACTGTATGGAGCCAGAACGCGTCGATGACGGATTTTGGGTGGTAGGTGCGAGCCATACTTTTTGGGTATGGTTTGAAAGAGGGTTCGAAGGAGAAGGGACCGGTGTATTTTGTTCGGCAAACAATGATGAGAAGAAGGAGAACAAGAAGCAAGAATGGGCGGTAATGGCCATTGTACGGGATAGTTCACGGTCTGTAAGAGGAGAGGGATAGGAGTAGTGGGTATGTGTAGTTATGGGCCGAGAAGTAGAACGGTAAGGCCCATTTATAAAAGGAATTTGGTTTAGTTTGATTTAAATATTGCAATCAAACTTGGAAAATTAATATCTTTGTCTTACTTAATAGAAATTCTACAAAATCAGATTCGTTGGGATCGTATGGACGGTGGCCACACCATGGAACTGATCGGGAGTGAATTGGAGCTCGTTTGGATTTATGGTGAAATTAAACGTCTGAATCAAATCAATGAACAATTGTCGCTAATTAATGATAACCGTCCAATGTGAGTAAATCTCACTAACTCTACTCAATTTGTATTTCTATAAAATATTTTTAAAATTCATAAATAATGGTTGTTTGCTGTGTGTTGGCTGTTTGGTTGAACTGATAGTCAGTTGACTGAAAATATAGATAATGCTATAGATATAAATCGTTAATCAAATATTGATTCTGCTTATCAAAATATTTCATAGTAAAATGAAATTGATGTTAATTTTATTGTTTAACATCTGTGGATGCAGGGAAACAGGTCGGAGGGACCCAACTGGGTTCCTCAACATTTATTTTACTGTTTTCATATATTGTGTTATATGATGTGATATGAATTCTGTTGTTGATTTTGTATGTTTGAATGATGCCGATCATTGTTATATGGTACATCAAATACAATAAGGAATACTGGAATGTTAAAAAGGAAATTTTCAATGTTATATTGAAAAAGAAATATTTATAAAATCGAAAGATTTTATAAAAAGAAAACTATTTATTTAGAAAATAAATAGAATAAAAAGGAATATTTATTTGTTAACCAAATAGGAAGAGTTAAAGGGAAATATTTGTAAAACATTTACAAATAGAAATGAAAAAGAATTATCTGTAAACTATTTACAAATAGAATCGAAAAGGGATATTTATTTGAAGAATAAATAGAATAGAAAGAGGCAATATGTGTAAAATAAATAGAAAGAGAATAGTTAGATTATCAAAGGAATTACTTATAAAATCAATAGATTTTATAAAAAGAAAATATTTTATAAATAAATAGAATTATCAAAAAGGGATTTATTTGGTAAATAAATAGATTATAAAAAAGAAATACTTGAAAAGTGAATAGAATAGTATAAAAGAGGATTTTATATTTGAAAGCTTTAAACCCGTGCTTCGCACACGGGTATAACATGATATTAATTTAAAGCAAAGATTTTAAATAGAATCTATTCCAACAAATAGATTTAGAAGACAAATTTATAAATAATATTTTATAAATGAAATTTTTATAATTGGATAAATAGAATATATAAGTCAAGACTTATATAGAAAAGTAAGAATCGATTTTAACATCGATATTTGAAACTAAATAAACGTTGGAGTTAATTAGTTAGAGTTAATCCATTAGAGTTAATCAGTTAGAGTTAATCAGTTATAGTTAATCCATTAGAGTTAACCAGTTAGAGTTAATCAGTTGGAGTTAATCCATTAGAGTTAATCAGTTAGAGTTAATCAGTTAGAGTTAATCCAAATGAGTTAATCCAAAGGAGTAATTCGAAATAGTTTATTCGAATAGAATTAAGGGAGTTAATCGAATATAGTTTATTCGAAAAGAGATTAATCAACTGTAAATCATTCGAAGTGAATTAATCGAATCATTCGAAGAGAGATTATCGAATATAGTTATTCGAAGAAAGAGTTATCGAATATAGTTTACTCAAAAGGGAGTTATTGAATAGAGATTTTTCAAAAGAGAGCCATATGCCAGAATCGATTATATCGAATTAATGAAAGTAATATTTACTTCCCGTTCCAAATCAAGTTTTACTAATTTAATAATAAATTAGTTGTTTGTTTATTTATTCAAATTAAGGAAGAAAAGTTATATTTAAGTTATTATATTTCAAAAGTATGAGATTATATCACTATGGTTATAATCAAATAATTTTGGTAAAAGAAGTGGATTCGTAAATAGAATCCAAGAGTTTCGTAAGGAAGTTTGTTAAAGGTTTAAAGGTGGACCTTGTCTGTTTCGAAGTTAGAAATGTTGTTCAGTTAAGGTCTGAGAGGTAATTATACCCCAACTTGATTGACTTCTTTTTTAACTAAGGAATGGTTAAGGTTCGATAGTGAAGGATGGTTTAGTGAATCTAGTTAATGAGTGTAATGGTTCGAGTTTGCATAGCGACGTTATATTCAAACGTCTGTTTAAGTCTAATGAAGGAGTTTTGGAAACGTTTTCCAAATAAAGATCGGAAATGTTTTATAATATAGAAAATGTATAGAAAGGGAAAATGAATAAATTAATAATAAATTAATTTAAGAAGGGAAAATGTTGAATGATGATTGATCGGTATGATTTCCATCTGGAAATAATATCGTTGGTTGTACAACTATTTTCCTTTGATCGTTAAATCACCGACTATCGAAGTTTTTGTCCATTGTTCCGTCGTCAATACGGGCAGACCAGGATCTGATTCATTATCTGAAAACCACTCTGTATGGACGTTAGCGTTGCGATCAAATATGATGAAGATAATTGAAGACGGAGTTATGCAAGGGCTATCCTGTTTACGGAATAGTGCCTTCCGTTGTCCAGTCCTAGGACAAATGTGAATGGATGAATGTCTGACAGAGTATATCTGACGGATCGCGTAAGTTGATCTTTTCAAACGCACTTATGTTTGGTGGCGGAGGAATTCATTTCTCTTAGCTTTACACCCGTGGTATTTTTGGGGAAATCAATTTGTGATTTGGCGGTTATGACGATGTGGAATTCAAAGTAAATGTTGGTTAGGTGTTCCAAAGAGACGTTATGACCTTAAGCCTCATCAACCGGGAAATGACAGAAATCGGGCAAGAGGCATGGCTAAGTAGGTCGCTCCCATTATGGTGTATATCACCTGTCTAGAGAAAATCCATTTCATTCTTTTATCTATTATCGATGATGTCCCTTTTCGGGAAATGATGGGTAGCTCCCAACCGTTGGTGATATACATTCGATACACTCAAGCGAAATTATTGGTCGGTCATGTGTGGGCCGGGTTGCAAGATGTTCTTGTTGAACCCAGTGTATTCGTCACACTATCGGCAGGTGGTCCCAAACTTTGTCATTGTCGGAATCCAATCTCCAATAAGTGCTCGTGGTTTTGCTTGTATACTATATATGTGGAACATGAGATGCAAGCGTTCTGCTAGATTGTTAATTACTTATGATTAGACATTATTATAATGTCAGAGAAGTATTGATTTCCAAAAGTGGTTTGGGTTATCGTAAGGTAAAAACCGTTCGTGTTTATGTGGGATCGGTCTTACGATTACCTTTTCTTTTGAAAAGGATTTTGAAAAGTTAAACCAAATGTTTTGAGTTTACTCACACCAGTCCCATGACTGACCCGAAATTTATTTTGTTTGTTTCCCCTAAACTTTTGGGTGCCCATATTTGTAGGGCAGTCAAGTAGTTCAGGACTTTACAGATATACTTGGAGGAGCTTGAAGCGGAGGCTTCAAGACTATATAGCTATTGTTATTTCTGCTGTGTGTAAGTGTTGTACTCCGATAATGTTATTCTATATACATATAATGTTTTATTTCAAGGTTATGTTATATATTATATTTTATTCGTTCCGCTGTGAGATTCGTGTTTACTCCAATTATGTTCATCTTCTTCTTCTTCTATTCTAATTTTCTATCTTATCTATTCTCACCCTCTAACTTCTTTCTATTAATGATCAGGTATTTCCGATGTCTGAATAGTCAACATGTTAGTTTTGTGTTGATTTTCGGAGTCGAAAATCCCAGTTCGTTACATAAACATGGATGGTTTTTAGCTTACGACAACCCAAACAGTTTTGGAAATCAATACTTCTCTAATATTATAATAATGTCTAATCACAAGTAAATAACAATCTAGCGGAACGCTTGCATCTCACGTTCCACATATATAGTATACAAACAAATCCGTGGGCTCTAATTGGAGATTGGATTCTGACTATGACAAGATATGGGACCACCTGCCGATAGTGTATCTCTAGAGGCAAATACAATGGGTTCAAAAAGAATGTCTTGCAACCCGGCCCACACATGACCGACCACTCATTTCGCTTAAGTGTATCGAGTGTATATAACCAACGGTTGGGAGCTACCCACCGTTTCCCGAAAAGGGACAGCATCGATAATAGATAAAAGAATGAAATAGATTTTCTGTAGATAGTTGATATACACCCTAATGGGAGCAACCCACTTAGCCATGATGCCTGCCCGATTTCTATTATTTCCCAGTTGATGAGGCTTGAGGTCATAACGTATCTTTGATACACCTGACCACCCTTCACTTTGAATGCCACATCGTTATACCCGCCAAATCACAAGGTGATTTCCCTAAAATTACCACGGGTATAAAGCTAAGAGAAACGAATTCATTCGCCACCAAACATAAGTACGTTTGAAGAGATCAACTTACGCGATCCGTTAGATATACTTTGTCAGACATTCGTCCATTCACGTTATCCTGGGACTGGACAAACCGAAGGTACTATTCTGTAAACAGGATAGCCCTTGCATAACTCCGTCTTCAATATCTTCATTATATTTGATCGCAATGCTAACGTCCATACAGAGTGGTTTTCAGATAATGAATCTGATCCCGGTCTCTCCGAATTAATCACGGAAAAATGGTCTAAACTTCGATAGTCGGTGATTTAACTATCAAAGAAAACAGGTGTGCAAACAACGATATTGTTTCCTGATGGAAATTTTATCGATCAATCATCATTCAACAATTATCTCTAATTTCACTTATCATTAATTTATTCATTTTCCATTTCTAAATATTCGTAAATTCTTATTTTCTAAATTTAGAATATATACTTTATTAATCATTTGAAAACATCTCTATATTCACTTCTATGTCTGATTTCCTATATTAGAAAAACATTTCTGATTATTATTTAGAAAACATTTCCAAACTCCTTCATCGGTTTTAAACTAATGTTTAAATAAAACATCGCTTCGCCTATTCTAACCATTTCACTCATTAACTAAATTTGCTTAACCAAATCTTCACTATCGAACCTTACTCATTCCTTAGTTAAAAACGAACTCAATCAAGTTGGGGTATAATTACCTCTTAGACTTTAATTGAACAACATTTCTAACTTCAAAATAGACAAGGTTCACCTTTCAAATCTTTAACAAACTTCCTTACGAAACTCTCGGATTCTACTTACGAATCCACTTCTTATTTGAAAACATTTATTATAACTATAGCGTTGTAATCCCTACTTCTGAAATATCTAACTTCAAAGTATAACTTTTATTCCTTAATTTAATTAAATAACTAAACCACTAGTTTATTAATAAATAAGTAAATCTTGATAAAATGGAAAGTAAATATTACTTTCCCGAATTCAATATAATCAAATTTAATGTATAATTCTCTTTTCAGAATAATTTCTATTTGATAACTCCTTTTCGAATAAACTATATTCGATAACCCTTTCTTCGAATAACTATATTCGATAACTACTTCTTCGAATAACTATATTCGATAATCTCTCTTCAAATGATTTACATTCGATTAATTCTCTTCGAATGATTTACGTTCGTTTAATCTCCTTTAATTCTATTCGAATAAACTACTTCGAATAACTCCTTCGGATTAACTTATTTAGATTAACTCGGTTTGATTTACTCATCTTGACTAACTCAACTCGATTAACTTAACTGGATTTACTTACATGTAACTCAACTTATTTAACTCATATCGAATAACTAATATTCGATTAACTTATATTCGAATAACTATGTCTGTTTTAACTTTATTTCAAATGGCTAACATTCGATTTAACTTCATTCGCTTGACTCTAGATCGCAGCGATCACAATGGTTACGCCTTACTCCCCCAGGAAACATCCGACCGCCATAGGCTATCTACAGCCCTGCAAATTATGGTAACAGTCGTACGAAATGGAAACACATCCTAAATAACTATGTTTGACTAACTCTATCTCAAATAACTATATCCAATCAACTCTAATTGAATAACTAATATTCAATAAATCCTAGTTCGATTAACTATGTTCAATTAACTCTAATTCGATTAATTCTAACTCTAATCGATTTACTCTAACAGATTAACTCTAACTGATTTACTCTAACTGATTAACTTTAATTGATTAACTTCTTTGATTAACTCTACGTCAATATTCAGTTTCAATTATCGATGTTGAAATCGATTCTTACTTCTCTATATAAGTCCCGAATAATATATTCCATTTATCCAATGATAAACATTTTGTTTAATTTATAAAATATTATTTATAAATTTATCTTCTTAATCTATCGGTTAGAATAGATTCTATTTAAAATCTTTGCTTTAATTTCATATCATGTTATACCCGTGTGCGAAGCATGGGTCTAAACCTTTCAAATATAAAATTCTCTTTTATACTATTCTATTCTCTTTTCAAGTATTTCCTTTTATAGTCTATTTATTTACAAAATAAATCCTTTTTGATAATTCTTTTTATTTTATAAATATTTTCTATTTATAAAATCTATTGATTTTATAAGTAATTCCTTTGATAATCTAACTATTTCCTTTTCTATTTATTTTACACATATTCCCCCTTTCTATTTTATTTATTTTCAAATAAATATCCCTTTTCAATTCTATTTGTAAATAGTTTACAAATATTTCTTTTTGAATTCTATCTGTAAATGTTTTACAAATATTTCCCTTCAATTTTATTTATTTGATTAACAAATAAATATTCTTTTTAATCTATTTATTTTCTTAATAAATATTTTCTTTTTATAAATTTTTTTGATTTTATAAATATTTCTTTTTCAATATAACATTGAAAATTTCCTTTTTAACATTCCAATATTCCTTATGGCATTTGACGTACCATATTACAATAATCGGTTTCATTCCAACATATAAAATCGGCAACAGATTTCATATCACACCATATAACACAATATACGAAAAAAAGTAAAATAAATGTTGAGGAACCCAATTGGATTCCTCCGACCTGTTTTCCTACATCCACAGATGTTAAACAATGAAATTAACATCAATTTCATTTTATTATGAAATATTCGGCTAAACAGAATCAATATTTGATTAACGATTTATATCTATATCGTTATCTATATTTTCAATCAATTGACTATCAGTTCGACCAAACAGCCAACACACAACAAACAATCATCATTTATCATTTCTAAAGTTACGTTATAAAAATATAACTGAGAAGAGTTAGTGTGTTTTACTCACATTGTACGATCATCGTTAATAACGATAACCATCGCTGGATTCAGACGGGCAATTTATTTTGCTATAAATTGTAACGAGCTCCAATTCACTCCCAGTTAGTTTCGGTGTGTAGCTCTCGTTCATGCAATCCCAAAAGGATCCTGTTTTGTCGAATTTCGATAAAGTATGTGCAAGATATAGCATTTTAAAGTTTATACGTTATTTAAATATACACTTTATATTGTTCTAACCCTTATTGGGCCTTACCTTTTCAAGCCCGCCTAAACTCCTTCTAGCCCGACCGCTACACTTACTTCCTTCCTTAAATTTTCACCGTGACCTGCTCGTGTATTTTCTCCCCATGACCGAAACTTTGGAGGCTTTGTTCTCGCTTCTTCCTTCGCAAAATTTCGTACTAATGCCGCCATGATTTCCACCTTCTCAAGGTTAACACAACTGGTCCATCCATGGCACATTCGAACAACTCCAGAAAATCGCATCATGCTGCTGTTCACCATGCTCCTGTAAAAATGGTGCGAACCACTTTCTCATAGATTTTGTCCAGACTTTGCAAACACGTGTGATATATCTCCTTACAAACTCAAATGCTGATCTCTGAAACAAATAGCAAATGTTTGGATGTTGCCATGTTCACTTCGACCCCAGCCCGAGTGTCGATCAACTCCACTTTGTTTCTTCTTTCAACTTGTCGTCATGCTTCTCTACTCGATAGTCCCATTCACTGACCATGACACAGTCCCCAACTCTACGCTGTTAACATTCCAGTGAGGATTGAGAATACCGAGTTGTCTTAAAATAGTATAATGAAGAGTCCAGGATCTTATATATATAATTAATGGAGGATTAACTTTCGTTTGACAAATTCGAAGTGATTAACAGCTTCAGCAAAACGTTCTGAAGGAAGAAGAAAACAAGGAGAAGGTGTATATATATTTATACTATTTGGGTACCTTGATGGCCAAGTATTAGATCATATAGCTTTGCAGATTTAAATAATAGGTTGTATAGGTTTGCAGTAACATAAATTCGATTACTGATAGATAGCTAAGCTAAGGTCTGCGTTGGAGAAAAGACAGGGTACGACAGTTGAGCATGAAGGAAACTTAAGGTGGAAATGGATGGGGTGTATTTGCTTATAGGCTTGCATCTTCATCTGTTAAGTTATGAAAACTAATGAGTTGATTTCAACTTAATTGTTTAATAAAAAAAAATTTAAATATGGTTATAGGGAAAATATGAAAGATTATATATATATATATAATGTATAAGTATTGTAGGTTGTGTAGACCTGAAATGGCATAAGAATGAATTCCATTAGATGTCGAAGTGCACAGCAGAAGCAAAGGGACAACTTTCGACTGAGCATTTTAACCCGTTTATTTTATACATTAAAAATTAGTGTACCCAGTTACATAAAACTCTGTTCACTTACGGACTGTTATGGACAGAAATGAAAATATAGTCGTGTTCAGCGAGGTGCCACGATCCCAAAAATATAATAATAGTTAACTCATATTGTGAATCATCAAAATATTGATATAGGGTTTAAAAAAACCCAAATAAAAAGTTGTGTATTTAATTAATTAAAAGTTACAATAATATTCTAAAAATTAATTTATCACTATGTCTAAAAAGAATCTCGTTTAAATTCGAAACCGATATCTAGTTATATCAAAGAAACCATTACAGTCGATAAGCGATTCTATAGCGACTATTTGGAAATTTGATTTGGACATATATCAAAATCTACACGACGAAATCCTGATTTTTCTCTTCCACTAGAAAAATATACTTCACCAGTTTCTAAGGTTTCTTGTTTCACAGAAATCCGATTTAAAATGGACCCTGTACATTTAGTTGAAGTTCGAATCGCCAAATAGCGAACTACCGCGCCATTTCGAGCTCGATTATAATTATATTATAATTATATGTTCAAAGTGCCATACAAATAATATATTCGTTATTCTAATTCAAATTCTAAACTGAATTAAATAACATAGATGATCCAATTCACACTATTTTGTGAATTCCACTATTTCTGACTATTTCAGAAATTAAATATTTTATTATATTATTTATTTTAATTAAATATTCACTATAATTTAATTCAACGAACATTTCAATCTCTCAATCCCTATTTATATAATTAAATAAATAAATTATTATACGGTAAAAATACGGTTCGTTACAGATATATAACCTCTGAGCTCGGACGTCTCAGAGAAGGGCGTTAAGCAAGAGAATAAATTCTCAACCGCCAAATAGATGTATATTTAATAGAGATCAATCAACACAGAATAAAATCCAATGCCAGACACACAGTCAATTTACAAGTTCGTTCTGGGTCTGAACGAAACCGAAGGAACCTTATTCCTCGCATATCCATCGATCTCCAGGTACGCATGGACGATCTCCAACTGTCAGGAGTCAACCAAACGATGTGAAGACCTCCGGTCTTCAACCGCCGTCTCCATCTTCGACTTATCATCGATTCGGTTATTCAGAATGGGTATAAACCCGGCCTTTCCGAATAACCCGTGTATATAATAAACAAGTGCTACACAAACACAACATATGCCTCATTCCAATTCAGAATAGACTTTTTTTCAAATATTCACATTCTTAGGGAAAGATTCCCATTAATTTATCAAAGAAAAATTCTTCTAAATTTATTCTTTAATCTTCCCTTGTTTATCATTTCAAACCATGTTAAGGTTTTCCAAACTAGTCGGGATTAGCGAACCACACCGAAGTAATTATTTATTTTATTTCCCAATCCCAACCTATTCAGCCCATGGAGCAAAACTGGTAATACATCATTTCTAACACCACGGTGTTATCGGTAAATATCAATTACCATTTCACGTTCAAATATAATTAAAGATTTAACTATCGCATGGAGAAAAACTGGTAATACTCCATTCTCGATCACTTTAGTCTAATTAAAGATTCATTAAAACTCGACTTAGTTTTAATCTTCCCAAAAATAAATATCCTGTCTTTAATTGGGTTAAAGAACCAATGTCATCTAAAACATGGTTCACGACAAACCCAAAATCACATTCCCTTGTTAATCGGGTTAAAGAACGGGTGTTATTCAAAACACTGGTCACGATAAACCCCAAAAACCAATTTAAATTCAATTCCCATAAAATACTAATTAACTAGAAAATTTCTGTAACACCCCACCTCCGTTAAGGACACTCACAAAGGGAATGCCTTAACTTTGGTGGAGCATTTTAGTAAACAGAATGGAAAATTTCAAGACAGATAAACAATACTTGAGAAATTATAACTTTATTATAGTGGAAAACAAAGATCAGTATGGTTACATCTTTACCAAAAACTCAAGTACATAAATATCAGTCTTGTTCAGAAAGTCATCAGAGTACAAAACTTTAAAATCATAATCCCCACAGAAGATGCCATAAGAAGTTAAGCCATACATTACGTACTTCAAGCAGAAGAAATCCGGATCAAGCTAAAGTATTCCCTCCTTGGAAAACCTGGGGGGGAACGGAAGAAAAAGGGGCGAAAACAAGCAAGGTCAGACATAAAGTCTGGCAAGTCCAGTGACTTTCAGCATATGAACAGATAATAATAATTATGACATGAAAGTAAGCTGGATAAGAGATAACAGTAACAGGAGCAACAGATGTACTTAGGTTAAACAGAAGAAACAGAATGTTGTAAGCTATTACTTTTCACTTCTCTGCACTAATACTAGTATAACAGGATTAGGGTTATCCTAATGTCTAAACTAAACAAAAATGGGAACAGAATAATTTCCACAGAAGAGAATTCTAGTAATTGGCCTTTACCGCCCCAACAGAAGGTACATAAACAGAATGCTAGTAATGGGCCTTTGCCACCCGAACAGAAGGTACAGAAACATAAACAAATTAATCCCTATGGAAACAGAATGTAGAATTAGGTGTACACTAGTAAATGGGCCTTTACCACCCGAACAGACGGTACCACGCAGAAACAGACAGGTGTTACCACCCAACAGAAACAGACGGTACCAACAAATTGAACTAAGTGTACCCTAGAACCCTACCCCAAGCGATCGACTCCCTAATACATAAATACCTTGTGCCAGCCCCACAAAAGGGTGTATCGCTCCCCAAAGTGGCAACCTTTAAATGACATAGACCTATTTACAGAAGTCACGGCGTCTTACATCCTCAGAGGCAGACCGGGATCCATGCACGCACATGACCCGGTTGGAACGCACCATCAACACCCCTAGCCTGTAACAACCCGAAAATCTGAACCAGTTTAAAATTTTTATTTTTGCAATTTTAATGAATTTTGAATATTTAAAATAGACTATTTTAAATAATATCGACGAAAATTTATTTTGAATATATTTAGAATGTATATATTTATACACGTCGTCGTTAGAATATATTTAGAACGTATGCATCTGATGGAATTGTTGTAATAGCATTGAAATGTTATTCCGTCTACGTTCATTTGTGTGTTGTTCTCAAAGTATCCGCTCTTTCCTTCACGGGGAAGTTACGGGTTCTCACATAGCCATTATCAGAATGAACCGCTTATAATTAGTTCAGTAAGCGTGCCCGGACCCTACCTATTGTTGGGTCAAAGTTTTGATACCAGAATGGGTTAATGACTAATATGGGTCCCAAACAACAGATGAAAAAAGTAATTTCCCTCCTAACCTTGTGTCCCCAGACTAACAGATTTCAGATTAACTTGTTTACCAGTTCAGACATACAGAGTTCAGATCAACTAGTTCACAGATCAGACAAGTTTTCAGACTAACGGATCAAATATACGGATTTAACATATTTACAGATTTGTCTAACTTTGTAATTGGGCCTACGGATTCACGAAACGGGTTCGTTAAATTCATTAGTCCAATTGGTTCAACCCTATCCACCCAACACGTGTTAGACATCATATTTATCTTAGATTTGTATTAATTAAAATTAATGCGCCGACCTCTCACATTAGACTGGCAGTTTGCGGCCACTGGTTAGGACGGCTGGTTCCGGGCAGGTTTCTGCCGCAAACTGAGTCTAACCTCGGGTTTCAAGCATGTTATGACTAACTTCTCACATTAGAACCTATTGTTTGCGGCCACTGGATGTGCTGGGCGGTTCCGGGCAGGATTACGCCGCAAACTCATTCTAACCTCGAGTTAGCCATGTTTCATGTTTAGCCAATGTATTCGTTCACAGACTATGCTAATATTAGACTCATCATGCTAATTTAACAAATTAACTTCTTTACAAGTTACAACATATTATTTGAGGTTCTATTAACAAGTTTTGCTCAATTTTAAATCTAGCCTACAGCTTTACATACTTCAAATTTCAGCATTTCAGTTCCAACAGATTACGCCATCCAACAGATTAAACAGACAACAGATCTTCCAGATTAGGCGATTTAGCAGATAAGGCAATTTAACATAATTAGTAGATTAGGCTATTCAATCTAAATAGCAGTTTAGGCAATATAACAGAACTAGCAGATTAGGCAATATAACAGATTTAATCATTCCTTAACGTTTCATTGACATATCTTGCCTAATTATAAATTTGGCCTAAGTTTGCATGCCTAAATAATTGTCATGATTCACAATATGATCATATACCCCACGTTTGCATTGAATTTACATGGCACAGATTATGGTCATAATTTACCATATAACACATGTCCCAATTTTAGTTAAACTTGCCTAGTACAAAAGATTCACATATAAATTATACCAAATATAGCCATCGATTTCAACGCATGTCATATATTCAAAAATCTCCCACTTAGGTTTTATCCACATTTAACAGTTATCAATTCTTAATATAGATTTTCACACCTAAGTCATATTCTCTTTTTATCTCAAGTCATGAATCGTTATATAAAAATATACCCAACAATCTAGAACTTTTAAATTATAACAGATCTTAATTCAAAATATGCGTTATGTCTAAAGGCTCAAGTCACAGGTTAACATATAATGGTTCCTCTTCTTCCAATTCACAGAATATGCGTATATCTAAATCTAGTTTACAATCATCAGTCACAGATTAGCCATGTCCAATTATGCCATCATTCATTATTTGTCCCAAAGTTTAGCGCTTGTGCGTTAACCACTTTTGAGATGTGGCATAAGCTCGTGGTAACCTGGCTATAGAACAGAAAGGAGAAAGAGATACAGAATAAAATATATCAGAATAGAACGTACACAACCTCAAATTCAGATTTACAATCATGTCACAATTATAGTTAAAGATTATATTGGATAATAACTGTATTGCCTTTCGTGGTTTTAAGAAAGGATAATAAACTTTTGTTGATGCAGAAATGCTGAATTACTCCTCTTTAATTGTTGTTGTAGCTCTAAATTTTGATTTGAATTTGATTTAGCTTTTAATTCTATTTAGATTGGAAGAAGATGCATCAGTCCAAGTTTTGATTCTAGCAAAGTAACGACGCCATTTTTATTTTTAATTAGAACAGAGGCAGATTATAGACAGAATGAAATTGTGTAGAGAAAATGAGGCTAGGGGGCTGTTTATATAGGATTAGACAGACGAATCTAGACAGAAAACGAGACCGGATACATCAGAACGAACCAGGTTCAAAAATTGGGTTTCGGGAGCAGGTCGACCCCCAGGTCGACACTATGGTCGACCTGGCCCCTGGGAGGTCGACACTGTGGTCGACCCCTAGGTCGACCTTGTCCATGGACGGGAATTTTCCCACCCAGCCTGTTTTGGGATTTTGAATTTGAATTCGAATTTTCGAGCTGTTTTCAATTCTGAAAATCTCTGAAACTTCGGAGGGCCATATCTCCCTCATACGGACTCCGTTTATCGAAAACTCGGACTCGTTTCCAAGAAGAATTTCGAGACGAACGCAATGGCGCAACCCGTTTCCCTTGATTATTATTTTAAAAATTAATTATTCTCTGATTTTTTGCTTATACATTTACGGAAAATACAGGGTGTTACATTCTCCCCTCCTTAAAGGATTTCGTCCCCGAAATCTTCAAGTTAAGAAGAATGTGTCCTAACATCCAATCATCCATCTACTCAGCCATCATCCACAAGAATCCGTTGTCCTTAGAAAAATTCTAATGTCGTATGAACATATGCAAAAGTGTTGTGTATATGTTCCTTATCTAATGCAAAGATCAGGCAGTGCACTGATTCAGTTGACCTCCTTAATGCGAATTATGTCGGTGCCATGAGTCCAACATGTATGCAATTTTCCTATTTGATCCATATAATTCTTATATGAGTGACAACCATTCATTCATATGCAACATCCACGTGATGAGTCAATCATTTTGCATCCACAAAAATTGAAAATGCTCACACATCCATATGCAGTATGAGAGTGTTTTCGAGCCGATCTAGTGCCTAGTGTGTGTATATGCGTCAACGAGCCACCACTAGCAACCACTTGCATCCACTTGCAACCATCAAACATAACATGTCTCAAACACAAGTTTACACCCATTGGTTTCTACCTAAAGTTCGAAGATTCGATCGATAGGATATCGTTGAATGATGGAAGAGAGTACAGATAAAACAAAAACTTGGTTCCCATTAGACATTGGTTGAGAGAATAATTCCCCTAAGTATCAACCCCGAAGACCGAAACCAACATCAGATTGACACCCAGAGGATTACCCTCTTTAGACAGTGTCAAAACTGGAAATCTTAACCTTATAAAAAATAATCAGATATTTGCAGATTACTGTTACAGATCAGATTACTGAATGATTCTTAGGGAACTAAGCATGATAAAAACTCAGAATGTATGCATCATAGTCAACTTAACGCTCAACACAGATAACCAACTTAAAACACTTAGATGAGTCATAACCCTTATGGGTCTGAGTCTACAGTGGAATCAGAAACAATACTAGTATTCAAGTGCAGAGTATCGATTACAGAATCGAAATGCCATAATCAGAAAAGAGTTTTAACTCAAAATCAAATAAAGAAATAAAACCTCCTACAGAGAGTTTCCTTATTTCTATCCCATCCACTAGCCTCGAGAGTGTTCACCTGCCCTCCAGAAGTTGGTCCTGCCCTCTGCCCTTGCCCTTGTTTCTTCGGGCAGTCCCTAATGAAGTGTCCCATCACAACACAGTTGAAGGAAGTGCCCTTTCTTTTTCTGCAATCCTTGTTCAGATGAGTCGAGCTTCCACAAGTAAAGCACTTTTTCTCCTTCTTATCATCAGATTTCTCATCATTCTTTTGTGTTTCCTTTTTGGGCTATGCTTTCTTGTTCTATGGTTCTTCCTTCTTTGCCTCTTTCTTGCCCTTGTCTTCCTCGTGTAGTAGTGCCATGTCCACCAATCTCTCGTAAATCACTCCCATTGGTACATGGGTCATGGCTAGGCTGTGTAGTGGCTCGTTCAATCCTTTAACAAAGCGGAGAGCCTTTTTATGCTGGGTGTTGAGTAAATCTAGTCCGAACCTAGCCAGTTGGTTGAACTGGTTGACTTATTCCTTGACCGCCATATTTCCTTGCTTAAGAGATAAGAACTTTTCCAGTTGTAGACTTCGTTAAGCTTGCGAGAGGAATTTTGTCTCAAACCTCATTCTGAAATCCATCCATGTGTCAACCGGCCTCTCGGCATTAGTGACTTCCCACCAATAGGAAGCTTTGTCTTTGAGCAACCATATCGCCAATTGTACCTTCTGCCTATCGTCCACCTCGAAGATAACGAACAGATCCTCAGTTTCCTTGAGCCAGATCCTCGCTTCTATGAATGATTCAGTTCCCTTGAAATCCTTTCCACCCATGGCCCTAAAATCTTTACAGATCTTTGGAAAGCAATTGCACGAGAAGGGGGCGGAGGAGGAGGAATCGCTGCAGCTGGAGGAGGAATATCTACTGGGCCTGCATCGTTGGCCCTAGCCTCTAAGTACCTCCTGAACCAGCCAGGTATTGGCACGCCCTCTGGAAAGTTAAGATTCCCAGACATGTTGGAATGAAAGAAAAAGATTTAAAATGGAGAACTGAAAAGATAGATATATGGCTCTCGGGGATTATGTTTTTTTCTTTCAAAATAAACTTTATTTTTGAAAATACCTCCTTTCAAAACCTTTTGAAAATAGTTTTCAAAAACTTTTATCTAATCTGGTAACCTTCAGCTCTGATACCAAGTGTAACACCCCACCTCCGTTAATGACACTCACAAAGGGAATGCCTTAACTTTAGTGGAGCATTTTAGTAAACAGAATAGAAAATTTCAAGACAGATAAACAGTACTTGAGAAATTATAACTTTATTACAGCGGAAAACAGAGATCGGTATGGTTATATCTTTACCAAGAAATCAAGTACATAAATATAAGTCTTGTTCAGAAAGTCATTAGAGTACAAAACTTTAAAATCATAATCCCCACAGAAGATGCCATAAGAAGTTAAGCCATACTTTACGCACTTCAAGCAGAAGAAATCCTGATCAAGCTAAAGTATTCCCTACTTGGAAAACCTGGGGGGTGGGGACGGAAGAAAAAGGGGCGAAAACAAGCAAGGTCAGACATAAAGTCTGGCAAGTCCAGTGACTTTCAGCATATGAACATATAATAATAATTATGACATGAAAATAAGCTGGATAAGAGATAACAGTAACAGAAGCAGCAGATGTACTTAGGTTAAACAGAAGAAACAGAATGATGTAAGCTATTACTTTTCACTTCTCTGTGCTAATACTAGTATAACAGGATTAGGGTTATCCTAATGTCTAAACTAAACAGAAATGGGAACAGAATAATTTCCACAGAAGAGAATTCTAGTAATGGGCCTTTACTGCCCCAACAGAAGGTACAGAAACAGATTGCTAATAATGGACCTTTGCCACCCGAACAAAATGTACAGAAACAGAAACAGATTAATCCCTATGGAAACAGAATGTAGAATTAGGTGTACACTAGTAAATGGGCCTTTACCACCCGAACATACGGTACCACGCAGAAACAGACAGGTGTTACCACCCAACAGAAATAGACGGTAACAACAGACAGAACTAAGTGTACCCTAAAATCCTACCCCAAGCGATCGGCTCCCTAATACATAAATACCCTGTGCCCGCCCCACAAAAGGGTGTATCACTCCCCAAAGTGGCAACCTTTAAATGACACAGACCTATTTACAGATGTCATGACATCTTACATCCTCAGAGGCAGACCGGGATCCATGCACGCACATGACCCGGTTGGAACGCACCATCAACACCCCTCGCCATTTTCAGAATGAACCGCTTATAATTAGATCAGTAAGCGTAACTGGACCCTACCTATTGTTGGGTCAAAGTTTTGATACCAGAAAGGGTTACTGACTAATATAGGTCCCAAACAACAAATGACACAAGTAATTTCTCTCCTAACCTTGTGTCCCCAGACTAACAGACTTCAGATAAACTTGTTTACAAGTTCAGACATATAGAGTTCAAATCAACTAGTTCACAGATCAGACAAGTTTTCAGACAAACGGATCAGATATACGGATTTAACAGATTTACAGATTTGTCTAACTTTGTAATTGGGCCTACAAAATCATGAAACGGGTTTGTTAAATTCATTAGTCCAATTGGTTCAACCATATCCACCGAACACGTCTTAGACATCATATTTATCTTAGATTTGTATTAATTAAAAATTAATGCGCAGACCTCTCACATTAGACTGACAGTTTGCGGCCACTGGTTAGGCCGGTTTGTTCCGAGCAGGTTTCTGCCGCAAACTGAGTCTAACCTCGGGTTACAAGCACGTTATGACTAATTTCTCACATTAGAACCTATTGTTTGTGGCCACTGGATATGCTGGGCGGTTCCGGGCGGGATTACGCTGCAAACTCATTCTAACCTCGAGTTATCCTTGTTTCATGTTTAGCCAATGTATTCATTCACAGACTATGCTAATATCAGACTCATGCTAATTTAACAAATTAACTTCTTTACAAGTAACATCAGATTATTCGAGGTTCTATTAACAAGTTTTGCTCAATTTTAAATCTAGCCTACAGATTTACATACTTCAAATTTCAGCATTTCAGTTCCAACAGATTATGCCATTCAACAGATTAAACGATAACATATCTTGCAGATTAGGCGATTTAGCAGATTTAGCAGATAAGGCAATTTAACATAATAAGCAGATTAGGCTATTCAATCAAATTAGCAGTTTAGGCAATATAACAGAACTAGCAGATTAGGCAATATAACAGATTTAATCATTCCTTAACGTTTCATTGACATATCTTGCATAATTATAAATTTGGCCTAAGTTTGCATGAATAAATAATTGTCATGATTCACAATATGATCATATACCCCACGTTTTCATTGAATTTACATGGCACAGATTATGGTCCTAATTTACCATATAACACATGCCCCAATTTTAGTTAAACTTGCCTAGTACAAAAGATTCAAATATAAATTATACCAAATATAGCTATGATTTCAATGCATGTCATATATTCAAAAATCTCCCACTTAGGTGTTATTCACATTTAATAGTTATTAATTCTTAATATAGATTTTCACACCTAAGTCATATTCTCTTTTTATCTAAAGTCATGAATCGTTATATAAAAATATACTCAACAATCTAGAACTTTTTAATTATAACAGATCTTAATTCAAAATATGCGTTATGTCCAAAGCCTCAAGTCACATGTTAACATAAAATGGCTCCTCGTCTTCTAATTCACAGAATATGAATAGATCTAAATCTAGTTTACAATCATCAGTTACAGATTAGCCATGTCCAATTATGCCATCATTCATTATTTGTCCCAAAGTTTAGCGCTTGTGCGTTAACCTCTTATGAGATGTGGCGCAGGCTCGTGGTAGCCTGGCTATAGAACAAAAAGGAGGAAGTGATACAGAATAAAATATATCAGAACAGAACGTACACAACCTCAAATTCAGATTTACAATCATGTCACAATTATAATTAAAGTTTACATCGGATAATAACCGTACTTGCCTTTGTGGTTTTAAGAAAGGATAATAAACTATTGTTGATGCAGAAATGCTGAATTACTCCTCATTAATTGTTGTTGTAGCTCTAAACTTTGATTTGAGATTTGATTTAGCTTTTAATTTTATTCAGATTGGAAGAAGATGCATCAGTCCAAGTTTTGATTCCATCAGAGTAGCGACGCCATTTTTATTTTTAATTAGAACATAGGCAGAGTATAGACAGAATGAAATTGTGTACAGAAAATGAGGCTAGGGGGTTGTTTACATAGGATTAGGCGGACGAATCTAGACAAAAAACAAGACCAGATACATCAGAATGAACCAGGTTCAAAAACTGGGTTTCGGGAGAAGGTCGACCCCCAGGTCGACACTATGGTCGACCAGGCCAATAGGAGGTCGACACTATGGTCGACCCCCAGGTCGTCCTAGTCCATCAGTGGGAATTTTCCCACCCAGCCTATTTTGGGATTTTGAATTTGAATTCGAATTTTCGAGCTGTTTTCGATTCTGAAAATCTCTGAAACTTCGGAGGGCCATATCTCCCTCATACGGACTCCGTTTCTTGAAAACTCGGATTCGTTTCCAAGCAGAATTTCGAGACGAACGCAATTGCATAACCTGTTTCCCTTGATTATTATTTGAAAAATTAAATATTCTCTGATTTGTTACTTATACGTTTACAGAAAATACGGGGTGTTACAATTTCACTAAATCTTAATTAAAAGATTTATTCTTTTCTAACCTAGGTCCAAGAACAGTGATATTTAAGACATCATTCACAACGAACCCAAAATCCCATTTGATATTAAATATAAGGCTTTGAATAGAAAATATATCGGCTTATATTCAATATCAAATTCTACGACCAACAAATATCGTATTGGAGATAACGATATAAATATATCTTTCAAATTTCCACAACTATATCTGTATAATCACCAAATCCAACATCGAAATATTCCGAAGAAAACTTCAATTCAAATCCATTCCAATTCATGTATTGGAAATTCTGATTATTTTTAAAACCACTTCAAATCAAATTTATTTATTTAAAAATCATGGATTATAATTCTAGTTCATAACTAGTTCATTTCGATAAAAATATATTTTTATCCTTTCAAATGTGGAATTTTTCATCCCAGTTCTTTCCAATTCATATATTATGATTTTACATAAATTATTAATATTTTTAATAATTTTATCAAGGCCTTTTCAGTCGGTTTTCAGTAACGGCCATCGAACTGCACTTACAGCGACCTTTTCCAAATTTTATTTAGACATAATTCCAAATCCAGTCGTTGATTTCCAATTCCTAATATTCATTGGAAAGATCTTTTCGATATGAACCCAACGGTTACGGTTTCAGGAGAATCCGAAGGTCGGATCTCCTGCAACTTCAACACGAAGTCAATGGTCAAAATTCGTGAAATGCCGCGGCGCGGCGCGTTCTATTCAGACCATTTAATATATATATTATATATAATTCATCGTTTTCGATTCAAAAAGTATTTAGTAAATCGTTTTAAATTCGTTTTCAAAACAATTTCAACTTCATATTTAATTTCAAACCAAAATTGAATATTCCATATCATTAATATATAAATGAAAATATTTTCAAAACGTTATATTTTGAAATCACTTCCTTTCCTATATTCATAATAAAAACGACTATAATCGATATAAATATCGTTTGTCTCAAAATGGCGCATATCTAATCAACACGGCTTTATATATTTCAATAACTTTGTTATTCTATTCAATAAATGAATATTTTCTTAAACACATGAATATATACTTTATTCAATACATGAATATTTATTCATTCTTACTTACAATAAAAATGTCAATTTTATTGTATAAATATTTTGTTCAACACATGAATATTTTCAACACATGAATGGTTTCAACACATGAATATTCTTAACACAGGAGTATTGTCAACACATGACTATTTATTCTATTCAACACATGAATCTTTATTTTATAATATTCTTTATTTTCCAAATTGGAATGAGGCCCGATCAATTACCATATAATGTTAATTATATGAATTCCATACAACACATGTATATAATAGCAACGATAAATAATCAACCATCATCCAAAGTGCACCACACAACTACCTAAACATTAATTATAACTAATTAACGCTTACATAGTCTGTCGACCAATCGATTGACAAATAACTAAATAATTGGGATTAGTGTACGACAAATATTATCCCAAAACCCGTGTGGGATTTCAAATCAACAAACACTGAATATTATTTGTGCAGTTGGGCGATGTGTAAAATTTATCGTCTCAGTCAATATCCTTCAAATGTGTGGAAATAAACAATCCGTCCGATTTGTAAATGAATATTTATTTTATGCACTTACATGTTAAAGATTATATTTTTAATGATAAAATATTTTATTCTCAACATATGAATGTTTTATTATCCATTTCACATCAACATCAAAACAAACTTCACAACACATCAAACAAGCATACAATTCGTCCATGGTCTGTGGACAACGGGTGTCGGGTGCTTCTAAGCACCGTCTGCATCCTAGTATATATTTTTAACTAGAAAAAAAGATTTAAAGTGAGAAGTTCTCACCGAGAAGCTAAACCAAATGCCGCGACCCTTCATATGTAGAAAATCTTCGTCGCTCGCCTTTTGTCACTTTCATTGTCTATATCCACTACATATATAAAAATTGCATCTTATATTATTGCTATGTATATAAAAATCACATTTTTGTAACTACGCTATATGGATAAAAATCACATTTTTATAACTACGCTATATGGATAAAAATTACATTTTTATACGTACTATATAAATAAAAATTCTATTTTTATAATGGTGTTCATATAATAAAGATCATATTTTTATCGCGCTAACTTCATAATAAAAATTATATTTTTATTTCTACTTCATATATATAAAAAATCATACCTTTTTCATCTTCATTCATATATAAAAATCATACCTTTTTCGTCGTCATTCATATATAAAAATCATACCTTTTTCTATTTTAAAAATCCCGTCTTTACATGAAGAAAGATCCTATTTTTACACCGCTATATTTATAGTCAAAATTATATTTTTACACCTTTACGTTTAAACATATTAAAACCGATTTTAACCATGAATAAAATTAGATTTTTTTTAAAAAATAAACTAAAAATCTCACCTTTATTGGCATTAATGTTCATCTCTGACAGAGTGGGCGGGGGAAGTGCCAAGGTGACACGGCCTTGGGTTATGAATCGTCGGTGTTGGTTTACAGAGGAGAGGGAGGGAAGAGAGGAGGGGAAGAAGAGGGGGCTGACGCAAGGAGGAGGGAGGCTAGGGGGCGCGGTTCCCTATGGCAGCGGCTTGGAGTGCTTCAGGGGGGCTGTTCGATTTGGGGTTTGAGGGGGGGTAATGGGTCTCGGGTGGAAGGAGAAGGGGGAAATCGGAGAAGGCGATGAGAGGGGGAAGCGGTGAGGTGGCGTCGGTAGTGGATGGCTGTTGGCGCGACGATGGGCTGCGGTATAGGTGGGCGCGATCCCGTTTTCATTTTCTTTGTTTTTTCTTAAATCTGATGGTGAGATAGAAAGAAAGGGGGAGAGGGGTTTTATTGAAAATTTTGTATTATTTTATTTTATTTATTTATTCCATAAAGCTACTTTTTATTTCGAATTCAAAATCGAACCCACCGACTGCCGTCCATAGCTAATTACCCCCATTACGAACACAATGGGATATGTTTCATCAGCTGATTCGATCGTTTCGATCAGTTTCCATCAAAATCAAAATATAAATCTATATATTGAATTTGAACGCAAATTTTAATTTACCGGGGCCACATACTGACTCTAAAAATTCCAGAAAAATATTTTCTAGCTTTGTATTGACAATACGGTCCTAACAAAACTAAGTTCGTAAAATTCTGAGACCGTTTGAAAAATGGCCCTTTTCAGGTCGATCGAAATTGACTAAAACTGTTAAAACACGTTTTCCTTTGCCACGCTCACATATTGATTCGAAAAATTACGAATTTTGGAATCTGGCAATAATTTGATATCCCGGATCCAACAAAAGTGATTTCGTCGAAAACAGAGGTCGTTTGCAAAATTTCCATTTTTAAGGGCCAGAATTCCATAACGACTATTCTGAAATTTCAACTGGGCATAACTTTTTATCCCCGCTATGAAATTTCAATTTTTCAGATTCGTTGAAAAGATATTTTCAAATAGGTCTTAAAAATTTTGGTTTCACCAAAATCCGGTTTATTTTGAATCATGTACATTCATTTGAAATTTGAAATCGAATTTTAGAACTACCGCGCCATTTCAGGTTCATATTATAATTAAAATAAATTAATTCGTTTTAACTTCATCGAAAATAAATTTTCCGTCTTTATTATTTAAAATAAATCATTTTAAATAATCAAACTCCATTAAAATAACCAAAATAAAAATTTAAATTGGCCTAGAATTTCCTGGGTTGTTACAACTTCGCACTGGTTTTTAATGCTGGAGAGGGGCTCGAGTTAGGATCTGTTTTGGCCGGTGGAGTCTCTGTCGGAGGCCGACGTTGTGGCACCTCTGGATCGAGGTTTGGCAGTTTTGTTTGGTGGCACAAGGTGAATGGATGGGAGGAACTGATCGGTGCGTGGTTACAGACCAAACCTGGAAGAAGTTAGCAATCGAACAGAAAGGGTATTATACACTTAATGCTTTAATTTAGTTTTTCATGTTTGGTTAACCAATGTTGTAAATAAAAATAGTGTTATTTTGGTTTTCCCTAAAATTCGGCAAAACACCAAAAATGTGAATAAATGTCTCACAAAAATGAAAAGTGGAGCCTTACAACGGTTGAAATGTAAGTAGAAGACACAAGGTTTTATAGTGGTCCAACCCAATAGGGGTTTACATCCACTTTCATAAGAAATTCCACTATCAATATGAAGATTACAAGATTAACTTCTCTCTTACAACAATTTTATCACTCCCTTACTCATGAATTACACTTAATCTACTGAAGATGATTGAGAAGAATGTTATTCAACGGAGATTTGATGTGGATGTGGTAGAATTGAAAGGAATCCCTCTATCATGTAAGCTTGCTCAATCAATCTTCAACTCTTGAATCATTTGGATGTGTTTGATAGAGATCATAAACCATTGATTAATCTTCAATTTATGATGTTGAATGGATGTTAGAATTGTTGTGGAATATTTTCGGCAGCACTTCGTGGTCTCAAGATTCGATCCACTCAAATAAAGAAGTGAGGGGGTATTTATAGGAGATTTCTAGACCAGGTGGCGGTTCTATAATTACATAGAAAACACCATGACTCATGTCTCCACCGACATGATTTGGATCTCTTCTATAACTCATGTCGCCGACGATATGACTCATGTCGTCTGGCGGGTTAGCCCCTGGTGCCTTGAGCTTGCGACACTACATGAGTTCCCTTGACTAGATTCATATCGTTCGGATGACGACTGTCAACAGCCCAATAGTAACTGGATACATCATGAGTAGTTCACGACACAATTCATATTGAGATCTTAAGTATAAGCTTACTCCTTATGTCGCTGAGCGACATGGGGGATAAACGACATGGAGTGTTTCTTGAATGTAATCTGGTTCTCTCGGTACGGTTTAAGGACGACACGGATTACCTATATACCATGTCGCTGAACGATATAGATAACACTAGCATAACGTCATGTCGCTGAACGATATGGATAACACTAGCATAATGTCATGTCGCTGATCGACATATATTACTTGTACATCACGTCGTTGAACGACATGGATGATAGTAGCATAACATCATGTCGCTGACCGACATGAAGCTTAGCCTTATCTTATGTCATTTCGTTAGAGCAGCATGACCCATGTCGTACGACTTTATGCTCCTTAGTGCCTTGGGCTTATAGCATGTCACGACGCCATGTCGCAGATGACTCAAATTAGCTTTGATGCTATAAATAGGGCACGACATGGATGAGTGCGACATGATTGTGAGCGACCTGGTGCGATATGGTTGAATTTTCTCCCTTGCGACATGCCTATAATTGACTTAGTTAAAACAATATGGCTTTCTTACCCTTTTTATGGGTTAGCATTTGCCCCTTGAAGTTCGTGTTATTGAAAAATGACACGGGCTTCGAATTATAATATTATAGATCTCTTCTGTCACGCATTTATATTAACTCATTGATCAACCTGTTCATATAACCATGTCGCAAGTTGTTCTATCCCTTTTCCATCTCGCTCCGGAATTCGTGTCGTTCTGGACTTTTAGTCGATCTGGGCCGACCCATTTGTCTTTATGTCTGTATATTATCCCTTAAGTCGCTCGCTTTCTCATTCCCAAACACATCTAAAGCTTCTTCCTTGTTAATTGCAGATTGGACCAAAGAGATATCTTCGCCTTCCTTCTAAGCGGCTTACCCAACCAAGTTGACGCCTTTATTGAAGCCATCATAACCAAATTTCGACCGACTTTGACAAGCTCCATCAACCCAACTCGACACCCATACTCTCGATTTCAGAGAATTCTTCCTTCTATGACTGTTTCAGAGCTTATCGCAAGTAATTTCCGGATCTTGATTCTACTTTTTTCTTCTAAATGCTAGGATTTGTATAGGATTTAAAGTTTTTTTTTGCTTATTTTTGGTAAACTGATAGACTTGTGAATCGACTTTGACTGCCTTGTATTTTTTGGATGTTTATGAACCAAAAACGAGTCAAATCAAAATGGATATAATGTCTATAAGAGCTCAAAAATTCTTTGCTTTTCTTTGAGCTCTTATTTTTTGTGTAATTTATGCGACTTGAGTAGTATGTCGTTTCAAAAACATGACTTTCATACCGTGCTCAGTTGACTTAAATATTTCTAATGACTTGGACTATTTTTTGAACATTTCATTATATTGCACACCAGTTGCTTGTTAAAATACTTGAACCATGAACCTTTCATTTTTTTATCATAGGTGTGACTCATTTTCTTTTTGTGTCGCTCCAATGGTAAGTTTACGACATGCTTTTAAATTGTATTTATTCGATAATCCCACCATTGAGTCGTGATGAAAAATCCATGTCGTTATGCCCATGTGAGTTATCAGTCCGTAGTTGTAATTCAAGTCGGTCGAGGTGACATGTCCCATGAGCGACTTGAGCTTGGGAACTGGTTAGACGAGTTGATCCTCTAGTAGCTTTAGCTTAAGGTTTCATGTCGTGAAACGATATGCCTCTCATGTTGTGGACCGACATGGACCTTAAGCCGTGCACCGTCATGAGTATCATGCCGTGAATCGATATGAGTACCATGCCATAACGACTTAATTCTATTCCCAACAAGTGCCTTGCCACAATGTTTGTCTCCTTTTATTTTGAAGTTTTGATGCATTTTCATATTTTTATTCTTCAACTTTTGCTTTTAGAAAATTGAAATGTATTCGAGTATATTTGTGTAGAATGACTACCGTAAAGCAAACTCTTCCTCAAAGTAAATAGACCTCCACGACACAAACCGATCTCTCTCTAAACAAGGTTTCTGAGACTAAAACTGCTACTACCTCTAGCCAAGCTTTCGCTCCCCTTCCTTTAGACCTTCTCCCGATTAAAGATAAGGATTAAGAGAGACAATCTACCATCCTAACTCAGGATCAATATGAATTATTGTGTTGTTAATACGGAATTCTTCTTGCGGATGCGATTTTACCAAAAGATGGTGTATTTGCGGACGACCTTCCTGCTGGATATGTTGCCGTAAGCAAACAAATGCTTGCAGCTGGTGATATTCCCCCGCTTAATCCTTTTTAGGGAGAATCTTAAACCATCTAGGCATCGCTCCTTTCCAACTCCATCCTAATGGCTACATAGTTTTACTGGGCCTTTATGCCCTTTCATGGATACGATAAAGCAAGATCCTACTTTCCAGGACCTTCGGTACTTATGTTCTTCCAAGAGTAGGAAGGACACCCCCTCTATTATGCATGTTGAAGGTGCCAGAAACCGGAAGATGATTCTCGAATTACCGGACAGTGTTTCAGGGTTATTAAGCCAATTCTTGTTCGTTAGATGCCCCGAGCCATTCCGAGGTCAATGGACAGATGGAGTTATGCGTATCTTATTCAGAGGTCTTTAATTTACTTCCCTTTGAGTTATATGTTCTTACATCATTTCCTTTTGAAATGAAGTACTCCCTACCCTGGTTAAGGAAAGCAAAGCACCCCCTTCCATTAAAGCCACCTACGAAGCACTAAAAGCAATTGACGAGGCTAAGAGAAGTAGAAAGGTTTTTACTACAGATAGCAATCTTCACCAAGACGAACTTCTTTACCCCTTAAGGAAGGTTTTGTGTAAGGCTGGACCTCCCACTCCTAAACCTAACCTTACAAAATTAGATTTAGTAAATCCAGACTTCAGGAGTGTAACTCAAGCTGATCGAAACCCTTCCGTTGACCCTTCCTTGAAAATATGTTCAGGGTCGGTTAGTGAAAAAAACGTCGCCCTCATCAAGGACTTTGGATAAGGATGGAGACTCTAACCGTCATAGAGGCGAAGATCCCACAACATCGGTTGAGTTGATAGAGAAAGAAAATATCTCTGCGCATCCTGTGCCAGAGTCAAATTCTGAACAGCTTAGAAGAGATGATAGGGATGTGAATCCTTCGAAACTTGGGTACGGGATTGAACATAATGGTGAAGACGTAGTTGTATTAGAAATCGATCCGAATACTGCAACTATAACTGGAGATTTTCCTACTGAAAATGTAGCTAAGGAAGATTCTGCAGGTACGTTTGACAATTTGAGTGATCTCAACTCTGCTAGATATCTTAGTCAGGATGGTTCGGTTACTCATCCTCTCGACCCTCAAACCATAGAAACCAGACTTAGGGATGCAATATCAACTGAGTCAGAAAGGCCTCTTAAATTTTTTGGAATTCCCTTAAACTCATAGGATATGACTGGTCTGTTAACAATAATACCTTTTAAAGAAATTCATCTTGCGTATTTCAATTATTTTCCTGTGTTTGTATTTTGCTTTAGCATTCTCTGACACTGTATAGTTTCAAGTATCGAAAACTTACGCATGTTTCATTTCAGGTTTAGACATGTACGGGAAACGCTCTTCAGGAATCAGATTGGATTTCATAAGAGGAGTAAAGCTATCGATCCGAAGCACTTTCTACAATCCGAACCTCGGCAATCATCCCGTCACCATGAGCAGCCCCATCCTCCTCCGCCTCCGAAGCCCTCTTCTCAGTCTTTTCATGTATCAGAATCCGTTCTGACCGAGGAACAAAGAAAGAAGATACGCGAGGAAGAAGAAGAGGCTAGAAGGCGCAGTTGGCTGAGGGAAGACACTCCCGATGAAAGAGAGCGAGGAAGGAAACGAGAAAGGGATGGTTCTTATAAGCATTCCCGAGTAGAGAAGCTGCCTATTAAACCCTGACTTCCTTCATCCTCTGGACCTCCTGGTCCTTCAACTGAGATCCATTCGATTATCAATAAACCTCGCCAAACTCCTGGCTCGATGAACATCTCCTTTACCGAAAATCTCCTGGGTTGGAACTTGAAAGGACTTTACTTTGATCGTGGAGTATGTATAACCGACGCCAATGATTTTCTTAAAGAGGAGGATGCGGTTATAAGTCAAACACACACCCAGCTTAATACTACTAAGAGTCAACTTGGGACAAAATGGAATATCGTAAGAGATATCTTTTACCAAAAGTTGCGTGGATGGGAGAAACCTGGTGATGACCTCCAAAAGCGTCATGATTCTGGTCTTACGAAAATTGCTGAGCTGGAGGATGATAAAGTCAAATGGGAGAAGGTTTTGGATGATTGTGACTCTACCATCGCAACGCTTAATAAAAGAGTCGCAGAGTTGGAGGCATCAGACAACGAGATTAAAAAACTCCGGGAAGAACTCGAGGCTTCCAAACGAAGAGAAAACGATGCCATAGCTGCTAAGCGCGATGTTGATGCTGAATTGGCTATGGAGAAGGATTTCTCCAAACAATATCGGGAAGATGCAGCTAACCTCCGCAAGGAGGTAAAATCTCTGAAGGCTTCTAAGCAGACACTCGTGGCCAAGGTCAAATCCCTTGAGAAGGAAAAGAGAACTGCAAAAGAAACTCACAAGCAAGACATGGACGAAGCAGATGATGACATGTTCCGCTTCTATGTCTTCAGCGTCATGAGTCGCGGGAGCTTGCATTACCAAGGGGATAGTTTTGCACGTACTTTGGCGCTTGTTTGGGAATGAGTGCTTGAGATTAACGGTGATGATTGTAGCGAGGACGAACTTATTGACAAACTTTTAGATGACAGGTCCAAAGGGGCTTTGGTAGAAGGAAAGGCACAACTAATGGAGGACGAGGACTGGTACTTCTGGTGAGAAAGTTCACACTCAACCAGATGTCAACCTTCCTGTTGATCCCTGGGACTTTGAAGCTTCTGGCTCACAGACATTAGCTAACCTGGATGATGTTCCTAAAGGCAAAAATGTCAACATTGAGGCGGATATCAATACAGAGGATATTGCTAACGAGCACGGTGAAAACGATGAGGATGATAAGGACAATCCCGACCACTGGAGAATCGAGCATATGGATCCCTCAGAGAATCTTCTAGACACAGGTAAAATTGAATCTAACTTTACCTTGTCGTGCTTAGAGTCCATTTTTCATTCACCTGGGTCCCTTGCTTATTATGCTCAATTTTTCCATACTTTGAATTTAATTTTACCCCTATCTTCTCCTGCCGTAGGCAATGCAGTGATAACAGGAACTATTAAGGCTGACTCACCATTGACAACTTTCCTCTTACTTTTGTCATTACTCTCCCTCCTCCCAATAACACACCCTTGCTTGCTGCAGCTCCTAGGTCACAGGATGCAAAAATCGGTGCCTTCTCAGATTTGGATGTCGTTGACTACAGCCTTAGTGACGATCTTGAAGTTATTAATGCAGAAGAGGAAGAGGAAGAGGAAGAAGGAGATGGAGGCTACCGTTTTTCTTCCTAAGAGAACCGGATTAACGTAGAAGAGACCACTCCACCTTTGGCTAACAAGCCTGCTTTGACATCTAGTGATAGGAAGAAATGACCGCACTTAGTACTAGCTTAATTTTAGTTGTTAACTATTTCCATTTGCATGTTGTACTCAGGCCGGTTATATATGCGGGCGCCGGTCCCCGCTCATTACTTTTGTACTTGTCGTGTTTATGAACTCTATCATCTGACATTTGTCATTTTAGCTTGTGACATTATGGTATAATTCTGCTTTGTTGTCAGGAAATTTTGTCCTGCTTTCCATGCTTTAAATTTCGCTTTCAGTCTTGCTATTTCTCTATTCTGCATTTCATGCCTACTTTACATTTGCAATATAGATTCTGCATCACAAATTGTTTGTTATTATAGACTGAGTTAACCCAACCAACAAGATTAGATTTTCCCGACCTTGACTGAGTTGATGTCCAAAATCCTTCCGCATAAATAACCATTTTACTAGGATCTTTGATTTCACCCTAGTCATGTCAGGAAATCTAGTTTTGTTGGTTGGGATGATCCAATGCCGAGTTTTCATAGAATTATAACCAGATTGTGGTATGTTCTTACGAGAGCGTTATTAGATTTCATTAATGCGATGGTAATGCCCCCATACCACAACTGGTTTCAATACTTCGGAAATTTAGGCATGGTATTTAGAGTTGGATAAAGGAATCTGTTATTCCTGGTAACTGAGTGGGTCAGTTACTTGTGGTTTTTTATCAGATAACTTTGAGGGAAATTTTTGGTTCTGTTACTAACCGAATTCGGAAGATTCGGCTTATGACCGGGTGCCCTTGAAAGGATTTTTGATCCGTTGATCGTTGGGTCTGAATAATTCAGACGCTTGTTGAACTTGTCGGATGCCTCCTAAGAGGTCTTTGGGTCCATCAGTAACTGGGTTAGGAGGACCCAGAATCAATAGCTGAATTTGGAAGATTCAACATTTGAGAAGATGCCTCCAAAGAGGTTTTTGAAAACCTTGTGTTTGTATCGCTGTCCAGCCATATCTTAATGGCGTCGGCGATGAACTGGGTGCCCCTCAGGGAGGTCTTAGGTTAAAGAGCCCGGTGTTTGTCCAGCCATATCCAAATGGCGTCGGCGATGAACCGGGTTCCCCTCAGGGAGGTCTTAGGTTAAAGAGCCCAATGTTTGTATCGCTGTCCAGCCATATCTTAATGGTGTAAGTGATGAACCGGGTGTCCCTCAGGGAGGTCTTGGGTTAAAGAGCCCGGTGTTTTTATCGCTGTCCAGCCATATCTTAATGGCGTCGGCGATGAACCAGGTGCCCCTCAGGGAGGTCTTGGGTTGAAGAGCCCGGTGTTTGTATCGCTGTCCAGCCATATCTTAGTGGCATCGGCGATGAACCGAGTGCCCCTCAGGGAGGTCTGGGGTTAATTGTCACATTGTTCCTGGGGGCTAACTCTAGTTTATTTGTTGACCTCTCATTGTGAATCTTTAGATTTAGAACTTCAAACTCTATTAAGAATGTGCCCTTACGGTGAAATTCAAAACTTGGTCCGTAGCTTGGGTGTCACATCGTTTAGGTTTAGAGTTCTAGATGCCCTTTATTTATGGCTTCATATTTCATACCCTTAATGACACAAAATGCAAGGGTGTTCGTGTTTCAGCAACGGGTGTTTGAGCTTTTTCAGTTGGAGAAGTGCTGTAGCATTCATTAAGCTCTATTTGGTTTTGAGTGTGCTTCTATCTACTTAAATAGCCTGTAATTAAAATCGACGTTAGCAGCTTGATATTGAAACTTGCAAATGCACGATTTTAGACAGGTAAAGTAGTTTCTTTCATTAATTTGGACATACTTTGCAGGATATTCACAATACATGATATATTTACTATTCATGATGTATGTATAATGAGTAATATGCAAAAGAAACTTCAAACAAAATAACGACGAAGGTGGATGCTATTCCATGCTCGAGGGAGTGCAATTCCATCTGTCGTTTTTAGTTCAAAAGTGCCATCTACTGACTTCTGGCTAATCATGTACGGCCCCTCCCAATTGGGTCCGAATACCCCAGTTCCTGTCATAACTCTTTTGAGGACGAGGTCCCCGGCATGAAAAGTTCTTGTCTTCACTTTTGTATTGAAATATCTGGCTACTTTCCAGTGATGGGCCGTTATGTTAAGATCTTCTTGTCTTCGCTTTCCCTCAAGTAAATCAAGCGCTTCCGATTGCAGATTTTCATTCTCCTTCCGGTTAAAGTGGATTATGCAGTGAGTTGTCACTTCTAGCTCCACTGGTATCAAAGCTTCTAAGCCAAATGCAAGTGAGAATGGGGTGTGCCCCGTAGCGGTTTTATGTGTTGCCCGATATGACCATAACGCAAAGGGAAGTTCATCAACCCAGTTGCCTTTGGATTTTTCAAGACACTTCTTGATGGTCGACTTTAGTATTTTGTTGATGGCTTCCGCCTACCCATTTGCTTGCGGATGGGCCACAGCTGCAAAACTCTTTTCGATCTTATATTTAGCGCAGAAGTCCAGGAATTCATTGCTTCTGAACTGGGTTACATTATCGGTAATGATATTTTGCGGTATTCCAAACCTGCAAATAATGTTTTTAAGAAAAAATTGATCACATTCTTTGATGTGATTGTTGCTAAAGGTTCTGCTTCAGCCCATTTGGTAAAGTAGTCAACAACTATTATAGCGTATCTCATATTTGCTTTTGTGGTGGGTAATACCCCAATTAAATCTTTGCCTCAGACTGCAAATGGCCACGGGCTAACCATTTGAGTTAGCTCTGTGGGAGGAGCTCTTGGAATTTTAGCGAATCTCTAGCATCTATCACACTTCTTTACATAGGTCATTGCATCTAGATTTACATCAGGCCAAAAATAGCCATATCGCAGAATCTACTTGGCCAACGTTTGACCGCCAGTGTGTCCTCCGCATTCTCCCTCGTGCAACACTGCCAAAATCGCTCTAGATTATTTCTTAGTCACACATCGCAATAAGGGCATGGAGAATCCTCATCGGTACAGCCTTCCATCTTGAATGAGGTACAGAGGGGCCTTGCGCAATATTCTCCTTTTGTCTTTCTGTTCTTTAGGAAGTGCCCCGTTGAGGATATATTCTTTGATTGGAGTCATCCATGATTTAGGTTCCTCAGTGGTTTCCATTATCCAGTTAATACTCGCTTCCTCAATAGTAGGGGTAGAAAGGACTTCGATGGGGATTAAACCCAGCAGTTGAGCATTTGATGAACTAGCATACTTGGCAAGAGAATCCGCTTTTGAGTTCTGCTTTCTTGGGATGTGAGATATAACATAGTGTCTCAAGATTGTTTAGAAGTTCCATAGCTTTGATTAGATAAGAGGGTAGATTCCAAGTTTTGGTTTGGAACTCTTCGCGTACTTGACCCACCACTAACTGAGAGTCGCTAAGAATTTGCAAAGTTTTTAGGTTTAGCTCTTTTGCCAACTTTAGCTCTGTTATTAATGTTTCATATTCGTCATCATTATTAGTTAATGGAAATTCTAATCTTAATGCGTAGCATAAAGAGTGACCCTCTGGGGTTTCCAAGACAATTACAGCCCCTGTACAATATTCGTTTCTAGATCCATCAAAATATAGTTTCTAAATGGTCTCTGTTTTCGCTGGTTCCTCGATCTCTTCTCCTCTATCTGTAAACTCAGTAATAAAATCTACTTGGGCTTGGCCATTAATCGCTCTTCGAGGATGGCAGGTGATTTCGTATTGACTCAGCTCGATGTTCCATTTTAGTAACCTTCCTGAAGTTTCTGGGCGAAAGAGAACTTGCCTTAATGGTTGATCAGTAAGAACCTCTATAGGGTGAGATTGCAAATATGGTCTCAACTTTTTTGAGGCAATGAGGAGGCAATATGCGAGCTTCTCTAGCTTAGTGTAACTCAATTCGGCCCCGGCAAGTCTTTTACTGATGTAATACACTGGCAATCTCACCCCTGCTTCTTCTCGGATTAGCGCTGCACTCAAAGCACGTGATGAGACCGCCAAGTAAAAAATAGATCCTGTAACATCCCGAATTTTTTGTCAACAGTAAATTAACAAATTAAAGTATTATTAATTCAAAGAATTAAGGGAAATGGGTTATGCCATTGCATTCGTCTCGGAATTCTGCTTGAGATAGAGTCCGAGTTTGCGGGAATCGGACTCCGTATGAAGTAGTTATGACCTTCGGAAGTTTCAGAATTCAATTTAAAATTCAAACAGTTCAAAAGTTTAGCTCAAATTTGGAATTCAGACCCAAACTGGGCTGGGCAAGAAAATCCCCGCCCAGGCACCAGGTCGACCATAGGTTCGACCTGGGGGTCGACCTAGGTGACCAGGTCGACCATAGGGTCGACCTGAGGGTCGACATGTGGGTCGACCTGGGGGTCGACCTGCCCAGTGACCTGGTTTGGCCCTGGCTGGTCTGGTCGGGTTCTGGTCGATTTCTGAGGCTTGGCTGTGTCACTAGGGCTGACTTGTCGCATTTTGGTTGGCTCCTCTCGTAGTGAATGTTCTAGATTCATCTATGATCATCTGACGGCTCAAATCAATCTGAAATTCTATATAAACAACTTAAGACTCTAACCTAAATTCACATAAGAAATTAGAGACGGAGCCGCCATGCTGTCGGGAGAAAACTGAGAGGAGCCTCCACTTGTGGAAAAGCTTAGAGACAAGCCAAATTAAAGTTAAAACAAAAATCAAACCAACGTTAGTCTACCCAAAGGAAAGCAATTCAAATTCAGAACTCAGTAATCAGAAAACAAGACCGTCGTTTGTTGTATGTTTAGTGATTTTTCCGATGTGAATAAAAGTTAGGATTTGATTCGATGTAAAATGGAAATGGAATTGTGTTATTGTGTAACAACGATGTTAATTCACATCTATGTATTGAAATGATTGTGTTATTGTTATGTTTGTCATAAAGTTGAGTTGATATTGATCCTATTGTACATTTACAATCACATGCAAGTTGTATAGTCCATGTTGTAATCGACACCTTTACATTTTTGTTATTATATAGGTTATACGTTGTTGGCTAGCTTTTTGACCAAACCACCAAGGTTCACTCACAAGAAGAAAGTATGAAACTGCGTTCCTTAAGACCATGAAGGATCGGATCGCACCAGAGAGTCGCCCTTCACGAATCGCCCCTCACCGGATCGCCCCCCATCGGTTCGCCCCCGTTGCAACAACGATCCGACTACTTCTACACGACTCGATCCGTACATATACTGCTATCCAACATAGACCGATCCGATCCCCTGATGCACAGCGAAGTCACTGACCTATCCAAGCACGAGCTAGTCTTCGGCGATCCGAGATGCACGGATCCAGCGACACGTCTCCCCATCTGTCACTTTGAATAATTCCTCCCCCTTGCTCGATCCGATATTTAAGGGGATCGCGACACCTGTCCACAACGGCTAATTTGACTAATTCTTCGTTAAGCTGCGATACGATCCGATATTCTCGGGATTTGTGCCACGTGTGCCCGCGATCCACCTGACAAAATCAGCTATAAATAGCCCAGCGCTTGGCATTTTTAAGGATCCTTTGGTAATATTGAGCATTGATTCCACCATTACTGTCATACCACTATTTCTTGTCAGTTTTATTATGAGATTACTAAGAGAAATCACAATTGTAAGAGTGAGTTTGAGAGAGATCATTGGTTGTATTAGCATTCAAAGTATAATCGATAACATATAAAGTGGACGTAGGCTTGTTAACGCCGAACCACTATAAATTTTATGTGTTTTCTGCTTTTTCTTCATTCCCCAGTTATAATTCTTTAAGAATCAGAACAATTTGGGTGTTAGGTCCAAATTTTGATCTAACATTTTGGTGCTTTCACTGAGAAAACAGTCCCAAAACTTCACTATTCAGTTTTTTGAAGATTCCAGCGACATCTGATATCATGGCTGGAAAGAGATCTAAGGAAGTACGAGCTTCACGAACAAATGAAATCGCGAATGAAGCAGTTGAAGAAAGTGTGCACGAGCTGGGCAATGAGGGATCTTTGGATCGCGGAGCGCCGGGGGCGAACCGATCCGATGAAGGTGCCACGCTCCGAATCGACGAGGACGAGGCGATCCGGACTGTTGAAGGGGTTGTTACTCGATCCCGTGATAACGCCTCGGATCCTCCTCATACCATGACCATGAACCTGCCCCACGGGGCGTAACGAATCGCCGATCTCGATCCACAGCGATCCGAATTGATGACCAGACTACAACTCGACCTGGAAAGGAACCTATGGCTCGCACCTACCGTCCCGGCCCCTCCACTCGACCTGGCTCAAGCTCTTTGCGCATAAGAGAAAATGATGATGATCAATATGACCCTTCTGCTCCTGTTACTGAGGGTGATCTCTCTCGTTTTTCCGAAATGTGGGAAAGGCTGTTTGATGAATTGGCTGCTCAAAGGAAGGAAAGCTCTGTTCTGCGATAGAATTTGACCGCTATCGATAGAAGGCTTAATGATATCGCAAGGAAAAGGATGCCACTAGTCCGTCCTCTCACCCCAGAATACTCCTCTTCTTCAGAGGAATCGCCGAGGCCTCCGCGGCGACCGTACGAGAGGCCCGAAAACATAGAGCTGCTTCGATTTGGAACCCTGCCATCACGGGAAGAAGAGGCACTGGGTGCAGGGCCCTCAAACCGTAATGTGAACGATCACGCCGCAACTCCCAAAGCTCGAGGTGTGGACAGCCCTTTACAGAACAGACTACCTCGGCCCCGTCGCTGTGCAAATGCTCATGGTAACAGGGGGCAACGAAGCCTAATCCGAGCCCCGGATTTCGTGACCGCTCCCGGAAGAGAGATCAGAGAACCCCACCGAGCAAGAAGCGCTGACCCCGAACCTCCGCTGACCAGTGCAAATGTTGTAGCTATGATCCATCAAATTCTGGCAGATAGCCGTGGACAACGGAACGAAGATTAGGGAATTGACCATAGTCACGCCCCTTTCACTGATGACATTTTAGATGCAACATTCCCGAGGCACTTCAACATGCCGTAGATGAACCGTTACGCGGGTAGATCTGGTCCCGTCCAGCATCTGATGAGATATTCTTGGTCAATGACCGCTGCCGCAACGTCTGACGCTGTCAAGTGTAAAGCATTTCCCATATTCTTGGAGAATGTAGCATTATTATGGTATACTCGCTTACCAGCAAGAACAATTTCCAGCTTCACGGAGTTGAGTGAAAGTTCGTGGAACAGTTCCGCATCTATGCATAGAAGACGAAGAGTGTGATCGACTTGTTCCATGTCAAGCAACGACCAGGCGAGAGTTTGAGGGTGTATCTAGACCATTTCAACCGGGCTGCTACTGAAGTCAAATATTGTAACAACCTGTATTTTCAAAAACCTATTATAACATAAATCGAGGCAGAATTTAATTCAAAAATCTGAATCAAGGGAAACGGGCTATGCCATTGCGTTCGTCTCGGAAAAATACGCGAAATAGAGTCCGAGTTTTCGAAAATCGGAGTCCGTATGACCCAGTTAAGGCCCATTGAAGCTTTCAGAAAATTCCTAAGTAAAAATACATTTAAATTTTAAAATTAAAAACTAGGGATAGGGCAAACTGGCGCAGGCGGGAAAAATTCCCGCCCAGGACCCCATGTCGACAGGCCTGTCGACAGGGGTCTTAGCATGTCGACTGTCCTGTCGACAGCCCTGTCGACAGGGGGTGGCCGGGCTGCTTGGCCTGGTGCACCATTTCTGATTTGGGCTTAATAGGGGGGCTTGGTTCTAGAGAGTTTCGAGATTTGATGGACCTAATTGAATCTAGGGTTAATCCTATGGTCCAAATCACTAGCCTAATCTATAAATAAGACCCTAACCTACCCTAAATCACTCATTATTCATTCTAGCAACAAAACTATGGCAAAATCCAAACTCTCATGGCCTCCACCCTCTTCATACAATTCCTAAATTAATTCCTAAGCGATTTTCCATGCATACAAGTATATTTAGGCTTGTATGATGCTCCTTAGCTTGCATTAAAGGCTTGTTTCTCTATTGGCATCATAAAGGAGGAGTCTTGATCAAGTTTGCTTGCATTTGGGGGTTTTAATTAGTTGCATAAGGGGTTTCTTACAATTGCTATACTCATTTGAGTCCGCATAAGCATTGTAAGCCCTCTTACCTTCATTTTAGAAACTCTAAAGTTAATATGTGATGAAAGTTGGGATCTTTGCAAGTTTATTTAGTTATGCATGTTTATGCAAGTTTACCAAGCCATGATTTGCAAGTTAAATGAGTTATGCATGTTTATGCAAGTCCACTATGCCATGATTTGCAAGTTAAATGAGTTATGTATGTTTATGCAAGTTCATTATGCCATATTGTGCATGTTTAATAAGTTATGCATGCTTATGCAAGTTTAAAATGACAAGTTGTGCATGTTTGACAAGTTATGCATGCTTATGCAAGTTTAAAATGACAAGTTGTGCATGTTTGACAAGTTATGCATGCTTATGCAAGTTTAAAATGACAAGTTGTGCATGTTTGACAAGTTATGCATGCTTATGCAAGTTTAAAATGACAAGTTGTGCATGTTTGACAAGTCATGCATGCTTATGGTAATATGCAAGTTCACTATGCTAAGTTGTGCAAGTCTAACATGTTATGCATGATTGTTGTGCAAGTTTATCATGTATGTTGTGCCAAGTTCCCTCTTCCTATCCTTTATGCGCTATTACGAATATGTAGGCGATAGAATGACGTTGGGGGTTTTGGGTAAACTTAAAATACATGAAATATAAGATTGGGAATTTACCTATTAAGTTAGGTCTACCCCTTGGGAATTTACCTATTAAGTTAGGTCTACCCAAGTATTTGTTTGACTTGCAATTATGTTTTGAAATAAAGTGGACATGACACTTAGAAAACATAAGTGTGGCCAACTCGAGGTTGGGTTGAGTTTGTAGCATAATTCTACCCGGAACCTACCGGCTTAACTAGTGGCTACAAACAATAGGACCCAATGTGAGAAGTTGGTCATGTGGTGCCAAGACCAGAGGTTAGACCAAGTTGTGGTGTAAAGCTACCCGGACCCGCCCGGCTTAACTAGTAACCGCAACAAAGTCTAATGTGGGAGGTTAAGGTGCATTAAATTAACTAATGCCTCGTGATTAGGGTTAAGTCAGGGTCCACTAATACTTAACCGATTTGGGGATTCGAGGGATTGGAATGGGGTTAGGTTACACTTAACCAATTTAATCCATGATTAGTGAAGGGTTAAATCGCACTTAACCCTCTTAGAAAACCCTAGCAGCGGGTCTGTTCCGGCAGTAATCCCAGTTTGGTATCATCACAACCCTAGAGGACTAGGCTAGGGCGGGGCACGATTACTGGACGGATGTAAGCGACCAAAGCGACGGCTGAGTGGTACAGCGGTGCGGGTCCAGGCGCGCTACGGACGTGCACGTAGTCCGGTGTTGGACAAACTCGAGGCACGGGTACCAGTAAGTCTGGGCTATGCATTATTGCTTAAGTGTCCGGGGTTGACACCCGAGGGCTTGATACACCCGAAGGTGGACCCAGCACAGTCAGACTACATCCATATGTGGGCCGTATGGACATCAACACTTGACGTGTTAGGCTTATAAGGAGCCGATCGACTAGACCGTTGGGTTGGACCTTATATTAAGGTCACTTCATGTAATTGGGCCAAAGTTTGGGCTGAGGGATCAATACCTGTTATGTTGGTTTGCTAGTACACCATGGTGCAAAAACTTACCTTTGTTTATGCGATGACACCTCTATCTATCTTGTAGTTAGTTTATCATGTTAGTATGTTGTTATTTATGATCATCTCAGTTTCCATCATGATGTTAACTTTATTAGTTTATAGACTGATCGTAGCAGGGCTTACTCAGTCTTTTTGACTGACCTGTTTTCTTTCGCCTCTTTTCTTCCGTTCCCTCCCCCCAGGTTCTCAGGGAGGGAATACTGGAGCCTAGCTCGGATTTTAGCTGCTTCCTTGGATAGCTCAAGTATGCTTTGGACTTGAGCCGCTATTGATTATCACTCTTATTTGGGGATAGTACTTATGTATTTCAGTTTATCAGATGATGTATTTATCTAGACTTATAATTTTGGGAAATTGACATTTTGATGTACCAGACTTGTGTTTTGAAATGGTTTATAAATCTTCCGCTGTTTTATTTACTTACTCTGTTTATTTACATATATATATGTCATGTCCTGCCTTGCTATATCATTATGCATGTTTACCTTATTTTTAAAAACGCCCCACCAAAGTCAGAGTTGCTTGCAAGAGCCAGCCTGGCGGAGGTGGGGTGTTACATTTGGTATCAGAGCATATGGTTTACAAGAAGGGATAAAAAGGTTTTTAAAACTTTTGAAAAGAAAAACTATTTTCAAAACCAAGTATTTAGTATTTTCCAAAGAAAAGTCTAGTTATTTTTAAAAGGCTATTCCCCAAAAAGCCATTAGCACCATCCTTTGATCCCTCGTTTGAACTCTTTTCTTTTCGTTTCCAGCATGTCTGATAATCTCATCTTGCCCGAAGGGGTAACAATACCCGATTGGTTTCGTCGGTACTTGGAAGTCACGGCACCGGTCCCGGGTGTCTCTAATGTTGTCTTTCCAGTCAAGGCCGCTGTTCCTCCTCCCCCTTCCGTACCTCTTCTCCCTCAGCCTCCACAAGCGGATTTTGCGGAAACTTGTAAGAACTTTAAGATGATGGGTGGCAAGAATTTTAGTGGAACAGAGACTTTTGTAGAGGCAAGGAATTGGCTGAAGGAGACCGAAGATCTTTTAGCCACCTTTGATATAGGTGACCGCAGGAAGGTTTTATTGGCAGTATGGTTGCTAAAGGAAGAAGCTGCACGTTGGTGGGTAGTCACCACCGCTACTAGGCCAATTGAGACTTGGGATGACTTTAGAGGAAGGTTTGGACTAAGGTTCTTATCACTAAAGCAAGGGGACATGACTATTAGGGAATACATAGATAAGTTTAATCAACTGGCTCGGGTCGATTTAGACTTGGTTAATACAGCTCAGAAGAAGGCCCTACACTTTGCTCTAGGATTAAACGAGCCATTACATGGTTTGGCCATGTCTCATATACCCTTGGGGCCGACTTTCGAGAATTTGGTGAATTTGGCCCTACTTCAAGAAGAAGATAACAATGACAAGAAAGAGGTCAAGGCGAGTGAGTCTCAAGGCAAGAGAGTAAATTTCGTGAAACGGGGCAAGAATAACAACAACCGCAAGGACAAGCCAAGAGGGAATAGGAAATGCAACTTCTGTGGTGAAGTTGGACATATAGCCAGGGAATGTAGGATGAAAGAGAAGAGAAAGCGGGGCGAATGCTTTCATTGTGGTGAGTTTGGACATCTCAGCAAGGATTGCCCGAGGAAACAAGGGCAAGGTCAGACTCAGTGTGCAGGACTATCTGGAGGGCGAGTTCATCCCCTCAACACCGTTCTTCCAGCTTATGATAGAGGTAGTGTTTCTGTTGAAAGTCTTGTTTACATTTTCTGATTTTCCCTGTTCGTACTTTGTTTGATTCTGGCACATCGCATAGTTTTATTTCATCTGATCTAGTTGAAAGTTTGCACCTAAGTACTAGTCTAGTTGATGATCCCGTATGTGTTTCAATACCAATTGGGGGTTCTGCCCGTTTGTCTGTGGTCTGAGTGGATTTGAAAATTTCTATCTTGAGTATAGAATTCTCGTGGGATGTTTATATTCTAGGTTTCCGGGGATATGTGTTGGTTTTGGGCATGGAATGGTTGTCCTGTTTTGGAGCCATTCTGGGTTTTTGGATATAGGGTTGTGAGGCTCATGACTCGCCTCAGTAATACCCTAGAAATTTCTAGCAACCCTATGGGTCCCGTCATGTTATGTTATCTTGAATCCCTCAACTCATCTATCGATAGTTTGCAATCTGTGAGGGTGGTCCGAGAATATCCTGATATCTTGGGGGAAGTGAAGGGGTTACCCTTAGACGTGGGATAGATTTCCGCATTATCTGGTTGGTAATACCAAGCCAGTTTCATGGCCGGTTAGGCACATGACCTCACGAGATGAGAGTTAAGAAAGTAAGTCAAGGAGTTGCTTGAGAAGAACTTCCTGAGACGAGGCATTTTCGAGTAGGGTGCTCCAGTAGTATTCGTTACTAATGTGGACAGTTTGCTTCGCTTACATGTTGATTATCATGAAAAGAATAGACAACCGTTACCAAGGATCGATGATTTGTTTGATCAGCTTGTAGGAGCATCTATTTTCTTTTGATCTAGCTACCGGATTCCATCAGCTTAGGATGGCTGAGGATGGAATTGACAAGACTGCGTTTAGGACTCTAGATGGATTTTTAGAATGGCTAGTCATGCTATTTGGTTTGACTAATGCACCCGCATATTACGTGAACTTGATGGGTAGGGTGTTTAGGGAGTCCTTGAACAAGTTTGTCGTGGTCATCGTAGACGATATTTTGATCTCCTTAAAAGAACGAGGAAGAGCATGCTATACATCCCAAGGAGGAGATGGATACGCTTAGAGCCACCAGTTGAAGGTCAAGTTCTCCAAATGTCACTTTGGAGGAAAGAAGTTGGATTCCTTGGGGATATAGTTCCTAAGTAAGGCTTAGCGGTGGATTCCGCTAAGTGGTTGCGGTTTAAGACCGAAAAACTCTGAGGAGGGCAATTGAAGTAAGAAGCTTTCTCCGTTTGGCTAGTTAGTTAGCATTCCCGGAACTTAGACTTACTCTTCTGGATCAAGAAGGGGGTTTCACAGGAAGAAGGCCCGCAATTGGTCAAGAACATGGACCAGATGATTCGAGGCGAGATGTTAAGTCACCTCACTAGATATATTATAGATGACAAGGGATGACTAAGGCACGATGAGAGATTATGTGTTCCTCGAGTGAAAG
The DNA here is from genome assembly GCA_030737875.1 of Allium sativum. Taxonomy (NCBI): domain Eukaryota; kingdom Viridiplantae; phylum Streptophyta; class Magnoliopsida; order Asparagales; family Amaryllidaceae; genus Allium; species Allium sativum. The sequence goes on from CM060924.1 coordinate 1,026,377,956, forward strand.
ACTCGGTAAAGAAGGTTCTTGAAAATGCGCATCACTCGAGGAAGTGGCCGAGTTGGTCTCAGGATGCATGTTGTGCCACCAGGTTAAGGCCAAGTCATAGAAGCCCAGTGGGCCATTACCTCTATTGGGGGTTCCGCAAGGGAAGTGTGAAAACATCTCGATAGATTATAAGGATAGATTACCTAGATCAAAGAAAGGGAAGACGGGTAGGTGGGTCATAATAGGTAGACTCACAAAGAGTGCTCATTTCAGTCCGGTGAAGAGCGAGAGGACTGCATCATGGTTAGCAACAGTTTACCCTCAAGAAGTTGGCCAGTTTTGAAATAGCCTACAGGAAGCCTTGGATAGGCAATTGAATCTAGGTATGGCCTATCACTCATCGGCGGATGGTTCATTTCGATTAAGCATGAGTTATAGAAAATCACGTTTGTAAGGGCAATTGGCAACGTGGATTGGTACTTTCAAGAAAAGTTCTGCCGTGTGGAATACTTTATAGTAAGTAGACGAGATCCAGGATTCACTAGTGAATTTTGGAGAGCTTGCACGGATCATGAGGTTATAATTATGTTTAAGCCAAGTATACAAAAGAAGAATAAGTGGAAAAGGAAGACAAGAGGCGATAATAAAATGAGTTCTAACTCGAATTTGGGAAATAGGAGTTAGGAAGCCAAGGAATCATGAAGTGAAAGATAGTCAAAGCACAGTGGAGTTAAGCTCAAGGAAACGTGATTAAGAAGAGTGAAGACTAGATACGCGCATCATATCTCTTTTTAAGAGTGCATCCTTGATCCTTGTTTTCCTGTGGAGCTTGCTTGCAAGTTATCTTTTGTATATATCCTCTCGGTCCTATTCTCGATCTTATTTCTGTTGTAAACTCCATAAGGGGGTTAAGACTCATCGGTTAGTACTATATGTCAAAGTTTGAATGGATTTCTTGTAATCCAAAAAGGAGTTTATCTAGTTTATCGTGTCTATCTTGTCATGAGAACCTTAGGTAGAAACCCTTTGGATGAAACATGTATTTGAAACATGTTATGCTTGATGTTTGCAAGTGGTTGCAAGTGTTTGCAAATGGTTACTCGTGGATGCGTTATACACATTAGGCACTAGATCGGCTCACACACTCTTCATGTTGCATATGCATGAGTGTTTATGCTTATTCATGATTGAAACTTGTTGTGCCACCACATGGATGTTGCATATGGATGAATGTTATGTGCACTCATATAGATACTATGAATTTAGGAATTTGCATACATATGGATTCATTTCACTGACATACATATGCATTAAGGAGGTTTACTGTATCAGTAACCGCCTGATTTACATACATATGCATTAAGGAGGTTTACTGTATCAGTAACCGCCTGATTTTTGCATTAGGTAAGTACATATACACACACTTTTGCATATGTTCATACCACATTTAGAATCCTTTAAGGACAATGATTGCTCGTGGATGATGTTTTGAGTAGATGGATGTTGGATGGTAGGATATGTTCTTCCTAACTTGAAGATTTCGGGGACGAAATCCTTTAAGGAGGGGAGAATGTAACAACCTGTATTTTCAAAAACCTGTTATAACATAAATCGAGGCAGAATTTAATTCAAAAATCTGAATCAAGGGAAACGGGCTATGCCATTGCGTTCGTCTCGGAAAAATACGCGAAAAAGAGTCCGAGTTTTCGAAAATCGGAGTCCGTATGACCCAGTTAAGGCCCATTGAAGTTTTCATAAAATTCCTAAGTAAAAATAGATTTAAATTTTAAAATTAAAAACTAGGGATAGGGCAAACTGGCGCAGGCGGGAAAAATTCCCGCCCAGGACCCCATGTCGACAGGCCTGTCGACAGGCCTGTCGACAGGGGTCTTAGCATGTCGACTGCCCTGTCGACAACCCGGTCGACAGGGGTTGGCCGGGCTGCTTGGCCTGGTGCACCATTTCTGATTTGGGCTTGATAGGGGGGCTTGGTTCTAGAGAGTTCCGAGATCTGATGGACCTAACTGAATCTAGGGTTAATCCTATGGTCCAAATCACTAGCCTAATCTATAAATAAGACCCTAACCTACCCTAAATCACTCATTATTCATTCTAGCAACAAAACTATGGCAAAATCCAAACTCTCATGGCCTCCACCCTCTTCATACAATTCCTAAATTAATTCCTAAGCGATTTTCCATGCATACAAGTATATTTAGGCTTGTATGATCCTCCTTAGCTTGGATTAAAGGCTTGTTTCTCTATTGGCATCATAAAGAAGGAGTCTTGATCAAGTTTGCTTGCATTTGGGGGTTTTAATTAGTTGCATAAGGGGTTTCTTACAATTGCTATACTCATTTGAGTCCGCATAAGCATTGTAAGCCCTCTTACCTTCATTTTAGAAACTCTAAAGTTAATATGTGATGAAAGTTGGGATCTTTGCAAGTTTATTTAGTTATGCATGTTTATGCAAGTTTACCAAGCCATGATTTGCAAGTTAAATGAGTTATGCATGTTTATGCAAGTCCACTATGCCATGATTTGCAAGTTAAATGAGTTATGTATGTTTATGCAAGTTCATTATGCCATATTGTGCATGTTTAATAAGTTATGCATGCTTATGCAAGTTTAAAATGACAAGTTGTGCATGTTTGACAAGTTATGCATGCTTATGCAAGTTTAAAATGACAAGTTGTGCATGTTTGACAAGTTATGCATGCTTATGCAAGTTTAAAATGACAAGTTGTGCATGTTTGACAAGTTATGCATGCTTATGCAAGTTTAAAATGACAAGTTGTGCATGTTTGACAAGTTATGCATGCTTATGCAAGTTTAAAATGACAAGTTGTGCATGTTTGACAAGTCATGCATGCTTATGGTAATATGCAAGTTCACTATGCTAAGTTGTGCAAGTCTAACATGTTATGCATGATTGTTGTGCAAGTTTATCATGTATGTTGTGCCAAGTTCCTTCTTCCTATCCTTTATGCGCTATTACGAATATGTAGGCGATAGAATGACGTTGGGGGTTTTGGGTAAACTTAAAATACATGAAATATAAGATTGGGAATTTACCTATTAAGTTAGGTCTACCCCGTGGGAATTTACCTATTAAGTTAGGTCTACCCAAGTATTTGTTTGACTTGCAATTATGTTTTGAAATAAAGTGGACATGACACTTAGAAAACATAAGTGTGGCCAACTCGAGGTTGGGTTGAGTTTGTAGCATAATTCTACCCGGAACCTACCGGCTTAACTAGTGGCTACAAACAATAGGACCCAATGTGAGAAGTTGGTCATGTGGTGCCAAGACCCGAGGATAGACCAAGTTGTGGTGTAAAGCTACCCGGACCCGCCCGGCTTAACTAGTAACCGCAACAAAGTCTAATGTGGGAGGTTAAGGTGCATTAAATTAACTAATGCCTCGTGATTAGGGTTAAGTCAGGGTCCACTAATACTTAACCGATTTGGGGATTCGAGGGATTGGAATGGGGTTAGGTTACACTTAACCAATTTAATCCATGATTAGTGAAGGGTTAAATCGCACTTAACCCTCTTAGAAAACCCTAGCAGCGGGTCTGTTCCGGCAGTAATCCCAGTTTGGTATCATCACAACCCTAGAGGACTAGGCTAGGGCGGGGCACGATTACTGGACGGATGTAAGCGACCAAAGCGACGGCTGAGTGGTACAGCGGTGCGGGTCCAGGCGGGCTACGGACGTGCACGTAGTCCGGTGTTGGACAAACTCGAGGCACGGGTACCAGTAGGTCTGGGCTGTGCATTATTGCTTAAGTGTCCGGGGTTGACACCCGAGGGCTTGATACACCCGAAGGTGGACCCAGCACAGTCAGACTACATCCATATGTGGGCCGTATGGACATCAACACTTGACGTGTTAGGCTTATAAGGAGCCGATCGACTAGACCGTTGGGTTGGACCTTATATTAAGGTCACTTCATGTAATTGGGCCAAAGTTTGGGCTGAGGGATCAATACCTGTTATGTTGGTTTGCTAGTACACCGTGGTGCAAAAACTTAGCTTTGTTTATGCGATGACACCTCTATCTATCTTGTAGTTAGTTTATCATGTTAGTATGTTGTTATTTATGATCATCTCAGTTTCCATCATGATGTTAACTTTATTAGTTTATAGACTGATCGTAGCAGGGCTTACTCAGTCTTTTTGACTGACCTGTTTTCTTTCGCCTCTTTTCTTCCGTTCCCCCCCCCCAGGTTCTCAGGGAGGGAATACTGGAGCCTAGCTCGGATTTTAGCTGCTTCCTTGGATAGCTCAAGTATGCTTTGGACTTGAGCCGCTATGGTTTATCACTCTTATTTGGGGATAGTACTTATGTATTTCAGTTTATCAGATGATGTATTTATCTAGACTTATAATTTTGGGAAATTGACATTTTGATGTACCAGACTTGTGTTTTGAAATGGTTTATAAATCTTCCGCTGTTTTATTTACTTACTCTGTTTATTTACATATATATATATATATGTCATGTCCTGCCTTGCTATATCATTATGCATGTTTACCTTATTTTTAAAAACGCCCCACCAAAGTCAGAGTTGCTTGCAAGAGCCACCCTGGCGGAGGGGGGTGTTACAAATATCCTCATGAGCCAACTGTTGTGGCAGCCCTAATTGATGGGGTAGATAAAGACACCGAATTTGGGAGATATCTGCCCGGCAAGCCACCCCATACTAGAGAGTTATTCTACGAAAAAGCTAACGTACACTTACGCCGGGAGGAAGTATACGCTAACCGAAAGGCAAAAACGGCTGATAAAGAGGAAATCCAGAGCAATGTCGCCATCAAGCAGACAGGAGACAGCTCGGGGAAGGTCGAGGTTAATGTCGGAAATCGGAATCAGGGTGGTCGTCAGTCAGGAAACAATGATAATAATAGTAATGGCAACAACCGGAAGAGGAATCGAGGGAATGACTCCCAGAGAAGGACTCGTCCGAGGTCTTTTGAGAGTTATACGCCAATAAATGATACTTTGGAAAATATTTTCATGGATTCGTACAACGTCCTCCAAAATAAAAGGCCACCTCCCAGAGAGTCAACGGAGAAAGAACGCGAAACGGGGAAGTTTTGTCTCTTTCATCAGATTCATGGCAATTCGACAAATGAATGCCGTCACCTAAGAGATGTAGTCGAGAGGCTTCTCCGAGAAGGAAAATTGGATGAATACAGAGTAACGCCCAGAGACAGGGGGCAAGCCGTACAGGCCCCAAATCAGAACCAGAATCAACCTGCTGTCAGGCCAACTGCCTAGCAAAAGGTAAAGGACCTTGTTATCAATACCATAATCGGAGGACTTTATCTCGCCGGACATGTTTCCAAGGCATTGGACCAGTATATCAATGCAGCCAAGCAACACCTCGAGGTAGGAGAGTGTAGCAACCCCGAGGACAACGTCCCGGTAAAGCAACAAAAGATGATGTCCGACGATGTCGTTTTCCGCGAACGAGAAAGCATTGGAGTCCATGCTCCGACTGAAGACCCATTTGTAATCACAGTACCTATTGGCCCGGCCACTGTTCATAAAGTTTTGGTGGATAACGGGAGTTCCGTCAATATTCTTTTCAAAAGGACATTCGACCAGATGAACCTCGAGATAAAAACTTGAAGCCATGTCAGGGATGGATCCGTGGATTTAACGGATCGTCCACCGCTCCACTGGGTTATGTAGAGTTACCAGTTACGCTTGGGGAAGGAGAACGCCAGAGAGTGAGAATCCTTCCCTTCGTGGTTTTGGATATTGAATCACCCTATAATGCCTTATTGGGCCGACTGGCCCTCGCAAAGTTTAGAGCCTGTATAGCACCCTGGTGCTTATTATTGAAATTTCCTACGGAAGCTGGTATTGGTATTGTCAGAGGAGATCAGGTTGCCGCACGAGCATGTTATGTTGCAGAGCTAAAGCTACTCCTCAATGGAGGGGACATAGAAACCAAGGGCGCTACTCCCCCCCCCCCCCGTACGGGTGGAGACCTTATAGCAATTAAAGAGGATAATAGTAGGAGAGTCGCCCAGAAAATTGCCCGAGGATATGGATCCCAGAGAGGACAAAGAACCTGAGGGCAGAATGGCGACTCCCAACGAGACAACTGTGGATGTACCGATCGATGATAGTGACCCAGAGAAGGTCCTTAAGATTGGATCCCAGTTAGATCCGAATCTAGCTAAAGAACTGAAGAATTTCTTGAAAAATAACTTGGATGTATTTGCTTAGACCCACGCAGACATGTGCGGGATATCTCCATCAATCATGAGCCATTCATTAAGCATTAACCCTAAACATCCTCCGGTAAAACAAAAAAGACGAATGCTGGGCCCAGAGAGGTCCGCTGACTTGAAAGAAGAAGTTGAAAAGCTAAAAAGTAATGGATTTATCAGAGACTCAATCTACCCAGGCTGGATTTCAAATCCAGTCCTGGTAAAGAAGGCCAATGGGAAGTGGCGAACGTGTATCGATTTCTCGGATTTGAATAAAGCCCGCCCAAAAGACAGTTTTCCGTTACCCCAGATCGATCAGTTGGTGGACTCAACGGTGGGCCATGGACTTCTCTCCTTTTTGGATGCTTATTCCGGATATAACCAGATTCCAATGCACGTTCCAGATCAAGAACACACTAGCTTTATTACGGATCTGGGATTATATTGCTATGTAGTAATGCCCTTTGGCTCGAAGAACGCAGGCGCAGCATATCAACGATTAGTGAACAGAATGTTCTATTACCAGATTGGGAAAACAATGGAAGTATACGTTGACGACATGTTAGTTAAGTCCAAGCAATCCTCTAATCACACTACGGACTTGGCAGAGATGTTTGGCATTCTTCGAAAGTACAGGATGAAACTTAACCCAACAAAATGTTCATTCGGGGTCGCCTTCGGAAAATTCTTGGGATTCATCGTCAGTTCTCGTGGGATTGAGATTAATCCAGACCAAATCGCAGTAATCAGGGACATTCAAGAACCTAGGAAAATTAAAGATGTGCAAAGCCTTGCAGGGAAAGTAGCCGCACTAAGCAGATTTATCTCCAGGGCTACGGACAAATGCATCCCATTCTTCGAATTGATAAAGCGAAAAAACGCCACTTCAAATGGACGCCCGACTGCGTAGAAGCGTTTCAGAACTTGCTGAGACACCTGGAGAAACCTCCGATATTATCTAAGCCGATGGATCACGAGGATTTATTTGTGTACTTGGCAGTGTCGTCCCACGCGATCAGCTCAGCATTGGTAAGAGAAGAAGATAAGGTCCAAAGTCCTGTGTATTACGTGAGCAAAAAATTAGCGGCAGCAGAGCGTAATTATCCAAGGATAGAAAAGTTGGCGTATAGTTTGCTGATCGCCTCTACAAAGCTTCGACATTATTTTCAGGCTCATCCCATTACCGTATACATTGATCATCCACTCAAGCAAGTTCTACAGAGACCAGAAGCGTCTGGAAGGCTACTCAAGTGGAACATTGAGTTGAGTCAATTTGATCTGAACTTTCAACCCCGGCGGTCAATACGGGGACAAGCGATAGCCGACTTCATAGCAGAGTTTACTGTCCCGAAGGACGATACTACGAACGAAGAAGTTAACCCCTCAAAGTTGCTTCTCGACCCCAGTACCTGGAGATTGTATACTGATGACGCTAGGAATGACAAGAGATCCGGCGCTGAAATAGTGCTTGAAACTCCCGAGAAACGGTTGATATCCTATGTTATCCGGATGGAGTTTCACGCAACTAACAACGACTCCGAATATGAAGCCCTGATAGTCGGGCTAAGGATCGCAAAGGAGTTGGAAATCACAAAGCTGGACATCTTTTGCGACTCCAAGTTAATTGTAAACCAGGTCACTGGAAAATTCCAAGCCAAAAGTCCAAGATTGATTTTATACTTGGGGAAAGTGAAGGAGCTGCTGAACGGCTTCAATCACTACAGCATATCTCCCATTCCGCGGTCAGAGAATCAGCAGGCGGATAAGTTGGCAAAGATGGCTAGTTCCGACGATCCTGAAGAGACAGGGCTAGCCCCTGTTGAAGTACTTCGGTCTCCTAGTATAGATCAGATGGAAATTGATCCAGTACTAGAGACGGAACCAGAAAGGGAGTCATGGAGAACCCCTCTAAAGAATTTCTTGATGAATGGAGCGCTTCCGACCAAGAAAAGCGAGAGGCGTAAAGTAATTCGTAAAGCTGCCCGATACGTTCTACAAGGCGGAGTTCTTTACAGACTGGGTTTTTCAATGCCTCTTCTCCGCTGTATAGCTCATGACGACATCAAGCGTGTGCTGCAGGAGGTACATGAAGGTGAATGCGGCGATCACACTAGGGGGCAAACATTGCCGAAAAAGGTGTTGCGGCATGGTTATTTCTGGCCTACCATAAACAAGGACGCGGCGAAATACGCACGACGGTGTGATGCGTGCCATAGATTTTCAAAGATACCTAGAGCACCTCCTAATCAGTTAAAAACAATGACGAGCCCATGGCCTTTCCCTATATGGGGAATTGATATCATCGGAAGTCTCCCCATAGCTAGGGGCGGAGCAAAGTTCGCTATTGTAGCTGTAGATTATTTCACTAAGTGGGTCGAGGCTAAGCCACTGACTACAATCACAACCAAACGAGTGATCAATTTTGTCGTTAGAAACATCATCTGTCGATTTGGGATTCCAAAGATTGTTATAACTGACAACGGAACTCAGTTCGATAGCACTGAATTCAGAAGCTTCTGCCAGAAATACCACATTGAGAAACGGTACACCTCTATGGCGTACCCGCAATCGAACGGACAAGTCGAAGCGGCGAATAAAGTGATTAAGTCCATTCTGAAAAGAAGACTGAAACGGGCCAGAGCCATATGGGCTGATGAATTACCCTTATCACTATGGGCCTACAGGACATACCCCCTTCTCCCTCGCTTTTGGAGCAGAAGCAGTCATCCCGGTTGAGATAAAAGTACCTTCTCACCGAGTGACTTGTTACGATCCGATAACTAATAACGAGTTGCTCCTTGAATCCCTGGATATGATCGAAGAAAAGAGGGACGAAGCAGACCTGCGTGCCTTGAGATGCAAACAACAGGTCGCCCGATACTACAACATAAAGGTTCGAGCCCGAACCTTGGAACCCGGAGACTTGGTTCTGAAGCGTGTCTTTCCAGCCCCAACTCATATGGGTGAGAAGTGGGAAGGACCGTACTCCATTCTGTGCAAGCTTGATAATGGAACCTTCAAGCTAGCAACCATAGATGGAAAGGAGATCACCAGAGTGTGGAATGCACAACATTTACGACCGTACCTAACGTAAAGATGACAGATCTGTTCCTTTTGCTTTGTTAAGAACCATGTACAAGGCACGACTTGCCTAGAATAGTCCGATTTCTTAAAGCAAAAAATTATAAAGTGGACGTAGGTAGTGATTCGACCGAACCAGTATAAAAATATTGTGTGTCGTTTACCTTTATCGCACTATTATTTATCTGCCTTTCTATTTTTATGGAAATTGTTGTGAATCATGCAACAATCCCAGAAGCATATAATTATAGGTGCCTTCCATCAAAATGGAATGCAATCACCAGTCAAAACTCTGAGGGTACGATAAAGTAAATCATATCATTGATAGAGCTCTAACTCTCTAGAGCCGAGAAAGAGCATAACGGACATGAAGGCGATGTCCGTAAGTCATGGCAGTGTACCATAATCGGAACCGCCTTGACGGAACTCTAACCTCGGCGACTGCCAGGAGAGTATAAAAGCGTCTCCGATTGAGCGCTGATAAGGAGCTCTTGCCCCGCTGAAGGATCGGGGAGCGATTGAACTGCTGAGCTCGAACTCTAACTCTCCAGAGCAGAGAGAGAGTATAAAAGCGTCTCCGATTGAGCGCTGAGAAAGAGCTCTTGCCCCACTGAAGGATCGGGGAGCGATTGAACTGCTGAGCTCGAACTCTAACTCTCTAGAGTAGAGAGAGTATAAAAGCGTCTCCGACTGAGCGCTGAGAAAGAACTCTTGCCCCGCTGAAGGATCGGGGAGCGACTGAACAGCTAAATTCAAACTCTGACCTCGGCGACCGCCAGGAGAGTATAAGAGAGTTTATGGTTAAGCACTGAGAAAGGTGCCGGAAACTCAGCACCATAAGGACAATTATCTTGCTAAATTTTCTAAGTCCCCCATATTCAGAAATAGGGGGCAACGTGCAGACAATGCTAATCAATCCTTAATAAGCCCTAGTCAGGCTCTACGTTAACGAATTATTGGGGGCATATACATATATACATATACACATGAACACGGAAAGTTTTAAATTTTTCTTTCTATTGCTTGACTGATTTGTAGTTATAATCATATTGTCTATGACTAAGCATGAAAAGTTTATTAAATGCAGGTACACGGTGATGCAAAAAGAGATAAACTTTCATTTGTAAACTGCAAGTCTAGAAAGTGAAAAACAACCTAAAACAAAAGTGAGGGCCAGTCCCACAATTACATTTCATGGCCAGTAAGAAGCCTAAAAACAAAATATAGACAAGCAACAATATCCTATTTACGCTTGGACTTCTTATCCTGTTTCTGCTTCTCCAGCCTCGCCTTATCAGTATCGGATTGATCACACTTCTTTCTTTTCCTTTTTCCTATAAGAGGAACGTCCGAATCTTCAAAAGATTCCTAATCCACCTCCTTTCTCTTTCTTTTATCAGTAAGGGAAGCTGGAAAATCATCAGGGTTTGCAAAATGAAGCTGTGTGCTGATGGATTTGGGCTAATGTTTCAAAACCATCCCAGTTTTGGGATTAAACTCCGAGATAGGGGTTATGTTCAAAGGCTCTTGTCCCACCTTCTTTAAAGCCAGCTCCTTTTCCTACCTAGCTTTTCTATTAGCCAGAGTTTCATCGTCATCATCTTCAGCTTCTTTGGTGCTAATGATATCCTCCTCTTCCTCTACGTGGCGCCCGTCCATATCTTTCAAGGCCTCGATGGTTTCGTCATCCTTGGGAGCATCAGCACTGGGTACCCGGACGCCCTTCTCTGCACTTGTACCCTCAGCCTGCTTCGGTATATCAACACCAGCGCTAGGCGAGACGATAATCTTCTCCGCCTCTTTCCTCTTCTCGACATCCTTGTCGACGGGCTCGCCACCTGTATTATGGGGAACACATGTTATTAATTCGATTGGTTGCTCTACCAGACGAAGACGACTCACAATTGCTTTGACAAATTGTGGGGAAAAAAGGGAGATACCTTCCGTTGATCCTCCATCTAAGCTAGCTGCAGAAGCTCCGACAACCACAGGAGTTAGGCCCAAAGGAATTAATGGATCATCAGGATGGTATTCCTCAACTCCGGAGGTCTTGGGCTCTACAGCTGAGCTCGAACCTTCGTCAACCTTGTTTTTGCCCTTAGCCAGGGTCCTCTCCTTCTCCATTTCTTCTTGAATTAGACGACGGCCTTCTGCCAGATCCTCGGGCTCGTTATCCCTCAGGAAGGTCTTCATCCGCTCATCTTCGTCAATCTCTTCAACTCCCAATCTCTGCTTCTCACCCTCAACGACGGCATCCCATAAATTGGCTAAAGTAACGTGGTAGTCCGGGATCCACGAGATGTTACGGGTTTTGAGGACATGGCCGAGGAAGTCAAAAATCATCTCTTCGAACCCTTTGATATCCTTTTCTCTCTCGAGGAGCTTGTTGTTAGAAGCAGTAGCCATTTCAATGGCACTTTAAACATTCTTTTCGGCGAGAGCCGCGCGCCTCTCCGCATCCGCGAATTGATCATTTAAAATCACCTTTTCCGCTTCAGCCAAAGCTAGACTTTCTCTCAAACTTACTTTTTCTTCCTCCCAAGCAGCTCTCTCAGCTTCAAAATGACCTTGTGCCGTCTTCAACTCAATGTTGGCCATTTTAAGATCTTCTACCTCCTTCATTAAGGCCATTTTCTCTTGACTATTTGAGTCAAGTTCAGAATGAAAGCGTTTCTTAGCATTCTCCAATTCGGTCTTATAATTTTCGGCATCTCTCTGCGCTAAGGCAAGTTGGGATTGAGCGTCTTCCAAGTCCTTCTCCATCTTTGTCCTAGCCCTTTAATTATTATCTATCTTCACCTTGGTTCTATGTGCTTCCATCTCAAGCGTTCGGATGACTTCTGAAAGATTAACAACATGTTTCTTCATCATTTCATACTGTCTGGCTACATGGCGAATGTGCCCGACGAATTTAGTATCCCAGTTCCTAGGGATTGGTTCCAAAGCTGGAACAAACATCATCCTTTCGAAGAAAATGTTGGGGAATTGTTCTCGCAACTTTTCTAGCCTAGCTTGAGTCTCGGGACCATGGACGTAGTCTCGTGACCCAGGGGCAACCAAATCTTACTGGCTGGAAGGGACAATGTCACTTCTCTCCTTCTCAGAATCCTTGATTGGATCCCTGCTTTTATCCTTGGGCTCGTAGTGTCTTTTTGATGATTTGCTGTGAAAGGGTGCACTCTTCGGAGGAGTTAACTCTTTAGGAAGTCGTTTTCCCCCTGTAGGTGGTACCGAGTAATTGGGAAGCTTGCCAGAAGTTGATTTTGGTGGAGACCGGGATTGCGAATAAGTAGGCTTGTGAGAAAGGCCGCGAGAGCGCTCGGGATTCGGATGAAGACTGGGTGTGCCTTCACGAAGAGAGCGATAAGAATAAGACTGCCTGCGAGACATCTTTCCTGCAAAGGATAAAAGAGCATATTAAAACCTTGGATACTGTTGATATAAAAGTGTGGGGTCAGGCAGTGCGTGTGATTTGTGCATTCCATATAATTCCCCCTAACAGACCCGGGCCTGAAGTCAGGCTCATCTGCGTAGTTTCTTGTCCTCCAATTGGAACGGTGGTCTCCTCAGAAGCAGGGAAAAATGGATCCCCTTCAAAGTCCCCCTCTGTGTATACATTATCGGGTAAAGGAATTTTGCTCAGCTCTTTAAATAGTTGTTCTTCTGTCAAATCATCTGGAGCAGCAGGTTCGGTCGGAAGAGAAGTACTTGAGGGGAAACCACCCGGAGAAACTGGGATTTCCTTGGACTTGTCACCACGGGCCTCATCTCCTCTATATATGTTCAGGTCCTCGTCGTCCTGGATGATTATCGGGGAAGGACTCTTACGGAATTTAGTTGTTTCTGCTGCCCGTGATGTTCCCTCTCCCTCCGTTGGGGCCACGTATTTGTAAGGTTTGCCGCCTGCACCGAGTCCAAATCTTATATCCAAAAGGCGAGGCTTATGAAGATTCTCGTTAGTGATGCACTTCTTGATCCTTAGAAAATCGGATCTGCTTTGTAGAAGAATAGACAATCGATTATTGTATACCAAGCCTTCCATCTTGGGAAAAACGTGATCTTCTTAATACAAAAAAGAAGGGGGGATGTTAATGCTTCGATTTCTTAAGCAGGATATTCAGTCAAAAGATTAAAGTTTACTTGATTTAAGCCATCTTCTTGAGCACCCAGCCTGTCTCTTTATATAGAACCAATCAGACTTGGGATCCCCTATATTGCTGTATCCGTCATACAGAACCTTCCTATTCGCTACCGATTCAAAGAAAGAGAAATTTGGGGTTGCTGAGGAGCGATACTTGAAAAGATAAAAGAATATTAAATCTTTAAATGTGAGCTCGGTATGCAGGATCTACGCGTATGCAATATATAGAGTGTATAGAGCTGCGTAGGCGTTAGGATGAAGCTGCATCGGAGCGATACCCAATCGTTTTAAGGTCTCAATCACGATTGGAGGAAACGGAGGAATAGCTCCTACCCAACACATGAGCCGGCTGATTGTCATATATCCTTCTGGAGCTATGTGAGGTCTATCTTCGCTACCGGGTGTCCTCACATCATCCCAGGGGATCCCATGTCTCAAGCAAATTCTTTTAAGCTTTATGTCGTCAAGTTTGGAGGCCAAAGAATTAGTAAATTTCTCTATCCCGAGTGCGCCAGGAATCTCGTCGGGAGCTCGCCCGTCTGCCTCACACTCTTCACTAAGTGAAGTACTTTCAGATGGATCCGATTTCGTTGCCTCATATTCGGATCCAGAATCTTAACCCCCTGGGTTAATTGGAGGGACCTCGGGGTTGTGGCGCTCAGGCACCTCGGACTCCATTTCTTTGTCGGATCTTGAAGAGGAATGATTATCCAACATTACTGTTTAGGCGAGAAAACATGAGAAATAAGATTAAAACTACCCGTCCCCCCTGTGTGTGCAAGTACCGGTGTGTGTGCTTGTGCGTGCGTTAAACAAAAGTACAAAGGTCAACAGAATAATCTAGACATTGGTCGTTGTTCGGTTGATAGATTATTCATTTGTTCAATCCAGAATGTTAATCACAAAGGCCCTAACCTAACTGTTCATCGATTTGTTAGAGTGGCATCATGTTATTTAGTCAGTGTGTTCAACAGATCGTTCTTCAGTCGGATCGCAGGGCAGGTTCGGATCGCTACATGTGGATGGATCGTCGTGAAGGACTCGGTACGCGGAAGGGTATTAGATCATGGAAAGGCTTCGAATCGTGAAGTGCACCAATTCATCCAGATGGATCGCGATGGTATCTTGGCGATCCGCATCGCCCCCCATCCTCCACGACCCGAAACTCTGATATCTCCGCGATCTGACAATCGCGTCTGGTTCCCCACGAACCGTAGCCTTGCCGTTTCCGCGATCCGATCCACTAGCCAAATCAACTTTCCATTTCCGTTCCCTCTCCCCTCGCCTCACCATCGCTTCGAATTCGGGACTCGCCCACGAACCAACCTGGTCATCCCTTCCTTCTTCTTCCTCTACTCTCCTCTTCACCCTTAAATCCATGGAATCGCACCAAGCACGCTCGCGTTTACTATCATCAAACCAGTGCGACCACGCTAGAAACTAAAGAAAAGCTGTTTAATTACCTTCTTAAAGTTTGAAATTTGTTGGAAATTTGGAAATCGAAGTTAGGGTTTTTCTCTCAGGAAAATTGGCGGCGGCTGCGAAAGAAGAAAGAAGAAGAGAAGAATGAGGGTGAGAATCGATTTATTAGGCAAAAGGGAGACCGTTAGTCTCCCCCTTTTTGTCCTATTCGATCTGTGAAAATAGGCAGGCCACGAAACAAAAGCCCACCACGTCTCGAAGAGAAGCCCACCTCGTTTCATAAAGAGGCCCAAGTGCTCACCAAAGGACGAGCCGAATGATTTGCTAACGGACCATGACTCGCACATGCGATCCGAACCGATAAATGACCGACAGGAATGAAAATTCAAAAATACACCTGATAGATTCGATGATGAAGAATCTGAAAGATCCCAGAAAAGAATTGTCCAATAAACAGGGAAATTATTAAAGATTTATCCGATATTTATAGCAAGCAAAGAAACAACTTTCCGTAAATGATATGGCCTTTCGGATAGATGCTACCACTGATTTGCATCTCTTTATGAAAAGACGTTTCTATAATTTCGAAGCATGTTCCATCATCGATAAAACATACTTCGAGGGGGCAAAATGTTGCCTAGCTTTTTGACCAAGCCACCAAGGTTCACTAACAAGAAGAAAGTATGAAACTACATTCCATAAAACCATGAAGGATCGGATCGCACCAGAGAGTCGCCCTTCATGGATCGCCCCTCACCGGATCGCCCCCCATCGGTTCGCCCCCGTTGCAACAGCGATCCGACTACTTCTACACGACTCGATCCGTACATACACTGCTATCTAACACAGACCGATTCGATCCCCTGATGCACAGCGAAGCCTCTGACCTGTTCAAGCACGAGCTAGTCTTCGGCGATCCGAGATGCACGGATCCAGCGTCACGTGTCCCCAACTGTCACTTTGACTAATTCCTCCCCCTTGCTCGATCTGATATTTAAGGGGATCGCGACACCTGTCCACAACGGCTAATTTGACTAATTCTTCATCAAGCTGCGATACGGTACGATCCGATATTCTCGGGATTTGTGCCACGTGTGACCGCGATCCGCCTGACAAAATCAGCTATAAATAGCCCAAAGCTTGGCATTTTTAAGGATCCTTTGGCATTATTGAGCATTGATTCCACCATTACTATCATACCACTATTTCTTGTCAGTATTATTACGAGATTACTGAGAGAAATCACAATTGTAAGAGTGAGTTTGAGAGAGATCATTGGTTGTACTAGCATTCAAAGTATAATCGATAACATATAAAGTGGACGTAGGCTTGTTAACGCCGAACCACTATAAATTCTGTGTGTTTTCTGCTTTTTCTTTATTCCCCAGTTATAATTCTTTAAGAATCAGGACAATTTGGGTGTTAGGTCCAAATTTTGATCTAACATACGTGATTAAGATTTCATGTATATATATGTTAAAACCTCTATGCCTAAATGATTAAGTTTATATACGTGCTTATATGTCTATACAAAGTTGCAAGTTCGTAATTGGATCCATGCCAAGATCCATTTTAATACAAGTTTCATGTTATAGTTGTAAACATGATTTGGATCTAGTTCACACATGCGATGAAATTATACATACTTTTAGGACATGTTATATTCTTGTCATATTCTAGTGATGTTCGATGTTATGCCTAGATCTAAACATGTTTAGGCTTATGTTGTCTAAATCATATGTTAATTCATGTCACACCTATTTGGTTAGACCCCTATTTCAATGCAAGTTCACATGTATATAAGTTGATTTAGCCTATGTTGCAAGTTCACAACTATGATATTCATGTTGACTATTTTGCAAGTTCACACCTATGATGTTCATGTTGACTGTGCCAAAAATGTCAAGTTTACACCTATGTCATGTTTATGTTTATGAATTCCCTTATGCCAATTTTGTGTGCGCTAAATTAGGCTAAGTTTTTAGCCTAATATTATATGTTAAAAACCATGCGAACGAAAATTAGGCTAAGATTGTTAGCCTAATATTTAAACTGGGTAACGTTGGGAATATTGGTAAAACTTGACATAAATTGGTAAAAATATATAAAAAATTGTCATGTTTGTCACATGCCAAAATTGGTGGTATTTGAATGGTATAAATCCTTATACCAAAAACGTTAAACTTGGAAAGTGGGCCACAACATATAATTGCTGACAAATTTACATATATTAAGTAATAAAGACAAATATGGAAATTTAGAAAATATGAGTATGCTTAACTCGAGGTTGGATTGATTTGTCATGTAAACTTGCCCGGACCCGCTCGGCTGTGCAATAGTCACAACAATAACTATACAATGTGGGTGGTTAAGCATTGAGCCCAATAAGGACACGAGGTTAGACTGAGTCGGGGTTAGACTGAGTTACAGTGTAAACCTGCCCGGAACCGATCGACACATCCAGTAACCGTAACAATATCTATCTAATGTGAGTGGTTGGTGTTTTAAAAAGCTAAGGACAGACAAGTCAGGATGGTAGGGTTAAGTTAACTAAAACACTTAACCAGTTCAACATGTTAATTAAACTGATGGGTGGGATTAGGTAAATACATACACTTAACTACTTAACATGTTTGACTAGAAAACCCTAGTAATGGGGACCCATTTCAGCAGTAACCCAATTAGGTATCATGGTACCCTGAAACTAGGCAGGGTGGGGCACGATCACTGGGTTGATTGTAAGCAATCAAAAGCGACGGCGGTAGGTGCAACAGTGTGGGTTCTAATGGAGTGCGGGCGTGCATACACTTCGGAGCAGACAAACAGGGCACTAGGGGCACCAGTAGTATAACCTATGCATTCTAAGGATTGTGTCGGGTCGCCACCATGGGGCTTGATACACCCCATGGTGGGGCCAGCATAAGTATCTACAATATTTTGGGGGCGTAAGACATAGATGATATGCGATTAGGAGCCGATCTTTAGAGAAAGGGGATCACTTCACCCTGATCATGGGGTGCCAGTTGGGACAATGCAAGTAGGTGCAGAGATATAGTGTGGGGTGCGATAGTATATTCGATTCAAACTGCTTTTCTTAGTTTATGATACTTTCCTATTTCCAATTTATACTTATCATGCCCTTTTTCTTATTCTCCTACTGAAGAGTCACTAGACTTACGAGGCTTTATGTCTGACCCTATTTTATTTCGTCCTCTTTTCTTCCGTTCAACCCCCCCCCCCCCAGTCCACAGGGAGGAAACAACCCAGCTTAGTCAGACTCTTTGCAAGCTTCAAGATAGTAGATGTACGGTTTGGACTCTCATTCCTTGGCTATGGCTGTAGGACACTCTATGGGGATTTATGCAGTTTTAATTATGCATTTATGCTTCTTTATTTAATAACCAAGACAGATATGATGTTGTAATGTTTTGGAAGCTATTATGTGACAGTTATGGAAATGTTTTGTATAAACATATTTTTAAGAAATAAAAAGTCTGTTGTTTTCCGTTGCTTATATATATATATATATATATATATATATATATATATATATATATGTGTGTGTGTGTGTGTGTGTGTGTGTGTTTATATCTGTCTTGTGTTTTATATGTGACTTTTACTTACAAACCAACACCAAAGTTAAGGCGTTCCCTTTGTGAGTGACCTTAATGGAGGGTGGGGTGTTTCACTTGGTATCAGAGCACAGTTTTACCAGACTAGATAAAAGTTTTTGAAACTATTTTTCAAAAAGAAGTTTAAAGAAGCATTGTTTTCAAGAAAAAGAGTTGTTTTCAAAAGGCATGATTCCCCAAAAGCCATATGCACTATCTCTCTATCCTTTGTCTTGAATACTTTCCTTTTTGTTCCAGCATGTCTGGAGATCTTAACCTTTCGGAAGGACTACCGATACCCGGCTGGTTCCGAAAGCACCTAGAGGCAAGGGCCAACGGTGCGGGACCAACATACATTCCTCCTCCCACAGTGGCAGCAGTTCCTCCACCTCACCCTCCTCCTCATGGAAATACTTTCGCTAAGACATGTAGAGTCTTCAAGGCTATGGGTGAAAAGGACTTTTATGGAACTGAATCCTTTGTAGTAGCAAGAAACTGGCTGAAGGAAACTGAAGACTTGTTCGTCATCTTCGAAGTTGATGACTGGCAAAAGATACAACTAGCAGCGTGGTTGCTTAAAGATGAAGCTTCCTATTGGTGGGAAGTTACCCATGCTGAGAGGCCAGTGGAGACTTGGGAAGATTTCAGGATGAGGTTTGAGATGAAATTCCTCTCCCACGCTAAAAGAAGCCTGCAAATGGAGAATTTCCTAACTCTTAAACAAGGAAGTATGACGATGAAGGAATATGTCAATCAGTTTAATCAATTTGCCAGATTTGGGCTGGATTTATTAAACACCCAACACAAGAAGGCCCATCGCTTCGTCAAAGGTCTGAATGAGCCTCTACACAGCCTTGCAATGACCCATTACCCATGGGGGAAACTTATGAAAGCTTGTTAGACATGGCGCTACTACACGAGGAAGATAGAAGTAAGATAGAGGCAAAGGTGGAAGCGCCTCAAGAAAAGAAAGAGGGTTTACAGGCTAAGAAAACTGACTTCAAGAAAGGCGGGAAGAACAACAAAACCCGTGAAAAGAGAAAGTGCAATTTCGCGGTATTGTGGGACATATAGCAAAAGACTGCAGGAAGAAGAAGGCAAAGATGAATGAGGTTGTTTCCATTGTGGAGAGACTGGACACTTGGCTAAGGATAGCCCAAAGAAGCGGGGGCAGGGACAGAGGACTGGATCCACCTTAGGGGGACAGGTTCACGCGCTGGTGGCACCTCTACAGGAATGAGGTAGAAATATTTCTGTAGAAAGCTTAGTTTATCTTTATGATCATCCAGTTCGCACTCTCTTTGATTCTGGTGCATCACACTCCTTTATTACATCTGCTTTATTAGAATCTCTGCACCTAGACACTAGTATGGTAGAAGATCCCTTGGTTATTTCGAATCCAATTGGGGGCTCGGCTTATTTGTCGATGGTTTGATTGGACTTGAAAATCTCTATTCTAGTTGTTGAATTTAGATGTAGTGCCTTTGTTTTGGTCTTCTCAGGATATGGACTGATCTTAGGCATGGACTGGTTATCCAGTAATAGTGCCATTCTTGATTGTTGGAAAAGAGTGGTTAGGCTCTTGACTCGGCTCGGTAACACTCTTGAAATTTCTTGTAATCCCTTGAATGCTGTTATGCTTAGTTATCTAGAGTCACTTGATGCTTCTGTTGAGAATTTCCAGTCGGTTAGAGTGGTCCGGGAATATCCGGATGTCTTTGAAGAGGTGAAAGGCTTACCTCCGAAGCGGGAAATAGACTTCTGCATATATCTTGTTGATAATGCAAAGCTTGTAGCTCTGCCTATTAGACACATGGCTCCAAAGGAGAGAAAGGAGCTCAATAAGCAAGTTAAGGAGCTTCTCGAGAAGGGATTTATAAGGTGGAGTATCTCAGAATGGGGTGCTCCAATGGTGTTCGCCACCAAAGCTGATGGTTCACAACGTCTCTGTGTGGACTACAGGGAGCTAAACAAGCTGACTAAAAAGAATAGACACCCGCTTCCCAGAATAGACGATTTGTTGGATCAGCATGTAGGTGCGTCGGTCTTCTCCCAACTTGATCTGGCTACTGGGTTCCATCAGCTAAGGGTAGCTGAAGACAGCATTGATAAAAAGACGTTAAGAACCCCAGACGGTTTCTACGAGTGGCTTGTCATGCCTTTCGATTTGACAAACGTACCCGCTTATTTTGTGGACCTAACGAGAAGGTGTTCAGAGAATTCCTCAATAAGTTCGTGGGGGTCTTCGTTGACGATATTTTAATCTTCTCAAAGAATGAGGAAGAACATGCTCAGCATCTGAAGGAGATCATGGAAACTCTTCGAGTTCATCTGGTAAAAGCCATATTCTCCAAGTGCCACTTTTGGAGAGAAGAAGTAAGATTTCTTGGACATATAGTGTCCAAAAAGGGGTTAGCCGTGGACCCCGCGAATGTTGTGGCAGTGCAAGATTAGAAGACACCGAGAAATGCAACCGAAGTCCGAAGCTTTCTTGGGCTAGCCGGCTTTTACCGAAAGTTCATTACGGTTTTCGCGAATATCTAAGCTCCACTCACAAGGCTAACAAAGAAGAATCTGGCGTTCGCTTGGGATTTAGATTGCGAGTTTGCTTTCCAATGGTTAAAAAGGGCTTTCACAACCGCCTTAGTTCTGACTTTGTCGGATGGAAGCAAAATGTTCACCGTATACACTAATGCTTGTGGTATGGGGCTAGGCCTTGTTCTGATGCAAGAAGGGAGGGTAGTAGCTTATGGTGGAAGACAATTGAAAGTACATGAAAAGAACTACCCAACCCACAATCTTGAGTTGGCCGCCATCGTCCCTGCGCTTAAGTCTTGGCTCCATTATCTCATAGGTGAGAAGTTCAAATTATATACCGACCATAAATCGTTGATGTATCTTTTCTCGCAGAAAGATCTTAACTTGAGGCTGCAAAGATGGATGGAGTTCCTTGCCTCATATGACTTTGAAATTTCCTATACTCCTGGCAAAGGCAACGTAGTAGCAGACGCGTAGAGAAGAAAGAAGCTGACCCTAAGCCCTCTCTTTGTAGAAAGGCAAAGCTTGGAGTATATAGCCAGTTTAGACTTTAGGCCCTCCTCTGATTTTGTACCTGGATTATTCGCATCCTTAGAAGTACGGCCCACTCTTTTAGACTCAATAAGGGCCGCACAACGCGAAGACCCTCGGCTTGTGGATGTGATTGATAAACTAATTAGGGGTGAAACGTCCAGTCACCTCAATAGGCACTCCATCGATGATAAGGGTTGGCTGAGACGGGATGGAAGGCTATGTGTCCCACAAGCAAGGGATTTAGTAAAGATGGTTCTCGAGGAAGTACATCATTACAAGATGACAATACACCCAGGCAGAGACAAGATGTATGAGGACGTAAAGAGAGTTTTCTATTGGAGCGGCATGAAGAAGAACGTGGCAGATTTCGTTTCTAAGTGCATGACATGCCAATAGGTCAAGACAAAACAAAAGAAGCCTGGAGGACTGCTTCATCCTCTAGAAGTCCCGCAATGGAAGTGGGATAGCATTTCCATGGACTTCATTGACGGGTTGCCTAGGTCAAGAAGAGGCAATACTAGCATTTGGGTAATAGTGGACAAGTTTACTAAAAGTGCCCACCTTATACCTATCAAGAGTAGAAGGACAGCTTTGTCTCTAGCTTCTCTCTATCTCAAGGAAATAGTTCGACTCCATGGAATACCCTCCAGCATAGTGAGTGATAGAGACCCCATCTTTCCAAGCGAATTTTGGTGGAGTCCTCAAGGAGCTGTAGGCACACAGTTATGCTTGAGCATGGCCTATCACCCCTAAAATGATGGTCGGACAGAAAGGGTGAATAAAGTATTAGAAGTTCTTTTAAGACTATGCGTTCATTACTTTGGAGGGACTTGGGAGGATCATCTTCCTTTAGTGGAATTTTCCTACAACAACAGTTATCAAGCCACCATCGGTATGGCGCCCTTCGAAGCTCTATATGGAAGATCGTGCCGATCACCAACTTGTTGGTTGGAGTCTACCGACAAGCTTATACTTGGGCCAGACATGATTAGAGAGGCTTCAGAAAAAGTGGACTTTTTACGAAGGAGAATGAAGACTGCCCAAGACAGACAGAAATCCTACGCCGACAAAAGAAGGACCGACCCTGAGTTTGAGGTTGGGGACAGGGTTTCCCTTAAGGTATCCCCTTTAAGGAACGTCATTCGCTTTGGATCCTCAGGAAAGCTAGCACCAAGATTTGTAGGACCGTTCCCTATCATCGAGAAGATTGGGAAAATGCTTATAGAGTAGAGCTGCCTGAAAGATTGGCTGGAATTCACAACATCTTTCACGTTTCTCATCTCCAAAAATGTCTACATGAATCTATAGAAGTGGTGGAGCCAAGTATTCTAGAAGAAGCCGAAGTGGAACGCGAAGCAACTATGAGGAGAGTTCTACCTCGAATCGTAGGAACTGAAGTTAAAAAGCTACGCAACCGCGAAGTCAAGCTCATTAAGGTTCAGTGGAGCGACGCCGAGGAAGACGCGACTTGGGAAACTGAGGACAGAATACGCGCAGCCTACCCTTTTCTTGTTGAGGGTACATCTTTGACTTCTCTTTTTCCTTATTTTGTGCTTGTATCTATCTTTTTAGGTGCATCTCCTCGATATTATCCTTTATCCTTAGATAAAAACCCTTTGGATGTAAACATGTATTTGAAACATGTTATGGTTGATGGCTGCAAGTGGTTGCAAGTGATTGCTAGTGGTTGCTCATGGATGCATACACACACAACCTAGGTTTTAGATTGGCTCAGACACTTCATACTGCATATACATATATGTATTCATATTTGTATGTGATTGAAACTTGATATGTCGTCATATGGATGTTGCATTTGTATAAATGGTTGCGCACTCATGTAGAATTATGAGTAAGGACAAATTTGCATACATAATGGATTCGTGACACTTACATGATTTGCATTAAGGAGGTCAATTCATCAGTAGACCGCCTGATTTTGCATTAGTTAAGGACATATACACACACACTATGCATATGATCATGAAGCATTAGAAGTCTTTTAAGGACAATGGACGCTTGTGTTTGATGGTTGAGTAGATGGGCGATTGGATGTTTGGACTTACGTTCTCCTAGACTTGAAGATTTCGAGGTCAAAATCCTTTAAGGAGGGGAGAATGTAGGACCCAGAATTTTCTATTAACAGTAAATCAACAAATTAAAGAATTATTAATTGAAAGAATTAAGGGAAAAGGGTTACGCCATTGCGTTCGTCTCAGAATTCTGCTTGAGATATAGTCTGAGTTTGCGGGAATCGGACTCCGTGTGAAGGAGTTATGACCTCCGAAAGTTTCAGAATTCAATTTAAAATTCAAACAGTTCAAAAGTTAGTTCAAATTTCGAATTCAGACCCAAACTGGACTGGGTGGGAAAATTCCCGCCCAGGCACCAGGTCGACCTGGGTGACCAGGTCGACCATAGGGTCGACCTCGGGGTCGACCTGGGGATCGACCTGCCCAGTCGACCTGGTTTGGCCCTGGCTGGCCTGGTCGGGTTCTGGTCGATTTCTGAGGCTTGGCTGTGTCACGAGGGCTGACTTGTTGCATTTGGATTGGCTCCTCTCAAAGTGAATGGTCTAGATACATCTGTGATCATCTGATGGCTCAAATCAATCTGAAATTCTATATAAACAACTTAAGACTCCAACCTAAATTCACATAAGAAATTAGAGACGGAGCTGTCATGCTGTCGGGAGAAAACTGAGAGGAGCCTCCACTTGTAGAAAATCTTCGAGACGAGCCAAATTAAAGTTAAAACAAAAATCAAATCAATGTTAGTCTGCCCAAAGGAAAGCAATTCAAATTAAAAACCCAGAAATTAGAAAACCAGACCGTCGTTTGTTGTTAGTATAGCGATTTTTCCGATGTGAATAAAAGTTAGGATTTGATTCAATGTAAAATGGAAATGGAATTGTGTTATTGTGTAACAACGATGTTAATTCACATCTATGTATTGAAATTATTGTGGTATAGTGATGTTTGTGGTATAGTTGAGTTGATATTGATCCTATTGTACATTAAGAATCACATCCAAGTTTTATAGTCCATGTTGTTATCGACACCTATATGTTTTTTTTATATAGGTTATACGTGATTAAGATTTCACATATATATATATATATATATGCTAAAACCTCTATGCCTAAATGATTAAGTTTATATACATGCTTATATGTCTATACAAAAGTTGCAAGTTCATAATTGGATCCATGCCAAGATCCGTTTTAATACAAGTTTCATGTTATAGTTGTAAACATGATTTGGATCTAGTTCACACATGCGACGAAATTATACATACTTTGAGGACATGTTATATTCTTGTCATATGCTAGTGATGTTAGATGTTATGCCTAGATCTAAACATGTTTAGGCTTATGTTGTCTAAATCAGATGTTAATTCATGTGACACCAATTTGGTTAGACCCCTATTTCAATGCAAGTTCACATGTATATAAGTTGATTTAGCCTATGTTGCAAGTTCACAACTATGATATTCATGTTGACTATTTAGCAAGTTCACACTTATGATGTTCTTGTTGACTATGCCAAAAATGCCAAGTTTACACCTATGTCATGTTTATGTTTATGAATTCCCTTATGCTAATTTTGTGTGCGCTAAATTAGGCTAAGTTTTTAGCCTAATATTATATGTTAAAAACCATGCAAACGAAAATTAGGCTAAGATTATTAGCCTAATATTTAAACTGGGTAACGTTGGAAATATTTGTAGAACTTGACATAAATTGGTAAATATATGTAAAATTGGCATGTTTGTCACATGCCAAATTGGTAGCACTTGAATGGTTCAAATCCTATACCAAAAATGTTAAACTTGGAAAGTGGGCCACAACATTTAATTGTTGACAAATTTACATATATTAAGTAATAAAGACAAATATGTAAATTTAGAAAATACGAGTATGCTTAACACGAGATTGGATTGAGTTGTGATGTAAACCTGCCCGGACCCGCCCGGCTGTCCAGTAGTCACAACAATACCTATCCAATGTGGGTGGTTAGGCATTAAGCCCAATAAGGACCCGAGGTTAGACTGAGTTACAGTGTTAACATGCCTGGAACTGACCAGCACATGCAGTAACTGTAACAATATCTGTATAATGTGAGTGGTCGGTGCTTTAAAAGGCTAAGGATAGACAAGACAAGATGGTAGGGTTAAGTTAACTAAAACACTTAACCAGTTCAACATGTTAATTAAACTTGTGGGTGGAGTTAGGGTAATATATACACTTAACCACTTAACATGTTTGACTAGAAAACCCTAGTAACGGGGACCCATTTCAGCAGTAACCCAATTAGGTATCATGTTACCCTGAAACTAGGCAGGGTGGGGCACGATTACTGGGCTGATTGTAAGCGGTCAAAAGCGAAGGCGGTGGGTGCAATAGGGTGTGTTCTAACGGAGTGCGGGCATGCAAACACTTCGGAGCAGACAAACAGGGCACTGGGGGCACCAGTAGTATAACCTATGCATTCTAAGGATTGTGTCGGGTCGGCACCATGGGACTTGATACACCCCATGGTGGGGCCAGCATAGGTATCTACAATATTTGGGGGCCGTATGACACAGATGATATGCGATTAGGAGCCGATCTTTAGAGAAAGGTCATCACTTCACCCAGATCATGGGGTGCCAGTTGGGACAATGCAAGTAGGTGCAGAGACATAGTATGGGGTGCGATAGTATATTCGATTCAAACTGCTTTGTCTTAGTTTATGATACTTTCCTATTTCCAGTTTATACTTATCATGCCCTTTTTCTTATTCTCATACTGAAGAGTCACTAGACTTACGAGGCTTTATGTCTGACCCTATTTTATTTCGTCCTCTTTTCTTCCGTTACACCTCCCCCCCCAGTCCACAGGGAGGAAACAACCCAGCTTAGTCAGACTCTTTGCAAGCTTCAAGATAGTAGATGTACGGTTTGGACTCTCATTCCTTGGCTATGTCTGTTGGACACTCTATGGGGATTTATGCAGTTTTAATTATGTTTTTATGCTTCTTTATTTAATAACCAAGACAGAAATGATGTTGTAATGCTTTAGAAGCTATTATGTGACAGTTATTGAAATGTTTTGTATAAACATATTTTCATGAAATAAAAAGTCTGTTGTTTTCCGCTGCTTATATATGTTTGTGTGTTTATATCTGTCTTGTGTTTTATCTGTGACTTTTAATTACAAACCTCCACCAATGTTAAGGCATTCCCTTTGTGAGTGACCTTAATGGAGGGTGGGGTGTTTCAGATCCTCCCCATCTTTAGGTTTCGATAACATTGGCAGTGATTCCATATGTCTTATCAATTCCTCGAAAGCCTCCTGGCACTTTGAGGTCCACTGGAAGTTCTTCTTTCCGTTTTTCAAGGCATCTAAAAGCGGGATACACCAATCTGCTGCTTTGGAAACGATCCGGTTTAAAACTGCTACCTTTCCATTTAAGCTTTGGAGTTCCTTTTTGGTTTTCGGAGCCCGCATTTCCCTTGAAGCCGCAATTTGAGAGGGATTTTCTTCGATGCCCCTAGCATTGACGATAAACCCGAGAAATTTCCCTGAAGAGACTCCGAACGAACATTTTAACGGGTTTAGTTTCATCCCGTATTTCCAGAGTATGTGAACCATTTCCGCCAAATCCTCGAGATGATTTTAGACCTTTTTTTGATTTGACTAGCATATCATCTACATATACCTCCATTGTATTCCCTATTTGAGATTTAAACATGGAGTTTACGAGATGTTGGTAGGTTGCTCCCACGTTTTTCAGTCCAAACGGCATGACCCTATAGCAGTATAGCCCTCTATCTGTTATGAAACACGTGTTCTCCTTGTCTGACTTGTACATCATAATTTGATTATGTCCGTAATATTCATCCGTAAAAGATAGTAACCCGTGACCCGTTGTAGCATCTACAAGTTGGTCAATCCGGGGCAAAGGAAAGATATCTTTTGGGCGTGCTTTATTAAGGTCTGAGTAGCCTATACACGTTCTCCACTTCCCATTGGAACTTTTAACAAGAACTGGGTTAGAGACCCAATCTGGATATGTAGCTTCCCGTATGAAATTATTTTTGAGTAATCTATCTACTTCTTCTTTTAGAGCCTCAAATCTCTCAAGTCCCTGCATTCTCCTTTTTTGTTTTACAAGAGTGAATTTTTGATTTATATTCAACTTGTGAACAATTACATTCGGTGGGATCCCACACATATCTAAGTGTTCCCAGGAAAATACATCTTGGTTTGCTTTCAAAAACAAGATTAATTCCTTCCGCAACTTCATGCCTAGCTGAGAACCTATCTTCAGGACTTGGTTAGGGTCTTTGGATACTGGAACGTGGATAGTATCTTCGGCCGGTGCTGCTCTATTTTCCCCCATACTGTTTTTCCTTGGATCGATTGCCTTCGAGTGCCACTGTGCTCACCAGTATGGGGTTTTTGCTTTAGTTGCTATAAGAGGGGTTTATGGATGCAAAGCGACGGCTCTGCATCCTTCTTCTATTCCTTTTTCCTTGCTTCTGCCAATTCAACCAAATAACACTCTCTTGCTGCTTGTTGATCTCCTATAACTGTGCCAACACCATTCTCCGTTTGGAATTTCATAGTGAGGCGCCGCGAAGCCATAGTTATTCTGAATGCTGCGAGAGTAGATCTTCCTAGGAAGGCATTGTAAGCAGAGGGTTCATCAATTATAACAAAGTCTTGTACTCGTGCGGCTTTTTTGCTCTCCTTCCCCAAGCTCCAGCAGCAGACTGATGGCACCAATTGGTTGAACAGCTTGACCAGTGAATCCATGGACCTTGTTCTGACAGGCTTTTACATCGCCCATGGAAAGCTTCATCCTATGGAATGCGCTAAAGAAGATGATACTAAATGAGGCTCCGTTATCGACTAACACCCTTCTTACTATGGCCGGGTCCAGACCAACGATTATCACCATTGTATCCTCTATGGGTGTTATGATCCCAGTCGGATCTACATCTTTAAATGTGATGTCGTCTCGTAGGATTCTTGGTACTTTTGCCGATAAAACTTTGTCTAAGGTCATGAGTTCACCTTTTTTCGAAAAGTTCTTCACCTCATAAGCGTACTTCACCATTTCCCCCTGGCTTTTCCCAACCAGGCAGGGGCCTCCTGAAATGGTGTTTACGATCATCCTTGTTATAGAAGCAATCGAAGCGTTCTCACTCTGTTTAGGCTGTCCTACAGAGGCTCCTTGGTCTTGAGTTCCCTGAGCATTCTCGGAGTTCTTTGAGTATTATTGAAGCCTGTTTTTCCTTATCAGTTACCCAATTAAGCTTTTCAAATGTCTACATTCATTCGTGCTATGACCCAGCTGGTTGTGAAATCGGCAGAACCTGCCAGACTTTATTGCGTTATCAGTGACTCTTAACTTCCCGAGCTTTGGGTACTCTTCAGTGTCTTTGGTCGCCATATAAATGCTCTCTATGGTGTCGTTAAGAGGAGCCATTTCGGAATTCTTGATGAAACGAAGCTTTTTGTTGTTTCGACCATCATTCCCTTCATTCCCCCTTTTCTGATTTCCTCTGGTGTTTTTCTGTCCTCCTTGCACGTTTACGTCTCTCTTTTCGGATGGCTCCTTATTTTCTGTAGCTTCCATTGTATAGGCCGGATCCTCATCCACGCCTATATACTCCTCTGCTTTGTCAAATAGCTCTTCGAGAGTGGCAGGCTTCTTCTTCTTGATCCACCGCCCGACTTTGGTCTTTTTACTTATGTCTCCCTTTAGAGCCATCAAAGCCAAACGTAGCTCATAGTTTCCAACTTCGGTCGCTGCTATGTTAAAACGAGATAGGAAGGCCTTAATGGACTCCCCTGGCCCTTGTTCCAGTTTACTCAATTCCATTACATCACACACCTTGGTTCCGTGAAGCCTGAATTGCTGTCTAAACAGCTTGGCCAAGGTAGCGAAGTCATCCATGAATTTCTGTGGGAGTTTTGTGAACCAGAGTGAAGCTACTCCTTCCAAGTAGGTAGGGAAGTACAAACACTTGAGCTCATCAGTAGCACGTGCCCCATCCATGTGCTGATCGTATTTGAATAGGAACACATTTGGATCTCCAGTTCCATTGTAGGCTTGTACAACTGGGGGTTTGAATTTATTTGGATATGGCGCCATTTTTATTCTTTCTGTAAGTGGGTTTTCGTAGGAGCAAATCCCCATTCCTTTTCATCATCCACCTTTTTCTGGCTCTCATTCATGATCTTTCGTACCATTCCGAATATTTGCTCCCCCCTCATTGAGTTGGTCCACGGGGCGGACGCCTTCCTCTTTACCGGATGTTTGCCTACGCAAACGATCGCGGTTCAGATTCCAGGGCCCTGGACCTCCTGCGTGGGGAAGTGCCCCTTTGGTGGAACCAAACGCTTGCTGAGGTGTTGCTTTTCCAGAGTGGTTATGAATAGGCGGCCTCATTTCCTTATGACTAGGATTTGCAATCTCCTGGAAAGAATTTCCTTTATTTGGACTCGAGGAAGAAGATCCGGTATCTTCCGTTCCAGTGGTTTTAGAAGTTTTGAGACGGCTTGCACTAATGGTAACTTTGGTCATTGCGGCTTGCATGGAGAACATGGTTTCAAGCTTCTTCATCATGGCCTCGTTCGCAACATCCATTCGGCTTGTCAATCCTGCTGCCACTTCATCCAAGTCCCTCCTTCTAACGGTAGCTCCGGCTTTAGAACTTTCACCGACTTCAAACTATTTAGTAGGCGGGGTATCTTCTTTCTTAGTGGCATTATTGACATCTTCGATGCTTTTACTTGTAACTTTCTTCGATGGTCTGCCTGGTTTGCCCATGGCTTTTGAGATGAGTATTTCGACACGGACAACTTAGATGATCGGAGTGGATTCAAAATTCCAATGCAAGGCCTTCTACCTTGTGAAAGAGCAAGAAATGGATTGGCAATTCGGGCCCCGCGGTGGGCGCCAAATGTTTTCCCTAAAAATGGGCAAAACACCAAAAATGTGAATAAATGTCTCACAAAAATGAAAAGTGGAGCCTTACAATGATTGAAATGTAAGTAGAAGACACAATGTTTTATAGTGGTTCAACCCTATAGGGGTTTATATCCACTTTCATAAGAAATTCCATTATCAATATGAAGATTACAAGATTAACTTCTCTATTACAACAATTTTATCACTCCCTTACTCATGAATTACACTTAATCTACTAAACATGATTGAGAAGAGTGTTATTCAGCGGAGATTTGATGTGGATGTGGTAGAATTGAAATGAATCCCTCTATCATGTAAGCTTGCTCAATCAATCTTCAACTCTTGAATCATTTGGATGTGTTTGATAGAGATCATAATCCATGGATTAATCTTCAATTTATGAAATTGAATGGATGTTAGAATTGTTGTGGAATATTTTTGGCAGCACTTCGTGGTCTCAAGATTCGATCCCCTCAAATGAATTAGTGAGGGGGTATTTGTAGTAGATTTCTAGACCAGGTGGCAGTTCTGTAATTACATAGAAAACGCTATGACTCATGCCGCCACCGACATGATTTGGATCTCCGCTATAACTCATTTCGCCGACGATATGACTCATGTTGTCTGGAGGGTTAGCCCCTGGCGCTTTGAGCTTGCGACACTACATGAGTTCCCTTAACTAGGCTCATATCGTTCGGATGACAGCTGTCAACAACCCAATAATAACTGGATACGGCATGAGTAGGTCACGACACAATTCGTATTGAGATCCTAAGTAGCAGATTACTCCTTATGTCGCTGAGCGACATGGGGGATAAACGACATGGGGTGTTTCTTGAATGTAATTTGGTTCTCTCGGTACGGTTTAAAGCCAACATGGATTACCTGTATACCATGTCGCTGAAAGATATGGATAACACTAGCATAACGTCATGTCGCTGAACGATATGGATAACACTAGCATAACGTCATGTCGCTTACCAACATGTATTACTTGTAAATCACGTCGTTGAACGACATGGATGATAGTAGCATGACATCATGTCATTGACCGACATGAAGCTTAGCCTTACCTTATGTCATTTCGTTAGAGCGGCATGACCCATGTCGTACAACTTTATGCTCCTTAGTGCCTTGGGCTTATAGCATGTACGACGGCATGTCGGAGATGACTCAAATTAGCTTTGATGCTATAAATAGGGCACGACATGGATGAGTGCGACATGATTGTGAGAGACTGATGCGATATGGGTGAATTTTTTCCCTTGCGGCATGCCTCTAATTGACTTAGTTAAACCGACATGGCTTTCTTACCCTTTGTATGGGTTAACAATTTTGTAAATAAAAAATGGTTCTAAAATAAAATTATAATTGTTTCAAAACAAAATTAGAATTGTCTTCAAATCAAAATCAACATGGTTTGATTATATAAAATTAACATAGTTTTATAAAATAAAAGTGACATAGTTTTATAGAATAAATTTGACTCAGTTTTAAACAATAAAATAGATCAAAGTTTTTAATCAAAGAAAAAAGGTATTTGTTTTTAATCAAAGAAAAAGGGCATTTGTTTTAATCATGAAAATTAGCATTATTTTAATCATAAAATTAGCATTATTCAAATCATAAAAAGAAGCTTTGTTTTAAATTTGGTTTAGAAAATATAAAATGTGATTTATAAAAAAAATAGCATGCTTGTAAAGATAAAAATAAACATCGTTTTGAAAACAAAAATAAACATCGTCTTGCAAACAAAAGAACATCGCTTTGTGAATATAAAAAAACATCGCATTGTTTGTGAATGAAATCACTTTGTTTTGTAAACGAAATCACGTTTGTTTGTAAACAAAAATCTCATCGTTTTGTAAATGAAAATAACATTGTTTTGTGAAAAGAAAATTAACATATGATTTGTGAAAAGAAATTTTTCATTGTTTTTAATAGGAAAGTTGCATTGTTATCAAAATGAAATTTGCTTTGTCATCAAAATGAAAGTTGCATGGTTATTAAAATATAATTTGCATTGCTTTTGAAAATAGAAATGGCAATATAAAAAAATGATTTTTATCTAATCATAACATAAATTAAAATATGATTTTACCCTATATATAGAACAACATTAAAAATATGATTTTTAATACAAACTATGTGACACAGACTGCTATGGAACTGAATGGAAGTAGTACGGAATACGAATCGTCCACTAAAGAATGACGGAGTGGAAAACCTAAGGTGAGGACTCCTCACTAAAAATTCTACACAGTTATTTATTTATTTTCATGACTGAAAAGTCTATAGAATTGTCAGTTTAGATTTTTATCAGTTTAATCACTATAAACTGTACACGTTGCTTGTTAGATCACTCCCCTCGTCCACAAATAATGGACGATTTAAATTGACTGTGTTGCATGTTGGTTGTGATGTGAAATGTTTAACATATTAGAAATAACGTTAATATTAATAGGATAGTGAAATTGAATTATAACTATTCATTTATAATTTGAACAGTGAAAAATTGGTTAAATTTATTAACCAATGATCTGTTTAAATAAAATGGTGTTGTTTGAAAACCCTACACGGGTCAGGGGATGATAATTTGTTCACATCTCCCTTGAATTTATTTATATGTCAATCGATGGATTGACAGTCTGTGATGAGCATTATTTATTTATTTTAATGCTCACACAGTTATAAATTTCACTCTGAATGTGAATTGACTGTTTGTTGATTATTTAACATTATTGTTGAATACATGCTATGTATGAAAATCCATATAATTAAAGTTATATGGTAATTGACTGAGTCGCATTCCGATTTAGAAATAAACAATGTTTTTATAACAAACAATATTTTAGAATAAGATAACATTGTAAAATGAAAATAACACTATAATGTAAAAGAACATTTTAGAATAAAATAACATTATAATGTAAAAGGGACATTTTAGAATCATATAAAATTTTAGAACGAAATAGTACATTTTAGAATAAAATAACATTTTAGAATTAAAAAGACACTTTAGAATTAAAATTGACATCTTTGTTGAAATAGAACAATTGAAATAAAAATATCATTTTTTGTTGAAATTAAGTAGTTAAAACAAAATAACATTTTTGTCCAATAAATTTATGTTAAAATAAAATAACCTTTTTATTAAATAGATTTGTGTTAAAGCAAAAAAGGTCAATTTTGTTGAGTTAGATTATGGTAGATAAAATGAAGTTATCACTTTAATTAATTTTGTTAAAATAGAATTGTTAACAAAATGAAGTTGTTCCTTTTTAGTCATTTTGTTGAAATAGAATTGTCAACAAAGTATAAAAATCATTTTAAATGTAATCAAACATTTTTAATGTAAATAATATAAAGAATCATTTTTAATGTTAAAGAAACATTTTTTTAAAAGAATATACAACAACATTTCAATGTAAAGAAAATTTAATATAAAAGACTATTTTGAGGTAAAGAATATTTTAAAGTAAAGTATATTTTAAAATAAATAATATTTTAAAATAATATTCAGTGAAGAATAAAATCGTGATTTCAATGTTCGATTTTGGATGGACATAAAATATTGAAATATGAAGCCGTGTTAAGTAGCAAACGCCATTTTAACCTGAATAGGTTTATCGATCGATTTTATTCATTTTATAATGAATATAAAAAAGAAGTGATTTCAAAAAATAATATTTTGAAAATATTATCATTTTAATATCAAAAAGATATAGAATATTCAATTTGATTTAAAATTGAAATGAAGTTAAAACCGTTTTGAAACGAATTTATAAAATACGTTTTAAAGGAAATCGACGAAGTATATATATAATATTATATATATATGTATATATATAATGGCCACAATAGAACGCACCGCGCAGCGACCGTTCGCGAATTTCGACCATTAACTTCAAACTGATGTAACGGGAGATCCGACCGTCGGATTCTCCAAAAACCGGAACCATTGGGTTCGTATCAAGAAGAGCTTTACAATGAATATAAGAGATTTGTAAACTAACGGTTGGATTTGGAATTATGTCCAAATCAAATTTGAAAAAGGTTGTTATGGATGCAGTTCGTTGGCCGTTATTGGAAACCGACTGTACAGGCGATAATAAAATTGTTAAAAATATGGAAAAATTATGTAAAATCATAATAAATGATTTAGAAAGAATTTGAATGAAAATTCCAGTTTTATAAAGATAAAAATATATTTTTATCAAAAATGAACTAGTTGTTAACTAAAATAAAAATCCAATTAATTGATATTTAATTGGAATTAAAGAGAATGAATTGGATATTGGGTTGTCGTGGACGGTGTCTTTAATAACATTTTTCTTAAGCGCCCATAAGAATAAATCTTTTAAATAAGATTTAATGAAGTTTTCCAATTAATATTTAATTGGAATTAAATAGAATATAATTTTGGGAATTTATAAATCTTTTAATTAAGATTATTAGATCTTCCAATTATATTGTGTAATTGGAATAAAATGAAATATGAATTGGGTTTATCGTGAACTGTGTTTATAACGACATTTGTTCTTTAACCCAATTGGCAGTGAAAATATAATTTGGAAATTGTAAATCTTTATATTAAGATTTAAATGGAATTTTCCAAAGTAAAATTTTCCAATTTAAATATATTAAATTGTAATTGAACGGAATTCGATTTAATAATAATCGAGATGAGCTTCTGTGAATGAAGGTCGTTACTATATATGGAATTTAAAAGGCTTTGCCTTTATTCCATTTCTATTTTTGGTCTGATATGGGAATTTATATCAATTATATATTGAACCGATTTCTGCGAAGATTCCCTATTTAATGGAAGACAATTTTGGGTTTATCGTGAAATGTGTTTTAAAATGACATTGTTTCTTTAACCCAGTTAAGGATAAGATTAATTTCTTAAATTTAGACAATTAGATTTATCAAATTCTTGAAATGATCGAAAATGGAGTACCACCAGTTTTACTCCAGACGATAGTTAAATCTTTAATTAGATTTGAACGTGAAATGATAAGTCAATTTATCCATAACACTGTGGGTGTTAGATATGGAGTACTGCCAGTTTTGCTCCATGGGATGAATAGGTTGGGATTGGGATAAATAATAAAAGATTACTTCGATAAGGTTTGCTAATCCCGACCAGTTAAATAAATCTTTTGAAAATGATATTCAAAGGAAGATTAAGGAATAAATTTAAAAGGATTTATCTTTGATAAAATTAATGGGAACCTTTCCCTAATAATATGAATATTTTATTTAAAAAATATTCTGAATTGGAATGAGGTGTATGATGTGTTGTAACACCCCACGTCCATTAATGTCACTCACAAAGGGAATGCATTAACTTCTATGGAGAGTTTTAAGTGAGTATAGAACAGAAATTTAACAACAAGACAGATATAAACAGTACTTGAAAAATTAAAAACTTTATTTCATTACAGCGGAAAATACATATGTTTGATTACATCATCAAAACTAGAGCCAAGTACATAATATCCATCTTGACTAAATCAAAGTACATAAATTGAAAGACATAATCCCCAATACAAAATAGCCATAAATAAAAGAGAGGCTAAACTTTACTTCAGCGATCCAAGCAATCATCTAAAAGCAAGAAGCACAGTTGTCCAAAATCAAGCTCCACTAGTGCTAGTTCCAACCTGAGCACCTTGGGGGGGGGGGGAGGAAGAAAAGAGGAGGAAACAAAGGGGGGGTCAGACATAAAGTCTGGCGAGTGCGATAACTTTAACAATATAATTACCAAAGTAACTAGGCTAAGGCATAAGTTGGAAAATAAGGAAATGACCATGAACCGTTGAGTATGGAAGAGTAAACAAGGAAACAAGATGAACAACGATATCATTAAAGCGCACCTAACCCACTATAAGATAATTACTATACTGCGCCACCACTATAAGGTAATTACTATATTGCATCGACACTAGTCATCCTAAGGTTGATCCCGCCTACAGACTTAATAATGATATTGGTAGTTTCGTGCACCCCTAGCTGCCTTCATAGGTGCCGCCTGCCCCTATCTCCACTAGGTGTACCACTACCCCCAAGCAATCGACTCCCTAACTCATGGATACCCGTGCTGGTCCCACCGTGGGGTGTATCACTCCCCAAAGTGGCAAAACCCAATACTACGAGAGATGCACGCTTATACCTACACGATGTAACAACGTCTTACCTACCAGCTCCGGCCCACACAAGCATATGAACCCGTTGGACTTGCGTTGCCACCGCTAACCCATTTTGGCCTCTTATAGTCAAGCCCAGTACGCGTGTTCTGTCCTCGACTTGGGTCGAGCCCACAGAGATACTCACGGGTTACTAGCTGAAACGGGCCCCCACTACTTGACACAAGCTATCTATGTAACACCCCACCTCCGTTAAGGTCACTCACAAAGGGAATGCCTTAACTTTGGTGGAGCATTTTAGTAAACAGAACAGAAACTTACAAGACAGTTAAAACAGTACTTGAAAAAATTTAACTTTATTACAGCAGAAACAGAAATTAATATGGTTACATCCTTTCAAATTTCAGAATTCAAGTACAAAATATCAGTCTTGTACAAAAGCCTTCAAAATGCATGGTTTAAAATCATAATCCCCATGGAACGGAAGCTATACAGAGCCAAGCCATACTTTAAGCACTTCAAGCAAAGAGAAATCTGGATCAAGCTAAAGTATTCTCTCCTTGGATAACCTGGGGGGGGGAAACGGAAGAAAGGAGGCGAAACAACAAGGGTCAGACAAAAAGTCTGGCAAATCCAGTGACTTTCAGCATATGAACAGATAATAATAATATGATATGAACATAAAACTGGATGTGAGATAACTGTAACAGGTGTAGCAGATATAACAGAAAAATAGAATGATATAAACTATTGTTTTACACTTCTCTGTACTAATACTAGTATAGCAGAATTAGGTGTCACCCTAATGTCTAAATTGAAGCAGGAACGGGTACAGAATACTTTAACAGAAACAGAATGCTAATAATGGGCCTTTACTACCCGATCAGAAACAGACAGAAGCAGAAACAGATTTATCCCTACGGAAACAGAATGTAGAATTAGGTGTACACTAGTAATGGGCCTTCACCACCCGAACAGACGGTACCACACAGAAACAGACAGGTGTTACCACCCAATAGAAACAGACGGTACCAACAGAAACAGACAGAACTAAGCGTACCCTAAAACCCTACCCCAAGCGATCAGCTCCCTAATACGTAAATATCCTTTGTCGGCCCCACAGTAGGGTGTATCACTCCCTAAAGTGACAACCAATTGGCACAGACCTATTTACAGATGTCACGGCGTCTTACATCCTCAGAGGTAGACCGGGATCCATGCACGCACATGACCCGGTTGGAACGCACCATCAACACCCCTCGCCATTATCAGAATGAACCACTTATAATTAGTTCAGTAAGCGTGCCCGGACCCTACGTACTGTTGGGTCAAAGTTTTGATACCAGAAAGAGTTACTGACTAATATGGATCCCAAACAACAGATGACACAAGTAATTCCCCTCCTAACCTTGTGTCCCCAGACTAACAGATCTCAGATTAACTTGTTTACAAGTTCAGACATACAGAATTCAGATTTACTAGTTTTCAGACTAACAGATCAGATGTACAGATTTTTCAGATTTGTCTAACTTTGTATTGGGCCTACAGATTCATGGACGGGTTTACTACACCTATTAATCCAGTTGGTTTAACCCTATTTTCCCCCAATACGTTTTAGACGTCATTCTTATCTTAGATTTGCATTAATTAATTATTAATGCCCAAACCTCTCACATTAGGTCGCTAGCTTGTGGCCGCTGGATGGGCCGGGCGGTTCCGGGCAGACTTCTGCCACAAGCCAGACCTAACCTCGTGTCTTAAGCAGGTTATGACTAACTTCTCACATTAGAACCTATTGTTTGCGGCCACTGGATGTGCCGGGCGGTTCCAGGCAGAATTACGCCGCAAACTCATTCTAACCTCGAGTTAGTCACGTTTATCTTTGCGGCCAATTAATTAATAATTTACCGTTTATGCGCACGCCCAATATATATGCCAATTCAGATTATATCAATAACAGGATGATTATATCAACACAGCAGATAACAGATTTTAGCAGATAACAGATTTTATATGACTTAACGGATTTAACAGATTTAGCAACTTAGCAGATTTTGGCATATAACAGGTTAGGCATTTCAACCGACAATTTAACAGATTAGGCATTTCAATCTAATTAGCAGTCTAGGCAATATAACAAAACTAGCAGTTTAGGTAACTTGGCAAATTAGCAGATTTAGCAAATTTAATATTTCTAAAGGTTCTATTTACATGCCTTGCCTAATCATAAATTGGCCTAAATTCATATGCCTACATAATTGTCATGATTCACAACATATACTCCATGTTTGCATAAGCGCAGAATATGGACATAATTTGCCATATAACATATGTTCCAATTTTTGTTAAACTAGCATTTTATAGCAGATTCACATATAAATTATACCAAATATAACCATTAATTTCAATGCATGCCATATATCCAAAAATCCCTATTTAGGTGTAATCACAATAATAGATATCCTAATTAATGTAAATCTTTACACCTAGGTTTCCATATCTTCTTCTTTTTAAGTCATGAATCATTATGCAAACTATACCCAACAATCTAAATCTTTAAATCATATCTTTTAGAAATCAGATCTTGACTTTTATATGCATTTTGTCCAAAGTCTCAAATCATATGTAATATTACAGTGGTTCCTCTTCTTCTTTTATCACAGAATATGCATAGGTCTAAAACTAGTTTATAACATATGCTTATTTTTCTAATTAATTACAGATCTAAATAACATATGTTCATTTCTCTAATTAGTTACAGATCTAGATTACAACGTACACTATGCATACAACATATATAAATTATATGTTTAGAGTCAAATTCATGCATCCAATCCCAAGTCATATGTCAATATATTTTATGCCTCAGATCTAAAGTCATATGTTCAATTCAGTCTCGTCAAATTTCGCATCATTCATTATTTATCCCAAAATTTGCGTTCATACGTTAATCTCTTATGAGATTAGGCACAGGCTCGTGGTAGCCTGACTATAGAAACAGAAAGGAAGCAGAAAGGGATACAGAACAGTCACATAAAAACAGATCTGACAGATATACAATCTCAGATTCAGATTTAAAAGCATATCAGAATTATAATTAATGTTTATAGCAGAAAATAATTGTACTTGCCTTGATTGGATTAAAGAAAGAACTTTAGTTGTTACAGAATTGTTGCAGAAGCTTTTATCTCAAATTTGAATTTAGGATGATGTTGATTGACTTCTAGTTTTGATTCTAGCAGAGTAGCGACGCCATTTTTATTTTTAATTAGAAGAAGAGAGCAATGGAGGCTAGAGAATTGTGTAAGAGACTTGGGTTTAGGTTAGGGATGTATTTATAGGAGGATAGGGTGATTTAGAGCCTTCAGATCAGTCCAGAAGTCATCAGAATCGCACAGCTCGAATACACATCATCCAACCACTCAAAAGAAGACACGTCACCTCAGAACACTCCAGAATTCGGTGCTGGATTTGTATGGGCGCACTTGGCAGGTGCGCCAGTGTATTTTTGTACTGGCGCACTTCACAAGTGCGCCAGTGTATTCTGGCCTGTTTCTGGTTTTTCTGCCTAACTTCGTTCGTCCATATCTTCTTCATACGGACTCCGATTTACGCAAATTCGGACTCTATTTCGCGTATTTTTCCGAGACGAACACAATGGCGCAACCCGTTTCCCTTATTTCTTCTCCTAAAAATTAATTATACCTTGATTTTTAACTCTTATGTTTACAGAAAATACGGGGTGTTACATTCTCCCCTCCTTAGAGGATTTCGTCCCCGAAATCTTCAAGTTAAGAAGAATGTGTCCTACTATCCAATCACCCATCTACTCAACCATCATCCACAAGCATCCATTGTCCTTAGAAAACTTCTAATGTTGTATGAACATATGCAAAAGTGTGTGTATATGTTCCTTATCTAATGCAAAGATCAGGCGGTCTACTGATTCAGTTGACCTCCTTAATGCGAATTATGTCAGTGCCATGAGTCCAACATGTATGCAATAGAATTCTAATGAAATATATTATTTCTATATGAGTGCACAATCATTCACTCAAATGCAACATCCATGTGCTGAATCAATCATTTTGCATCCACAAGAATTGAAAAATGCTCACCCATCCATATGTAGTATGAGAGTGTTTTCGAGCCGATCTAGTGCCTAGTGTGTGTATATGCATCCACGGGCAACCACTAGCAACCACTTTCATCCACTTGCAACCATCAAACATAACACGTCTCAAACACATGTTTACACCCATTAGTTTCTACCTAAAGTTCGAAGATTCGATCGATAGGATACAGTCGAATGATGGAAGCGAGTACAGATAGAACGAAAATTTGGTTCCCATTAGACATGGGTCCTAAGTATCGGCCCCAAAGACCGAAACCAACATCAAATTGACAATCAGAGGATTACCTTCTTTAGACAATGTCAAAACTGGAAATCCTATCAAAAGTATTTAGATATTTACAGACTACTGGTACAGATCAGGTTCCCTAATGATTCTTAGGAAGCTAAACATGATAAAATCATACCCCACGAAAACTCAGAATGTATGCGTCATACTTGACGCCTAACACAGATATTCCTCAAACCCCAATCTCAAACAGATGATCCATAACCCTTATGGGTTTGAGTCTACAACGGAATTCAGAAATAATACTAGTATTAAAGTGCAGAGTATCGATTACAAAATCAAAATACCAGAATCAGAAAAAGTCTTAACTCCATAATCAGATAAAGAAATTAAACCTACTATAGAAATTTTCCTATTTCTATCCTAGCCACTAGCCTCAAGAGTGTTCGCCTGCCCTCCTTGTCCTCGTCTCTTCGGGCAGTCCCTAGTGAAGTGTCCCATCTCCCCACAGTTGAAGCAAGCGCCCTTCCTTTTTCTGCAATCCTTGTTTAGATGAGTCGAGCTCCCACAAGTAAAGCACTTTTTAACCTTCTTATCTTCAGACTTCTCATCCTTCTTTTGTGTTTCCTTTTTGGGCCCCGCTTTCTTATTCTGTGGTTCTTCCTTCTTTGTCTCTTTCGGGCCCTTGTCTTCCTCGTGCAGTAGTGCCATATCCACCAATTTCTTGTAAGTTGCTCCCATGGGTACATAGGTCATGGCTAGGCTGTGCAGTGGCTCATTCAATCCTTTAACAAAGCGGAGAGCCTTTTTATGCTGAGTGTTGACTAAATCCAATCCGAATCTTGCTAGTTGGTTGAACTGGTTGACGTATTCCTTGACCATCATACTTCCTTGCTTAAGAGATAAGAACTTTTCCAATTGTAAACTTCGTTCAGCTTGCGAGAGGAATTTTGTCTCAAACCTTGTTCTGAAATCCATCCATGTCTCAACTGGCCTCTCGGCGTTAGTGACTTCCCACCAGTAGGAAGCTTCGTCTTTGAGCAGCCATACTGCCAACTGTACCTTCTGCCTATCGTCCACCTCGAAGATAACGAATAGATCCTCAGTTTCTTTGAGCCAATTCCTTGCTTCTACGAATGATTCAGTTCCTTTGAAATCCTTCCCACCCATGGCCCTAAAATCTCTACAGATCTTTGAGAAAGCAATTGCACGAGGAGGGGGTGGAGGAGGGGGATCATTTGCTGGACCTGCAGCGGTGGTCCTAGCCTCAAGATATTGACGAAACCAACCGGGTACATGAACACCCTCTGGTATCTCAGATGCTTCAGACATGCTGGAACGAAAAAGGAAAGGTTCAATACAAAAAGGACTGAAAGAAAGATATATGGCTCTTGGGGATCATGTTTTTCAAAATAAGCTTTATTTTTGAAAATATTTCCTTCCAAAACCTTTTTGAAAATAGTTTTCAAAAACTTTACCCAATCTGGTAACCTTCAGCTCTGATACCAAGTGTAACACCCCACCTCCGTTAAGGTCACTCACAAAGGGAATGCCTTAACTTTGGTGGAGCAATTTAGTAAACAGAACAGAAACTTACAAGACAGATAAAACAGTACTTGAAAAATTTTAACTTTATTACAGCAGAAACAGAAATTAATATGGTTACATCCTTTCAAATTTCAGAATTCAAGTACAAAATATCAGTCTTGTACAAAAGCCTTCAAAATGCATGGTTTAAAATCATAATCCCCATGGAACGGAAGCTATACAGAGCCAAGCCATACTTTAAGCACTTCAAGCAAAGAGAAATCCGGATCAAGCTAGAGTATTCTCTCCTTGGATAACCTGGGGGAAACGGAAGAAAGGAGGCGAAACAACAAGGGTCAGACAAAAAGTCTGGCAAGTCCAGTGACTTTCAGCATATGAACAGATAATAATAATATGATATGAAGATAAAACTGGATGTGAGATAACTGTAACAGGTGTAGCAGATATAACAGAAAAACAGAATGATATAAACTATTGTTTTACACTTCTCTGTACTAATACTAGTATAGCAGAATTAGGTGTCACCCTAATGTCTAAATCGAAGCAGGAACGGGTACAGAATACTTTAACAGAAACAGAATGCTAATAATGGGCCTTTACTACCCGATCAGAAACAGACAGAAGCAGAAACAGATTTATCCCTACGGAAACAGAATGTAGAATTAGGTGTACACTAGTAATGGGCCTTCACCACCCGAACAGACGGTACCACACAGAAACAGACAGGTGTTACCACCCAACAGAAACAGACGGTACCAACAGAAACAGACAGAACTAAGCGTACCCTAAAACCCTACCCCAAGCGATCGGCTCCCTAATACGTAAATATCCTGTGTCGGCCCCACAGTAGGGTGTATCACTCCCTAAAGTGACAACCAATTGGCACAGACCTATTTACAGATGTCACGGCGTCTTACATCCTCAGAGGTAGACCGGGATCCATGCACGCACATGACCCGGTTGGAACACACCATCAACACCCCTCGCCATTATCAGAATGAACCACTTATAATTAGTTCAGTAAGCGTGCCCGGACCCTACCTACTGTTGGATCAAAGTTTTGACACCAGAAAGAGTTACTGACTAATATGGGTCCCAAACAACAGATGACACAAGTAATTCCCCTCCTAACCTTGTGTCCCCAGACTAACAGATCTCAGATTAACTTGTTTACAAGTTCAGACATACAGAATTCAGATTTACTAGTTTTCAGACTAACAGATCAGATGTACAGATTTTTCAGATTTGTCTAACTTTGTATTGGGCCTACAGATTCATGGACGGGTTTACTACACCGATTAATCCAGTTGGTTTAACCCTATTTTCCCCCAATACGTTTTAGACGTCATTCTTATCTTAGATTTGCATTAATTAATTATTAATGCCCAAACCTCTCACATTAGGTCGCTAGCTTGTGGCCGCTGGATGGGCCGGGCGGTTCCGGGCAGACTTCTGCCACAAGCCAGACCTAACCTCGTGTCTTAAGCAGGTTATGACTAACTTCTCACATTAGAACCTATTGTTTGCGGCCACTGGATGTGCCGGGCGGTTCCGGGCAGAATTACTCCGCAAACTCATTCTAACCTCGAGTTAGTCACGTTTATCTTTGCGGCCAATTAATTAATAATTTACCGTTTATGCGCACGCCCAATATATATGCCAATTCAGATTATATCAATAACAGGATGATTATATCAACACAGCAGATAACATATTTTAGCAGATAACATATTTTATATGACTTAACGGATTTAACAGATTTAGCAACTTAGCAGATTTTGGCATATAACAGGTTAGGCATTTCAACCGACAATTTAACAGATTAGGCATTTCAATCTAATTAGCAGTCTAGGCAATATAACAAAACTAGCAGTTTAGGCAACTTGGCAAATTAGCAGATTTAGCAAATTTAATATTTCTAAAGGTTCTATTTACATGCCTTGCCTAATCATAAATTGGCCTAAATTCATATGCCTACATAATTGTCATGATTCACAACATATACTCCATGTTTGCATAAGCGCAGAATATGGACATAATTTGCCATATAACATATGTTCCAATT
This sequence comes from Allium sativum, assembly GCA_030737875.1. Lineage (NCBI taxonomy): Eukaryota > Viridiplantae > Streptophyta > Magnoliopsida > Asparagales > Amaryllidaceae > Allium > Allium sativum. Next base: position 1,026,422,585 of record CM060924.1, read on the forward strand.
TTTGTTAAACTAGCATTTTATAGCAGATTCACATATAAATTATACCAAATATAACCATTAATTTCAATGCATGCCATATATCCAAAAATCCCTATTTAGGTGTAATCACAATAATAGATATCCTAATTAATGTAAATCTTTACACCTAAGTTTCCATATCTTCTTCTTTTTAAGTCATGAATCATTATGCAAACTATACCCAACAATCTAAATCTTTAAATCATATCTTTTAGAAATCAGATCTTGACTTTTATATGCATTTTGTCCAAAGTCTCAAATCATATGTAATCTTACAGTGGTTCCTCTTCTTCTTTTATCACAGAATATGCATAGGTCTAAAACTAGTTTATAACATATGCTTATTTTTCTAATTAATTACAGATCTAAATAACATATGTTCATTTCTCTAATTAGTTACAGATCTAGATTACAACGTACACTATGCATACAACATATATAAATTATATGTTTACAGTCAAATTCATGCATCCAATCCCAAGTCATATGTCAATATATTTTATGCCTCAGATCTAAAGTCATATGTTCAATTCAGTCTCGTCAAATTTCGCATCATTCATTATTTATCCCAAAATTTGCGTTCATACGTTAATCTCTTATGAGATTAGGCACAGGCTCGTGGTAGCCTGACTATAGAAACAGAAAGGAAGCGGAAAGGGATACAGAACAGTCACATAAAAACAGATCTGACAGATATACAATCTCAGATTCAGATTTAAAAGCATATCAGAATTATAATTAATGTTTATAGCAGAAAATAACTGTACTTGCCTTGATTGGATTAAAGAAAGAACTTTAGTTGTTACAGAATTGTTGCAGAAGCTTTTATCTCAAATTTGAATTTAGGATGATGTTGATTGACTTCTAGTTTTGATTCTAGCAGAGTAGCGACGCCATTTTTATTTTTAATTAGAAGAAGAGAGCAATGGAGGCTAGAGAATTGTGTAAGAGACTTAGGTTTAGGTTAGGGATGTATTTATAGGAGGATAGGGTGATTTAGAGCCTTCAGATCAGTCCAGAAGTCATCAGAATCGCACAGCTCGAATACACATCATCCAACCACTCAAAAGAAGACACGTCACCTCAGAACACTCCAGAATTCGGTGCTGGATTTGTATGGGCGCACTTGGCAGGTGCGCCAGTGTATTTTTGTACAGGCGCACTTCACAAGTGCGCCAGTGTATTCTGGCCTGTTTCTGGTTTTTCTGCCTAACTTCGTTCGTCCATATCTTCTTCATACGGACTCCGATTTACGCAAATTCGGACTCTATTTCGCGTATTTTTCCGAGACGAACACAATGGCGCAACCCGTTTCCCTTATTTCTTCTCCTAAAAATTAATTATACCTTTATTTTTAACTCTTATGTTTACAGAAAATACGGGGTGTTACAATCTACCTAAGCTTTGTTCCCTCTAGTACATCCCACTTAACCCAATTCTTATTCATGTTTCAATTTTGGTTAAGTATTTCTAATCGTATTTCAAATGCCACCCAAGGCACCAACTAGATTAGACATGCCACCCAAGGCACCCACTTAACCCCCTCATGTCCCATTACATGTTTATTTGTTTAAGTGTTTCTTAATTCGTTAAGACCGTAACCTTATAAAGACCTCTCACATTAGACTGGCATTTTTGGCAGCTGGATTTACCGGGCAGGTCCGGGCAGTCTTACACCACAAACGAGCCTAACTGCGTGTCTTTACAATTATTACGTATTTAATTTATGCCTAAGACCTCTCACATTAGACTGACATTTGTGGCTGCTGGATTTGCCAGGCGGGTTGGGGCAGTCTTACACCACAAAAGAGACTAACCTCGTCTCTTAGACGATTAATTACTCCTGATTAATCATTCCCCAATTTGAATTACTTTCCCCATTCAAATTATCAATCAATTCCAAATTTAACTATGGCCATAATTGACTCAATTATGTCCGTCTATTTATGGTATGTAAAATCATACCAATTTTCATCACAAATTTATTTTATGCCTTTTAAGGCATTTATGCCAATTAAATCTTTTATCCCCTTTTACCCCACGTTATACATTCGTTCGTTTAACGTAAAATATACGTTAGAATCGAATCTTCTAACTCATGGAATAAAGAGAAAACATCACAACATACACATAATTAAAACTAGATCTAAACATAAGGGGTGTACTTGCAAGTGTGAATGATGTTCTACATCTAAAACTTGCATAGGCCAAAGTTACAACTTGCATAAAATTACATATGTCATGAATCCAAATCTAAAGTTGTGAACTTGTTTAGATAATGGTCACAACCTTGCATAAATCATGTATGTCATAGATCTACATCTAAAGGTGTAAACTTGCATAGGCAGTAACCACAAACTTGCATAACATGATTCATTTTCAAACACTTGTATTCGTATAAACTTGCATATGTGATTTATGCAACATTACAATGGTATAAACTTACATCTAAACATGTAAACTATCATGTAGAATTTGGCATATAACTCACACATGTCATAGCCTAACTTTAGATCTAAAATAGATGCCATGAAGCATATAAGTTTATATATAATTTTCCCCGACTTGCATATGATTCATGTCTTAATAAAAAAATCTAAACTTGCATACATACTTATGATTTATCATATGAATCAACATACCCAAACTAACATATGAACAGCATGGTGATTCAATTATACATAAGCCAATCATAAAATTACAACATAGATGATCACAACTTCATAAGATAGCATCATATAATTTACAATATAAACATCACAATTTTTCTACATGAATAATAACATGCGGTCAATAATTCACATCATATCCAAATAGTCCACATCGTAACTCATTCCAATTAATTTGCTAATTATTTTATTAAAATTATCGAACTCACAATTCAGAGAAGGTCTTGAATTCCGAATTCTGAGTTATGAAGTTGTAATAGCTTTCCCTTGAAGAAGATTTGTTGTTAAAGTTGAAAATGATTGATTTAGACTAGCTTTCTTCCTCTCTAATTGGTGGCGGCTATGCTGAGTTGCTAGGTGATGGCATGGAGGCCATGAATCTTATTTTGTTTTTTTAGGGTTTGAGTCTAGAGGTTTTTTTTATAGAGTTTAGGATTAATTTAGGCCATCCGATCAACCTAGAAGCAACCTGAACCATCCAAACAAGATAGGGTGACACCTCAGCCCTAATGAATCAGCACAATGTATTAAATGTTCATTTTTTTCTATAATTTACATATTTCTTATTTATGACAAATTCCATATGTAAATTATTCCCATTTTAATTATGCCATAACTATATTTTTAATTATGCTCACAATTAATGGTATACTAAATATACCATTTCATGAACCAATCTATGCCATGTAATTTTCATGTTTGTCCTTCATATTTATTTGTAAATTATAAATCTATTATTGTTAATTACATAATCTCCCTTTTACCGTATACATTAATTACCCATATACAAATATCCATTTATACATGCATAAATCTTTCTTACCTTTAATTTGTCATAAAACAGTCAAAGATGGCCACATAAAAAAAACAATCATTGACAACCAAAAAATGCGCCACGTACGCCACATGATGCGTACACGTCATATATATATATATATATGTGTGTGTGTGTGTGTGTGTGTGTGTGTGTGTGTGTGTGTGTGTTTTCTATATATATTTTCCTTTTATCTATTTTCCCAATTACCCATTTTCAAACTAAACAACTTTTTGAACTGTGTTCATACTAAGCCATTTTAAGCCATTCCCCTAAAACAAAAATATGGTGCTGGCGGGGATCGAACTCTGTACCCCTTGTATGCAAGTCACGTGTTCCAACCAAATGAGCTACTAAGTCTTTTGCTTACAAACCTTAGAACAATGCTAAACATTTATTCTTTTCTCATTCTTTTTTTTAATATTTTGCTGCAATATTTAATTTAAAGATATCTTTTTCATACGGAATCCAATTTACGCAAACTCGGACTCTATCTCAACCAGAATTCCGAGACGAACACAATGGAGCAACCTGTTTCCCTTAATTCTCACATCTAAGATTAATTATTCTTTAATTTAGTTTATTTGATTATTCAAAAATCCGGGGTGTTACATTCTCCCCTCCTTAAAGGATTTTGTCCTCGAAATCTCCAAGTTAAGAAGAATGCATATCCTAACATCCAAACAACCGTCTACTCAACCATCAAACAGAGGCATCCATTGTCCTTATAGAATTTCTTATGTTGTATGAACATATAAAAAAAGTGCGTGTATATGTTCCTTATCTAATGCAAAATCAGGCGGTCTACTGATTCAGTTGACCTCCTTAATGCAAACCATTATAGTGCCATGCGTCCATTATGTATGCGAAAGAATCCTATCGATACATATTATCTCTACATGCGTGCACAACCATTCACCAAAATGCCGCATCCATCTGATAGCACAACCATTATACACCCATTAGCTTAAATATGCACACACATTTATATGCAATATGCAATATGAAGTGACTGAGCCGATCTAGTGCCTAAAGTGTGTGTATTTGCATTGTAACGACCCGGAAAAACTGAATCAAATTAAAAATTTTAAATTGGCAAAAATATTGGATTTTAAATATTTAAAATAAATATTTTAAATAATAACAATGAAAATTATGTTTGAATCGACATTTGTAAACGAATATAATTAATTCTAATTATAAACAAGGCCTGAAATGGCGCGGCTGTTTCAAAATTTGAATTCAGACTTTGACTGACTTTACCGGGTGCAAAACAAAACGAATATGAGTGAAATCAAAAATATTTAAATATGTCAGTGAATACCTTTCTAACGAATCTGAAAAATCAAAGTTTCATAGCGGAAAGCAAAAGTTATGGCCAAATGAATTTTCAGAAAGGTTGCTATGGAATTTATATAGCCCGTGAAAATGGCCATTTTGCAAACGACCTCGGAATTCGACGAAACCACTTTTGTTGGATCCAGGATGTGAAGTTATTGCTAGGTTTCAAATTTCATAATTTTTGAAGCTAGTATGTGAGTGTGGCAAAGGGAAACGTGTTTTGGTCAATTACGGTTAAATTGGATCGAACAGAAATGGGCCATTTTTCAAACGATCTCAGAATTCGATGAAACTAGTTTTGTTGGGACCGTATCGTCAAAACATAGCTGGATTTATTTTTCTCGAATTTTTCGAATCAATTTGTCGCCTTGGCAAATTGAAATGTACGTTCAAATCAAATATTGAATGTTTTATATTTTAATCTGAATGAAAACTGACTGAAACAGTCGAATGGGCCTACGAAACATATCCCATTGTGTTCGGAATGGGGGTAAAATGCTAGGGACGACAGTCGTTGGGTTTGAATTGGTGTTCGTATGTGAAAGAGGGTATTTTAGAAATTTAAAAATATATAAATTAATAAAAAAACCTATTGGCTAATCACTTTTCTCTCTTCCCGAAAACCGTCCAGATCGACGCCGATTAGCCCTTCCTCCTTTCCCGTTCATTTTCTGATCAATCCACGCAATAAAACCGCATGCTCCTTTGGAAGTTTTTGTAGAGTTTTCTTCCACCTTCAAATCCATATAAGTTGTGAGATTTTTCGTTGAGTGTTGAGAGAGAATCGAGCTTCGAAAGTTCGGGTTTTGAAACCGCCGCCGCCGCTTCCTCGATCATCGAGCGCCGCCGCCCCACCAGCGCCTGGTGCGCCTCTCCTCCCTCTTCCTTGTGGCGAAGGCCGATCGACGTATCGTTGCGCGGATTTCGAGAAAGGTGAAAACCTAGTTTTGAACCTTATTGAAAGGTATACGGCTTTGTTTATTTTCAACTGTTTTAACACCTTTAAACCATTGCAAACTTTGAAAAATCATATCTTTTTCATGTGTTGATGAAATTCAGTAAAACAAGAAACAATGGACTCGTGTGAACGTCTTCTACATTCTAGAAGAGACCGCATATTTTTCTGAGACTTCTGCTATTTTTGGTGGAGTGGAACCCAATGTGAGATTTCTAAATTATAAACAATATAGAAAATGACGATGTATAAATTATATAGTCGATGTATGAGTTATATAAGTGTTGTACACCTCTTGTATAAGCGTTGTATAAGTTGTACGTTCGATGTATAAGTTATATATGCGTTGTAAAAATTATATATGTGTTGAAATAGAAGTGAAATGCCATATATATATATATATATATATATATATATACACGACCCTCGTCCACAAACCATTGACGATATTTATTGGTTGTGATTGGTGTGAAAATTGATTGATAGCGAATGGTTGATTGAAATTGTTTGTGGTTGAAATTGATTGATTGTGGTTGAAAAATACCCGTTTGTGGTTGAGAAATATTTAGTTGAAACCACATAGGATTAGTTTGTGGAAATGAAAAAATATACATGCCGCCTGCGTGCGAACTAGATGCATGATTCCCCATTGTCAAAAGCTGCGAGGCTTTAAGGTAAAGCGAGGAGCCGTACTAGGGACAGTCCCGGTTTAACTACCCTGCCATTATGCTGCCGAAATTTTGAATAATATTCATGTGTTAGAATTATTTTCCTGTGTTGAAACTATATTCGTCTGTTGAATAGAAAACCTTCATGTGTTGAATCGAAATTCATTGGTTGAATTGAAATTCATGTGTTGAATGGTATTCATGATTTAAATATAAAAATTGCCTTTTTAACTATATATACAAACTATAGAAAACCTTCATGTGTTGAATCGAAATTAATTCGTTGAATTGAAATTCATGTGATGAAAGGTATTCGTGTTTTAACTATAAAAATCACTTTTTTATCAATATATACGAACTATAGAAAACCTTCATGTGTTGAATCGAAATTCATTCATTGAATTGAAATTCATGTGTTGAATGGTATTCGTGTTTTAAATATAAAAATCACCTTTTTATCTATATATACAAACTGTAGAAAACCTTCATATGTTGAATCGAAATTCATTCATTGAATTGAAATTCATGTGTTGAAGGGTATTCGTGTTTTAAATATAAAAATCACCTTTTTATCTATATATACAAACTATAGAAAACCTTCATGTGTTGAATCGAAATTCATTCGTTGAGTTGAAATTCATGTGTTGAATGGTATTCGTGTTTTGAATAAATTGTTTGAACAATAAAAATCACCTTTTTATCTATATATATAAACTACAGAAAACCTTCATGTGTTGAATCAAAATTCATTCATTGAATTGAAATTCATGTGTTGAATGGTATTCATATTTTGAAATAAATTGTTTTATAATAAAAATCTTATTTTTACCATCTATATGAACTATAAAAAATAGTCGTGTGTTGAAAGGAATTGTTTTATAATAAAAATCATATTTTTATCATCTATATGAACTATATAAAATAGTCGTGTTTTGAAATAAATTGTTTTACACTAAAAAATCACATTTTTATTATGTACATGAATTGTTAAAAATAGTGGAGTGTTGAAATAGAAGGCAGTTAGATAAAAATATCATTTTTATCGAATGTATGAAAATCATATAGTTTTGAAATCGAAGAGTCGATTTATATATATATATATATATATATATATATATATATATATTGTTAGACCAAAAAATGGTCCTAACACCCAAATCGTCGTATTTTGAGCATAGGATATGAAGAAATAATCGAAAAATAGAGAAAAAAGCAAGACAACGAGATTTTTATAGTGGTTCGGCGTTAGCGAGCCTACGTCCACTTCATATTTTCTCATTTCACTCATAGATTACAATTACAATGAATATTGTCTTTCAATCACTTGAATTCAATGAATAATTCTCTCCGAATCCATTGAATTTGTTGAGGAAGATAGGGGTTATTCATGGAGAAGTGTTGGCCATGGCAGCCATGGATGAGGAGATACCAAAAGTCCCCTGAAAATGCCATCTGAAGGTGTATTTATAGCTGTAGGAGGGCTGATACAGAAGTCGGTTCGCGGGGACACGTGGCGCCCATCCCGAGGTAGTCGGATCGGACCGTAGGAGCGGATCGTGGTGAGGTCGGATCGTGGTGAGGTCGGATCGTGGTGAGGTCGGATCGTGGTGAGGTCCCCACGAACCCAGGTCTGATTGCTAATGATGCTGAGACGTGAAGTGGTGACGTGCTGGAGTAGTCGGATCGGGTCGCGAAGCATGAGGACGATCCGAGGGGGCGAACCGATCCAGGAGATAGCCAGATTACAACCTTTCACGGAAACGGGCATAACTTTCAAACCGTAAGTCCGTTTGAGCCAAACCAAAGCTCAAACTGAAGCTAATTCAAAGCGCTACGAGTATATGAGGTGAATAGATCCAAATGAGGTCATTTGATAGGGGTTTCGGGCCAGTTTATACTGATGTTGTGATTTTGACCAAACTGCCTTGTGTCTTCTGACGATGCTTCCAATGCCAGAGAGCGATGTTATCCAGAGATTCCATATGAGACAGCATTTACCCAGAGGTGTGTCAACATGATCTTTGCTTTGGGTAGCCTGGTCACAAAGCAGGCTAACATATATATACATATATAGAATTGAAATATGTCGAATAACGAAGCTGCAGTTCGTATTTTGAAACCGTGATTTCAAACGATTAGTGCGGGAGATCCGACCATCGGATTTTCCCGAAACCGCAACCGTTGGGTTCGCTTTGGAAATATCTTTCCAATTGCACCAACTTTGTAAAAATCCAACGGTTGGATTGTCTGGAATGTTTAATTCAAATCTGAAGAAAAACAGCGCCAGAATCGATTATATTTATATATATATATATATATAAATATAATTATATTAAATCGTATAACGACGCTGCAGTTTGTATTTTGAAATCGAAACTTCAAACGATTATACTAGGAGATCCGACCGTCGGATTTTACCGAAACTGGAACCGTTGGATTCGTTTTGAAAAGATCTTTCTAATGATATAAATTTAGTGATGATCCAACGGTTAGATTTTCAGATATGTGTAAATCGAATCTGAAGAAAAACAGCGCCACGGCCGCGTTATGGCTGAAGCGTCGTTTTGAATAAAATGGCTATTTTAAAATAAATAAAAATAGCGATAAATTGTTATAAAATATTATAAACGATATGGATATGAAATTTAGAAACTAATTGGAGGTTGGCTGAGTCGAATGGTTTCCTGGATTTTGATCTGATGCTGGTTTCGGCCTTCGGGGTTAATATTTGGGAAATCGTTCTCTTACTGATTGACGGTTAGTGACTAATAATGGAAATGATGCATATGTAGTGTTTGTGTAGCACGTGTTTATTATATACACGAGTTGCTAAGAAAGACCGGGTTTATCCCATTCTGAATAACTGAATCGACGATAAGAAATCGAAGATGAAGACGGTGGTTGAAGACCGGAAATCTTTACCTCGTTTGGATGGTAACTGATGTCCTGATTGGGAGGCATCCCGAAATATGGATAATGAGTGGTGATCATCCAGACGTACGTGGAGATCGATGGGTTTGCGAGGTACATAGTGCCTCCGGTTTCGTTTAGACCTAGAACGGACTTGTAAATGGATGGTGTGTCTGACATTGGAATTTATTATGTGTGATTAATAGCTATCAGCTACATGGCGTGAATTGCCTGTGTGGCATGCTAAGATGCAGTGATCAGGGCTTCTGTTGAAAAGTAAAGTCTTGTGGTGATGATCAAAGCCCCGCCTGTGTGGCATAGCTTTGTGTATAACATGAATTCGCGAACCTCACACCCCGGTATGAACCAGAAACGGGAGAGGACATCAGGGAGGGCATGCGTTTCTTCCTAGCTAGAAGTGGCGTCAGTGGTTTTACACACCCTGACGAGTTTGACATATGTGGTTGTTGCTGTTGCGAGGCGCCTCGGTTGTATCGGTCGATCCGGGACCGATGGAGTCATTTGTTGGCTCATTTACGCCCCAAAGGGCGGGGAAACACAGTGTCCATGAATTTTAATCCACATCGGTGTACCGGCCCTGACGATCCAAGTGTCACTCGAGCTCTGATCGTGACTCGGGCTAGACAGTCTCGAATTCGGTAAGGACTATCTTTTGCCTTGGTTCATGACAGAAATCCAATTTCCAAATACGTGACTGTGCGGTTTTGATTGTATACCTATTTTTGGCGACATAGTGGCATGGGACGCTCATGTCGTCTATGATTGATAGTTATGATTTGAAATTGTTTTTGAAACATATAAACACTAGTAATAATATCAAATGCTTTTGTTTAATCCGTATCAAGCATATTTTGGCCATTATAAGGTAAAACTCTATCCTCCGGTTTGCGTTGCATTGTGTGATGGGAACTGAGTCTTATAATGGCTAAAATTCTATAAAAAGCATTGCGATGTTTCAAAGAATGATTTGTTTTAAAGCACTGGCGATCCGATGGAGTAAACCTGTTCCACGAAAGTGGCGTGGTCCGGTGATTAGCCATATTTTAAATGTGTTGAGTAGATTTCTCATACCAGTCCCATGAATGACTCGTAGTTTGTTTCACTTTCAAACTCGGGTGCCCCTTTTCCTACACGGGCAGCCTTGTATTCAGGTTTAGCTGGCTCTTTCTGGATAGCTGGAGTTGAAGATGGATTCTATCATTTATCTCTTTTTATGTTGTTCAGCTCCTATTGTACATATTATGTTTGTTTCCACTGTAGACATTTATGTATAGCTAAACTGTATTTGTACTAAGTATGATCCTGTATATTGTGTAACTCTGAGGATTACGTTTATCCAGTATATTCTATTGTGCATTATCTGGTGTATTTATTAATTTCTGTTCTGCTATTATCTGTTTCTGTGTTATATTCCAAAGATTACCCTTGCCGCCGTCAGTACGGGGTTTGGGGTCGTCACACACATCCACAAGCAACCACTAGCAAATACTTGCATCCACATGCATCCATCATACATAACATGTCTTAAACACATGTTTCAACCATAGGACTACCCTATCTAAGTTCAAAGGTACTAACGAGAGGACATACTAAAGATAAGATAAGTATAAGGTAAGCGATAAAGAAGAAATCTACTTCCTTATTGTGTCCCATCCATGTCTCTCCTGCACATTCTCCATTCGTGACCTCCCACCAAAATGAGGCTTCGTCCTTCATTAACCAAGCAACTGGTTGAACCTTCCTCCCATCGTTTATCTTATAGGTACCAACAAGTCCTCCACTTCCTCTTAGCTTTGACAAATGTCCCAGTCCCATGAGGCGGTTTTCTTCTCATCGTATGGAAGTTCTTACATTTCTTAGAAAAAGTGTCAATACGTGGAGGAAGAAACTAAAAAGGGAAAGGGGAAGAGATTCGAAGCAAAGAATCGAAAGAAAAATATATGGCTTTTGGGGGTTATGTTTTTCGAAATAAACTTTTCTCTTCAAAATACTTTCCTTAAAACATACTTTTGAAGGTACTTCTTTATAAAATTGTTTTTGAAAAACAACTTTTCAAAATTCATATATGTTCTGGTAACCTTCAGCTCTGATACCACGTGTAACTCCCCACGTCCATTAATGTCACTCACAAAGGGAATGCATTAATTTCTATGGAGCGTTTTAAGTGAGTATAGAATAGAAACTTAACAACAAGACATATATAAATAGTACTTGAAAAATTAAAAACATTATTTCATTGTAGTGGAAAATACATATGTTTGATTACATCATCAAAACCTGAGCCAAGTACATAATATCCATCTTGACTCAATCAAAGTACATAAATTGAAAGACATAATCCCCAATACAAAATAGCCATAAATAAAAGAGAGGCTGAACTTTACTTCAGTGATCCAAGCAATCTTCTAAAAGCAAGAAGCGCAGTTGTCCAAAATCAAGCTCCACTGGTGCTAGTTCCAACCTGAGCACCTGGGGGGGGGGGGGGGGAAGGAAGAAAAGAGGAGGAAACAAGGGGGGTCAGATATAAAGTATGGCGAGTGCGATAACTTTAACAATATAATTACCAAAGTAATTAGGCTAAGGCATAAGTTTGAAAATACGGAAATGACCATGAACCATTGAGTATGGCAGAGTAAACAAGGAAACAAGATGAACAACGATATCGTTAAAGCGCACCTAACCCACTATAAGATAATTACTATACTGCACCACCACTATAAGGTAATTGCTATACTGCACCACCACTAGTCATCCTAAGGTTGATCCCGCCTACAGACTCAATAATGATATTGGTAGTTTCGTTCACCCCTAGCTTCCTTTATAGGTGCCGCCTGCCCCTATCTCCACTAGGTGTGCCAACTACCCCCAAGCGATCGGCTCCCTAACTCGTAGACACCCGTGATGGTCCCACGGTGGGGTGTATCACTCCCCAAAGTGGCAACCCAATACTACCAGAGATGCACGACTTATACCTACACAATGCAACAACGTCTTACCTACCAGCCCGGGCCTACACACGCACATGAACCCATTGGACTTGCGTTGCCACCTCTAACCTATTTTGGCCTCTTACAGTCAAGCCCAGTACGCATGTCCCGTCCTCGACTTGGGTCGAGCCCACAGAGATACTCATGGGTTACTGGTTGAAACGGGCCCCCACTACTTGACACGAGCTATCCACCTAAGCTTGGTTCCCTCTAGTACATCCCACTTAACCCACTTCTTATTCATGTTTCAATTACATGTTTCAATTTTGGTTAAGTATTTCTAATCGTATTTCAAATGCCACCCAAGGCACCCACTAGATTCCACATGCCACCCAAGGCACCCACTTAACCCCCTCATGTCCCACTACATGGTTATCTGGTTAAGTGTTTCTTAATTCTTTAAGACCGTAACCTCATAAAGAACTCTTACATTAGACTTGCATTTGTGGCAGCTGGATTTGCCGGGCGGGTCCCAGCTGTCTTACACCACAAACGAGCCTAACCTCGTGTCTTTACAATTGTTACGTATTTAATTTATGCCTAAGACCTCTCACATTAGACTGTCATTCGTGGCAGTTGGATTTGCCGGGCGGGTCCAGGCAGTCTTACACCACAAAAGAGCCTAGCCTCGTGACTTAGACGATTAATTACTCCTGATTAATCGTTCCCCAATTTGAATTACTTTCCCTATTCAAATTATCAATCAATTCCAAATTTAACTATGGCCATAATTGACTCAATTATGTCCATCTATTTATGGTATGTAAAATCATACCAAATTTCATCACAAATTTATTTTATGCCTTTTAAGGCATTTATGCCAATTAAATCTTTTAATATTATCCCCTTTTACCCCCACGTTGTACGTTCGTTCGTTTAACGTAAAATATACATTAGACTCGAATAGTCTAACTCATGGAATAAAGAGAAAGCATCACAACATACATATAATTAAAACTAGATCTAAACATAAGGGGTGAACTTGCATGTATGAATGATGTTCTACATCTTAAACTTGCATAGGCCAAAGTTACAACTTGCATAAATTTACATATGTCATAAATCCAAATCTAAAGGTATGAACTTGTTTAGATAATGGTCACAAACTTGCATAAATCACGTATGTCATAGATCTACATCTAAAGGTGTAAACTTGCATAGGCAGTAACCACAAACTTGCATAACATGATTCATTCTCAAACACATGTATTCATATAAACTTGCATATGTGATTTATGCAACATAACAATGGTATAAACTTACATCTAAACTTGTAAACTAGCATGTAGAATTTGACATATAACTCACACATGTCATAGCCTAACTTTAGATCTAAAATAGATGCCATGAAGCATATAAGGTTATATATAATTTTCCCCAACTTGCATATGATTCATGTCTTAATAAAAAATAATATAAACTTGCATACATACGTATGATTTATCATATGAATCAATATACCCAAACTAACATATGAACAACATGGTGATTCGATTATACATAAGCCAATCATAAAATTACAACATAGATGATCACAACTTTACAAGATAGCATCATAGAATTTACAACATAAACATCACAATTTTACTACATGAATAATAACATGCGGTCAATAATTCACATCATATCCAAATAGTCCACATCATAACTCAATCCAATTAATTTGCTAATTATTTTATTAAAATTATCGAACTCACAATTCAGAGAAGGTCTTGAATTCTGAGTTCTGAAGTTGTAATAGCTTTCCCTTGAAGAAGATTCGTTGTAAAAGTTGAAAAGAATTGATTTAGACTAGTTTTCTTCCTCTCTAATTGGTGGCGGCTATGCTGAGTTGCTAGGTGACGGCATGGAGGCCATGAATCTAATTTTTTATTTTATTTTAGGGTTTCAGTCTAGAGGTGTTTTTATAGAGTTTAGGATTAATTTAGACTATCCGATCAACCTAGAAGCAACCTGAACCGTCCAAACAAGATAGGGTGACACCTCAGCCCTAATGACTCAGCACAGTGTATTAAATGTTCATTTTTTTCTATAATTTACATATTTCTTATTTATGACAAATTCCATATGTAAATTATTCCCGTTTTAATTATGTCATAACTATATTTTTAATTATGCTCACAATTAATGGTATACTAAATATACCATTTCATGAACCAATCTATGCCGTGTAATTTTCATGTTTGTCCTTTATATTTATTTGTAAATTATAAATCTATTATTGTTAATTACATATTCTCCCTTTTAACATATACATTAATTACCCATATACAAATATCCATTTATACATGCATTAATCTTTCTTACCTTTAATTTGTCATAAAAGCCATTCAAAGAAGGCCACATAAAAAAAATCATTGACAACCAAAAAATGCGCCACGTACGCCAGATGATGCGTACACGTCATATATATATATATATATATATATATATATGTATGTATGTATGTATGTATGTATGTATATATATATTCTATATATATATTTTCTTTTTATCTATCTTCCTAATTACCCATTTTCACACTAAACCACTTTTTGAACTGTGTTCACACTAAGCCATTTTAAGCCATTCCCTAAAACAAAAATATGGCGCTGGCGGGGATCGAACTCTATACCCCTTGTATGCAAGTCACGTGTTCCAACCAAATGAGCTACTAATTCTTTTTCTTACAAACCTTAGAACAATGCTAAACATTTATTCTTTTCTCATTCTTTTTTTATGTCTTGCTGCAATATTTAATTTAAAGATATCTTTTTCATACGGAATCCAATTTCCGCAAACTCGGAATTTATCTCAACCAGAATTCCGAGACGAACACAATGGCACAACCCATTTCCCTTAATTCTCACACCTGAGATTAATTATTCTTTAATTTAGTTGATTTCATTATTCAAAAATATGGGGTGTTACATGTGTTTTATATAGCACTTGTTTATCAAATACGCGAATTATTCGGAAAGACCGGGTTCAACCCATTCTGAATAATCACTACGACGATCAAGAGTCGAAGATAAAGAAGGTGGTTGAAGATCGGAGATCTTCACATCGTTCGGGTAATTACTGATGTCTTGATTGTGCCGTACGCCCAAGCCAAGGTAATAAGTGGTGATCATCCAAGGGACTTGGAGATCGATGGATATGCGAGGAATAAGGTGCCTACATTTTCGTTCAGACTCAGAATGGACTTGTAAATGGATGGTATGTCTGATGTTGTGTTCCTTTAAGATGTATTCGTCGATCTCTGCTGAATATGTATCTTTTTGGTGGCGGAGAATTTATTCTCTTGCTTAATTCCCTTCTCTCAGACTAGAGGTTATATATTGGCAGAAATCAATAGTATGGTATGGATTGACAATGTGGCATGCTATGTTGTAAATGATCAAGGCTTTTGTTGAAAACCAGAGCCTTGTGGTTGATGATCAAAGCATAGCTTTAATTAGCATAGCTTTGTGTATAGCGTTACTTTGCAAGCCTCACACCCCGGTATGAACCAGAAACGGGAGAGGACAACGGGGAGGGCATTGCATTTCTTTCTAGCTAGGAGTGGTGTCAATGTTTTGCAAGCCCTGGCATTTTTACTCATGTGGATGTTGCTTATTATTACATGATGGATAGAGAGGCGCCTCATATATATCCGCCTATTATGGGAGCCGATGTAGTCATTTGGCTTATTTATGCCTATAGGGCGGGGAAATGCATGCTTAGGAATTATGAATTCACCATTGCACCTAGTGTGGACTGGCCCTCCATGTTACCAAGGTACAGTTGCGGCTGAAGCCTAAGGCATGGGCTAGAGTGTCTCGAAACGAAAGGATTGCGCCTTGCCTTGCTTCATAGATGGAAATCCAATTTCCAATACGATATTTCGGTTTTGATTGTAGAACTAGTACAACAACATGATATATGGTACCCATGCCGCCTATGATTGATACGTTTATATTTGAAGTTGATTTCTTCACCTATAATAATAATTAAAGATGAAATTTAGCGTATCAAGCATTTTTGGCTATTATAAAGGAAAACTCTATCCTTTGACTGCGTTTATTGTGTGATGGGACCTAAGCCTTATAATAGCTTCATTTTTTCAAAAAGAATTGCGTTGTTTTATTTTAAACTAAGATCATATGGAGTAAACCCATTCCGTGTTATACAACGTGGTCCCGTGATTCACTTAACTTTAAAATTTAAGATTAATAATCGTTTTAGTTCTTACACTAGTCCCATGACTGACCTGGAGTTTATTGTTTTAACCTAAACTCTGGGTGCCCATATTTTCCACACAGGCAGCTAGTAGTTTTGGTTTTGCAAATATTATATTCACAAGATCCTAGTTTACAGCTGAAGCAATATTCGGAAAAGCTTTGTATCCGTTTATTTCTCTCAGTTGTATTTTGTATTATTTTTCTACTGCTATTTAATTGTAATTTAAATCTCTGATATTATTTTCTGTTGTATATTATGTATTTATACTCTGGAATATTCTTGTACTCTGATGTAATTGTCGTATCAGCAATAAAATATTCTTCTGTTTGGGTTTTGATGAGTGTTGTTCTCAATTCAATCCGGGCTTTCGTTTACGGAGAAGTTTGGGTCGTTTCAACCATATAATGTTATTTATATGGATTTCATACAACATGTGTTTACAACAATCATGATGAACAACAATCTATCATCCAAAGTGCACTACACAACTACGTAAGCACTAAATATTAATAACTAATGCTTACAACAGTCTGTCAACCAATCGATTGACATAAAACTAAACAATTGGGATTAGTGTATGTTTAACATCATCCCAATACCCATGTGGGGTTTCAATCAACAAACACTGAATTTTATTTGTGCAGTTGGGCGATGTGTAAAATATATCATCCCAATCCATATCAGTTAAATGGGTGTACATAAACAAATCATCCGATTTGTAAATGAATGTTTATTTTCATTTCCGGAAAATTTTATGTTGTTCATCTATATGTTAAAAATTATATGTCTAACGATAAAATATTTTGTTCAACACATGAATATTTTATTTAGTTCATTTATACAATAAAAATGATATTTTTATTATTCTAACATATTTTAGAAAATTTTGTCAGCATAACGCCGCGATACTAGAACCGGAATAAGGTCTAGCCTTCTCCCTCTCCTAATACTGGCTCGCGTCATAAACATACCAATTCCAATCAATTCATTTCACTTCCCAAACTAAATTCAAACAAATTAACCAATCAAATAAACGACCAAATATCCATGGTTTCAATCAAAGGTGTCGGGTGCTACTAAGCACCGTCTGCGTCCTAGTATATATTTAACTGTAACATAAATTAGAGTGAGAAGTTATCACCTTTGGTTTTCTCCGTCATTGTTTAGAGGACGATGATTTGGATTTATTTCCATTGCGTTGTGTTCTTCACTGTGCTTTAAATGAGATCTGTTTCACGCGGTTTATATTAAAAATCACATTTTTGAACAATGATATTTATTAATAAAAATCGAATTTTTATTTCAATGTTATCCATATAAAAAACTTATTTTATTTCAATGTTATCCATATAAAAATCATATTTTTATATCACTATTCAGGTAATAAAAATCGTATTTTCATTTCTATGTTGTCTACATAAAAATCATATTTTTATTATGCCGTTATATATATAAAAATCGTATTTTTATTACAAAACCGTATATGCAAAAATCATATTTTTATATCATTAAAAATCATATTTTTATGTTAATAAAAATAGTATCTTTGTGCTAATAAAAATCATATCTTTCTTAACACTAAAAATCTTATTTTTTATACAATGAAAAATCATATTTTTACATGGCTAAAAATTATATTTTTACATCGCTAAAAAATATTTTTTTACAACGCTAAAAAATATATCTTTACAATGAGGTTATTAAAATAAAAATCACATTTTTAGATTACAGAAATAAATAAAAATAATATTAAAAACTTACTGGAGGTGCTGGGTGGTGGAGGAGGCTCGGGGTGACAATGGTGGTCGATGGCGGGACTCATGATGGCCGGAGGTGCTGTTTTGGGAAATGTTTACTCGAGTTAGGAGGGAGGTGGGAGGGAGAAAGCGGAGGGGAAGTAGGAGGAGGGGCGTATGGGTCGTGGGTAGTCGGGGGAGTAGGCGCTGGCGGTGCAGTGGTCGGGATGTGGCGGATGGGACCTATTGCGGTGGTTTTTGGTCGATTTGGGGAGGGGGTTCGAATCAGAGAAGGGGGAGGTTATTGGGGGGTGCAGTGACATTAGAGGGGGGTGGCGGTGGGTGCGACAGAGGGTTGATGGCTAGGGGAGGCAATGACGATCGCCTGGTGGGAGGCAGCGGCGGGTTTTATGTAACAACCTGGAAAATCCGAACGAATTTAAAAATTTTATTTTTAGAAATTTTAACAGAAATTTGGTCGAAATTTAAAAATTCCATTTTTAAATAATAACAAAGCTATTTAAAATAACCAATTTGCAAACGACCTCCGTTTTCGATGAAACCACTTCTGTTGGATACGAAATGTCTAATTATTCCAAGATTCTAATTTTCATAATTTTTGGAATTAATATGTGAGCGTGGTAAATCAAAACTTCTTTTGTCAATTTCAATCAAATTGGATCGACCAGAAAAGGTACATTTTTCAAACGGTCTCCAAATTTGATGAAAATAATTTTGTTAGGACCATATCTTCAAAACATAGCTAGATATATTTTTTGGGAATTTTTGGAATCATTATATGGCCCCGATAAATTAAAATGTTCGTTCAAATCTTATATTGAATGTTTTATATTTTAATTTAAAGAAAAACTGACTGAAACAGTCGAATGGGCTTACGAAACATAATCCATTATGTCTGGAATAAGGGTATTTAGCTGGGGCGACACTCATTGGGTTTTGTTTGGAGTTAAAGACGATAAAATTCGTATTTTAGAAACAATAGAATAAAATATTTATATAAATATATATAATATACTTTGGCCAAAATGAAACCCTAGTGCTCCTCGCAAGTCAGCCGCCAGAAGCTAAATTAATAGCCATAGTGCTCCCTCCATCTCCCTGTTTTTTCTCCTAATCCGTTCCTCTATACTCAAAACTCATAAAGGCAAAACTGAAGCCCTTCACGAGCTCTAGAAAACGAACAACAGTGATGGAGTTTAGTCGCTCGTAGTGGCCAGAATTCCCCTTGAAAACCGCAGCGTTCATGGCCTTAATCCCGACACCAGAGGACGTCACACCTGACACCACCACTAGGCGCAGGGAGGCGACGTCAAGAGGCTTCACGGGGCGACCGCCGATTGTCTTCCGGTGCCTCGGTCTGAGTGCGGCGGTGGAATTTAGCAAGCAACGGGTTTTAGTTTGGTTTCAAAAAGAATGTCGGACTTGGAACAGATCGTGGAAGGGAGAGGGTTTAGAAATAAATTAAAGTGATTATTTTATTAATTATCTCAGTTATTGACTATTAAATTTATTCGAAACTGAAAAATTAATATCTTTTTAATTCGCTATTAGAATTACGCAAATTCAGATTCGTTGGGATCTTGTTGACGAGCACTACATTTCACAACTAACTGGAACAGATTTGGAGCTTTCTACAATTTTTGAAGGACTAAAAAGCAATGTGAGATTCTGAATTCAAAAATAAACGAATAAAAATTTATTAGGTTGCAGATGGAGTTTAGTAGCTCCCGACACCGTCATCCACAGACCATGCACGACATGATTTTATTGTGGCATGAAATTGATTGTGATTGTTGTTGATTGATTATGGTTGAAACAAAATTGGTTATGATTGTGGTAAATTCACAATGTTGTTAAAATGAATTGTATTACGAAAATAAAACCCTTGTATCGCCGCGAGGCCTAGGATAGTAGAGGAGTCGTACTTGGGACGGTGCCGGTTTTAGTTAGACTATCGTTATAATGCAGATTTTTTTTAAATATTCATGTGTTGTAAAATATTCACATATGAAATGAAAATTGTTTGAACATTAAAATCCACATTTTTAATGTGTGTACAAAATATGTAAAATATTCATATATGAATAGAATTTGTAAAAATGATCATTATTGGAAATGAAAATAGGTTAACAATAAAAATCACATTTTTATTGTATGAATAGAATATTTGAATGTAACAACCCGGAAAATCTGAGCCAATTTAAATTTTTTATTTTGGCGACTTTAATGAAATTTGATTATTTAAAATGGATTATTTTAAATAATAATGACTAAAAATTTATTTTTGACGAAGTTAGAACGAATAATTTTATTTTAATTATATAACGAGCCTGAAATGGTGCGGCAGTTCGAAAATTCGATTTTGAATTTCATATGTATATACAGAATTCAATATAAGTCAGAATTGAACAAAACAAGAAATATTTGAATCTGTTTAACAATGTCTTTCAAACGAAGTAAAGAAACTGAGATTTCACTTTATAGAGTGTAAGATATGCCCAGTTTAAAATTCAGAAAAGTCGGTGTGGAATTTATATATATTTTTTATATATATAAAGCCCTTAAAAATGGAAATTTTGCAAACGACCTTCGTTTTTGACGAAACCACTTTTGTTGGATCTGGGATGTCAAGTGTAATAACCCGGAAAATACGAGCCAATTTAAAAATTTTAAATTGGTGATTTCAAAGGAATTTGAACAATTGAAATAGAATATTTCAATAAAATAGTGAATTAGAAATAGTGAGTCAGTTTGAAAATTTGAATTCAGACTTTGATTGACTGTGCAGGGTGGAAAATATAACGGATTTTAGCGAAACCAAAAATATTTAAATCTGTTAGTCAATACCTTTCTAACGAATCTGAAAAATCGAAGTTTCATAACGGGAATCAAAAATTATGACCGAATGAATTTTCAGAAGGGTCGGTATATAGAATATATAGGCCTGGAAAATTGATATTTTGCATACGACCTCGGAATTCGACGAAACCACTTTTGTTGGGTCCGGGATGTCAAACTATTGCTAGGTTTCAAATTTCATAATTTTTGAAGCTAGTATGTGAGCGTGGCAAAAGAAAATGTGTTTGGTCGATTTTTGTTAAATTGGATCGACCAGAAAATGGCCATTTTTCAAACGACCTCAGAATTCGACGAAACTAGTTTTGTTGGGACCGTAGCATCAAAACATAGCTAGATTTATTTTTTTGGAATTTTTCGAATCAGTTTGTGGCCCTGGCAAATTGAAATGTGCATTCAGAGTTAAAAATTAAATGTTTTATACTTTAATGTGAAAAATAACTGACTGTAACAGTCGAATTGGCCTATGAAACATATCCCATTGTGTCCGGAATGGGGGTATTTAGCTAGGGGCGACAGTCGTTGGGTTTAAAAAGGAGTTTGTTTAAGAAAACACTATTTAAAAATTTAATATAGTCTCGGCCAATCATATTTTTCCATTCATAATTAAAAAAAAAATTAACAGAACCCCCCCCCCCCCCCGACCCCGACTTCGATGGCGGAAAGCTTTTCCCTCCTTCCCAGGCGATTTCCGATCGCCACGGCCAGAATTAGCTCCTCCCCCAGTTCAACTTTTTGTAGTTCTCCCTCCCCTCTTCAAATCCATATAAGGAGCTCCCCCTATCGTCGCCTCTACGCCGAGATATCCACCTCCAAACTTCCGACCTTCAAACCGCCGCCGCCGTTCTGCACCACCGAGCTGCACCAAACCGCCGCGCGCCTGTAGCTCTCTCGAAGCTCTTCCACCTCCAACTTCCTGATCGTCCCCTCGTGTCCCGGTTCTCGCGAAAACCGCAAACCTTGTTTTGAAGCTTTCTGAAAGTGCGTTTTTCTTTGATCTTTACACTTTGAAAAATCATATCTTTTTGGTGTGTGGACGAAATTCGATGAAACAGGAAACATCGAGACCGCAAGGAAGCTCTCTACCCAATAGAAGAAGCTGCGGATTTTTCTGACATCGTATCGATTTTTAGCGCTCAGAAAACCAAGGTGAGAAATCTAAATTAACGTGAAATTGAGAAGAAAACGTCGTGTATAATTTATATAAGCGAAATATAAATTACATACGTGTTGTATACTTCATGTACATGCGTAGTGTAAGCTATATAAGCGATATATGAATTTTTTACATGCATAGAATAATTGATATATGGGTTGAAATGCAAGTGAAATATAGCAAATATATATTATATTATATATATATACTCCCCTCGTCCACAAACCATGGACGATATTTATTGTGGTGAATTGGTGTGAAATATTGGATGAAAAATACGAATGGTCGAATAATTGTTTGTGGTTGATATGGTTTGGTTGTGGTTGAAAAATACCCATTGGTGATTGAAATGAATTGGAAATATTTGTGGAAATAAAAATAAACTTGCCGCCTGCATGCGAATTAGATGCATGAATCCCCATTGTCAAAAACCACGAGGTTTTAAGGTAGAGCGAGGAGCCGTACTAGGGACGGTGCCGGTTTTAACTACCCTGCCGTTATGCTGCCGAAATTTTGAATAATCTTTATGTGTTAGAATTATTTTCATATGTTGAAATAATTTTCATGCGTAGAAATAAAATAGCCATATGTTGAAACCATATCCATGTGTGGAAATGTTTGTGTGTTGAAAAGTGTTGTGTGAAAAATTAAATTCATTTGTGAATGAATGAAGTGTTTAAACAATAAAAATCACATTTTTATATATATATGAAGTATCAAAAATATTCGCCTTATATAAATAGTTTCAACAATAAAAATCTCATCTTTCCAATATGAACAACATAAATAAAATATCAATGTGTGGAAGTGCTCATTTGTTGAGAAGTGTGTTTAGTGCAAAAGTTCATGTGTTGAATAAAAGATCGAACAATAAAAATTACATTCTTTGTTGAAACTATGAAGTGTTGAAACCATCCATTGGTTGAATAAATATTTTAAATGATAAAAATATCATTTTTATCATATGTGTGATATGCTAAAGATATGTGGACGTTTAAATAAATATTTGTGATAGAAATACTGTTTTTAATATGCATAGGAACTAAATAAAATAGTCATGTGTTGAATTCTATTTTAGTTCGCCAAAATCATCATCTTTGAAATGTGAAGTGTTAAAAATAGCCACTTGTTCAAATAAACGTGCATGAGTTGAAATATACATTAACTAGCTAATGATATGATTTTAGCCTATGCATGCAACATTAGAATGAATGGTGTTTTTAAACCAAAGCAAATCAAATATGGAATTGAATGGAAAATGATAAATGTTAGAAATTGTATATATGTACATGCATATCTATTGAACAGGTTAAAGCAAAAGGGGCTAGAGAAGAGAAATTGAATTTTGTGCCCGACAAATAGGTACACATTTACCGCTTTGTTTGGGTGATGATTTTATGAGCCTGTTGGCTAGCCGCTTGGCTTTTTCTTTTTCTTTTTGATAAGAGACGCCCGTGTGGCTATTTGGGAATTTTCCCAGACCCTCCCGTACAAAGGAGGTTATGGCGAAATTTTCCAAAATTTAAAGGCGTTAGTGAAATAATTGAAGTGAAAACGATATAGAAATTTTTGAATGAGCTATATTTATATTAATATATAAATATAAATAGAATCAAAACGAAACATGGCCGTGCAGTTCATATTTTGAAACCGTGATTTCAAACGACTAGTGCGGAAGATCCGACCATTGGATTTTCCCGAAACCTCAACCGTTGGGTTCGCCTTGGAAATATCTTTCCAACGGCACCAACTTTGTGAAGATCCGACGGTTGGATTGTCTGGAATGTTTAATTCAAAATTAGTGAAAAACAGCGCCAGAAACGATTATATTTATTTATATATATAAATATAATTAAATTAAATCGAATAACGACGCTGCAGTTCGTAAATTGAAATCGTAACTTCAAATGGTTAGTGTGGAAGATCCGACCGTCGGATTTTCCCAAAACTGGAACCGTTGGATTCGTTTTGAAATGACCTTCCTAATGATGTAAAATTCGTGAAGATCCAACGGTTAGATTTTCAGATATGTGTAAAACAAAATTAGTGAAAAGCAGCGCCAGTGCATCGACACGACCTGAAACGTCGTTTAATTAATTATGGCCGTTTTAAATTAAATAAAAATGGCGATATATCGTTATAAAATACTATGGATGGTATAGAGTGGAAATAAACCAATTTTGTTGTGTTTGCTTGATATGTGATGGTTGAATGTATTTGACATGAAAATTATAACTAAATAACTGAAATGTGAATGTTGAATAGTCCAACCATGAGAATAATTGATTTGAAAATCTAAATATACGTGGGTTATTTGAAAAGGCCGAGTTTATCTCATTTCAAATAATCGATCGACGTTGAGAAGTCGAAGAGTCAAAGACGACTAAAGACCGACGATCTCCACATTGGATGGATGGGCGCTACTGATGCTCGTGATTGGAGTAGCTACCATGAAGGAATTGAAGTAGTAGCCGTCTAAACATATTGTTGATTGTACGGATATGCGAGGAATTGGTGCCTCCGTTTTCGTTCAGACCCAGAACGGACTTGTAAATGGACTGTGTGTCTGACATTGGATTTTGTTCTGTGTTGATCGATCTCTGTTAAATATATATCTGTTTGGCAGCGGAGAATTTATTCTCTTGCTTAACGCCCTTCTCTGAGACGTACGAGCTCAGAGGTTATGTATTGACAGAAATCAGTCGCATGGAGTGGATTGCCTGTGTGGCACGCCTAAGTGGCATATGATCAAGGCTTCTGTTGCAAAGCAAAGTCTTGTGGTTGATGATCAAAGCATGGTCTGTGTGACGTAGCTTTGTGTATAACGTGAATTCGCGAGCCTCACACCTCGGTATGAGTCAAAAACGGGAGACGGACCGCTGGGAGTGCACGACGTTTCTTTCTAGCTATGGTGGTGTCAATGACCTACCAGCCCTGACATTATATATACTTTTCACCTGTGTGGTAGTTGGAATGCGAGGCGCCTCGATTTTAGGTCTATAAGGACCGGGAAACGTGTGTTTAGGAATTTCCAATCCTCAAAAGTAAGAGAGGACCGGCCCAGCCGATTCCAAGGATCATAGTGGGGTCCTGGGACATTTGCTAGAGTGTCTCGAACGGAGAGGAGCTTGCCCCTTGCCTCGACTCATGAAGGAATCCAATTTCCAATACGATATATGCGGATGTGATTGTATTACTAGTATGGCGACATGATATATGGTACCCATGCCGTCTAGGATTGATATTTAAGATTGAATTTGCTTTTGAAACATATACGCACTAGTAAATATAATATCAATCACTTTTGTTTTATTCGTATGAAGCATCTTTGGCCATTATAAGGGAAAACTCTATCCTCCGGCTTGCGTTGCATTGTGTGATGGGACCTGAGTCTTATAATGGCTTCATTTTATAAAAAGCATTGCGTTGATTTAATCATTTATTTTATTTCATGCACTAGCACTCATTGGAGTAAACCCGTTCCGCGAAAGTGGCGTGGTCCTTTGATTTGCCTTATTATTGTTGTTAATAAGTTGAGTAGATTTCTCATACCAGTCCCATGACTGACTCGTAGTTTGTTTCACCTTGCAAACTCGGGTGCCCTCATTTTCACACGGGCAGCCTAGTTACAGGTTTCTGACGCACCTTTTGGCTCATGGTGAGGCTTGACTACACCATGCTGACTTGGATTTTCTCCGCCATTATTGTATCTATATTATGATTCCGCCATTGGCGATGTAGACTGATATTCCTTTTGTGTACTCTTTATGTATGATTCCGCCTCGGGCGATGGTGACTGATTATGTATCATTACGCACTAAGTTGTATCCTGTACTGTGCTTCTCTGATGTGATGATATTTATATGATTCCGCTGTCATATGTGTGTCAATTATTCTATTTTCTGTTTATGCTATTATCTGTGATCTGCTAATGATGATTAATGTGTTATATTCCAATGATTATCCTTAACACCGTGTCACGGGGTTTTGGGATCGTCACATCAAGTTATTGCTAGATTCCAAAATTCTTAATTTTTGAAGTCAATATGTGAGCGTGGCAAAAGAAAATGTGTTTTGTCAGTTTCTGTAAATTTGGATCGACCTGAAAACGGTCATTTTTCAAACATTCTCAGAATTTGACGTAATTAGTTTTGTTAGGACCGTGTCGTCAATACGAAGCTAGAAAATATTTTTCGGAAATTTCTAGAGTTCGTATGTATCCCCAGTAAATTGAAATGTATGTTTGGATTGAACATATATAGATTTTTATTTTAATTTTAACGGAAACGTATCGAAACAACCGAATTGGCTTGCGAAACATATCCTATTGTGTTCGGAATGGGGTATTACCCTAGGGGCGACAATTGTCTGGCTCGATTTGAGATTCGAATTAAAAATCAACTTTAAGGAGAAAAATTAAAATAAAATAAAATAATATATATAATAATAACACTCTTTCCTTTAACCCCATCCCCCTTTCCTACGTTGACCTCAGAAAAACCCGATCCCCAAAAGAAATAAACCGTGACCTCGATGTTCCACCCTCCAAGCGTTCGTTGTCGACGCCCCAACTAGATCCGCCACCCCCTCACGTCGCCGCCCCCTTCGCTACTCCCCCTCCGTCCATCACTAGCCCAACTCGATTTCCCCAAAACTCGAAGGCCCCATCCTTGAAACCCACGACGCCCGTACCCACCAGCACCACCGTACCACCGCTCAGACCACCCCGAGCGCCAGTCTCCTCCTCTGCCACCTCAAGCGCAGATACAACCCCTCCCCCTTCGACAAATAAACTTGAACAAAGGTGAGTTTCTTTTAATTTTTAAGTTATAAAAACTGATTTTGTTTAATTATAAGAACTGATTTTTTTAATTTAGTTATAAAAATTATGATTTTTAGTTTATAGAAATTTTTAGAACCCAAAAAGAAATGATTTTTAAAACCGAAAAGATATGATGTTTAGAAACCGAGAAGATATGAATTTTAAAACCGAATAGATATGATTTTTAAAACCGAAAAGATTTGATTTTTAAAACCGAAAAGATATGATTTTTAAAACCGAGAAGATTAAATTTTTATAAGTGAAAAGATTTGATTTCCTTAGGTAAAAAGATCTGATTTTTAATTAGACAAGTAATGATTTTTAAGCGAAGCAAAATATGATTTTTATACGAGTGGCGATATAAAAATATGATTTTTATATAATAGAGAATATAAAAATGTGATTTTTTATATATAGGGAATTAAAAATATGATTTTTTTACTTAGCGAAGTAAAAATATAATTTTTAGCTATGTAAAAATTCGATTTTCATATATGAATTAGTGATAAAAACTCGATTTTTATATATGAAGCAACGAGGTAAAAATATAATCTTTATAAAGGAAGTAGCATTGTTAAAAATATAATTTCTAACATAAACGGTGTTGAACAGATCTCATTGGAAACACGGCGAAGACTTTCTACATATGAAGAGTCATGGTTTTTGGCTTAGCTAATCGGTGAGAACTCTTCACATTTATTTTGTTTTCTAGTTGAAATATATACTAGGATGCAGACGGTGCTTAGCAGCACCCGACACCCGTTGTCCACAGACCATGGACGACTTGTTTGATTTTGTTGTGTGGTGAATATTGATTGTGAGGTGGAATGAATGGAAATATATTCATGTGTTGAAATAAAATATTTTAAAGTTAAAAATATAATTTTTAACGTGTATATAAAACAAATAATTATAAACAAATAGGACGATTTGTTTATGTACACCCATTTGACTGATATAGATTGGGAGATAAATATTACACATCGCCCAACTGCAAAAATAAAAACCTGTGTTGATTGATTTGAAACACGACACGGTTATTGGGATGATATTTGACGTACACTAATCCCGATTGTTTAGTGGTATGTCAATCGATGGGTTGACAGGCTGTGTAAGCGTTAATTATTTATATTTAAAGCTTATGCTGTTGTGTAATGCACTATGGATGATGGTTGATGATTTATCGTTGCTATTATATACATGTGTTGTAGGGAATCCATATAATTAACATTATATGGTAATTGATTGGGCCTCTTTCCAATTTGGAAAATTAGGAATATTATAAAAGAAAATTCATGTGTTGAATAGAATAAAAATTCATGTGTTGAATAAAAAGAAAATTCATGTGTTGAATAGAATAAAAATTCATGTGTTGAATAGAAAGAAAATTCATGTGTCGAATAGAAAGAAAATTCATGTGTTGAATAGAATATAAATTAATGTGTTGAATAGAATTAATATTCATGTGTTGAATAAAATATATATTCATGTGTTGAATAACAATATATATTCATGTGTTGAAGAAAATATTCATTTGTTGAATAGAATAACGAAGTTATTGAAATGTATAAAGTCGTGTTGGTTAGATATGCGCCATTTTGGCGCGAACGATGTTTATATCGATTATATTCGTTTTTATAATGATTATAGAGAGTGAAGTGATTTCAAAATATAAAGTTTTGAAAATATTATCATTTGTATATCGATGATGTGGAATATTCAATTTTGATTCGAAATTGAATATGAAGTTGAAATCGTTTCGAAAACAAATTTAAAATGATTTATAAAATACGTTTTAAAAGGAAATCGACAAAATATATATAATATATATATTATATATATTAAATGGCCTGAAAAGAACGCGCCGCGCCGTGGTAGTTCGCGAATTTCGACCATTGACTTCGAATGGATATTACGGGAGATCCGAACGTCGGATTCTCTTAAAACCAAAACCATTGGGTTCGTATCAAAAAGAGCTTCCTAACAAATACTAGGGATTTGAAATCTAACTATTGGATTTGGTATTATGTCCAAATCAAATTTGAAAAAGGTCGTTGTAACTGCAGTTCAATGGACGTTGATGGAAATCGACTGTCCAGGCCTTGATAAAATTATTAAAAATATCAATAATTAGTGTAAAATCATAAGAAATGTTTTGGAAAGAATTGGGATGAAAAATTCCATATTTGAAAATATAAAAATAGATTTTTATCGAAATGAACTAGTTTTAAACTAGAATTAAAATCCAATAATTTTTAAAATAAATAAATTGGATTTGAAATGGTTTTAGAGGTAACCAGAATTTCCAATAGTTGAATTAGAATGGATTTGAATAGAAATTGTCTTTGGAATATTTCGATGTTGGATTTCGTGATTATACAATTTGAAAGATATATTTATATCGTTATATATATCGTTATTTCCAATACGGTATTTGTTGGTCGTAGAATTTGATATTGAATATAAGCCAATATATTTTCTATTTAGAGCCTTGTATTTAATATCAAATGGGATTTGGGTTTGTCGTGAATGGTGTCTTCATTAACACTGTTCTTATACCCAGTGGAGGAAAAGATTAAATCTTTTTATTTAGATTTAATGAAGTATACCAATTAAATGATATTTAATTGTAATTGAATTTGAATTGATTTTTGGGTTTATCGTGATTCGTGTTTTAAATTACATTGGTTCTTTAACCCAGTTAAAGACATGATATGATTTCCCAAGTTAAATAATCATTGATAGTTATTTTTGGGAAGATTAAAACCAAGTGGAGTTTTAATGAATCTTTAATTAGATTGAAATGATCGAGAATGCAGTATCACCAGTTTTGCTCCAGGCGATAGTTAAATATTTAATTAGATTTGAACATGAAATGGTAATTGAATTTACCGATAACACCGTGGTGTTAGATATGAAGTATTACCAGTTTTACTTAATGGGGTGTATAGGTTGGGATTGGCAAATTAAAACAAATGATTATTTCTGTAAGGTTCGTTAATCCCGACTAGTTTGGATAAACCATAATTTGGTTTGAATTGATATTCAAAAGAAGATTAAAGAAAAAATTAAAAGAATTTATCCTTGATAAAATTAATGGGAACCTTTCCCAAAGTATAAGAATATTTGAATAAAAGAATATTATGAATTGGAATGAGGCGTATATTGTGTTTGTGTAACACTTGTTTATTATATACGTGAGTTATTCAGAAAGACCGGGTTTATCCCATTCTGAATAACTGATTCAACGATGTGTCAAGGATGAAGACGGTGGTCGAAGGCCAGAGGTCTTTACGTCGTTTGGATAATTACTGATGATCTTGATTGGGCGTACACCCAAGAGGAGGGAATCAGTTGGTGATCGTCCAGATGTACTTGGAGATCGATGGATATGCGAGATACAAGGTGCCTCCGGTTTCGTTCAGACCCAGAACGAACTTGTAAATGGACTGTGTGTCTGACATTGGATTTTATTCTGTGTGATTGATTTCTATTAAATATATATCTGTTTGGCGGTGGAGAATTTATTCTCTGGCTTAAGGCCCTTCTCTGAGATGTACGAGCTCAAAGGTCATATATTGATGGATATCAATCGCATGGAGTGAATTGCTGTGTGTCATGCCTAAGTGGAAAATGATCAAGGATTTTGTTGAAAAGCAAAGTCTTCAGGTTGATGATCAAAGCACCGCCTGTATGGCACAGCTTTGTGTAGCGTTGATTCACGAGCCTCACACCCTAGTTGTGAACCCGAAACGGGAGAGGACTTCAGGGAGGGCATGCGTTTCTTTCTAGCTAGGGTGGTGTCGGTGACCTACCAGCCCTGTCATTTATATTATTTTCACCTGTGTAGTTCTTGCTGTTGCGAGGCGCCTCGGATATGGAGTTATTTGGCTCATTTACGCCCCGTAGGGTAGGTAGACGTAGTGTCCAGGGTTTTAGTCTAATCCACATCGAGTGGACCGGCCCTGTTGCTCCAAGGCTTGCATGCGCGCTTTCCTGAGACATGGTAGGCAAGATTGTCTCGAAGATGTTAGGACGATCCCTAGCCTCGGTTCACAGATGGAAGTCCAACTTCCAATACGTGACTTTGCGGTTTTGATTGTAGAACCTATATATGGCGACATAGTGGTATCAGTATGGGGCACTTATGCCGTCTATGATTGATACTTATGATTGAAATTGTTTTGACACTATACACATATAGTAATAATAAAACATGAATTTTCACGTATCAAGCATTCTTTGGCTATTATAAGGTAAAACCCTATCCTCCGGCTTGTGCTCCATTGTGTGATGGGAACCGGGTCTTATAATAGCTTCATTGTTCCTTATTTAGCATTGCGCTGTTGTTTTATGCACTAGTATTCTTGGGAGGAAACCCTTTCCTTGTTATACGGCGTGGTCCCTTGATTTACCTAACTTTAAAATAAAGATTAATAACTATTTTAGTTCTCACACCAATCACATGACTGACCTAGATTTTATTTTTTTAACCTAAACTCTGGGTGCCCCTATTTTCTGCACGGGCAGCTAGTAGTTTTGGTTTTGCAAATTTATATTTATAGGAACCTGGTTTACAGCTGGAATGATATCCGGAAAGCTTTGTATCTGTGTATTCTTTTAAGTTGTGTTTTGTATTCTTTTTCCATTGCAGTAATGTAATTTAAATCTCTGATATTTTATGATGTGTAACATTTATTCATACTCTGTATATTCTTGTAATATGATGAAATTGTTGTAATATACAATGAAATGTTCTTCTGTTCGTGTTCTGATTTGTCGTGTTCTCAAAACAATCAGGGGTTTCGAACGGTCTTGGTCGGTTTAGCGACCGATTCAGATCGAGCGAAATTCCTTATCGTTACATTTGGTATCAGAGCTCTGGTTTACAGAGATCGGAGAAAAAGATACATTAGAACCATACGAAAGAATTCATCAGAGATTGGATTAGTAATAACCAATGAGAATGACTCGTTAGAGATAGGATCAGTAGTATCCTAGAACGAGTGTGAAGAGTAGTGTTTTTGAAATAAAAGTGAAAACAATATTTGTTTTGAAAAAAATTAATTCAATTATTCGTATTTGAATAATTTATTTGGATTGATTTGGACGATCAAGTATATATAGATTTTGTATATACGTCTGATCCACGTGTATTCGAAGTTTTAATATACTGGATAGATATAGAGTCAAACTCATCAGAATTAGTGTTCGAGTTTCGAAGGTGTGATATTTATACATTTCCAATTGACTGGTGTGAGAACCAAAACTAGATAGGGCTTATTGTTGTGATTTGGCAACAAAAATCTGATTTTTTGGATACGTATTAAAGTTATGTGATTGAAAAGATAAACCACTAGTTGATTGCTGTTTGTGTTGTTTGATTAATTAAATGTTGAAACTTTAGCCAAATTGAACCAAATAGTAAATTATATTGAAAATTAGTCCCATTTGCATGCATATACATGTACTTACATTGAACAGGTCATTGCAAAGAGGCTAGAGAAGAGGAATAAGATTGTTTGCCCGATAAATAGTTACATGTTTATTGTATTTCCTGGGTTTTGATGATTTTATGAGCCGATTGGCTAGCCGCTTGGCTGTTTCTTTTTCTTTTTGGATTGGTGAGGGCCATGGGAGGCTATTTGAAATATCCCGAAGCTCCCGGTGTAGGGGACGTTATAGCGAATTTTTTCGAAAATTTAGGGTGTTAGCCAAATTTTTTAAAAATTTGAAAAGTTCTTAGAAACTGAAAAGTTGAAGAATTTAAGCCGTAAAGAAAATAATGGAGGTTGAGTTGATTAGTTAAAAAACTTTCAGCATCGTTCCTTTTTGGGGACAAAAAGTTTTAAGTGGGGGAGATTGTAATAACTCGGAAAATCTGAGCCAATTTAAAAATTTTATTTTGGCGAATTTAATGAAATTTGATTATTTAAAATGGATTATTTTAAATAAAAACGACTAAAAATTTATTTTTGTTGAAGTCAGAACGAATAATTTTATTTTAATTATATAACGAGCCTGAAATGGCGCGGCAGTTCGAAAATTCGATTTCGAAATTCAAATGAATATACAAAATTCAATATAAGTCAGAATTTAACGAAACAAGAAATATTTGAATCTGTTTAACAATATCTTTCAATAGAAGTTAAGAAACTGAGAATTCACTTTATAGAGTGTAAGATGTGTCCGGTTTAAAATTCAGAAAAGACGCTGTGGAATTTCTATATATTATATATATATATAAAGCCCTTAAAAATGGAAATTTTGCAAACGACGTTCGGTTTCGATAAAACCACTTTTGTTAGATCCGATATGTCAAGTTATTTCTAGATTCCAAAATTCTTAATTTTCGAAGTCAATATACAAGCGTGGCAAAAGAAAATTCGTTTTGTCAGTTTCTGTCAATTTGGGTCGACCTGAAAACGGCCATTTTTCAAACGATCTCATAATTTGACGTAATTAATTTTGTTAGGACCATATCGTCAATACGAAGCTAGAAAATATTTTTTGGGAATTTCTAGAGTTCGTATGTATCCCCAGTAAATTGAAATGTACATTTGAATTGAATATATATAGATTTATATTTTAATTTTAATGGAAACGTATCGAAACAGCCGAATTGGCTGGCGAAACATATCCCATTGTGTTCAGAATGGGGGTATTATTATAGGGACGACAGTTGTCGGGCTCGATATGAGATTCGAATTAAAAATCAACTTTAAGGAGAAAAATTAAATTAAATTAAAATAATATATGTAATAATAATCCTCTTTCCTTTAACCCCTCCCCCTTTCCTTCGTTGACCTCAGAAAAACCTGATCCCCAAAAGAAAAAAAATCGTGACCTCATTGCTCCCCCCTCCAAGCGTTTGTCGCCGACGCCCCAACCAGATCCGCCACCTCCTCACGTCGCCGCCCCACCTTCGCTACTCCCCCTCCGTCCATCTCTAGCCCAACTCGATTTCCCCAAAACCCGAAGGCCCCATCCCTGAAACCCACGACGCCCGTACCCACCACCATGACCGTACCTCCCCTCAGACCACCCAGGCGCCAGTCTCCTCCTCTTCCACCTCAAGCGTAGATACAGCCCCTCCCCTTTCAACAAATAAACTTGAACCAAGGCGAGTTTCTTTTAATTTTTAAGTTATAAAAACTGATTTCGTTTAATTATAAAAAATGATTTTTTTTATTTAGTTATAAAAACTATGATTTTTAGTTTATAGAAATTTTTAGAACCTAAAAAGATATGATTTTTAAAACCGAAAAGATATGATGTTTAGAAACCGAAAAGATATGATTTTTAAAACCGAAAAGATATGATTTTTAAAACTGAAATGATTTTTAAAACTGAAAAGATATGAATTTTAAAACCGAGAAGATTAAATTTTTATAAGTGAAAAGATATGATTTCCTTAGGTAAAAAGATTTGATTTTTAATTAGAAAAGTAATGATTTTTAAGCGAAGCAAAATATGATTTTTATAGGAGTGGCGATATAAAAATATGATTTCATATAATAGATAATATAAAAATGTGATTTTTTATATATAGCGAATTAAAAATATGATTTTTATTTACTTAGCGAAGTACAAAAAAAAATTAGCTATGTAAAAATTTGATTTTCATATATATGAAGTAGCGATAAAAATTTGATTTTTATATATGAAGCAACGAGGTAAAGGTATAATCTTTATATAGGAAGTAGCATTGTTAAAAAATATAATTTTTAGCATAAACGATGTAGAACAGATCTCGTTGGAAAGACGGCGAAGACTTTCCACGTACGAAGAGTCGTGGTGTTTGGCTTAGCTGGTGAGAACTCCTCACTTTTAATTTGTTTTCTAGTTGAAATATATACTAGGATGCAGACGGTGCTTAGCAGCACCCGACACCCGTTGTCCACCGACCATGGACGACTTGTTTGATTTTGTTGTGTGGTGGAAATTGATTATGATGTGGAATGAATGGAAATATATTCATGTGTTGAAATAAAATATTTTATAGTTAAAAATATAATTTTTAACGTGTATATAAAATAAATAACTATAAACAAATAGGACGATTTGTTTATGTACACCCATTTGACTGATATTGATTGGAACGATAAATTTTACACATCGCCCAACTGCACAAATAAAAATATGTGTTGATTGATTTGAAACCCCACACGGGTATTAGGATGATATTTGACGTACACTAATCTAAATTGTTTAGTGGTATGTCAATCGATGGGTTGACAGACTGTGTAAGCGTTAACTATTTATATTTGATGCTTATGCAGTTGTGTGGTGCACTATGGATGACGGCTGATGATTTATCGTTGCTATTATATACATGTGTTGTAGGGAATCCATAGAATTAACATTATATGGTAATTGATTGGGCCTCTTTCCAATTTGGAAAATAAGGAATATTATAAATGAAAATTCGTGTGCTGAATAGAATAAAAATTCATGTGTTGAATAGAAAGAAAATTCATGTGTTGAATAGAATAAAAATTCATGTGTTTAATAGAATAAAAATTCATGTGTTGAATAGAAAGAAAATTCATGTGTTGAATAGAATATAAATTCATGTGTTGTATAGAATTAATATTCATGTGTTGAATAAAATATATATTCATGTGTTGAATAACAATATATATTCATGGGTTGAAGAAAATATTCATTTGTTGAATAGAATAACGAAGTCATTGAAATATATAAAGCCGTGTTGGTTAGATATGCGCCATTTTGACGCGAACGATATTTATATCGACTATATTCGTTTTTATAATAATTATAGAGAATTAAGTGACTTCAAAATATAACGTTTTGAAAATATTATCGTTTGTATATCGATGACGTGGAATACTCAATTTTGATTCGAAATTGAATATGAGGTTGAAATCGTTTCGAAAACGAATTTAGTTGAAATCGTTTCGAAAACGAATTTAAAATGATTTATAAAATACGCTTTAAAAGAAAATCGACGAAATACATACAATATATATATTATATGTGTTAAATGGCCTGAATAGAACGCGCCGCGCCGCGGTAGTTCGCGAATTTCGACCATTGACTTCGAATGGATATTAAGGGAGATCCGACCGTCGGATTCTCCTAAAACCGGAACCGTTGGGTTCGTATCGAAAAGAGCTTTCTAACGAATATTATAGATTTGAAATATAACAGTTGGATTTGGAATTATGTCCAAATAAATTTTGGAAAAGGTCGCTGTAAGTGCAGTTCGATGGCCGTTGATGGAAATCGACTGTACGGGCCTTGATAAAATTATTAAAAATATCAGTAATTTGTATTAAATCATAAGAAAAGATTTGGAAAGAATTGGGATGAAAAATTCCATATTAGACAAGATAAAAATAGATTTTTATCGAAATGAACTAGTTTTGAACTAGAATTATAATCCAATTATTTTTAAAATAAATAAATTGGATTTGAAATGGTTTTAGAAGTAACTAGAATTTCCAAAGTATTGGAATGGATTTGAAAAGAAATTGTCTTTGGAATATTTCGATGTTGGATTTCGTAATTATATAGATATTGTTATAGAAATTTGAAAGATATATTTATATCGTTATTTCCAATACGATATTTGTTGGTCGTGGAATTTGATATTGAATATAAGCCGATATATTTTCTATTCAGAGCCTTGTATTTAATATCAAATGGGATTTGGGTTTGTCATGAATGGTGTCTTCATTAACACTGTTCTTATACCCAGTGGAGGAAAAGATTAAATCTTTTTATTTAGATTTAATGAAGTATACCAATTAAATGATATTTAATTGGAATTGAATTTGAATTGATTTTTGGGTTTATCGTGAACCGTGTTTGAAATGACATTGGTTCTTTAACCCAGTTAAAGACAGGAATGATTTCCCAAGTTAAATAATCATTGGTAGTGATTTTTGGGAAGATTAAAACCAAGTGGAGTTTCAATGAATCTTTAATTAGATTGAAATGATCGAGAATGGAGTATCACCAGTTTTACCGATAACACCATAGTTAAATCTTTAATTAGATTTGAACATGAAATGGTAATTGAATTTACCGATAACACCATGGTGTTAGATATAAAGTATTACTAGTTTTACTTTATGGGGTGTATAGGTTGGGATTGGGAAATTAAAACAAATGATTACTTCGGTAAGGTTCGTTAATCCCGACTAGTTTGGATAAACCATAATTTGGTTTGAATTGATATTCAAAAGAAGATTAAAGAATAAATTTAAAGAATTTATCTTTGATAAAATTAATGGGAACCTTTCCCAAAGTATAAGAATATTTGAATAAAAGAATATTCTGAATTGGAATGAGGCGTATGTTGTGTTTGTGTAACACTTGTTTATTATATATGCGAGTTATTCAGAAAGACCAGGTTTATCCCATTCTGAATAACTGATTCGACGATGTGTCGAGGATGAAGACGGTGGTCGAAGACTGGAGGTCTTTACGTCGTTTGGATAATTACTGATGATCTTGATTGGGCGTACACCCAAGAGGAGGGAATCAGTTGGTGATCATCCAGACGTACTTGGAGATCGATGGATATGCGAGGTACAAGGTGCCTCCGGTTTCGTTCAGACCCAGAACGAACTTGTAAATGAACTATGTGTTTGACATTGGATTTTATTTTGTGTGATTGATTTCTATTAAATATATATCTGTTTGGCGGTGGAGAATTTATTCTCTTGCTTAACGCCCTTCTCTGAGACGTACGAGCTCAGTGGTTATATATTTATGGATATCAATCACATGGAGTGAATTGCCTGTGTGGCGTGCCTAAGTGGCAAATGACCAAGAATTTTATTGAAAAGCAAAGTCTTGTGGTTGATGATCAAAGCACCGCCTATATGGCACAGGTTTATGTAGCGTTGATTCGCGAGCCTCACACCCTGGTTGTGAACCAGAAACGGGAAAGGACTTCAGGGAGGGCATGCGTTTATTTCTAGCAAGGGTAGTGTCGGTGACCTACCAGCCTTGACATTTATATTACTTTCACCTGTGCAGTTGTTGCTATTGCGAGGCGCCTCAGATATGGAGTCATTTGGCTCATTTATGCCCCATATGGTGGGGAGACGTAGTGTCCAGGGTTTATGTTTAATCCACATCGAGTGGACCGGCCCTATTGCTTCAAGGCTTGCCTGCGCGCTTGCCTGAGACATGGTAGGCTAGATTGTTTCGAAGCGGTGAGGACGATTTCTAGCCTCGGTTCATAGATGGAAATCCAACTTCCAATACGTGACTTTGCGGTTTTGATTGTAGAACCTATAAATGGCGACATAGTGGTATGGGGCACTTATGCCATCTATGATTGATACTTATGATTGAAATTGTTTTGACCCTATACACATATAGTAATAATAAAACATGAAATTTCACGTATCAAGCATTCTTTGGCTACTATAAACCAAAACCCTATCCTCCGGCTTGTATTGCATTGTGTGATGGGACCTGGGTCTTAAAATAGCTTCATTGTTCTTTATTTAGCATTGCGCTGTTGTTTTATGCACTGGTATTCTTGGGAGGAAACCCATTCCATGTTATACGGCGTGGTCCCTTGATTTACCTAACTTTAAAATAAAGATTAATAACTGTTTTAGTTCTCACGCCAGTCACATGACTGACCTGGAGTTTACTTTTTTAACCTAAACTCTAGGTGCCCCTATTTTCCGCACGGGCAGCCAGTAGTTTTGGTTTTGCAGATTTATATTTACAGGAACCTGGTTTACACCTTGAATGATATCCGGAAAGCTCTGTATCCGTATATTCTTTTCAGGTGTGTTTTGTATTCTTTTTCCGCTGCAGTAATGTAATTTAAATCTCTGATATTTTATGATGTGTAATATTTATTCATACTCTATATATTCTTGTAATCTGCTGAAATTGTTGTAATATACAATGAAATGTTCTTCTGTTCGTGTTATGATTTGTCGTGTTCTCAAAACAATCAGGCGTTTCGAACGGTCGTGGTCGGTTTAGCGATCGACTCGGATTGAGCGAAATTCCTTATCGTTACATTTGGTATCAGAGCTTTGGTTTGCAAAGATCGGAGAAAAATACACATTAGAACCATAAGAAAGAATTCATCAGAGATTGGATTAGTAATATCCAATGAGAATGACTCGTTAGAGATAGGATCAGTAGTATCTTAGAACGAGTGTGAAGAGTAGTGTTTTTGAAATAAAAGTGAAAAGAAAATTTGTTTTGAAAAAATTTAATTCAATTATTCATATCTGAATAATTTATTTGTATTGATTTGGAAAATCAAGTATATATAGATTTTTCATATACGTCTGATCCACATGTATTCGAAGTTTTAATATACTAGATAGATATAGAGTCACACTCTAGTCGCCCGGAGAAGATTCTGATGATTGTAGCTACATCATCAGAAACAGTGTTCGAGTTTCGAAGGTGTGATATTTATACATTTCCAACTGACTGCTGTGAGAGCCAAAACTAGATAGGGCTTATTGTTGTGATTTGGCACCAAAACTCTGATTTTTTGGATATGTATTAAAGTTATGTGATTGAAAAGATAATCAACTAATTGATTGCTGGTTGTGTTGTTTGATTAATTAAATGTTGAAACTTTAGCCAAATTGAACCAAATAGTGAATTGTATTGAAAATTTGTCCCATTTGCATGCATATACATGTACTTACATTGAACAGGTCATTGCAAAGAGGCTAGAGAAGAGGAATAATATTGTTTGCCCGACAAATAGGTACATGTTTATTGTACTTCTTGGGTTTTGATGATTTTATGAGCCGCTTGGTTGTTTCTTTTTCTTTTTGGATTGGTGAGGGCCATAGGAGGCTATTTGAAATATCCCAAAGCACCCGGTGCAGGGGAGGTAATGGCGAAATTTTTCGAAAATTTAGGGTGTTAGCCTAGTTTTTGAAAAATTTGAAAAGTTCTTAGAAATTTAAAAGTTGAAGAAATTAAGCCGTAAAGAAAATAATGGAGGTTGAGTTGATTAGTTAAACAACTTTCAACATCGTTCCTTTTTGGGGACATAAAGTTTTAAGTGGGGGAGATTGTAACAACCCGGAAAATCTGAGCAAATTTAAAAATTTTATTTTAGCGAATTTATTGAAATTTGATTATTTAAAATGGATTATTTTAAATAAGAACGATTAAAATTTATTTTTGACGAAGTCAGAATGAATAATTTTATTTTAATTATATAACGAGCCTAAAATGGCGCGGTAGTTCGAAAATTTGATTTTGAATTTCAAATGAATATACAGAATTCAATATAAGTCAGAATTGAACGAAACAAGAAATATTTGAATCTATTTAACAATATCTTTCAAATGAAGTTAAGAAACTATGATTTCACTTTATCGAGTGCAAGATATGTCCAGTTTAAAATTCAGAAAAGTCGCTATGGAATTTATATATATATTTTGTATATATAAAGCCCTTAAAATGGAAATTTTTCAAACGACATTCGTTTTCGACGAAACCACTTTTGTTGGATCCGGGATGTCAAGTTATTGTTAGATTCCAAAATGCGTAATTGTTGAAGTCAATATGTGAGCGTGGCAAAAGAAAACGTGTTTTGTCAGTTTTTGTCAATTTGGATCGACCTGAAAATGGCCATTTTTCAAACGATCTCAGAATTTG
Organism: Allium sativum; assembly: GCA_030737875.1. Taxonomy (NCBI): domain Eukaryota; kingdom Viridiplantae; phylum Streptophyta; class Magnoliopsida; order Asparagales; family Amaryllidaceae; genus Allium; species Allium sativum. The sequence continues at coordinate 1,026,463,400 of CM060924.1, forward strand.
ATGAAATTAGTTTTTTTAGGACCGTATCATTAATATGAAGCTAGAAAATATTTTTCGGGAATTTTTAGAGTTCGTATGTAGCCCCAGTAAATTGAAATGTACGTTTGAATTATGTGTGTGTGTATATATATATATATATTAATTGTAATAACCCGGAAAATACGAGCCAATTTAAAAATTTTAAATTGGTGATTTCAAAGGATTTGAACAATTGAAATAGAATATTTCAATAAAGGAGTGAATTAGAAATAGTGAGTCAGTTTGAAAATTTGAATTCAAACTTTGACTGACTGTGCAGGGTGGAAAATATAACGGATTTTAGTGAAACCAAAATATCTAAATCTGTTATTCAATACCTTTCTAACGAATCTGAAAAATCGAAGTTTCATAACGGGAATCAAAATTTATGGCCGAATGAATTTTCAGATAGGTCGCTATATAGAATGTATAGCCCTGGAAAATTGATATTTTGCATACGACCTCGGAATTCGACGAAACCACTTTTGTTGGGTCCGGGAAGTCAAACTATTGCTAGGTTTCAAATTTCATAATTTTTGAAGCTAGTATGTGAGCTGTCAAAGGAAAATGTGATTGGTCAATTTCTCTTTAATTGGATCGACCAGAAAATGGTCATTTTTCAAACGACCTCAGAATTCGACAAAACTAGTTTTGTTGGGACCGTAGCGTCAAAACATAGCTAGAGTTATTTTTCTGAAATTTTTCGAATCAGTTTGTGGCCCTGGCAAATTGAAATGTACGTTCAGAGTGAAAAATTAAATGTTTTATACTTTAATTTGAAAAATAACTAATTGTAATAGTCGAATTGGCCAACGAAACATATCCCACTGTGTCCGGAATGGGGGTATTTAGCTGGGGGCGATAGTCGTTGGGTTTGAAAAGGAGTTCGTTTGATAAAACACTATTTAAAAATTTAATAAAACCATCGAACAATCATATTTCTCCATTCATAAATAAATAAATAAAAATCAGAAACCCCCCCCCCCCCCGACCCCGACATCGACGACGGAAAAGCTCCCCCCCCTGGCGATTTCCGATCGCCACAGCCCGAATTAGCTCCTCCCCCAGTTCAAATTTTTGTAGTTCTCCTTTCCCTCTTTAAATCCATATAAGGAGCTCCCCCTATCGTTGCTTCTACGTCGAGATATCCCCCTCCAAAGTTCCGACCTTTAAACCGCCGCCGCCGCCGAATTGGACCACCAAACACCACCAAACCGCCGCGCGCCTGTAGCCCTCTCGAAACTCTTCCACGTCCAACCCGCCGATCATCCCCTCGTGCCCCGGTTCTCGCGAAAACCGCAAACCTAGTTTTGAACCATCATGAAAGGTGAGTTCTTTTTTATCTTTACACTTTGAAAAATCATATCTTTTTGGTGTGTTGACGGAATTCGATGAAACAGGAAACATCGGGACCGCAAGGAAGCTCTCTACCCAATAGAAGAAGTCGCGGATTTTTCTGACATCGTATCGATTTTTAGCACTCCGAAAACCAATGTGAGAAATCTATATTAACATGAATTTGAAAGGAAAATGTCGTGTATAATTTATATTAGTGAAATATAAATTACATACGTGTTGTATACCTCATGTACATGCGTAGTGTAAGCTATGTAAGCGAAGTATGAATTTTACATGCATAGAATAATTGATATATGTGTTGAAATGCAAGTGAAATATAGCAATTATATATATATATATATGTACTCCCCTCGTCCACAAACCATGGACGATATTTATTGTTGTGAATTGGTGTGAAATATTGGATGAAAAATACAAATGGTTGAATAATTGTTTGTGGTTGATATTGTTTGGTTGTGGTTGAAAAATACCCATTGGTGATCGAAATGAATTGGAAATATTTGTGGAAATAAAATTAAACATGCCGCCTGTGTGCGAATTAGATGCATGAATCTCCATTGTCAAAAACCGCGAGGTTTTAAGGTAGAGCGAGGAGCCGTACTAGGGACGGTGCCGGTTTTAACTACCCTGCCGTTATGCTGCCGAAATTTTGAATAATCTTTGTGTGTTAGAATTATTTTCATATGTTGAAATTATTTTCATGCGTAGAAATTAAAGTCATATGTTGAAACTATATCCATGTATGGAAATGTTCATGTGTTGAAAAGTGTTGTGTGAAAATTAAATTCATTTGTGAACGAATGAAGTGTTTAAACAATAAACATCACATTTTTATATATATATATGAAGTATGAAAAATATTCGCCTTATATAAATAGTTTCAACAACAAAAATCCCATCTTTCTAATATGAACAACATAAATAAAATGTCCACGTGTGGAAATGCTCATTTGTTGAGAAGTGTGTGTAGTGGAAAAGTTCATGTGTTGAATAAAAAGATCGAACAATAAAAATTACATTTTTATTGAAACTATGAAGTGTTGAAACATCCATTTGTTGAATAAATATTTTAAATGATAAAAATATCATTTTTATCATATATGTGATATGCTAAAGATATGCGGACGTTGAAATAAATATTTGTGAAAGAAATATTCTTTTTTAACATGCATAGGAACCAAATAAAATAGTCATGTGTTGAAATCTATTTTAGTTCGCCAAAATTATCATCTATTGAAATGTGAAGTGTTAAAAATAGCCACTTGTTCAAACAAATGTGCATGAGTTGAAATATACATTAGTTAGCTAATGATACGATTTTAGCCTATGCATGCAACATTAGAATGAATGGTGTTTTTAAACCAAAGTAAATCAAATATTAAATTGAATGGAAAATGATAAGTGATAGAAATTGTATATATGTACATAAATATCTATTGAACAGGTTATAGCAAAGGGGCTAGAGAAGAGGAATAAAATTTTGTGCCCGACAAATAGGTACACATTTACTGCTTTGTTTGGGTGATGATTTTATGAGCCTGTTGGCTAGCCGCTTGGATTTTTCTTTTTCTTTTTGACATAAGACGCCCGTGTGGCTATTTGGGAATTTTCCCAGACCCTCCCGTACAAAGGAGGTTATGGCGAAATTTTACGAAATTTAAAGGCGTTAGTGAAATAATTGAAGTGGAAACGAGATTCCTAAATGAACTATATTTATATAAATATATAAATATAAATAGAATTAAAACGAAATGTGGCCGTGCAGTTTATGTTTTGAAACCGTGATTTCAAACGACTAGCACGGGAAATCCGACCATTGGATTTTCCCAAAACCACAACCGTTGGGTTCGCGTTGGAAATATCTTTCCAACGGCACCAACGTTGTGAAGATCAGACGTTTGGATTGTCTGGAATGTTTAATTCAAAACTGAAGAAAAACAGCGCTAGAAACGATTATATTTATATATATATATATATATAAAATTAAATTAAATCGAATAACGACGCTGTAGTTCGTAAATTGAAATCATAACTTCAAATAGCTAGTGTGGAAGATCCGACCGTCGGATTCTCCCAAAACTGAAACCATTGGATTCGTTTTGAAATGACCTTCCCAATGACACCAAATTTGTGAAGATCCAACGGTTAGATTTCCAGATATGGGTAAAACAAAATTAGTGAAAAGCAGTGCCAGTGCATCGACATGACCTGAAACGTCGTTTAAATCAATATGGCCGTTTTAAATTAAATAAAAATGGCGATATATCGTTATAAAATACTATAGATGATATAGAGTGGAAATAAGCCAATTTTGTTGTGTTTGCTTGATATGTGATGGTTGAATGTATTTGACATGAAAATTATAACTAAATAACTGAAATGTGAATGTTGAATAGTCCAACCATGTGATTAATTGATTTGAAAATCTAAATATACGTGGGTTATTTGAAAAGGCCAAGTTTATCTCATTTCAAATAATCGATCGACGTTGAGAAGTCGAAGAGTCGAAGAAGGCTGAAGACCGACGATCTCCACATTGGATGGATGGGCGCTACTGATGCTCGTGATTGGAGTAGCTACCATGAAAGAATTGAAGTAGTAGCCATCCAAACATACTGTTGATTGTACGGATATGCGAGGAATTGGTGCCTCCGGTTTCGTTCAGACCCAGAACGGACTTGTAAATGGACCGTGTGTCTGACATTGGATTTTGTTCTGTGTTGATTGATCTCTGTTAAATATATACCTGTTTGGCGGCGGGGAATTTATTCTCTTGCTTAACGCCCTTCTCTGAGACGTACGAGCTCAGAGGTTATGTATTGACAGAAATCAGTCGCATGGAGTGGATTGCCTCTGTGGCACGCCTAAGTGGCATATGATCAAGGCTTCTGTTGCAAAGCAAAGTCTTGTGTTTGATGATCAAAGCATGGTCTGTGTGACGTAGCTTTGTGTATAACGTGAATTCGCGAGCCTCACACCTCGGTATGAGTCAAAAACGGGAGAGTGACTACAGGGAGAGCACGACGTTTCTTTCTAGCTAAGGTGGTGTCAGTGAACTACCAACCCTGACATTATATATACTTTTCACCTGTGTGGTTGTTGGAATGCGAGGCGCCTCGATATAGGTCTGTAAGGACCGGGAAACGTGTGTTCAGGAATTGCCAATCCTCAAAAGTAAGAGAGGACCGGCCCTGAAGATCCAAGGATCATAGTGGGGTCCTGGGACATTTGCTAGAGTGTCTCGAATCGGAGAGGAGCTTGCCCCTTGCCTCGACTCATGAAGGAATCCAATTCCCAATACGAAATATGCGAGTGTGATTGTATTACTAGTATGGCGACATGGTATATGGTACCCATGCCGTCTAGGATTGATATTTATGATTGAATTTGCTTTTGAAACATATATGCACTATTAATAATATCAAACACTTCTGTTTTATTCGTATGAAGCATCTTTGGCCATTATAAGGGAAAACTCTATCCTCCGGCTTGCGTTGCATTGTGTGATGGGACCTGAGTCTTATAATGGCTTCATTTTATAAAAAGCATTGCGTTGATTTAATCGTTTACTTTATATCATGCACCAGCACTCATTGGAGTAAACCCGTTCCGCGAAAGTGGCGTGGTCCTTTGATTTGCCTTATTATTGTTGTTAATAAGTTGAGTAGATTTCTCATACCAGTCCCATGACTGACTCGTAGTTTGTTTCACCTTGCAAACTCGGGTGCCCTCATTTTCACACGGGCAGCCTAGTTACAGGTTTCTGACGTACCTTTTGGCTCATGGCGAGGCTTGACTACACCGTGCTGACTTGGATTTTCTCCACCATTATTGTATCTATATTATGATTCCGCCATTGGCGATGTAGACTGATATTTATTTTGACTACCCTTTATGTACGATTCCGCCTCAGGCGATGGTGACTGGCTATGTATCATTATGCACTAAGTTGTATCCTGTACTGTGCTTATCTGATGCGATGATATCGATATGATTCCGCTGTCATATGTGTGTAAATTATTCTATTTTCTGTTTATGCTATTATCTGTGATCTGCTAATGATGATTAATGTGTTATATTCCAACGATTATCCTTAACACCGTGTCACGGGGTTTTGGGATCGTCACAGCTGGTATCAGAGCTTTGGTTAACCTTAGTTCTGGAGTCTAACACATTAAACACTTCGTCAACACAGAATCAGTAGTATTCTGAGGCGAGTAGCTCATTAGAGATAGGAATAGTAAAGTCCTAGAATGAGCCGAACAGAATAGCAAAAACAATGTGATCAATCCATCGTTATCTTTCCGTAAATTTTCTGCTTAACTATGGAATAGACTATCATTTCTGTTAGCTGACTTTTTCGTTGCTTATACAGAATTTGAAAAATGGCTACTAGAGCAGCCGCTGCTAGAGGAGGCCGTGCCGGCCGAGGCCGAGGAAGAGGAGAAGTCCCAGCTCAAGAAGGACCTTTGATACAACCCCCGGCAGCTCAATACTTCGAGCTAGACCGTGTAGCTAAGAGATATAAGAACTTAGGAGGCAAGACCTTCTCGGGAACTGGCATCGTGATAAAGTCCCTTGCAGGGCTCAAAACATGCGAGAAAATTCTTGAAGGCCTAAGGCTCGGAGACGAAGACAAAGCTATTATGGGCGCCTGGCTTATGCAGGAACAAGCTGAATTATGGTGGGAATCTCTTACCGTCGGGAATAGAGAAGCTGAAAGAACATGGGATGGATTTAAAGAAATCTTCAAGGAGAAATATGTCCCCAAACAAGCTCTAGAAAGAATGCACGATGACTTCGCCAATCTCCAGCAGGGGGATCTTTCCGTGCAAGATTATCTGAATAAATTTACACTGTTGTCGCCCTATGCTCCGGAGCTCGTTGCTACCGCGAAATCCAAAAATAAGAGGTTTATCCTTGGGCTAAGACGACAATATCATGATAGAGCCATGGCCCATGTCAAGCTGGAATTCAACGAGCTGGTGGAAATGACATGCAACTATGAAGACCTTGATCAAAGGCATCTGGATCAGGATCACGCTAGAAGCCAAGCCGGAAACAAGCGCAAGCCTGCTGTAAATCAAGGCGAGTCAAGCCAAGCAGCATCTTCAAAACCTCAGACTGGCAAGCCGCCAAGAGTAAATTGCTTTAACTGTGGTAAGCCGGGGCACTACTCAAACGTCTGCACTGCTCCGAAGAGGCAGAAAACAAATTCTCAAGGCTCGAGCCAAGGCTCCCAGAACCCTCGCTCGTGCTTCAATTGCCGCAAGACCGATCATCTGGTCAAAGACTGTCCTTTGCTGAAGAAAGCTACAGTAGCTCACGTCTATGACGGGTCGAGGCCGCCAGCTGCTTCCGACGGAGCAGGTAAACCTGATGTTTTGGGAGGTACCCTTACCATTAAAAATATTCCTGTTTCTGTATTGTTTGACACAGGTGCATCGCGTAGTTGTATTGCTAATAACACAGTCCACAAATTAAAGTTAAAACAGCGAAAGCTCAAAGAACCGGTGGAAGTACATAACCCGCTAGGGGGTCCTGTTACTCTCAGTTCATATTGTAGAGTGCCAGTCTCTTATTCTTCCTACAAGTTTCCTTTTGATTTAATCGTTATGGATTTTCCCGAATTCGATATTATTCTCGGGCCGGATTGGTTAACGAAATATGAAGCCGAAGTAAATTGTGCGGAAAGAATCGTTAAAATTCGAACGAAGCTTGGATTCATTACGGTACCCTGTCACGGTTCGAATCTGAATAGAGAAGAATTTTGGTCGGCATTAGAACTTATCCCCACTTCCATAGAAAAGATTCCGATTGTTAGAAACTATGCGGATGTGTTTGAATAAGTTGAAAACTTATCTCCGCAAAGAGAAATAGAATTCCGAATCGATCTAATTCCCAATGCCAGACCAGTGGTGCATCCAATTCACAGAATGACTCCGAAAGAAAAAGAAGAATTAGGTGATCAAACTCGTCAACTGTTGTGGAAGGGTCTAATCAAACCTAGTTTTTCTAATTGGGGTGCAGTTGTTGTGTTTGTCCCAAAGTCAGACGGTACTCTTAGATTATGTGTTGATTACCGAGACCTCAACAAATAGACGCTTAAAAACAAATATCCATTACCCCGCATTGATGACTTGCTAGACCAACTGAATGAGGCGAAAGTATTTTCCCGAATGGACCTAGCTACAGGTTTTCATCAATTGGGAATAGCAGAAGAGTGTGTTCCTTTGACAACTTTCAGAGGTCCAGACATATTTTATGAATGGTTAGTAATGTCGTTTGGCCTGTGTAACGCTCCAGCATACTTTGTCGATCTAATGAATAGAGTGTTCAGGGGAGTTCTGAATAAATTTGTCCTCGTCTTCATCGATGATATTTTAATCTACTCCAAATCAAAACCTGAGCATGAAAAACACTTAGAACAAGTATTGGAGATTCTAAGGAAGAACGTCTTCAAAGCCAAATTCTCTAAATGTGTCTTCTGGCAAGAAGAAGTCAAATTTCTTGGCCATGTCGTGTCAGAGAAAGGGATTTCTGTTGACCCAAGCAAAATAACAGCAATTCAAGACTGGAAACAACCCACTACTCCCACGGAAGTTAGAAGTTTTATGGGGTTGGCTAGTTATTATCGAAAGTTCGTTAAGGAGTTTTCGAAGATATCCGGTCCGTTAACGAAGCTCACAAAGAAACATGAGAAGTTTAAGTGGACTTCCGACTGTGAAGAAGCTTTCCAGGAATTGAAATCGAAGCTGACCACCACTCCAGTGTTAACTATTATTGATGGAAATCAGGATTTAACGGTTTGGACAGATGCTTCTATTAGAGGTCTTGGTGCAGTGTTAATGCAAAGAGGCCAAGTAGTCGCTTATGCAAGCCGCCAACTGAAACCGCATGAGAAGAATTATGTGACTCATGATCTTGAGTTGCTAGCCATTGTTTTTGCATTGAAAATCTGGAGGCATTATTTATTGGGTGAGAAATTTATACTGTACACAGATCATCAATCATTGAAGTATTTATATACCCAGAAAGATCTGAATCTGAGACAGCAGCGTTGGCTAGAATTTCTTGCAGCGTATGATCTTGATATCCTGTATATGCCGGGGAAGGCTAACGTTGTGGCGGATGCACTTAGTAGAAAAACCGCAATCGTTGCCCAGCTTATAATTACACCTAGCTTGATCGATAAGATATGTGCTCTCCAGAAGAATGATTATTTCATTCAAAAGATCAAAGGAAGAATCCAGAAGGGAGAGCCCTACAGCTTTCAAGTAGATAAAGAAGGAGTTCTGAGGCTGAATGGGAGAATTTGTGTTCCCAACCTTCCTAAGCTCAAAAGAGAAGTGCTGGATGAATTCCATAAATCCAAATTTTGCATCCATCCAGGTGTGAGTGAAATGTACAACGATATCAAACGCACTTTCTGGTGGAAGGAAATGAAAAGGGATATTTCTTTGTATGTCAGTAGATGTCCTACTTGTTAATTGGTCAAGAGTGACCAACAGAAGCTAGCTGGACTGTTGCAACCGTTGGAAGTCCCAAGCTGGAAATAGGAGCGGATTTCCATGGATTTCATAGATGGTTTTCCGCGAACCAGGAGAGGTAATGACAGCATTTGGGTAATCGTAGATCGCTTCACAAAGACTGCCCATTTTATACCTGTCAGATCCAATAGAACCGCTCAAAGTCTAGCGCAGATATATTTCAAAGAAATTGTTAAGCTGCATGGAATTCCCATCAGCATAGTCAGTGATAGAGATCCCCTATTTACTAGCAAATTCTGGGAGGCTTTCCAGACAGAGTTGGGAACGAAACTGAATATGAGCACCGCTTATCACCCTCAAACAGATGGCCAAACTGAGCGGGTGAATAGAAGTCTAGAAGATTTATTGCGAGCTTGTATAATTGATTTTGGTGGGTCATGGGAAGATCATTTGCATTTGGCAGAATTCTCATACAACAATAGCTATCAAACAAGTTTGGGAATGTCGCCATTTGAAGCATTATATGGCAGACCTTGCAGATCTCCAGCATGTTGGGTAGAACCTGGCAACAGACTTGTGTTAGGACCCGATATGATTAGAGAAGCATCTGATAAAGTCGGCTTCATCAAAAAGCGTTTGAGAACCGCCCAAAGCCGACAGAAAAGTTATGCTGATGCAAGAAGGAGAGATTCATCATTTGCCGTTGGCGATTATGTTTATTTGAAGGTTTCTCCGATGAGAGGAGTAATCAGATTTGGCAAGACCGGGAAGTTGGCACCGAGATTTGTTGGTCCCTTTCCTATACTCGAACGAATTGGAACTCTTGCTTATAGGGTTCAATTGCCAGATTGGTTGCCTGGAGTACACGATGTATTTCACGTATCTCAACTTAGAAGACATGTGCATGATCCGGATCTTGTTGTAGAGGAAGCAGCGCAACAGGATGTAGACATAACTCCAGAATTATCACTCAGAAGAGAGCCATTAAAGATTGTTGGCAAAGAAACCAGAGAGCTCAGAAGCAAAAAGGTTCGTTTAGTTAAAGTGCAGTGGAGCAGGGATCCCAGAGACTGTACTTGGGAGACTGAGGAAAACATTAAGCAAGCTTACCCCAAATGCAGAGTGGATATCTCTGACTAACTCCGGTGCAAGGTACCTTTACAATACTTTGCATTTACATTTTATTTCCTACTTTAATGTTGTTTCCTTTTCGAGGACGAAAAGTTTAAAGTGGGGGAGATTGTAATAACCCGGAAAATACGAGCCAATTTAAAAATTTTAAATTGGTGATTTCAAAGGATTTGAACAATTGAAATAGAATATTTCAATAAAGGAGTGAATTAGAAATAGTGAGTCAGTTTGAAAATTTGAATTCAAACTTTGACTGACTGTACAGGGTGGAAAATATAACGGATTTTAGTGAAACCAAAATATCTAAATCTGTTATTCAATACCTTTCTAACGAATCTGAAAAGTCGAAGTTTCATAACGGGAATCAAAAGTTATGGCCGAATGAATTTTCAGATAGGTCGCTATGTATAATGTATAGCCCTGGAAAATTGATATTTTGCATACGACCTCTTAATTCGACGAAACCACTTTTGTTGGGTCCGGGATGTCAAACTATTGCTAGGTTTCAAATTTCATAATTTTTGAAGCTAGTATGTGAGCGTGGCAAAGGAAAATGTGATTGGTCAATTTCTGTTAAATTGGATCGACCAGAAAATGGCCATTTTTCAAACGACCTCAGAATTCGACGAAACTAGTTTTGTTGGGACCGTAGCGTCAAAACATAACAAGATTTATTTTTCTGGAATTTTTCGAATCAGTTTGTGGCCCTGGCAAATTGAAATGTACGTTTAGAGTGAAAAATTAAATGTTTTATACTTTAATTTGAAAAATAACTGACTGTAACAGTCGAATTGGCCAACGAAACATATCCCATTGTGTCCGGAATGGGGGTATTTAGCTAGGGGCGACAGTCATTGGGTTTGAAAAGGAGTTCGTTTGAGAAAACACTATTTAAAAATTTAATAAAACCATCGACCAATCATATTTCTCCATTCATAAATATAAAAAAAAATCAGAAACCACCCCTGACCCCGACATCGACGACAGAAAAGCTCCCCCCCCCCTTTCCGGGCGATTTCCGATCGCCACAGCCCGAATTAGCTCCTCCCCCAGTTCAACTTTTTGTAGTTCTCCTTCCCCTCTTCAAATCCATATAAGGAGCTCCCCCTATCGTTGCTTCTACGTCGAGATATCCCCTTCCAAAGTTCCGACCTTTAAACCGCCGCCACCGCCGATCTGGACCACCGAACACCACCAAACCGCCGCGCGCCTGTAGCCCTCTTGAAGCTCTTCCACGTCCAACCCGCTGATCATTCCCTCGTGCCCCGGTTCTCGCGAAAACCGCAAACCTAGTTTTGAACCAACGTGAAAGGTGAGTTCTTTTTTATCTTTACACTTTGAGAAATCATATCTTTTTGGTGTGTTGACGGAATGCGATGAAACAGGAAACATCGGGACCGCAAGGAAGCTCTCTACCCAATAGAAGAAGCCGCAGATTTTTCTGACATCGTATCGATTTTTAGCACTCCGAAAACCAATGTGAGAAATCTATATTAACATGAATTTGAAAGGAAAATGTCGTGTATAATTTATATTAGCGAAATATAAATTACATACATGTTGTATACCTCATGTACATGCATAGTGTAAGCTATATAAGCGAAGTATGAATTTTACATTCATAGAATAATTGATATATGTGTTGAAATGCAAGTGAAATATAGCAGTTATATATATATATATATATATATATATATATATATATATATATATGTACTCCCCTCGTCCACAAACCATGGACGATATTTATTGTTGTGAATTGGTGTGAAATATTGGATGAAAAATACGAATGGTTGAATAATTGTTTGTGGTTGATATTGTTTGGTTGTGGTTGAAAAATACCCGTTGGTGATCGAAATGAATTGGAAATATTTGTGGAAATAAAATTAAACATGCCGCCTGCGTGCGAATTAGATGCACGAATCCCCATTGTCAAAAACCGCGAGGTTTTAAGGTAGAGCGAGGAGCCGTACTAGGGACGGTGCCGGTTTTAACTACCCTGCCGTTATGCTGCCGAAATTTTGAATAATCTTTGTGTGTTAGAATTATTTTCATATGTTGAAATTATTTTCATGCGTAGAAATTAAAGTCATATGTTGAAACTATATCCATGTATGGAAATGTTCATGTGTTGAAAATTGTTGTGTGAAAATTAAATTCATTTGTGAACGAATGAAGTGTTTAAACAATAAAAATCACATTTTTATATATATATGAAGTATGAAAAATATTCGCCTTATATAAATAGTTTCAACAACAAAAATCCCATCTTTCTAATATGAACAACATAAATAAAATGTCCACGTGTGGAAATGCTCATTTGTTGAGAAGTGTGTGTAGTGGAAAAGTTCATGTGTTGAATAAAAAGATCGAACAATAAAAATTACATTTTTATTGAAACTATGAAGTGTTGAAACATCCATTTGTTGAATAAATATTTTAAATGATAAAAATATCATTTTTATCATATATGTGATATGCTAAAGATATGCGGACGTTGAAATAAATATTTGTGAAAGAAATATTCTTTTTTAACATGCATAGGAACCAAATAAAATAGTCATGTGTTGAAATCTATTTTAGTTCGCCAAAATTATCATCTATTGAAATGTGAAGTGTTAAAAATAGCCACTTGTTCAAACAAATGTGCATGAGTTGAAATATACATTAGTTAGCTAATGATATGATTTTAGCCTATGCATGCAACATTAGAATGAATGGTGCTTTTAAACCAAAGTAAATCAAATATTAAATTGAATGGAAAATGATAAGTGATAGAAATTGTATATATGTACATACATATCTATTGAACAGGTTATAGCAAAGGGGCTAGAGAAGAGGAATAAAGTTTTGTGCCCGACAAATAGGTACACATTTACTGCTTTGTTTGGGTGATGATTTTATGAGCCTGTTGGCTAGCCGCTTGGATTTTTCTTTTTCTTTTTGACATAAGACGCCCGTGTGGCTATTTGGGAATTTTCCCAGACCCTCCCGTACAAAGGAGGTTATGGCGAAATTTTCCGAAATTTAAAGGCGTTAGTGAAATAATTGAAGTGGAAACGATATAGGAATTTTTGAATGAACTATATTTATATAAATATATTAATATAAATAGAATTAAAACGAAACGTGGCCGTGCAGTTCGTGTTTTGAAACCGTGATTTCAAACGACTAGTGCAGGAAATCCGACCATTGGATTTTCCCGAAACCGCAACCGTTGGGTTCGCCTTGGAAATATCTTTCCAACGGCACCAACTTTGTGAAGATCCGACGGTTGGATTGTCTGGAATGTTTAATTCAAAACTGAAGAAAAACAGCGCCGGAAACGATTATATTTATATATATATATAAATATAATTAAATTAAATCGAATAACGACGCTGTAGTTCGTAAATTGAAACCATAACTTCAAATGGCTAGTGTGAAAGATCCGACCGTCGGATTCTCCCAAAATTGAAACCATTGGATTCGTTTTGAAATGACCTTCCCAATGACACCAAATTTGTGAAGATCCAACGGTTAGATTTCCAGATATGGGTAAAACAAAATTAGTGAAAAGCAGCGCCAGTGCATCGACATGACCTGAAACGTCGTTTAAATAAATATGGTCGTTTTAAATTAAATAAAAATGGCGATATATCGTTATAAAATACTATAGACGATATAGAGTGGAAATAAACCAATTTTGTTGTGTTTGCTTGATATGTGATAGTTGAATGTATTTGACATGAAAATTATAACTAAATAACTGAAATGTGAATGTTGAATAGTCCAACCATGTGATTAATTGATTTGAAAATCTAAATATACGTGGGTTATTTGAAAAGGCGGAGTTTATCTCATTTCAAATAATCGATCGAGGTTGAGAAGTCGAAGAGTCGAAGATGGCTAAAGACCGACGATCTCCACATTGGATGGATGGGCGCTACTGATGCTCGTGATTGGAGTAGCTACCATGAAAGAATTGAAGTAATTTCCATCCAAACATATTGTTGATTGTACGGATATGCGAGGAATTGGTGCCTCTGGTTTCGTTCAGACCCAGAACGGACTTTTAAATGGACCGGGTGTCTGACATTGGATTTTGTTCTGTGTTGATTGATCTCTGTTAAATATATATCTGTTTGGCGGCGGGGAATTTATTCTCTTTCTTAACGCCCTTCTCTGAGACGCACGAGCTCAGAGGTTATGTATTGACAGAAATCAGTCGCATGGAGTGGATTGCCTGTGTGGCACGGCTAAGTGGCATATGATCAAGGCTTTTGTTGCAAAGCAAAGTCTTGTGTTTGATGATCAAAGCATGGTCTGTGTGACGTAGCTTTGTGTATAACGTGAATTCGCGAGCCTCACACCTCGGTATGAGTCAAAAACGGGAGAGTGGCTGTAGGGAGAGCACGATGTTTCTTTCTAGCTAAGGTGGTGTCAGTGACCTACCAGCCCTGACATTATATATACTTTTCACCTGTGTGGTTGTTGGAATGCGGGGCGCCTCAATATAGGTCTGTAAGGACCGGGAAACGTGTGTTCAGGAATTGCCAATCCTCAAAAGTAAGAGAAGACCGGCCCTGAAGATCCAAGGATCATAGTGGGGTCCTGGGACATTTGCTAGAGTATCTCGAATCGGAGAGGAGCTTGCCCCTTGCCTCGACTCATGAAGGAATCCAATTCCCAATACGAAATATGCGAGTGTGATTGTATTACTAGTATGGCGACATGGTATATGGTACCGATGCCATCTAGGATTGATATTTATGATTGAATTTGCTTTTGAAACATATATGCACTATTAATAATATCAAACACTTCTGTTTTATTCGTATGAAGCATCTTTGGCCATTATAAGGGAAAACCCTATCCTCCGGCTTGCGTTGCATTGTGTGATGGGACCTGAGTCTTATAATGGCTTCATTTTATAAAAAGCATTGCGTTGATTTAATCGTTTACTTTATATCATGCACCAGCACTCATTGGAGTAAACCCGTTCCGCGAAAGTGGCGTGGTCCTTTGATTTGCCTTATTATTGTTGTTAATAAGTTGAGTAGATTTCTCATACCAGTCCCATGACTGACTCGTAGTTTGTTTCACCTTGCAAACTCGGGTGCCCTCATTTTCACACGGGCAGCCTAGTTACAGGTTTCTGACGTACCTTTTGGCTCATGGCGAGGCTTGACTACACCGTGCTGACTTGGATTTTCTCCGCCATTATTGTATCTATGTTATGATTCCGCCATTGGCGATGTAGACTGATATTTATTTTGAGTACTCTTTATGTATGATTCCGCCTCAGGATATGGTAACTGAATATGTATCATTATGCACTAAGTTGTATCCTGTACTGTGCTTCTCTGATGTGATGATATCGATATGATTCCGCTGTCATATGTGTGTAAATTATTCTATTTTCTGTTTATGCTATTATCTGTGATCTTCTAATGATGATTAATGTGTTATATTCCAATGATTATCCTTAACACCGTGTCACGGGGTTTTGGGATCATCACATTAATTTTAGCGGAAACGTATCGAAACAGCCGAATTGGCTTGCGAAACATATCCCAATATGTTCAGAATTGGGGTATTACCCTAGGGGTGACAGTTGTCGGGCTCGATTTGAGATACGAATTAAAAATCAACTTTAAGGAGAAAATTAAAATAAAATAAAATAATGTGTATAATAATAATCCTCTTTCCTTTAACCCCCTCCCCCTTCCTTTCGTTGACCTTAGAAAAACCGGATCCCCAAAAGAAAAAAACCGTGACCTCATTGCTCCCCCTCTAAGCGTTCGTCGCCGATGCCCCAACCAGATCCGCAACCTCCTCACGTCGCCACCGCCACCCCTTCGCTACTCCCCCTCCGTCCATCTCTAGCCCAACTCGATTTCCCCAAAACCATAAAGCCCCATCCCTGAAACCCACAATGCCTGTACCCACCACCACCGTACCCCCCCTTAGACCACCCCGCGCGCCAGTCGCCTCCTCTTCCACCTCAATCGCAGATGCATCCCCTCCCCCTTTGACATATAAACTTGAACCAAGGTGAGTTTCTTTTAATTTTTAAGTTATAAAAACTGATTTTGTTTAATTATAAGAACTGGTTTTTTTATTTAGTTATAAAAACAATGATTTTTAGTTTATAGAAATTTTTTGAACCCAAAAAGATATGATTTTTAAAACCGAAAAGATATGATGTTTAGAAACCGAAAAGATATCATTTTTAAAATCGAAAAGATATGATTTTTAAAAACGAAAAGATATGATTTTGAAAACCAAAAATATATGATTTTTAAAACCGAAAAGATATGATTTTTAAAACCGATAAGATAAGATTTTTAAAACGAGAAGATTAAATTTTATAAGTGAAAAGATATGATTTCCTTAGGTAAAAAGATTTTATTATTAATTAGAATAGTTATGATTTTTAAGCGAAGCAAAATATGATTTTTATATGAGTAGCAGTATAAAAATATGATTTTTATATAATAGAGAATATAAAAATGTGATTTTTTATATGTAGCAAATTAAAAATATGATTTTTATTTACTTAGCGAAGTAAAAATATAATTTTTAGCTATGTAAAAATTCGATTTTCATATATATTAAGTAGTGATAAAAATTCGATTTTTATATGTCAAGCAACGAGGTAAAAATATAATCTTTATATAGAAAGTAGCGTTGTTAAAAATATAATTTTAAACATAAACGGTGTTGAACAGATGTCGTTGGAAACATGATGGAGACTTTCTACATATAAAGAGTCGTGGTGTTTGGTTTAGCTAATCGGTGAGAACTCCTCACTTTTATTTTGTTTTCTAGTTGAAATATATACTAGGATGCAGACGGTGCTTAGCAGCACCCGACACCCGTTGTCCACAGACTATGGACGACTTATTTGATTTTGTTGTGTGGTGAAAATTGATTGTGATTTGGAATGAATGGAAATATATTCATGTGTTGAAATAAAATATTTTAAAGTTAAAAATATAATTTTTAACGTGTATATAAAATAAATAATTATAAACAAATCGGATGATTTGTTTATGTACACCCATTTGACTGATATTGATTGGGACGATAAATTTTACACATCGCCCAACTGCACAAATAAAAATCTGTGTTGGTTGATTTGAAACCCCACACGGGTATTGGAATGATATTTGACGTACACTAATCCTGATTGTTTAGTGGTATGTCCATCGATGGGTTGACAGACTGTGTAAGCGTTAATTATTTATATTTAATGCTTATGCAGTTGTGTGGTGCACTCTAGATGATGGTTGATGATTTATCATTGCTATTATATACATGTGTTGTAGGGAATCCATATAATTAACATTATATGGTAATTGATTGAGCCTCATTCCAATTTGGAAAATAAGGAATATTATAAAAGAAAATTCATGTGTTGAGTAGAATAAAAATTCATGTGTTGAATAGAATAAAAATTCATGTGCTGAATAGAAAGAAAATTCATGTGTTGAATAGAAAGAAAATTCATGTGTTGAATATAATATAAATTCATGTGTTGAATAGAATAAATATTCATGTGTTGAATAAAATATATATTGATGTGTTGAATAAAAATATATATTCATGTGTTGAAGAAAATATTCATTTGTTGAATAGAATAATGAAGTTATTGAAATATATAAAGTCGTGTTGGTTAGATATGCACCATTTTGACGCGAACGATATTTATATCGATTATATTCTTTTTTATAATGATTATAGAGAAGGAAGTGATTTCAAAATATAACGTTTTGAAAATATTATCATTTGTATATCGATGATGTGGAATACTCAATTTTGATTCGAAATTGAATATGAAGTTGAAATCATTTCGAAAACGAATTTAAAACGATTTATAAAATACGTTTTGAAAGGAAATCGACGAAATATATATATTATATATAATAAATGGCCTGAATAGAACGCACCACGCCGCGGTAGTTCACGAATATCGACCATTGACTTCGAATGGATACTACGGGAGATCTGACAGTTGGATTCTCCTGAAATCAGAACCGTTGGGTTCATATCGAAAAAAGCTTTCTAACGAATATTAGAGATTTTAAATCTAACGATTGGATTTGAAATTATGTCAAAATGAAATTTGGAAAAGGTCGCTGTAAGTGCAGTTCGATGGCCGTTGATGGAAATCGACTATACGGGCCTTGATAAAATTATTAAAAATATCAATAATTTGTGTAAAATCGTAAGAAATGATTTGGAAAGTATTGGGATGAAAAATTCCATATTTGAAAAGATAAAAATAGATTTTTATCGAAATGAACTAATTTTGAACTAGAATTATAATCCAATTATTTTTAAAATAAATAAATTGGATTTGAAATAGTTTTAGAAGTAACCAGAATTTCCTATAATTGAATTGGAATGGATTTGAATAGAAATTGTCTTTGGAATATTTCGATGTTGGATTTCGTGATTATACATATATTGTTATAGAAATTTGAAAGATATAATTATATCGTTATTTCCAATACGATATTTGTTGCTCGTAGAATTTGATATCGAATATAAGCCGATATATATTCTATTCAGAGCCTTGTTTTTAATATCAAATGGGATTTGGGTTTGTCGTGAATGGTGTCTTCATTAACACTGTTCTTAAACCCAATGGAGAAAAAGATTAAATCTTTTTATTTAGATTTAATGAAGTGTACCAATTAAATGATATTTAATTAGAATTGAATTTGAATTGATTTTTGGGTTTATCATGAACCGTGTTTTAAATGACTTTGGTTCTTTAACCCAGTTAAAGACAGGATATGATTTCCCAAGTTAAATAATCATTGATAGTGATTTTTGGGAAGATTTAAACTAAGTGGAGTTTTAATGAATCTTTAATTAGATTGAAATGATCGAGAATGGAGTATCACCAGTTTTGCTTCAGGCGATAGTTAAATCTTTAATTAGATTTGAACGTGAAATAACAATTGAATTTACCGATAACACCATGGTGTTAGATATGAAGTATTACCAGTTTTACTTCATGGGGTGAATAGGTTAGGATTGGGAAACTAAAACAAATGATTACTTCGGTAAGGTTCGTTAATCCCGACTAGTTTGGATAAACCATAATTTGGTTTGAATTGATATTCAAAAGATGATTAAAGAATAAATTTAAAGAATTTATCTTTGATAAAATTAATGGGAACCTTTCCCAAACTATAAGAATATTTGAATAAAAGAATATTCTGAATTGGAATGAGGCGTATGTTGTGTTTGTGTAACACTTATTTATTATATACACGAGTTATTCAGAAAGATCGGGTTTATCCCATTTTGAATAACTGATTCGACGATGTGTCGAGGATGAAGACAGTGGTCGAAGACCGGGGGTCTTCACGTCGTTTTGAAAATTACTAATGATCTTGATTGAGCTGTACACCCAAGATGAGGGAATCAGTTGGTGATCGTCTAGACGTACTTGGAGATTGATGGATATGCGAGGTACAAGGTGCCTCCGGTTTCGTTCAGACCCTGAACGAACTTGTAAATGGACTGTGTGTCTGACATTGGATTTTATTCTGTGTGATTGATTTCTATTAAATATATATCTGTTTGGCGGTAGAGAATTTATTTTCTTGATTAACGCCCTTCTCTGAGACGTACGAGCTCAGAGGTTATATATTGATGGATATCAGTCGCATGGAGTGAATTGCCTGTGTGGCATGCCTAAGTGGCAAATGATCAAGGATTTTATTGAAAAGCATCGTCTTGTGGTTGATGATCAAAGCACCGCCTATGTGGCACAGCTTTGTGTAGCGTTGATTCTCGAGCCTCACACCCCGGTTGTGAACCAGAAACGGGAGAGGACCTCAAGGAGGGCATGCGTTCCTTTCTAGCTAGGGTGGTGTCAGTGACCTACCAGCCCTGACATTTATATTATTTTCTCCTGTGTGGTTGTTGCTGTTGCGAGGCACCTCGGATATGGAGTCATTTGGCTCACTTACGCCCCATAGTGTGGGGATACGTAGTGTCCAGGGTTTAAGTTTAATCCACATCGAGTGGACCGGCCCTGTTGCTCTAACGCATGCCTGCACGCTTGCCTGAGACATGGTAGGCTAGATTGTCTCGAAGCAGTGAGGACGATCCCTAGCCTCAGTTCACAGATGGAAATCCAACTTCCAATGCGTGACTTTGCGGTTTTGATTGTAGAACCTATATATAGCCACATAGTTGTATGGGGCACTTATGTCGTCTATGATTGATACTTATGATTTAAATAGTTTTGACACTATACACGTATAGTAATAACAAAACATGAATATTCACGTATCAAGCATTCTTTGGCTACTATAAAGCAAAACCCTATCCTCCGGCTTGTGTTGCATTGTGTGATGGGACCTGGGTCTTATAATAGCTTCATTGTTCTTTATTTAGCATTGCGCTGATGTTTTATGCACTGGTATTCTTGGGAGGAAACCCATTCCATGTTATACGGCGTGGTCCCTTGATTTACCTAACTTTAAATTAAATATTAATAACTGTTTTAGTTCTCACGCCAGTCACATGACTGACCTGGAGTTTACTGTTTTAACCTAAACTCTAGGTGGCCCTATTTTCCGCACGGGCAGCCAGTAGTTTTGGTTTTGCAGATTTATATTTACATGAACCTGGTTTACAGCTGGAAAGATATCCGGAAAGCTCTGTATCCGTATATTCTTTTCAGTTGTGTTTTGTATTCTTTTTCCGCTGCAGTAATGTAATTTAAATCTCTGATATTTTATGATGTGTAATATTTATTCATACTCTGTATATTCTTGTAATATGCTGAAATTGTTGTAATATACAATGAAATGTTCTTCTGTTCGTGTTCTGATTTGTCGTGTTCTCAAAACAATCAGGGTTATCGTACGGTCTTGATCGGTTTAGCGATCGATTCGGATCTAGCAAAATTCCTTATCGTCACAATGAAAATGATCATTGTTTCGAAATTCAAACATGTTAACAAAAAAATTACATTTTATTGTATATAAGAAATATGAAATATGCATTGTTTGAAATAAAAAAAAGTTTAACAATAAAAAGTTATATTTTTATTATGTATAAGAAATGATAAAAAATATTCACTTCTTGAAATATAATGTGTTAACAATAAAATTACATTTTTTTTGTAAGAAGGAAGCATTAAAAATATTCAAGTTTGGATAATAATGTATTAACATTAAAGTTACATTTTTAGTGCAAGAAGTAATCATTAAAATATTCATTTCTTGAAATATAATGCGTTAACGTTAGAATTACATTGTTTATGTAAGAAGGAAGCATTAAAAATATTCAAGTTTGAATGAAAATTTTTTAACATTTAAAATCACATTTTTAATGTAAAGTTGAATTCTTTAAAAGGATTCAAGTATGACAAGAATATGTTAACATTAAAAATCACATTTTCAATGTAAAGATGAATTCTTTAAAAAGATTCAAGTATGATAAGAATAGGTTAACATTAAAAATACAATTTTTTGTGTAAAGATGAATTCTTTAAAAAGATTCAAGTATGATAAAAATGTGTTAACATTAAAAATCACATTTTTAATGTAAAGACGAATTCTTTAAAAAGATTCAAATATGATAAGAATATGTTGTAACATTAAAAATTTACATTATTAATGTAAAGATGATTCATAAGAAAAAGATTCTAGTTTGAAAATATGTTGTAACATTAAAAATCGCATTTTTAATGTAAATATGAATTCTCTAAAAATATTCAAGTATGATAAGAATATGTTAACTTTAAAAATCACATTTTCAATGAACAGATGAATTCTTTAAAATGATTCAAGTATGGTAAGAATATGTTGTAACATTAAAAATTTACATTATTAATGTAAAGATAATTCATAAGAAAAAAATTCTAGTTTGAAAATATGTTGTAACATTAAAAATCGCATTTTTAATGTAAGATGAATTCTTTACAAAGATTCATGTTTGGAAAATAATTTAACATTAAAAATTTACATTTTTAATGTAAGAATGAATCATAAGAAAAAGATTCTAGTTTGAAAATACGATGTAACATTAAAAATTTACATTATTAATGTAAAGATGATTCACAAGAAAAAGATTCAAGTTTGAAAAATATGTTAATATTAAAAATTCACATTTTTAATGTAAGAAGGAATCATTTGGTAAATATGTTTTGTTAGATCAAAACATTGATCATTGACATGTTAGTAAAATTTGAAAAAGGACCATGTGTTAAAATATTTTTTTTTATATAAAAATATTTTTTTTAACATGTGTATGAAGTGTACCAAATTTACATGATTAGAGAATAAATGATTTTAAAATCATCGAACAATTTTTATATATATATATAATTAAAGTTAAATGAATCACGCGCGGTAGTTCCCGAATCGTAAATTTAAACAATTATACTGAAAGATCCAACCGTTGGATTTTCCCAAAACTGGAACCGTTGGGTTCACTTTGGAAAGATCTTTCCAATGATGTAAAATTAGAGAAGATCCAACGGTTAGATTATGAGAAATGTGTAATTCAAATTTTAATAAAAACAGCACCAGGGCCACGTAATGACCTGAAGCGTCGTTTAGTTAAAATGTGATAGCCCGTAACTTCCCCGTGAGGGAAAGCCCGGATTACCTTGAGAACAACACACAAACAGAACGCAGACGGAAGAACATTTCATTGCTATTACAAAAAATTCAACAGATACAAGAATATACGGGGTATAAATGAATAAATTACATTTGATAAATATCAGAGATTACAATAAATTACATAGTAGCGGAAAATAATACAAAGCACAACCGAAGGTGATATACGGATACGGAGCTTTCCGGATATCATTCCAGCTGTAAACCAGGATCCTGTGAATATAAATTTGCAAAACCAAAACTACTAGCTGCCCGTGTCGAAAATAGGGGCACCAAGAGTTTTGGTTAAAACAATAAACTCCAGGTCAGTCATGTGACTGGTGTGAGAACTAAAACAGTTATTTAAAACTTTTCTTTAAAAGAGAGTAATTCAAGGGACCATGCCATATAAAACGGAACGGGTTTCCTCCCCAGAATACCAGTGCATATAACAAAACAACGCAATGCTTTTTGGAAAAATGAAGCTATTATAAGACCCAGGTCCCATCACACAATGCAACGCAAGCCGGGGGATAGGGTTTTCCCTTATAATAGCCAAACATGCTTGGTACGTTTAAAACAAATAATTTGATACTATAATAAGTGTATAGTGTCAAAACATTTTCAATCATAAATATCAATCCTAGGCGGCATGGGTACCATCTATCATGTCGCCATACTAGGCTCTACAAATAAAACCGAAATACACGTATTGGAAATTGGATTTCCGTCATGAGTCGAGCCAAGGGGCAAGCTCCTCTCCGCTTTGGAGACACTCTAGCAAATGTCTCAGGGCTACGCACTCTGGGCAACCCTTGGATGCTTCAGGGCCGGTCCTCTCTTACGTTTGAGGATTAGTATTCCTGAACACACGTTTCCCGGTCCTTATAGACCTAAAATCGAGGCGCCTCATCCAACAACCACATAGGTGAAAAGTATATAAATTTCAGGGCTAGTAAGTAACAGACACCACCAAAGCTAGAAAGAAACGTCGTGCTCTCCCTGAAGTCCT
Organism: Allium sativum; assembly: GCA_030737875.1. Taxonomy (NCBI): domain Eukaryota; kingdom Viridiplantae; phylum Streptophyta; class Magnoliopsida; order Asparagales; family Amaryllidaceae; genus Allium; species Allium sativum. Next base: position 1,026,487,030 of record CM060924.1, read on the forward strand.
TATCCCGTTTTTAACTCATACCGAGGTGTGAGGCTCGCGAATTCACGTTATACCCAAAGCTGCCACGTAGCCGTGCTTTGATCATCAACCACAAGACTCTGCTTTTCAACAAAAGCCTTGATCATTGCATCTTAGCGTTCCACACAGGCAATTCATGCCATGCGATTGATATCTATCAATATATAACCTCTAAGCTCGTACGTCTCAGAGAAGGGCGTTAAGCAAGAGAATAAATTCTCCGCCACCAAACAGATATATATATTTTACAAAAATCAATCAACACAGAATAAAATCCAATGTCAGACACACAATCCATTTACAAGTTCGTTCTGGGTCTGAACGAAACCGGAGGCACTTTCCTCGCATATCCATCGATCTCCAAGTACGTCTGGACGACTACCAACTATTTCCATTCTCTTGGGTGTACAGCCCAATCGGGATCATCAGTAATTATCCAGACGATGTGAAGACTTCCGGTCTTCGAACACCGTCATCATCTTCAACTTATCGTCGAATCGGTTATTCAGAATGGGTATAAACTCGGCCTTTCTGAACAACCCGCATATATTAAAAACAAATGTTACACAAACACAACATACGCCTCATTCCAATTCAGTATCTACTAACCGTAAATCAACAAGAGAACAATTTCCCAAATATTAACCCTGAAGGCCGAAACCAACATCAGATCAATACCCAGGAAACCATTCTTCATAGCTAACCTACAGCTAGTTTCTAAATTTCATATTCTTAGGGAAGGGTTCCCATTAATTTTATCCAAGATAAGTTCTTTGAATTTATTCTTTAATCTTCCTTTGGATGTCATTTCAAACCAAATTATGGTTTTCCAAACTAGTCGAGATTAGCGAACCGCACCGAAGTAATTATTTATTTTATTTCCCAATCCCAACCTATTCATCCCATGAAGCAAAACTGGTAATACTCTATATCTAACACCACGGTGTTATCGGTAAAATTAATTACCATTTCACGTTCAAATCTAATTAAAGATTTGACTATCGTTTTGGAGCAAAACTGGTGATACTCCATTCTCGCTCACTTTCTAAATTTGATAATTTAAATTATAAATTCACATTTCAATCTACTTACAAATTCATTAAAACTCCTTTTACTGGGTTAAAGAACTAATGTCATTTAAAACACAGTTCACGATAAACCCAAATCACATTCTATTTATTATCAGGTTAAAGAACAAGTGTTATTTAAAACACCCTTTAGGATAAACCCACAAATCAATTCTATTTAAAACCCATTTAAAATCCAATTTATTTATTTAAAAATAAATGGCTTTTGATTTCAGTTCAAAACTAGTTCATTTCGATAAAAATCTATTTTTATCTTTTCAAATATGGAGTTTTTAGTCCTAATTTTTCCCAAATCATTTCTTATGATTTTACACAAATTATTACTATTTTTAATAATTTTATCAAGGCCGGTACAGTCGATTTCCATCAATGGCCATCGAACTGCACTTACAGCGACCTTTTCCTAATTTGATTTGGACGTATCTCCAAATCCAACCGTTAGATTTCAAATTTCTAATACTCGTTAGAAAGCTCTTCTCGATACGAACCCAATGGTTCCGGTTTTAGGAGAATCCGACGGTCAGATCTCCCGTAATGTTCGTTCGAAGTCAATGGTCGAAATCTACGAACTGCCGTGGCGCGGCGCATTCTATTCAGGCCATTATATATATAAAATATATATATATATATATATATATATATATATATATTTCGTCGATTTTCCTTTTTAAACGAATTTTATAAATCGTTTCAAATTTGTTTCAAAAACAATTTCAACATTCATTTCAAATTCAAATCGATTTAAATTTTATTTCAAATTCGTTTTCTATTCAATTTAATTCAAATTCGTTTTCTATTCAATTCAATTCAAATTCGTTTTCTATCCAATTCAATTCAAATTCGTTTTCTATTCAATTCAATTCGAATTCGTTTTCTATTCAATTCAATTAAAAATCGTTTCTATTCGATTCAATTCAAATTCGTTATATATTCAATTCAAATTCGTTATATATTCAATTCAATTCAAATTCGTTATATATTCAATTCAATTATAAAAAAGAATATAATCGGTATAAATATCGTTCGCGTCAAAATAGCGCATCTCTAATCAACACGGCTTTATATATATCGCGAGCTGGAGCATCGCGAATAAGCTAGGGCACCAATTCGAATTAGTTCGAGAGGATCAAATTGAAACCGAACGTTTCAAGACTCAGTGATTCAAGGATTTGCAGTTAATTCCGTTATTCTATTCAACAAATGAATATTTATTCTATTTAATACGTGAATCTATATTTTTGTCAACATATGACTAATCTCAACGAATGAGTACTGTCCACGTGTGACTATTTTTGTTATTCGATATATTTTATATAAAAATTATGGTATCTATCGTTTGATTTAAATCAGACTCCAACCGTAAATTAGTAAGAGAACGATTCCCTAAATATTAACCCCGAAGGCTGAAACCAACATTAGATCAATATCCAGGAAACCACTCATGTCATCTATTTTCCATTTAATTTCTAATTTTATATATGATAAAGATGTAAATTTTATTGTTAAAATATTTCGTTTAACACATGACTAATCTCAACGGATGAGTACGGTCAACACATGAACCTTTATTTTATAATATAAAGATGTAAATTTAATTGTTAAAATATTTCGTTCAACACATGACTAATCTCAACGGATGAGTAGGTCAACACATGAACCTTTGTTTTATAATATTCTTTATTTTCCAAATTGGAATGAGGCCCAATCAATTACCATATAAAGTTAATTATATGGATTCCATACAACACATGTATATAATAGAAACGATAAATAATCAACCATCATCCAAAGTGCACTACACAGTATAAGCATCAAATATAGATATTTAACGCTTATAACAGCCTTTCAATCAATCGATCGACATAGAACTAATTATTGGGATTAGTGTATGTCATATTTTATCCCAATACCCGTGTGGGTTTTAAAATAATCAAACACAGATTTTATTTGTGCAGTTGGGCGATGTGTAAAATTTATCATCCCAATCAATGTCAGTCAAATCAGTGTATATAAACAAATCGGCCGATTTGTTTATAAATATTTATCGATTTATATTCACGTTAAAAATTATATTTTTAACGATAAATTATTTTTAACTATATAAATATTTTATTTTATTCCACATCACACAATCAATTTTCATCACAACAAACAATCAAACATACAAGCCATCCATGGTCTGTGGATGATGGGTGTCGGGTGTTACTAAACACTATCTGCATCCTAGTATATATTTATAACTAGAAAAGAAAGTTTAAAGTGAGAAGTTCTTACCGAGGGTTCCACTCCGCTGTGCTTTTCTTTTGAACTGCTGAACTGACTGGATTTGCTTGGAATTCCTATCCAGTTCATTTCACGCTGTTCAAATAAAAATTATATTTTTATTGCTTCCATTTTATAAAAATCATATTTTTATCGCTTTACTACATATGTAAAGATTACACTTTTCTTCTTTACAAATCGAATTTTTCCTTCTTTACTATGATAAAAATTTCTTCTTCAAAAGATCGTATCTTTTCTATTGTAAAAATCAAACCTTTTTACCTAAAAATCATATTTTTATCTACAATAAAATCCTCTTTTTATTTTAAAAGCTATTTTATTTTATTTTCCAAATCAAGAATGTTTACATTTCAAATCAATGACAATTTCAGTTTTTAAACAAGGTAAAAATCAGTTTTTAAACAAGGTAAAAATCAGTTTTTTTTTTCAATGATAGGTACAATAAAAATCAATTCTATAACTACATTAATTTTAGATCTTTAAAACAATAATATACATATACATTTCGGATTTTATTTAAAGATTAAAAAGAAAAACTGAAATAATATAAATAAATAAAAGGAAAACGTACAGTTTTACCAAGGGGGGGTTCATGGCAGCGTTGGGGGCGCGACCGGTCTGAGGGGGTGCTCTGGCCATCTACGGCTGCGCAGTGGGTGGTGGGCACGCGCGAGACAGTGGACCAATGGTGCGGACTCCGTTCGATTTGGGAGGGCTGGAGTGGTTCGATCAGGAGAGGGGGACGATGCGGAGAAGGGGGAGAGGAGCGTCGGCCTCCGGCGATCGTGGCAAGGGGAGCGACGGGCTGGTGGTCCACCTGGAGCACCATCGCGATTTCCTTTTTAGGGTTTTTTTTCTTTTTTTATTATGTCAGCGTTGACCAGAGAATAGTGAGGGAGGGGAGAGAGGTAGTTAGGTTTATATAATTATTTATTAATTTATTTTTAATTTTGAATCCAAAAAGTAACTTTTATTTTCAAACTCGAAATCAAACCCACCGACTGTCGTCCCTAGCATTTTACCCCCATTCCGAACACAATGGGATATGTACCATAAGCTGATTCGACTATTTCGATCAGTTTTCTTCAAAATCACATATAACACTATATATTGAATTTGAATGCGCATTTCAATTTACCAGGGTTACATACTAACTCGAAAAATTCCAGAAAAATATTTTCTATCTTCGTATTGACGATACGGTCCTAACAAAACTAGTTTCGTCGAACTCTGAGACCATTTGAAAAATGGCCATTTTCCAGTCGATTAAAATCAACTAAAACTGGTCAAACGCATTTTCCTTTGCCACGCTCACATATTGATTCGAAAAAATATGAAATTTGAAACCTAGCAATAATTTGACATCACGGACCCAACAAAATTGGTTTCATCGAAATCCGAGGTCGTTTGCAAAATTTCCATTTTTAAGGGCCTGAATTCCATAGCGACTATTCAGAATTTTCAACTGGACATAACTTTTGATCCCCGCTATGAAATTTCTATTTTTCTGATTCGTTGGAAAGATATTCTCAATTAGATCCTATTATTTTTGGTTTCACTAAAATCCGATTTATTTTGCACCCGGTATGTTCAATTGAAGTTTGAAATCGAATTATCGAACTACCGCGCCATTTTCAATTCCTTTTATAATTATATATAATTATTTATATTCTGATGACGACGTATATAATATATACATTCTAATTCTATTCAAAATAAATTTCTCGTCTTCATTATTTAAAATAATTCATTTTAAATATTCAAAGTACATTAAAATTGCCAAAATAAAAATTTTAAACTGGCTCGCATTTCCAGGTTGTTACAATCTCCCCCACTTAAAACTTTTTCTCCCCGAAAAGGAACAAAGCCGAAAGTTGCTTAACTAATCAACTCAACTTTCCCTATTTTCGTTATGGCTTAAGTTCTTCAATTTTTTAGTATCTAAAAACTTTTCAAATTTTTCAAAAATTTGGCTAACACCCTAAATTTTTGAAAAATTTCGCCATAACCTCCCCTGCAACGGGAGCACGGGAAAATCCCGAAATTGCCATATAGGCCTTCTGATCTCAAAAAGAAAAAGCCAAGCTGCTAGCCAATCGGCTCATAAAATCATCATCACCCAAACAAAACAGTAAATTATAGTAAACATGTACCTATTTGTCGGGCAAACAAATTTTATTCTCTGCTCTAACCACCTTGCTATGACCTGTTCAATGTAAGTACATGTATTTGCATGCAAATGCGACCAATTTTCAATACTGTTCAATATTTGGTTCAATTAGGCTAAATGGTTCAAAATTATTAAACAAATGAACAAACAACACAAACATCAAACAATTAGTGAATTAACGTTTCAAATTCATAATTTTGATACATATACAGAAAATCATCTTTTTGATGCCAAATCACAACAATAAATTCTAGCTATATTTTGGTTCTCACAACAGTCTAATGGAAATATATAGAAATCACACCTTCGTCACTCGAATATAAATTCTGACGACGAGTACTCAACCATCAGAATCATCTTCGGGCCACTAGAGTATACGTTCATGACGCGTATATGCAAAATCTTTATATATTGGATTGTCCAAATTCAAAATAAATAAATATTCAAATACATATAAAACGATTTAAATTTTTCAAAACAAAATTGTTTTCATTTGAAAAATACACTCTTCACACTCTTTCTAGGATACTACTGATCCCATCTCTAACGAGTCATTCTAATTGGATATTACTAATCCAATATCTGATGAATTCTTTCGTATGGTTCTAATGTGTCTTGTTCTCGAGCTCTATAAACCAAAGCTCTGATACCACTATGATAGCCCGTAACTTCCGCGTGAAGGAAAGCCCGGATTATCTTGAGAACAACACACAAACAGAACGCAGACGGACGAACATTTCATTGCTATTACAACAATTTCATCAGATACAAGAATATACAGGGTATAAATGAATAAATTACATTTGATAAATATCAGAGATTACAATAAATTACATAGCAGCGGAAAATAATACAAAGCACAACCGAGGGTGATATACGGATACAGAGCTTTCCGGATATCATTCCAGCTGTAAACCAGGATCCTATGAATATAAATTTGCAAAACCAAAACTACTAGCTGCCCGTGTCGAAAATAGGGGCACCAAGAGTTTAGGTTAAAACAATAAACTCCAGGTCAGTCATGTGATTGGTGTGAGAACTAAAACAGTTATTTAAAACTTTTCTTTAAAAGAGAGTAATTCAAGGGACCATGCCATATAAAACGGAACGCGTTTCCTCCCCAGAATACAAGTGCATATAACAAAACAGCGCAATGCTTTATGGAAAAATGAAGCTATTATAAGACCCAAGTCCCATCACACAATGCAACGCAAGCCGGGGGATAGGGTTTTCCCTTATAATAGCCAAACATGCTTGGTACGTTTAAAACAAATAATTTGATACTATAATAAGTGTATAGTGTCAAAACATTTTCAATCATAAATATCAATCCTAAGCGGCATGGGTACCATCTATCATGTCGCCATACTAGGCTCTACAAATAAAACCGAAATACATGAATTGAAAATTGGATTTCTGTCATGAGTTGAGGCAAGGGGCAAGCTCCTCTCCGCTTTCGAGACACTCTAGCAAATGTCTCAGGGCTACGCACTCTGGGCAAACCTTGGATGCTTTAGGGTCGGTCCTCTCTTACGTTTGAGGATTAGTATTCCTGAACACACGTTTCCCGGTCCTTACAGACCTAAAACCTAGGCACCTCATCCAACAACCACATAGGTGAAAAGTGTATAAATGTCAGTGCTGGTAAGTCATTGACACCACCAAAGCTAGAAAGAAACGTCGTGCTCTCCCTGCAGTCCTTATCCCGTTTTTAACTCATACCGAGGTGTGAGGCTCGCGAATTCACGTTAAACACAAAGCTTCCACGTAGGTCGTGCTTTGATCATCAACCACAAGACTCTGCTTTTCAACAAAAGCCATGATCATTGCATCTTAGCATGCCACACAGGCAATTCATGCCATACGATTGATATCTATCGATATATAACCTCTAAGCTCGTATGTCTCAGAGAAGGGCGTTAAGCAAGAGAATAAATTCTCCACCGCCAAAACAGATATATATTTAACAGAAATCAATCAACATTTAATAAAATCCAATGTCAGACACACAATCCATTTACAAGTTCGTTCTGGGTCTGAACGAAATCGGAGGCACTTTCCTCGCATATCCATCGATCTCCAAGTACGTCTGGACGACCACCAACTATTTCCATCCTCTTGGGTGTACAGCCCATTCAGGATCATCAGTAATTATCCAGACGATGTGAAGACTTCCGGACTTCGACCACCGTCATCATCTTCGATTTATCGTCGAATCGGATATTCAGAATGGGTATAAACCCGGCCTTTCCGAACAACCCGCGTATATTAAAAACAAATGTAACACAAACACAACATACGCCTCATTCCAATTCAGTAGCTACTAACCGTAAATCAACAAGAGAACAATTTCCCAAATATTAACCCCGAAGGCCGAAACCAACATCAGATCAATACCCAAGAAACCATTCTTCTTAGCTAACCTACAACTAGTTTCTAAATTTCATATTCTTAGGGAAGGGTTCCCATTAATTTTATCCATAATAAATTCTTTGAATTTATTCTTTAATCTTCCTTTGGATGTCATTTCAAACCAAATTATGGTTTTCCAAACTAGTCGAGATTAGCGAACCGCACCGAAGTAATTATTTATTTTATTTCCCAATCCCAACCTATTCATCCCATGAAGCAAAACTGGTAATACTCCATATCTAACACAACGGTGTTATCGGTAAAACTAATTACCATTTCACGTTCAAATCTAATTAAAGATTTAACTATCGTTTTGGAGCAAAACTGGTGATACTCCATTCTCGCTCACTTTCTAAATTTGATAATTTAATTTATCAATTCACATTTCAATCTACTTACAGATTCATTAAAACTCCTTTTACTGGGTTAAAGAACTAATGTCATTTAAAACACAGTTCACGATAAACCCAAATCACATTCTATTTATTATCGGGTTAAAGAACAAGTGTTATTTAAAATACCCTTCACGATAAACCCACAAATTAATTCTATTAAAACCCATTTCAAATCCAATTTATTTATTTAAAAATAAATGGGTTTGGATTTCAGTTCAAAACTAGTTCATTTCGATAAAAACCTATTTTTATCTTTTCAAATATGGAGTTTTTCATCCCAATTTTTCCCAAATCATTTCTAATGATTCTACACAAATTACTACTATTTTTAATAATTTTATCAAGGCCCGTACAGTCGATTTCCATCAACGGCCATCGAACTGCACTTACACCGACCTTTTCCAAATTTGTTTTGGATGTATCTCCAAATCCAACCGTTAGATTTTAACTTTCTAATACTCGTTATAAAGCTCTTTTCGATACGAACCCAACGGTTCCAGTTTTAGGAGAATCCGACGGTCGGATCTCCCGTAATGTCCGTTCGAAGTCAATGGTCGAAATTTACGAACTACCACAGCGCGGCGCATTCTATTCAGACCATTATATATAATATATATATATATATATATATTTATATATATATTATATTTTGTCGGTTTTCCTTTTTAAATGAATTTTATAAATCGTTTCAAATTTGTTTCAAGAATAATTTCAACATTCATTTCAAATTCAAATCGATTTCAATTTTATTTCAAATTCGTTTTCTATTCAATTCAATTCAAATTCGTTTTCTATTCAATTCAATTCGAATTTGTTTTCAATTCAATTCAATTCAAATTTGTTTTCTATTCAATTCAATTCGAATTCGTTTTCTATTCAACTCAATTCAAATTCGTTTTCTATTCGATTCAATTCAAATTCGTTATATATTCAATTCAAATTCGTTATATATTCAATTCAATTCAAATTCGTTATATATTCAATTCAATTATAAAACCGAATATAATCGGTATAAATATCGTTCGCGTCAAAATAGCGCATCTCTAATCAACACGGCTTTATATATTTCAATAATTCCGTTATTCTATTCAACAAATGAATATTTATTCTATTCAATACGTGAATCTATATTTTTGTCAACATATGACTAATCTCAACGAATGATTACTGTCAACGAGTGACTATTTTTGTTATTTAATATATTTTATATAAAAATTATGGTATCTATCATTTGATTTAAATCAGACACCAACCGTAAATTAGTAAGAGAACGATTCCCTAAATATTAACCCCGAAGGCCGAAACCAACATCAGATCAATATCCAGGAAACCACTCATCTTATCTATTTTCCAGTTAATTTCTAATTTTATATATGATAAAGATGTAAATTTTATTGTTAAAATATTTCGTTCAACACATGACTAATCTCAACGGATGAGTACGGTCAACACATGAACCTTTATTTTATAATATAAAGATGTAAATTTTATTGTTAAAATATTTCGTTCAACACATGACTAATCTCAACGGATGAGTACGGTCAACACATGAACCTTTATTTTATAAAATAAAGATGTAAATTTTATTATTAAAATATTTTGTTCAACACATGACTAATCTCAACGGATGAGTACGGTCAACACATGAACCTTTATTTTATAATATTCTTTATTTTCTAAATTGGAATGAGGCCCCATCAATTACCATATAAAGTTAACTATATGGATTCCATACAACACATGTATATAATAGCAACGATAAATAATCAACCATCATCCAATGTGCACTACATTGTATAAGCATCAAATATAGATATTTAACGCTTATAACAGCCTGTCAATCAATCGATCGACATACAACTAATGATTGGAATTATTGTATGTCATATTTTATCCCAATACGCGTGTGGGGTTTCAAACAATCAACCACAGATTTTATTTGTGCAGTTGGGCGATGTGTAAAATTTATCGTCCCAATCAATGTCAGTCAAATCAGTGTATATAAACAATCGGCCTATTTGTTTATAAATATTAATCGATTTATATTCACGTTAAAAATTATATTTTTAACGATAAAATATTTTTAACTATATAAATATTTTATTCCACATCACACAATCCATTTTCATCACAACAAACAATCAAACATACAAGCCATCCATGGTCTGTGGATGACGGGTGTCGGGTGCTACTAAACACCGTCTGCATCCTAGTATATATTTATAACTAGAAAAGGAAGTTTAAAGTGAGAAGTTCTCACCGAGGGTTCCACTCTGCCGTGCTTTGCTTTTGAACTGCTGAACTGACTGGATTTGCTTGGAATTCCTATGTAGTTCTTTTCACGCTGTTCAAATAATAATTATATTTTTATTGCTTCTACTTTATAAAAATTATATTTTAATTGCTTTACTGCATATGTAAAGATTACACTTTTCTTCTTTAAAAATCGAATTTTTCCTTCTTTACTATGATAAAAATTTCTTCTTCAAATGTTCATATCTTTTCTATTGTAAAAATCAAACCTTTTTACCTAAAAATCGTATTTTTATCTACAATAAAAATCCTCTTTTTATTTTAAAAGTTATTCCATTTTATTTTCCAAATCAAGAATGTTTACATTTCAAATCAATGACAATTTCAGTTCTTAAACAAGGTAAAAATATGTTTTTAAACAAGGTAAAAATCAGTTTTTATTTTTTTTATTTTCAATGATAGGTACAATAAAAATCAATTCTATAAATACATTAATTTTAGAACTTTAAAACAATAATATACATATACATTTTGGATTTTATTTAAATATTAAAAAGAAAAACTGAAATAATGTAAATAAGTAAAAGCAAAACTTACAATTTTATGAAGGGGGGTTCATGGCAGCGTTGGGGGCGCGACCGGTCTGGGTGGGGGTGCTCTGGCCATCTACGGCTGCGCAGTGGGTAGTAGGCGCGCGCGAGACAGTGGCCCAATGGTGCGGACTCTGTTCGATTTGGGAGGGCTAGAGTGGTTCGATCAGGAGAGGGGGACGATGCGGAGAAGGGGGAGAGGAGCTTCGGCCTCCGGCGATCGTGGCAAGGGGAGTGACGGGCTGGTGGTCCACCTGGAGCGCCATGGCGATTTTCTTTTTAGGGTTTTTTTTTCTTTTTTTATTATCTCAGCGTTGACCAGAGAATATGAGGGAGGGGAGAGAGGTAGTTATGTTTATATAATTGTTTATTAATTTATTTTTAATTTTGAATCCAAAATGTAACTTTTATTTTCGAACTCGAAATCAAACCCACCGACTGTCGTCCGTAGCGTTTTACCCCCATTCCGAACACAATGGGATATGTACCATAAGCTGATTCGACTGTTTCGATCAGTTTTTGTCAAAATCACATATAACTCTATATATTGAATTTGAACGCGCATTTCAATTTACCGGGGTTACATACTAACTCGAAAAATTCCAGAAAAATATTATCTAGCTTCGTATTGACGAGACGGTCCTAACAAAACTAGATTCGTCGAATTCTGAGACCATTTGAATAATGGCCATTTTCCTGTCGATTAAAATCAACTGAAACTGGTCAAACGCGTTTTCCTTTGCCACGCTCACATATTGATTCGAATAATTATGAAATTTGAAACCTAGCAATAATTTGGCATCACAGAACGAACAAAAGGGGTTTTGTCGAAATCCGAGTTCGTTTGCAAAATTTCCATTTTTAAGGGCCTGAATTCCATAGCGACTATTCAGAATTTTCAACTGGACGTAACTTTTGATCCCCGCTATGAAATTTCAATTTTTCGGATTCGTTGGGAAGATATTCTCAATTAGATCCTATTATTTTTGGTTTCACTAAAATCCGGTTTATTTTGCACCCGGTATGTTCAATTGAAGTTTGAAATCGAATTATCGAACTACCGAGCCATTTTCAATTCCTTTTATAATTATATATAATTATTTATATTCTAATGACGACGTATATAATATATACGTTCTAATTCTATTCAAAATAAATTTCTCGTCCTCATTATTTAAAATAGTTCATTTTAAATATTCAAAATTCATTAAAATTGCCAAAATAAAAATTTTAAATTGGCTCGGATTTCCGGGTTGTTACATAAAAGGGGCTATTTTATAAAATAAAAATAGTGAAAAATCAATATAAAATATTATAAATGATATGGAATGAAAAGAATTGATTTGAATTATATATATTAGCGAATTATTTGAAAAGGCCGAGTTAAATCACATTTCAAATAATTATACGACATTTGAAAGTCAAAGATATTGAAGACGGTGGTTGAAGACCGACAGTCTTCACATCGAATGGATGACTACTTATGCCTTTGATTGGAGTTGCTGCCTTGAAAGGGTAAAAGTGGTAGTTGTCCGGACATACTTGTTGATTGTGTTGACATGCGAGAGCCTCTCTTCCATACTGGACATATGGAACGAGGAATATGGTGTCTCCGGTTTCGTTCTGACCTAGAACGGACTTGTAAATGCATGTATGTCTGACATTGGATTTTATTCTATGTTGATTGATTCCTATAAAATATATATCTGTTTGGTGGCGGAGAATTTATTCTCTTGGTTAACACCCTTCTATGAGACGTACAAGCTTAGAGGTTATATATTGATAGACATCAGTCGCATGGCGTGAATTTTAAGTGTAGCATGCCAAGATGCAAATGATCATGGATTTTGTTGAAAATCAGAGCCTTATGGTTGATGATCAAAGCACAACTTTAATTAGCATAGCTTTGTGTATACCGTTGATTCACGAGCCTCACACCCCGGTATGAACCAGAAACTGGAGAGGACAATAGGGAGGACATGCGTTTTTTCTAGCTAGGAGTGGTGTCATGGTATGGAGCCCAGAAATTTTTCTTATATGGATGATGGAATGAGGCACCTCGGATTTGAGTCCCTAGTAGCTCTTTATTTATGCCCCATAGGGCGGGGAAACATATTGTTCTAGAACAACCAATCCACTAACGTATTTGTGGACCAGCCCTGCAAGATCCAGGTGCAGTTGTGTCTATATCCTGAGGCTCGGGCTAGAGAGTCTCGAATTTGGTAAGGACGATTCCTTGCCTTAGTTCATGATGGTAATCGAACTTCCAATACGACATCGTGCGGTTTTGATTGTAAAACTAGTATGGCGACATAGTATATGGTAGCTATGCGGTCTATGATTCATACATTATGATTGAAAACGTTTTTGAAACATATAGACACTAATAATAATATCAAATGATTTTTAAGTATCAAGCATATTTTGGTCATTATAAGGTAAAACTCTATCCTCCAGTTGTGTTGCGTTGTGTGATGGGAGTGAGTCTTATAATGGTTTCATTTTTCTAAAAAGCATTGCGTTATTTAATGATTTACTTTATTTTATGCACTGGCAATCCAATGGAGCAAACCCGTTCCACGTTAGCGGCGTGGTCCTATGATTTACCTTATTATTAGATAATTTAAGTAGATTTCTCGTACCTGTCCCATGACTGACTCGTAGTTTGTTTCACTTTGCAAACTCGGGTGCTACTATTTTCTAAATGGGCAACCTTGTATTCAGGTTTAGCAGACTCATTCTGGATAGCTATGGAGCTGAAGATGGATCCTATCATTTCTATTGTGATGTTTAAACTTCATTTAGTATATTATGTTTGATTCTGCTGCAGACATTTTATATTAAGCTAAAATTGTATTATATACTAAGTATAATCCTGTTATGTTGTGTAACTCTGATGTTGATATTATTTCCAGTGTAACTTTAATGTACATCATTTGCTATAATTCTATATTTCAGATTTTCTATTATTGTTTATGTGTTATATTCCAATGATTATCCTTGCTTCCATGGTACGGGGGTTTGGGGTTATCACAGTTGGTATCGGAGATTTGGTTAACCTTGGTTCCGGAATATAACATGTTAACGAACTCGACAGAAATAGAATCAACAGTATTCTAAGATGAGTGACTCGTCATAGATAGGACTAGTAATGTCCTAGAATGCATATAGCAGAAATATATACACCCCATAGATGCATTTATACTTTAATATATGTCTCTATGCTTTACAATATCTTTTCTGTTAGCCTGACTCTTTTTCTGCTATTTGTAGACATAGTAGAAAATGAGTGGCAAAAACATAAGAAGTAATCCTATGTTCAACAATCTAATGAGACAATTGTGCTCCCACAACCAGAATTAGAGCTAGAAGTTCTAGTAAAGAAGTACCGAAATCTGGATGGAGTACCATTCTCGGGCAAAGAGTCTATTATTGAAACACAAGCATGGATGTGTTCTTTGGAGAGAATTTTCGAAGGTTTTGAGAGATGATCAGAAAAGATTACTGGCATCTTGGGTACTTAAAGACGAAGCTTTAATCTGGTGGGAAACAATTACTAAGGAAAATCCAGAAGGTAATATTACCTGGGATAGATTTAAAGAAATTTTCAAAGAAAAATTTATTCCTCCAGAAGTAACTGAGCGAATATATGATGAGTTTTACAATCTGAAACAAGGAGATATGACCATCCAGGTGTATCAGAATAAATTGAATGAACTTTCTCGTTTTTCCTCAAAACTAATTGAAGATCCTATAATGAAGAATTTGAGATTTATTAACAGATTTCAAAAGAAATATGAAGGTAGAGTAATTGCTCATGTGGATCTTCTTTTTGCTAAGATGATACAAATGGCTTATCGCTATGAGAATCTTGATAAGTAAGGTGTTTTGGAAGATGAAGAGGAAGGCAGTTCTAGCAACAAACCGAAGTTTGAAACTAATAGCCCTGAGGCAAGTACACAGCCTGAGGTCAGTAAGAAGCCTTAAGCTGATAAGAAAGGGGATAAATCTAAGAAGGAACCATTAACGACTTCCACATGCAATAACTACAATAAGAAAGGACATTTGCCGATAAACTACAGATCTTCGATGAAACAGAAGAATGATGGATCCAAATCCAATAAAAACTTTTAAGAGAGTGCAGAATGCAATCTTTGCCATCAGACTGGTCATGTAAAGCAAGATTGCTAGCTTTTGAAAGTGTCCAAAGTGGCTCAAGTCAATAAAGTGGCAGAAGATCCAGCACCCTCGACTAGTAGGGAAAGGCCAGATATTTTGGAAGGCACTCTAATTGTCAACAACATCCCGGTTACAGTATTGTTTGACACAGGCACGTCACAAAGTTTTATCTCGAGTAATATGGTTAAGAAACTGAATTTGATATTAAGAGATCTTAAAGAACCAATTAGGGTTCACAATCCGATAGGAGGTTCCCTTGTTCTCAATTTATAATGCAGGGTGCCTGTCTCTTATTCTTATTATCGTTTTTCATTTGATTTGAATGTTATGGATCTTTCTGAGTTTGATATTATACTTGGGTTGGATTGGTTAACCAAATATGAAGCTGAGGTTAAGTGTGCAGAAAGAATCGTTAAGGCGAAGACCAAGTATAAAAATTATATAACGATACCATGCATAGGTCCGAATTCATATAGAAAAGAATTTTGGTCTTCTCTTGATGTTTCTCCTGTTTCAAATGAAGATATTCCTATCGTTAAAAATTATGCGGATGTGTTCGAAGAAGTTTCTAGCTTACCTCCACGAAGAGAAATTGACTTCAGGATCGATTATTTTCGAATGGAAGGCCAGTTGTACAAGCTCTTCGAAGAATGACATTGAAAGAGAAAGAAGAATTGAGTAATCAAACTAAACATCTTTTGTGGAAAGGTCTGATCAGGCCTAGCCTTTCAAATTGTGGTGCAACAATAGTGTTTGTTCCAAAGTTAGACGGTACTCTCAGATTATGTGTTGATTACCGAGACCTCAACAAGCAGACACTAAAGAAGAAATATACATTGTCGCGTATTGATGATTTATTGGATCGCTTGAACGGAGCACAAGTATTTTCTGGAATTGACCTAGCTACACGTTCCATCAACTGCGAATTGCCGAAGAATGTGTTCATTTGACAGCTTTCAGAGGTCCAGACATACTTTATGAGTGGTTAGTAATGTCTTAAGGCTTATGTAATGCTCCTGCTTATTTTGTGGATTTAATGAACAGAGTATTCTGCGATGTCTTGAATAAATTTGTGCTGGTTTTCATTGACGACATCTTAATCTTCTCTAAGTCAACTATCGAGCATGAGAAGAATTTGGAAGTGGTTTTGGAAATTATGAGAAAGAATGTTTTAAAAGCTAAATTTTCTAAATGCATATTTTTGCAAGAAAAGTAAAGTTCCTCGGTCATGTAGTATCGAAGGAAGGAATTTCAGTGGATCTAAGTAAAATCGTAGCCATTCGAGATTGGAAGCACCCTAGCACGCCTACAGAAGTCAGATGTTTTCTTGGATTGGCTGGCTATTACTAGAAATTCGCTAAAGAATTTTTGAAGTTGTCTTGTCCATTAATGAAGCTAACCAAGAAGCATACGAGGTTTAATTGGACGCCTGAATGTGAGGCGGCTTTCCAAAATTAGAAAATAAGGTTGACTACTGCTCCAGTGTTGACTATTTTCGATGGAAAGATTTGATCGTCTATACCGATGCTTCTATTGAAGGTGTTGGTGCGGTATTAATGCAAAGGGGTAAAATAGTTGCTTATGCTAGCCGTCAGTTGAAGCCGCATGAGAAGAGATATCCTACTCATGATCTTGAGTTGTTAGACATCGTGTTTGCTTTGAAAATATGGAGGTACTATCTTTTGGGTGAGAAGTTCGAATTATATATGGATCATAAGTCATTAAAGTATCTGTTCACCCGTAAGGACTTGACTTTGAGGCAGTAGCGTTGGTTAGAATTTCTTGCGGCATACGATCTAGATATTTTGTATACTCCAGGGAAAGCCAATGTTGTAGCAGATGCGCTTAGCAGAAAGAATACCATTATCGCTGATCTCATTATTACGCCTTCATGGATTGACAAAATCTCTGCTCTTCAAAAAGATGATCAATTTATTCAGAGGATTAGTAAAAGAGTTTGGGAAGGCGAACCCTCGAGTTTCCAGATTGATAACATAGGAGTTCGGAGGTTATTAGGCCGAATTTGTGTTCTGAATATTCCTGAGCTCGGAAGTGAAGTAATGGATGAATGTCACAAATCCAAGCCGATTATTCATCCAGGGGTGAGAAAGATGTATCATGATCTCAAGCGCACGTTCTGGTGGAAATCTATGAAAAGAGACATTTCCATATATGTTAGCAGGTGTTCTACTTGCCAACAAGTCAAGAGTGATCAGCAAAAACCTGCCGGATTGTTATAGCCACTAGAGGTTCCAAATTGGAAGTAGGACCAAATTTCCCTGGATTTCATTGATGGTTTACCCCGAACCAGGAAAGGCAATGATAGTATATAGGTGATCGTAGATCGTTTGACGAAGATCGCCCATTTTATTCCTGTGAAGTCTATAGAACAGCTTGAAATCTGGCACATATTTATTACATAGAAATTGTCAGACTACATGGAGTTCCTAGTAGCATTGGTAGTGATCATGATCTGATATTCGCTAGTATATTCTGGGAATCATTCCAAGTAAAGCTGGGGACAAAGTTAAATCTGAGCACCGCATAGCATCCTCAAACAGATGACCAAACTGAGAGGGTGAACTGTATAATAGAAGACTTGTTGCAGGCATGTATTCTTGATTTTGTCGGATCTTGGGAAAATCACTTGCATTTGGTTGAGTTTTCATATAATAACAGTTACCAAGCAAGCTTACAAATGTTGCCATTCAAAGCATTGTATGGTAAGCCATGCAGATCCCCGCATGTTTGGTAGAACCAGGCAATCGACTAAATTGTGTCCCGACATGATTCGAGAAGCTTCAGACAAAGTCAAATTCATTAAGAAGCGTCCGCAAACAGCTCAGAGCCGACAAAAGAGTTATGCAAGTTTGAGAAGAAGGAATTTAAAACTTTTTGTTGGTGATTATGTGTACTTGAGAGTTTCTCCATTGAGAGGAGTAGTTCGTTTCGGGAAGACAGGGAAGTTGGCGCCTAGATTTATTGTTCTATTTCCTATACTTGAGAGAATTGGAACACTTGCTTACAGCTTCAGTTGCCTGACTGGTTGCCAGGAGTGCATGATGTATTTTACGTGTCTCAACTTCAAAAGCATGTACATGATCCAAACTTGGTTGTGGAAGAAACAGCGCAACAAGAGTTGGAAATTATTCCAAGCTTATCAGTTAGAAGAGAGCCAGTGAAAATTATTGGCAAAGATAACAAAGTTCTGAGAAACAAGAGAATCCATTTAGTCAAATTACAGTGGAGAGGAGATCCTAAAGACTGTACATGGGAGACGGAAGATAGAATTAAGCAGGCTTATCCCTAGTGCAGAGAGGTTATCTTTGATTAGCTCTGGTGCAAGGTACATTTACAATATTTTGCATTTCCGTTTTGTTTTCTACTTTACTGTTGTTTCCTTTTCAAGGACGAAAAAAAAAATTTAAGTGGGGGAGACTGTAATAACTTGGAAAATCAGAACCAATTTAAAAAATTTATTTTTAGAAATTTTAATAGAAATTTGGTTGGAATATAAAAATTCAATTTTTAAATAATAGCAAAGCTATTAAAAATAGCCAATTTGCAAACGACCTCCGTTTTCAACAAAACCACTTTTGTTAGATCCGGAATATCTAATTATTGCAAGATTCCAATTTTCATAATTTTCGGAATTAATATGTGAGCGTGGTAAATCAAAACGTGTTTTGTCAATTTCTGTCAAATTGGATCAACCAGAAAATGGCCATTTTTCAAACGGTCACCAAATTTGACGAAATTAATTTTGTTAGGACCATATCATCAAAACATAGTTAGATTTATTTTTCAGGAATTTTTGGAATCGGTATGTGGCCCTGGTAAATTAAAATGTTAGTTCAAATCTAATATTGAATGTTGTATATTTTAATTTAAAGAAAAACTGACTGAAATAGTTGAATAGGCTTACGAAACATAGTCCATTGTGTCCGGAATGGGGGTATTTAGCTAGAGGTGACACTCGTTGTGTTTTGTTTGGAGATCAAGACGTTAAAATTTGATTTGTAGAAACAATAGAATAAAATATTTATATAAATATATATGTAATATCCTTTGGCCAAAATGAAACCCTAGTGCTCCTAACAAGCTAGCCGCCAGAAACTAAATTAATGGCCATCATGCTCCCTCCATCTCCCTCAATTTTTTTCTAATCCGTGCCTTCAAACTGAAAACTCATAAAGGCAAAACTGAACCCCGTCACGAGCTCTAGAAAACAAACGGTAGTGATGGAGTTTAGTCGCTCGTAGTGGCCAGAATTCCCCTTGAAAACCGCACCATTCGTGGCCTTAATCCCGGCACCAGAGGCCGTCGCACCTGGCGCCACCACCATGCGCAGGGAGGCGACGTCGAGAGGCTTCATGGGGCGACCGCTGATTGTCTTCCGACGCCTCGATCCGAGTGCGGCGGTGGAATTTAGCAAGCGACAGGTTTTAGTTTGGTTCTAGAAAGAACATCGGACCTGGAACAGAGCGTGGAAGGGAGAAGGTTTAGAAATTAATTAAAGTAATTGTTTAATTAATTATCTCAGTTAATGAATATTAAATTTATTCGAACTTGAAAAATTAATATCATTTTAATTCGGTATCAGATTTACGCAAATTCAGGTTCGTTGGGATCACGTTGACGAGCATTACATTTCAGAACTGAGTGGAACAGAGTTGGAGCTTTCTACAATTAGGAGGAATAAAAAGCAATGTGAGATTTCTGAATACAAAAATAAATGAATAAAATTTTATTAGGTTGCAGACGAAGTTTAGTAGCTCCCGACACCATCGTCCACAGACCATGGACGACTTGATTGTATCGTGGTATGAAATTGATTGTGATTGTGGTTGAAACGAAATTGGTTTTGATTGTGGTAAATTCACAGTGTTGTGAAAATGACTTGTATTATGAAAATAAAACCCTTGTATCACCGCGAGGCCTAAGATAACAGAGGAGTCGTACAAGGGACGGTGCCCGTTTTAATTACCCTGTCGTTATAGTGCCGAAATTTTATGAAATATTCATGTGTTGTAAAATATTCATATATGAAATGAAAATTGTTTGAACAATAAAAATCATATTTTTATTGTATGTACAAGATATGTAATATATTCATGTCTGAATAGAATTTGTAAAAATGATCATTATTGGAAATGAAAATATGTTAACAATAAAAATCACATTTTTATTGTATGAATAGAAAATATGAAAATGATCACTGTTTTGAAATACAAATATGTTAACATATTTTTTTTTTACATTTTATTACGTATAAGAAATATGAAATATGCATTGTTTGAAATAAAATAAAAAAGTTTAACAACAAATAGTTACATTTTTATTGTGTATAAGAAATGATGAGAAATATTCATTTCTTAAAATATAATGTGTTAACATTAAAATTACATTTTTTTATGTAAGAAGGAAGCATTAAAAATATTCAAGTTTGGATAATAATGTATTAACATTAAAATTACATTTTAACGCAAGAAGGAATCATTAAAATATTCATTTCTTCAAATATAATGTGTTAACATTAAAATTACATTTTTTATGCAAGAAGGAAGCATTAAAAATATTCAAGTTTAAATGAAAATATTTTAACATTAAAAATCACATTTTTAATGTAAAGATGAATTCTTTAAATAGACTAAAGTATGATAAGAATATGTTAACATTAAAAATCACTTTTTTAATGTAAAGACGAATTCTTTAAAAAGATTCAAGTATGATAAAAATATGTTAACATTAAAAATCACATTTTTAATGTAAAGATGAATTCGTTAAAAAGATTCAAGTGTGATAAAAATGTGTTAACATTAAAAATCACATTTTTAATGTAAAGATAAATTCTTTAAAAAGATTCAAATTTGATGAGAATATGTTGTAACATTGAAAACTTACATTATTAGTGTAAAGATGATTCTTAAGAAAAATATTCTAATTTGAAAATATGTTGAAACATTAAAAATCACATTTTTAGTGTAAAGATGAATTCTTTAAAAGAATTCAAGTATGATAAGAATATGTTAACATTAAAAATCCCATTTTTAATGTGAAGATGAATTCTTTAGAAAGATTCAAGTACGATAAGAATTTGTTGTAACATTAAAAATTTACATTATTAATGTAAAGATGATTCATAAGAAAAAGATTCTAGTTTGAAAATATGTTGTAACATTAAAAATCACATTTTTAATGTAAAAATGAATTCTTTAAAAAGATTCAAGTTTGAAAAATATGTTTACATTAAAAATTTACATTTTTATTGTAAGAATGAATCATAAGAAAAAGATTCTAGTTTGAAAGTATGTTGTAACATTAAAATTTTACATTACTAATGTAAAGATGATTCATAAAAAAAAGATTCAAGTTTGAAAAATATGTTAACATTAAAAATTTACATTTTTAATGTAAGAATGAATCATTTAGTAAATATGTTTTGTTAGATCAAAACATTGATCACTAAAATGTTAGCAAAATTAGAAAAAGAACCACGTGTTAAAATATATTTTTGTGAGATAAAAATATAGTTTCTTGACATGTGTATGAAGTGTACCAAATTTACATGATTGCATAATGAATGATTTTGAAATCATCGAACGAATTATACAAATATAAATATATATATATATATATATATGTATATATATATATATTACAATTAAACAAATCACGCGCGATAGTTCGAGATTTGGAATCGTAACTTTAAACGATTATATTAAAAGTTCCGAGCGTCGAATTTTCCCAAATCTGGAACTGTTGGGTTTTCTTTAGAAAGATCTTTCCAATGATATAAAATTTGATAAGATCCAACGATTATATTTTGAGAAATGTTTAATTAAAATTTTAATAAAAACAGCGCCAGGGCTGCGTAATGACCTGAAGCGTCGTTTATTAAAAGGAGATATTTTTATATAAATAAAAATAGCGAAAAATCGTTATAAAATATTATAAAAGATATGGAATGAAAAGAATTGATTTGAATTATATATATTCGCGAATTATTTGAAAAGGCTGAGTTAAATCTCATTTCAAATAATTATACGACGTTTAAAAGTCGAAGATATTGAAGAGGTGGTTGAAGACCGGTGATCTTCACATCAAATGGATGACTACTGATGCTTTGATTGGAGTTGCTGCCTTGAAAGGGTTACAGTGGTAGTTGTCCGGACGCACTTGTTGATTTTTCGGATATGCGAGAGCCTCTCTTCCGTATTGGACATATGGAACGAGGAATAAGGTGTCTCTGGTTTCGTTCAGACCCAGAACAGACTTGTAAATGAATGTATGTCTAACATTGGATTTTATTTTGTGTTGATTGATTTCTATTAAATATATCTGTTGGTGGCGGAGAATTTATTCTCTTGCTTAACACCCTTCTCTGAGACGTATGAGCTCAGAGGCTATACATTGACAGACATCAGTCGCATGGCGTGAATTGTCAGTGTGGCATGCCAAGATGCAAGTGATCAAGGCTTTTGTCCAAAAGCAGAGCATTATGGTTGATGATCAAAGCACAACTTTAATTAGCATAGCTTTGTGTATAGCGTTGATTCGCGAGCCTCACACCCTGCTATAAACATGAAACGGGAGAGGACAGCAAAGAGGACTTGTGTTTCTTCCTACCTTGGAGTGGTGTCATGGTATAGAGCCAAGACATTTTTACTTATGTGGATGATGGAATGAGGTGCCTCAGATTTGAGTCCCTAGTTATTCTTGATTTACGCCCCATAGGGCGGGGAAACTTTTTGTTCAGGAATAACAAATCCACTAGCGTATTTGTGGACCAGGCCTGCAAGATCCAGGTGCAGTTGCAGCTATATCCTGAGGCTCGGGCTGGAGAGTCTCGAATTCGGTAAGGACGATCCCTTGTCTTGGTTCATGATGGAAATCTAACTTCCAATACGACATTGTACGGTTTTGATTGTAAAACTAGTATGATGACATAGTATATGGTAGCTATGCCGTCTATGATTGATACATTATGATTGAAAATGTTTCTGAAACATATAGACACTAATAATAATGTCAAATGATTTTTACTTATCAAGCATATTTTGGCCATTATAAGGTTAAACTCTATCCTCCGGTTTGCGTTGCATTGTGTGATGGGATTGAGTCTTATAATGGTTTCATTTTTCAAAAAAGCATTGTGTTGTTTAATGATTTACTTTATATCATGCACTGGCAATCTAACGGAGTAAACCCGTTCCGCATTAGCGGCGTGGTCCTGTGATTGACCTTATTATTAGATAAGTTAATTAGATTTCTCATACCAGTCCCATGACTGAGTTGTAGTTTGTTTCACTTTGCAAACTCGGTTGCCCCTATTATCCATATGGGAAGCCTTGTATTTAGGTTTAGCAGACACATTCTAGATAGCTATGGAGCTGAAGATGGATCCTATCATTTCTATTATGTTGTTCAAACTTCATTCAGTATATTATGTTTTATTCTGCTGCAGACATTTTATATTAAGATGAAACTGTATAATGTACTAAGTATGACCCTGTTATGTTGTGTAACTCTGATGTTGATTTTATTTCCAGTGTAACTTTAATGTACATCATCTGCTTTAATTCTATATTTCTATTCTGTTGTTATTGTTTATGTGTTATATTCCAATGATTATCTATGCTTCCGTGGCATGGGGTTGGGGGCTATCATAGTTGGTATCGCAGCTTTGGTTAATCTTTGCTCCGGAATATAACATGTTAACGAACTCGACAGAAATAGAATCAGCAGTATTCTAAGACGAGTTATTCATCATAGAGAGGACTAGTAATGTCCTAGAATGAGTATAGCAGAATAAAATACACCCCATAGATGCATTTATACCTAAATATATGTCTCTATGCATTACAATATCTTTTCTTTGGCCTGACTCTTTGTGTGCTACTTACAAATATAGTAGAAAATGAGTGGCAAAAACAGAAGAAGTAATTCTATGTTTTAGCAATCTAATGAGCCAATTGTGCTCCCACAACCAGAATCAGAGCTAGAAGTTCTAGTAAAGAAGTATCGAAATCTGGGTGGAGTACCATTCTCGGGCAAAGAGTCTATTATTGAAACACAAGCATGGATGCGTTCTTCGGAGAGAATTTTTGAAGGCTTAAAGCTGAGAGATGACCAGAAAAGATTACTGCCACTTTGGGCACTTAAAGACGAAGCTTTAATCTGGTGGGAAACTGTTACTAAGGAAAATCCAGAAGGTAATATTACTTGGGATAGATTTAAATAAATTTTCAAAGAAAAATTTATTCCTCCAAAAGAAACTGAGCAACTATATGACAAGTTTTACAATCTGAAACAAGGAGATATGACCATCCAGAAGTATTATAATAAATTCAATGAACTTTCTCGTTTTGCTACGAAGCTAATTAAAGATCCTGTAAGGAAGAATCTGAGATTTATTAACGGACTTCAAAAGAAGTACGAAGGTAGAGTAATTGCTCATGTGGATCTTCCTTTTTCTAAGATAATACAAATGGGTTATCGCTATGACGATCTTGATAAGCAAGGTGTTTTGGAAGATGAAGAGGAAGGCAGTTCTAGCAACAAAAGGAAGTTCGAAACTGATAGCCCTGAGGCAAGTACGCAGCCTGAGGTCAGTAAGAAGCCTAAAGTTGATAAGAAAGGGGTTAAATCTAAGAAGGAACCATTAATGACTGCCACATGCAGTAACTACAATAAGAAAGGACATGTCGATAAATTGCAAATCTTCAATGAAACAGAAGAATGATGGATCTAAATCCAATAAAAAGTTTCAAGTGAGTAGAGAATGCAATCTTTGCCATCATACTGGTCATGTTAAGCAAGATTGCTGGCTTTTGAAAGCGACCAAAGTGGCTCAAGTCAATAAAGTGGCAGAAGCTTCAGCACCCTCGACTAGTAGGGAAAGGCCAGATGTTTTGGAAGGCACTCTAACTGTCAATAATATCCCTGTTAAAGTATTGTTTGATACAAGCGCGTCACAAAGTTTTATTTAGAGTAATATGGTTAAGAAATTGAATTTTAAATTGAGTGATCTTAAAGAATCGATTAGGGTACACAATCCGATAGGAGGTTCCCTTGTTCTCAGTTTATAATGCAGGGTGCCCATCTTTTATTCTTATTATCGTTTTTAATTCGATTTGATTGTTATGGATTTTACTGAGTTTGATATTATACTTGGGTGGGATTGGTTAACCAAAAATGAAGCCGAGGTTAAGTGTGTAGAAAGAATCGTTAAGGTGAAGAC
The DNA here is from genome assembly GCA_030737875.1 of Allium sativum. Classification (NCBI taxonomy): domain Eukaryota; kingdom Viridiplantae; phylum Streptophyta; class Magnoliopsida; order Asparagales; family Amaryllidaceae; genus Allium; species Allium sativum. Next base: position 1,026,512,661 of record CM060924.1, read on the forward strand.
CAAGTATAAAAATTATATAACGATACCATTCATAGGTCTGAATTCAGATAGAAAAGAATTTTGGTATGCTCTTGATGTTTCTCCTGCTGCTGTTGAAGATATTATTGTCGTTAAAAATTATGCAGATGTGTTTGAAGAAGTTGCTAGCTTACCTCCGCTGTAACAACCCGGGATTTTGGGGCCAATTTAAAATTTTTATTTCAGAAAATTTTAATGAATTTTGAGAATATAAATTATTTATATTAAATAATAATGGTTAGAATTAATTTTAATTGAAGTTAAAACGAATTAAATTTAATTTAATTATAAAACGAGCTTGAAATGGCGAGGTAGTTTGAAAAATTAATTTTAAATTTTGATTGAATGGACACGATTCAAAATAAATTAGAATTGAGTGAAGCAAGAAATATTTAAATCTGTTTAATCATATCTTTCTAACGAATCTGAAAAATTGAAATTTCGTTTTAAAAATAAAAAGTTATGGCCAATTCAATTTCCAGAAAGGTCGCTGTAAAATTTATATATTTAATATATATATATAGCCCAAAAAGGCTATTTTTCACAAACGAATGAATTTGGACACGAAACCACTTCCATTGAGTCCGAAATGATGTTTCTGCATTGAAAAACAGTAAACACTTATATATTTCGAGTTTCAGAAGTTATTTGTTTAAACAAGTATTTTAATATTAAATATATAGCCCTTGAAAATAGTCGTTTTGCAAATGACCTCCGTTTTCGACGAAACAACTTTTGTTGGATCCGGAATGTCCAAATATTGTTAAGTTTAATTTTTCATAATTTTTGGAATTAATTTGTGACCGTGGCAAAAAGATTTCTGTTTTGTCAATTTATAGTTAAATTTAAACGACTTAAAAAGGGTCATTTTTCAAAAAGTCTCAAAATTCGACGAAATAAATTTTGTTAGGACCGTATCATCATAAGAAAGCCAAAAATAATTTTTCTGGATTTTTCTGAGTTAATTTGTGTCCCCGGTAAAATTATTTGTACGGAAAAATTAAAAATAAAGGAATTAAATTTTAAAACTGAAAAACGGAGGCCAAGATGACCATTTGGGCTGACGGTAAATGCCCAGATGAGTCCGGAATGGGGGCTAAATGGTAGGAACGACAGTCGTCGGGCCTAAATTGGAGTTCGGACCAAAACGGGCTTTAACGGGCTAATTAAATTATTAAATAATGATTAGGAAAACCTAATATAATATTATAAATTCCGATAACACTGTTCATCCTTCCTCAACCCGTCGTTTGCTGAGTCGTATGAACCCATTACCATTCAAAATTTCATTCTTCGGTTTCTCTTCCAATTCTCAACGAAATCGTTCGTGTAAATACACGTTTCGAAGAGAATTCCGAGCTCTTCGATTCTATACCCGAATCACCTCCTCTCGTTGACCGTAGCCGCCGCCACACCCCCTCAAACGCAGCGCACAAACCCCACCACCGGGCCCACCACGTCGAACCGCACCCCCCATCTTCTGGCCGTGCGTGCTCCTCTCCAAGACGGTCATTCTCCAACAAACCGTTCGTAAAACCGTCAACTGTAGCCCGAGTTATCTCGATCCATAGATTTGAACAAACTAAGGTAAATTATTTCAGATTTTGCGACGCTTTTAAGCGTTACTGTGCCAGTTGTTAAAAGCCAGAATTCAAATTTACACATAAATTTCAATTTGAAATCTTTCAGATCCAAAACCGTTGTGGCTCCGAACACGAAATCTGATTGAAACCGCTCTCATTTCAGAAACAAGCAAGGTGAGAATTTATTTTTAATTTAATATTAATTAATTTAATTATTATTCTTTTGTTGTTTAATGTTGAATGGTGGAAATAAATCGATATGCGATGGATGTTGTTCTATGTTGTGAACTCGAATTTGTATTTGGATGATGTGATATCAGATATGAAGTTTGAAGTGCTAAATTTGAATTGATGATGTGATATTTTATCGTTTGTGGTGGAATTAGACATGAAAACGTTGGACTTTAAAATAAAAAGACAATATTTTTATATTGAAAATAAAAAGACAATATGTTTATATTGAAAATTTGACGATGTAAATGAAAAGACAATCTTTTTGTATTGAAAATAGAAGTTATTATTTTTACATTGTAAAATAGAAAAGTTAATATTTTTACATTGTAAAATAGAAAAGATATTATATTTAAATTATAAAATAGGAAAGTTGATATTTTTACATTGTAAAATAAAGAAGTTAATATTTTTACATTGTAAGTAAATGAATGAATTTACATCGTATGAAATAAATAACATTTTTATATGTTATTTATGAATGAATTTACACCGTATGAATAAAATTACATTTTTGTACATAATTTAAATGTGAATTTACATTGCATAACAAAAGTTACATTTTTAGATGTAATTTATATACGAATTTGCACCGTATGGCAAAAATTACATTTTTCTATGTAATTAAAATGTAAATTTACATTGCATGACGAAAATTACATTTTTCTTATGTAGTTTATATATATAAATTAGAATGGCATGATGAAAATTACATTTTTACATGTAATTAAAATGTGAATTTACACTGTATGATAAAAATTGCATTTTTAGATGTAAGTTAAATATGAATTTATGTCGTATGATAGAAATTACATTTTTTATATGTAATTTAAATATGAATTTCCATCGCATGATAAAAATTACATTTTTCTATGTAATTTAAATTGATTTTGTGCCGCATGAGAAAAATTACATTTTTCTATGTAATTTAGATGTGAATTAGAACGGTAAAATAAAAATGACATTTATCTATGTAATTTATATATGAGTTATAACAGTATGATAAAGATTACATTTTTCAATGAAATTAGAATATGAATTTGTATTGTATTATAACAATTACATTTCTTTATGTAATTGGGACTTGAATTTATAATGTAAAATAAAAATTACGTTTTTATAATGTAATAAAGAGGTAAGATTCAAATTAAAATTAAAAAATTACATTTTATATGTAATTAGAAAACAGGACTTGCATTGTAAATTAAAGATTTCATTTTTATATGTAAATAGAAAAAGGGATTTGCGATGAAAATTAAAAATTACATTTTTATATGTAATTTAGGATGAGATTTACATTGTAGAATAAAATTTACCTTTTTATATGTAATTAGAAGTCGAGAATTTGCATGATATAGAAATTTACATTTTTATGTAATTAAAAGACGTGAAAACTTGCATCGTATAGAAAAATTACATTTTAATGTAATTAGGAAGGAGAGTTGGTCATAGAATCATTTTATCTTTTTAATACAATTTTAATAAGATAAAGATTGGCACAGTTAAGAAAATTACATTTTTAATGTAATTTAAAAAGTTAAAATTTTTCACTGTAATATTAATTACATTTATAATGTAATGAAAAAGAAAATTTTACAATAAAACTAAAAGATAGGAAATTTACATTATAATATTGATTATAATTTTAATGTAGTAAAAAGGAAATTTAACGATATGAATAAAAGAAATAAATGGAATGCCATATTAAATTATATTTCGAGAAAATTATATTTTTATTCGACATGGGGAATAAATGACATGCTTATTATCATCTACTGTTAGCGACATTTAAATTGGTTAAATCCATTAACCAATTATTTAACTGTATCTTTATATGAATTGTTGTTGTATGAAAACCCCACATGGGTATTGGGACAATATTTGACTGACACAAATCCCAATGATAAGTGATATGTCTATCGATAGATCGACAGGCTGCGTTAAGCGTTATTATTTAATTTTAACGCTAACACAGTGAAATTTACACACTGGATGTAAATGGATGACTTGATGAATATGTTGTTATTGAAATATATATGATGCGTGTGAAATCCATATAATCCAAATTATATGGTGAATGATTGAGTCGCCCTCCGATTCAGGTGTTCTTTTAAGAAAATATTTGTACATTAAAAATCTTTTTAAATAAAGAATATTTTTAATAATTATTTTAGAATATGTTTTCTTTATAATGAATTAACATTTAAAGATAAATCTTTTAATTAAGAATATTAGATTTTGAAATTGTATTTAGCGATATGAAATAAATTGAGATGTGAAGTGGATTTATCGTGGATGATGTTTTTAAATGACATTTGTCCTTTAATCCAATTTACATTGAAATTATTATTTGGAATTTATAAATCTAGTTTATAGATTTTATAAAGGCATGTTCTAAAAATCAAATTTTCCAATTTAATATATAAAATTGGAATTAAGTGGAAATTCAATTGGTAATAATCGAGATGGGCTTCTGTAAAAGAAGATCGATATTATATATGGAATTTAAGAGGCTTTGCCGTTATTCCATGTATACTGTTAGTCCGATACAGAAATTTATAGCGATAATGTATTGATTTGAATTCTGTGGAATTCCATATTTTGGAAATGGATTTGAGAGTTTATCGTGAACTGTGTTTTAAAGGACACTAGTTCTTTAACCCGTTTAAGACAAGATTTATTTCTTAAAATAAATAACCTTGTAATAATGATTTTTGATATCAAATCAAAATTGGAGTTTTAATAAATATTTTAAGAAAGATTTAAAATTTTATTTTCAGAGTTTATCTTTGATAAAATTAATGAGAATCTTTTAATATGAATATTCTATTTAAAAGAATATTCGGGGTTGGAATGCGGCGTTGGTGTTATTTTATAACATTTGATTTTTAATCACAAAATACGCGAGTTGTTCGAAAAAACCGGGTTAACCCATTCTGAACAATCATCACGACGATCAAGAGTCGAAGATGAAGGTGGTGGTTGAAGACCGAAGGTTTTCATATCGTTGGGATGATGATGACTGGTAGCTTGAATTGGGACTGGCCTCCCAAGGCAAGATATTTAGTAATGATCGTCCAAACGCATTTGGAGATCGACGGATTTGGCTTTCGCTCAGACCCAGAGCATAAACTTATAAATGGATTGTGTGTCTGACATCGTACTCCATTATATATCATGTTATTAATCTTCTGTCGAATGTATGGATGTTTGGTGGTGGAGAATTTATTCTCTTGCTTAACACGCATTCATATATTTCGGCAAAGATTGGTAGTGTGATATGGAGTGATGATGTGGCATGCTAAGATGCATATGATCAAGGCTTTGTTGAAAAGCAGGCCTTGTGGTTATAACGTTACTTCGCGAGCCTCACAAACCGGTTGAGTCTAAAACGGGCGAAGGGAACGCAGGGAGAGCATCACGTTTCGTTCTAGCTAGAAGTGGTGTTTGGGTTTTAACACGGCCCGACATTTTACTTATTTGGATGATGGAATGAGGCGCCTCAGATATTAGGTCCTATAGGACCGGGAAACGTGTGCTTAGGAATTGCCAATCCTCAAAGATGTATGTGAGGACCGGCCCTGCTGTTTCCAAGGGTTCACTGCGGGGGATCCTGAGACATTAGCTAGAGTGTCTCGAATCGGTAAGGAGCTCTGCTCTAGCCTTGACTCATGATGGAAATCCAAATTTCCAATACGACCCTTACGGACTTAATTGTATTACTAGTACGGAGGCATAATAGATGGGTACCTATGCTTCCTAGGATTGATACATTATGATTGAAATGTTTTATCAAAACTTATACACACTAATAATAATATCGTTTTTTATGTATTTATCATCTTTTAATCACCATAAGGTAAAACTCTATCCTCTAGTGTGCGTTGCATTGTGTGATGGGGCCTGAGTCTTATGGTGGTTTCATTTTTCTTAAAAGCATTGCGTTATTTGACGATTTACTTTACTGTTATGCAAAGCAATCCATTGGGGTAAACCCGTTCCGCGTTAGCGGCGTGGTCCTTGGATTTGCCTTATTATCATTAGTTAAATTAGTTAAGAATTCTCACACCAGTCCCATGACTGACCCGTTGTTTGTTTCCACCATTGCAAACTCGGGTGCCCTCTTTTCCTCACGGGCAGTCGAGTAGTTTGTCTACAGTTTTATCTCTTGAGCAGGATTCTGGATTGAAGCTTAAAGCTGTGTCCAGAGCTTAGTTATTTTATTTCCGCTGCACTGTATTGTATTATAATTTTTGTAAATTCAATCTTCCGCTACAATATAATTCGATGTACTCTGATATTCTGTACTCTGATGTTACGTTATTATGATGTAATAAAAGTCTGCTGTTATTTGTTTTAATGTTTTTGTATACCCAAAGTTGATGTATTCGAGGGTTCCTGACTTTTGGATCAGGCCTGTGTGGTTTATGGTCGATTCAAAGGGCGGGAACTGTCGGGTCATCACAGTTGGTATCAGAGCTTTGGTTAGCTCAAATCTTTGGGATACAACTCGTTAGAACTGAACAAAAGACTCATCAGAGGTAGGATTAGTAATGTCCTATAAAACAGAATACTCATTAGAGATAGGATCAGCAGTATCCTAGAATGAGAAACTCATTAGAGATGGGGTTAGTAATGCCCTAGAATGAGTCAGACTGAAAAGTTTATAATCGAATTTTAGAAAATATGATTTTTGAATATATAAAAGTTATATATTTTTGGAAATTTAATCAACTAATTATTAGACGATTGTGTTGTGTGAATATTAATTCAACCTATGAAATTATTAAACAATAGAATGCGAAAAATTAAATTAGTTAAATAAACAAATTTAGCTCATTTCCTTTTCGAGGACAAAAAGATTTTAAGTGGGGGAGATTGTAACAACCTGGAATTTTGGGGCCAATTTAAAATTTTTATTTTAGAAAATTTTAATGAATTTTGAGAATATAAATGATTTATATTAAATAATAATGGTTAAAATTTATTTTAATCGAAGTTAAAACCAATTAAATTTAATTTAATTATAAAACGAGCTTGAAATGGCGAGGTAGTTTGAAAATTTAATTTTAAATTTTGACTTAATGTACAGGATTCAAAATAAATCAGAATTGAGTGAAGCAAGAAATACTTAAATCTGTTTAATCATATCTTTCTAACGAATCTGAAAAATTGAAATTTCGTTTTAAAAATAAAAAGTTATGGCCAATTCAATTTTCAGAAAGGTCGCTGTAGAATTTATATATTTAATATATATATGGCCCAAAAAGACTATTTTTCACGTACGAATGAATTTGGACTCGAAACCACTTCCATTGAGTCCGGAATGATGTTTCTGCATTGAAAAACAGTAAACACTTATATATTTCGAGTTTCGGAAATTATTTGTTTAAAAATGTATTTTTAATATTAAATATATAGCCCTTGAAAATAGTCATTTTGCAAACGACCTCCGTTTTCGACGAAACAACTTTTGTTGGATCCGGAATGTCCAAATATTGTTAAGTTTATTTTTTCATAATTTTTGGAATTAACTTGTGACCGTGGCAAAAAGATTTCTGTTTTGTCAATTTACAGTTAAATTTAAACGACTTAAAAGGGTCATTTTTCAAAAATTCTCAGAATTTGACGAAATAAATTTTTTTTGGGATCATATCGTCATAAGAAAGCCAAAATTAATTTTTCTGGATTTTTCTGAGTTAATTTGTGTCCCTAGTAAATTTATTTGTACGAAAAAAATAAAAATAAAGGAATTAAATTTTAAAACTGAAAAATGGAGGCCAAGATGACCATTTGGGCTGACGGTAAAGGCCCAGATGAGTCCGAAATGGGGGCTAAATGGTGGGAACGATAGTCGTTGGGCCTAAATCTGAGTTCGGACCAAAACGGGCTTTAACGGGCTAATTAAATTATTAAATAATGATTAGGAAAACCTAATATAATATTATAAATTCCGAAAACACTGTTCATCCTTCCTCAACCCGTCATTTTCTGAGCCGTATGAACCCATTACCATTCAAAATTTCATTCTTCGATTTCTCTTCCAATTCTCAACGAAATCCTTCATGTAAATACACGTTTCGAAGAGAATTCCGAGCTCTTCGATTCTATACCTGAATCACCTCCTCTCGTTGACCGTAGCCGCTGCTATACCCCCTTAAACGCGGCGCACAAACTCCACCGTCGGGCCCACCATGTCGAACCGCACCCCACTTCTTCTGGCCGTGCGTGCTCCTCTCCAAGGCGGTTATTCTCCAACAAACCGTTCGTAAAACCGTCAAATGTAGCTCGAGTTATCTCGATCCAAAGATTTGAACAAACTAAGGTAAATTATTTCAGATTTTGCGACGCTTTTAAGCGTTACTGTGCCAGTTGTTAAAAGCCAGAATTCAAATTTACACATAAATTTCAATTCGAAATCTTTCAGATCCAAAACCGCTGTGGCTCCGAACACGAAATCTGATTGAAACCACTCTCATTTCAGAAACAAGAAAGGTGAGAATTTTTTTTAATTTAATATTAATTAATTTAATTATTATTCTTTTGTTGTTTAATGTTGAATGGTGGAAATAAATCGACGTGCAATGGATGTGGTTCTATGTTGTGAACTCGAATTTGTATTTGGATGATGTGATATTTTATCGTTTGTGGTGGAGTTAGATCTGAAAACATTGGACTTTAAAATAAAAAGACAATATTTTTATATTGAAAATAAAAGGACAATATTTTTATATTGAAAATTTGACGATGTAAATGAAAAGACGATCTTTTTGTATTGAAAATAGAAGTTATTATTTTTACATTGTAAAATAGAAAAGATATTATATTTACATTGTAAAATAGGAAAGTTGATATTTTTACATTGTAAAATAAAGAAGTTGATATTTTTACATTGTAAGTAAATGAATGAATTTACATCATATGAAATAAATAACATTTTTATATGTTATTTATGAATGAATTTACACCGTATGAATAAAATTACATTTTTGTACGTAATTTAAATGTGAATTTACATTGCATAACAAAAGTTACATTTTTATATGTAATTTTTATATGAATTTGCACCGTATGGCAAAAATTATATTTTTCTATGTAATTAAAATGTAAATTTACATTGCATGGCGAAAATTACATTTTTCTATGTAGTTTATATATATAAATTAGAATGGCATGACGAAAATTACATTTTTACATGTAATTAAAATGTGAATTTACACTGTATGATAAAAATCGCATTTTTAGATGTAAGTTAAATATGAATTTATGTCGTATGATAGAAATTACATTTTTTATATGTAATTTAAATATGAATTTCCATCGCATCATAAAAATTACATTTTTCTATGTAATTTAAATTGATTTTGTGCCGCATGAGAAAAATTACATTTTTCTATGTAATTTAGATGTGAATTAGAACTGTAAAATAAAAATGACATTTTTCTATGTAATTTATATATGAGTTATAACGGTATGATAAAGATTACATTTTTCAATGAAATTAGAATATGAATTTGAATTGTATTATAACAATTACATTTCTTTATGTAATTGGGACTTGAATTTATAATGTAAAATAAAAATTACATTTTTATAATGTAATAAAGAGGTAAGATTGACATTAAAATTAAAAAATTACATTTTATATGTAATTATAAAAGAGGACTTGCTTTGTAAATTAAAGATTACATTTTAATATGTAATTAGAAAAAGGGATTTGCGATGAAAATTAAAAATAACATTTTTATATGTAATTTAGGATGAGATTTACATTGTAGAATAAAATTTACTTTTTTATATGTAATTAGAAGTCCAGAATTTGCATGATATAGAAAATTACATTTTTATGTAATTAAAAGACGTGAAAACTTGCATCGTATAGAAAAATTACATTTTAATGTAATTAGGAAGGAGAGTTGGTCATAGAATCATTTTATCTTTTTAATACAATTTTAATAAGATAAAGATTGGCACGGTTAAGAAAATTACATTTTTAATGTAATTTAAAAAGTTAAAAATTTTCACTGTAATATTAATTACATTTATAATGTAGTTAAAAAGAAAATTTTACAATGAAACTGAAAGATAGGAAATTTACATTATAATATTGATTATAATTTTAATGTAGTAAAAAGGAACTTTTACGATATGAATAAAAGAAATAAATGGAATGCCATATTAAATTATATTTCGAGAAAATTATATTTTTATTCGACATGGGGAATAAATGACATGCTTATTATCATCTACTGTTAGCGACATTTAAATTGGTTAAATCCATTAACCAATTATTTAATTGTATCGTTATATGAATTGTTGTTGTATGAAAACCCCACACGGGTATTAGGACGATATTTGACTGACACAAATCCCATTGTTAAATGATATGTCGATCGATAGATCGATAGGCTGCGTAAAGCGTTATTATTTAATTTTAACGCTTACACAGTGGAATTTACACACTGGATGTAAATGGATGACTTGATGAATATGTTGTTATTGAAATATATATGATGCGTGTGAAATCCATATAATCCAAATTATATGGTGAATGATTGAGTCGCCCTCAGATTCAGGTGTGCTTTTAAGAAGAATATTTGTACATTATAAATCTTTTTATATAAAGAATATTTTTAATAATTATTTTAGAATATGTTTTCTTTATAATGAATTAACATTTATAGAGAAATACTTTAATTAAGAATATTAGATTTTGAAATTATATTTAGTGATATGAAATAAATTGAGATGTGAAGTGGATTTATCGTGGATGATGTTTTTGAATGACATTTGTCCTTTAATCCAATTTACATTGAAATTATTATTTGGAATTGATAAATCTATTTATAGATTTTAAAAAGGCATGTTCTAAAAATCAAATTTTCCAATTTAATATATAAAATTGGAATTAAGTGGAAATTCGATTGGTAATAGTCGAGATGGGCTTCTGTAACAGAAGATTGATATTATATATGGAACTTAAGAAGCTTTTCCGTTATTCCATGCATACTGTTAATCTGATACAGAAATTTATAGCGATTATGTATTGATTTGATTTCTGTGGAATTCCATATTTTGGAAATGGATTTGAGAGTTTATCATGAACTGTGTTTTAAAGGAAACTAGTTCTTTAACCCGTTTAAGACAAGATTTATTTCTTAAAGTAAACAACCTTGTAATAATGATTTTTGATATCAAATCAAAATTGGAGTTTTAATAAATCTTTCAAGAAAGATTTAAAATTTTATTTTTAGAGTTTATCTTTGATAAAATTAATGAGAATCTTTTAATATGAATATTCTATTTAGAAGAATATTCGGGGTTGGAATGCGGCGTTGGTGTGATTTTATAACATTTGATTTTTAATCACAAAATACGCGAGTTGTTCGGAAAAACCGGGTTAACCCATTCTGAACAATCATCACGACGATCAAGAGTCGAAGATGAAGGTGGTGGTTGAAGACCGAAGGTTTTCATATCGTTGGGATGATGATGACTAGTAGCTTGAATTGGGATTGGCCTCCCAAGGCAAGATATTTAGTAATGATCGTCCAAACGCATTTGGAGATCGACGGATTTGGCTTTCGCTCAGACCCAGAGCATAAGCTTATAAATGGATTGTGTGTCTGACATCGTACTCCATTATATATCATGTTATTAATCTTCTGTCGAATGTATGGATGTTTGGTGGCGGAGAATTTATTCTCTTGCTTAACACTCATTCATATATTTCGGCAAAGATTGGTAGTGTGATATGGAGTGATGATGTGGCATGCTAAGATGCATATGATCAATGCTTTGTTGAAAAGCAGGCCTTGTGGTTATAACGTTACTTCGCGAGCCTCACAAACCGGTTGAGTCTAAAACTGGCGAAGGGAACGCAAGGAGAGCAGCTCGTTTCTTTCTAGCTAGAAGTGGTGTTTGTGTTTTTACACGGCCCGGCATTTTACTTATGTGGATGATGGAATGAGGCGCCTCAGATATTAGGTCCTATAGGACCGGGAAACGTGTGCTTAGGAATTGCCAATCCTCAAAGCTGTATGTGAGGACTGGCCCTGCTGTTTCCAAGGGTTCACTGCGGGGGATCCTGAGACATTAGCTAGAGTGTCTCGAATCGATAAGGATCTCCGCTCTAGCCTTGACTCATGATTGAAATCCAAATTTCCAATACGACCATTACGGACTTAATTGTATTACTAGTACGGAGGCATAATATATGGGTACCTATGCTTCCTATGATTGATACATTATCATTGAAATGTTTTATTAAAACATATACACACTAATAATAATATCTTTTTTTACGTATTTATCATATTTTAATCACCATAAGGTAAAACTCTATCCTCTAGTGTGCGTTGCATTGTGTGATGGGACCTGAGTCTTATGGTGGTTTCATTTTTCTAAAAAGCATTGCATTATTTGACAATTTACTTTACTGTTTTGCACAGCAATCCATTGGAGTAAACCCGTTCCACGTTAGCGGCGTGGTCCTTGGATTTTCCTTATTATCATTAGTTAAAATAGTTAAGAATTCTCACACCAGTCCCATTACTGACCCGTTGTTTGTTTCCACCTTTGCAAACTCGGGTGCCCTCTTTTCCTCACGGGCAGTCGAGTAGTTTGTCTACAGGTTTATCTCTTGAGCAGGATTCTGGATTGAAGCTTATAGTTGTGTCCAGAGCTTAGTTATTTTATTTCCACTGCACTGTATTGTATTATAATTTTTGTAAATTCAATCTTCCGCTTTAATATAATTCGATGTACTCTGATATTCTGTACTCTGATGTTACGTTATTATGATGTAATAAAAGTCTGCTGTTATTTGTTTTAATGTTGTTGTATACCCAAAGTTGATGTATTCGAGGGTTCCTGACTTTTGGATCAGGCCTGTGTGGTTTATGGTCGATTCAAAGGGCGGGAACTGTCGGGTCATCACATCCGTGAAGAGAAATTGACTTCAGGATCGATCTAGTTCTAAATGCAAGGCCTGTTTTGCATGCTATTTGAAGAATGACATTGATAGAGGAAGAAGAATTGAGCAATCAAACTAAACAGGTTTTATGGAAAGGTCTGATCAGGCCTAGCTTTCCAAATTGGGGTGCAGCAGTAGTGTTTGTTCCAAAGTCAGATGGTACTCTCAGATTATGTGTTGATTACTGAGACCTCAACAAACAGACACTAAAGAATAAATATCCATTGCCACGTATTAATGATTTATTAGATCGTTTTAATGGAGCGCAAGTATTTTCTAGAATACAGGTTTCCATCAACTGCAAATTGCTGAAGAATGTGTTCCTTTGATTGCTTTCAGAGGTCTAGACATATTTTATGAGTGGTTAGTAATGTCGTTCGGCTTATGTAATGCTCTTGCTTATTTTTTGGATTTAATGAACAAAGTATTCCGCGATGTCTTGAATAAATTTATGCTGGTTTTCATTAACGACATGTTAATCTTCTCTAAGTCAACTGCCGAGCATGAGAAGCATTTGGAAGAAGTTTTGGAAATTCTGAGAAAGAATGTTTTAAAAGCCAAATTTTCCAAATGCATATTCTGGCAAGAAGAAATAAAGTTCCTCCGTCATGTAGTATCGAAGGATGAAATTTCAGAGGATCCAAGTAAAATCACAGCCATTCGAGATTGGAAGCTGCCTAGCACGCCTACAGAAGTCAGAAATTTTCCAGGATTGGCTGGCTATTATCGAAAAATCATTAAAGATTTTTCGAAGCAATCTTATCCATTAACGAAGCTTACCAAGAAGCATACAAGGTTTAATTGGACGCCTAAATGTGAGGCAGCTTTCCAAGAGCTGAAACTAAGGTTGACTACTACTCCAGTGTTGACTATTATTGACGGCAATCAAGATTTGACCTTCTTTACAGATGCTTCTACTGAAGGTGTCGGTGCGGTATTAATGCAAAGGGGCAAAGTAGTTGCTTATGCTAGCTGTTAGTTGAAGCCGCATGAGAAGAGATATCCTACTCATGAAAATGAGTTGTTAGCCATCGCGTTTACTTTAAAAATATGGAGGCACTATCTTTTGGGTGAGTAGTTCGAATTATATATAGATCATAAGTCATTAAAGTATCAGTTCACCCAGAAGGATTTGAATTTGAGGCAACAGCGTTGGTTAGAATTTCTTGCGGCATACGATCAAGATATTTTGTTTACTCCAGGGAAAGCCAATGTTGTAGCAGATGCGCTTAGCAGAAAGAATGCCATTATCGCTAATCTCATAATTACGCCTTCATTGATTAACGAAATCTCTGCTCTTCAGAAAGATGATGAATTTATTCACAGGATTTGTAAAAGATTTCGGGAAGGCGAACCCTCGAGTTTCCAGATTGATAACAAAGGAGTTCTGAGGTTATTAGGCCGAATTTTTGTTTCGAATATTCCTGAGCTCAGAAGGGAAGTGATAGATGAATGTCACAAATCCAAGTTGAGTATTCATCCATGGGTGAGCAAGATGTATCATGATCTCAAGCGCGTGTTCTGGTGGAAATATATGAAAAGATACATTTCCATATATGTTAGTAGGTGTTCTACTTGCCAACAACTCAATAGTGATCAGAAAAAACCTGTCGGATTGTTACAACTAGTAGAGGTTCCAAATTGGAAGTGGGATCAAATTTTCATGGATTTCGTTGATGTTTTTCCCCAAAGAAGGAAAGGCAATGACAGTATTCTGACAAATTGGAAGGGTGATCGTAGATCGTTTTACGAAGAACGGCCATTTAATTCCTGTGAAGCCTACTAGAACAGCTCGAAGTCTGGCGCATATTTACTTCAAAGAAATTGTCAGAATACATGGAGTTCCCAGTAGCATTGTTAGTGATCTTGATCCGATATTCGCTAGTAAATTCGGGGAAGCATTCCAGGTAGAGCTGGGGACAAAGTTAAATCTGAACACCGCATATCATTCTCAAATAGATGACCAAACCGAGAGGGTAAACCGTATACTAGAAGACTTGTTATAGGCATATTCTTGATTATTCCGGATCATGGGAAAATAACTTGCATTTGGTTGAGTTTTCATATAATAAAAGTTACCAAGCAAGCTTACAAATGTCTCCATTTGAAGAATTGTATGGCAGGCCATGTAGATCTCCCGCATATTGGGTAGAACTAGGCAATCAACTAGTATTGGGTCCCGACATTATTCGAGAAGCTTGGGATAAAGTCGAATTCATTAAGAACCGTTTCCAAACAGCTCAGAGCCGACAGAAGAGTTATGCAGATTCGAGAAGAAGGAATTAAGAATTTGTTGTTTGTGATTTTGTGTACTTGAGAGTTTCTCCTTTGAGAGGAGTAGTTCGTTTCGGGAAGACAGGGAAGTTGGCACCTCGATTTATTGGTCCATTTCCTGTACTTGAGAGAATTGGAACTCTTACTTACAAGGTTCAGTTGACTGACTGGTAGCTAGGAGTACATGATGTATTTCACATGTCTCGACTTCGAAAGCATGACATGATCCAAACTTGGTAGTGGAAGAAGCAGTGCTCCAAGCTTATCAGTGAGAAGAGAGCCACTGAAATTATTGGCAGAGAAACCAGAGTTCTGAGAAACAAGAGAATCCATTTAGTCAAAGTGCAGAGGAGCGGAGATCCTAAAGACTGTACATAGGAGACGAAAGATAGCATTAAGCAGGCTTATCCCCAGTGCTGAGTGGACATCTCTGATTAGCTCTGGTGCAAGGTACATTTACAATATTTTGCATTTCCGTTTTGTTTCCTTCTTTACTGTTGTTTCCTTTTCGGGGACGAAAAGTTTCTAAGTGGGGGAGACTGTAACCACCCGGAAAATCATAACCAATTTTTAGAAATTTTAATAGAAATTTTCTCAGAATTTAAAAATTCCATTTTTAAATAATAACAAAGCTATTAAAAATAGCCAATTTGCAAACGACCTTAATTTTCGGCGAAACTACTTCTGTTGGATCCGGAATGTCTAATTATTGCAAGATTCCAATTTTCATAATTTTTGGAATTAATATGTGAGCGTAGTAAATCAAAACGTGTTTTGTCAATTTTAGTCAAATTGGATTGACCGGAAAATGGCCATTTTCAAACGGTCACCAAATTTGATGAAAATAATTTTGTTAAGACCGTATCGTCAAAACATAGCTAGATTTATTTTTCGGGAATTAATGGAATCAGTATGTGGCCCCTGTAAATTAAAATGTTCGTACAAATCTAATATTTAATGTTTTATATTTTAACTTAAAGAAAAACTGACTGAAACAGTCGAGTGGGCTTACAAAACATAGTCCTTTGTGTCTGTAATGGGGGTATTTTGCTGGGGGCGAGACTCGTTGGGTTTTGTTTGGAGTTCAAGACGTTAAAATTCAAATTGTAGAACCAATAGAATAAAATATTTATATAAATATATATAATATCCTTTGGCCAAAATGAAACCCCAGTGCTCCTCACAAGTTAGCCGCCAGAAACTAAATTAATGGCCATCGTGCTCCCTCCTTCTCCCTCGTTTTTCTCCTAAACTGTGCCTTCATACTCAAAATTCATATAAGGCAAAACTGAAGCCCTTCACGAGCTCTAGAAAATGAACCGCAGTGATGGAGTTTAGTCGCTCGTAGTAGCCAGAATTCCCCTTGAAAACCGCACCGTTCGTGGCCTTAATCCCAGTACCAGAGGCCGTCGCACCTGACAACACCACCAGGCGCAGGAGGGAGACGTATAGAGGCTTCATGGGGCGACCGTCGATTGTCTTCCGGTGCCTCGATCTGAGTGCGGCGGTGGAACTTAGCAAGTGACGGGTTTTGGTTTGGTTCCATAAAGAACATCGGACCTAGAACAGATCGTGGAAGGGAGAGGGTTTAGAAATTAATTAATGTAATTATTTAATTAATTATCTCAGTTAGTGACTATTAAATTTATTCGAACTTGAAAAATTAGTATCATTTTAATTCGGTATCAGAATTACGCAAATTCAGGTTCGTTCGGGTCGAGTTGATGAGCACTACATTTCAGAACTAACTGGAACAGATTTGGTGCTTTCTACAATTTTAAAAGGAATAAAATGCAATGAGATATTTCTAAATTCAAAAATAAACAAATAAAATTTTATTATGTTGCGAATGGAGTTTAGTAGCTCCCGACACCGTCATCCACAGACCATGGACAACTTGAATGTATTGTGGTGTGAAATTGATTGTGATTGTTGTTGATTAATTGTGGTTGAAATGAAATTGGTTGTGATTATGGTAAATTCACAGTGTTATGAAAATTAATTGTATTATGAAAATAAAACCCTTGTATCGCCACGAGGCCTAGGATAGAAGAGGAGCCGTACTAGGGACGGTGCTGGTTTTAAAATTACCCTGCCGTTATAATGCCGAAATTTTCTGAAATATTCATGTGTTGTAATATATTCATATATGAAATGAAATTTGTTCGAACAATAAATATCACATTTTTATTATATGTACAAAATATGTAAAATATTCATGTATGGATAAAATTGTAAAAATGATCATTATTGGAAATGAAAATATGTTAACAATAAAAAACACATTTTTATTGTATGAATAGAATATATGAAAATGATCATTGTTTGAAATAAAAACATGTTAACAGAAAATTACATTTTATTGTATATAAGAAATATGAAATATGCATTTTTTGAAATAAAAAAAAAGTTTAACAATAAAAAGCTACATTTTTATTGTGTATAAGAAATGATGAAAAATATTCGTTTCTTGAAATATAATGTTTAACATTAAAATTAATTTTTTTTTATGTAATAAGGAAGCATTAAAAATATTCAAGTTTGGATAATATTGTATTAACATTAAAATTACATTTTCAATGCAAGAAGGAATCATTAAAATATTAATTTCTTGAAATATAATGTGTTAAGTTACATTTCTTATATAAGAAGGAAGCATTAATAATATTCAAGTTCGAATGAAAATATTTTAACATTAAAATCACATTTTTAGTGTAACGATGAATTCTATAAATAGATTCAAGGATGATAAGAATATGTTAACATTAAAAATCACATTTTAATGTAAAGATGAATTCTTTATAAAGATTCAAGTATGATAAGAATATGCTAGCATTAAAAATCACATTTGTAATGTAAAGATGAATTCTTTAAAAAGATTCAAGTATGATAAAAATGTGTTAACATTAAAAATCACATTTTTAATGTAAAGATGAATTCTTTAAAAAGATTCAATTATGATAAGAATATGTTGTAACATTGAAAATTTATCTTATTAATGTAAAGATTATTCATAAGAAAAAGATTCTAGTTTGAAAATATGTTGAAACATTAAAAATCACATTTTTAATGTAAAGATGAATTGTTTAAAA
Source organism: Allium sativum (assembly GCA_030737875.1). NCBI lineage: Eukaryota > Viridiplantae > Streptophyta > Magnoliopsida > Asparagales > Amaryllidaceae > Allium > Allium sativum. The sequence goes on from CM060924.1 coordinate 1,026,530,834, forward strand.
AGATTCAAGTATGATAAGAATATGTTAACATTAAAAATCACATTTTTAATGTACAGATGAATTCTTTAAAAAGATTCAAGTATGATAAGAGTATGTTGTAACATTAAAAATTTACATTGTTAATGTAAAGATGATTCATAAGAAAAAGATTCTAGTTTGAAAATATGTTGTAACATTAAAAATCACATTTTTAATATAAAGATGATTTGTTTAAAAAGATTCAAATTTGAAAACATTTTATCATTTAAATTTACATTTTTAATGTAAGAATTAATCATAAGATAAAGATTCTAGTTTGAAAATATGTTTTAACATTAAAAATTAACATTATTAATGCAAAGATGATTCATAAGAAAAAGATTCAAGTTTGAAAAACAAGTTGACATTAAAATTTTACATTTTAAATGTAGGAAGGAATCATTTGGTAAATATGTTTTGTTAGATCAGAACATTGATCATTGACATGTTAGCAAAATTAGAAAAGAACCATGTGTTAAAATATATTTTTGTTAGATAAAAATATTTTTTTAACATGTGTATGAAGTGTACCAAATTTACATGTTTAGAGAATAAATGATTTTGAAATCATCGAAAGAATTATATATATGTATATATATATATATATATATATGTATATGTATATATACAGGAAAATATTTACAAGGACCAAAGTGAAGGCCTTTTTTATCCATAAGGACAGCCCACTAAAATTTTATTCAGAAGGACAATACACTGTTTCTCTTTTTCTTCACGTGCGCTTATTTCTTCTTCCTCCGCTCCCGATTCACGTCCGCTCCATCTTTAAAACAATCGAATCCAAAAATCACAAAAATTCGAATCCACAACAATTCATAAATCATGAAAATCAAAAGGACATCAGAATCGAAATTGCAATCGAACCCAAAAATTCGAATCCATAAATCACTCGAAAAAGAAACCCTCGAAAACAAAAAAAAATTCCAACAACAAAAATCCATTGGAAATCACAATTGAAAGGAATAAAAATATTTTTCAAATGATGGAAAAAGCAATTGAAGAAGTCGAAATTGTTGAAACGATTTTTTCGTGATTGGAAATGTTTTTTTTTCGTTACTAGTATAGCAGTTCGTAGGTATCATTTTGCTATTTTTTAAGTATCATTTTTCTATTTTAACTTTAAAACATAGCAGCAGTTTTTAGGTATCATTTTCCTATTTTTTAGGTATCATTTTTACTGTAGCTTATGTGTTAGGTTAAACATCACAACAGTTTTAAGGTATCATTTATATATTTTTTAAGGTATCATTTTTAGAGTAATTTCTCTGTATGTTAAACATTACTGCAATTTGAAGGTATCGATTTTATATTTTTTAAGGTACCATTTTAACTGTAATTTATGAGTTTTGTTAAACATCATAGCAGTTTTAAGGTATCATTTTTATATTTTTTAAGGTATCATTTTTACTGTAGTTTATGTGTTATGTTAAACATCACCGCAGTTTTAAGGTATCATTTTTATATTTTTTAAGGTATCATTTTTAGTGTAATTTATGTGTTATATTTATATACGTCTTTATTTTATGTGGTAATTTTTGTGATGGTGTACTGTTACAAAATTATGTTGGTATCAGTTTTGATTGTGTGTGAAATACTTGCAGATATTGCATGCTGTTGGAATTTACTTGAATTCAAGACTGGATTGAGTACAAGTAAAAATAAATGCATTAATTCATGCCTGAAATTGATACTCATACACTATAGGAAAAAAAAAACAGAATACTGATAATTACCATGGCCTAAAACTGATGCCTAAACACTGTCAACAAATAAAATAATTAAAACTGATACCTTATGCGACATAAAACTGATATCTATAAACTGCACAAAAAATAATTAAAAAAATGATACTTAGAATGATTTAAAACTGATGCCAGTTCCTGTTACAATACAATTTCAGTTTTAAATGAAAGTAGTTGATATTGTTTTGCATTTGTGTAATGACTGGATTGATGTGATAAACACAAATCTTGCTTATGTTGTGAAGATAAAATAATGAAAAAAAATTTATATCACAATTTGATTGATTAAAATGAAATATGCTCGACTTAGTTTCAAAGCTGATACAACAATATAACTTCAAAAATTAACACAGCAAAAAAATCTCATGAAAAAAAATATAACGCAGTTAAAACTATAAAAATGATACCTAAAAAAATAGCAAACTGATACCTAAAAACTGCTGCTATGTTTTAAAGTTAAAACATGAAAAATGTATACCTGAAAAAATAGCAAACTGATACCTAAAAACTGCTGCTATGTTTTAAAGTTAAAACATGAAAAATGTTACCTAGAAAAATAGAAAAACGATACCTAAAAACTGCTACTATGTTTTAAAGTTAAAACATGAAAAATGTTACCTAGAAAAATAAAAAAACGATACCTAAAAACTGCTGCTATGTTTTACAGTTAAAACAGGAAAAATGATACCTAAAAAAATAGCAAAATGATACCCACGAACTGCTATACTAGTAACGAAAAAAAAAATATTTCCAACCTAAAATAATTGTTTCAACAATTTAGACTTCTTCAATTGTGCTTTCCATAGTTTGAAATATTTTTTTTTCATTCATTTGTGATTTCCAAAGGATTTTTGTTGTTCAACCTATTTTTTTGTTTTCTAGGGTTTCTGTTTCGGCTGATTTTTGGTCGTGATTTTGATTTCGTGATGATTGTCTACGATTGTGAATTTTGATTCTATTGTCTTATGATATTTGTGATTTCAACGATTTATGATTTAGTGATTTTTGTGATTTCGTGATAAACGATGAAATATATAAAGCCGTGCTAACTAGATATGCACCATTTTGACGTGAACGATATCTATATCGATTTTATTCGTTTTTATAATGAATATAGTAAAGGAATTGATTTCAAAATATAATATTTTGAAAATACTATCATTTATATATCGGTGAAATGGAATATTCAATTTTGATTTGAAATTGAATATGAAGTTGAAATTGTTTTGAAAACGAATTTTGTAACAACCCGGAAATGCAAGCCAATTTAAAAATTTTATTTTGGCAATTTTGGAGAATTTTGAATATTTAAAATGAATTATTTTAAATAATAACGACTAGAAATTTAATTTGAATAGAAATAGAACGTATATATTTATATACGTCGTCGTTAGAATATAAATATATATATATATATAAAAGGAATTGAAAATGGCGCGGTAGTTCGATAATTCGATTTCAAACTTCAAATGAATTTACCGGGTGCAGAATAAACCGGATTTTAGCGAAACCAAAAATAATTGAATCAGCTTACGATACATATCCCATTGTATTTGGAATGGAGGCATTTAGTTGTGGACGGCAGGTGGTGGGTTTCGTTTCGAGTTCGAATGAAAAAGTTTCTTTTTAGAATTAAAATAAAATAAAATATATAAATTCACATATAGGCCCCCTCCCCCTTTTCTTCTCCTCAGTCAAGCCCATTCGAAAAAAACCCCCAACCCTAAGCCCGTCGTGCCCCCCCCCCCCGATTCGCTCGTCGTCGCTGCTCCGGGTGGGTGCCACCACCGGAAACCCCTCCCCCCTCCTTGCCACGACGCCGGAGACATTCCCCCATTCCACTTCGAGATGGTGACCAAACCCCTCCCCAAATCGCCTGTTCCCTCCACCCAGCTCGTAACCCCGACCGTCGATCAGCCAAGCCCCCCCCCCCATGACCACTTCGAGACCGCCTCCGGCCCACCACCAGACTCCGGTGAAGCCATTCCCCCCGCCTCCGAAAATCAGTAAGTTTTATTAATTTAATTTTATTATAAATCGATGTGTTAAAATCTGATTGTAAGTAGATGATATAGGATAAAAAAATATACGTTTTTATATAGATAGATTAGTGTTAAAAATACGATTTCTACTTGTAGGAAAAAAATAAAATATGATTTTTATTTATGAAAGTTAGGATTTATAAACATGAAAGCAATGATTCTTATGTTAGAAAGAAAGCGAATTTTATTTTATGAAAGCTATGATTTCATATGAGAAAAAAATTCGATTTTTATATATTGAATAGCAAAGTAAAAATTCGATTTTTAAAGTAAAAATTCGATTTTTATATATTGAATAGCAAAGAAAAAATTCGATTTTTATATATTGAATAGCAAAGTAAAAATTCGATTTTTATATATTGAATAGCAAAGTAAAAATTCAATTTTTATATATTGAATAGCAAAGTAAAAATTCGATTTTTATATATTGAATAGCAAAATAAAAATTCGATTTTTATATATTGAATAGCGAAGTAAAAATTCGATTTTTATATATTGAATTGCAAAGTAAAAATTCAATTTTATATATTGAATAGCAAAGTAAAAATTCGATTTTTATATATGTAGCGACTACGGATGGTGAAATTGACAAAAGGCGAGCACGACGAAGATTTCTACCTATGAAGAGTCTTGACATTTGGTTTAGCTAGTCGGTGAGAACTTCTCACTTTAAATTTTCTTTTCTAGTTAAAAATATATACTAGGATGTAGACGGTGCTTAGCAGCACCCAACACCCGTCATCCATAGACCACGGATGGCTTGTATGTTCGATGTGTTTTGAAAATTGATTGTGTGATGTGAAATGAAATAAAATATTTATATAGTTAAAAATATTTGATCGTTAAAAATATTATTTTTAACGTGTGTGTGCGAATAAAAATATGTGTTTGTTGATTTGAAAACCCACACGGGTGTTGGGATGATATTGGGCGCACACTAATCCCAATTGTTTAGTAATTTGTCGATCATTTGATTGACAGGCTGTGTAAGCGTTAATTAGTTATATCTAATGCTTATGCAGTTGTGTGGTGCACTCTGGATGATGGTTGATTCTTAATCGTTTCTATTATATACATGTGTCGTGTAGAATCCGTATAATTAACATTATATGGTAATTGATTGGGCCTCATTCCAATTGGGAAACGAAAGAATGGAATAAAATAAAGATTCATGTATTGAATAGAATATATAGTCATGTGTTGACGATAATCATGTGTTGAAAATTATCATGTGTTGAAAGAAATATTTTAACAATAAAATTTACATCTTTATCATACTTAAATTAGAAACTAACTAGAAAATAGATAAGATGAGTGGTTTCCTGAGTATTGATCTGATATTGGATTCGGCCTTCGGGGTTAATAAGTAGGGAATCATTCTCTTACTACTTTACAGTTGGAGCCTGATTTAAAAATCAAACGATAGATACCATAGTTTTATAAAATATATTAAATAATATAAATACTTATGTGTTGACAGTGCTCATGTGCTGAGAATATTCATGTGTTGAAAGAAATATAGATTCATGTGTTGAATAGAATAAATATTCATTTGTTGAATAGAATAACGAATTTATTGAAAAATATATAAAGCCGTGTTGATTTGAAATTCGCTATTTTGACGTGGGCGATATTTATATCGATTATATTCGTTTTTAAAATAATTATAGAAAAAGAAGTGATCTCAAAATATAACGTTTTGAAAATATTATCATTTGTATATCGATGATGTGGAATATTCAATTTTGATTCAAAATTGAATATGAAGTTGAAATCGTTTCGAAAACGAATTTAAAACGATATATAAAATACGTTTTAAAAGGAAATCAATGAAATATACATATATATATAATATATATATATATAGTATACATAATGGCCTGAATAGAACGCGCCGCGCTGCGGCAGTTCGTGAATTTCGACCATTGACTTCGAATTAACGTTGCGGGAGATTCGACCATTTAACTTTCAAAATACCTTTTGAAAGGAATGATAATCTTTATATCAAAACTATTTTGATATTATAATAATGTCTAAATCAAGTAGATAACAATCTAGTGGAACGTTTGCATCTCACGTTCCACAGATATAATATACAATCATAAACCGCAAGCACGTATTGGGTATTTGATTTCCAACTATGACAAGATATGGAACCACCTTCCGCTGGTGTATCTCTAGAGGAGAATACACCGAGTTCAACAAGAACATCTTGCAACTCAGCCACACATGACCAACCACTCATTCTGCTTGAGTGTATCGAATGTATATCACCAACAGTTGGGATCAGCAACCGTTTCCTGAATGGGACAGCATCGACAATAGATTTTTAGAAGTAAATGAAACTCTAGATCAGGTGATTATACACCCTAATAGGTGCGACCTACATAGCCATCCTGCCTGCCCGATTTCTGTCATTTACCTGTTGTTGAGGCCAAAGGCTACGATTTCTCATCGCATCAGATTCACTTCGAATGTCACATTGTCAGATCCATCGAAAGTCACTAATTGACGTCTACAACAGTACATTATGTGTCAGCTAAAATAAGTTTCCTTCTCCGCTTCCACTCTTGGAACGGTTGAAGAAATCAATATACGTGACCTTTTTGGAAATACTCTGTCAGACATTCATCCAAACAAGTCACCCAGGAACAGGATGAATCGAAGGCACAATTTCTATTAATAGAAAAAGTCCTTGCACTCTACTCCATCTTCGATTATCTTCATATAATCTGGTTCGCAACGCTACTGCCAATACGGAGTGGTTCTTCGGATAATACTCCAACCGGTCTCTCCATATTGACAACGTTGGTCAAAACTTCGATAGTCTGTGATTTAACTATCGAATAAAAACAAGTGTTTCGATAGTCGATGATTTAACTATCGAAGAAAACAAGTGTTCATCCAATTATCGAACAATCACTAAGCCCTTAATTAATATTCCATTAATTAAATCACTTTTCCATTTCTTTACCAATATTTGTTAATAGAATATTTTCAGTAACCATATTGGCCTTTTACGTTATTTGGAAAACATTTCTGAATATCGCCTTCCTTTATTTTCTAAACTTTAGAAAATATATGCTATTTAATATTGGAAAATATTCCAATTACTTATCTCTTTTCCGATCTCGTTTATTTCTATACTTAGGAAATATTTATTAATCTATTTCTGAGTTTACACTTATTTGGGTTAAAACGGATGTTATGTAAAACATCGTTACGACAACCCAAATACTATATGCAACTAACTCTTATTCAACATTGATCTTCAAGCCTGAAATCTTACTATTTATTTGTTAATAATGAAATCAATCAAGTTGGGGTACAACTACCTATCAGAACTTGACAGAATAACATTTATAACGTCAAAACAGATATGACTATTTACTCGAATAATCAATACCATACAACTACTTATTCACTTTTAAAACACGTACACGCTTCTCTTTCTATTCTTACTAGATTTTATTCTTAGATTTCCTTTTTGATTAAACTATCCTATTTTTAAGTTCGCTTCCTTATCGACTTCTATATATATTGATATATAAAATCCTAGTTATCAGATTTTCTTAAAAATATTCTAACTCCTTAAATTCCAAGAAAAATTCGCCATAACCTCCTTTGTACCGGGAGTATCAGGAAAATCCCCAAACAGCCACACAGGCCTTTTCCAATCTAAAAGGAAAAGAAAAGCCAAGAAGCTTGCCGATACAGCGCATAAAATCTCATACGTGAATTAAATTCATAACTTTTTGTCGGGAATTCTATTTATTTCACTTCTATACTTTATTCCAAACCTGTCTCCTGTATATCTATACCTGTCCAATTTAACTCAACTATACTCGATCGTTTACCTCAATTCGTTAATTAATTTGTAAATTAACTCTTTAGTCTATTTCACTTTCTATATTCAATTTCCATTTCAACTCTATTTAAATTTCAAATATTCAAACACCATTTAAATTCTATTTGAATTCTATTGATTCAAATTTCATTTTAACTTTCTATATTCAATTTCATTTTAATTTCAATATTCAAATCCTACATTTGAATTTCCTTTATATTTTCTATATTCAAATTCTATATTTGAATTCCATTTGAATTTCTATATTCAAATTCTATTTGAATTTCTATATTCAAACTTTGTTCTAATTCCATTGAATTTCATATATTCAAACTCCCTTTGAATTTCTATATTCAATTTCTATTTCAATTCTATTTGAATCTTCTATATTCAAATTTCAAATTCAATTATATGCATTATTTATAAACAACGTTTATACCTTCACTTAAAATCCCCTATTATATATTTATAAACAAAGTTTATAAATTCAATTCAAATCCCACATTGTAATTTATAAACAGAGTGTAACGACCCGGATTTTAGGCGACTTTGGTTATCGACGTAAGCTCGACGTCGATAACCAAACCATCGAAAAATCCCGGTAGTAAATGAAAGAAATTAGAGGGTGAGGATAGATAATATAGAAACTTAGAATAGAAGAAGAAGAAGAACACAACATCAGAGTAACACGAACCTCACAGCGGAACGAATAACATATAATAGATAACATAACTTTCAAATATAACAGTTATGTATACAATAACACTTATCAGAGTACAGCACTTACAACACTGCGGAAATAAACTATAGCTATATGATTCTGAAGCCTCCTGCTCCAGCTCTTCAATGTATCTGCAAATCCCGACTACTTGACTGCCCGTACAAATTTAGGCACCCAAGAGTTTAGGGAAAACAACAAAGTAAACTCCGGGTCAGTCATGGGACTGGTATGAGTAAAACAGTTTAAACAGGTATATGAACAAGTAAACGATATCTCATAAGACCACGCCGTAGAACGGAATGGGTTTTTCCCTTATGAGAATCCAAAGTATCTTTATATCAAAAACCTTTTGATATTATAATAATGTCTATGTACAAATAGATATCAACTAGCAGAAACGCTTTCATCTCACGTTCTACATATATAGTATACAATCAAAATCGCAAGCACATATTGGATAATGGATTTCCAACTATGACAAGGTATGGAACCACCTTCCGATCAGTGTACTCTAGGAACGATACACTGGAGTTCAACAAGAACATCTTGTAACTCAGCCACACATGACCGACCACTCATTTCGCTTGAGTGTATCGAATGTATATCACCAACGGTTGGGATCAGCAACCGTTCCCGTATATATATGGGACAGCATTGATAGATTAAAAGAAGCAAATGAATATTCTCTAGATAGGTGATTATACACCCTACTTCGGTGCGACCGACTTAGCCATGCTGCCTGCCCGATTTCTTTCATTTACCGGATGTGAGGCTAGAAGCTACGCTTATATTTTCACATACCACATCTTCATTCACTTAGAAATGTCACATCGTCATACCCGCCAAATCACAAATTGACTTATCCAAAAATAACACGGGTATACAGCTAAGAGAAACGAATTCCTCCGCCACCAAACGTGAATACGTTTGAACAGATCAACTTACGCGATCTATTGGATATACTCTGTCAGACCTTCGTCCATACAAGTTGTCCTGGGACTGGACAAACCAATGGCAATATTCTGTAAACAGGATAGCCCTTGCATTTTACTCCGTCTTCAATTATCTTTGGCATATATGAGTCGCAACGCTTATGCTAATACAGAGTGGTTCTATGGATAATAATCCAACCGGTCTCTCCATATTAACAACGTTAAAATGGTCAAAACTTCGATAGTCTGTGATTTAACTATCAAATGAAAACATGTCCGTGTACAAACAACGATCTTATTTCCAAATGGAAATTATATCGATCAATCATCAATCACTACCAACCCACAACTATCAGACTCTAACTGTAAACTAATAAGAGAACAACTTCCCAAGTATAAACCCCGAAGGCCGAAACAAACATCAGATCGATACTCAGAAAACTGTTCAACATAACTAATCTCCAGTCAACTTCTAATTTTGTTTAACTCTATATTCTTTAACTCCATTCACTTAACTCTAACTGTTTACTCTAATCGATTAATTCTAACTGATTAACTCCAACTGGTTAACTCTACCTAATTAACTCTACTGAACAGGTTAACTCTATTCAACTAACTCGACTAATTCAACTCGATTACCCTAACTTGATTTACTTATCTCGATTTACTGAACTAATCACTTTGATTAACTCGACTAATTCAAATCGATTACCCTAACTTGATTTACTTATCTCGATTAACTGAACTAATCACTTTGATTAACTCGACTAATTCACTTTGGTTAACTTAACCAATTCACTTAGTTTAACCTAACTATTCACTTAACTCCTGTCGAATAGACTATATTCGATAACTCCTCTAACTCTATTCGAATAAACTATATTCAATTAACTCCTTTACTCTATTTGAATAAACTATATTCGATTAACTCCTTTGATTTAACTCTAATCGATTAACTCCCTTCGATGAACTAACATCGATACTCCTTTCGATGAAACTAACATCGATTAACTCCTTTCGATGAAACTAACATCGATTAACTCCTATCGATTACCATATTCGATTTACTTTATTCACTTTATAAAGATTTCCTTTTTAACAACGTTTTATTCATTTGAAAAGATTTACTTTTAAATAATGGTTCTACACTTTAAAAATGATTTCCCTTTTTAACAACGTTTTCTTTTCAATTCTATTTGTAAATGGTTTACAAATATTTCCTTTTCAAATTTATTCTTGAAATATTCTAACTCCTTAAATTCTCGGGAAAATTCGCCATAACCTCCTTTGTATCGGGAGCATCGGGAAAATCCCCAAACCGCTACACAAGCCTTTCCATTCAAAAGAAAATGTTTTGAAATTTTTTTTTTTTTTTTTGAATATCTCCTATTTATAAATATCCCAATTTATAAATATTCCTTATTTAAAAATATTCGAATTTTTAAATATCTCTTATTCAATATCACTTTGAAAAATCTCCTTTATCTACATTCCGGTATGTCATGGTATTCAATCATATCAAATCACGATGTCTAATCTCGTCCATACACACACAATCAACAACAGGTTATAATTCACATCATATATTAGAATATATGAAAAAATAACTGTTGAGGAATCCAGTCGTATTCCTCCAACCTGTTTCCCTGCATCACAGACGTTAGACAATATAGATAACATCACTTTCAGTTTCATATGATATATTCTGTTAAACATAATCAAATATAGAAATTCACTAACTGACTAGCAGTTCAATCAAACAGTCAACACACAGTCAATCAGACAATTTCTAACAGTTCTAAAAATACAACATGAAATTATAAACTGTTCGGAGTTGGTGAGATTTACGCACATTGTCGCGTTAACCGTAAATAATCGGTTTGCGTTCTTTGATTGCGACGGACAATTTATTTCGCCATAAATTGTAACGAGTTCGGATCCACTCCCAGTCAGTCTCATTGTGTTGCTCCCGTCCATACGATCATGTCGGATCTTTTTTCGCTGAATTCCGTCTACGTATGACCAAGTTATAGTATTACGAAGTTTTGAACACTTTTAAATAAATAATTAACTTGGATTTTAAATCTTCTAAAGGGCCTCACCCATTTATATTGGGCCCAACGCTTCCAACTATGAAGAAAATAAAACCCGACCCTACTGCCTTCTTTCCCCAAATTCACTAACGAACTCGTTCCTCTCCAGTATTTCCCCTAACCCGTTTTGACCCCTCGTTGACCGCAAATACCTCCTTCTCCGATCACCAAACTCCGGCGCAACCACCACCGTATCATTCCTCATCCAACTCCACACCTGACGACCACCACCCTGGTAACCTCGACGCCCCTTCCATCCTTGCGTCGTCCAGTTCAGACCCGTCAGTACAATGCAAGCCGCGACTCATTTTGGTCTGAAAACAACCAAATCTTGGCAAGCACACTCGGTTTGATCTCCTCTACACCAAAATACACTCGATTCCTACATCGATGGCTCAAAATCAAAACAAATCATAATCCTACTTTCGCTGTTACCAAACCAGCGAGCCAATTGAAGTTCGAACCCCACAATATACCCACCAGATTGAAGAGGAGGGCTGTAGAAGCTTGAATACAAGGCCATTTGGATTTATAGTATTTACTTGGATTTTCTTTTGGGTTTGTTTGGATTTTCGAAGGAGGGGGTTCACGATTTATTCTGGAGGCGGTATTTTGGTTGACTAGGAAGATGAGCAACTAGGTGTTAGGGATGGTGGACCGTATTTATAGGAAGGTTTCTAGATATTTTCCTTGATCCAATTTGTGGCCGAGAACTCCTTTGGTGGCAGCTACAAAAAAAAGAGAACGTGGACTTCTTTTTTTTACGTTATACTTATGATATAGGCTTAGATATTGTATATCCATTTTCGTAAATTCCATTCATATACAACTGCTATGGACAGAGTTGATCATACCATTGTGACGACCAACGTACCACGATCCCAAAGATATAATAATACCGGTAGGTGGACTCATATTTTGAAACTTCAAAATGTTGATTTCAGGGTGCGAAATACTTCAAATAAAAAGTCGCATATTTAATTAATTAAAAATTACCATAAAATTCTAAAAATTAAATTATCGTTATGTCTCTAAAGAACCTTGTCTAAATTCAAACCCGATCTCTAGTTATATCGTATAAACCGTTACAGTCGATAAACGATTCTATAACGACTATTTTAAAATTTGATTTGGACATATCTCAAAATCTACACGACGAAATCCCGATTTTTCTCTTCCACTAGAAAGATATACTCCACCAGCTCCACACATTTCTTATTTCATAGAAATCCGATTTAAAACGAATCCTGTACATTCAGTTGAAGTTCAAATCGCCAATTTACGAACTGCAGCGCCATTTCAAGCTCGTTTATAAATATATTATAAACTATACGTTCAACTGTCGTTGATTGAATATATTCGTTATTATATTTCGAATCGAAACTCAACCACATCTCGTAACAATTCAATTCACACTCTATTGTGAATTCTACTATTTCTGACTATTTCGATATTTATAATTTATTATTCATTATAATTATTTATTAAATATTCAATATTATTCAATTAAACGATCATTAACTTCTCTAAATGACCAATTATATAATTAAATAAATTAATTATATATCTCTAAAAATGCGGGTCATTACATTCTTCCCCACTTAAAATAATTTCGTCCTCGAAATTGCTAAGTTAGAGGACGACCCTATCTATTGGAATTCCTAAGATTTGTTTACCCCTTGTTTCTGATTTCAACTGAACCAATTAATATCGACTAAAATATTAATTCCTTCCGACTAACTAAAATTTTCAAAAATTCTGAAAATTTTCTAACGCCTTAACTTTTCAAAAAAATCGCCAGCACCTCCTTTGTACTGGTCAATATCTCAAACTCCAACTCGCCTCTCTGGGCCTTCTTTAACCCAAAAGAAAATCAAACAACCAAGCGGCTTGCCAATTCGGCTCATAAATCTCATATCCATATATAATATAAACTGGTACCTTTTTGTCGGGCATATCAACTCTGACACTTCCATATGCTATCAACTCATCATATACTAGTGTTACCTCAATCAAATTCCAATAAGTTCATATCCTCAAATCCGAATCAAATTTCATTCGAACCCCAATATCAAATTTCAAATTCTCAACTCATCAACTTAATCCCATTTCCAGATTATCCATTAATCAATTCCATTTTCATTTAACTTAGTCAAGGTTAAATTCTAATTTATTATTCACTTTCACCCTTTAAATCCATTTAACTTCATGAGTTAAATTTTAAATTTCAAATTTCAAATTCCTGGGTTTATTTCAAATCAATTTGAAATCATAATACCAATTCAAAACCTTTGAATTTCTGAACAACTTGTTTTCTCAAAACAGTTCTAATCAAAATCTTTGGTAGTAATCCGTCACTTTGAACCTCGAAAATGAACACTGATGATGTCTAGATTCATCATCAGAATCTATTTTCCAGCTATCGAAGTGAGTTCAATACTATATCATTTCAAAACCCTTACTAAATACATCCATTTTGAAAACATCTCAAAATCTCTCAGGACTTAAAATTTCCTTATTTTAATTCCAAATTTAAATTCAAATTTAATTCATCTTATTTCATATACTTTACTTATATGAATTCTGATTGGTTATATGTAACCAATTCACATGTCATAATCTTACTTGATTATAATCACAACCTATGTATGATAATATATCACATATCCATACTGTGTTGGTCCATCGTATTCAAGTGTTTATTTACTCCTACCGATACAGTGGATCAAACTGATCGACCAGAACTCATAAACTATTCAACCGACGAATCTCCACAATATAAAACCATTTTTATATCAAATACAAATACGCACTCATATATATACACTCAAACTCAATCTAGGATGTTACTAACCCTATCTCTACCGAGTCACGCCACAGAGCCAAGGTAATTCACTTAACCTTAAGCTCTGATACCAATTGTAACGACCCGGATTTTAGGCGACTTTGGTTATCGACGTAAGCTCGACGTCGATAACCAAACCATCGAAAAATCCCGGTAGTAAATGAAAGAAATTAGAGGGTGAGGATAGATAAGATAGAAACTTAGAATAGAAGAAGAAGAAGAACACAACATCAGAGTAACACGAATCTCATAGCGGAACGAATAACATATAATAGATAACATAACTTTGAAATATAACAGTTATGTATACAATAGCACTTATCAGAGTACAGCACATACAACACAGCGGAAATAAACTATAGCTATATGATTCTGAAGCCTCCTGCTCCAGCTCTTCAATGTATCTGCAAATCCCGACTACTTGATTGCCCGTACAAATTTAGGCACCCAAGAATTTAGGGAAAACAACAAAGTAAACTCCGGGTCAGTCATGGGACTGGTATGAGTAAAACAGTTTAAACAGGTATATGAACAAGTAAACGATATCTCATAAGACCACGCCGCAGAACGGAATGGGTTTTTCCCTTATGAGAATCCAAAGTATCTTTATATCAAAAACCTTTTGATATTATAATAATGTCTATGTACAAATAGATATCAACTAGCAGAAACCATTTCATCTCACGTTCTACATATATAGTATACAATCAAAATCGCAAGCACGTATTGGATAATGGATTTCCAACTATGAAAGGTATGGAACCACCTTCCGATCAGTGTACTCTAGGAACGATACACTGGAGTTCAACAAGAACATGTTGTAACTCAGCCACACATGACCGACCACTCATTTCGCTTGAGTGTATCGAATGTATATCACCAACGGTTGGGATCAGCAACCGTTCCCGTATATATATGGGACAGCATTGATAGATTAAAAGAAGCAAATGAATATTCTCTAGATAGGTGATTATACACCCTACTTCGGTGCGACCGACTTCGCCATGTTGCCTGCCCGATTTCTGTCATTTACCGGATGTGAGGCTAGAAGCTACGCTTATATTTTCACATACCACATCTTCATTCACTTAGAAATGTCACATCGTCATACCCGCCAAATCACAAATTGACTTATCCAAAAATAACACGGGTATACAGCTAAGAGAAACGAATTCCTCCGCCACCAAACGTGAATACGTTTGAACAGATCAACTTACGCGATTTATTGGATATACTCTGTCAGACCTTCGTCCATACAAGTTGTCCTGGGACTGGACAAACCGAAGACACTGTTCTGTAAACAGGATAGCCCTTGCATTTTACTCCGTCTTCAATTATCTTTGGCATATATGATTCGCAACGCTTATGCCAATACAGAGTGGTTCTATGGATAATAATCCAACCGGTCTCTCCATATTAACAACGTTAAAATGGTCAAAACTTCGATAGTCTGTGATTTAACTATCAAATGGAAACATGTCCGTGTACAAACAACGATCTTATTTCCAAATGGAAATTATATCGATCAATCATCAATCACTACCAACCCACAACTATCAGACTCTAACGGTAAACTAATAAGAGAACAACTTCCCAAGTATAAACCCCGAAGGCCGAAACCAACATCAGATCGATACTCAGAAAACTGTTCAACATAACTAATCTCCAGTCAGCTTCTAATTTTGTTTAACTCTATATTCTTTAACTCCATTCACTTAACTCTAACTGTTTACTCTAATCGATTAATTCTAACTGATTAACTCCAACTGGTTAACTCTACCTAATTAACTCTACTGAACTGGTTAACTCTACTGAACTGGTTAACTCTATTCAACTAACTCGACTAATTCAACTCGATTACCCTAACTTGATTTACTTATCTCGATTAACTGAACTAATCACTTTGATTAACTCGACTGATTCAACTCGATTACCCTAACTTGATTTACTTATCTCGATTAACTGAACTAATCACTTTGATTAACTCGACTAACTCACTTTGGTTAACTTAACCAATTCACTTAGTTTAACCTAACTATTCACTTAACTCCTGTCGAATAGACTATATTCGATAACTCCTCTAACTCTATTCGAATAAACTATATTCGATTAACTCCTTTACTCTATTTGAATAAACTATATTCGATTAACTCCTTTGATTTAACTCTAATCGATTAACTCCCTTCGATGAACTAACATCGATACTCCTTTTGATGAAACTAACATCGATTAACTCCTTTCGATGAAACTAACATCGATTAACTCCTTTCGATTACCATATTCGGTTTACTTTATTCACTTTATAAAGATTTCCTTTTTAACAACGTTTTATTCATTTGAAAAGATTTACTTTTAAATAACGGTTCTACACTTTAAAAATGATTTCCCTTTTTAACAACATTTTCTTTTCAATTCTATTTGTAAATGGTTTACAAATATTTCCTTTTCAAATTTATTCTTGAAATATTCTAACTCCTTAAATTCTCGGGAAAATTCGCCATAACCTCCTTTGTATCGGAAGCATCGAGAAAATCCCCAAACTGCTACACAAGCCTTTCCATTCAAAAGAAAATGTTTTGAAATTATTTTCTTTTTTAAAATATCTCCTATTTATAAATATCCCAATTTATAAATATTCCTTATTTAAAAATATTCGAATTTTTAAATATCTCTTATTCAATATCACTTTGAAAAATCTCCTTTATCTACATTCCGGTATGTCATGGTATTCAATCATATCAAATCACGATGTCTAATCTCGTCCATACACACACAATCAACAACAGGTTATAATTCACATCATATATTAGAATATATGAAAAACAATAAAATAACTGTTGAGGAATCCAGTCGGATTCCTCCAACCTGTTTCCCTGCATCACAGACGTTAGACAATATAGATAACATCACTTTCAGTTTCATATGATATATTCTGTTAAACAGAATCAAATATAGAAATTCACTAACTGACTAGCAGTTCAATCAAACAGTCAACACACAGTCAATCAGACAATTTCTAACAGTTCTAAAAATACAACATGAAATTATAAACTGTTCGGAGTTGGTGAGATTTACGCACATTGTCGCGTTAACCGTAAATAATCGGTTTGCGTTCTTTGATTGCGACGGACAATTTATTTCGCCATAAATTGTAACGAGTTCGGATCCACTCCCAGTCAGTCTCATTGTGTTGCTCCCGTCCATACGATCATGTCGGATCTTTTTTCGCTGAATTCCGTCTACGTATGACCAAGTTATAGTATTACGAAGTTTTGAACACTTTTAAATAAATAATTAACTTGGATTTTAAATCTTCTAGAGGGCCTCACCCATTTATATTGGGCCCAACGCTTCCAACTATGAAGAAAATAAAACCCGACCCTACTGCCTTCTTTCCCCAAATTCACTAACGAACTCGTTCCTCTCCAGTATTTCCCCTAACCCGTTTTGACCCCTCGTTGACCGCAAATACCTCCTTCTCCGATCACCAAACTCCGGCGCAACCACCACCGTATCATTCCTCATCCAACTCCGCACCTGACGACCACCACCCTGGTAACCTCGACGCCCCTTCCATCATTGCGTCGTCCAGTTCAGACCCGTCAGTACAGTGCAAGCCGCGACTCATTTTGGTCTGAAAACAACCAAATCTTGGCAAGCACACTCGGTTTGATATCCTCTACACCAAAATACACTCGATTCCTACATCGATGGCTCAAAATCAAAACAAATCATAATCCTACTTTCGCTGTTACCAAACCAGCGAGCCAATTGAAGTTCGAACCCCACAATATACCCACCAGATTGAAGAGGAGGGCTGTAGAAGCTTGAATACATGGCCATTTGGATTTATAGTATTTACTTGGATTTTCTTTTGGGTTTGTTTGGATTTTCGAAGGAGGGGGTTCACGGTTTATTCTGGAGGCGGTATTTTGGTTGACTAGGAAGATGAGCAACTAGGTTTTAGGGATGGTGGACCATATTTATAGGAAGGTTTCTAGATCTTTTCCTTGATCCACTTTGTGGCCGAGAACTCCTTTGGTGGCAGCTACAAAAAAAAAAGAGAACGTGGACTTCTTATTTTTACGTTATACTTGTGATATAGGCTTAGATATTGTATATCCATTTTCGTAAATTCCATTCATATACAACTGTTATAGACAGAGTTGATCATACCATTGTGACGACCAACGTACCACGATCCCAAAGATATAATAATACCGGTAGGTGGACTCATATTTTGAAACTTCAAAACGTTGATTTCCGGGTGCGAAATACTTCAAATAAAAAGTCGCATATTTAATTAATTAAAAATTACCATAAAATTCTAAAAATTAAATTATCGTTATGTCTCTAAAGAACCTTGTCTAAATTCAAACCCGATCTCTAGTTATATTGTATAAACCGTTATGGTCGATAAACGATTCTATAGCGACTATTTTAAAATTTGATTTGGACATATCTCAAAATCTACACGACGAAATCCCGATTTTTCTCTTCCACTAGAAAGATATACTCCACCAGCTCCACACGTTTCTTATTTCACAGAAATCCGGTTTAAAACGAATCCTGTACATTCAGTTGAAGTTGAAATCGCCAATTTACGAACTGCAGCGCCATTTCAAGCTCGTTTATAAATATATTATAAACTATACGTTCAACTGTCATTGATTGAATATATTCGTTTTTATATTTCGAATCGAAACTCAACCACATCTCGTAACTATTCAATTCACACTCTATTGTGAATTCTAATATTTCTGACAATTTCGATATTTATAATTTATTATTCATTATAATTATTTATTAAATATTCAATATTATTCAATTAAACGATCATTAACTTCTCTAAATCACCAATTATATAATTAAATAAATTAATTATATATCTCTAAAAATGCGGGTCATTACACAGAGTTTATAAATTCAATTCAAATCCCACATTTTGATTTATAAACAAAGTTTATAAATTCAATTCATATCCCACATTTTGATTAATTCTTATCCCACATTTTAATTTATAAACAGAGTTTATAAATTCAATTCAAATCCCACATTTTAATTTTAATTTATAAACAGAGTTTATAAATTCAATTCAAATCCCACATTTTGATTTATAAACAAAGTTTATAAATTCAATTCATATCCCACATTTTGATTTATAAACAAAGTTTATAAATTCAATGCTCGTTATATATATATATATATATATATATATATATATATATTCAAAACAAGTTAATATTTTCTATAGTTCATTAAAAATTCAAATTCTATTTATAAAAATAGAATTCCCCCTTTAAATATGAAATACCCTTTTCGATATTTTTAATAATTAATATTCAGGCCCCAGTGATTTTTAAACACCAAACAACCAATTATTTATTTCCTTAATACATCATATACGACAGTATATATGCAAACAAATAAACAAATAGAAAATATATTTTTGAGGAATCCTGTTGGATTCCTCCAACCTATTTTTCCTGCATCCACAGACGTTAGCACATAAATAATACCCATCCTGCTTCGAGGCAGGATATCGCTGTATGAAGGTCATCCACTAATATATATTTGTGGGGGCGCGTAGGGAAATCATCCGCTATGAAACAGCGGGCATCCGTTAATGAGACTACGGGAATCCAACCAATCATCAACCCAATATATATATAATAGTCAACAAATCCTAGATAACTAATATAATCAAAGCAACCAGAAAAATCCAAACAAGCAACAACAATTATTATTAACAATATAAAAATAATTAATTAGTTATATCTAATGCTTATGCAGTTGTGTGGTGCACTCTGGATGATGGTTGATTCTTTATCGTTGCTATTATATACATGTGTTGTGTAGACTCCATATAATTAACATTATATGGTAATTGATTGGGCCTCATTCCAACTGGGAAAAGAAAGAATGGAATAAAATAAAGATTCTTGTGTTGAATAGAATATATAGTCATGTGTTGACGATAATCATGTGTTGAAAGAAATATTTTAACAATAAAATTTACATCTTTATCATATTTAAAGTTAGAAACTAACTGAAAAATAGATAAGATGAGTGGTTTCCTGAGTATTGATCTGATATTGGTTTCGGCCTTCGGGGTTAATACGTAGGGAATCATTCTCTTACTACTTTACAGTTGGAGCCTGATTTAAAAATCAAACGATAGATACCATAGTTTTATAAAATATATTAAATAATATAAATAGTCATGTGTTGACAGTGCTCATGTGCTGAGAATATTCATGTGTTGAAAGAAATATAGATTCATGTGTTGAATAGAATAAATATTCATTTGTTGAATAGAATAACGAATTTATTGAAATATATATAAAGCCGTGTTGATTAGAAATGTTCTATTTTGACGTGAGTGATATTTATATCGATTATATTCGTTTTTAAAATAATTATAGAAAAAGAAGTGATTTCAAAATATAACGTTTTGAAAATATTATCATTTGTATATCGATGATGTGGAATATTCAATTTTGATTCAAAATTGAATATGAATTTGAAATCGTTTCGAAAATGAATTTAAAACGATATATAAAATACATTTTAAAAGGAAATCAACGAAATATACATATATATATAATATATATATTATATATAATGGCCTGAATAGAACGCGCCGCGCTGCGGCAGTTCGTGAATTTCGACCATTGACTTCGAATTGACATTGCGAGAGATCCAACCATCGGATTCTCCTGAAACCAGAACCGTTGGATTCGTATCGAAAAGAGCTTTCCAATGAATATTGGAAATTTGAAATCTAACGGTTGGATTTGGAATTATGTCCAAATCAAATTTGGAAAAGGTCGATGTAAGTGCAGTTCGATGGCCATCGATGGAAATCGACTGTATGGGCCTTGATAAAATTATTAAAAATATCAATAATTTGTGTAAAATCATAAGAAATGGTTTAGGAAAAATTGGGATGTAAAACTCCACATTTGAAAAGATAAAAATATATTTCTATTAAAGTGAACTAGTTTAGAACTAGAAACAAAACCCAATTATTTTTAAATAAATGAAATGGATTGAAAGTGGTTTTAAAAATAATCAGAATTTCGAATACGTGAATTGGAGTGGATTTGAATCGAAATTGTCTTCGTAATATTTCGATGTTGAATTTCGTGATTATACAGATATGGTTATGGAAATTTGAATGATATATTTATATCGTTATTTCCAATACGATATTTGTTGGTCATAGAATTTGATATTGAATATAGGCCGGTATATTTTCTATTCAGAGCCTTGTATTTAATATCAAATGTGATTTGGGTTTGTCATGAATGGTGTCTTCATTAACACTGTTCTTAAGCACAATTGAGGAAAAGATTAAATCTTTCTATTTAGATTTAATGAAGTGTACGAATTAAATAATATTTAATTGGAATTGAACTTGAATGTGTTTTTGGGTTTATCGTGAACCGTGTTTTATATGACGTTGGTTTGTTAACCCAGTTAAAGACATGATTGATTTTTGGAAAGATTAAAACTAAGTGAAGTTTTAATGAATCTTTAATTAGATTGAAACGTGAATTGTTAATTTAAATTATCAAATTTGGGAAGTGATCGAGAATGGAGTATCACCAATTCTGCTCCGAAGCGATAGTTAAATCTTTAATTAGATTTGAATGTGAAATGGTAATTAATTTTACCGATAATACCGTGGTGTTAGATATGGAGTATTTCCAGTTTTGCTTCATGGGATGAATAGGTTGGGATTGGGAAATAAAATAAATAATTACTTCGGTGTGGTTTGCTAATCTCGGCTAGTTTGGAAAACCATAATATGGTTTGAAATGACATCCAAAGGAAGATTAAAGAATAAATTTAGAAGAATTTATCTTTGATAAAATTAGTGGGAACCTTTCCCTAAGAATGTGAAATTTTGAATAAAAGAATATTCTAGATTGGAATGAGGCGTATGTTGTGTTTGTGTAACACGTGTTTATTATATACGCGTGTTATTCGGAAAGGCCGGGTTATACCCATTCTGAATAACCGATTCGATGATATGTCGAAGGTGAAGACGGTGGTTGAAGACTGGAAGTCTTCACATCGTTTGGATGATTATTGATGATCTTGATTGGGCTGTACACCCAAGAGGAGGGATTCAGTCAGTGATCGTCCAGACGTACTTGGAGATCGATGGATATGCGAGGAAAGTGCCTCCGGTTTCGTTCAGACCTAGAACGAACTTGTAAATGGACTGTGTGTCGGACATTGGATTTTATTCTATGATGATTGATCTCTATTAAATATACATCTTTTTGGCAGCGGAGAATTTATTCTCTTGCTTAACGCCCTTCTCTGAGACGTACGAGCTCAAAGGTTGTATATCGATGGACATCAGTCGCATGGAGTGAATTGCCTGTGTGGTACGCCTAAGTGGCAGATGATCAGGGCTTTTGTTGAAAAGCAAAGCCTTGTGGTTGAAGATCAATACACGGCCTGTGTGGCGTAGCTTTGTGTATAGCATGAATTCGCGAGCCTCACACCTCGGTATGAGTCAAAAACGGGATATGGACCGTTGGGAGAACACGATGTTTCTTTCTAGCTATGGGTGATGTCAGTGACCTACCAGCCCTGACATTTATATACTTTTTACCTGTGTGGATGTTGGAATGTGAGGCTCCTTGGATATAGGTCTGTTAGGACCGGGAAACGTGTGTTCAGGAATAACTAATCCTCCAAAGTTAGGTGAGGACCAGCCCAACCGATTCCAAGGATCATAGTGGGGTCCTGAGACATTTTATAGAGTGTCTCGAACGGAGAGGAGCTTGCCCCTTGCCTCGACTCATAACGGAAATCCAATTTCCAATACGAGATATTTCGGTTTTATTTGTAGAGCCTAGTATTGGCGACATGATAGATGGTACCCATGCTGCCTATGATTGATATTTATGATTGAAATTGTTTTGACACATATAATAGTATCAAATGATTTGTTTTAAACGTACCAAGCATGTTTGGCTATTATAAGGTAAAACCCTATCCTTCGGCTTGCGTTGCATTGTGTGATGGGACCTGGCTCTTATAATAGCTTCATTTTTCGAAAAAACATTGCGTTATTTATTCTAAGCACTAGTATTCTTGGGAGGAAACCCGTTCCGTGTTATACAGCGTGGTCCCTTGAATTACCCTTTTTTAAAGTAAAGTTTTAAATAACTGTTTTAGTTCTCACACTAATCACAGGGCTGACCTGGAGTTTATTGTTTTAACCTAAACTCGGGGTGCCCCTATTTTCCACACGGGCAACTAGTAGATTTGGTTTTGCAGATTTATATTCGCAGGATCCTGATTTACAGTTGGAACAATACTCGGAAAGCTTTGTATCCGTGTGTTACTTCTAGTTGTGTTTTGCATTGTTTTTCCGCTGCTATGTAATTTATTGTAATCCCTGATATTTTTCTATTGTACAATATTTATTCATAATCTGTATATTCTTGTAATCTGATGGAATTGTTGTAAATAACAATGAAATGTTCTTCTGTTTGCATTCTGTTTTGTCGTGTTCTCAAGATAATCCGGGCTTTCCTTACCGGGGAAGTTACGGGCTATCTCAAATTTAAAACGATTTATAAAATACATTTTGAAAGGAAATCGATGATATATATAATATATATATATATATATTATATATATAATGGCCTGAATAGAACGCGCCGCATTGCGGTAGTTCGCGAATTTTGACCATGGACTTCAAATGGAAATTACGAGAGATCCGACCGTCGGATTCTCCTAAACCATAACCCTTGGGTTTGTATCAAAAAGAGGTTTCTAATGAAAATTAGAAATTAGAAATCTAACAGTTTGATTTGGAGTTATGTCCAAATCAAATTTGGAAAAGGTCGCTGTAAGTGCATTTCGATGGCCGCTGACAGAAATCGACTGTATGGGCCTTGATAAAATTATTAAAAATATAAATAATTTTTGTAAAATCATAAGAAATGATTTGGAAAGAATTAGGATGAAAAATTCCATATTTGAAGAGATAAAATAGATTTTTATCGAAATGAACTAGTTTTGAACTAGAATTATAGTCCATTCATTTTTGAAATAAATAAATTGGATTTGAAAGGATTTTAAAAGTAACCAGAATTTCCAATAATTGAATTGGAATGGATTTGAATCGAAATTGTCTTTGGAATATTTCGATGATGGATTTCGTGATTATACAGATATTGCTATGTAAATTTGAAAGATATATTTATATCGTTATTTCCAATACGATATTTGTTGGTCGTAGAATTTGATATTGAATATAAGCCGATTTATTTTCTATTTAGAGTCTTGTATTTAATATCAAATGGGATATGGGTTTGTCGCGAATGGTGTCTTCATTAACACTGTACTTAAACCCCAGTTGAGAAAAAGATTAAATCTTTTAATTTAGATTTAATGAAGTATACCAATTAAATGGTATTTAATTGGAATTGAATTTGAATTGAATTTGAATTGATTTTTGGGTTTATCGTGGACGGTGTTTTAAAATAACACTTGTTCTTTAACCTGATAATTAATTAATGTGAATTGGGTTTATCATGAACTGTGTTCTAACGACATTCGTTCTTTAACCCGATTTACAGTGTAGTGTGATTTGGAATTCATAAATCTTTTGTTAAGATTTAAAGGAGATTTTCCAAAGTAAAATTTCCAATTTAATAAAATAAATTGGAATGGAATGGAATTCGATTTGGTAATAATCGAAGTGAATTTCTGTGGAGGAAGACAAATAATATATCAGGAATTTAAAAGGCTTTGCCGTTATTCCATTTATATTATTAGTCAGATATGGAAGTTTATATCCACTATATATATCGATTTGTTTTCCATGAAGATTCCATTGTAAATGGAATGTGATTTTGGGTTTATCGTGAACCGTGTTTTAAATGACATTGGTTCTTTAACCCAGTCAAAGATTGGATATGATTTCCCAAGTTAAACAATCATTAATATTGGTTTTTGGGAAGATTAAAACCAAGTGAAGTTTTAATGAATCATTAATTAGATTGAAATGATCGAGAATGGAGTATCACCACTTATGTTCCAGGCGATAGTTAAATCATTAATTAGATTTGAACGTGAAATGGTAATTGAATTTACCGATAACACCGTGGTGTTAGATACGAAGTATTACCAGTTTTGCTTCATGGGATGAATAGGTTAGGGTTGGGAAATTTGACAAATGATTACTTCGGTAAGGTTTGTTAATCCCGACTAGTTTGGATAAACCATAATTTGGTTTGAATTGATATTCAAAAGAAGATTAAAGAATAATTTTAAAGAATTTATCTTTGATAAAATTAATGGGAACCTTTCCCAAAGTATAAGAATACTTGAATAAAAAAAATTTCGGAATTGGAAAGAGGCATATGTTGTGTTTGTGTAACACTTGTTTATTATATACACGAGTTATTCAGAAAGACCAGATTTATCCCATTCTGAATAACTGATTCGACGATGTGTCGAGGATGAAGACGGTGGTCGAAGACCGGAGGTCTTCATGTCGTTTGGGTAATTACTGATGATCTTGATTGGGCTGTACACTCAAGAGAAGGGAATCAATTGGTGATCGTCCAGACGTACTTAGAGATCGATGGATATGCGAGGTATAATGTGTCTCCAGTTTCGTTCAGACCCAGAACGAATGTGTATGGACTATGTGTCTGACATTGGATTTTGCTCTGTGTCGATTGATCTTTATTAAATATACATCTTCCTGGTGAAGGTGAATTCATTCCCTTAATTCACCCTTCTTTGAGACATTGGGATCAAAGGTTGTTTATCGATAAACATCAGTCGCATGGTGTGAATTGCCTGTTTGGCATGCCTAAGTGGCAAATGATCAAGGCTTTTGTTGAAAAGTAAAGTCTTGTGGGCGATGATCAAAGCACCGCCTGTGTGGCATAGCTTTGTGTAACGTTAAATAGCAAGCCTCACACACCGGTTGTGAACCAGAAATGGAAGAGGACCTCAGGGAGGGCATGCGTTTCCTTCTAGCTAGGGCGGTGTCAGTGACCTACCAGCCCTGACATTTATATTATTTTCACCTAAGTGGTTGTTGGATTGCGAGGCACCTCAGATATATCAGTGACTATGTGGATCCGATGGAGTCATTTGGCTCATTTACGCCCCAAAGGGCGGGGAAACACAGTGTTCAGGCATAATAATCCGCATCGGTGGACCGGCGCTGACGATCCAAGGCTTGCTTGCGCGCTTTCCTGAGGCTCGGGCTAGAGAGTCTCGAATTCGGTGAGGACGATCCCTTGCCTCGGTTCGCAGATGGAAATCCAACTTCCAATACATGACTTTGCGGTTTTGATGGTAGAGCCTAGTATTGGCGACATGATATATGGTACCCATGCCGTCTAGGATTGATACATTTATATTTGAAGTTGTTTTATACATTATGTACTTATAATAGTATCAAATGATTTGTTTTTAACGTACCAAGCATGTTTGGCTATTATAAGGGAGAACCCTATCCTCCGTCTTGTGTTGCATTTTTTGATGGGACCTAGGTCTTATAATAGCTTCATTTTTCCAAAAAGCATTGCTCTATTTTGTTATATGAACTGGTATTCTTGGGAGGAAACCCGTTCCGTGTTATACGGCGTGGTCCCTTGATATATCCGATTTAAAGTAAAGCTTTAAATAACCATTTTAGTTCTCACACCGGTCACATGACTAACCTTGAGTTTATTGTTTTAACGTAAACTCTGGGTTCCTCTATTTCCGCATGGGCAGCTAGTAGTTTTGGTTTTGCAGATTTATATTCACAGGATCCTGATTTACAGCTGAAGAGGTATTCAGAAAGCTCTGTATCCGTGTATCTGTTTTCAGTTGTGCTTTTTATTGTTTTTCCGCTGTGATGTATTTAAATGTAATTTAAATCTCTAATATTTTCTGTGTAATATTTATTCATACTCTGTATATTCTAGTATTCTGATGAAATTGTTGTAATAAGCAATGAAATGTTCTTCTGTTTGCGTTCTGGTCTGTCTTATCCTCAAAGTATCCACTCTTTCCTTCACGGGGAAGTTACGGGTTCTTATACAACTGCTAGCTAGGAAGAAACGTATGTCCTCCTTGCTGTCCTCTACCGTTTCTGGATCATACCGGGGTGTGAGGCTTGCGAAGTAACGCTATACACAAAGCTATACCTAAATAAGTTGTTCTTTGCTCATCAACCCCAAGACTATGCTTTTCAACAAAAGCCTTGATCATTTGCATCATAGCATGCCACATTGTCAATCCACACCATACCATTGATTTATGCTAATATATAACCTCTAAGCTCGTACATCTCTCAAAAGGGTGTTAAGCAAGTGATTAAATTCCCTGCCACCAAACAGATATATAATTAGCAGACATCAATGAATACAGCATAAAGGAATACAACGTCAGACATACCATCCATTAACAAGTCCGTTCTGGTCTGAAAGAAACTGGAGACACCTTATTGCTTGTCCCATATGTCCAATACAAGAGAGAGGCTCTCGCATATCCATCGATCTCCAAGCACGTCTGGACGATCACCACTTATTACCTTGTCTTGGGATGCCTCCAAATCAAGAGATCAGTAATCATCCAAACGACGTTAAGATCTCCGGTCTTCAACCATCGTCTTCATCTTTGACTTTTAATCGTCATAGTAATTATTCAAAATGGGTTGAACCCGGTCTTCTCGAATAACTTGCGTATTTTATGATCAATAATTAAGTGCTATAGAAACACATCATACGCCTCATTCAATTCAGAATATTATTTTAATTAAATATTCACATTATTAGGGAAAGGTCCCCATTAATTTTATTGAAGATAAATTCTTTTAAATTTATTCTTCGATCTTATTTTCAAAGATTCATTAAAACTCCAATTTGCTTTTAATATCAAAAATCATTACTTTATGATTATTCAAATTTAAGAAATTAATGTTTTCTTTAACTTGGTTAAAGAACCAACGCCATTTAAAACATAGTTCACGATAAACCCAAAATCATCATCCATTAAATATGGAATTTTCACAGAAATCAAATCAATATATAATCGATATAAGTTTCTTTATCAGACTAATAATATAAATGGAATAACAGCAAACCCTTTTAAATTCCATATATAATAACGGTCTTCTTTTACAGAAGCTCATCTCGATTATTATTAAATCGAATTCCATTCAATTCCAATTTCTTGTATTAATTTGGAAAACTTAACTTTGGAAAATTTCAACTAAATCTTAATAAAAAGATTTATGAATTCCAAATCATAATTTCACTATTAATTGGGTTAAGGAGCAAATGTCGTTTAAAACACAGTTCATGATAAACCCAATTCACATTTCACTTTATTCCAATTACTAGATATAATTGGAAACTCTAATAATATTAATTAAAAGCTTTATTCTTTTCATACGGGGTTTAAGAACAGTGTTGTTTAAGACACCATTCACGACAACCGAAAAATCCAATTTATTCTATTTAATTCCAATTAAATATTAATTAATCGGAGAACTTCACTACATCTTAATTTAAAGATTTATACTAGTTAATAACTAGTTCATTTCGATAAAAATATATTTTTATCTTTTCAAATCTGGAATTTTTCATCTAAAATCTTTTTAAATCATTTATTATGATTTTACATAATTTTTTCCATATTTTTAATAATTTTATTAAGGTCCGTACAGTCGGTTTCCAATAACGGCCAACGAACTGCATCCATAGCGACCTTTACTAAAATTGATTTGGACATAATACCAAATCCAACAATTAGATTTCAAAAATCTTATGTTCATTTAAAGCTCTTTCCGATACGAATCCAACGATTCAGGTTTTAGGTGAATCCGACGGTTGGATCTCCCGTTACATCAAATTGAAGTTAATGGTCGAAATTCGCGAACGGTCGCTGCGCGACGCGTTCTATTCCGGCCATTAAATGTATATATATATATATATATATATATATATCGTCAATTTCAAATTAAAAGGTGTTTTATAAATCATTTATAAATTTGTTTTAAACTAATTTTAAATTCATTTTCAATTTTGAATCAAAATTGAATATTTTATATCCTTATCATATTAAATGATAATATTCTCAAAATATTAGATTATTTTTGAAATCACTACTTTTTAATATTCATTATAAAATGAATAAAATCGATAGATGAACCCGTTCGGGTTAAAAATGGCGTTTCTATACTTAACCCGGCTTCATATTTTTATATTTTTATGTCTATCCAAAAATTGGCATAAAAATCATAATTTTATTCTTCGCTAGATTTATTTTAAAATGCTCTAGATTTTAAAATGCTCTTTATTTTAAAATGCTCTTGATTTTAAAATATTCTTAATTTTGAAAGATTATTTAGTTTTGAATATTCTTTATTTAAAGCATTCTGATTCGGAATGCGACTCAAACAATTACCATATAATTTCAGTTATATGGATTTCATTCATCGCATGTATATAACAATAATGATAAGTAATCATTAAACAATCCATTCACATCCAGAGTGAAATTTGCAACTGTGTGAGCATTAAAATAAATAAATAATGCTCATCACAGACTGTCAATCCATCGATTGACAAATAAGTCAATATTGGGACTAGTGTATGTCAAATATCATCCCAATACCCGTGTGGGGTTTCCAGAAAACAACAGTTTATTTAAATACATCATTGGTAAATAAATTTAAACAATTCTAATTCAGTTTGAATTATTTCTAGTATCGCTAACATAAATATGATAATGTTTTAATCTAGCACAATTCATATTTTTAACATACGACCAATTTTCGAATATTGCTAACATAATAATGATATTATTTTAATCTTTAACATATTTTTGTATTTCTAACTAATGATCATTTTAATCATTTCTACATGCATTATGAAAATGTAAATATTACCATTGACATATTTTAACATAACATTTTCTAATAAAATGACATTTTTATTTCAACATGACATTTTTATTTCAACATGACATTTTCTAATAAAATGACATTTTTATTTCACATAACATTATTCTAAATAAATGACATTTTTATCTAACATAACATAATTCTACCTAAATGACATTTTTAATTCACATAACATTATTCTAAATAAAATGACAGTTCCATTTTAACATGACATTTCTAATGAAATGGCATTTGTATTTTAACAAGACATTATCTAATAAAATGACATTTCTATATTAACATGACATTTCTAATAAAATGACATTTCTATTTTAACATGACATTTCTAATAAAATGACATTTTTATTTCACATAACATTATTCTAAATAAATGACATTTTTATCTAACATAAAATTATTCAACCTAAATAATGTTTTTATCTAACATAACATGATTCTAAATAAAATGATAATTTTATCTAACATAACATGATTCTAACTAAAATGATATTTTTAATCTAACATAACATGATTCTAAATAAAATTATACTTTTTTCTAACATAACATGATTCTAAATAAAATGATATTTTTAATCAAACATAATATGATTCTAAATAAAATGATATTTTTATCTAACATAACATGATTCTAAATAAAATGATATTTTTATCTAACATAACATGATTCTAAATAAAATGATATTTTTATCTAACATAACATGATTCTAAATAAAATTATATTTTAATCTAACATAACATGATTCTGAATAAAATTATATCTTTAATCTAGCATAACATTTCAAAATAAAATGATATTTTTAATCTAGCATAACATTTCTAAATAAAATGAAATTTTTATCTAACATAACATGATTATAAATAAAATGATATTTTTAATCTAACATAACATGATTCTAAATAAAATTATATCTTTAATATAACATATCATTTCTAAATAAAATGATATTTTTAATCTGTTGGCTAGCTTTTTGACCAAGCCACCAAGGCTCACACACAAGAAGGAAATACGAAGCTTCACTCCTTCCAACCCTTGGAAACTCGATCGTGGTCACTCGCCCATCCTCGGATCGCGATGCCCTATTGGATCATGACGTCCTATCGGTTCGCGATACCTTCTGCGATCCGATCCATCCTTGTTAGCTCGATCCGATCCGAGCTCCAGAAACCAGAAAATGAAGGCATGACTAATTCAACCACGATCAGAGAATGCAGGATCTCACGACACCTGTCCACAACTGTCATATTGACCAATTTTCCAACAAGCTACGAATCAGTCCAGGATTCTCGAGATTTGTGCCACGTATGACCGCGATCCGCCCGAAGAAATCAGCTATAAATACCCCAGAACTTGGCCTTTTTGGGTATCTTTTGGCAATTGAGAAAACTGATTCCACTATTATCATATCTCCATTGTTTCTATTTAAAGTTATCTCGAAATTATAAAGAGAATCACAGTTGTAAGAGTGAGATTGAGTGAAATCATTGATTGTACCTGCATTCAGCATATAATCAACAACATATAAAGTGGACGTAGGCTCGTTAACGCCGAACCACTATAAATCTCGTGTCTTTTCTGCTTTTTCTTTATATTTCAGCAATAATTCTTCATAGATTAGAACAACTTGGGTGTTAGACCCAATTTTGGATCTAACATTTTGGTTCTTTCACTGAGAAAGAATTTTTAGTACATTGGATTTTTTTTTCCGTTGTTTGGATACTCAAGTCTGAAGAAAACAGTCCAAAACTCCACTGTTTCAGTTTTTGAAGATTCCAGCGAAATCCAAATATCATGGATGGAAAGAAGTCTAAGGAAGTACGAGCTTCGTAGGTGAACGAAGCTGAAAATGAAGCAATTGAAGAATGTGTGCACGAGCAGCCCGAGGAGGAGGTCACGTATCGCCGAGAGGAGGGGGCGAACCGATCCGTTGAGGGGATCGCAACCCAACCAGCTGAAGGAGTTGCCACACGCTCCCATGACCTCGTCGCGAACCGTCCCCATAACACTTCCACGATCCGATCCTAGGGAGGCGCTCCGAGCCATCGAGGTAAGGATCCTGCGATCCAAAAAGACAAGCAGACTACGACCCGACCCGGAAAGGATGTTATGGCTCGATCCTCACGTGCTGGTACATCTGCTTGACCTGGCTCAAGCTCTTTGCGTATAAGAGAGAATGTTGGCGACCAATTTGACCCTTCTTCCCCGGCTACTGAAGGGGATCTCACTCGCATTATTGACATGTGGGAAAGATTATTTGACGAGTTAGCTGCTCAGTGGCAAGAGAGTTCAGTATTGCGACAGAATCTGACTGCTATGGATAGGCGAATTGGCAACCTCATAAGGCAGAGGATTTCCTCACCAACGCATCTTCCTTCCCCGGAACACATCCTCGTCTGAGGAGCCCCGAAGAAACCGACGTTGGCCGCCGATAGAAAGGGCTGAGAACATAGAGCAACTTCAATCTTGGGAAGAGGAAGTGCTTAACAAGGGAACTAGCAATCGTTACATGAATGAACGTGCTTTACCGCTGAGGAATGGAAACGTGGTTGACCTTGCTCAGAATCGACCCAATCCCCCCGCTCGTCGCTTAGTTGACCTCGACAACATGGGGCAAGGAAGCTCCGCCCGAATCCCAGACTTTGTAGCTGCACGTCAAAGAAATGCTGAAGAAGCCGATCTGGAAAGAAGTGCCGATCCTGAGTCCACCTTGACCCGGGCAGATGTTGAAGCAATGATCAGGGAAAACATGATAGCTAGCCGAGGGTATAGGGATGAAGATTGGGGCATAGATCGCAGTCATATGCCTTTTACCGATCATATATTGGAGGTCACATTCCCGAGACGTTTTAATATGCCGACAATGAATCGCTATGCGGGCAAATCTGACCCAATCCAGCATCTGATGCGATATTCCTGGTCCATGAATGCCACCGCAGCTACAGACGAGATAAAGTGTAAGGCATTCCCTATATTTCTGGAAGATATGGCATTAGTGTGGTTTACCTGCTTGCCAGCTCGGTCGATATCCAGTTTCAGGGAATTGAGTGAGATGTTCATGAACCAATTCCGCCTTCACGCTCAGATATCTAAGAATGTGATTGAGCTGTCTCATATTAAGCAGCGACCGGACGAAAGATTAAGATCGTAGTTGGATCATTTTAATTTAGCAGTCACAGAAGTTAAAGATCCGCATGAGCAAACTCTGTTGATTGCCTTAATTGACGGTGTTGATAAGGATACCGAGTTTGGAAGATATCTGGCCGACAAACCACCTCCGACCAGAGAAATATTTTATGAAAAAGCTAATGTCCGTTTACGACAGGAAGAGATATATGCCAATCGAAAAAGGAAGGCTAATGATAAGGAAGATATCAAGAGCAATGTGGCTGTTAAGCAGACAGGAGATAGCTCAGGAAAGGCTGAAGTTAATGTTGGGAATAAAAATCAAGTAAATGGTCGTCAACCGGGAAACAATAATAGCAATAATCAGAAAAAAACCGAGGAAATGATTCTCAGAGAAGATCTCGACCCAGGCCATTTGAGAGTTTCACACCGTTAACTGATACATTGGAGAATATCTACATGGATACCTATAATGTCCTTCCATACAAAAGGCCTCCCCCGAGAGAGTCGACAGACAAAGAGCGCGAAACCGGAAAGTTCTGTCTATTTCACCAAATCCATGGTCATTCCAAAAATGAATGCCGTCACCTGAGAGACTTGGTCGAGAGGCTACTCCGAGAAGGAAAACGCGATAAGTACATGGTCACTACCAGAGACAGGGGGCAAGCCGCATCGATCAAAAACCAAAATCAAAACCAGAATCAAAATCAGAGCCAGCCTACTCCGCGGCTGACCCTTCAGCAAAAAGGGAAGAACATCGTCATTAACACCATAGTAGGAGGGCTTCATCTGGTCGGGCATAGCTTTAGGGCAATGGACTAGTATGTCAATGCAGCTAAACAACCCCTCATGGCAGGAAAATGCAGTAACCTTGAGGACATTGCTCCAGTCAAACAACAGAAGACAATGACTGATGACATCATTTTCACGACAGAGATAGCATTGGCGTTCACTCCCCAACTGAGGATCCCTTGGTAATCACATCCTCGATTTGTCCGCCCGTTGTCCATAAAGTTCTGGTAGATAACGGAAGCTAGGTCAACATTTTGTTCAAGAAAACGTTTGACCAAATGACACTTGAGCCGAAGGATTTAAAACCATGCGAAGGGTGGATACGTGGATTCAACGGAGCCTCAACTGCTCCAAAGGGATATGAAGAGTTGTCGGTAACCCTTGGGGAAGGGGAGCGCCAGAGAGTAAGAATCCTTCCTTTTGTGGTTTTGCACGTCGAATCCCCATACAATGCATTTTTAGGCCGACCGGCCCTAGCAAGGTTCAGAGCTTGTATAGCCCCTTGGTGTTTATTAATGAAGTTCCCGACTGAAGCTGGTATAGGTATAATAAGAGGAGATCAAGTCGTGGCCCGAGCATGCTACATTCCTGAGTTGAAGATGCTCCGCAAAGGAAAAGATGTAGAGACCGAAGGCGCTTCCTACCCGGCAAGGGAGGAAACGCTATAGCAACTAAAGAAAATAACTATGGGAGAGTCGCCCAGAGAACTTCCCGAGGACATAGATCCCAGAGAGGATGAATAGCCTGGGGGCAGAATGGTGACTCCCAATAAAACAACTATGGATATTCCAATCGATGATAGAGACCCAAAGAAGGTCCGGAAGATTGGATCCTAGTTAGACCCTATTCGAGCCAGAGAGCTAATGGATTTCTTGAAAGCCAATTTAGATGTATTCTCTTTGACCCACACGGATATGTGTGGGATACCTCCTTCGATCATGAGTCATTCGCTAAGCATCAACCCGAAGCATCCTCTTGTCAAACAGAAAAGGCCAATGCTTGGCCCGGAAAGGTCAGCTGCTTTGAAAGAGGAAGTTGAGAAATTGAGAAGTAATGGGTTCATTAGAGACTCAACATATTCAGATTGGATTTCCAACCCGGTCTTGGTAAAAAAGGCCAATGGAAAGTGGCGCACCAGCATTGACTTCTCGGACCTGGATAAAGCCTGCCCAAAGGACAGCTTTCCGTTGCCAAGAATTGACCAGCTGGTGGATTCGACAGCTGGCCACGAACTCCTCTCTTTCATGGATGCTTATTCGGGGTACAATCAGATCCCTATGCACATCCCAGACCAAGAACAAACAAGCTTCATTACAGATTTGGAATTGTATTGCTATGTAGTGATGCCTTTTGGCTTGAAGAACGCTGGTACTACATATCAGCGATTGGTCAATAGGATGTTTTACAACCAGATTGGGAATACGATGGAGGTGTACGTCGATGACATGCTAGTGAAGTCCAAACAATCATCCGACCATACTGCCGATTTAGCAGAAATGTTTGAAATTCTCCGGAAGTATGGAATGAAATTAAACCCTTTGAAATGTTCATTTGGGATAGCATCAGGAATTTTTTTAGGATTTATCGTCAATTAGCGTGGGATCGAGATTAATCCAGATCAGATCGCATCAATCCAGAATATTCAGAAACCTAGAAAGATTAAAGATGTGCAAAGCCTCGCAGGGAAAGTAGCGGCATTGAGTAGATTTATCTCCAAAGCTACAGATAAATGTATCCCGTTCTTCGAATTAATAAAGTGAGGAAAGCACAACTTCGAATGGACCCCTGATTGTATTGAAGCATTCCAGAATCTCTTGAATCATTTAGAAAAACCCCCGATTTTGTCTAAACCCGTAGATCTTGAAGAATTATTCATATATTTAGCGGTGTCATCCAATGCGATCAGTTCGGCTTTGGTTAGAGAAGAAGATAAGGTGCAAAGACCAGGATATTATGTGAGTAAGAAGTTGGCGGCAGCTGAACGAAATTATCCAAGGATAGAAAAGCTTGGGTACAATTTGTTGATTGCATCAAGGAAGCTTCGCCACTATTTTCAAGCTCACCCGATTACTATATACACTGATCACCCGTTAAAACAAGTTCTTCAAAGGCTAGAGGCTTCGGGAAGATTACTTAAGTGGAACATTGAACTAAGTCAGTTCGATTTGAATTTTCAACCCCGGCGATCAATAAAGGGGGCAAGTATTGGCAGACTTCATAGCAGATTTTACCATCCCAGAAGATGACACAATAATCGAAGAAGTCGATCCGCCAAGGCTACCCCTCGATCCCAGTGCCTGGAAGTTGTTCACTGACGGAGCAAAGAACGATAGACGATCTGGTGCCGGAGTGGTGCTCGAAACTCAATAAAAACGGCCGATATATTATGCTCTCAGATTGGAGTTCTGCGCCACTAACAACGACTCAGAATGCGAAGCCCTAATTGCTGGTTTGAAACTCGCAAAGGAGTTGAAGATTGCGAAGTTAGACATCTTTTGCGACTTCAGAATAGCTGTGAACCAGGTCATAGGAAAATTCCAGGCCACAAGTCCTAGGCTGATATCATATTTAGAAAAAGTGAAGAAGTTGCTGGATGGTTTTGACCATCACACCATATCCCAAATTCCTCGAGCAGAGAACCAAAAAGCTGATAAATTGGCGAAAATGGCCAGTTCTGGCAGTCCTGAAAATACAGAACTGGTCCCGATGGAAGTCTTACAGTCACCTAGTATAGACCAGATGGAAGTTGATCCGGTACTAGATGTTAAACCTGAAAGGGAGTCGTCAATGACTTCTTTGAAGAATTTTCTAATGTATGGAATGCTCCCTACGAAGAAAAGTCAGAGGCGTGCAATAATTCGGAAGGCCTCTCGGTATGTGTTGCATGAGGGAGTCCTAAATAGACAAGGATTTTCAATGCCCCTCCTCGGTGTATTGCCCACAGTGATATTCAACGCGTATTGCAAGAAGTACATGAAGGCGAATGTGGAGATCACACAGGAGGCCAAATGTTGGCGAAGAAAATAGTACGATATGGTAATTTCTGGCCAACAGTAAATAAGGATGCGGCCAAATACGCACGACATTGTGACGCCTGCCAGAGATTTTCTAAGATCCATAGGGCCCCATCAAGCCAGCCGAAGACGGTGACGAGTCCGTGTCCCTTCGCTATGTGGGGAATTGATATCATTGGAAGCCTCCCCATAGCAAAAGGCGGAGCAAAATTCGCTATCGTAGCCGTGGATTATTTTACCAAATGGGTAGAAGCAAAGCCATTAACCACAATAACAGCCAAGCGAGTAATCAGCTTCTTTGTTAGAAACATCATATGCCGATTTGGCATCCCAAGAATCGTCATAACGGATAATGGAACTCAGTTTGACAGCACCAAGTTCAGAGATTTTTGCCGAAAATACCACATCGAGAAAAGGTACATCTCTGTGGCACATCCGCAAGTGAACGGCCAAGTGGAGGCGGTAAATAAAGCGATTAAATCCATCATGAAGAAGAGATTGAAGCGGGCCAAGGCCATGTGGGTCGATGAATTGCACTTGGCACTATGGGCCTATAGAACGACCTATAAATCGGCAACGGGCCATACACCATTTTCTCTCGCCTTTGGAATTGAAGCGGTCATCCCGGTCGAGTAAGAAGTACCTTCTCACCGATTCACCTATTACGACCCAATGACCAACAATGAGTTGCTCCTTGGATCCTTGGACACGATCGAAGAGAAGAGGGACCAAGACGATTTACGTGCCTTAAGACATAAGCAGCAGATAGCTCGGTATTACAACAAGAAAGTACGAGCACGAACCTTTGAACCCGGAGACTTGGTTCTAAAACGTATCTTCCCATACTCAGTGCATATGGTCCAAAATGGGAAGGACCATATTCCATCCTGCGAAGACTTGATAATGGAACCTTCAAGCTAGCAACCGTAGATGGAGACGAAATCCCCATATTGTGGAACGCCCAGCATTTGCGGCCTTACCTGACGTGAAATCGTCAGTTTCATTCTTTTTTTTTTAGGACTACATAAAAAGGAACGACTTGCCTAGAATAGTCTGGTTACTTGAACAAAAGATTATAAAGTGGACGTAGGTCATGATTCGACCGAACCACTGTAAAAATATCGTGTGTCATTTACCTTTACTGCACCATTACCTAATTTCTTTATCTTGATTAATATAAATTATTGTTGTTTTTTGAGTTGGTCACAGATTATGCAGCAATATTGGAACATCCAATGCATTGTGCCACAAGGTGAAAGAGCAACCATAATTGAGGACCACAAGGTGCAGCAAAGTAAATCACCCCACGATCAAACTCTAACTCCCCAGAATCAGGAGAGAGTATAAAGGACGCGAAGATGACGTCCGCGAGGCGTGAAGATGCACCATGATAAAACCGCCTTGCCAACACTCTAACCCGCTGAAGGATCGGGAGAGTATAAAGGCGCCATAGATTTAGCGCCCCCAGAATTTCTGTCCCGCTGAAGGATGGGAGAGCAGACCTGAAACGAGCTCGAACTCTAACCCGCTGAAGAATCGGGAGAGTATAAAATTGTTAGAAATTTAGAGCTAAAAGAATCCTTTCCCTCCACCTTTCATAATAGAGGGCAACACACATGACTCTAATCAATCGTTAATAAGCCCTGGCCAGGCATCATATTAAATGATTGATTGGGGGGCATATACACACACATCACATCTCTGCACATAAATTTTAAAATTTTTCTAATGCAATTCATGATTTAATTTTCGATTAATTATGGTTTAAATATTTGTGGCTAATGCGATAAATTAAAATTGCAGGTCCACAGGTTTAGTTACCCTTTTTATGTGACTGATTTGTCTTGAAAGTAAACTCTTGTTCATATCACGACAAGGATGAAAATCAAGGTCGACCAAGACGAATCATCCCCTCATGACGTTACGTTGGCTGCTCAGGAGGTTGCACAGAGATGCAAGGAACTTGGAATCACTGCATTGCATATTAAATTAAAGGCAACAGAAATCAATTTTCATTTACTAAGATGCAGGGATACAAGATAAGATAGCTAAACAAAATGAGGGCTATTCTCACAATTACATTTTCTGGCCAATAGAAAGCCTAAAAATCCTAAGAACAAAATATGAACTAACATCTGCATCCTACTCATGCTTGGGGGGCTATTCTAGCTTCTTGCTCTTCTTCTGCTTACGACTCCTCCTTGTCAACATCCGAACAATCACCTTTTTTCCTCTTCCTCTTATCAACAAGAGGCTCTGGTGAAGAACTAGAAGATTGAGAGGCGAGTTGTGAAGTTATTGATCGGGAGGAGAATCTTATGACCAACCCAGTTTTAGGATCGATTTCAGAGATAGGGGGCACGTATACTGGGTCCTGTTCCCCTTTCATAAGAACCAACTGCTTCTCTTCCTTAGCATGTTTATCAGCCAAGGTTTCATCACCACCACCCTTGATTTCATCTGTAATAACAACGTCATCCTCTTCACCCTCGTGACCACCGTCCGTGTCCTTCAAAGCAGCAATAACCTCGGCATTTGTAGGAACATCAGTGCTGGTTTCCACAGGTGCCACGGTTACCTTTTCACCGCCCTCAGTTTGCTTTGAAATCTCAGAAATTTCAGCATCAGTGCCTGATGGGATGTCAACTTTCTCTGCCTACGCATTCTCTTCTCCCCTTTTCTCGGTCAATGTGTCACCTATATTATGAGAGGCACATGTTAGTAACTCAACGGGCTGCTCCGCAGAATGGCAAAAAATCATAACTGCTTTGACAAATTGCGGAGAATATACGGAAATACCTTCAGCTGACATTTCATCCAAGTTTACAGCAGAAGCTCCGACAGCCGGAGGAGTTGGGTGCAAGGGAATTAACGGATCGTCAGGACTATACTCCTCAACTTCGGGAGCCTTGAGTTCCGCTGCTGAACTCGAGCCCTCGTCAAGTTTGCTTTTGCACTTGGCCTTGGTCTTCTCCTTCTCAACCTCTTCTTGGATTAGGTGTCTCCCCTCCTCTAAATCCTCGGGCTCTTTTCCTTTGAGGAGTCTCTACATTAACTGGCCTTCATCAATCTCATTGACCTTCAATCGCTGCTTCCCATCCTCGACAATTGCATCCCATATGTTGGCAAGAGTAACATGATAATCTGGGATCCAAGAAATGTCCCGAGTTTTGATGACTTGGCCTAAGAAGTCGAATACCAACTCTCCAAAACCTTCTATCTCTTTTTCAGCTTCGGCAAGCTTGTCAGCAGTGGTGGAAGCCGATTCAAGAATGCTGTTAGCATTAGTCTAAGCAAGAACCGCTCGCCCCTCAGCCTAAACAAGTCGGTCACTCAAGGCCTCCTTTTCTTTTTCAGCAGCTGCGAAACTGTTTTTCAAGTCCGCTTTCTCCTTCTCCAAAGAAGCCTTTTCAGCATCAAAACGGCTCTGTGCTGTCTTCAAATCAGCATTGGCCATTTTATGATCCTCTATTTCTTTTTTCAAAGACAGTCGTTCTTGACTATTAGATTCTAGCTCGCTATGAAAACGCTTCCTAGCTTCCTCCAATTCTGTCTTATAGTTCTCTGCGGATCGCTGAACTAAAGCCAGACAGGCCTGTGCATCTTCCAAGTCTTTTTCCATTTTGCTCCTGACCCTGTCATTATTCTCAATTCTCACCTTGGATCTGGCCGCGTCCGTTTCTAGGGGACGGATGGCATCTGAAAGGTTAACGGCGTGCTTTTTCATTACTTCGTACTGTTTGGCTACATGGCACACACATCCCATCACCTCAGTATCCCAGTCCCTGGGAACCGGCTCAAGATCCAGTACAAACATCATCCTCTCAAAGAAAATATCAGGGATTCCTTGCGCAAGCGTGCCAATTTAGCCTGATTTTCGGGGCCATGGATAATATCTCGTGCAATGAGACTGTCGGAGTCGTGATCGCCAGGGCAGACCAGAGCTTCTTTTCCTTTCTTCACGATCTTGCCCTCGTCTCTATTTTTGTCCTCTGACTCGCGCTATTTCTTGGAAGATTGGACGTGAGAAGGCGCACTTTTAGAAGGGTTAAGTCCGTAGGAAGTTGCTTACCCCCAGCCGGTGGCAGTGGGCGATTATGAGGTTTCCCAGAACCATGCCTGGAAGGAGATCGGGATCATGTAGAATAAGTTTGAGGAGGGTCGCGAGGCCGATAACTATCCCTTCCCCGACTATCACTGCGAGTAGGATTTGGATTTGAATGAAGACTGGGTGTGCCTTCACGGAGGAAGCGATGAGAATAAGATCGTTTGTAAGTCATCTTACCTACAAAAGAAACAAGTACACATTAAAACCTTGAATACTGATGGTATAAAAGTGTGGGGTGAAACAGTGCATGTGATTTGTGCATCCCATATAATTCCCCCTAACAGACCAGGGCCAGAAGTTGGGCTCGTCTGGGTGGTTTCTCGTTCCTCAACTGGAGCATTTGTTTCCTCGGAGATAGGAAAAAATGGCTCCCCTTCGAAATCTTCTTGTGTATAAACATCGTCGGGCATAGGAATCTTGCTTAATTCCTTGAATAACTGCTCCTCTGTTAAGTCATCGGGAGCGGCAGGCTCAACCGGTAGTGAGGCCCTTAAGGGAGAATCCTTCTAAGAGGCTGGGATTTCCTTAGGCTCCCCTGCCTGGGCCTCATCTCCTCCATATACATTTAAATCTTCATCATCCTGGTCAATCATCGGTGAAGGGCTCCTATGAAGTCTGGTTGTCTCGGCTGCTTGTGATGTCCCTTCTCCTTCAGTCGGGGGCACATACTTGTAAGGTTTGCCACCAGCTCCGAGTCCAAATCTTATGTCCAGAAGATGATGCTTGTGAAGATTCTCGTCAGTAATACATTTCT
Source organism: Allium sativum (assembly GCA_030737875.1). Lineage (NCBI taxonomy): Eukaryota > Viridiplantae > Streptophyta > Magnoliopsida > Asparagales > Amaryllidaceae > Allium > Allium sativum. Next base: position 1,026,572,833 of record CM060924.1, read on the forward strand.
TGATCCTTAAGAAGTCCGACTTGCTTTTAAGAAGAAGGGATAGTCGATTGCTGTACACTGAGCCTTCTATCTTCGGAAAAGTGTGACCTGTATAGAAAAAAGAAGCATGTTAGCGCTCCAATTTCTTAAACAGGTTATTCATTCAAAGGCTGGAAATTTACTTGATTTAAGCCATCTTCTCGCACACCCAGCCTGTTGCTTTATATAAAACCAATCGTCCTTGGGATCCCCTGTGTTGCAGTAACCATCAGACAAGACCATTCTGTTGGCTACCGGCTCGAAGAAAGAAAAAATTGGGGTTGCTGTAGAACGATGCTTGAAAAGGTAGTAGAACTTCAGGTCTTTAAACGTGAGCTCAGTTTGAAGGATTTCTGCATACGCAATGTATAAAGTGTATAAAGTTGCGTAGGCATTGGGATGAAGCTGCATCGGAGCAATACCCAATCGTTTTAGGGTTTCAATGACGATTGGAGGAAACGGAGGAATGACGCCTACTCCACACATTAGTCGACTGACTATTATATACCCTTCCGGAGCGATATGAGGCCTATCTTCCCTCCCGAGTGCCTTCACAACATCCCAAGGGATCCGTTATTTTAAGCAAATTTTCCTAAGTTTTATGTCATCAAGTTTGGAAGCTAAATAGTCATTGAATTTCTCAGTTTCTAGTGCACCAGGAATATCATCGGGAGCTCGGTTATCCACTTCAGACTCCTAATCAAGCGAGAACCTTGGGGCTATGGTGCTCAGACATCTTAGGGTCTATCTCTGTTTCATATCTTGAAGGAGAACGATTACCCGACATTACTGTTTAGGCGAGTTAACATGAGAAATTCGAATATAATTACCCGTCCCCTGTGTGTGCTAGTGCAAGTGCGTGCCTGTGCATGCATTAAAGAAAAGCATAAAAATTAGCAAGATCATTGAAGTATTAGTTGTCATATGCAGTCAAGTTATGTTGCTGCCCAGTTCAGAAAGTCTCAAGGGCTCTAGCCTAACTGTCCATTGATGTACCAGAGTTAAGTTGCATTGTTTATTTAAAGTTCATTAGATTGTTCATCATCTGGTTCGTGACGCGAGCTTGGATCGTGGTACATCTCTGGATCGCGGAACAGGTATGGATTCACAGCGAAAACACTGACTTTTGGAAGAACATTGGATCATGAACACCGGAACGGATCGCGATGACCTCACGCGATCCACGGCCCCTTGTCCTCTCGTGAACCGGTGACCTCCTTCATCACCATGTCCCGATCCGTTCTCCGAATCCTACTCCTTCTATTTCCTCCCACCACAATCCATTGCCTCGCCATTGCCACGATCCACTGCCTCGCCATTGCCACGACCCAGCCTGACGTTCTCCTTCTTCTTCCTCCTCTTCCCTCCTCTCCTACCATGAATCCGAACACCTAAACCCATCAACCAGTCGCCTACACAGCCTAAAACACCGCAAAACTCCGCCACTTTCTCCTCTTAAATCAATGGGAATTAGAGAGAAACGAAAATGAAATTATTCGATTAGCTTAAGTTTAAAATCGAAGGGTTGTTGGAAAATTGAGGTTAGGGTTTTGGTCAGAAGCTCCAAGCGACGGCAACGAAAACGAGAAAGGAAGAAGAAGAGAAGATGGAGGAGGGTTCGGGTTTATATAAACAAACCCGTGACCGTTAGTCTCCCCTTTTTTGTCCGATTCAGACCGTGGACCTCAACGGGTCATGAAACCAAGCCCATCGAGCGAAGGAAAGCCCGCTCCCTCAAGCGACTCATGACATGAGGAGGCCCATCAAGCTTGAGGCCCGCATGAAGGATGAAACGGAACGAACACTTCATCCCACAGATCGTGAGGTGCTTGCGTGAGCCGAACCAACAAACAATAGTCAGAAATGAAAACTCAGAAATACTTGTGAAGATTCAGGAGCCCACCTGGCAAGTTGACAATAAAGTCACCAAAATTTCTAGAAATAAGAACTATCCGATAAACAGAGAAATGATGGATGATTTAATCTGATATTTATACCAGTCAAAGGGCGCAACTTTCAGAAGCAACACAATATTTCAAACAGACGCAACCGCTGATTTACATCTTTCTATGAAAAGACGTCTATGCGATTTCGAAACATGTTCCATCCTCGATAAAACATACTTCAAGGGGACAAAATGTTGGCTAGCTTTTTGACCAAGCCACCAGGGCTCACACACAAGAAGGAAATATGAAGCTTCACTCCTTCCAACCCTTGGAAACTTGATCGTGGTCACTCGCCCATCCTCGGATCGCGACGCACTATTGGATCATGACGTCCTATCGGTTCGCGATGCCTTCTGCGATCCGATCCATCCTTGTTAGCTTGATCCGATCTGAGCTCCAGAAACCAGAAACTGAAGGCTATGACTAATTCAACCATGATCCGAGAATGCAGGATCTCACGACACCTGTCCACAACTGTCATATTGAACAATTCTCCATCAAGCAACGAACCAGTCCGAGATTCTCGAGATTTGTGCCACGTATGACCGCGATCCGCCTGAACAAATCAGCTATAAATAGCCCAGAACTTGGCATTTTTGGGGATCTTTTTGCAATTGAGAAACCTGATTCCACCATTATCATATCTCCATTGTTTCTATTTAAAGTTATCTCAAAATTATTGAGAGAATCACAGTTGTAAGAGTGAGATTGAGTGAAATCATTGATTGTACCTGAATTCAGCATATAATCAACAACATATAAAGTGGACGTAGGCTCGTTAATGCTGAACCACTATAAATCTCGTGTCTTTTCTTCTTTTTCTTTTATATTTCAGCTATAATTCTTCATAGATTAGAACAACTTGGGTGTTAGACCGAATTTTGGATCTAACATAATCTAACCTAACATTTCTAAATAAAATGATATTTTTACCTAACATAACATGATTCTAAATAAAATGATATCTTTAATCTAACATAACATTTCTAAATAAAATGATATTTTTATCTAACATAACATGATTCTAAATAAAATAATATCTTTAATCTAACATAAAATTTCTAAACAAAATGATATTTTTATTTAACTTAACAAGACTCAAAATAAAATGATATTTTTAATCTAACATAACATGATTATAAATAAAATGATATTTTTAATCTAACATAACATTTTTTAACAAAAATGATATTTTTGATTTGAGATAACATTTTCTAACAAAAATGATATTTTTAAATCTAAAATAACACGATTCTAACAAAATGTCATTATTGATTAACAAAACACATTCTAATTAAATGACATATTTATTTAAAACATGATTCTTTTTGACGAATCAAACATACAATGAAAATGTAATTTTTAATTGTCTAACTTTTTTAACTAGTTTCTGATAATACAATAAAAATGTATATTTTATTGTCTAAACATTTTGTTTACAACAGGAATATTTATATTTTCATAAATACAATAAAAATATGATTATTATTGTTAGCAAATTCAAGATCTACACAATTTAATCCAATCAATTCATCTCAACCACAAACAACCAAAACTAATCTCATACATCACACACATGAATTTTAATAGCGAATACATGTAAATTTAACATCGAAATCAATAATTAAATTAGACTTAAATTAGAGATCTCACTTTGGGTTTTGAATTCTATAAAATTTTAGATCGCCCCGTTTCAGCTCTGTTCTGCTCCACGTTGAAGACATTTTTATCACGGTTCCAATGGATCTGAAATCACGCGATTTCTTTTTCATATGACAAAGTTATACCAATTTAAACTTTTGTATATATTTTGAATAAAATAATTAAATAAATAATTTATAATTACTTCATTAATCCTTCCATCTTCTTCGTTACAAACTGGAGCACGCACAAACCCACATCGACATCTAGGGCTCAGGACCGCGCCATCCTCTGTGCTCGAGACAATGATCAGAGACCAACACCTCGTCGGTCGTTCCACCCTCTACTCGCGCTGCCACCATGGTGCAGCTCGCACCTCATCTCGGCCCTTAGTTCAGCTCGAAAGTCGATCTCTTCTAGGCGTGATTTTCCCCAAATCATGAAACAGAAGCCCATCAAAGCCGCATAACTTTGAAGAGCTCAGAAGGATCTTCAATTCTTGTATTGGGGTTTGAATCAATTCGAAACTGTATGGGATTAATTGCGAATCCATTTTCGGATGATACTGGCCATTAATTTAGAACTGGCGGTGGCTTGTCTATTTAGAGAATTAGGGTTCTAAATCCTAGGGTAATTTATAATATAATATTATTAAATCCTATAATTTACAAAAAACCAATTAATTCCTACCAAATCTAGCCTAGAGAATGCCTCCCCTAACCAAAAACCCATATTCCGAACACAGTGGACTAGGCGCCATCAGCCCATTCGAACGTGTCAGCCCACTTTTCTTTAATTTAAAATATAAACATTTAATTATTTAATTTGGTCCTACATTTAAATTTACCGGGGCCACATACGGACTCCAAAAATTCCTAAAAAATAAATCTAGCTATGTTTTGACGACGGTCCTAACAAAATTAATTTTTTCAAATTCGGAGACCATTTGAAAAATGGCCATTATCTGGTTGATCCAATTTGACTGAAATTAACAAAACACGTTTTCTTTTGCCATACTTACGTATTAATTCCAAAAATTATGGAAATTGGAATACTGCAATAATTCGACATTCCGGATCCAACCAAAGTGGTTTCGTCGAAAACGGAGGTCATTTGCGAAGCAACTATTTTTAAGGGCTATATATTATATTAAAATATGTATAAATTCTACAGCAACTTTTATGAATTTTAAACTGTACATAACTTACAATTTATAAAGTGAAATCTCAGTTTCTTACATCCTTAGAAAGATATGGTTAAACAAATTTAAATATTTCTTGTTTCGTCCAATTTTGATTTATATTGAATTTTGCATACTCAATTGAAATTAGAAATCGAGTTTTTAAACTGTCGCGCCATTTCAGACTCCTTTTATAATTAAGTTAAATTTATTCATATTTAACTTTGAGTAAATAAATTATTAGCCGTTATTATTTAAAGTAAATTATTTTAAATATCCAAAATCCATTAAAATTTCTAAAATAAAAAATTTAAATTGGTTCAAAAATTCCTGGTTGTTACAACAAGTGAACTTAAACTCATGCCTTAATATGATATGTTTATGCATTTGATCCCTCACATTAAGATGATTACCTGTGGTTGCTGGATTTGCCGGTTGGTTCCGGGCAGGCTTATACCACCAGTGGAGCTAACCTCGCGTCTAAATATGCTTATAATTTTAATTCCCCAATTGGGGTTTGTAATGGCCCGCAAATCCATACTATATGAGTTGACTAATAAAACCACATGTCCAACCCAAATTGCACAGAAATACGAGTCATTATAAGAAAGAAGTTAGAGTATGTGAAATAGAAAGAAAGAAATATTAGAATAGAAGAAAATGAAGATCACAAACTCACAGCGGAACGAATAAAATATATTAAATTACATAAATTTTGAAATACAATTCGGTAACTTTATATACATACCGTTATCAGAGAACAACAGTTATTCCTGGAACAGTTATAAATACCTTTTTCCAGATACAAACATGGCTCATAGCGGAATATATGATAGTCTATAGCTAACTGGTGAAGCCTCCTGCTTCCAGCTCTTCCAAGTGAATCTGAAAAATCTCGACTACTTGACTGCCCATACAAATTTGGGCACCCAAGAGTTTAGGGAAAACAAACAAAATAAACTCTGGGTCTCTCATAGGGCTGGTGTGAGTAAACTCCAATCATTTGTTTAACTTTCAAAATCCTTTCGAAAAAATGATAATCGTAAGACCGGTCCACACATAACCACAGATGGTTTTTACCTTATGATAACCCAAAGTATTTTTGATATCAAACCCAGTGATATTATAATAATTTCTAAATCAAATAAATAGAATCTAGTGAAACGCTTGCATCTCACGTTCCATATATAATATAAAATCAAAAACCGCATGGCGCTTATTGGAGATTGGAATTCCAACATAACAAGGTATGGAACCACCTTCTGATAGTGTATCTCTAGAGAGGTGTAACACCCCACGTCCATTAATGTCACTTACAAAGGGAATGCATTAACTTCCTTGGAGGTTTTAAGTGAATATAGAACATAAAAATTACAACAAGATAGATAATAAGTAGTACTTAGAAATCTAAAACTTTATTTCATTGCAGCGGAAATTAAACATGTTTGTTACATCACAAAACCATAAATCAGAGTCAAGTACAATATCCATCTTGATAAAACAAAATACATAATCCCATTACATAAATAGCCATTAAAGAAGATAACAAGCTGGACTTTACTTCAGGGGTCCAAGCTTTCCAAAAGAGAGAATGAGCAATTCAATCAGACTCCACTAGAGCTGGGTCTACCATGAGGACCTGGAGGGAGAAAAAGGATAGAAATAGAGGGGGTCAGACATAAAGTCTGGCGAGTATGATAATTCTAACAATACTATTATCAAAATAACTAGACTAAGGCATAAGCTGGAAAACAAGGAAATATCTATGAACTATTGGGTATGGAAGAGCAGATAAAGATAATGTTAAAGGCACACCTAATACTAACGAATAATTACTACACTGCACCACACCAGTCACCCTAAAGGTTGATCCCACTTGCTTCACTTAGAAATTTTATAAATAGCTTCATGTACCCCTAGCTGACTACATAGGTGCCGCCTGCCCCTATCTTCGCTAGGTGTACCCCAATACCCATTTGCGATCGGCTCCCTACTCGTAGATACCCGTGCTGGCCCCACAGTGGGGTGTATCACTCCCCTAAAGTGGCAGCCCGATACAACTTGAGGATGCACGGCTTATACCTACACGATGCAACAACGTCTTACCTACCAGCCCGAGTCCACACACGCATATGAAACCCGTTGGACTTGCGTTGCCACTACTAACCCGTTTGGCCTCTTATAGTCAAGCCCAGTATGCGTGTCCCATCCTCGACTTGGGTCGAGCACACAAAGATATGTTTGGGTTACTGTTGAAATGGGCCACCAATTACTTACCACAAGGTATCCACCTAAGCTTGTCCCCACTAGTGTAATAACCCGTAAAATGTGAACCAATTTAAAATTTTTAAAATTGGTTATTGTCAAAGAATTTGAATAATTGAAATAGCATATTTCAATAAAATAATGAATTGGGACTAGTAAGGCAATTTGAAAATTTGAACACAAACTTTGCCTGACTGTACCGGGTGGAAAATATAACAGATTTTAGCGAAACTGAAAATATTTAAATCTGTTTATGAATACCTTTCTAAGAATCTGAAAAATCGAAGTTTCATAACGGGAATCAAAAGTTATGGCCAAATGAACTTTCAGAAAGGTCGCTATATAGCATATATAGCCCTTGGAAATAGATATTTTGCATACGACCTCGGAATTCGACGAAACCACTTTTGTTGGGTCCGGGATGTCAAATTATTGCTAGGTTTCAAATTTCATAATTTTTGAAGCTAGTATGTGAGCGGGGCAAAAGAAAATGTGATTGGTCAATTTCTGTTAAAATGGATCGACCTGAAAATGGACATTTTGCATATGAGCTCAGAATTCGACGAAACTGGTTTTGTTGGGACCGTATCGTCAAAACAAAGCTAGATTTATTTCTCTGGAATTTTTCGATTCAGTTTGTGGCCCTGGCAAATTGGAATGTACGTTCAAATTGAATATAAATTGTTTTGTACTTTAATTTGAAAAATAACTGACTGTAACAGTCGAATTGGCCAACGAAACATATCCCATTGTGTCCGGAATGGGGGTATTTAGCTAGGGGCGACAGTCGTTGGGTTGGAATTGGTGTACGTTGGCTAGAAAGGGTATTATAGGAATTTAAAAATATAATAAATTTGAAAATATCTTCTATTTTCTCCCACTTCAGAAAAACCCGATCAACCCTAGAACGAACGACGGAAATCATTCAAGACCTTCCCATCTCGATCGTCGCCGCCACAGTCAATATCGCCGCCGCCTCCAGTTGACAATTCCGATCGCCTTCCTCCCCTTTTCAAATCATAACAACCCTCGACAGAAATCATGAAGTATTCGCGTCGTTCTACCTCGAGGAAGTTCGCCCCTTTCTGCCGCCGCCGATCGCCAGAGGAGCCACAGAGTTCGCCGCCACCACCGCCGATAGGAAGCTTGTTCGTAGCGCTTCAACGTCGTAGGGTCTGATCTGGATATCGAGCTACTGTTTGGATTTAAATTCTAAACCTTGTTTCGAAGGTTTGCAAAGCCTTCTGCTTTGAATTTCTGAATTGAAAATAACACTTTTAAGTGTTGCAAAACTTCGAAAAATCATATCTTTTTAGTGTGTTAACGAAATTCGATGAAACAGGAAACATCGGGACCGCAGGAAGGCTCTCTACCATCTAGCAGAATCCGCGGATTTTTCTGATCTTCCTACGATTTTTAGCACTACTAAAACCAATGTGAGGAATCTAAACTAAATTGTGTGAATGGAATCGTGTTGTATAAATTATATAAGCGAAGTGTAAATTATATACACATTGTATACCTCATGTACATGTGTTGTATAAGTTATATTAGCGATGTATAAATTATACAAGCGTTGTATGAAACATATATGCTTTGAATTGTGATGAAATGCAAGTGAATTATAGAAATAATATATATATATATATATATATATATATACTCCCCTCGTCCACAGACCATGGACGATATTTATTGCTTGTGATTGACGTGATATTATATGGTATGACGAATGGTTGGAAATAATTGTTTGTGGTTGAAAAAATACCTTTGTGGTTGAAAAATACCCTCTTGTCGTTGAAACAAATTAGAATATGATTGTGGAAATGAAAATAAAACATGCCGCCTGCGTGCGAACTAGATGCATGATCCCCATTGTTAAAAATCGCGAGGTTTTAAGGCAGAGCGAGGAGCCGTACTAGGGACGGTCCCAGTTTTAACTACCCTGCCGTTATGCTGCCGAAATTTTCTTAAAAATTCATGTGTTAGAATAATTTTCATTTGTTGAAATTAATTACATATGTTGAAACCAATATTCATGTGTTGAATTGAAATTCATTCGTTGAGTTGAAATTCATGTGTTGAATATTATTCGAATTTAAACAAATAGATTTAACAATAAAAATCACATTTTTATATATATACAAACTATAGAGAATATTCATGTGTTGAATTGAAATTCATTCATTGTGTTGAAATTCATGTGTTGAATATTATTCGAATTTAAACAAATAGATTTAGCGATAAAAATCACATTTTTATATGTATACAAACTATAGAGAATATTCATGTGTTGAATTGAAATTCGTTCGTCGAGTTGAAATTCATGTGTTGAATATTATTCGAATTTAAACAAATAGATTTAACGATAAAAATCACATTTTTATATTTATACAAACTATAGAGAATATTCATGTGTTGAATTGAAATCCGTTCATCGAGTTGAAATTCATGTGTTGAATATTATTCAAATTTAAACAAATAGATTTAACGATAAAAATCACATTTTTATATATATACAAACTATAGAGAATATTCATGTGTTGAATTGAAATTCGTTCGTCGAGTTGAAATTCATGTGTTGAATATTATTCGAATTTAAACCAATAGATTTAACGATAAAAATCACATTTTTATGTATATACAAACTATAGAGAATATTCATGTGTTAAATGGAAATTCGTTCGTCGAGTTGAAATTCATGTGTTGAATGTTATCGTAGTTTAAAATAAAATGAATAGACAATAAAAAACTACATTTTTATTTGTGAACATGAAGTGTTAAAAACATTCACGTGTTGAATAAATATTTTTGATGATAAAAATATTTTTTTATCATGTATACGCTTTGATAAAAATACATACGTGTTGAAATAAATATTAGTTTGCTAGAAATATTATTATTAGCTTTGTTCTGCATATATATATACATGTGTTGAACAGGGAAAATGGATTAGCTGTAGAGTAAAGAAATTATTTACGTGCCAGACAAATAGGTAAGCCTTAATGAGTTGGCTGCGCAATTTTATTTTTATATCAACTCCTGTGAATGTCATTGGATGCGGAGTGCTGGTTATTCTGTGTGAAATAATAAACATCGCCATAGGATAGTAACAATTAATTTTGAACTACACTACGTTGGAATACTTCTTGACGATAGGAATACTTAATCATATTCCACATAAGCAATTGGAGCTTGTGTGACGAGGTGGAAGATTTACCATATGAGCGAGAGGCTTGTATGGCGATGATTATATACTACAGGTCGAACTGATGACTGATATTGACTATATAAAATATAACGATAAATTGCCAGATTAATAAAAACCCCACATGGGTCTGGAGTTGACAATAATCACGTCTCTCTAGTCATTAGATACGGCACATGGACTATTTATTTCGACACGGAGTGGGGTGACGAGAATTTATTCTCTGGAGTTATTATCTATACACGCTCCCCCGTAAACACCAGTATATATCACTATAAATATGGTGGGATGCCATCACCTCAGAAGATGCAGCAGGTACTGTTAGGACCTGGGAGCAATTCAAGACCATGTTCAATGAGAAGTTGGAGGATGAACGGCTTATACCTACACGATGCAACAACGTCTTACCTACATGCCCGGGTCTACACACGCATATGAAACCCGTTGGACTTGCGTTGCCACCGCTAACCCGTTTGGCCTATTATAGTCAAGCCCAGTATGCGTGTCCCGTCCTCGACTTGGGTCGAGACCACAAAGATACGTTAGGGTTACTGGTTGAAATGGGCCACCAATTACTTACCACAAGCTATCCACCTAAGCTTGTCCCCACTAGTATATCCCACTTAACCCCCTTCTTAGTCATGTTCATTTACTTGTTTGTTTGGTTAAATCTTACTAGTCGTATTTCAAATGCCACTAAAGGCACCCACTAGATTCCTCATGCCACCCAAGGCACCTACTTAACACCCATGTCCCACTTCACATGTTTATCTGGTTAAGTATTTCTTAATTCATTCAGGCCATAACCTCACAAAGACCTCTCACATTAGATGGCATTTATGGCAGTTGGATTCGCCGGGCGGGTCCGGGCAGTCTTACACCATAAAAGAGTCTAACCTCGTATCTTTACAACTGTTATTATTTAATTTGGGCCTAGGACCTCTCACATTGGGCTGACATTTGTGACTACTGGATTTGCCGGGCGGGTCCGGGAAGTTTTACGTCATAAACGAGTCCAACATCGTGTCCTAAGCATTGATTAACACTTATAATATTTTACCCTAGTTTTAAATATATCCCTATTCAAATCATTAATTAATTCCAATTTTAATGATGTCCATAATTGACTCAATTATGTCCATCTATTTAGGGCATGCAAAATCATATCAATTGCACCCCAATTTCTTAATATTAAATCCTTAATATTACCCCTACCCCACGTTATACGTTCGCTTATTCAACGCAAAATATACGTTAGACTTGAATAGTCTAACTCATAAAACAAAGATAAATTATCACAACATATAGACAAATAAAATAGATCTAATCATAATAGGGTTGAAACTTGCATAAAACTACACATGTCATGGATTTAAAGGTGTCAACTTGTTTGGTTAAATGTCACAACTTACATAATATGATCATAACCCAAGTTCATGTATAAACTTGCATATGTGGTTTATGCAACATAATGATGGCATCTAACACATAGAACTCACACTTGTCATTGCATAATTCTAGATCTAAATAGATGTCATAATCCTAGATCTAAATAGATGTCATAGGATAGGTGAGATTATACATACTAATCATTCTAAACTTGCATAGGTACATGTGATTTATCATGTGAATAATCATAGCCCAAACATATATATAATCAAAATCATGATTTGATCAAGCATAAGCTAACTATAATATAAATAATAACATCATGACTTTGTAACATCGCAACTTAGCATAGAAACTTTCAACATATATAACATCATCATCACATAGCATAGGATTTACAACATACATGATAACATAAGATTTACAACATATATAATCTATAATTCACATCATCCTCTTATAATCCATATCACAACTTAATCTAATTAGTTTGCTAATAATCTTATTAAAATCATCATACTCACAATTTGAAAAGAAAGAGAGTCTTGATTTGCTCTAGAGTTGAGTAGAATTAGAGTTTTGATTAGCTTTCTTCCTTCTTAGTTGGCGTCGGCTACACTGAGTTCCATGGCGATGGCATGACAGCGGCTATTCTATTTTTCATGTGAATTTAGAGTGAGAGACTACCTAGGTATATATAGAGTTTAGGGTTTATTCAGGCCGTCAGATCAACTCAGAACTAACCTGAACCGTTAAATTAGCCAACTCAGCCCTAAAGACAAATCAGCGGCTCAAGATTGGGCTCTGCCAAAACCTGGCCGACTGGACCAGGTCGACACCCAGGTCGACTGCGCAGTCGACCTGGTCCTGGAGGTGTCGAATGCCTAGTCGACTCCCCAGTCGACCCGGGTGCTAGGCGGGAAATTTCCCGCCTGGCCTGTTTGACTTCGAATTTTGAATTTTGAATTTTCTGAAACTTCTGATGGCCATATCTCCTTCATACGAAGTTCAAATCATGCAAACTCGGACTCTATTTCAACCAGAATTCTGAGACGAACACAATGGCACAATCCGTTTCCCACAATTCTAACGTCTGAAATTAGTTATTCTTTAATTTTTGAATATTAATATTAACAGAGTTACGGGGTGTTACATTCTCCCCTCCTTAAAGGATTTCGACCCCGAAATCTTCAAGTAAAGAAGAATGTATATCCTAACATCCAATCGTCCATCTACTCAACCATCAAACACAGGCATCCATTGTCCTTATAGACTTCTAATGCTTTCATGTTTAAATGCACAGTGTGTGTATATGTCCATATCTAATGCAAAATCAGGTGGTCCACTGATTCAGTTGACCTCCTTAATGCAAATCATGATAGTAGCATGCGTCCATTATGTATGAAAAAGTTCCTTAATGCAACATATTATCTCTATATGTGTGCACAATCATCATCTGAATGCAACATCCATATGATAAAAAAATCCTCATACATCCATTTTACTAAATACATCCATATATATGCAATATGAAGTGACTGAGCCGATCTATTGCCTAATAGTGTGTGTATATGCATCCACGAGCAACCACTAGCAAACACTTGCATGCACATTGCATCCATCATACATAACATGTCTCAAACACATGTTTCAACCATAGGATTATCCTAACTAAAGGTCAAAGATACTAGCGAGAGGACATACTAAAGATAGGACAAGTACAATGTAAGCGATAAAGGAGAAATTAAAGGACATACCCTCAAAAAGAAAAGGGTACAACGAACGCATCTTCACTTCTGTCTCCCACGTAGCGTTGCTCTCATCATCTCCCCATTGCACTTTGACTAGTCTGACCTCTAGATTCCTCAACTTCTTGATCTCTGACCCAAGGATGCATGTAGGAGCTCGTCGAATCGTCGCATCACGCTCTATCTCCACCTCTCTAAGCAAGCTCGGCTCTACCACTTCCACGGTCTCGTGCAAGCACTTCCTCAAATCTGACACATGGAATACGTCGTGTACACCACTAAGTCTCTCAGGCAACTCCACTCTATATGCCATCTGTCCAATCTTCTCCTTAATAGGAAACGGCCCTATGAACCTTGGTGCTAATTTCCCAAAGGACCCAAAGCGAACAACATTCCGTAATGGAGACACTTTGATAAAGACCATGTCACCAACATCAAACTCAAGATCTGTCCTCCTTTTGTCTGCATAAGATTTCTGCCTATCTTGCGCCGTCTTCATCCTCCTTCGAATCAAGTCGATCTTTTCCGACGACTCTCTAATCATATCGAGCCCAAGTAAGATCTTATCCGTAGAATCCCACCAACATGTAGGTGAACGACAAGGTCGTCCATAAAGAGCTTCGAAAGGTGCCATGCCAATGCTAGATTCAAAGCTGTTATTATATGCGAACTCTACCAACGGAAGATGCTCTTCCCATGTACCCCCAAAGTCTAAGATACATAGCCTCAAAAGATCCTATAGAATGCGATTCACCCTCTCAGTCTGGTCGTCCGTCTGAGGATGATACGCGGTGCTCAAACATAACTGAGTCCCTACCGCCTCTTGCAAGCTCTTCCAAAATTCGCTAGTGAAGATAGGATCGCGATCACTTACTATGCTAGAAGGAACACCATGCAAACGAACTATCTCTCGAACATATACAGAAGCTAACCATGGAGCAGTCCTTTTACTCTTCACGGGAATGAAATGTGCGCTCTTAATAAGTCTGTCTACTATAACCCAAATCCCCGTATTACCCTTCCTTGATCTTGGTAATCCATCCACAAAATCCATCGAGACACTTTCCCATTACCATAGTGAAACCTCCAATGGGTGAAGCAACCCACCGGGTTTCTTTTGCTCCGCTTTTACTTGTTGGCACACCAAGCATCTAGCAACATACTCGGCCACATCCCTCTTCATACCGGCCCAAAAGAAAACTCGCTTCATGTCTTTGTACATCTTGTCCCCGCCGGGATGAATGGTCATCTTCGAATGATGTGCTTCGTCAAGAATAGCGTTCCTCAAACCTTCGTCTCGAGGTACACAAAGTCTACTATCCCTACGTAACCATCCCTTATCATCCAGGGTATACCTATGGAGATGGCTTGATGACTCCCCTCTTTTGAGCTTTTCTACTAACTCAACCAACTATGGGTCGTCTCGCTGTGCCTCGCCAATCCATCCCAAAAGCATAGGTATAACCTCTAAGGATGCTAGCAAACCGGGTATGAAGTCAATGGAAGGTGTAAAGTCAAACGTAGAAATGAACTGTAAACTTCGCCGCTCAACAAATAAAGGACTTAAGGATAATCTTTTTCTACTTAAGGCATCGGCCACTACGTTACCCTTGCCACGGGTATATGCTATCCCGAAGTCGTAGGATGCTAAGAACTCCATCCACTTTTGCTGCCTTAAGTTCAAGTCCTTCTGAGAGAACAAGTATTTTAGCGATTTGTGATCAGTGAATAATTCGAATTTCTCGCCAAGAAGATAATGGCGCCAAGACTTAAGCGCGAAAACAATAGCGGCCAACTCTAGGTCATGTGTAGGATAATTTCTTTCATGCACTCTCAACTGCCTTCCACCATAGGCTATTACACTTCCCTCTTGCATTAGGACTGCGCCTAGTCATGTCCCACAAGCGTCAGTATAAACGGTAAATGGCTTACTCCCATCTGGAAATACTAAGACTGGGGCTGTGGTCAAAGCTCTCTTTAAACGTTGGAACGCATCATCACAATCTACATCCCACGTGAAGACTAAGTTCTTCTTCGTCAAGCGTGTTAATGGAGCTGATATTTTTGCGAAGTCTTTGATAAACTTCCTATAGTAGCCAGCCAAACCTAAGAAACTTCTCACCTCGGTAGCATTTTTAGGAACCTTCCAATCTTGGATAGCCACTATCTTCGCGGGATCCACAGCTATCCCTTCTTTGGAAACCACGTGCCCTAAGAATCGCACTTCCTCTCTCCAGAAGTGACACTTAGTAAATTTAGCTTTAAGGTTATGCGCTCGTAGACTCTCCAACTCTTCCCTAAGATGTAGGGCATGCTCTTCTTCATTCTTAGAAAAGATCAAGATGTCGTCTACAAAGACCACCACGAATTTATTAAGGTACTCCCTAAACACCCTACTCATCAAATCAATAAAGTATGCGGGGGCATTTGTCAAACCGAAGGGCATCACTAGCCATTCATAGAAACCGTCCGGAGTCCTAAAGGCAGTCTTGTCAATGCTATCCTCAACCACTCTCAACTGATGGAAACCAGTGGCTAAGTCCAACAGCGAAAACACTGAGGCGCCAACTGACTGATCGAAGAGATCGTCAACCCTCGGCAGTGGGTGTCAGTTCTTCTTAGTAAGCTTATTAAGTTCTCTATAGTCCACACAAAGTCTGAGGGACCCATCCACCTTCGTGGCAAATACTACTGGAGCACCCCACTCCGATATACTTCGTCTTATGAACCCCTTCTCAAGCAACTCCTTCACTTTCTTATTGAGTTCCCTCCTTCCACGAGGAGCCATGTGGCGTACTGGCAAAGATACTGGTTTTGCATTATCCACAAGATATATTCGAAAATCTATCTCCCGCTTCGGAGGCAAGCCCTTCACCTCCTCAAACACATCCGAGTATTCTTGGACCACTCTAATAGATCGTAGATTCTCCATAGACGCATCAAGCGATTCTAGATAACTTAGCATAACGGAATTTATGGGATTACAAAAGATTTCGAGAGTGTTGCCAAGGCGAGTCATGAGCCTAACTACTCTCCTTTCACAATCAGGAACGGCCCCATTTCTGGATAACCAATCCATTCCTAAAATTAGCCCATAGCCCGTGAAGCCCAAAACATAAGCATCACATATAAACTCAACGCTAAGTATAGAAATTTTCAAATCCAAACATATCATGGACAAATAAGCTGAGCCCCCAATTCAATTCGAAACAACTAAGGGATCCTCTATTAAACTGGTGTTTAAGTGCAGTGATTCAACTAATGATATAGAGATAAACGAATGTGATGTGCCCGAATCGAATTAGGTACGGACATGATGATCAAACAGAAAAACTAAGCTTTCAACAGAAATGGTTCTACCTCGTTCTTGCAGCGGCGGGACAGCGAGAGCCTGAACTTGTCCCCTTGCCTGCCTTGGTGCCATAAGAGCCTGCACCTGTCCTCCCGAGGTAGACCCTGCCCTCTGCCCCTTCTTTGGGCAGTCCTTCACTAGATGTCCCGCTTCACCACAGTGAAAACAGCCAGTCTTCTTTTTCTTTCTGCAATCCTTGCTGATATGGCCTGGTGTCCCACAGTTAAAGCATCTTTTCTTTCCTTTGCCATTATTTTCTTTACCACCCTTCTTGTTTTGCTATTGTGGTTTCTTCTGATCCCCTTTCTTCTCGGGTGACTTATTAGCATTAACGCCTTTCTCCTCGTGCATGAGTGCCATGTCTACTAGCTTCTCAAAGGTGGCCCCCATAGGGATGTGGGTCATAGACAACCCCTGCAATGGCTCATTCAAGCCATTAACGAACCTCAGAGCCTTCTTCTCCTGCGTGTTCACTATGTCCAAGCCGAACCTTGCTAACTGATTAAATTTGTTGACATATTATTTCACTGATGAGCTTCCTTGCTTTAATGTCAAGAACCTTTCCATATATAGATTCTCTTCTACCCTTGTGAGAATCTTTGCCTCAAACCTACGTCTGAAATCCGCCCAAGAATCAACAGGACGCTCCCCATTAGTGACCTCCTACCAAAACGAGGCCTCTCCCTTCATTAACCAAGCTGCTAATTTGACTTTCCTCCCTTCTTCTACTTCAAAGATTTCTAGCAATTCTTCCACCTCCTTAAGCCAATCTCTAGCTTCCACAAACGTTTCTGACCCTTGAAAAGGTTTTCCACCCATAGCCTTAAATTCCTTGCACGTCTTTGCAAAAGTATCAACGCGGGGAGGGGGAGGAGGAGGAGCGGGTGCAACTGGTGGTGGAGGAACATTGGCTGGACCTGCAGCGGCCCTAGCCTCTAACAACCTCCTATACCATCCTGGTATCGTTACACCCTCCGGAAGGTTAAGATCTCCAGCTATGCTGAAACAAAAAAGGAAAGATTCAAAATGGAGAATTCGAAAGATAAAGATATATGGCTATTGGGGATTATGTTTTTCATAAAAACTTTCCTCTTTAAAATCGCTCATTAAGACATGTTTTTGAAAATACTTCTTCCAAAAATACTTTAGAAAAATAGTTTTTCTAAAAAAATTAACTGTTCTGGTAACCTTAAGCTCTGATACCACGTGTAACACCCCACGTCCATTAATGTCACTCACAAAGGGAATGCATTAACTTCCATGGAGGTTTTAAGTGAATATAGAACAGAAAAATTACAATAAGACAGATAATAAGTAGTACTTGGAAATCTAAAACTTTATTTCATTGCAGCGGAAATTAAACATGTTTGTTACATCACAAAACCATAAATCAGAGTCAAGTACAATATCCATCTTGATAAAACAAAATACATAATCCCATTACATAAATAGCCATTAAAGAAGATAACAAGCTGGACTTTACTTCAGGGGTCCAAGCTTTCCAAAAGAGAGAATGAGCAATTCAATTAGACTCCACTAGAGCTGGGTCCACCCTGAGGAATTGGAGGAGGAAAAAGGATAGAAATAGAGGGGGTCAGACATAAAGTCTGGCGAGTATGATAATTCTAACAATACTATTATCAAAATAACTAGACTAGGGCATAAGCTGGAAAACAAGGAAATGTCTGTGAACTGTTGGGTATGGAAGAGAAGATAAAGATAACGTTAAAGGCACACCTAATACTAACGAATAATTACTACACTGCACAACACCAGTCATCATAAAGGTTGATCCCACTTGCTTCACTTAGAAATTTTATAAATAGCTTCGTGTACCCCTAGCTGACTACATAGGTGTCGCCTGCCCCTATCTCCGCTAGGTGTACCCCACTTCCTACTTGCGATCGGCTCCCTAGTCGTAGATACCCGTGCTGGCCCCACAGTGGGGTGTATCACTACCCTAAAGTGGCAAACCGATACAACTTGAGGATGCACGGCTTATGCCTACAAGATGCAACGTCTTACCTACCAGCCCGGGTCCACACACGCATATGAAACCCGTTGGACTTGCGTTGCCACCGCTAACCCGTTTGGCCTCTTATAGTCAAGCCCAGTATGCATGTCCCGTCCTCGACTTGGGTTGAGCCCACAAAGATACGTTTGGGTTACTGGTTGAAATGGGCCCCCAATTACTTACCACAAGCTATCCACCTAAGCTTGTCCCCACTAGTATATCCCACTTAACCCCCTTCTTAGTCATGTTCATTTATATGTGTGTTTGGCTAAGTCTTACTAGTCGTATTTCAAATGCCACTAAAGGCACCCACTAGATTCCTCATGCCACCCAAGGCACCTACTTAACCCCCATGTCCCACTTCACATGTTTATCTGGTTAAGTATTTCTTAATTCATTCAGGCCATAACCTCATAAAGACCTCTCACATTAGACTGGCATTTATGGTAGCTGGATTCGCAGGGCGGGTCCGGGCAGTCTTACACCATTAAAGAGTCTAACCTCGTGTCTTTACAACTGCTATGCTTTAATTTGGGCCTAGGACATCTCACATTGGGCTGACATTTGTGACTACTGGATTTGCCGGGCGGGTCCGTGCAGTTTTACGTCACAAACGAGTCCTACCTCGTGTCCTAAGCATTGATTAACACTTATAATATTTTACCCCAGTTTTAAATATATCCCTATTCAAATCATTAATTAATTCCAATTTTAATGATGTCCATAATTGACTCAATTATGGCCATCCATTTAGGGCATGCAAAATCATATCAATTGCACCCCAATTTCTTAATATTAAATCCTTAATATTACCCGTACCCCACGTTATACGTTCGCTTATTCAACGCAAAATATACGTTAGACTTGAATAGTCTGACTTATAACACAAAGATAAATTATCACAACATATAGACAAATAAAATAGATCAAATCATAATAGGGGTGAAACTTGCATAAAACTACACATGTCATGGATCTAAAGGTGTCAACTTGTTTGGTTAAATGTCACAACTTACATAATATGATCATAACCCAAGTTCATGTATAAACTTGCATATGTGGTTTATGCAACATAATGATGGTGTGAACTAGCATCTAACACATAGAACTCACACATGTCATAGCATAATTCTAGATCTAAATAGATGTCATAATCCTAGATCTAAATAGATGTCATAGGATAGGTGAGATGTTACATACTAATCAATCTAAACTTGCATAGGTACATGTGATTTATCATGTGAATCATCGTAGCCTAAACATATATATAATCAACATCATGATTTGATCAAGCATAAGCTAACTATAACATAAATAATAACATCATGACTTTGTAACATCGCAACTTAGCATAGAAACTTTCAACATATATAACATCATCATCACATAGCATAGGATTTACAACATACATGATAGCATAAGATTTACAACATATATAATCAATAATTCACATCATCCTCTTATAATCCATATCACAACTTAATCTAATTAGTTTGCTAATAATCTTATTAAAATCATCATACTCACAATTAGAAAAGAAAGAGAGTCTTGATTTGCTTTAGAGTTGAGTAGAATTAGAGTTTTGATTAGCTTTCTTCCTTCTTAGTTGGCGGCGGCTACACTGAGTTCCATGGCGATGGCATGACGGCGGCTATTCTATTTTTCATGTGAATTTAGTGTGAGAGACTACCCAGGTATATACAGAGTTTAGGGTTTACTCAAGCCATCGGATCAACTCAGAACTAACCTGAACCGTTAAATTAGCCAACTCAGCCCTAAAGACACATCAGCAGCTCAAGATTGGGCTCTGCCAAAGCCTGGTCGACTGGACCAGGTCGACACCCAGGTCGACTGCGCAGTCGACCTGGTCCTGGGGTTGTCGACTGCCCAGTCGACTCCCCAGTCGACCTGGGTGCTGGGCGGGAAATTTCCCGCCTGGCCTGTTTGACTTCGAATTTTGAATTTTTAATTTTCTGAAACTTCCGATGGCCATATCTCCTTCATACGAAGTTCAAATCACGCAAACTCGGACTCTATTTCAACCAGAATTCCGAGACAAGCACAATGGCGCAACCCATTTCCCACAATTCTCACGTCTGAGATTAGTTATTCTTTAATCTGTGAATATTAATATTAACAGAGTTACGGGGTGTTACAAGAGAAATACACTGGGTTCAGCAAGAACATCTTGCAACCAGGCCCATACATGACCGACCACTCATTTCGCTTGAGTGTATCGAATGTATATCACCAACGGTTGGTGTAATACCCCGTATTTCTGTTAACACTATAATAACAAATTAAAGAATAACTAATCTCAGACGTGAGAATTAAGGGAAATGGTGCGCCATTGTGTTCATCTTGGAATTCTGGTTGAGATAGAGTCCGAGTTTGCGTGAATTGGACTTCGTATGAAGAAGTTATGGCCATCAGAAGTTTCAGAAAATTCAAAACAGATTTCAAATTTCAAAATTTCGGAGTCAGACAAGCTACGATGGAAAATTCCCGCCAGTGCCAGGTCGACCATAGGGTCGACTAGGGGGTCGATCTTCCCTGACCAGGTCGACCATAGGGTCGACCTGGGGGTCGACCTGCCCCCCTAGCAGATTTGTTTTATGACCTGGTTGTGACAAGATACTGACTCATTAGGGTTTCTGATATTCTTTGGTTGGCTGGGATTGACTGTAAGAGGCCAAAACGGGTTAGCGGTGGCAACGCGAGTCCAACGGGTTCATATGCGTGTGTGGACCCGGGCTGGTAGGTAAGACGTTGTTGCATCATCTAGGTATAAGCTGTGCATTATTTGTGGTATCGGGTTGCCCCTTTGGGGAGTGATACACCCTACTGTTGGGCCAGCACGGGTATCTGCGAGTTAGAGAGCCGATCGCATGAGGGTAGTGGGTACTCCTAGTGGAGATAGGGACAGGCGGCACCTATGAAGGCAGCTAGGGGTGCACGAAACTACCAATATCATTATTAAGTTTTGTAGGCGGGATCAACCTTAGGGTGACTTGTGGTGGTGCAGTATAGCAATTATCCTATAGTGTTGGTGTAGTTTAGTAATTATCTTATAGTGGTTTAGGTGCGCTTTAACGATATCGTTGTTCATCTTGTTTCCTTGTTTACTCTGCCATACTCAATGGTTCATAGTCATTTCCTGATTTTCCAACTTATGCCTTAGCCTAGTTACTTGGTAATTATATTGTTAAAGTTATCGCACTCGCCAGACTTTATGTCTGACCCCCTTTGTTTTCTCCTCTTTTGTTCCTCCCTCCATAGGTGCTCAGGTTAGAACTAGCACCAGTGGAGCTTGATTTTGGACTGCTGTTTCTCTTGTTTTAGAAGATTGCTTGGATCGCTGAAGTAAAGTTCAGCCTCTCTTATTTATGGCTATTTTGTATTGGGGATTACATTTTTCAATTTATGTACTTTGGCAGTCAAGATGGATATTATGTACTTTGACTCTGGTTTTTGATGATGTAATCAAACATATGTGTTTTCCGCTGCAATGAAATAAAGTTTTAAATTTTAGAGAACTGTTAATATCTGTCTTGTTGTTAAGTTTCTGTTCTATACTTAATTAAAACGCTCCATATAAGTTAATGCATTCCCTTTGTGAGTGACATTAATGGACGTGGGGTGTTATAGTTGGGATCAGCAACCGTTTGCCGAATCGGACAGCATCGAATTGAATAAGGAATTAAATGAATCTCTAGACAGGTGAATATACATCCTAATGGGAGCGACCCACATAGCCATGCTGCCTGCCCGATTTTAGTCATTTCCCGGTTGTTGAGGCCTGAGGCTACGATTACTTTCCATTCATTTATAGCACAATCACTTTGAATGCCACATTGTTAGATCCGTTAATCACTAATTGATTTGCATAAATATTATGGAAATTATGCTAAGGGAATAAATCCATTGCCACCATGTATATTTATACAGACCAATATATTCGATCATTGGAAATACTTTGTCAGACATTCGTCCATTTACGTTCGTTTTGGGATTGAACGAAACCGAAGGCACAATTTCTATTAATAGAAAAGGTCCTTGCACTTTACTCCATCTTCGATTATCTTCATATAATCTGGTTCGCAATGCTACTGCACTTTATTCCCGAAAAAATTCGCCATAACCTCCTTTGTACCGGGAGCATCGGGATATTTCAAATAGCCTCCCATGGCCCTCACCAATCCAAAAGAAAAAGAAAAAGCCAAGAGGCTTGCCGATACGACGCATAAAATCTCATATATGAATTTAAACATGTACTTTTTGTCGGACACATAAATTAAAATCTTAATATACTTCATCCCATACCTGTCTAACACATGCTCACCTGTTTTCAATTCAATTCAACTCAATCCAATCGTTTGAATTCAGTTTCACTCATTTATTCTTTAATTAGCTATTTTTCCTATTTCACTTCTTTGTTTGAACATAACATGTTCAAACCAAATATTTAACTTGCTCATAACCAAATTTAATTTCAATTTCAATTCTAGTTTACTTTTTAATTTCGAATATAAATTTTCAAATTGAATTCACTTATTCAAAGCCCAATATCAATTCAAAAACTCGTTAACTAATTACTATTCAAATTAGTTAATTCTATTCAATAATCAAAAATCTGATTTTTGTTTCAAAAATCAATTCATTACTCCACTTGAGTTCACATATAATTTACAACTCAAATCCGAAATTTTCTAAATAGAAATTCGGATTTCATTCGCTTAAAATCCTTTTATAAAATTAAATAAACCGTTATGGTTTTTAAATGGTTATGGTGCTGTTTTTCTGAAAATTTGATTTTGATATAACTCAAAATCTATTCGACGAAATCCAGATTTTTCTCCTCCATTAGAAAACTAATATCTAATCGGTCCTGACGATTCATGTTTCAAAGAATTCCGACTTTAATCGAGTTCTGTATACTCAATTGAAGTTCGAAACGCCAATTTACGAACTGTTGTGCTGCGGCGAGTTCGTTTTAATTATATTTTTATATATAAACGTTTAAACTTCGTTTATAATAAATTCAACTCCATTCTGATATATTTTTAATATATATATATATCGAATCCATTTTTCTCAATTCAACATACTATTTCCAATTTTCTAAAATTGTCGATTTTTCCTTTTTCAGTAATAAATTCATTTATACTTAGATCTTCCATATTTAATTTCAATTCCTTTTATAAATTATAAATCCTTTGTATTTATTTCTATTCTTTTTAAAAATCCACATTTTGAAATATATTTCATCGTTCCCATTTCGAAATGATTTCCAATTTTCTATTTCAAATTCTCTTTGAAATTTCTATATTCAAATTCTATTTGAATTCTCTGTTTTCAAATTCTATTTTTCAATTCTATTTGAATTTTCTATTTTCAATTCTATTCAAATTCTATACATTCAAATTCTATTCAAATTCTATATTTGAATTTCCTTTATATTTTCTATATTCAAATTCTATATTTGAATTACATGTGAATTTTCTTTATTCATTCTCAAACAAGTCTCGATTTAAATTTCTTTTAAAATCGATATTTCTACTTTTGGAAAATAGATTTTCCTTTTCAATTTCACACTTGAATTTTTATTTCTGAATTATCCAATGATAATTCTTTTCAATTTATTTATAATCTTCGTTTATAAAAGAACTACTTGTTTTTATTCTTTTAAAACAACTTAATATTTTTATTCTATTCAAATTTCAAATTCTATATTTAAAAAATAGAATTTCCCTTTTTAACTCTAGAAATTTCCTTTTTTCGATATTTTAAAATATCAACATTTAGGCCCAGTGATATTTAAACACCAAACAATGAATTACTTATTTTTCTAACACATCATATATGACAGTATATATGCAAACAAATAAACAAACAGATAATATATATTTTTGAGGAATCTAGTCGGATTCCTCCAACCTGTTTTCTTGCATCCGCAGATGTTAGCCAACGTAAGTAATACCCATCCTGCTTCGAGGCAGGATATCGCGGTATAGAAGGTCATCCACTATCATAGTGTGAGGTGTATAGGGTAATCATCCGCTAATGGTACCGCGGGCATCCACTAATGATACTACGGGAAATTCAACCACCAATATATATATATATATATATAATAGCAACCACCAAGCCTAAATAACTAATATATTTAAGATGCATAAAAATATTGAATGCAACCAAACAAGCAACAACACAATTATTTTTAACTGATAAAAATAATTTTTAATAAAAGGTGAGTGAGATTTACTCACAGTAATTTCATTTGCAGATCCGATACGCTTTTAATTGATATGAATAGACCCCAAACATTTCAAATCACTTCAAAAGCATAGCCTATGCACTTATGACTCCAACGTAGTATGTTTCTGCAATATTCGATATCATATGGTATAGTTAAGTCCTTTTTATTTTAATTTTATAGTTTCTATTTGCATAAACTTTTAAACTTTATTAAAAATTATTTACTTTACTAAAATGCTTCTCCCTTTCCAAACTCCAACGGCACTTATTGCCTATCACTCTCCTCCCATGCCAAATCCATTTCACTATATCATCATCCGGGAAAACAACCATTCGAACTTCAATCATCATCCCATACTGCCGACCACCCATTTCAAATGGTACAGGATACAAACCCCTTTTCCACATGAGTCCCGTCACAGCAGTTCGCACTTGACCAGAACCTCCATCATCGCGAGCGTAGACCCTCGCGTGCCCACCAACAATCAATCAGAAATCGAAAACCACTTTTCAGTTGAAATCCCGAGATCGCGATACCCAAAACCATGCGCCCTAGCTTCGCGATAACTTGAAACGCCGTCGCAAACAAAGAGCACGGCCAAATCTCCATCGTGACTCGGTATAAGGTCCTCAACCTCCCGCCATGGATATTTTGAGCTCCAGTAAGAACGCGTGAGCCCCTTCCTGTCATCGCTATAACTACTGCGCCCCACTTACCTGTGAATGAAATCGCACTTCTCCTGATGCTCACGGAATCAAAGCCCTAGCCCTCACGAAGTCACAACCTAATTTCGAACGATTTTTCACAGTATTGGATTTTATAGAAATCGATTTTGAATTGCTGAGTGGAGGCTGAGGAAACACCGACCATTTCTCTGTGAAGCTTTGATCTCAGGAGAAGAAATGGACGGTTTTGTTTTTATTTCCTCTTCTTGGATACTGAACGAAGGGGAACAAAAAAGTAGAGAAGAGAAGGGATCGGTTAGTCGCGATTTGTAGGAGAGATGCTTAAGGAAACAAAGGTAGGTTTTTACCGGGGAATGTTTATCCGAGGTAGATTTTAATAGGTACAGCGTTTATTAGGGTAGACGTTAACTTGTTCGATTTTAAATTTAAAATACCCCGTGATCCCGGACTCCTTTCTGAATACAACAACCAACATTTTTAGGGTTATCCCACTATTCTGAACACACTGGAACGTGATTCACACCTTCATTTGATCGTATGGTGAAGACATTAATTTAAATTCGATACAAATAAATTCCTCGGCCACAATTTATTATTATCGATTTAGTTCTAATAGGGTTTATATTAATCATATGAACTGTTTTGGTTCAATTATAACTTCAAATTGAATTATTTTCGTATTACGATTATTCGATACAATCGAAATTAAATCATATACTAATTATTAAATCGATAACTTAATATAAAAAAATTACTTATATTATCAACTCAATATTTAAAACCATACTAAATATATAAAATAAATTGCCCAAAGATCCGGGTCGTTAAAGGGTTTACGAAATTTATTATAATTGATTTTAGGTATTGTAACCATTTTCCTATCACATTTATTTTTCCCCAGTCAATATTGTTTACATACGTTATTTATTAATTTGTGGTCTCATTTATGGCATTTATTCTATCAATTGCAACAAATGGTCACCACAAACTTGTTAATTAAAAATGGATTATATTTATAAATAATTCCACAATTGAACCTTATTCAATCAATTCAAACATTCCATACAAGTTATATTTTACCGTTTTACTCTGATTTGGACGGATAATATGTATGTATTTATTTTTATGTTTTCACGTGGTCAAAATGGTTATTAATATTTTATATATTATTATTCTTTTTAAATTAATGATTTGGTCTAACCAACTTACCAAACATTTCTTTTTTATATTCAACTTGCCAAAAAGGTTTCAAGTCACACAAAGAACCATTACCCATAATCATTGCAAATAAAGCCTATTTTATGGAATTGGCATATTTCCAAACCACAACAAGCATATGTAATATATATATATACATATATATATACATATATATATATATATATATATATATATACATATATATATATATATATATATATATATATATATATTGGAATAGTTGATGCAAATTACATACAAATATATGTGCTTGTATTTACATGTTCCTTTGCACCACTTTTCTCTTTTTAATTATTTTATCATACTCTTTATGATTCGAAAATAATGCCTCTTTGTTTAAAAATGAGGAAAACAACATGTTTTACAATGATTAAGCAAAAACCCGATAACATTGAATATAAACAAGGAATTTTTCTCTTATTCTTACAATCACATAATACACCAATTTCACCTTTTTACCTAAAATCACATATTTTGTATTTCAACACTGAACTAAAGGTCTGGAACATAACTATAACTAATTCATGTTTAATGGGACTGATTTCTAGATCCACGGTGCTACGTAATATGTATAACATATTTCATTACATAACTTTAGGAACATGTGGGTAAAATATGTTTTAGACCAAAAAATGGTTCTAACACCCAAATTGACTGAGATTCTGATAAAATGAAATCAAAAACAAGAAAAAGACACAAAATTTATAGTGGTTCGGCGTTAAAGAGCCTACGTCCACTTTATATCACTTTGTTTGATGATGTATGTGAAAATACAACAAGATCTTCACTCAGTCTCACTCATTTTACATATAAATTCACATAATAATATTTGAAATACACTATAGATGATGATTTGAATTGATTAGTAGTGTAGGAATTCGGTTCTCAAGAATTCTCAAACTCTCAAAGTGCCAAAATATCCTTCCAAATGCCTCTTTACGGGATATTTATAGGTGAAAATTCCTCCTGGATCCGGATCAGATCAGGTACACGTGGTCCTCGTCCCATGACTTTCGGGATCGGGTGAATTCTGATGAGGACAACACATCGAGTTATTGGCCATCATGGGTAGAGATTGGGTGTAACTGTCCCAAATATCCAGGAGATCGTGGAGCAACGCAGGGTGCACTAGATTCGGATCGGATGGGCTAGCAGATAGGGTTCGGATCGGCCCAACAACTTCCGATCCGATCTGAACACTTTCCTTCCTCCTTTGTCTTGTTTTTGTTCCTACTGCTGTAATTCCGATCCGAACTGGATGCATAACTAAGTGTCTTTTGTCTACTTTATCTTCTAACTTCTTGACTTTGTGTAGCCTAGTTTACAAAGTAGGCTAACATTTTGCCCCCTCAAAGGATGCTTCTGTTGGAGATGAAGCATGCTTTGATGTTATCTATTCATTGGTCTTTGAGTTTGAGTCGCTGGGATATATTGCTCCAGATGGTCACATCTCTTGACATTAATAAATATATCACGTTGCGTGTAGGCTACTTTCTTCATTTTTTAACATGTTTTATGATTCTTCCAGATTTCCAGCAGCTCCTCGAGGTACACTTTTTCTTTATTTTTCTTTAAGCTCGGTTTAAATGCCAATTCAGTGTGCGCAACTCCATCCGGGTTCGGATCCTATAAGCTCGCACTCTGGTCCGGATGGCTCTTGCTCTTCGACTCGTGATCACTAAACCGATGGGCCACGAGTATCTATATGGGCTTATGTTCCGGTCTGGGTGGCTTTCCTTTTAAATCCGCCATCGCCAAAGTAATGGGCCAAACATATATTTAGAGGCTCGGATTCCGGTCCGAATGGAGTGGAAGAGTGGGAATACTGAGGGTCATCTCAAACCTTATATAAATCCGCCGCTCTTCTTCATCTGTCTCTTTTACTTTCACAATTCTTGTGCTCTCAGTTTTATACCGAAGCCCTATTTCTTAAAAACACAAAAATCCTTCTCGTTTCAATCTCCGAATCAAACACCTAGGTAGGTTTATAATCTCGGATTTGTGGTTAATTCGAGTGATTTCGGCATGGTTATTGCTCAGCTTCGACGCCGTGGCTTTCTCCTCCCTCGCCGTCGTCGTTGGTGGGTCCGCCATCACCTCGAGGCGTTGGGAGGTAGGAGATGACATTTGTTCGATCCTAATTGGGGTTTTAGATACGGGATTGAGTTCGGTGTTGGTTGAGGAGGAAGAAGAATATGAAGAGCATGGGGGACCGGTTCAGATGAGGAAGCATGAAAGATGGAGGAGAAGAAAAGGAAGAGAGGTTCACAAGACTGGATCGGGTCGGAGCAAAAGTCAAAAAGGGAAACAGAGCACACTTGACTGGATCTGGTCGGACTTGCAAACAAAGAGGAGGACAGGACTCTCTCAACCGGATCGGACCGGAAAGTGAAACAAAAGAGGAGAGCGGCATGGTTGCTTAATTCGATCCGGACCGTTCCAGGAGTCCACCTCCGAACCGATTCGACTTTGATCCTTGGGCTCTGCTATTTGTCCGAGCCAAGACTAGGTTGTACCCCCCGATCCGATCCCAATGAATGCATCTGAACCGAAGAACCATTCAACTTAATGCATAAGAACTTTCTTAACTGGCCAAATCAAGTCTTAATATAGTCTACAACTTGATGGACAGTTAGGAAAGTGCCCTGCGAACATAAACAAATATCAAGAACCGTTCTGAATATCACTGCTTCCTTAGACGTTTACATTATGCTTTCATGTATTTGCTTTGCATCTTCTTCACACACCGTACACACTTTAGTTCACACATGTGCACAGGGAGATACAGGCTAATTTACTCTAACTTATGTTATTACTTCTTCGATAGTTTATTGATCATGGCCGAAAGATGTTCTTCTAGATTAGCAAAGAAGACAGAAATTGCAGGCACTTCTGAGAAGTATACTCTCGGTGACATATCTTCTTCTTCAGACCCTGAATGGGACGACGAGGGATCAGATTATGAATAGGGGTGCATAATAGCGAAACGCCTTCTGACAGCGAAGTTTCTCTAGGCTATGAAGAGGAAGGAGGGATTGGAGATGATCGAGCTCCTGATGAATTTGAGTCTGCCATCATATTGGAATCACCTCAAGATTTTGTTGAATCGACAATTGACAACGACAGACTTGCTCAAATACGCCTAAAGCATGGGATATTGAAAAAGGATACTCTGGTGCCGTCGATAACCGACCGTCCTCATAATCCTCCAGAGGGATTTATGGCAATCACTCAATTGATGTGCATGGTTCGAGCTATTCCACCGTTTACTCCTTTTTTCATCGACTTTCTAAGACAGATGCGGATTTTCCCCATGCAGCTGCATCCCAACTCCTATGCTTACCTGTATACCTTATATGTAGCATACCGCGAGATCTTAGGCACAAGCTCACTTTTGATGATGTTCATTTCTTTTATAACTTCAAGCATCGGACTTAAGAAACTCCTTCTTTCTCTTACTTAGAGTCTGTCCCAAAAAGGAAAATAATTTCAGCACCGTTCAGCTGCAAGGCCGGCGATTCCAAGATGGAATGGTTTTATATAAGGCAACAGCCGGGGTGTTCTAGGAGATGGACAAAATCAAGTAAAGCACTGGTTTTCTAAATCTCGACTCTGAGTGTCCACGCCACCACATTAATCCGTTTTCTTTTTGTTTGCAGTTGTTAATCCAAAACAAATATCGGGTCAAGTGTTCTTTGATCGGATGCACCGGCTCCTTAATGGCGACCAAAAGTTTTTAACTATCGATGAAGTCCTTAAGGATGAATATCTTCATCTTCACGGGTTGCTTTCCATTACTCGCAACATAGGTCACGGGTCGGGTCTGTATGTATACATCCCCCCGGTGGACGTAATTCCAGAAACGGGCGAGAGCTCGAAAACTCCCACAATGCCACTTCGAACTTCACCTTCTCCATCTTCGACTCAAGATGATGAGCTGGCCACCAAGGCCAAAAAACACCGAGAAGGGTACATCGTCCCCGAGGATGCCATCTCTCCGGAGAAGTTGATGTCTCCCAAAGAACCGCCAATAGATGCTTCCCAAGGAGATGCCCCTAATACCGATGACCCTATATTTCAGGGTTTAAGAGATCTCCCCTTACCTGAAACTATCTACACTTCGGAGGTTTTGGAACAAATCCTTTAGTTTTCACTTCTTTAGAGGAGACCACTCCCGCTAAAGCCAAAGAGCCCACTCGCACTAGTCTGGCTTCGAACTCGGGTTTGTCGGGGGGAACACCACTTAGGATGCACTTAACACAATAGCACCACATTTCGCAGCACTTACTTCTTATGGGAATAGTGACCCTGAATTCCATTTGCATTGTTGCGCAGGTACAATGTCTCGCTCTCATTATGACATCAGGAAACTTCGTCGCAGCATGACTGTCCCCCTTAAGACCTTGAGCATGATCGCTGCGATGGCCGGGGTAGAGAAGATAAAAGGCCTCATGACTCTTATTAGTCGCGGACCTCGCGCTCTCGCTCCTCCGTTCGGTCAGATTTAGAATGATACAAGGGCTACCAAGGCAGTCGAGGAGAAGACACATCGCAGTCAAAAGATCAAACCTCTTCTCAAGAAAAACGCAGTAGGGAAAGGGGCCCGCCGAAGGATACCGACTCGCGAGGCAAGCATAAGGTTTCCGATAAGCAGCCTAGGAAGGGTGATACAGCCGTCGTGCCGGCTCATCCTAAGGACACTGAGATAACATATCGCGCACCTCCACCATTGGATGCTGAAGCTAAAGTCAAGCGGGCATATTTGGAGAAAGAATTTCCCAAACACTACTTTCAAAACCTGACTTTCTTACCTGCTCTCGAGCCTATTTCCTCAAGGTGGGCAGACGAGACCAAAGCAAAGATTGATGCAGTAGAAAAACAATATTCGAAGATGTTCAAGTATTCACATAACCTCTCCAGAATCATCCGAACTCTAATTACGGATATTGAGTCAATGAAAAACACTGCAGCAGCTGACGCTAAAGCCTTGAAAAATTTAAGGAAAGATCTTGAGGACACACAGGCCCAACGTGCCGCTGCTCAAAGGGACGCTACCAACTTCAAGCAGCAATTTAAAGAGCTACAAAAACGCTATCATGACTTGCTCGAGTCTCATAGTCAAGAGCGTTTGGAATTGAAAAAGCAAGCAGAAGATGCCAAGTCGGATAATGCTAAAATGCAACTTGCTTACACTGCTCTAGAGCAGGAGAAAGCCGAGTTAGCGAGAAAGAATGCTGAATTGGAGAAGAAAAACGCTAACTTGGCTTCCAAGTTGGTGGCGGCTGAGAATTGGGATGACCCAGCGGAGGGTAATGTAGAGAGCGTTATTAAATCCGCTGAAGAGACCCGCAAGCAGCTGTCAAAGGCCAAGGAGGAAGTGCATGGCTTCGGCGAATTACTAATCGACTTATTCGCGCATATAATTCATCGCCGAAATATTGCTTGTATTGAAGATAATCCGACTAACTTAGTTCATGTATGGATCCAAATTGTTGAATGGGAAAAAGCGGAGCTCAAGGTAGATTCCGTTGACGAAGACAAGCTCATAGAAAAATATTTAAAAGACGATGAGCCGGCATGTCTAGCCGAGGGGCGTCGTCTCATCACTACTGCTATGGAGGAGGAGAAGCGGATGGCCAAGCAGAAGAATGTCTCTGAGGCTGGTTCTTCTTCTACTGCCCCTGGGACTTCTGAAGTCGAGGGATATGACCCTGAAAACCCGGCGATCCCTCAGGCATTTCTCTTATCCCTCATTCCTGAGATAGTGTCAGAGACGGCGGTTACTCCAGCTGAAAAATCATCGGAAGGTATTTCTACCTTTTCACCCCAATTCGTCAAAGCTATCTCCACTTTCCATCGCATAATCGGGCAATCGATGAAGGACCCTTTATTTTCTCCTGAGTTGATAACTGTTTCTCCTCACTTTGTAGGTGTTGAACTGTCCGAGAAGACAGACTTGCTTCAGGGAACCACTGCCGAAGCAAAGTCAGCGGGGAAGGCTGAAGGAGACAAGTGTGAGGCTGATGCTCCTCATGATGGCGAGATGATAGACGCCTTGAAAGATGATGGCGGCAACGAGGAGCATGAGGAAGACCCTGAGGTGGCTATAGTTGGGGAATCAAAAAGCGCTGATGACATCACTTTGGCTGCATAGAAAGCTGAGCAAGACAAACGTATGCAGCTTAAAGTTGAAGACCTGGACCCCGAAAGCCTTAAGCCTCTTGTAGTGGTGGATGTTGGATCAAGGTTAGTTGTTAAGCTTTCGACTAGGTCTATTACAGAAGAGCTTGCTAAAAAGTAGTGTTCCAATTCCTGGGAAAAAGTCAACCGATTCCAGCACTTCGGTCACAGGGAGGAAAAAACCAAAGCGCATTCTAACCGATGCTGAAATGGAGCCGATGGATGCTTAAAAGGCTGCTAAAAAACCCAAGTCCACTCCAAAGTCTAAGTGATGAAGTGCTTTGTTTTACTTTAGCATTTAATTGGCCCGCAATTGTTGCAGCGAGCGCGGCCTTCGCATCTTCTTTTTTGCTTGTTTTCCTTGTACAAACTCACATGTTTGCAAATAAAAATAATTCATTTCCTGCAATGTTTGATAGTCGTTAATTCAGTACTTAAATGAAAATACACAAGTATGTCAAATTAAAGTCATATAATGAAGTCATTGTTGGGGGAAAAAAGTATGCGCATATATGCCCCCAGCCAATCTTGAATAACTGAGCAAGAACTACTCAAGATTAAATTAAATTAAAGAGTCCAAATGTCCCTGACTCTCTGACAGGGGCCATATTCCTCTCATCATTGATGCCTATTCCTTCTGGCATATTTATACTCTCCTGTCTCATATCCAGGATAGAGTTTTCGCTGAGGCGATCTCCCATCTGGGTGCACCTTCACACCTCAGAGGACGCCGTCTTCCCGTCCTTTATACTCTCTCTCGATTCTTGAGAGTTAGAGTTAAGTATGTCGTCTTCCCATTCTTCTACATCTTATCGTACAAAGGGTCGTTGTGTTTGTTCCTACATGTAAATCATCTCCAACTTTCCAAATTTTAATTTAAGATTTCGTATTCCACAGTCATAATGGAATAATAGTTGAAGGTATAAATAATGCAGGAAAGTAAATGACACACGATATTTTTATAGTGGTTCAGCTAAGTCGTAGCCTACATCCACTTTATAGTCTTTTGTTCACATAAACAGACTTTTTTAAGGCAAGTCGTGACTTTTTACATGGCTTATGAAAACAAAACAAATGACATTTATTATTTAGCTCAGATATCGTCGTAAGTGCTGAGCGTTCCAAGCTCTGGGAATCTCTTCACCGTCTACGGTCGTTAGCTTGAATGCTCCCGTATCAAGCTTCCATTGGATGGTGAATGGTCCTTCCCATTTTGGACCGAGATGAGGAAGGGATGGAAAAACTTGCTTTAGCACCAAATCCCCTGGCTCAAAGGTTCTAAAGCGAACTTTCTTGTCATAATAGCATGCCATCTGACGTCGATGTCTTGACGCCCGCAAGTCTGCCTCGTCCCTTTTCTCTTCGACTTCATCAAGGGACTCGAGGAGGAGTGCCCGATTCGTCGTCGGGTCATAATATGTCACCCTATGAGAGGGAACTTTAAGCTCTACCGGGATTACCGCTTCTGAACCAAATGAGAGAGAGAAAGGAGTATGGCCAGTAGCAGTCTTAAACGTTGTCCGATATGCCCACAAAGCCAAAGGCAATTCATCCACCCATTTTTCTTTCGCACGTTCCAACCGCTTCTTGAGGATGGATTTTATGACTTTATGTATTGCTTCTACTTCCCCATTAGACTGTGGATGGGTGACTGCAGTGTACCGCTTGTCAATCTTGTATTTCTGGCAGAAATTTCTGAATTCGGCACCATCGAACTGGGTTCCGTTATCAGTTATAATGGTCCTTGGAATCCCAAATCGGCATATGATATTTATAACCACGAAACTTATCACCTTTCTCGCTGTGATTTTAGTTAAGGGCTCGGCTTCCACCCATTTCGTAAAATAGTCCACGACAACTATTGCATACTTTGCTCCTCCTTTGACAATCGGTAGAACTCCGATGATGTCAATTCCCCATATGGCAAACAGCCACGGACTCACCATCGACTTGAGCTAGGTCAGTGGTGCTCTAGGGATCTTGGCGAAACTCTGCATTTGTTGCATCATCGTGAGTAATCAGCTGCATCTTTATTAATAGTGGGCCAGAAATACCCATACCGCAATACCTTTTTTGCTAAAGTTTGACCCCCCGTATGGTCTCCACACTCACCTTCGTGTACTTCCCTTAGTACACGCTTGATGTCGTCGTGCGCTATTCACCGTAAGAGGGGCATAGAAAATCCTTGTCGATAAAGGGTATTATCTTGAAGGACGATCTGGTAGCTTTGCGAACTATGGCTTTCCTCTCACTCTTCTTTCGTGGGAGTGCTCCATTTCTAAGGAAATTCTTGATTGGGGTCATCCACGACTCCCTCTCCAGTTCTGCTTCGAAAGCTAATTCAATTTCCATTAACTCAAAGCTTAGCGGTCCCAACGTCTCGATTGGAACCATTTTGGTTTTTTCGGATTGTCGGAACTTGCTAGCTTCGCTAGAAAGTCTGCCTTCTGGTTTTCAGCTCTTTTGATATGCGTTATGTTATACCGTTCCAAGTTGCTTAACAGCTCCTTCACTTTTCCAAGATAGGTAATAAGTTGAGGTCTCCAGGCCACAAACTCCTTTCGCACTTGGCAGACGACTATTTTGGAATCGTAGAATATTTCTAATGCCTTTATTCCAAATTCCTTAGCAAGTTTCAGCTCGGTAATCAGGGCTTCATATTCAGAGTCATTATTGGTCGTCAAAAATTCTAGTCGTAGAGCATAATATAACGATCGTCCTTCAGAAGTAACTAAGACGACTCTAGCTCCGGACCTTCGGTTGTTCTTGGCTCCATCTGTGTATAACTTCCATGGATCTAATTTTAATTCTTCCTCTGATTTGACCACCTTATCATCGATCGTCTCTTCCTCCGGAATTGTGAATTCTACGATAAAGTCAGCCAGAGCTTGCCCCCTGATCGATCTCCGCGGCTAAAAGTTTAAATCAAACCGACTTAATTCAATATTCCACTTCATCAACCGTCCTGATGCTTCGGGTCTTTGCAACACCTGTCTCAGAGGCTGATCAATGTATATGGTTATTGGGTGAGCTTGAAAATAATGGCGAAGTTTTCGGGAGGCGATCAGAAGGCTGTAAGCAAGCTTCTCAATCCTTGGGTAGTTACGTTCTGCAGCTGCCAATTTCATACTTACGTAATATACCGGCCTTTGCACCTTGTCTTCTTCCCGGACCAAGGCGGTGCTAACGGCGTGAGCCGATACTGCTAGATAAACAAACAGCTCTTCATGATCCACCGGCTTCGACAAAACCGCTGGTCTCTCTAGTAAGTCCAATAGATTTCAAAAGCCTTAACACAGTGCGGAGTCCATTCAAAATTATCTTTCCCCTTTTTATCAAGTCAAAAAATGGGACACATTTGTCTGTTGCTTTGGCGATAAATCTACTCAACGCAGCCACCTTCCCTGCAAGACTTTGGACATCTTTGATTCTTCGTGGTTCCTCAATGTTCCTTATCACTGCTATTTGACTGGGATTAATTTCAATTCCCCGGGAGCTCACGATGAAACCCAGAAACTTTCCAGATGCCACTTCAAACGAGCACTTCAAAGGATTTAGCTTCATTCGATACTTTCGCAGGATACCGAACATCTCTGCCAAGTCTTGCGTATGGCTAGAGGACTGCATCGATTTGACAAGCATATCATCCACATAAACCTCCATGGTTTTCCCTATTTGGTTATAAAACATCATGTTCACCAAGCGTTGGTAGGTAGCTCTAGCATTTTTCAATCCGAAAGGCATGACCACATAGCATTACAACCCCAAATTTATAAAAAAGCTCGTGTGCTCTTGATCGGGCACATGCATGGGAATCTGGTTGTATCCGGAATATGCGTCCATAAAAGAAAAAAGTTCATGTCCCGCCGTCGAATCCACAAGCTGGTCTATTCTGGGGATTGCGAAGCTATCTTTCGGGCAGGCTTTGTTCAAGTCTGAAAAATCAATACACGTCCTCCACTTTCCGTTTGACTTCTTTACCAAAACAGGATTCGATATCCAGTCGGGATATGTCGAATCTCTAATAAATCCATTCTCTTTCAGCTTCTCCACTTCTTCTTTCAGAGCTGCCGACCTCTTTGGGCCCAACATACGTCTCTTTTGCTTTACAGGCGGGTGTTTTGGGTTTATACTCAGCGAATGACTCATGATGGATTGTGATATCCCACACATGTCAGCGTGGGTCCAGGAAAACACATCCAAGTTTTCCTTCAGAAAGTTGGCCAGTTCTTTGGCTCGGTGCGGATCCAACTGGGATCCAATCTTTTGCTGGATCAGCTTCATCAATGGGCATATCCACTATCGTTCCATTAGGAGTTGCCTTTCTATCCTCAGGTTCCTCATCTTCTCTAGGATCTAGGTCCTTAGGCATTCCCTTGGGCAACTCCTTCGGGGATGATCCCTCTAATTGCTACACCGAACCCTCCTTTGGAGAAGGTGAAGTACTTTTAGTATCGTTGTTGAGTCCCTTCATCAGCATCTTTAATTCAGCAATATAACAAGCTCGCCCGAAGACTTGGTCTTCCCTCATTACTCCTGTTCCGGCTTCAGTTGGGAACTTTAGCAATAAGCACCATGGTGCGATACAAGCCCTGAACTCTGCAAGGGCAGACCATCCTAAAAAAGAGTTGTAGAGTGAATCGATATCTAGCACTACGAACTGAAGCATTCGTACTCTTTGATGATCCCCTTGTCCCAATGTTACGGGTAGTACTATATACCCCATTGGAGCTGTTGATGCCCCATTGAAGCCACAGATCCAACCTCCACAGGGCTTTAAATCTCTAGGCTCGAGTCTCATCTGATCAAATGACTTCTTAAGCAGAATGTTGACAGAGCTTCTATTGTCTACTAGTACCTTATGAACCAGTGCCTGCCCAATAGTAGTGGTAATAACCAACGGATCTTCGGTAGGTGATTGGACTCCGGTATCGTCTCTGCTACGGAACACCACATCATCGAACATTGTCCTCTGTTGTTTCACAAGGGTGATATCTTCCAAATCATTACACTCGTCCACATCTTTGTGCTTAACTGCATTAACGTATTGGTCCATTGCTCTGAAACTGTGGATAGCTGGATGGGTTCCACCTACTATAGTGTTAATGACAACCCCTTTGCCATTTTGTTACGCCGTAGGCTTGGGAGCCGACTGATTCTGGTTTGGGGTCTGTCCTCCTTGCCCCCTGTCCCTTGGGGCAGCCTTATACTCATCCAACTTCCCTTCACGCAACAACTTCTCAACCACATCTCTCAGGTGTCGACATTCGTTCGTTGAATGTCCGTGGGTTCCGTGAAATAAACAAAATTTTCCGGTAGCAATTTCTTTCTCTGTCGAATCTCGTGGTGGTGTTTTTTTGTATTGCAAAACATTATATGTGTCCAAATAAATGTTCTCTAACGTATCATGCAACGGTGAATAATTTTCAAAAGTCTGGAACTAGGGTCTTTTGTCAGAATTACTTCCTCGGTTCCTGTTTCTCCTATTACCATTCCCATTACGGTTGTTGTTGCACTCATTTCCATTATTATTGTTTCCATTCTTGTTTCCGACATTCACTTCGACTTTCCTAGAGCTTTCTCCAGACTGCTTTATAGCAACATTTCTCTGACCAGCTTCTTTTGAGGCCGCTCCGTACTTCCTCTTTCTGTTTGCCCTTGCTTCCTCCCGTCTTAACTGAATATTGGCCTTCTCATAAAACAACTCTCTTGTGGGAGGCGGCTTCCCAGAAAGATAATCTCCAAACTCCGAATCAGGATCAACTCCCTCCATTAAGGCCATCAAGATTGTAGGCTCGTGAGGGTCGCTGACTTCTGTTACAGCTAAATTGAAACGGTCTAGATACGACTTCAAGGACTCACCCGGCGCTTGCTTAATTCTCGATAATTCGATAACGGTCTTAGACTTTTGGGCGTGAAGTTGGAATTGATTCATAAAACGTTCACTTAATTCTTTGAAATTCGATATCGATCGAGGAGGAAGTCGGGTAAACCATAGTAATGCTACATCTTGTAAGTAAATAGGGAAAGCCACACACTTCACAGTGTCAGGAGCAGCTGCAGCATTCATAAACCATGCGTATCGCATGAAATGTTGTCCCGGGTCAGTTCTCCCTTTATATCTGTCCATCGGCGGCAAATTAAATCTTCGGGGGAACTGAAAGTCAAGAATGTCATCAGTAAAGGGAGTATGGCTTCGCTCAATACCATAATCTTCATTGGTGTAATTTCGACTCTCAGACATGATCTGGCGCACCATAGCCCATACATCAGCATTGGTCAAGGGTCGTTCAGGCTCCCTGTTCCTGATGTTCGGGTTTCCTCTGGGCTCCTGATCAGGGGACTCCCTCCTTCATCTAGCGGCTTCCGGTCTGCATTGCTCGCTACGTTCCCGGTCGATCTCGGGAGGAAGGGGCTGAAGCATTTGACCTTGAGTAGGGTTGGTAAGGTTAGGAACTCTAGGCAGAATATGAGATCCTCGCATTGGTAACAGCATAGGCTCTCTCAAGCTCGGGTCATCGGGTCCTAACACGCGAGCAGCGTCTTCGCGGGATCCCAGAGATCCGATGGTCATTTGGTCCAAATTCTGAGGTCGTTCAAGCGACCTTCTTTCACGAGGTCGTTCTTCTTCAGAAGAAGAAGACTGATCCATTGCGGTGTGATGAACTGGGGAAGGGGTCCTCTGCCTGCGAAGCTCACCAATTTCCCTACTCATGATTCTCATATTCTCTTGGATCATAAGGTTGGTGCGCTCGTGGATTCTCATAGCCTCCCTAGTGCTCTAAAGCATGTCGAGAAGGCGCGAAAATTATACTTGGGTGACAGGCGCAAACAGATTGATCTGGTCATTGGTCCTGGTGGCTGGAGTCGGAGCATTTGGAGGGGCTCGAGTAGAGGTTCCAGCAACACCTAGAGTCAGATCAGATCTTAGCAAATTGACCTGGCCGGATCGGTTCGGGTTGGGGGAGCGCACCTCTTCAACATCTACTACTCGGGTCAAATCGGAGCTTTCCCTCTGCGACCGGTTCGGATTTCCTGAGCCAGTCTGATCCGCTCCCGAGCTTTGCCCACGAGACCTCGTTACGACCGCGTTTTGTTGATCTTCACCAACTTCGTTCCCTCGACTGGTTTGAACTTCCTTGCCTTTTCCTTTGGCCATAATTCTTTAATAATCAACCAACAAGTACTTAAAAGCGTCGGAAATTGGGGATTAACTTCTTTGAAGTCAACGGTCCAAAAAGTAGAACGATAATCCCAAAAAATGGAGAATTCAAATGGTTCTCAGTGAAAGCACCAAAATGTTAGACCAAAAAATGGTTCTATCACCCAAATTGACTGAGATTCTGATGAAATGAAATCAAAAACAAGAAAAAGACATGAAATTTATAGTGGTTCGACGTTAACGAGCCTACGTCCACTTTATATCACTTTGTTTGATGATGTAAGTGAAAACACAACAAGATCTTCACTCAGTCTCACTCATTTTACATATAAATTCACACAATAATATTTGAAATACACTCTAGATGATGATTTGAATTTATTAGAAGTGCTGGAATTCGGTTCTCAAGAATTCTCAAACTCTCAAAGTGCCAAAGGATCTTTCCAAATGCCTCTTGATGGGATATTTATAGGTGAAAATTCCTCCTGGATCCGGATCGGATCGAGTACACGTTGTCCTCGTCCCGTGACTTTCGGGATTGGGTGAATTCTGGTAAGGACAACACATCGAGTTAGTGGCCATCGTGGGTAGAGAGTGGGTGTAACTGTCCCGAATATGCAGGAAATCGTGGAGCAACGCAGGGTGCACTAGATTCAGATCGGATGGGCTAGCAGATAGGGTTCGGATCGGCCCTACTACTTCCGATCCGATCCGAATACTTTCCTTTCTCCTTTGACTTGTTTTTGTTCCTACTCCTGTAATTCCGATCCGAAGCGGATGCATAACAGAGTGTCTTTTATCTACTCGATCTTCTAACTTCTTGACTTTGTGTAGCCTAGTTTACAAAGTAGGCAAACAATACGTAAAGATCCTACAATTCAGGTTATTCATATCATGACTTATCATTTACCAATTATTAACTATATTCATAATTAGATCAGATGGTTGCCACAATTCACAATTATTTAAATAAACATATCTGATAGGCATAAAACATAGATTGGATTCAAACGATATAAATAAGTAATTATGATTGTATTATTAAATTTTCCACGCACCTTATAGCTTCCAAGTTATAAGTTTTGAACCCTTTAGACTTACAATTCGCAAATTCTTATAAATCTACAGTTTATCTAGAAAGGGGAAAATTCGAGGTCTGCAGAAATGTAAGAAAAAGGAAAAGAGAAAACAATCTACCATTGAGCATCCTATTCCATTGAATCTATTAATCTTCCTAATTCCATATGAATTTGATTTGATTTGGTACATATATGAATACATTATACTTAGAAATTAGGTTAGTAGAGGAAGAAAAATGGCAGAGCCCATCTGCTTTATAGATTTGAATGGAAAAAGGGTGAGGCTCTATCCCTATATTTATAAGGGTAGAAATGGCCAAGAACTGTCGAATTAGTTTTAAGTTATATCCGTCCATCCATTATAAATATTATGAACCAAACCCTATATGACCTAGCAGTCACTAAGCGTCTGATCACCTAGTAGGTCGACAGTGTCAATCGACTGCTATGGTCGACCGCTTGGGCAATCAAGTGCCCAGGTCGGCTGTTCATATATGGTATAATATTTATTTAAGTTCTAATTTAATTATTTTTCGTCCATTTTCGTATTTCCTTCGTAAATTTTTAATATGGACTCCGTTCGCAAAACTCCAAACATGAAAGTAGGCCAGAATTCTTAGATTAACGCAACGGTTAAAGTCTTGTGGCCAAATTCAATCGTTTACAGAAATTCCTAATTCTGAAATTCTAAATAATTAATTTATCTCGCCTAAATTCAGGGCTGTTACATTCTCCCCCCTTAAAATGAATTTCATCCTAAAATTTGGATGCCTATAGTTCTATGCTACACAACCAATTTGTCTACGTACATTTTGCAACCATGCGTACATGCGCATGGTGTACATAATGCAATTTCAATTACAAACACACATACAAGATGATTCTAATCGGATCCTCATATATGTATGCATTAAATTTTCTGAAATACTTTTAAAAACATGATGCATAACATCCTAAATATATTGGCAGTTCGATATGAATGCAAATTTTGAAAATTCTTTTTCATCAATAACCGTCACACAATTAAGAATAAAAGTGTGAAGCAACCAATTTTGCATCCAAAACCTACTATCCAAAATGTCACGCAATCTAATTGTTTCCTATTTAATTTCTCCTGAACCAAAAAAATAAATTAAGGCAAAGAAATTTAACATTCCCTTCGCTTTCAAATATCCCATTTCCCGTCCAATAGTGGAATTTTCACCTTAGTTACCCGAAATACCCAAAGATTTCCAACTGTAGGCTGTAGAGGCTTAAAACAAGCTAAAAACGTGAAAAGTGTTAATTAATAGCTCGTGCGCACCGTTGACAAGGTATGGAAACCGCGTTTCCAAGGTTAAAACAGTCGTTTCCTTTTTACCATTAACTTTTTTTATCGTATCATCGGTCCTATTGCACCGCTAAAATGAGCACACAAAGCATCCAAAAATCTTCCTTACACCGTTTATGTTACCAAAAATAAAAAAAAAATTGTAAAAATAAATTTTTGCTTAGAAACTTGTCATTCTTATTTTGAAAATTTCCTTATAAAATCGTTTCATCTCCCCATGAATAAGAAAATGATAAACAAAATTCAAATAACATTTTCTATGAACTTTCAAAAATGTAATTTACGGAAACTTAAACGATTCAAGTCACATGTTGGTGAAAAAGGAAGTCAGTCACACCAAAAATGCGAAAACTGAGATCACACCAAAGGCAAAAATAAATTTTAGTTTTGAAAAGGAGCGGTGGTTTATTTATTTAAATACCCGCAACGTAGAAGCATTCCTTTACTAAAATTTATCCAACACAGAATTTTAATCTTTCCAGCTCTACGACAAGTGTTAGTAAATAAACAAGATTTCCCACAATTAATCGTGCGTGAATGATAAAACATTTTTGTTCAACATAGAAATCTCATTACTAAAGTCGTGAAAATTTTTCATTACTAGAAATTTCTAACGCAACACTTCATCAAATAAAAAGAAAAACGATAGAAAGGGAAA
The DNA here is from genome assembly GCA_030737875.1 of Allium sativum. NCBI lineage: Eukaryota > Viridiplantae > Streptophyta > Magnoliopsida > Asparagales > Amaryllidaceae > Allium > Allium sativum. Next base: position 1,026,616,169 of record CM060924.1, read on the forward strand.
CACATGATATAAGATACGACATTCACAAAGCATGCTCTAACAAAAACAATGATGATGACTAACACTACCCACTGTAAGATGGTCAACCTCCGCGGCTGGAGCCTGATCCATTACCACGTCCGCGCCTGCAGCGTAGTACAGAGGAGATGCAGCAAATCTCTTGCACCTGTCGGCACTGCTTGTTTTGAACCCCTCGGAGCTCGACCTGCGCAGCTCGGATAGAAGTGAGCTCTAAACTATCATGACAAGGCTATTAAGGCTACTGAGCTCGAGCGGGTGCAATAGCGTCATGTAGCTGGATACCCATCTTCTGGAGAGTGGAACGATGGATGGCGGTCGGCATCTCCTTCATAGGCGTCTCCCTAAAAAGTCTCACATGGAAGTGTCGGAAGGTACAGATCAGAAGATGGCTATAGGAAAAGGGCTCTGTGGTGTGCCGGCGAAGGGCTCATGGAGATGGATCATAAGCACGCGCGCCCAATTGACGGCTATGCCTCCAAGAATAGCATAGGTGGCGCGGTGAACAGACGGATAGATCTGCTACAAGCTTCCCTTCTTTTGGAGGATGTTGTGCTGTATGATGTGCACAACTACACGGGTTACTGGTCGCAGACTTGAGGTGGTCCAAGCTCCGGGCTCTCCAACAAAGATACATTAAAGGATCTGAGGGTTCTCCATTACAATAGCATCAAGCTCGGCTCCACCAGCCGATATACCCAAAATCTGAGCCAAGTCAGCATCAGTGAACTCAATGCGGGTGCCCATGACCTCCGATCTGATGATGCAATCCATCTGGGCATCGAACAGACGGATATAGCGTGGATACATGTCGTGCTCGAAATTGTCGAAGCGCAGGATCGGTGCTAGGCTTGCGGCGACGAAAATCTCCTCCAAACCAAATTCGCCGAATTTCACCAGGCAACCCACTTGGAACTCATAACTGTCGGTGGACAGGTAGTGCTTAATCTTCGTGTCATCATGGTCCAGCCAAGCATCTTCCTAGGGCATGAGACCGGGATATCGGTTGCGAGGTGCCATGGAGGAATCGGCGAAAGGAGTAAGAGAAATTTCAAATCCGGGGTATAATAGCGTAGATATTTGCATGAGGAGGATTTTGGTAGTATTTAGAGGCGAAACATAGCGGGGTTGCTCGGATTGGAGCCTGGGTAGGAGGAGGGTTTGGGTTTTTTTTCGGTGGAAGGGGTTTTAAGGGAGAAGGTTTTGCTGAACGATGTTATATACATCGTTCAGCAGAATACGGGTACGGTCAACCACACCTGTGCGTGGGGGTAGCGGTCGAACTGGCCCCCTATAGGGCGGTTGCTACGCCTTCGACCGCCTGCCCCGTTGCGGGGGCGGTTTGAATCTCGGCTCAATGGCCTATTCTAAATTATATAAATTTAATTTTAAAATTTCTATTTACGTCGAAATAATTTTTACTCCCAAACAATTTCTCCTATCGACTTTCACCAATCATCTAGTCGAGAATTTTAATTTTCCACTCACTTTTTCCCTACCTCCAAAAAGTTTTGTGACCACTGAAAAAAATGAACATAAAAAAGGAAATCAGCTAGAAATCCAAAATTAAATTCTAAAATAGGATTTTTTCCCCTTACTAGCTGACATAATTAAGCAATTCAAATTCAAATGCCCCAATAATCAAAATGAAGGATTTTCCGTAGCCTTTTCGTAGAAAAATCCAAAACTTTTCCAAATGGATGAAAAGGTTTCGTATTTATAAATCTATTTTATTATTACTATTTATATTCCAGTTTTTATATTTCAAGTCAGAAAAACCTTTTCATGTCCAAAAACACTAGAGCTTTAGCATCTTTAGGGTTAATTTTGGTAATTTCAAGAAATTATCTAATACATATAGGAAAATGGATACTAAAAATCACGAGGAATACGTATTTATTATTTTCATGTTTAGTGGCATAGTCCTTGTCCTTCCTAATACCATCTTTCCTACCAATCAGATTGTATTTATTAAAATCACACAATTGCTCTAAAATTTTAAAACACAAATAGATTTTTTTTTTAAAACCATATCTTCACAAACTATTTTCATAAATCATATTTCAAAACATTGAAATCCATTATTTTTTTTCAACCATAGTTTTAAAAATAAATTTCCTCGGATACAAGGTAAAGAACTCAATTGAATATTTCAACAAAGGTAGATTCGGAATTTTAAACAAATAACAAATGGATAAACCTATTTATTATAATTCCAAAATGGATATGACATATTAACGTGGGCTTTTTCGTTGTTTTGGATCAAGTAATGGTCTTAACTAGAATTACCAACGAAACCAGGAATTTATGACTATCTCGGTTGTAGCTAGCTTTTTATAATAACATACATTTTATTCCAGTTTCCAATCTCGAATCAGTGGAATCCACCATATGTCGTCTCATGCTCTTCACGATGAGATTGCCAACATATTACGGGGTAAGTCAGAATCGGTTAGAAAAACGAACTCAACATATTTCAACTCTTAATCACTCAAAGCCCATTATACATAACTAGGCCCACGACTAATTTCTATAGTCGAAATAAATTAAAGCCGAGTAAGAAAGATGAAGAAAAACAGAAAAGAAAATTGAATTACGTTCTCATATGATTTTCTAATTTAACCATTCCTTTGATCGTTTAACGTAAGTTCTAATACGAAATGTAACACTCCACACTTTTCTGCACACCCAAATTTTTGAGAAAATCAAAACTTGAACATATCCAAGCATGGAGCATGTAGATCTGGTACCTACAATAAATGAGCATGATCATAATCAGATTACGATAAAGAAAACTCACAGCAAAAATGAAATAGGATAACTAATATTAACTCAAGTAACTACATTTTCAAAGCAAGTCACTTTGCCAATACCGAGCATGAGAGAGAACAAGAACCCAAAGTCAAACTTAATCAGCTGTGAGAACCCGACCTTCTCTAGGAAACCTAGGAGGTTATAATGAGGAGGGGGGTCAGAATAACAAGTTCTAGTGACTAAGAATTGTACAACATAGATTTATAACACATATTTATTCTATTTGGTTCAACCCAAGTTGTATGTCTAACAAGATTAGTGATTCTTGACGAACCTTGTTAAATGTTTACACATGATCCTACTACTCTTTCCAAAGTAGTATTCCCAAATTACATTACTGAGATAAGACATTTACATACATTTTTATGAAGCCTTTAAACCAGAGCCTAACTTGTGATTTAATCGGGAGGGAACTCTCATTACAGGGTTTCTATTTATATATTCTCATTCGCTATCCTTTATTATTTAACGCCTCACTATCAATGATAGATAGGGTGGATTTTCTTGATCACTTAAGACACTAGGTGGACATGTTGGTCGCTTATTAACCCTCGATAATATATACAATGTTAATATAAACTAAAGGGAACTAGCTAGGGCCGTACTAATTAAGGCTTCCATCATTCACGCATATACCCTTACCCCGCATAGGGTGAGAGAAGGTATTTTATCATGTGTTACACCTTTTAGCTGACCTTATTAGATAACTTCCTTAGTCTCTTATTACTTCCCGTAGGATACACCACCATATCTAACCCTTTTAATTCCCACGTTTGGGTAGGCCCACACACCTGCCATTTAAGACCCTATACTGAAAAACCTATTCCCAGGTGGACTCTTTAACCCTAATCACTTAGCCTTTTAGGACACAGGAAGCGGACTATATGCGGAGGTTATTGGTTTGTACCCTCATTTTCCTTTAGCACCATTCCTTTTTAGGATAAAGTAGACTACGTCATTTAGTCATTCCCTTTAGACCACCTATAAGAAAATACTATACTTACCATTTATTTTCGTCATAGGTTCATATCGTTAATAATATTCTTTCTGTTATTAACCTACCAAGTCCAATTGTAAGTTTTCTATATCCATTATTATAAATTACGAAGGTTATATTCCCTTTTTCCCTAGGATATTTATTTAATACCTTCCCTAATTTGGATTTAGTGTTTAAAAGGCAACCATAAATTCTCTTATGATACCCATTTCCTTTTGCTCCCCTTTTTATTTCCCTTTATGACCATAGCAATCATATTTTCTTAAGGCAACTATTTATTTGTCCCAAGTTATTTAATTGTTGCACCCCAAAGGAAAATTTCTATTTTTTTTCATTTACTTATTGGGTGATTGTTATATATATATATATGTATGTATGTATGTACCCGGCCTCTCACATTATGTTAACTACCTGTGGTTGATGGATTTGTCGGTCGGTTCCGGCAGGCTTACAACTTAAGTGAACTTAACCTCGTACCTTAATACGATTATATTTATGCATTAAACCACTCACATTAAGTTAACCACCTATGGTTCCTGGACTTTTGCGAATGATTCCAGGCACGCTTATGACACAATTGAATTTAACCTCGTGTCTAAATGCAGTTATAATTTAAATTCCCTAATTTGGGTTTACAACATTCATCCTAATTGATTTTAGGAATTGTAACCAATTTGCTATCACATTCTTTTTCACCAGTCAATATTGGTTACAATGGTTATTTATTAATTTGCGGTCTCATTTATGGAAATTAATTCTATTGATTGCTACAAATGGTCACCATAAACATAATAATTCAAAATGGATTTTATTTACACATAATTCCATAATCAAACCTTATCCAATCAATTCAAAAATTCCGTACAAGTTATATTTTACCGTTTTACGCTGATTAGGATAGATAATATGTATGTATTTATTTTAATGTTTTCCGCGGTCAATGTAGTTATTAATATTTAATATTTTTATTATTCTTTTTAAAATAATGTTTTGGTCTAATCAATTTATCAAATATTTCCTTTTTATATTCAACTTGCCAAATTGTTATAAGTCTCACAAAGGACCTTTAGCCATAATTGTAACAACCCACTCATTCCGCGATAATAGATTTAAATATTTTATTTAAAAATATCGTAATATCCGATATGTCACTCAAAATGTTGTTTTTCACAGATGATAAAATTAGGACTCGGGACCACTTCCATTGAGTCTAGATCGTTCTTTAAAACCTTTTCGTCTATAAGCATCTATATATTTTGAGTTCGTGAAAATTGGCACTTTGGTTGGGTCTTGGTTTAGCTAAACCTAGCCCACTCTGTATAACCAAATTAGCCCCCTTCTTTCCCATTCACTCTAACACTTCAAAGAAAATAAAAAATGGGAAAAATGAATGGGAAATTAAAATTCCTAAACCTAGCTTAATCCTTGGAGCTCAAATTCTTGAGGAAATCAAGCATAGAAGCTTTGGTAAGCCTCCTCTTCGTCTTCTCCATCATCTCTAGCTTATCTCCTCTTTTATTTTTTAGAATTCCTATGACCTAACTCTTAGGAAATTCATTTGGTTGTGTTTAGATTGGATATTTGCATGCAATATTGGAAGAGGGGTTGATTTAGCAATGCTTTGGATTGATTTCTTGCTTCTAGCAAACAAAGGTGAGTTCTTTTTAAACTCACTACTATGCCACAAGCCATTGGCTTGTACAAGTGTAATTTAGTGTTCATATGAGTTTGCATGTGCTAGTGAATTGGTTATGTTAGTGTAACTTAGCCTATTTCATGTTTTTATGTTTCGTTAAGTTGAAAATTATGACAAGGATTGTTTATACGAACTAATGCATATGCTAGGACTCGATTTGGTGATGTTGTGAAGCTCCGTTGCCCCCTGCAAATTTCTAATCTTCAGAAATTGCTCAAATCATTTTCCAATCGTTTCAGTTTGAAATTTGGTTCGTTTAGAACATATAATCAAAATCTTTGCATTTTCCCTTTGCGAGTCGATACGGTGGATCAGAGAGGTCTCGCTGATGTCCCAAAGAAGTCACGAAACTCAACGATCGACGTCGGACGCTCACAAGGGACGAACCCCCTAGGTTCGACCTGGGCAACGGCCCAGGTCAGAATCGATCGACAAGCACAAAATGGGGTGGTCGACCTGTTTTCTTCCTGTGTGAAACGGTTGACCGCCCCATTTTGAACGATCGACCGGTTTTCTGTTGTGGACCTGAGGTACCTCGATCCACAGTCTACCCCCATCTAGAATCTTTTCCAGCTGGAGCTTGGACCGTTCGGACTCCGTTTGTGAACTTTAGCTTTACGAATTCATAGATTCCAAGAGCTCGATTCATCGACTTTGATTCTCATTTGATTCTTCCAATATTGATTCACTTTGGCTATTCACATTGTTTAAGATGTGAATTGAATAAGTGATCATTCTAAGGGCTCTATTTTGTATATCGAATTTATTCAATACTCTTGTTAACTTGATTCACGCCATTAAAACATGAATTATCTACTCGATATCCTTCGAGTCTATTCCGATATAGTTTAAAACCTTCGCGTGCTAGTTTGGGATTTCGATTCGTTCGTTAATCGAAATTACAACCGTTATCCCTTTGATTTCCTGTATGTTGTTGTAATGTGAATTACACATTAACGATCACCCTGGTGATCGTACTTTGATCCGTAGCTCCTAATTTTGTGTCTTTTTTTCCCTGTCGCTCCAACGTGGTTTCTAATTGTTTCCTTACGTTATAGAATCCACTAACGAGCTATATATTTATTCGATTTATAGAATTTATATTTGTTGATTTATGAATTGAATTTACTTTATTGAAACATGAATTCCCTTGATCGATTAGCTTCGGCAATCGTGCACGTGTACATTGTCGCGTCGGACTTATACGAGGGATTATATATTATTAATGGCCTACGAATCCTTCTATGGATTCCATTCTATTAGTGTGTACGGATCACCTTTAATCGACTGGACGAGAAATTTAGTTTATTTACCTTAGTAAAACTGAGGACTATGGACCCTTATATGTTTACTTTGGCTAATAATGCTTGGACTCGTGTGTTCGAACACGTGTGGTGATTTTCTTTGTTTTGAATAGAAACCAATTACGGGTTCGTAAATATTCGAGAACAGCATATGGTTATGGTACATGTCGCTATTTTCTTATATTAACTAGCTTGGGATAATTTCTATTCACTGTTTTGAGTGTGAACCAACAACGGGTTCGTGAATATTCGAGAATAGCAAGTGGTTATGGGACATTTAACTATTTTCTTATATTCACTATCCCGTTGTAATTTATACTCACCCGGATTGATGTGATCCGTTTTATAATTTGGACTTAGCTTCTTGGCTATGTCTCCGGGGGGACTATGGTTCAATTCAATAGTTTCCGTGCTATAACAAGGGAACTCTAGTTAGATAGTTTCCGCACTATCCGTTGATACCTCCTTTTCACTTTATGACTTGTATTTTGTAGTCCTCGATCGCCCTAGTAGGATTTACGATTCTTGAATTTCACCTATGGGACTTCAGTCAACCTTTCTATGATTTGTATGTTTTCCTCTTCAGAGGTCACGACCCGACTCTGTTGGGAGCTTCGGCAAAAACATATAGGTTAGCTACCTAGAGATCGTATCTCATCTTCTATGAACGGGCCCTTTTTATAATGTTTTCTAGAGGTTTCATGATTTATGTGTTTTCTCTCTTCTGGGGTCACTACCCGGCTCCGTAGGGAGCTTCGGCTCAAACATACAGGTTAGCTACCTACAGATCGTATCTCATCTTCAATGAACAGGACCTTTTTATGTTGTTTTCTAGATTTCTGGTGATTACTGATTCTTGATTACTTTGATGCGATGCGCGTCAAATTGATTTATGATTACTTTGATGCGATGCGTGTCAATTTGATTTATGTTTACTTTGATGCGATGCGCATCAATTTGATTTATGTTTGACATTCCTCTGTCATTTCCTGTTATGTGCTATTATTTGAATGTTGCATTCTACATTAGCTAGGAGATTATTAACAGATATTTGTGTGCTGACATTCCGTTGTCATTTCCTGATTGTGTTGACATGCCATGTTTCATAATTATTTATGATTAGATATTATTATTATAATCATGTCATCTTGTGTTATATATCTTATTATCTCAGTTTAACTGATAAGTACAACTAGACTGACTCGTTTATTATGTATTCCTGTAAATAATACTCGGGTTAGACCAAGTCATTTTAGGTACTCCTCTGGGACATCTCACAGGATTGATCTTCCGCTTTCAGCTTGCTACTCTATCTCCACAGCTTTATGTACTTTTGTCCCTATAACATTATCCATCATTGTGTACATATTCTCTTATTTAGATCATGGTACATGTTTCTATTCTTTTGGAATTAAAGGATCTTTGTTTTACTACTAACTTGTTATACACATTCTTGGTTTAATCATATCTATTCTGCCTTTATGATATGATTATTCTGTGTCTGGCTATAATATATATTATGGTTGTCGTCTATTTTAAACTACCTTTCGGATTACATATAGCCGTTGTGTGGTTACCCTATGTGTCGAATGGTCATGTCGAAATTTTAATCGGCATCAGAATTCGATGTGCATTCCTCACATGGAGTAATGATACAATCGGTCTCTCTTCACAAAACTCATTCTCCATAATGGTCTACGACATTTCTCCAAAATGAACTGGATGATAGTGGGTATAGTGGCGGGGCGTTACAATTGATATCAGAGCCACTGTCCGGAACTGTGTAAGATTGTATGATGATGGTATTGTCTTAAGCCTCCCTCAGGAATCGTGCTTTAGGGTTTTAGTTAGAGTCTTACGACCCGGCATAGCTTATCTTCCTATATGATTCCATTTTGATTGAATTCGTATCGTTTGAATTCAACTTGAGACTAAATTTTTCCTCCTTCTTTTTCCTTAAAGAAGTGAAATAGTTGGTCGTAGCCATGCAAGTGCCGGTTCACCCAGTGTACCTCCTACGTGAGGGGTGATTATGTATCAAGTGGCATATTTTAGTCTTTTAGAATAGTTATCGACTTGCTCACGTCAGGTTGATTTCTATAGTCCAATTAGGGCCCGTGTGCTCTAGTAGAGCTTCTGTTTCATTCTTTGACTCTAATAGATGTTGATCATTTGTGATCCTTATAATTGATTTATCATTGGACATATTACCTGTAATGACCCCAAAATTCCACAGAATGAAAGTAAGGAATAATCATTTGGAATACAACATAAATATAATAATACATATCACAGATACAACATAGCATAGGAAATTCATAGAGTAACAACATCATAGCAGCGGAAATATAATGTCATCAACCACAGAAAGTCCATAGTCACATAATTCTAAATTATTACATCAAGTGTGCAGAAAAAGAAATTAGTTCCAACTCCAACTTAAACAACGTGAAATGAACCAAGTTTAATGTCTGAAATTAAAAAGAGAAAAATGCAATAGCAGCAAATGATAGATGTCTTCAAGCTCCAAGTCATCACCTCTTCACAAAATCAAATCAAGAAAGATAATAACCAGCTCCAAAGAAAAGACTCCAAGCGAAATATAAACCTGTTTACTTGGCTGCCCGTGTAGAAAGTAGGGCACCCGAGTTTGCAAAAAGGTGGAAACAAACAATGGGTCAGTCGTGGGACTAGTGTCAGAATTCTTAACTAATTAATAACTATTAATAGGGCAAATCCAAAGACCACGCCGCCAACACGGAATGGGTTTGATCTAATGGACTACCGTGCATAAAAGTGTCAGAAAAAATAATAAGTAAACCGTACAACAACGTCATGCTTTTGAGAAAAATGGAATCACCATAAGACCCAGGTCCCATCACACAATGCAACACAAACCAAAGGATAGGGTTTTACCTTATAGTGATTAAACATGCTAAAATATGGCAAATACGAGTTTAATATTATTATTAGTATGTATGAAAAACATTTCAAAATAAATGTATCAATCCTAGGACACATAGATACCATAATACTATGCTTCCATACTAGTAATACAATCAAATCCGTAGGTTCGTATTGGAAGTTTGGATTTCCATCATGAGTCAAGGCTAGGGAGGAGCTCCTTACCGATTCGAGGCACTCTAGCTAGTGTCTCAGGATCCCCCGCAGTGAACCCTTGGATCCTGCAGGGCCGGTCCACACATACAGCTTCGTGGATTGGTAATTCCTGAACACACGTTTCCCGATCTTATAGGACCTATCATCCGAGGCGCCTCATTCCATCATCCACGTAAGTAAAATGTTGGGCCGTGTTAAAGCCCAATAACCACTTCTAGCTAGAAAGAAATGTGCTGCTGCGTTCCCTTCTCCCGTTTTAGACTCCATCGGTGTGTGAGGCTCTCGAAGTCACGCTATACACAAAGCTATGCCTAAACAGGCTATGCTTTGATTGTCCCACAAGGCCTGCTTTTCAACAAAACCTTGATCCTATGCATCTTAGCATGCCACATCATCACTCCATACCGCACTACCAATCCTTTGAAGAAATATATGAAAGGGTGTTAAGAAAGAGAATAAATTCCCCGCCACCAAACATCCATACATTCGATAAAAGAACAATAACATGATATTTGATAGAGTATGATGTCAGACACACAATCCATTTATTATCTTATGCTCTGGGTCTGAGCGAAAGCCAAACATGTGAAATCAACACGTACGTTTGGGCAATGACCATGACCCTTGAATTGGGAGCAAGTCAAATCAGGGCCTCGATCGTTGTCCATTCGAGGGAAGATTTACGGTCTTCATACGCCATCTTTAAACTTCCATTAACATCGTTTGATTATTTGGAATGAGAGAACTCGGACTTCCCAAATAATCCTCGTATATGCATATATATATATATATATATATATTTAAAATCCTTCTTATTTGTTAATAATATTTTTATTAACGATTCATTCCTATTTTGATAATTTAAAATAATTAACTTTTAATTAATGACGCTTCAGGTCAATGGACGACCCTGGCGCTGCTTTAAGCAAATTTTGATTTTCACATTCCTCAAAATCTAACTGTTGGATCATAACGTATCTTATATCGTTGGAAAGAATTTTCCGAGACGGTCCTAATGTTTTCAATTTTGGGAAAATCCAACGGTCGGATCTTCCGGTATAATCGTTTAAGGATGCGATTTCAAAATGTGAACTGCCGCGCTTGATTCGATAAATTTTAATTATATTTATATATAAATATAATTCGCCTAACCTTTTATTTACATAAAAAGGTAAATTCCATTTTTACGTTGAATTCATTATTTTAATTACTCTGTAAATTTTCAATGAACATAACTAACTTTTACTTACGTATGAAAATTTAAATTTTATTTCACAATGTAAAAGTTCATTCTTTTATTGCATATAAAAATGCAATTTTATTTGCGATGCCAATTCTCATTTTTATAAAAATGTAAATTATCTATACAAGGCAAAATCTACTTTTTATGTACATCCTAAAAATATAAATTTAATTTCATGTCACATTCCTACATCTTATTAAATATAAAATAAATGAATTTCATTTCTAATGTTTATTCTCATCCTATGTTACATATAAAAAAAATGTGAATTCTATCATACGATGTAAATGCATCTTTTAATTACATAGAAGAATATAATTTTTATCCTATGGTGTAATTTCCTACATGCATTATATATAAAAATGTAATATTCAACATACGATGTAAATTCATGTTTTAATTACATATAAAAATGTAATTTTTGTCCTTCGGTGTAAGTTACTACATACATTACATATAAAAATGTAAATTTCAACATACAATATAAATTCATGTTTTAATTACATATAAAAATGTAATTTTTATCCTATGGTGTAATTTCCTACATACATTACATATAAAAATGTAATATTTAACATACGATGTAAATTCATGTTTTAATTACATATAAAAATGTAATTTTTATCCTACGGTGTAATTTCCTACATACATTACATATAAAAATGTAATATTTAACATACGATGTAAATTCATGTTTTAATTACATATAAAAATGTAATTTTTATACTACGGTGTAATTTCCTACATACATTACATATAAAAATGTAAATTTTAACATACTATGAAATTCACATGTTAATTACAAAGAAAAAATGTAATTTTTAACATACGGCATAATTCCCTATATAATTTACATATAAAAATGTAAATTTTAACAAATGATGAAATTCACATGTTAATTACAAAGAAAAATGTAATTTTTAACATACGGCATAATTCCCTGTATAATTTACATATAAAAATGTAAATTTTGACATACGGTATAAATTCACTTTTAATTACAAAGAGAAATGTAATTTTTGACATACGGTATAAATTCACTTTTAATTACAAAGAGAAATGTAATTTTATTTCACTATGCAAAATCTACTTTATTTTAACATTATAAAAATGTAAATTCCTTACATCATAGATTCCTACTTTAATTCACATTAAAATAATGTAAATTTCATAACAATGTAAATTTCATAACGATGTAAATTTCATAACGATGTAAATTCCTATTTTAATTCACATTAAAATAATGAAAATTTCATAACGATGTAAATTCCTATTTTAATTCACATTAAAATAATGTAAATTTCATAACGATGTACATTTCATAATGTTGTAATTTTCATAACGATGTACAAGATGATAGATTTATACATGATTCATATCCACAAGGCATGCTTCAACAAATTTAAACAAGGTAAAAATCTAATTTTTCCTACCGATCTATGATTTTAATTAACAGATCTATGATTAAAAATAACGGACCTAAAATCATAACATCACAACAATTTGAATCCATAACCCATGGTAACATTCCTCGCAGATCTAATTGTGTTTGACTTTCAATTTCATATAACGCAATAATAATAATTAAATTAATTAAATTTAATTAAAAATAAATCTCACCTAGCTTGGATTTGAAATGAAGGTTCGGATTCAATCAGATCTCGTGTTCAAGGTCACAGCAGTTTCGGATCTGAATAATTTCAATTTGAAGTTCATACGAATAAATTAGAACTGACTTTTAACAACTGTCGCTGTAACGCTTAAAAGCGTGGCAAAACTGAAATTGATTTTACCTTTATAATTCAGAAAATTTCAAAACTTTGATTCTAAATATCTCGAGCTACGTTGAATGGATTGAGGCACTGAAACACCCCACCTCCGTTAGGGTCACTCTCAAAGGGAATGCCCTAATTTTGGTGGAGGTTTATAAGTATAAGTCACAGATGTACAAGACAGATATAAGAACACATATTTGTAAACAGCGGAAAAACAAGACTTTTTATTTCATAAAAGCAAATACGTGTTACAACAACATCACCATAATTGTCTTACATCCTTTCCAAAAACATAACATTATACTTTCATAATCTGCCTTGAGTACATTATTTAAAGAAGCATAAATAAAACATAGGTAAACTGCAAAAGCCCCATAGTGGTTGTCCAAAGCCATAGTTCAAAAACGGAAAGTTCCAAGCAATACATTTCTCTTCTTCAAGCTGGGTGTTAATGCTGGTCAAGCTGCAGTGTTCCCTCCCTGTGGACCTGGGGGGGGAGGGGGGAAACGGAAGAAAAGAAGACGAAAGAAAAGTAGAGTCAGACATAAATCCTGAGTAAGTCTAGTACTATTTTGTCTATGAATAAAGAACTGGGTATGATAAGTATAATCAAGAAGTGGGAAAGCACTATAAACTTAGTTAAGTTGTCTAGGGTCGAATATACTATCGTACCCCATGTCAATCTCTGAACCCGTATAAACTAGTTCCCAACTGGCACCCCATAATCAGGGTGATGTGATCCATTCAATGATGATCGGCTCCTACTCGCATAGTTACATGTGTCTTACGGCCCCCGATGTTGTAGTTACCTATGCTGGTCCCACCATGGGGTGTATCAAGTCCCATGGCAGCGGCCCGACACAACCTTATAATGCACAGGTATGCTACTGGTGCCCAGTGCCTTATTTTTCTGCGCCGGAGTGTGTGCACGCCCGCACCCCGTTAGAACCTACACTGCTACACCACCGCCGTCGATTTGACCTCTTACAATCAGCCCAGTAATCGTGCCCCACCCTGCCTAGTTTCAGGGTATCATGATACACCTTTTAGGGTTACTGCTGAAAAGGGTCCCCCGTTACTAGGTTTTCTATCTCTAGCCAACATGCTAAGTTGGTTAAGTGTTTTCTAACCTAACCCCCACCAGTCCGTTTAGTTTAGCATGTTCCATTTTGATTAAGTCTTTAGTTCACTTAATCCTAACAATCCTGACTCAGCCTTAATTGTCTTATTAAGGCCCTGACCTCTCACATTAGACAGGTATTGTTGTGGCTGCCTGTTGCCGGTTGGTTCCGGGCAGTCTTACGCCACAACTCAGTCTAACCTCGGTTCCTTATTGGGCTCCATGTTTAACCTCCCACATTGGATAGGTATTGTTGTGACTACTGGACAGCCGGGCGGTTCCGGGCAGGTTTACATCACAACTCAATCCAACCTCGGGTTAAACACATCGTATTTTCTACATTTACATATTTTGTCTTTCTTCTTTATTTATATGTAAATATTTGCGGCCCATTATTAAGTTAATGGTGTAAAGGTTACACCAATCATGGGCCCAACCCATACTTGAATTTGGGCCCTTCTACTTTATATTTTCATTTATTAATTAATTTAGCCCAACGTTATTTTCCCCCGTTTAATACGTTCGTTTATATGTTGGGCTTAACCCTTTTAAGCCCAACTTAGCCATGCGAAAGAGGGGAGGCTTAAAGCGTGATTTCATACGCAAAAAGGGGATGGTGAGCGTATGAACTTGCAATATGACGTTGGAAATACAAAATAGAAACTGGTGTACTTGCATAGTGGTAACATATACTTTGGTCATAAAGCATAAGTGACATGAATCAAAGCATGTAAATTTGTAGTTGAGATAAGAATCACATAGTTATAACTACAACATGAACCTATATTTTTATTTAGGCATAATGTCAAACATAAGCAAATCATGTTCATAAGGTTTCTACAAGTTTACAAAGGGGATTACTTTTGTTACTAATACAAAAGCATAGTTCAACTTAATCATGATTTAAGTCTAATCACATAACGATGGTACAAATATACTTATGCATAAATATTCCTAAACATGGTGTTTACTTTATTCAAGCAAACTTGCAAAAAGGGATTTTTGAGTCTAACCTAGCCATGTCTCACATATGTCATCATATAACTCTTGCTAACAATATAGAACTAACATGGTTTTCAATTATGTAAAATATCAATCATAGCCTAGTTATGTTCATAAGTTTGCACATAGGTTTTTCTAGTACAAAAGCATGGCTTAATACATAGACCATGATGCCAAATTATCAACATAATTTCCTATGGATTATAACAACCCAAACTTATTCCAATTTCTTCACAAAAATGATGTTTGTATAAAAATACACATTATGATGGCATAGTAGCAAAACCCCAAACTTGCATGATTTTCAATTTAACAACTACATACATGTAGCTTCAACATAAATTACATATTTTGCGAATATCCAAACGTCATACTTGCATAAAACTACCGCATGCAGTTTTTCATAATGAATAACATAATTCAAGAATATCCAAACGTATACAATATTCCCAATTGATAGCAACGCACAAATATGCCACAAATCAAGTATACAAACCAACACAATTATTTGTTCATACCAAAATAATACTCTACTTACAATCGTTGTGGCGAATTCTCTAATTTAGGAATTTAGAGATGCGACTCCTTGTTGATTTGATTTGTTTAGGTTGCTTGAATTGCTTTAGGCTTTAGAACTTTCCTCCTAATCTTCTCTCCAATTTGGTGGCTACTCCTAGTCGTTCCTCAGCAACATGGCGGCTTTGTTCTTATTTTTGAATGAATAGATTAGGGTTAGTCTAGGGTTGTTTTTATAGGGGTAATGAACTGATTAGAGCCATCGATGTTGCCTGGATTGATCGTAGCCATTCGTCCTAAGGAGAGACCAATTAGAGCTTGCCACCTAGCCCTAATGACAAAGCAGACCACAGAAAATCGGCTAAACACAGACCTGGCCAGCCAGGTTGGGCTGGGTTCGACCTGGCTCTCGACCAGGTCGACACCCCTGTCGACAGCCCTGTCGACAGGCATGTCGACCTGGTTAGACCAGGTCGACAGCCCAGTCGACCTGGGTGCGTCAGGCGCCTGGCCCATCGGGCCCCACTTCGGAATTTTTAATTGTTTTATTCTGTTTGAATTTTAAACTTAATTTGAAAACTTCCGAAGGCCATATCTTCTTCATACGGACTCCGTTTTTCGAAAACTCGGACTCTATTTCGCGTATTTTTCCGAGACGAACGCAATGGCATAACCCGCTTCCCTTAGTTCTTTGATTTGAATTTGATAATACTTTAATTTATGAATTTCACAGTTATAGAATTCTCGGGGTGTTACATTCTCCCCCACTTAAAAGGATTTCGTCCCCGAAATCTTCAAGTTAGGAGGAATGTATATCCTAACATCCAATCATCCATCTACTCATCCATCAAACACGAGCATCCATTATCCTTAAAAGACTTCTAATGCTTCATGATCATATGCGAAGTGTGTGTGTACATGAACTTATCTAATGCAAAATCAGGCGGTCTACTGATTCAGTTGACCTCCTTAATGCGAGTTATGTGAGTGCCATGAATCCATCATGTATGCAAATTTTCCCTATTCTTGATTCTACATGAGTGCACAATCATTCAATACAAATGCAACATTCACATGACAACACATTAAAGTTCAACCATATACGAATGCAAACATATATGCATATGCAATATGAAGTGACTGAGCCGATCTAAAACCTAGATTGTGTGTGTATATGCAACCACGAGCAACCACTAGCAATCACTTGCAACCCTCATCCATAACATGTTTCAACTACATGCTTCCATCCAAAGGGTTTCTACCTAAAAGAAAAGGTCGAGGAAATATACCAAAAAAGATAGATAAAAGCGCAACTTAAGGAAAAAGAAAGATCAAGGAGGTACCCTCGAACAGAAAAGGGTAGGCAGTGCGTATTCTAGCTTCAGTTTCCCAAGTCGCGTCTCCCTCGGCGTCGCTCCACTGTACTTTGACGAGCTTGACTTCGCGGTTGCGTAGCTTCTTTACTTCCGTTCCTAAGATGCGGGTTGGAACTTTCCTTATGGTTGCTTCGCGTTCCACTTCGGCCTCTTCGAGGATATTTGGCTCTACCACTTCAGCAGACTCATGTAGACATTTTCGGAGATGTGAAACGTGAAAAACGTTGTGGACTCCGGCCAACTTCTCGGGTAGCTTTAATCTATAGGTCATTTTCCAAATTTTCTCAATGATAGGAAATGGTCCTACCTAAAGGTAAAGTCGAATGATAGAAACAAGTAAAAACTTTGTGCCCATTAGGCAATGTCAAAACTGGAAATCTATGCCACATATATATTGATTAGGAGAAGAACTCTCTAAGCATCAGCCCCGAAGACCGAAATCAACATCAGACTGACACCCAAAGAATTACTCAACCCAACCACCATATATGATTCTAGGAAACTAAACATGATGGACTCCTTTTAGGTCACAAGGGAGTCCCTTCTAAGACCAATCTGTATCCTATAAAACCCAAAAAGTTTGGTCAATCGAACGAACACCCTCAAGCCCAAACATGTGTTATTAACAGATGAGTCATACTCCCTATGGGGTTTGCGACAGAAATTGGATTGAGAATGGAACCGAGAGGATAAACAGAAAAGATAGCATGCAAGTAAGCTCTACAGGAAGAGAGGGATCAAGGATATACTCTTAAGAAGAGATATGATGCACGAATCTAGTCTTCAATCTTCTAAGTCGCATTTCCTTGAGCTTAACTCCATTATGCTTTGCCCGTCTTTAACTTCACAATTTCGTAGCTTCTTAATTCTTGTTTCCAAAATATGGGTTGGAACCGTTTTCACTGTTGCCTCTCATTCCACTTTCACTTACTCTAATTCTAATATACTTGGCTCAAGCCTAACTGCGTACTCATGGTTCCATGCAAGCTCTCCAAAATCCACTAGTGAATCTTGGATCTTGTTAACTTACTAGAAGGTATTCCACAACTCATTCATAAGCGAAATGAACTTTCTGCCTTAGTGGCGAACACTACTGGAGCGCCCCATTCTGAAATGCTCCTCCTAATGAACCCCTTCTCTAAAAGCTCTTTAATCTGTTTACTGAGCTCTTTTCTTTCTCGTGGAGCCATGTGTCTAACGGGCAACGCAACGGGCTTTGCATTATCTACAAGATATATGCGGAAGTCTATTTCCCGCTTCGGAGGCAAGCCCTTCACCTCTTCGAAGACATCCGGATATTCCCAGACCACTCTAACTGATTGCAAATTGTCTACAGAGGCATCTAGCGATTCAAGATAACTAAGCATAACCGCATACGAGGGATTACAAGAAATTTCCAAAGTATTACCGAGCTGGGTTAGGAGACTAACAACCCTTTTCTCACAATCAAGGATGGCCCCATTACTGGATAGCCAATCCATACCCAAAATCAAACCATAACCCGAAAAGCCCAAAACAAAGGCACTACATTGAAATTCAACACTTAGAATAGAAATTTTCAATCCCAAACAGATCATAGACAAATGAGCTGGGCCCCCAATTGGGTTAGAAACAATTAAGGGGTCCTCTACCATACTAGTTTTTAGGTGCAGAATTCTACTAAAGCAGACGAGATAAAGGAGTGTGATGCGCCAGAATCAAATAAAGTGCGAACGGGGTGATCATAAAGATAAACTACACTTTCTACAGAAGTGTTGGTACCTCGCTGTTGCAAAGGTGGCGCCTCTAGCACATGAACCTGTGCCCCTAAGGTGGATCCAGCCCTCTGCCCCTGTCCTTGTTTCTTTGGGCAGTCCTTAGCCCTGTGGCCCGTCTCACCGCAAGCAAAGCACCCACCATTCTCCTTGGCCTTCTTTTTCCGGCAGTCCTTTACTAAGTGCCCCACTTTGCCAAAGAAATTGCACTTCCTTTTCTCTTTGTTGCCTTCCCCGCCTTTCTTAAAGTCTGACTTCTTAGGCTGCAACCCCTCTTTCTTCCCTTGAGAGCTTTCTGCCTTTGTCTCCTTCTTGCCCTTATCCTCCTCGTTCAGCAATGCCATTTGCACCAATCTTTCATACGTGGCCCCCATGGGTATATGGGTCATGGCCAAACTGTGTAATGGCTCATTTAACCCTTTGACGAAACGGAGAGCCTTCTTGTGCGGGGTGTTGACTAGGTCAAGTCCAAACCTAGCCAGCTCATCGAATTGATTCACATACTCTCTGACAGTCTTGTCTCCTTGCTTAAGAAATAAGAATTTTTCCAACTGCAAACTTCTTTCCGCATCTGAGAGAAATTTGGTCTCAAACCTTGCCCTAAAGTCCTCCCATGTCTCCACTGGTCTTTCAGCATTAGTGACTTCCCACCAGTAGGAAGCCTTGCCCTTCAATAGCCATACCGCCAATTGTACTTTTTGTCTATCCTCTACCTCAAAGATGATGAATAGGTCCTCAGTTTCTTTCAGCCAATTCCTAGCTGCTACGAAGGACTCAGTTCCATGGAAATCCTTTCCTCCCATAGCTTTAAAATCTTTACATATCTTAGCAAACGTGTTCCCCCGTGGAGGAGGTGGAGGAAGAGGTGCTGCTGCAGCTGGATGATTTCCTGCAGCTGGGGGAGGAGGAATGGTAGGACCTGGCTGAGTGGCCCTTGCTTCTAAGAACCGTCTAAACCAACCCGGTATTGGTACCCCTTCCGGCAAGTTAAGATCTTCGGACATGCTGAAACAAAAAGGATAGATTCAAAACGAAGGATAAGAGATAGTACCTATGGCTTTGGGGAGTGGACTTTGCCTTTTAAAATAAAATAATATTTTTATCTTTTTAAAAATGCTTCTTTAAATTTCCTTTTTGAAAATAAATTTTCAAAACTTTTTATCTTATCTGGTAAACCTATGCTCTGATACCAAGTGAAACACCCCACCTCCGTTAGGGTCACTCTCAAAGGGAATGCCCTAATTTTGGTGGAGGTTTATAAGTATAAGTCACAGATGTACAAGACAGATATAAGAACACATATTTGTAAACAGCGGAAAAACAAGACTTTTTATTTCATAAAAGCAAATACGTGTTACAACAACATCTCCATAATTGTCTTACATCCTTTCCAAAAACATAGCATTATACTTTCATAATCTGCCTTGAGTACATTATTTAAAGAAGCATAAATAAAACATAGGTAAACTGCAAAAGCCCCATAGTGGTTGTCCAAAGCCATAGTTCAAAAACGGAAAGTTCCAAGCAATACATTTCTCTTCTTCAAGCTGGGTGTTAATGCTGGTCAAGCTGCAGTGTTCCCTCCCTATGGACCGGGGGGGGGGGGGGGGAACGGAAGAAAAGAAGACGAAAGAAAAGTAGAGTCAGACATAAAGCCTGAGTAAGTCTAGTACTATTTTGTCTATGAATAAAGAACTGGGTATGATAAGTATAATAAAGAAGTGGGAAAGCACTATAAACTTAGTTAAGTTGTCTAGGGTCGAATATACTATCGTACCCCATGTCAATCTCTGAACCCGTATAAACTAGTTCCCAACTGGCACCCCATAATCAGGGTGATGTGATCCATTCAATGATGATCGGATCCTACTCGCATAGTTACATGTGTCTTACGGCCCCCGATGTTGTAGTTACCTATGCTGGTCCCACCATGGGGTGTATCAAGTCCCATGGCAGCGGCCCGACACAACCTTAGAATGCACAGGTATGCTACTGGTGCCCAGTGCCTTATTTTTCTACGCCGGAGTGTGTGCACTCCCGCACCCCGTTAGAACCTACACTGCTACACCACCGCCGTCGAATTGACCTCTTATAATCAGTCCAGTAATCGTGCCCCACCCTGCCTAGTTTCAGGGTATCATGATACACCTTTTAGGGTTACTGCTGAAAAGGGTCCCCCGTTACTAGGTTTTCTATCTCTAGCCAAAATGCTAAGTTGGTTAAGTGTTTTCTAACCTAACCCCCACCAGTCCGTTTAGTTTAGCATGTTCCATTTTGATTAAGTCTTTAGTTCACTTAATCCTAACAATCCTGACTCAGCCTTAATTGTCTTATTAAGGCCCTGACCTCTCACATTAGACAGGTATTGTTGTGGCTGCCTGTTGTCGGTTGGTTCCGGGCAGTCTTACGCCACAACTCAGTCTAACCTCGGGTCCTTATTGGGCTCCATGTTTAACCTCCCACATTGGATAGGTATTGTTGTGACTACTGGACAGCCGGGCGGTTCCGGGCAGGTTTACATCACAACTCAATCCAACCTCGGGTTAAACACATCGTATTTTCTACATTTACATATTTTGTCTTTCTTCTTTATTTATATGTAAATATTTGCGGCCCATTATTAAGTTAATGGTGTAAAGGTTACACCAATCATGGGCCCAACCCATACTTGAATTTGGGCCCTTCTACTTTATATTTTCATTTATTAATTAATTTAGCCCAACGTTATTTTCCCCCGTTTAATACGTTCGTTTATATGTTGGGCTTAACCTTTTTAAGCCCAACTTAGCCATGCGAAAGAGGGGAGGCTTAAAGCGTGATTACATACACAAAAAGGGGATGGTGAGCGTATGAACTTGCAATATGACGTTGGAAATACAAAATAGAAACTGGTGTACTTGCATAGTGGTAACATATACTTTGGTCATAAAGCATAAGTGACATGAATCAAAGCATGTAAACTTGTAGTTGTGATAAGAATCACATAGTTATAACTACAACATGAACCTATATTTTTATTTAGGCATAATGTCAAACATAAGCAAATCATGTTCATAAGGTCTCTACAAGTTTACAAAGGGGATTA
The DNA here is from genome assembly GCA_030737875.1 of Allium sativum. Lineage (NCBI taxonomy): Eukaryota > Viridiplantae > Streptophyta > Magnoliopsida > Asparagales > Amaryllidaceae > Allium > Allium sativum. The sequence goes on from CM060924.1 coordinate 1,026,637,989, forward strand.
CTTTTGTTACTAATACAAAAGCATAGTTCAACTTAATCATGATTTAAGTCTAATCACATAACGATGGTACAAATATACTTATGCATAAATATTCCTAAACATGGTGTTTACTTTATTCAAGCAAACTTGCAAAAAGGGATTTTTGAGTCTAACCTAGCCATGTCTCACATATGTCATCATATAACTCTTGCTAACAATATAGAACTAACATGGTTTTCAATTATGTAAAATATCAATCATAGCCTAGTTATGTTCATAAGTTTGCACATAGGTTTTTCTAGTACAAAAGCATGGCTTAATACATAGACCATGATGCCAAATTATCAACATAATTTCCTATGGATTATAACAACCCAAACTTATTCCAATTTCTTCACAAAAATGATGTTTGTATAAAAATACACATTATGATGGCATAGTAGCAAAACCCCAAACTTGCATGATTTTCAATTTAACAGCTACATACATGTAGCTTCAACATAAATTACATATTTTGCGAATATCCAAACGTCATACTTGCATAAAACTACCGCATGTAGTTTTTCATAATGAATAACATAATTCAAGAATATCCAAGCGTATACAATATTCCCAATTGATAGAAACGCACAAATATGCCACAAATCAAGTATAAAAACCAACACAATTATTTGTTCATACCAAAATAATACTCTACTTACAATCGTTGTGGCGAATTCTCTAATTTAGGAATTTAGAGATGTGACTCCTTGTTGATTTGATTTGTTTAGGTTGCTTGAATTGCTTTAGGCTTTAGAACTTTCCTCCTAATCTTCTCTCCAATTTGGTGGCTACTCCTAGTCGTTCCTCAGCAACATGGCGGCTTTGTTCTTATTTTTGAATGAATAGATTAGGGTTAGTCTAGGGTTGTTTTTATAGGGGTAATGAACTGATTAGAGCCATCGATGTTGCCTGGATTGATCGTAGCCATTCATCCTAAGGAGAGACCAATTAGAGCTTGCCACCTAGCCCTAATGACAAAGCAGACCACAGAAAATCGGCTAAACACAGACCTGGCCAGCCAGGTTGGGCTGGGTTCGACCTGGCTCTCGACCAGGTCGACACCCCTGTCGACAGCCCTGTCGACAGGCCTGTCGACCTGGTTAGACCAGGTCGACAGCCCAGTCGACTTGGGTGCGTCAGGCGCCTGGCCCATCGGGCCCCACTTCGGAATTTTTAATTGTTTTATTCTGTTTGAATTTTAAACTTAATTTAAAAACTTCCGAAGGCCATATCTTCTTCATACGGACTCCGTTTTTCAAAAACTCGGACTCTATTTCGCGTATTTTTCCGAGACGAACGCAATGGCGTAACCCGCTTCCCTTAGTTCTTTGATTTGAATTTGATTATACTTTAATTTATGAATTTCACAGTTATAGAATTCTCGGGGTGTTACAGGCACCGTTTGTCGGAGATGGAAGGCCTAGGGAAGGTGCATCCACGCCGGGAGTATGGGGAGGTGCGGCGGCGACACGTGGCGGCGGCGGGGCAAGGAAGGTCGCTGCTTTGGATGCTCGGTTCGAGAGCTACAGGCTATGAAATCGAGTGAAGCTTGTCGGAGATTGGAGAGGAATGGAAGAGCTTCAAAAAGTTCAACTACGGCTAAGTCTAATTGTGTGTGGATTAGTGGGAAAATCAAGATGAAAAATCAAAGGGGGGGCCGGGGGGGGGGGAGGCAGCAACGGGTTCACTCGGTCGGGGAAGAAGACGATGGGTAATGGTCCATATTTATACAGTATACGGCGTATATTCTTTTTTAATTCTTTATTTAATTAATCCCAAAATTAGGGTTTTTCCATACGATCACCAAACGGACCACAACGACTGTCGAACAATAGGTTTTGACGTCTTCTGAACGCAATTGCGCTAGTGCAGAGGTCTAATTCTGAAGTTTACAGTATGTTTTCTTTATTTTCAAATTAATTCTTTTATTTTTAATTCGAACATACTTCCTAAGTTTACTGGGGTCACATACGATGTCAGAAAAATCCAAAAAAATTATTTTTGGCATTCTTATGACGGTACTGTCCTAACTAAATTTATTTCGTCGAATTATGAGACTGTTTGAAAAATGCCTATTTTGCAGTCAATTAATTTTGATCGAAATTGACAAAACGCAGTTTCTTATGCCACGCTCACATACTAGCTTCAAAAATCATGAGATTTGAAACCTAGCAATAATTTTACATCCCGGACCCAACAAAAGTGGTTTCGTCGAATTCTGAGGTCGTATGCAAAATGTCAATTTTCAAGGGCTATATATTCTCTATAGTGACCTTTCTGAAAATTCATTTGGCCATAACTTTTTATACCCGCTGTGAATCTTCAATTTTTCAGATTCATTAGAAAGATATTCATTAACAGATTTAAATATTTTTCGTTTCACCAAAATCCGATTTATTCTGCATCCTGTGTAGTTAGTCAAAGTTCAAGATTGACTTTTAAAACTACCGTCCTATTTCTAATTCTTTATGTAATTTAATTGAATATATTTGTATTAACTTTGCTCAAATTAAATTTCCATTCATTTTTATTTGAAATAATTTATTTTAAATATTTAAACACCCCGAAAATCTCTAAAATGAAAATTTTAAATTGGCACCAAATTCCGGGTTGTTACATTACCCATGCATCGTTACGCATGTTGTAAGCATCTTTGATCCTGATATTTCAAGTTAAGATTGTTTCGTACGTCGTTACGTACCTAGCATGCTCTATCGATCACTTGTCGGTTGGTATGGAAATACCATATCTTTGTGACTAAATCTACTCCCTTGTTGTCAGCTATATAGTTCTAGTTCGATGTGAGATCACCAAGCCTTCGGGCTAAAACAACTCATTTGTTACCTCGCTGTGCCAGTGTAAGTCACCAAGCATTTGTGCTAAATTAACTCAACAAATGTATCATTCCGTTCCAAACTCCAGATCAAGAACGAGGGAAAGCATCCCCCTTCTTATGATCTCTCTTCTTGAGTCAAGGTACGTGTCATTAATTCATTAGTGTCATTTACCTTGTTTAGAGATTATTTTATTTATGTTCTTTTTATATACATCGATCGTGTTCTTCAGTATCAAAAGATAACATTTGTGTTTTGTTCGTAAGTTGATAAAGGAATTTTATTTCCTTTATGCTATCCCGAATGATTTATTGAATTTTTATATTTTTGTGAGATTTGCATGAACGTTAGAAATTGTGAGGACTTTCTTGTGTTAACTTGTCCATCGGGTGCGTTAAGGATCTCGAACGAGATATGGGACGCAATGTTGTAGTTCGGAATTCCTAAACACCATTATGTGACAATCCGGCATTCGAAATGATTCCTAAAACTAAAATTTACTCCTAATAGGTTAATCAAAATAATAAAATTTTAGGTTTTTGCGATTTTTCGTAATCGTTTGTTATTTTTCTAGATAATTTATTTCTAGATTTCCTTGGAGCAATTCCAAGAATTTGAGTGGTTCAAGAATTTTAATTAGAAATTATCCTGATTCTTTTCTTCGAGTAAATAAATAACCGATGTCTCTTGTTCTGGCAGTTATTTATTTATGTCTCTTGTTTTTGGATTTCAGATCTTTGATTTTCGAGAATTTTAGTGATTGGGAATCTCACCTAATTCTTAATCCTTGTTTCAATTTGCTGAAGAGAATTTAGTATTCTTGTGATTCCATACGTCTCCTTGTTTTCTCTAGTGAACGATCACTTGAGAGAATGGGAATCCCGTGGGGAGGGAAAATTTGAGTTTTTGTGATCCGCGGCGAACTCAATAATTCCTTTCTTCGAATCTATGATCTAGTCAATCAGCCAAAAGTGCTATAATCAGTTCACTTATGGACATAGCCTTGCGTTGTTATTAGAAATGAATATCAAAAGGATGAGCTCTTTTGATAATCCTCCTTTGTTTGTTTGAATCAATTGGATTGACAATTGTCTCCACACGTTTGTTAACCCCTGTGAATCAAAATTTCTTTTGGGATTACGACCTCATTGTTTTAATCTCATCTTGTTGTAGAAATTGTCTATTGCTTCTTTGATTAATTGCTGACGTTTTCGCAATTTGAGAAATTTTGCGGAAAATTATCTTAAATCCTGTTGTCCTGAAGTGGTAAGTTGTGCACTACTTATCCATCATCTTCTCGATGTTTCTGATTTTCTAAAATCGATAGTCAAGTATCTGAATATTGGGAATTTCGTATAATTCCCAACGATTCGTCCTTATGTTTACTAAATGTGATTTAGTACCGGGTTAGAAATCGATTTCCCCGAATATTTCGTTGGCATTCCATTACTAATATTTGTTATCGATTTCTAGTTGATTTGTTTCCATTACCAATATTTGATTGTCGATTTGTAGTTCATTGGTATTTCTTTTACAATATTTGATTATCTGATTATCGACTTCTAGCTCGTTGGTATTCCATTACCAACCTTGAATCATTGATATTAAAATTGATTATTCCTTCGAGAATTGCTCTCCTTTGCTAAATTCTTGGAATCTCTATGTTGTTCTTTGTTGGTGTCAACCACCTTGTCGCAAGACTAAAGTGATCAGGTTCGATGTTCGCTACATCATCGTGATTGAGTTTGGGGATGGATTAGTCAACCATCGCAAATTCCTATTTCATATCCTAAGAGAAATAACTATTGTTAATATCTCATGTCTGTAGGAGGCAGTCTCGTTGCTTCTTGAAATTCCAAATTAGATTCGCATGGTTTATGTGCATTCTATCGATTCTGATTCCCTTGAGAATCATACTTAGAAAGGCGAGTCTATTTGAATTCATAGAGCTTATGAATTTTTCTGGAGTTATTTTACCCGTTTGGGATGACTACCTTCAAGGGTAATGGAGTTCGAGATTGAACTCTAGTTTTTATGATCTTGCGAGACGAAAGTGGGATCTCACCTAGCCCTTTGTGTGATCTTTTCATTTCGTGTCGGTTTTTGTTATACCACATCATGGTATAATTTTTGGTTGTTACCTATTACTTCATTCTTATGTAATTGCAGGGACGCAATTTTTTTAAGGCGGGAAGTCTGTAATAACCCGCTCATTCTACGATAATAAATTTGAATATTTCATTTAAATACATCATTGTCTCTGAAGTATCACTCAAAATGTCGTTTTCCGCAGACGATAAAATTAGGACTCGGGACCACTTCCTTTGAGTTCGGATCGTTGTTTACAACCTTTTTGACTATAAGCATCGATATATTCCGAGTTCGTGAAAATTGTCATTGGTTGGGTCTTGGTTTAGCTAAACCTAGCCCACTCCTTATAACCAAATCAGCCCCTTCTCTCCCATTCACTCTAACACTTCAAAGAAAATAGAAAATGGGGAAAATGAATGGGAAATTAAAATTCCTAAACTTAGCTTAATCCATGGAGCTCCAATTCTTGAAGAAATCAAACATTGATGCTTTGGTAAGCTTCCTCTTCATCTTCTCCATCATCTCTAGCTTATCTCCTCTTCTATTTTTGAGAATTCCTATGACCTAACACTTATGAAATTCATTTAGTAGTGTTTGGATTGGAGATTTGCATGCAATATTGGAAGAGGGTTTGATTTAGCAAAGATTTGGATTTATTTCTTGCTTCTAGCAAACAAAGGTGAGTTATTCGTGAACTCACATCTGTGCCACAAGCCATTGGCTTGTACAAACATAATTTAGTGTTCATATGAGTTTGCATGTGCTAGTGAATTAGTTATGTTAGTGTAACTTAGCCGATTTCATGATTTTATGTTTCATTGAGTTGAAAATTTTGATAAGGATTATTTATACGATCTAATGCATATGCTAGGAGTCGATTTGGTGATGTTTGAAGCTCCATTGCCCCCGACAAATTTCTAAGTCTTCACAAATCGCTCGAATCGTTTTACAATCATTTTAGTTCGAAATTTGGTTCGTTTAGAACCTATGATCAAAATCTTTGCATTTGCGCTTTAAGAGTCAATACGGTGGATCAGAGAGATCTTGTTGATGTCCCGTAGAAGTCACGAAACTCAACAATCGGCCCGGATGCTTGCGGGGGATGAATCCCCTAGGTTCGACGTAGGCAACGGCCCAGGTCAGAACCAGTCGACAGGCCCAAAATGGGGTGGTTGACTGGTTTTCTTCCTATGTGAAAATGGTCGACCGCTCCCATTTTGACCAGTAGACCGTTTTTATGTTGTGGACCAAAGGGACCTCGGTCCACAGATTACACCCAACCAGGCTCTTTCCCGGCCGGAGCTCGGACCGTTCGGACTCCATTTTTGAATTTTAGCTTTACGAATTCACATATTCTAGCAGCTCGATTCATCGACTTTGATTCTCGTTTGATTCTTCCAATGTTGATTTTCTTTGGCCTATTCACATTGTTTAAGATGTGAATTGAATAAGTGATCATTCTAAAGCCCGTGCGCTCTATTTTGTATATCAAATTTATTCGATACTCTTGTTAATATGATTCGCGCCATTAAAATGTGAATTATCGACTCGATATCCTTCGAGTCTATTCCGATATAGTTTAAAACCTTCGGGTGCTTGTTTGGGATTTCGATTCGTTCGTTGATCGAAATTACAACCGTTATCCCTTTGATTTCCTGTACGTTGTTGTAATGTGAATTACACATTAGCAATCACCTTGGTGATCGTACTTCGATCCATGGCACCTAATTTTGTGTCTTTATTTCCTGTCGTTCCAACGTGGTTTATAATCGTTTCCTAACGTTATAGAATCCACTAACGAGCCATATATTTATTCGATTTATCAAATTTATATTTGATGATTTATGAATTGAATTTAAGTTATTGCAACGTGAATTCCCTTGATCGATTCGCTTCGGCAAACGTGCATGTGTACGTTGTCACATCGGACTTGTACGAGGGTTTAATTATTAATTATGGACTACGAATCCTTCTATGGATTCCATTCTATTAGTGTGTACGGATCCTCTTTAATCGACCGGGCAAGAAATTTAGTTTATTTACCTTAGTAAAAACTGAGGACTATGAACCCTTATATGTTTACTTTGGCGAGTAACTCTTGGACTCGTACTTTCGAACACATGTGGTGATTTTCTCTATTTTGAATCGAAACCAATTACGGGTTCTTAAATATTCGAGAATAGCATGTGGTGATGGAACATATCACTGTTTTCTTATATTAACTAGATCGGAATAATTTTTGTTCACTGTTTTGAATGTGAACCAACAACGGGTTTGTGAATATTCGTGAATAGCGAGTGGTTATGCGACATTTATCTATTTTCTTACATTCACTAACCCGGTGTAATTTATACTCACTGGATCGATATGATCCATTTTATGATTCGGATTTAGCTTCCTGGATATGTCTCGAAGGGACTGTTGTTCACTTTAATAGTTTCCGCGCTATCAGAGGGGAACTCTAGTCAGATAGTTTCCGCACTATCTGTTGATACCTCCTTTTCACTTTATGACTTGTGTTTTGTGGTCCTCGATCGCCTTAGTGGGATTAAAGATTCTTGGAATTCACCTATGGGACTTCGGTCCAACTTTTTATGATTTGTATGTTTTCCTCTTCTAGGGTCACGACATGTCTCTGTGGGGAGCTTCGGCTCAAGCATATAAGTTAGCTACCTAGAGTTCGTATCTCATTTTTATGAACGGTCCGTTTTTAAAATGTTTTCTAGAGATTTCATGATTTATGTGTTTTCTCTCTTCCAGGGTCACGACCAGGCTCTGTGGGGAGCATCGGCTCAAACATATAGGTTAGCTACCTACAGATCGTATCTCATCTTCTATGATCCAGCCCTTTATATGATGTTTTTTGGATTTCTAGTGATTTCTGATTCTTGATTACTTTGATGCGATGCTCGTTGATTTGGTTTATGATTACTTTGATGCGATGCGCGTACATTTGATTTATGTTTACTTTGATGCAATGTGCGTCAGTTTGATTTATGTTTGACATTCCTCTGGCATTTCCTGTTATGTGCTATTATTTGGATGTTGCATTCCACATGAGCTAGGAGATTATTTAGAGATATTTGTGTGCTGAAATTCCGTTGTCATTTCCTGATTGTGTTGACATGCCTAATTTCATAATTATTTATAATTAGATATTATTATTAGAATCATGTTATCTTGTGTTATATCTCTTATTATCTTAGTTTATTTGATAAGTAAAGCTAGACTAACTCGCTTATTATTTATTCCCATAAATAATACTCGGGTTAGACCAAGTCATTTTAGGTACTCCTCTGGGACTTCTTGCAGGATTGATCTTCCGCGTTCAGCTTGCTACTCTGTCTCCGTAGCTTTATGTATTTTTGTACCTATGACATTATCTATTGTTGTGTACATATTCTCTTATTTAGATCATGGTACATGTATCTATTCTTTTGGGATTAGTGGGTCTTTGTTGACCATTAACTTGTTGTACACATTCTTGGCTTAATCATATATATTCCACATTTGTGATATGATTATTCTGTGTCGGGCTGTGTTATATATTATTGTCGTCATCTATTTTATGCTGCCTTCTGGGTTACATATAGCCGTTGTGTAGTTGCCCTATGTGCCGAATGTTCATGTCGAAATTTTAATCGGTATCAGAATTCGATGTGCATTCCTCACATGGAGTAATCATACACTCGGTCGCTCCTCACAAACCTCATTCTTCGTTATGGTCTACAACATTTCTCTAAAATGAACTGGACGATAGTGGTTATGCATGCAGGGTGTAACACATTGAATTTCTTTGTCTATTAAAATAACAAATTAAAGAATACTTAATTTTTAAAGTGGGAATTAAGGGAAACGGGTTAAGCCATTGCGTTCATCTCAAAAATCTGCTTGGAATATAGTCCAAGTTTTCGTAAATCGGACTTCGTATGAGGAAGTTATGGCCCTCAGAAATTTCAGGAATTTAAATAAATTTAAAACAGTTCAGATTAAAATTCAAAATTCAAACGAAAGCAAAGAAGCGGGCTAGGCGGAATATTTCCCGCCCCAGGCCAGGTCGATCTCCCCTGCACAGGTCGACCAGGGGGTCGGCCTACCCCCTCGCCCAGATCCAAAACAGTGATGATTCTGACTTGTTGCTAAGTCTTTTATGACCTGTTGCTAAGTCACTAAGGCATAGGTGGCAATTCTGGATAACTCTTTCTAGTCTGGACGGTTGTGATTGCTCCTAGAATGATCTAACGGCTCACATAAGATTAAACTTCTATAAAAGCAACCCTAGTCCTCAAACCCTTAATCACACAAATTCATTCCAAGGAGCCACCATGTTGTCCATGATCGTTCTAGCCTAGCCACCATTTCTTCTTCAATTAGAAAGAAAGTTAAAAGCTATGAATCAAAACTAACTTAGAGAATTGATAGTCTTCGTCAAGGGATTGCTTTCAATTTCAGAAAACAGATCCCAGAAAACAAGACTTTCTTTTGTTTGTAAGTCCTGTTATTATTTATATGTGAACGATTAAAAATTATGATTTGTAATAAAGTGAAAAATAGTGTTATTCCTTGTTGCAAGATAATGATGATGCTGATTCATGTCTATTCTTATAAAGATTCTATCGTATATGCTTATGAGACTATTGTGGTTATTATGTTGGTGTTAAACCAATCATGCATTATGTAAACTTGGTGACTTATCCATGTTATGTTACATGCAAGTTGTTAGGCTATTGTGGTTATTATGTTGATTTTAAACCAATCATGTAAATTTGGTGACTTTTCATGTTATGTTACATGCAATTTGGTAGGCTAAGACATGTATTATTTTTAGATCTACATTTAGATCTATGAAAATTGGATCCAAGACAAAAGTTTACATTTACATGCCCCGTTGAACTTGTGTAATTCCATATTTTAAGACTCATGTTTATTGGATCCAAATTAAAAGTTCACATTCACATGCCTAGTCGAACTTGTGTAATCCTATATGCTTAAGATTCATATTTATTGGATCCAAATTAAAAGTTCACATTTACATGCCTAGTTGAACTTGTGTAATTCTATATGCTTAAGATTTATGTTTATTGGACCCAAAATAAAAGTTTACATTTACATGCTTAGCTGGATTTGGTTAATTTCATATGCTTAAATACTCATGTAAGTTGGATCCAAAAATGCAAGTTCATTATTTTATGCCACATTTACATGACACATCTTTAGTTAGATCCTTATTATTTTATGTTGTATGAATGGTACATTCTCCCTTCTTTCCCCTTTTGTATATAAGTTAGGCTAAGTTATGAGCCTAACATTCTATGTGAATTTTACGAACGTATGACGGGGGTAACATTGGGAAAACCTTAAAAATTAATATTATTAGCATAATTTGGCCCATAAATAAATGAATGGTTAGTGGCATAAAAATGGTATAATTTATATACCAAAAATTGAAATTATGATTTAGAGGGTAAATGGGGCATTACTGGAATAACAATAATTATGGATAATCTACATATAAATTTGCAAGATAAATATGTAAATTAAGAAAAAGACGAATATGCCTAACCTGAGGTTAGATTGAGTTACGGTTTAAGACTGCCTGAAACCGCCTGGCACATCTCGCAACCGTGACAATATATATCTAATGTGAGGGGTTAGTACATCAAGCCCAAAAGAACCCGAGGTTAGATTGAGTTGTGGTGTAAGACTGCCCGGAACCAACCGGCACATCCACTATAACAACCCGTATTTTTATAACGGGTAATAACCATAAATCAAGGCATAATTAATTTTTAAAACAATAATCAAGGGAAACGAGTTATGCCATTGCGTTCGTCTCGAAATTCTGCTTGGAAACGAGTCCAAGTTTTCGAAAATCGGAGTCCGTATGAATAAGTTATGACCTTTCGAAGTTTTCAAGTTCAAAACAGCTCAATTCGAATTCAAATTTCGAAATTCAAACCTCAGAGTGGACTGGGCCGGAAATTTCCTGCCTAGGACCAGGTTGACCTGGGGGTCGACTATGTAGTCGACCTGGGGGTCGACTATGTAGTCGACCTGCCCAGGACCAGGTCGACCGTAGTGTCGACTTGGGGGTCGACCTGTTGGCCAACCCCACTTTTGAAGCTGGATTCACTCTGATGTTTTTGGCCTTGTTTCTATCTACATTCGTTGACCTAACCCTATATATACAGCCCCTCACACTAGTCTCTCTACACAAAATTCTTTCTGACCTTATGCTACTCTAATTCTGGTTGAAAAGTTAGAGAAAGGGACTACTTCTTCTACATCGAAACTACGTTGCTGATTTGAGGATTTCTATTACGACTTGACTAAGCATATAAAGATTCAACATCAACTCTCTTTTTCTAATTCTCGAACCACGATCTGTAAGCCACGGTTATTTTTAGATTTAAACTGTAAATGTAATGTGAATATGTTGTAAATTGAAATTGGACCTATGTATGATGACTGTTTTACATCCATTCTTGTTCATCTTGGATCTTGATTCTTGGATATTACTATGACATTGATTTGGGGCCTATTCATGTTGTAAATCAAAAAGAAAACCCCTTCATATTATCATGTTGAATCTGCTATTAGTCACAAGTTTATGACTATCACCTTATGTCAATAACTACCACGACTATACTATCACCTTATGTCAATCGTTACTATGACTATACTATCACCTTATGACAACTGTTATCTTGACTAGTACCTCATTTTGCTAGATTTGGAATCTTTATATTTTAGGCCAATATTCCATATGCCAGTAATGTTATAATCTTTTATCTCAAGTCATACCATGCTATGCTAGTAATCACTTTTTCCACCTTATACCACTCCCTTTTATGTTATTCCCTAATTAGATTTATTTTTATCGATTCGAGCTTACGTGCGATGGGAATACAATTTGGGTAGACTAGGTAAAACATGAATTGACTTTGAACATGAATGTTATTATAACTTGAACCTGGATATGGACATGAACTTGACACGATTTGACATGAAACATGACATGAAAACTCCACATGAATTTTGACATGAAAACTTGAACGTGGGCATGACAATTAGATAAACTTGAAAATGGCCAACTCGAGGTTGAGTTTGTAGTGTAAATCTGCCCGGAACCGCTCGGCAACTCCAGTGACTGCAAACAATGGGATCCAATGTGGGTAGTTGGTCATATCGCACGAAAAACCCGAGGTTAGACTATGTTGTGGTGTAAATCTACCCGGAACCGCTTGGCAAATCCAGTGACCACAACAGTTTGTCTAATGTGAGAGGTTGGGGTGCACTAATGAATTAATGCCGCATGATAGGGTTAAGTCATGAACCACTTGAATATACTTAACCAACTTGACACGATGATTTGATAGGGTTAAGTCATGAACCGCTAGAACACACTTAACCAACTTGATACATGATCTGGATAGGGTTAAGTCACGAATTTGAATGACAACACTTAACCCATTAGAAACCCTAGTTACACGGTCCTTTTTAGCAGTAACCCACTTGGATGTATCACGATACCCTAGAACTAGGCAGGGTGGGGCACTATTACTGGGCTGATTGTAAGCGACCAGAACTACGGCTGAGTAGGTGCGCCATTGTAGGTTCAGGCAGACTATGGTCGTGCACGTAGTCCGGAGCTGAAAAAGCAGGCATTGGGCACCCGTAGATTTACACCGTGCGTGCTTGATTCGTGTTGGTGGTTGGCACCATAGGACTTGATACACCCTATGGTGGACCTAGCACAGGTAACTACATTTCAGGATAGGGCCGTATGACACAGACACATGACGAGCTAGGACTTGTAGGGAGCCGATCGATTAGTAGATCATACCGTAGGACCCCGTAATGGGTTACTTCATGATACTGGGCCAAGGGATCATTTCATGATTAATACTTGACATGGGTTAGAACACTAGTACAGTTGGTGCAGCGAACCTTGAATATCCGATGCTAGACTTGACTTATCTTGTTCTCTTAATTATCCTACCAGTTCTCTTATCATCCTTATGTTTAATTCCAGTTTTCACATATCATGTTACCTTTACTAGTTTTCATACTGAAAGTCACTAGGGCTTACCAGTCTTTATGACTGACCCTTTTTCTTTCGCGTCTTTTTCTTTCGTTTCCCCCTCTAGGTTCTCAGGGAGGAAACACTAGCTCTTAGCTTGGACATAGCTTGCTTTCTGACTGCTCATGTACTGTTTGGTCTTGAGCTATGCTATGGCTGCTTCTGCTATTTATGAGGAATAATTCACTTTTATTATCTTAAGTTTATGCTTCTTTATTTGGAACTTGATGTAGTAGAATAATTTGTACCTTGGATATATGGGGTTTTGACTCTTTTCTTGAAAGTAATAAAAGTTGGTTTTTTAATTTCTACTGTTGCTTTATTTATTTTCTGCCTTGTGATATCTCTGTGTATGTTTAACTAGATAATACTCCACCAAAACTAGTGCATTCCCTTTGTGAGTGACCCTAGCGGAGGTGGGGTGTTACATTTGGTATCAGAGCAGAAGGTTACCAGGCTGGGCAAAAGTTAAAAAAAAACCTTCTGAAGCTATTTTCAAAACCATTTATAAAAGCATTTTTTTTTCAAAAAATGTTTTATGTTTAAAAAGGTTATTCCCCAAAAGCCATTAGCACTTCCCTTTGTTTCCTCGTCTGAATCTTTTTCTTTTCGTTTTTCAGCATGGCTGATCTTAACCTTCCTGAGGGAATACCCGTGCCCGGATGGTTCCGAAGGTACTTAGAAGCCAGGGCCAATGCCCGGGCATGGCAGACATCCCTCCTACTCCTTCCCCAGTGGCCGTGGTTCCTCCTCGTCCTGGTACCGCCTTTGCAAAAATATGCAAAGACTTTAAAGAAATGGGCGGCAAGAACTTCGTTGGAACTGAAACCTTTGTTGAGGCACGAAACTGGCTAAAGGAGACTGAAGACTTGTTCATTATCTTTGATATGGAGGACCAAAGGAAAGTTCAGTTGGCAGCATGGTTGTTGAAAGAGGAAGCTTCATTATGGTGGGAAGTCACCAACGCTACCAGGCCAGTTGAGACTTGGGCAGACTTTAGAGAGAGGTTTGGGCTTTAATTCTTATCGTCAGCAGAAGAGAACCTTCAGATGGAGAGGTTCCTAGCACTCCAACAAGGGGACATGTCTGTTAGGGAGTACGTGAATAAGTTTAATCAGCTTGCTCGGTTCGGTTTGGATTTGGTCAACACAGCCCAGAAGAAGGCTATATGCTTTGCTCGAGGATTGAACGAGACACTACACAACTTGGCCCTAACTCATATACCCATGGGGGCGACCTTTGAAAGCTTGGTGGATATGGATCTACTTCATGAGGAAGACAAGAATAGCAAGAAGGAGGTTAAGCCTAATGAGACCCAGAACAAGAAAGTTGACTTCAAGAAGGGGGCAACAAGAATAACAAGAATAACAAGAGGAACAACAAATCACGTGAGACGAGGAAGTGCAACTTATGTGGTATTACTGGACATCTAGCTAAAGACTGTAGAAAGAAGAAGAGGAAGTAGGGTGAATGCTTCCATTGTGGAGACTGGACACATCAGCAACGACTGCCCTAAGAAGCAAGGGCTGGGGCAAGGGCAGACCCAGCGAGCAGGACCTTCTGGAGGGCAGTTGCATGCTCTCAACACCACTCCAGCTCTTGACCGAGGTAGTAATATTTCCGTAGAAAGCCTTGTTTACATTTCTGACTTTCCTGTTCTAACCTTATTTGACTCTGCACATCACATACTTTTATTTCTTCTGATATTGTTGAAAATTTGCACCTAAGTACTAGTCTAGTTGAGGATCCCGTTATAGTTTCAAATCCAATTGGGGGCTCCGCCCATTTATCTATGATGTGTGTGGATTTGAGGATCTCTATCTTAAGCGTAGAATTCACGTGTAACGCTTATGTTCTTAGATTCATCGTTACGGTTTGATCCTAGGTATGGATTGGCTGTCTGATTATGGAGCCATTCTTGATTGTGAACGAAGGGTAGTGAGGCTCATGACTCGCCTTGGTAATACTCCTGAAATTTCTTGTAACCCTAAGGATCCAGTCATGTTGTGTTATCTTGAATCCCTTGACTCGTCCGACGATAATTTGCAATATGTAAAAGTGGTCCGAGAACATCCAGATGTCTTTGATGAGGTGAGGGGGTTACCTCCTAAACGCGAGATAGACTTCGGAATTTATCTTGTTGATAATGCCAAGCCAGTTTCATTGCCCATTTGGCACATGGCCCCGCGAGAAAGAAGAGAGCTCAGTAAACATATTAACGAGTTGCTTGAGAAAAATTTCATAAGACAAAGCATTTTTGAATGTGGTGCTCTAGTGGTTTTCGCTACTAAGGTGGATGGATCTCTTCGTCTGTGCATAGATTATCGTGAGTTAAACAAGCTGACAAAGAAGAATAGGCACCCACTACCAAGAATCAATGATTTGTTTGACCAGCTTGTTGGAGCATCTATTTTCTCTCAACTCGATCTAGCCACAAGATTCCATCAGCTTAGAGTGGCTGAGGATAGCATTGACAAAACTGCGTTTAGGACTCCAGATGGGTTCTTCGAATGGCTCGTCATGCCGTTTGGGTTAACAAATGCACCCGCATACTTTGTGGATTTGATGAGTAGGGTGCTTCAGGAGTTCCCTAACAAGTTTGTGGTAGTTTTCGTGGATGATATCTTGGTCTTCTCAAAAGATGAAGAAGAGCATGCTAGACATCTCAAGGAGGTCATGGAAACACTTAGAGCACACCAGTTAAAGGCTAAGTTCTCCAAATGCCATTTTTGGAGGAAGGAAGTTCGGTTCCTTGGACATGTAGTTTCTAAGCAAGGCATAGCTGTGGACCCCGCAAAGGTAGTTGCGGTACAGGACTGGAAAATTCCTAAGAATGCAACGGAGGTGAGGAGCTTTCTCGGTTTTGCGGGCTACTATAGGAAGTTCATTAAGGACTTAGCTAGGATTTCAGCCCCTCTTACTAAGTTAACAAAGAAGAACCTAGCTTTATCACGGGACATAGAGTGTGACGCTACTTTTCAGAGACTCAAGAGAGCCCTCACCACAGCTCCAGTTTTGGCATTACCCGATGGAGGTAAAATATTTACGGTGTACACAGATGCGTGTGGCACGGGATTAGGCGCTGTCCTAATGCATGAGGGAAGAGTAATATGCTACGGGGGCAGACAACTTAAAGTTCATAAGAAAAACTATCCCACTCATGACTTGGAGTTGGCTGCGATTGTTTTTGCACTTAAAGCTTGGCGCTATTATCTTCTAGGGGAGAGGTTCGAGCTGTATACCGACCACAAATCGCTTATGTACCTCTTCTCATAGAAAGACTTGAATCTGAGACAATAGCGGTGGATGGAGTTCTTGGCATCATTTGACTTCGATATAGCTTATACCCCTGGCAAGGATAACATGGTGGCGGACGCGCTAAGTAGAAAAAGGTTGACTTTGAACCCCTTGTTTGTTGAAAGGAAAAGCCTTGAGTTTATAGCAACATTTGATTTTACACCTGCTGTTGAGTCATTGCTTTTGATCTCTTGAGTTAAGACCTCCACTTCAAGATCAAGTAGGGACTTCACAGAAGGAAGACCCACAGATAGTCGAAATCATGGACAAGCTGATTAGTGGTGAGACGTCAAGTCACCTCAGTAGGTATGCCATAGATGACAAGGGGTGGCTAAGGCGCGATGGAAGGCTATGTATCCTACAAGTGGGAGACCTAGTAAGGAATGTTCTCGAAGAGGCGCATCACTCGAAGATGACTATACATCCCGGAGGGGATAAGATGTTCAGGGATATGAAGCGCATTTTCTTTTGGGCTAGAATGAAAAAGGATGTGGCAGAGTTCGTTTCGAAGTGCATGGTGTGCCAACAAGTAAAGGCCAAGTCAAAGAAGCCTGGTGGGCTATTACATCCTTTGGAGGTTCCGCAATGGAAATGGGAGAGTATCTCGATGGATTTCGTGGATGGACTACCTAGGTCAAGGAAGGGAACTACTAGCATATGGGTCATAGTTGATAGACTCACGAAAAGTGCTCACTTCATTCCGTTGAAGAGCAAGAGGACCACATCAGGGCTAGCGTTTATTTACCTTCGAGAGATAGTATGGTTGCATGGAGTTCCTTCTAGTATAGTTAGTGATCGTGACCCGATTTTCACTAGCCAGTTTTGGAATAGTCTGCAGGAAGCAATGGGTACACGATTGAGTTTAAGCACGACCTATCACCCGCAGACGGATGGACAAACCAAAAGGGTAAATAGGGTACTAGAAGATCTCCTGAGGCTATGCATTCTTGACTTTGGTGGTACTAGGGAAGACCATCTTCCTCTCGTGGAGTTTGCATATAATAATAGTTACCAAGCTAGCATCGGAATGGCACAGTTCGAAGCCTTGTATGGAAGACCGTGCAAATCGCCAACTTGTTGGTGGGAGACGACAGACTTGTACTTGGGCCCGACATGATAAGGGACACTTCTGAGAAGATTGAGTAGATACGAAGACGGATGAAAACGGACCAAGATAGACAGAAATCTTATGCAGATCAGAGAAGGACAGACCTAGAGTTCGAAGTCGGAGATATGGTCTTTATAAAAGTTTCTCCGTTGCGCAATGTAGTTCGTTTTGGAGCTGTTTGAAAGCTAGCACCAAGGTTCGTAGGACCGTTCCCTATCATTGAATGGATTGGACGGATGGCCTATAAGGTAGACTTACCCGAGAAGTTATCTGGAGTACACAATGTCTTTCACGTCTCGCATCTCCGATTGTGCTTGCATGAGTCGGCCGAAGTGGTTGAGCCAAGCATCCTTGAAGACGTAGAAGTGGAAAAAGAAGCAACATTGAGGCGAGTTCCGATTCGTATCTTAGGAACGGAGATTAAGAAGATAAGGAATCGAGAAGTCAAGCTAGTTAAAGTGCAGTGGAGTGAAGCCCAAGAAGACGGAACTTGGGAAACTGAAGAGAAGATAAGCGCGCTTTACCCATTTCTTTTTGAGGGTACATTCTCGATCTCTTTTCCTATAAACTTGAAAACCTTTTCGTATCATGCTTCTACTATCTAGGTTTTTCTTATTACCTACTCGATCTTATCTTGAGAACCTTAGGTAGAACCATATGGATGTAAACATGTGATTGAAACATGTTATGGTTGATGTTTGCAAGTGGTTGCTAGTGGATGCATGACAAACATTAGGCACTAGATCGGCTCAGTCACATTTTCATGTTGCATATCCATGAGTTCTTATACTTGTACATGGATGGAACTTGTTATTCTATCACTTGGATGTTGCATATGAATGAATGTTTGTGCACTCATGTAGAGATTATAAACTATGTTAGGAATCTGCATACATGTTGGATTCATTACACTAACATATTTTGCATTAAGGAGGTTTACTGAATCAGTAACCGCCTGATCTTTTGCATTAGATAAGTACATATACAAACACTTTCTGCATATGTTCATATAGCACTAGAAATCTTTTAAGGACAATGGTTGCCTGTGGATGATGTTTTGAGTAGATGGATAATGGATGGTAGGACACATCCTCCCTAACTTAGAGATTTCGGGGACGAAATCCTTTAAGGAGGGGAGAATGTAACAACCCGTATTTTTATAATGTGTAATAACCATAGATCAAGGAAGAATTAATTTTTAAAATAAGAATCAAGGGAAACGGGTTACGCCATTGCGTTCGTCTCGAAATTCTGCTTGGAAACGAGTCCAAGTTTTCAAAAATCGAAGTCCTATGACCAAGTTATGACCTTTCGAAGTTTTCAGAAGTTTTCAAGTTCAAAACAGCTCAATTCGAATTCAAATTTCGAAATTCAAACCTCATAATGGACTGGGTGGGAAATTTCCCGCCTAGGACCAGGTCAACCTGGGGGTCGACTATGTAGTCGACCTGCCCAGGACCAGGTCGACCATAGTGTCGACCTGGGGGTCAACCTGGTGGCCGAGCCCACTTTTGAAGCTGGATTCACTCTGATGTTTCTGGCCTCGTTTCTGTCTACATTCGTTGACCTAACCCTATATATACAGCCCCTCACACTAGCCTCTCTACACAAAATTCATTTTGACCTTAACTTGCTCTAATTCTGGTTGATAAGTTAGAGAAAGGGACTACTTCTTCTACGTCGAAACTACATTGCTGATTTCAGGATTTCTGTTAGGACTTGACTAAGCATATAAAGATTCAACATCGACTCTCTTTTTCTAATTCTCGAACCACGATCTGTAAGCCCCTGTAACACCCCACCTCCGCCAGGGTCACTCGCAAGGGAATGCATTAGCTTTGGAGGGGCATTGTCCAGGTAAACATGCACAGAAATATTACAAGACAGAACATATAAAACAGCGGAAGAAAAACCAAATTTCATTACCTCATAAAATTATAAGGTCTAAAGCCTTTTATATCAAAATGCCTTTAAAATCCATTACATTGGAAACCTGCCTTGAAATAGTTAAAGAAGCATAAAACCACAGTCATAAAATATTCCCCAAGTAAAACGGTAAAGCAGCCATTGCCAAGAAAAATCCAAGCCATACATGATGACCTTGAAGCAGAAGAAGTCCGAGCTAAATAACAGTATTTCCTCCCTGAAAACCTGGAGGGGGGGGGGGAAACGGAAGACAAAGAGGCGAAAGAAAACGGGGTCAGTCATAAAGACTGGTAAGTCCTATCTACTTCCAGCATAAAAACAGGTAAAGGTAACATGACATGCATAAACTGAAAGCAAACATAAGAATGATGACAAGATAGACAAGCTAAACCAAGGTAACAGAATGAACACTATATCAAGATAAACTACGGTCACTATGAATCAAGTATAACATCCCAAGGTTCTATCGAGTATAACATCCCAAGGTTCTATCGAGTATAACATCCCAAGGTTCTATCGAGTATAACACCCCAAGGTTCTATCAAGTATATTTGCCCTGCACCTTCCGTACTAGTACCCCAACCCGTGTCATGTATTAGCTACAAAATGTCCCTTGCCCAATGAAATGGTCCATGTCAACCTAATGTAGGGTTTCCCAACTCGTATATTTCTTTCCATGTATATGTTTATTCCTTTGCCGTAAATCCTGCAGGCTTCCTCACGTAGTTCTATACTACTTCGACGTAGTTCCATTATCCTTGAAATCGTTTGGACTGTCACCCTTGATCTAGCTGTATTTTCTTTCCATGAATTCTCGACTATTCGGCTAGGATTTATGCCGCCTAGGACCACTAGGGATTACGCTACCTACTAAATGTTTTCGTAACTCGGTTTGGGTTTAAGCCACCTAGGACCACTAGGGATTACGCTACCCGTCAACCACGCCCCTTTTTCCCACATATGTATCGTGAATCGTTTTCCATGTCTAGATGCACATGTATCTCAATGTGCCATCCGAGTCCCGTGACAGGGCTAATCAAGAAATACAGGACTCGGTCGGGAGCTTTAGGTTACCTGCCGATGCAGATATCAAGGTCTGTTTTTCTATCAGTGGTTATGGTCCCACGTGACCCCTCCCTCAACTACTGAAAGGCAATCTAAGAAAATCATGCACGAGAACTATACTCCGGCCATCCATGCCCCACATTCCTATTGGCCAACCTCACCCATAACTAGATAGCAAGTATATGGTCTGTTGGGAGTTCTCTTCCTTTCCGCATACGTACACGATTGACTAAAGATGGTAGGTAGTCGACGACATGCTATCACAGGGCAAAACTAAGTATCGTCGACTCCACGCTAATCCCCCCCAGTCTTTAGGTTGCTCGCACAGCAACCAAGGCATACCCTTGGTTCTTCTACCGTAGACCTTAACCTCTGTGAGCCCAGGCGGATCATCTGCAACCTCACAGAGGGATACCAAGAATACCCTCACATCCCCCGAAGCTACCGCTTCGTCACCCAGTTCTCTGGAGCCTTTATCTAAGTCAGATAGACATTCGCTCCTCCTCTCGTGTTTGTTTAAACGATGACCTACCTATCAGGTTACTCATCTATTCGTGAACTGGTCCCATTTCTCTCGACTAAGAATTATTACTTAGTTATCCTTAACTAAGGTTTATCACTTAGTTTCCCTTCTCGTTATCCTTATTAACTACGATTTTTCACTTAGTCCCCTGAACTAGGGTTTTGTCTAATGGGTTAAGTGTTGTCATTCGAGTTCATGACTTACCCCGCCTACGAATCATGTCAAAATTGGCTAAGTATTCAAGTTCAAGACTTAACCCTACAAACCATGTATCAAGTTGGTTAAGTATATCAAGAAGTTCATGACTTAACCCTAGGTTATCGTGTCAGATTGGTTAAGTATGGGTTAACTTAACCGTATCAAATTACCGTGTCAGATTGGTTAAGTATAGGTTATCTTAACCTCATCAAATCATCGAGTAAAGTTGGTTAAGTGTATGTTAACCTAACCCCATTAAATTATCGAGTTGGATTGGTTAATTATATTTAAGAGGTTCATGTCTTAACCCTATCAAATTATCAAGTCAGATTGGTTAAGTATAAGTTAACTTCACCCCATCAAATTACCGAGTCGGACTGGTAAGTATAGGTTAACTTAACCCCATCCACTAGTCGCATTTATAATGGTTAAGTATCATTCTTGTGGGTTTACTTAACCCCACCACGTATCGCGTTATCCCAGTCGGGTGTTATCAACCCATTTAGGTTAAACTAACCCATCCACTAATCGTGTTATATGGTTAAGTGTCTTTAAGTAATCAAGTCCGGTATTACTTAACCTACCCATTCATGTCATATCGGTTTGAGTGTCATTAGTCAAACTAACTTAACCTTATCATGTGGCATTAAGTAAATTAATGCACCCCAACCTCTCACATTAGACATTTTTGTGGTTACTGGTTACGCCGGGCGGGTCCGGGCAGCTTTACACCACAACCTAGTCTAACCTCGGGTTTTGAGCGCGGTATGACCGACTTCTCACATTGGGTCTTATTGTCTGTAGCTACTGGATTTGCCTGGCGGTTCCGGGCAGATTTATGCTACAAACTCAACCCAACCTCGAGTTGGCCACTTTCATGTTTTCCTATTTATCATGTTCATGTCAAATTTAGGCTACGACAAAGTCCACGTTTTACACTTATGCCCATTTTCCCCTTTACTTGATTCATATTAAATTTCATAGCCCATCTCACGTTTGCCTAAACTACCCAAGGCGTATTCCCAATGCAAGTGAAAGCGAGTCAACATAGTAGGAATAATATGACAACACATTGGCCTCAAACATGTATGATATCATAAAGGGATTGGCTTCAAATATGTTTGATAGGATAAAGGAATTGGCCTCAAACATGTATGATAGAATAAAGGGATTGGCCTCTAACATGTATGATAGCATAAAGGAATTGGCCTCAAACATGTATGATAGCATAAACGGATTAGCCACAAACATGTATGGTAGCATAACAATAGGTTCATCATCATAGGCATGTAAATGGTAATGAGGGGATTAGGTTCTTTTACATGCATAAGCCCCAAGTCAAGTTCATATGAATGTCCCACAAGTCAAATTGTTTTAAGGGTTCATGCCAACATTCCACAAGTCAAGATTCAATCTTGCATGACAAACTAGGTTAAACACAACATGAGTGGCATGATTTAATCACTAAGAAATAGCCTAAAGTCATAGGTTCAAAAGAGGGGCAAGACTAGATTCACATAGACTAACATACTTAGTTTTCATCTCATTTTATTACATGTCAACATTAGAACTACCGTTTAGATCTAAATGTAGCTAGAACTTACAAAGCGTGGCTAGAGATTTATGAGCAAGTGTTTGTCATAGAACGGTGTTGAGAGGATGCTCTACTTCCTTGATTTGATGTAGAAAGCTTGCTCCTTTGACTTGAATCAAGTTTGCATGCTTAGGCCTTTGAAGATGAAGATGGAGGCCATGATCAAGAGACATTTGGGCAGCACTTTGTTGTTAGGATGGTTTGTAGTGAATTAGGCTAGGTCTTAGGGTGTTTTTATAGAAGTTAGGACTAGTTTAGGCCCTTAGATTAACCTTAGTTTAGATCTGAACCGTCAAAATTGTCACAGGCCCCCAAACCAGAGCCAAAGACCATGCAGGTGCACCCAGGCCGACCTGGCTCGACCAGGGAAGTCGACACCCAGGTTGACACCCAGGTCGACTGGGCAGTCGACCTGGTCCCTGGGGGGTCGACTCCCCAGTCGACTCCCTAGTCGACCTGGGGCTGGGCGGGAAATTTCCCGCCCAGTCCGTTTGGGGCTAAATTTGAAATTCGAAAATCTGTTTTCGTTTTCTGATTTTTCGTGCAACTTCTAGAGGCCATATCTCGGTCATACGGACTCCGATTTACGAAATTTCGGACTCGTTTCCAACCAGAATTCCGAGACGAACGCAACGGCGTAAATCTTTTTTCATGATTCTTAATTTAAAATTTAATTCTGCCCTGATTTCTTGTTTTAACATGTTATAAAAATTCGGGTTGTTACATTCTCCCCACCTTAAAGGATTTCGTCCACGAAATCTCCAAATTAGGAAGAACGTATCCTACCATCCATCATCCATCTACTCAAAACATCATCCACAAGCAAACATTGTCCTTAAGAGATTTCTAATGCTGTATGAACATATGCAGAAAGTGTGTGTATATGTTCCTTATCTAATGCAAATGATCAGGCCTGATTGATCTTTCTAATGCAAAATATGTTTAGTGTCATGAGTTCTACATGTATGCAAATAATCCTAGTCACATAAGCACT
This sequence comes from Allium sativum, assembly GCA_030737875.1. Lineage (NCBI taxonomy): Eukaryota > Viridiplantae > Streptophyta > Magnoliopsida > Asparagales > Amaryllidaceae > Allium > Allium sativum. The sequence goes on from CM060924.1 coordinate 1,026,661,723, forward strand.
ATATGTGTGCACAAACATTCATCCATATGCAGCATTCGTATGATAACGAATTCAATTTCATCCATAAATAAGTGTAAACACTCATGCAATATGAAATGTGACTGAGCCGATCTAGTGCCTAGTGTGTATTCGCGCATCCACGAGCAACCACTTGCAACCACTTGCAACCATATCAATCATGACATGTTTTCAAATACATGTTTACATCCACAGGGTTCTACCTAAGGTCCTTATGATAGGACCGAGAAGATAAGAAAAATAAACTCCTTTTGATTACAAGAAATCCCTTTCTAAACCCAACCCACATCCTACAAAGCCCAAAAGGTTTAGTCAACCTAATGGACACCTTCAAACTCTGACATGTATTATCAACCGATGAATCATACCCCCTATGGAGTTTGCAACAGAAATAAGATCGATAATAGGACCGAGAGGATATGCATAAAGGATAGCATGCGGGTAAGCTCTACAGGAAAACAGGGATCAAGAATATACACTTAAAAAGAGATATGATGTGCGTATCTTGTCTTCAATCTTCTAAGTCGTATTTCCTTGAGCTTAATTCCATTATGCTTTGAACATCTTTAACTTCATGATTTCGTGGCCTCTTAACTCCTATTTCCAAATATGAGCTGGAACTTACTTCATTGTCGCCTCTCGTTCCACTTTCACTTATTCTCCCTCTAGTATACTTGGCTCATGTAACAACCCGGATTTTTGACAACGTGTTAAGACAAGAATCAAGGCAGAATTAAATGTTAAAATCTGAATCAGGGGAAACGAGCTATGCCATTGCGTTCGTCTCGGAAAAATACGCGAAATAGAGTCAGAGTTTTCGAAAATCGGAGTCCGTATGACAAAGTTATGGCCCGTCAAAGTTTCACGAAAAATTCAAATTCAAAACAGATTCAAAATTTCAGAAAATCAGGGTAGGCGGGAAAAATCCCGCCCAGACCAGGTCGACCAGGGGGTCGTCCTGGGTGTCGACCTGGGTGGAACTAGGTCGACTGGGGAGTCGACCCCAGGGTCGACCTGGGGGTCGACCTGCCTGGTCGGACCCAGGCAGCCTGGTGCACCTGTTTTGCTGTTTGGCTCGGTTTTGGAGGCTTGTGACGATTTTTGAGGGCTTGGATCTATCCTAGGGTTAATCTAATGGCCTAAACTACTCCTAATCTCTATAAAAAGACCCCTAAGCCTACCCTAAAGCCTCACAAATCACTCATGCCACAAAGTGCTGCCCAAATGCCAAGTGATCATGGCCTCCATCTCCAACTCCAAGAGACTATGCATGTAAATCAGATCCGAATTGAAAGGTGCAAGCTTGCTACACCAAATAGAGGCCAAATCAACGTTGCTACGCAAATTCCATGATGATTCTTCGACAAAGGAGCCACCTTTCTTCGTCAAGATGATGCATGATCCTTTCCTAAGCCTCGCTATGTAAGTTCTAGCTACTTCGAGATGTTAACGGTAGTTTAATCATGGGATGGAATAAAATGTGGTTAAACATGAATGTTATAATCTATGCGAGCCTAGTTTGCTCCTTTATCATGAACATATGACTTTGGGTTATGTTTTAGCGACTAAACCATGCTATTCATGTTGCATTGGACTTAGTTTGCCATGCAAGATTGGACCTTTACTTGTAGTATGATAGCATGAACACTTAGAGCCACTTTGACTTGTGAAATAGTTGCATAAATTGGACTTCGGGGCACATGCATGTAAATGAAACCAACCCCCTTATGATATCATGTTTATGTAAGGTCAAATCCCGTTATGACAACATGCAAGTTTGTGGGCAAATTTCCTATGATAATATGCAAGTTTGTGGCAAAATCCTATATGACATTATGCATGCTTATGGCCAACCCCTATTTGACACTATCATTCATGTTTTAAGGCCAAAACCCCTTATGATACCATGCATGTTTGGAGCCAATACCTTTTGTGGCATCGTGCATGTTTTGGGGTCTATATGTAGCCATAGTATACCTACTATGTTGACTCGCTTTCACTCAAGTGAAAACACGATTTTGGGTAGTTAGATAAACATGAACAAGACGCGAAATCTTGACTTGAAGATGATATGAAAACTTGACTTGAGGCTACATGTGAACACGACATGTAAGTTGAACCAAAATGGGGGCATGACACGTGGGGTAAACATGGGACTTGAAATTAGACACGTATGGGTTGAAAGTGTAATATAACACTAGACCAAACATGAAAGTGGCCAACTCGAGGTTGGGTTGAGTTTGTAGCATAAATCTACCCGGACCCGCCCGGCTTAACTAGTGGCTACAAACAATAGGATCCAATGTGAGAAGTTGGCCATGCCGCGCTTAAGACCCGAGGTTAGACTAGGTTGTGGTGTAAATCTACCCGGACCCGCCCGGCTTAACTAGTAACCACAACAAGGTCTAATGTGAGAGGCTGAGAGTGCATTAATTAAATTAATGCCACATGATAAGGTTAAGTAAATTTGACTAATGACACCTAACCGATATGACACGAATGGGTAGGTTAAGTTAAACCGGACTTGGTTCCTTAATGACACTTAACCATATAAGACAATTAGGGGATGGAGTTAAGTAATTTACGCTTAACTAGTCCGACTTGGTAATTAGATGGGGTTAAGTAATTAAGACTTAACTAATCTAAACACGGTAATTAGATGGGGTTAATTAATTAAGACTTAACTAATCTAAACACGGTAATTCGATGGGGTTAATTTAAACACTTAACCAATCTAAACTTGGTAATTCAATGAGGTTAAGTAACCAATACTTAACTAATTTAATATGATGCTTTAATGGGGTTAAGTAACTTATACTTAACCAATTATACGTGATGATTTGATGAGGTTAAGTAACCTACACTTAACCAATCTAATACGTGGGTCTGGTAGGGTTAAGTCACAAGACCTTTTAAATTAGGCTTAACCATTGTATACGATTAGTGGATGGGGTTAAGTTAACCTATACTTAACCAATCCGACCCGATAATCTGATGGGATTAAGATAATCTATGCTTAATCAATCTCACATGAAAATCTGATAGGGTTAAGACAAATGAATACTTAACCAATTTGACTTGATAGGGTTACGTCATGAGCTTCTTAGTACACTTAACCGACTTGTAGGGCTAAACCTTGAACATGAGTACTTAGCCAATCTTGTCATGATACGTAGGCGGGTTAAGTCAGGAACTTGGATAATAACACTTAACCCATTTGGCAAAACCCTAGCTCAGGGGACTAGGTTGAAAATCGTGGTTAACAAGGATAGCGGGATGAGAAGCTAAGTGGTAAACCTTAGTTAAGGATAACTAAGTAATAATTCTTAGCCAAGGACATGGGACTAGTTCATAAATGATGAGTAACCTGATACGGTAGGTCATCGCTTAGTATACGAGGAGGAGCAACTTATCTGACTTAGATAAAAAGCTCCAACGAACTGGGTGGCGAAGCGGTAGCTTCGGGGGACGTAGGGTACTCTTGGTATCCCTCTGTGAGGTGGCAGATGGTCCATGAAACCCGACCTCACAGGGGTTAAGTTCTGCGGTAGAAGAGCCAAGAGTATGCCTTGGTTGCTATGCGAGCGACCTAAAGACTGGGATGGATTAGCGTGGAGTCGACGATACTTGATTTTGCCCCGGGATAGCATGTCTCCGACTACCTACCATCTTTAGTCAATCGTGTACGTACGGAAAGGCAGGGAACTCCCAACAGACCATATACTAGCTATCGAGTTATGGGTGAGGTTGGCTATCTGGAAGTGGGCATCGATGGGCCATAGTGTAGTTCTCATACATGATTTTTCTTGGATTGCCTTTCAGTAGTTGAGGGACGGGTCACGTGGGACCATAGCCATGGGTACAAAAACAGACCTTGATATCTGCATCAGCAGACGACTTAAAGCTCCAGACCGAGTTCTGTATTTCTTGATTTGCCCTGGCACGGAACTCGGATGGCACATTGAGGAACGTGTGCGTCTAGACATGGAAAACGATTCACGATACATACGCGGGATAAAGGGCGCGGTTAGCGGGTGGCATAATCCCTAGTGGCCCTACGTGGCTGAACCCAAACCGAGACACGGAAACGTTCATTAGGTAGCATAATCCCTAGTGGTCCTAGGTGGCATAAATCCTAAGTGAACGCGCGATAGTTCATGGTAAGGAAACATAACTAGATCAAGGGTAGCAGTCCAAAATAACCTCAAGGATAAAACGTTTACATGGGAAAGCCCGTATGGCCTACGGCAAAGGACTGAACTTATACATGGAAAGAAACATACGAGTGGGGAAAAACCTACATATGCTATATATTAGGTTGACATGGACCATTACATGACATTGGGCAAGGGACATTCAAAGTTAACACATGACGCGGGTTGGGATACTAGTACGAGAGGTGCAGAGCAAATATACATGTTAGAACCAGGAGAAATATACATGATAGATACCGTGGGATGTTATACAGGATAGATACCTTAGGATAATATACTTGATAGAAACCTGACGATGTGATACCTTGATTTACCGTGACACCGTAGTTTATCACGATATCTTAGTTTACCTTGCTACAGTAGTTCAACCTGTTACCCTGGTTTAGTTTACCTATCTTGTAGTCATCCTTATGTTTACTTTTAGTTTATGCATGTCATGTTACCTTTACCTGTTTTTATACTGGAAGTAGATAGGACTTACCAGTCTTTATGACTGACCCCGTTTTGTTTTGCCTCTTTGTCTTCCGTTCCCCCCCACCCCCCAAGGTTTCAGGGAGGAAACAATGTTATCTAGTACGGACTTCTTCTGCTTGAAGGTCATCACGCATGGCTTGGACTTTTCTTGGCTATGGCTACTTTACTGTTTTACTTGGGGAATAATACATGAAATGGTTTTATGCTTCTTTATTATTGCAAGACAGGTTTTGATGTATTCTGATGTAAAAGGCTTTAGACCTTATTTTATAAGGTAATGAAATTTGTTTTACTTCCGCTGTTTTATATATGTTCTGTCTTGTAATATTTCTGTGCATGTTTACCTCGATAATGCTTCACCAAACCACGTGTATTCCCTTTGTGAGTGACCCTAGCGGAGGTGGGGTGTTACAGCTCAACTATATCCGTGTACTCATGGTTTCATGTAAGCTCTCCAAAATTCACTAGTGAATCATGGATCTCGTTTACTCGCTCTACGGCATTCCACGTAGAAGAACTTATCTCTTGAAAACAAACAGATGCCAACCATGTTACCAAGTGTACTTACTAGGGTGATTCCCATAACACATGCACAAGCGAAATGAACCATCCGCCTTAGTGGCGAACTTTACTCGAACGGATTACCAACAAATGCATCAAGAGATTCTAGGTAACCAATCATGACAGAACCCTAAAAGTTACATGTGACTTCAAGGGTACTACCGAGGTAAGTCAAGAGCCTAACTACCCTCCTTTCAGAACCGAGAATGGCACCCTTACTGGATAACCACTCCATTCCTAGAATTCAACCCATAGCTTAAAAGCATAAGCATTATTCCCAAAAGTCATAGGCGTCCTCAAATCCAAACAAGTCATGAATAAATGGACCGATTCCTCAACAAGATTTGAGACAAAAATGGGATCCTCTACTATGCTAGTACGAAGGTGCAGAGACTGTAACACCCCACACCCACTAAGGTCACTCACTAAGGGAATGCCTTAACTTCGGTGGAGCATTTTAAGTGAATATAGAACAGAAAAATTACAACAAGACAGATATAAATACTTGAAAATCTAAAACATCATTTCATTGCAGAAGAAGGTAAACATGTTTAGTTACAACACCATAAAGAGTCAAGTACTAAATATCCATCCTGATAAAAACATAAGTACATAATCCCACTACATAAACAATAGCCATAAAAGAAAAGATAAGCTGGGCTTTACATCACGGTCCAAGCTCCAGAAGATAGATAAAAAATCTGATCAAAGCCCACTAGTGCTAGGCCCAACCTGAGGACCTGAGGGGGAAAAAGATAAAAACAACGGGGTCAGACATATGTCTGAGTGAGCCCTATAACTTTAACAACACAATCATTAAAGTAATTAGGGTATGATATAAACTTGGCACGGGATGACTGGGGATAAATGACTACACTAACTAGCCAACTAGACATAAGACGAACTAAGATAACGGTAAAGACGCATCTACCCACCCAAGGGTAATTACTAACTGCACCACACCAGTCATTCCTACTTAAAGGTTGATCCCACCCAAGGACTTAGAAAATTTACCCGGTAGTTTCGTGTACCCCTAGCTGACTACATAGGTGTCGTCTGCCCCTATCTCCACTAGGTGTACCCACTACTCTCCAAGCGATCGGGTCCCTACCGTAGTTACCCGTGCTGGCCCCACAGTGGGGTGTATCACTCCCCAAAGTGGCAACCCGATACAACCAATGGTGCACGGCTTATACATACACGATGCAACAACGTCTTACCTACCAGCCCGGGTCCACACACGCATATGAAACCCGTTGGACTTGCGTTGCCACCGCTAACCCGTTTTGGCCTCTTATAGTCAAGCCCAGTACGCGTGTCCCGTCCTCGACATGGGTCGAGCCCAATAAGATACATATGGGTTACTGGTTGAAATGGGCCCCCACAAGCTACCCACCTAAGCTTGTCCCTTTATCTAGTGCATCCCACTTAACCCTTTAATCATGTTTAATTACATGTTTCCACTTGGTTAAGTATTCTAATCGTATTTTCTATTGCCACCCAAGGCAACCCACTAGATTTCCACATGCCACCCAAGGCACTCACTTGATTTCCTCATGCCCCCAAGGCACACACTTAACCCCTCATGCCCCACTACATGCTTATCTGGTTAAGTGTTTCTTAATTGATTAAGAACGTAACCGTTGTAAAGACCTCTCACATTAGACTATCTTTTATGGCAGCTGGATTTGCCGGTCGGGTCCGGGCAGCCTTACGCCATAACCGAGTCTAACCTCGTGTCTATACACTTGTCACGTATTTAGTTTGTGCCTAAGACCTCTCACATTGGGCCAATCATTTGTAGCCGCTGGATTTGCCGGTCGGTTCCGGGCAGTCTTATGCTACAAAGGGGTCCAACCTCGTGTCTTAGTCGATTAATTACACCTAATTAATCACCCATATTTCGAATTAATTTTCCCTAATTAATTCCAATTTTACAGATGTACATAATTGACTCATCCACTTTATGGTATGCATAATCATACTAACTTCACACCATTTCATTAACATGTATATTAACCCCATCGTTCCCCACGTAATTCGCTAACATGAAATAAAAGGGAAGATTCATCACAAATACAATGGGTTCAACTTGCATAACATTAGCATCAACGTGGGTTTAAAGGTGTCAACATGCATATAGCATCAACCCAACTAGCATAAATAATCAACCCAAACTTGCATGAATCACATATGTCATAAGGAGGTTAACTTGCATAAGTTATTTACGTCACACAAAGGGGTAAACTTGCATATGTATGTATGACATACAAAGGGGTTAACTTGCATATGTATGCATATCATACTAAGGTGTAAACTTGCACATGTTACTTGCATATAATCAAACACCAAACTTGCATAACATGTCATATATGAACATGCTTATAATCAAACACCAAACTTGCATAACATATCATATAAGAACTTGCATATAATCATACACCAAACTTGCATAATCATATCATATAAGAACTTGCATATAATCATACACCAAACTTGCATAGTCATGGTGTCATAATGGATCAATGTTTATCATAGTGATTTGCATAACTAGCATCATGAACACATAGCATATGACTTGCATAACTTGCATAACATCATGATCACTTAGCATATGACTTGCATAACTTGCATAACATCATGAACACTTAACATATGACTTGCATAACCTGCATAACATCATGAACACTTAGCATATAACTTGCATAACATGCATAACATCATTAACACATAGCATATAACTTGCATAACTTGCATTGATCCACATTCATAGCCATAACCTCATTATATCCTATCATAATCATTTCAACAATTGGTCATTAAGGCTATAGAAACTCACAACTTGTTGATTAGCACTCCTAAGAAGAAGATTAAATTGCTAGAGTTAATTAGAAGTTTATTTGAGAAGTTATCTTCCTCTTTAATTTGATGGAGGCTCCTTCAAGTTGCACTTTGATGGCATAACGGTGTTGTATCTATTTTTAGTATGAATTAGGGTAGTCTTAGTGTGTATTTATAGATTAGTTAGGTGTTTTAGGCTCCTAGCCACCAAAACACAGCCCAAAAGCCAAACTGGTGCACCCACGTCAACTGGGCTCGACCAGGGAGGTCGACCCCCAGGTCGACACTAGCGTCGACACCCTAGTCGACCTGGTGGGCAGGTCGACACCCCTGTCGACCCCCAGGTCGACTCCCTGAGTCTGGCGGGAATTTTCCCGCCACTTCTGAAATTTGAAATTTTAATATTTAAAATCTATTTTAAATTTTCTGAAACTTCTTCGGGCCTTAACTGGGTCATACGGACTCCGATTTTCGAAAACTCAGACTCTATTTCGCGTATTTTTCCGAGACGAACGCAATGGCATAGCCCCTTTCCCCTGATTCATAATTTAAAATTTAATTCTTCCCTGTTTTATATTATAGCAAGTTATTCAACATACGGGGTGTTACAGAGACTCAACTATCGAAGTAGACTTAAATGATGCGGGTGATCAAAGCAATGTCCTGACGCGATGATAGAGAAGAAAAGCTAAACCTTTCACAGAAACGTTACCATCCTTCTTAGGTACGCTAATAGTGTGAGCATACAATTGCCCTCTCGATGATCTTGTCCTCGTCTCATAATACTTGACCATCTTTCCCTTTTTACCCTACTAGAGATACTCTCTCTTGTCATGGGTTTTATCATTCACCCTTTTTCCTCCTTTGTGGATTGAGCCATACCAACAAGTTGCTTGTCCTTAAGCTTGTATCCTTTATCCTTGTTCTTACTATCCTTTCTTGTAACGTGGTAATAGGTCTCTTGGGAACTGCCTCCATCGTACCGAAAACACTGACGTAGTTAGAAAAGGATTAGTCGCAGTTCGAACCACTGTGACTACAGATGGAGGAAAGAAAGGAAAAGAGATTCAATCAAGGAAAAAAAGGATAATGCTAATGGCCTTTGGGTAATAGCCTTTAAAAATAAAAATTTCCTTGACAAATACTTCTTTGTAAATGGTTTTCAAATAGTTTTCAGAAGGTTTTAAAACTTTTGCCCAGTCTGGTAACCTTCTGCTCTGATACCAATTGTAACACCCCACCTCCGCCAGGGTCACGCGCAAGGGAATGCACTAGCTTTGGAGGGGCGTTGTCTAGGTAAACATGCACAGAAATATTACAAGACAGAACATATAAAACAGGGGAAGAAAAACCAAATTTCATTACCTCATAAAATTATAAGGTCTAAAGCCTTTTACATCAAAATGCCTTTAAAAGCCATTACATTGGAAACCTGCCTTGCAATAGTCAAAGAAGCATAAAACCACAGTAATAAAATATTCCCCAAGTAAAATAGTAAAGCAGCCATAGCCAAGAAAAATCCAAGCCATACATGATGACCTTGAAGCAGAAGAAGTCCGAGCTAAATAACAGTATTTCCTCCCTGTAAACCTGGGGGGGGGGAACGGAAGACAAAGAGGCGAAAGAAAACGGGGTCAGTCATAAAGACTTGTAAGTCCTATCTACTTCCAGCATAAAAACAGGTAAAGGTAACATGACATGCATAAAGTAAAAGTAAACATAAGGATGATGACAAGATAGACAAGCTAAACCAAGGTACAGAATGAACTACTGTATCAAGATAAACTACGGTCACTATGAATCAAGTATAACATCCCAAGGTTCTATCGAGTATAACATCCCAAGGTTCAATCCAGTATAACATCCCAAGGTTCTATTGAGTATAACACCCCAAGGTTCTATCTAGTATATTTGCCCTGCACCTTCCGTACTAGTATCCCAACCCGTGTCATGTGTTAGCTACAAAATGTCCCTTACCCAATGAAATGGTCCATGTCAACCTAATGTAGGGTTTCCCAACTCGTATATTTCTTTCCGTGTATATGTTTAGTCCTTTGCCGTAAATCCTACGGGCTTCCTCACGTAGTTCTATATTGCTTCAACGTAGTTCCATTATCCTTGAAATCGTTTGGACTGTCACCCTTGATCTAGCCGTATTTTCTTACCATGAATTCTCGAATATTCGGCTAGGATTTATGCCACCTAGGACCACTAGGGATTACACTACCTACTAAACGTTTCCGTAACTCGGTTTGAGTTTAAGCCACCAAGGACCGCTAGGGATTACGCTACCCGTCAACCACGCCCCTTTTTCCTACGTATGCATCGTGAATCGTTTTCCATGTCGAGATGCACATGTATCTCAATGTGCCATCCGAGTCCCGTGACAGGGCTAATCAAGAAATACAGGACTCGGTCGGGAGCTTTGGGTTACCTGCCGATGCAGATATCAAGTCTGTTTTTCTACCGGTGGTTATGGTCCCACGTGACCCCTCCCTCAACCACTGAAAGGCAATCCAAGAAAATCATGCACGAGAACTATACTCCGACCATCCATGCCCCGCTTTCCTATTGGCCAACCTCACCCATAACTAGATAGCAAGTATATGGTCTATTGGGAGTTCTCTGCCTTTCCGCATACGTACACGATTGACTAAAGATGGTAGGTAGTCGACGACATGATATCACAGGGCTAGACTAAGTATCGCCGACTCCACTCTAATCCACCCCAGTCTTTAGGTTGCTCGCACAGCAACCAAGGCATACCCTTGGTTCTTCTACCGTGGACCTTAACCTCTGTGAGCCCAGGCGGATCATTTGCAACCTCACAGAGGGATACCAAGAATACCCTAACGTTCGCCAAAGCTACCGCTTCGTCACCCAGTTCGCTGGAGCCTTTATATAAGTCAGATACACATTCGCTCCTCCTCGCGTGTTTGTTTAAACAATGACCTACCGTATCAGGTTACTCATCTATTCGTGAACTGGTCCCATTTCTCTTGACTAAGAATTATTAATTAGTTATCCTTAACTAAGGTTTATCACTTAGTTTCCCTTCCCGTTATCCTTATTAACTACGATTTTCCACTTAGTCCCCTGAACCAGGGTTTTGTCTAATGGGTTAAGTGTTGTCATTCGAGTTCATGACTTACCCCGCCTACGGATCATGTCAAAATTGGCTAAGTATTCAAGTTCAAGACTTAACCCAACAAACCATGTATCAAGTTGGTTAAGTATATCAAGAAGTTCATGACTTAACTCTAGGTTATCATGTCAGATTGGTTAAGTATGGGTTAACTTAACCGTATCAAATTACCGTGTCAGATTGGTTAAGTGTAGGTTATCTTCACCTCATCAAATCATCGAGTAAAGTTGGTTAAGTGTAGGTTAACTTAACCCCATTAAATTATCGAGTCGGATTGGTTAAGTATATTTAAGAGGTTCGTGTCTTAACCCTATCAAATTATCAAGTCAGATTGGTTAAGTATAAGTTAACTTAACCCCATCAAATTACCGAGTCGGACTGGTAAGTATAGGTTAACTTAACCCCATCCACTAGTCGCATTTATAATGGTTAACTATCATTCTTGTGGGTTTACTGAACCCCACCACGTATCGCGTTATCCCAGTCGGGTGTTATCAAACCATTTAGGTTAAACTAACCCATCCGCTAATCGTGTTATATGGTTAAGTGTCTTTAATTAATCAAGTCCGGTCTTACTTAACCTTCCCATTCATGTCATATCGGTTTAGTGTCATTAGTCAAACTAACTTAACCTTATCATGTGGCATTAAGTAAATTAATGCACCCCAACCTCTCACATTAGACTTTGTTATGGTTACTGGTTACGCCGGGCGGGTCCGGGCATCTTTACACCATAACCTAGTCTAACCTCGGGTTTTGAGCGCGGTATGACCGACTTCTCACATTGGGTCTTATTGTCTGTAGCTACTGGATTTGCCGGGCGGTTCCGGGCAGATTTACGCTACAAACTCAACCCAACCTCGAGTTGGCCACTTTCATGTTTTCCTACTTATCATGTTCATGTAAAATTTAGGCTACGACAAAGTCCACGTTTTACACTTATGCCCATTTTCCCCTTTACTTAATTCATGTTAAATTACATAGCCCATCTCACGTTTGCCTAAACTACCCAAGGCGTATTCCCAACGCAAGTGAAAGTGAGTCAACATAGTATGAATAATATGTCAACACATTGGCCTCAAACATGTATGATAGCATAAAGGGATTGGCCTCAAATATGTATGATAGGATAAAGGAATTGGCCTCAAACATGTATGATAGCATAAAGGGATTGGCCTCAAACATGTATGATAGCATAAAGGAATTGGCCTCAAACATGTTTGATTGCATAAAGGGATTGGCCTCAAACATGTATGATAGCATAACACTAGGTTTATCATCATAGGCGTGTAAATGGTCATGAGGGGTTTAGGTTCTTTTACATGCATAAGCCCCAAGTCAAGTTCATATGAATGTCCCACAAGTCAATTTGTTTTAAGGGTTCATGCCAAGATTGCACAAGTCAAGATTCAATCTTGCATGATAAACTAGGCTAAACACAACATGAGTGGCATGATTTAATCACTAAGAAATAGCCCAAAGTCATAGGTTCAAAAGAGGGGCAAGACTAGATTCACATAGACTAACATACTTAGTTTTCATCTCATTTTATTACATGTCAACATTAGAACTACCGTTTAGATCTAAAAGTAGCTAGAACTTACAAAGCGTGGCTAGAGATTTATGAGCAAGCATTTGTCATAGAACGGTGTTGAGATGATGCTCTACTTCCTTGATTTGATGTAGAAAGCTTGCTCCTTTGACTTGAATCAAGTTTGCATGCTTAGGCCTTTGAAGATGAAGATGGAGGCCATGATCAAGAGACATTTGGGCAGCACTTTGTTGTTAGTATGGTTTGTAGTGAATTAGGCTAGGTCTTAGGGTGTTTTTATAGAAGTTAGGACTAGTATAGGCCCTTAGATTAACCCTAGTTTAGATCTGAACCATCAAAATCGTCACAGGCCCCCAAACCAGAGCCAAAAGACCATGCAGGTGCACCCAGGCTGACCTGGCTCGACCAGGGAAGTCGACACCCAGGTCGACACCCAGGTCGACCGGACAGTCGACCTGGTCCCTGGGGGGTCGACTCCCCAGTCGACCTGGGGCTGGGCGGGAAATTTCCCGCCCAGTCCGTTTGGGGATAAATTTGAAATTCGAAAATCTATTTTCATTTTCTGATTTTTCGTGAAAATTCTAGAGGCCATATCTCGGTCATACGGACTCCGATTTACGAAATTTCGGACTCGTTTCCAACCAGAATTCCGAGACGAACGCAACGGCGTAACCCGTTTTTTTCATGATTCTTATTTTAAAATTTAATTCTGCCCTGATTTCTTGTTTTAAAATGTTATAAAAATTCGGGTTGTTACAGCCCCAGTTATTTTTAGATTTAAACTGTAAATGTAATGTGAATATGTTGTAAATTGAAATTGGAACTATGTATGATGACTGTTTTACATCCATTCTTGTTCATCTTGGATCTTGACTCTTGGATATTACTATGACATTGATTTGGGGCCTATTCATGTTGTAAATCAAAAAGAAAAACCCCTCATATTATCATGTTGAATCTGGTGTGAGTCACAAGTTTATGACTATCACCTTATGTCAATAGCTACCACGACTATACTATCACCTTATGTCAATCATTACCATGACTATACTATCACCTTATGACAACTATTATCTTGACTAGTAGCTCATTTTGCTAGATTAGGAATCTTTATATTTGAGGCCAATATTCCATATGCCAGTAATGTTATAATCTTTTATCTCAAGTCATACCATGCTATGCTAGTAATCACTTTTGCCACCTTATACCCGTCCCTTTGTATGTTTTTCCATAATTAGATTTATTTGTATCGATTCAAGCTTACGTGCGATGGGAATACAATTTGGGTTGACTAGGTAAAAACATGAATTGACTTTGAACATGAATGTTATTATAACTTGAATTTGGATATGGACATGAACTTGACACGATTTGACATGAAACATGACATGAAAACTCGACATGAATTTTGACATGAAAACTTGAACGTGGGCATGACAATTAGATAAACTTGAAAATGGCCAACTCGAGGTTGAGTTTGCAGTGTAAATCTGCCCGGAACCGCCTGGCAACTCCAGTGACTGCAAACAATGGGATCCAATGTGGGTAGTTGGTCATATCGCACGAAAAACCCGAGGTTAGACTATGTTGTGGTGTAAATCTATCCGGAACCGCCCGGCAAATCCAGTGACCACAACAGTTAGTCCAATGTGAGAGGTCGGGGTGCACTAATGAAGTAATGCCACATGATAGGGTTAAGTCATGAACCACTTGAATATACTTAACCAACTTGACACGATGATTTGATAAGGTTAAGTCATGAACCGCTTGAACACACTTAACCAACTTGATACATGATCTGGATAGGGTTAAGTCACGTATTTGAATGACAACACTTAACCCATTAGAAACCCTAGTTACGCGGTCCTTTTCAGCAGTAACCCACTTGGATGTATCACGATACCCTGGAACTAGGCAGGGCGGGGCACGATTACTGGGCTGATTACGACAGCTGAGTAGGTGCGCCATTGTATGTTCAGACGGACTATGGTCGTGCACGTAGTCCGGAGTTGAAAAAGCAGGCATTGGGCACCCGTAGATTTACACTGTGCGTGCTTGATTCGTGTCAGTGGTTGGCACCATAGGACTTGATACACCCTATGGTGGGCCTAGCACAGGTAACTACATTTCAGGATAGGGCCGTATGACACAGACACATGACGAGCTAGGACTTGTAGGGAGCCGATCGATTAGTAGATCGTACCGTAGGACCCCGTAATGGGTCACTTCATGATACTGGGCCAAGGGATCTTTTCATAATTAATACTTGACATGGGTTAGAACACTAGTACAGTGCAGCGAACCTTGAATATGCAATGCTAGACTTGACTTATCTTGTTATCTTAATTATCCTACCAGTTCTATTATCATCCTTATGTTTAATTCCAGTTTTCACATATCATGTTACCTTTACTAGTTTTCATACTGAAAGTCACTAGGGCTTACCAGTCTTTATGACTGACCCTTTTCCTTTGCCTCTTTTTCTTTCGTTTTCCCCCCAGGTTCTCAGGGAGGAAACACAAGCTCTTAGCTTGGACTTAGCTTACTTTCTGACAGCTCATGTACGGTTTGGTCTTGAGCTATGCTATGGCTGCTTCTGCTATTTATGGGGAATAATTCACTTTTGTTATCTTAAGTTTATGCTTCTTTATTTGGAACTTGATGTAATGGAATAATTTGTACCTTGGATACATGAGGTTTTGACTCTTTTCTTGAAAGTAATAAAAGTTCGTTTCTTAATTTCTACCGCTTCTTTATTTATGTTCTACCTTCTGATATCTCTGTATATGTTTACCTAGATAATACTCCACCAAAACTAGTGCATTCCCTTTGTGAGTGACCCTAGCGGAGGTGGGGTGTTACATCCGCAAACGCAACAATACATATCTAATGTGAGTGGTTGGTGCTTTAATGAATGAATTAAAGCTAAGACAGGAATGGTAGGGTTAAGTTAATTAAGGCAACACTTAACCAATACAACATGTTAACTAAACTGATGGGTGAGGTTATGTAAATTTGAGAAACACTTAACCATTTCAACATGTTGATTAAGAAACCCTAGTAACGGGGACCCATTTCAGTAGTAACCCACATAATTGCATCATGATACCCTGAACTAGGCAGGGTGGGGCACAGTTACTGGGCTGATGATAAGCGGTCAAAACAACGGCGGGTGGTGCGTCAGCATAGCATCCGACGGAGTGTGGTCATGCACATACTCCAGAGCGGAAAAAGCAGGCATTGGGCATCAGTAGTTATACTCTTTACATATTTAATTGTGTTGGGTTGCCACCATAGGATTTGATACACCCCACGGTGGGACCAGCACAGGTATCTACAATTATGCGGGGCCGAATGACACATTTTCTTTCGTCTTCTTTTCTTCCATTTCACCCCCCCCCCCCCCCAGGTCCGCAGGGAGGGAATACTTCAGCTTAGATCGGATCATTTCCAGCTTGAAGAGAGTAGATGTATTGCTTGGAATCTTTTTTCCTTGGGCTATGGCTTTGGATACTCTCTTATTGGGGATTTATGCTGCCTTACTGTTGTTTTAATGCTTCTTTATGTTTTAATTAAAGACAGAGATTTTGTTGTAATAATTTGGAATTTGGTTTGAGATAGTTGTTGTAATTTTTTAACTGAACCACATACTTATGAAATAAATTTTGTTTTTCTGCTAATTATATCCCTGTCTTGTAAATTATCTGTATCTTTTACCTTTAATGCTCCACCGAAGTTAAGACATTCCTTTTGTGAGTGACCTTAACGGAGGTGGGGTGTTTCACTTGGTATCAGAGATGATGGTTGCTAGATCAGATAAATTTTTTTGGAAACTAATTTTCAAAAAGAAGTTTTATGAAGCATTTTCAAAAAAATGTGTTATTTTAAAAGGCATAATTCCCCCCAAAGCCATATGCACTATCTTCCTATCCTTTGTTTTGAATCTTTTCTTTTTCGTTTCAGCATGTATGGGGATCCTAACCTTCTAGAGGGTGTACCGGTACCTGGCTGGTTCCGAAGGTACCTAGAGGCTAGGGCTAATGATGTAGGCCCAGCAGACGTTACTCCTCCCCCAATTACAGTTGTTCCTCCTCCTCCTCCTCGTGCAAATGCTTTCTCCAGGATATGTAGGGATTTTCGAGCCATGGGTGGAATGAACTTTAACGGGACTGAGTCGTTTGTAGAAGCAAGAAACTGGCTCAAAGAAACCGAGGACTTGTTTGTTATCTTCGAAGTGGACGATAGGTAGAAGATACAGTTGGCTGTATGGTTGCTTAAAGACGAAGCTCTTATTGGTGGGAAGTCAGTAATGCTGAGAGACCAGCTGAAACTTAGGAGGATTTCAGAATGAGGTTTGAAATGAAATTCCTCTCACAATCTGAACGTAGCCTACAGATGGAGAAATTATTAGCTCTCAAACAGGCAAATATGTCAATCAAGGAATACGTCAAACAATTCAACCAGCTGGCTAGAATAAGACTAGAGTTAGTGAACACTCCCCATAAGAAGGCTCTCCGTTTTGTTAAAGGGCTAAATGGGCCACTACACATCCTAGCTATGTCCCACATACCTATGGGTGTAACTTATGAGAGACTGGTGGATATGGCACTGCTACAAGAGGAAGACAAGGATGGCAAGAAATAGGAAAAGGTGGAAGTACCTCAAAATAAGAAAGTGGAGGGATCCCAAAATTAGAAGACAGACTCAAAGAAGGGTAGGAAGAAGAACAAACCCCGTGACAAGAGGATGTGTAATTTTTGAAGCATTCCTGGACATCTGATTAACGACTGCAGAAAGAAAAAGAGGAAGATGGGTGGTTGTTTTCACTGCTGCGAGACAGGACACATGGCTACGGACTTCCCAAGAAAGCAAGGGCAGTGGACTGAATCTACTTCTGGAGGGCAGGTTCACGCTCTTATGGCACCTCCGCAAGAACAAGGTAGAAATATTTCTGTTGAGAGTTTAGTTTATCTTTTTGATCATCATGTTTGTACACTCTTTGATTCTGGCGCATCGCACTCCTTTATATCCACTGCTTTA
Organism: Allium sativum; assembly: GCA_030737875.1. Taxonomy (NCBI): domain Eukaryota; kingdom Viridiplantae; phylum Streptophyta; class Magnoliopsida; order Asparagales; family Amaryllidaceae; genus Allium; species Allium sativum. The sequence goes on from CM060924.1 coordinate 1,026,679,568, forward strand.
GTTGAGTATCTGCACCTAGACACCAGTATAGTAGAGGATCCCTTGGTTGTTTCAAATCCAATTAGGGGCTTGGCCTATTTGTCAATGATTTGTTTCGATTTGGAAATTTCTATACTAAGCGTTGGGTTTAGATGTAATGCCTATGTTTTGGGCTTCACGGGCTATGGGTTGATTCTAGGCATGGATTGGTTATCCAGTAACCGTCCCATCCCCGATTGTGAAAAGAGAGTGGTTAGACTTATGACACACCTCGGTAACACTCTCGAAATCTCTTGTAATACCATACACTATGTTATGCTTAGCTACCTAGAATCTCTTGATGCGTTTGTTGAAAACTTGCAGTTTTTTAGAGTAGTCCGTGAATACTCAGATGTATTCGAAGAGGTGAATTGTAACGACCCGGAAAATTTGGCGACCTTGGTTATCCAATATACAACACATATCGAACATCCAAGGGTCGAAAATACCGGATGATTAATGAAAGAAATTAGAGGGTGAGAATAGATAAGATAGAAACTTAGAATAGAAAAAGAAGAAGAACACAACGTCAGAGTAATACGAACCTCACAGCGGAACGAATAGCATATAATATATATAACATAACTTGAAATATACATTTGTACTTGAACATACATCATTATCAAAGTACAACACTCAAAACACAGCGGAAATAAATTGTATCTATATGATCCTGAAGCCTCCTGCTCCAGCTCTTCAAGTATCTGTAAATCCCAACCACTTGACTGCCCGTACAAAATTGGGCACCCAAGAGTTTAGGGAAAACAACAAAATAAAACTCCGGGTCAGTCATTGGACTGGTATGAGTAAAACAGTTTGAATAAGTAAATGATATCTCATAAGACCACGCCGTATAACGGAACGGGTTTTTCCCTTATGAGAATCAAATTATCTTTATATCAAAAACCTTTTAATATTACAATAATGTCTATCAACCACAATATAATTATCATCTAGCAGAAACGCTTTCATCTCACGTTCTACATATATAGTATACAATCAAAACCGCAAGCCCGTATTGGTTAATGGATTTCCAACTATGAAAAGGTATGGAACCACCTTTCGCTAGTGTACCTCTAGAAAGGAATACACTGGGTTCAACAAGAACATCTTGCAACCCGGCCACACATGACCGACCACTCATTTCGCTTGAGTGTATCGAATGTATATCACCAACGGTTGGGATCAGCAACCGTTTCCCGAATGGGACGGCATCAACAATAGATTTTTAGAAGTAAATGAAACTCTAGATCAGGTGATTATACACCCTACTTCGGAGCGACCGACTTAGCCATGTTGCCTGCCTGATTTCTGTCATTTACCGGTTGATGAGGCTTAAGGTTACGGTTCATCATCACATCAGATTCACTTCAAATGCCACATCGTCAAATCCATCAAATCACCGATTGACGTCCTCAACAATACATTATGTGTTAGCTAAAAGAAGTTTCCTTCTCTGGTTCCACTCTTAGTACGGTTGGAGAAATCAATATACGTGATCGTCTGGGAATACTCTGTCTGACATCCATCCATACAAGTGATCCAGGAACAGGATGAACTAAAGGTACTATTCATTATATCCATCTTAGGCACTGTTATCTAAGATTTATACAATAGCCCTTGCACTTTACTCCGTCTTCAATTATCTTTAGCATATATGATTTGCAACGCTCATGCCAATGCAGAGTGGTTCTTTGGATAATAATCCAAGCGGTCTCCCCATATTAACAACGTTAAAATGGTCAAAACTTCGATAGTCTGTGATTTAACCATTAAAGAAAAACAGGTGTGCAAACAACGATATTATTTCCAAATGGAAATTCTATCGATCAAACATCATTTAACATTTTATCTCTTAAGTTCATTTTTCAACTCCTGTTTCCCTATATTTAACATTTGCTATTTTCTAAATTTAGAAAATATACGTTATTTACATTGGGAACATTTCCATTTCTTGTTTTTTATATCAGAAAAAATTTCTGGTTCTTATTCGGAAAACATTCCCGAAACTCCTTCATTAGACATGGACAGATGTTTATACAAACCATCGCGATGCCAACTCAAACCATTACGCTTATTTACTAAATTCCTTAACCACTTTCACTCTCGAACCTTAACCATTCCTTAGTTAAAAATGAAGTCAATCAAGTTGGGGTAATACTACCTCTCAGACCTTAACTGAACAACGTTTCTTACCTTAAAATAGAGAAAGTTCACCTTTTAGTTCTTTAACAAACTTCATTATGTAACTCTCTTTCGAATCATCTCTATTTGATAATTCTTTCCTTCGATAAAGTATATTCGATAACTCTATTCAATTTACTTTATTCGATTAACCCTTATCCATTAACTCTATTGGACTAACGCTATTGGATTAACTCTATTTGATTTAACTCTAGTCGATAACTCCTTTAACTCTATTCGAATAAACCAAATTCGATTAACTCATTTAATTCCATTCGAATAAACTATATTCGATTTATTCCTTTAACTCCATTTAACTCTATTCGTACAACTAATATTAGATAACTCTATTTAACTCTTATTCGAATAACTAATATTCGATAACTCCTTTTTCTTTATTCGAATCACTAATATTCGATCAACTCAATTGAATAACTCTAGTTTGATTAACTCTAACGATTTACTCTAACTGATTAACTCTACTAGTTTAACTCTAACAAGTTAACTCTAATTGATTAACTATAACTGGTTAACTCTTATTCGAATAACAAATATTCGATTAACTCTATTTAGCTAACTTGACTCGACTAACCCCTTTTTGAATAACATATTCGATTTACTAACTTTCGAATAGCTTATTCGATTGACTCCCTTCGAAAACCGTATTCGATTTAACTCTATTCGAATAACTAAATTCGATTAACTCATTTTCGAATAAACTATTCATTTATAAAGATTTACTTTTAGTAACGGTTCTTCACTTTACAAATGATTTCCTGTTTAGTAACGTTTTCCTTTTTATAACATCCTATTCGGTTATAAACAAATTTTCTTTTTATAACTCTATTTATTTTCTAAATATTTCCTTTTTAATTCTATTTGTAAATGATTTACAAATACTTCCTTTTCTATTATTCTATTTGCAAATGGTTTGCAAATATTTCCTTGTATATCTTTATTTATTCTACTCTAATTATTTCCTTTTTCTATTCTATTCGTTTTATCAACATTTTTCCCTTTTATAAAACTCTATTCGTTTTATAAACATTTTCCCTTTTATTTACTCTCGAAATATTTCCTTTTATAAAATCTGTTGATTTTATAAAATCACTTTATTTCAATATACATTGACATAACTCTTTTTACATCCCAGGGTCTTTTTATGATATTTAAAATATCGAATAACAAAGATCAATATCATTCTAACATACATAATCCATAACAGATTATATAACACATCATATATCACAATATATGAAAAACAGTAAAATAAATGTTGAGGAATCCAGTCGGATTCCTCCAACCTGTTTCCCTGCATCCACAGATGTTACACAATCAAATCAACATCACTTTCAGTTCCATATGATATATTCTGTTAAACAGAATCAATATAGAAATTTAACTAACTGAATAGCAGTTCAATCAAACAGTCAACACACAGTCAATCAGCAAATATTTAACAGTTCTACAAATACAACATGAAATTATAACTATTTAGAGTTAGTGAGATTTACTCACTTTCGTAGTTCATGGTTAAAGAATGATAAACTGTTGTTTGATTTGAATCAAACAGTTTATTTCGCCATAAATTCAAATGAGCTCCAATCCGCTCCCAGTCAGTCTCATTGTGTTGCTCCCGTCCATACGATCCCATTGGATCATCTTACGCTGAATTTCATTTTCGTATGATCAAGTTACACTTTATACAAATTTATAGAAAATTTAAATAAAAGTAAATTAAATTCCCCTTTAAATTTATTGGGCTTAACTTTGATTTTTCCTTCCCAGCCCATCACTACACAAGCCCACCCACTCAACCCATATGATCCTACTTCTTCCACGTTTTGAAAAATCGATTCCAGTAAACCATCGTCTCCAAAGAAATATCCCTTTGACCGACAGTTGACCTCCTCCCCTCGTCGTGGCGGCCACCAACCCCAAACGAGACCACCACCCATCATCTCGCTGGACCACCCTACACCCGATGGTCACCGCCATTCCCAACTCGCGAGCACACAGCGACTTCCGTTGTCGACACCTTCAGTAAACCCCGACCTCAAATAAGCATCGGACTAGACAAAAACCCCACCACCAGTTATCATTCGATCTCCTAAACCCAATTCCAACCACTGATTCTGGAATCGATGACCAAATTCCCAAATTTTGAAAACCCTAGACCACGGCTGTACACAACACAACATACCAATGGACTTCGAACCCTATAACAATGGTACGAAATTGATGCCAAGACTGATACAAGTTCAAACATACATATTTTATAATTTATAGGTTTTGTTTTTAATTTCTTTTGATTTTTCAAAGGTGGAAGTTTTACTGTTGGAAGAAAAAATGAAAACGGCGGATTTTCTGAAGTTAGAATTAGGTTTAGGAGAGATTAAGTTATTATATAGGATAAATTTTAATAATTTAATATTTGATTATAATATTAAATTATAAGCAAACGCTATTTTCCTACGTCCTCTAAAATTCCTGTGATGACATACGATACCCAAAAATCACCAAACTGGATATACTGCTGGGGTTTGACATTACGGTCCCAATGAAACTAGTTTCGTCGAATTCCGACTTCGTATGCTCACACAACGTATTTTTAACCATCGAAATACTGACTTCTTCTTACTCTAAAAATGCGTACGACCACACAGTAACTCTAAAAACCACGGAACTTGGAATCTAACAATAATTTGATGTTGCGGATCCAACAAAATTAGTTACGTCGGATTCCAAGGTCGTTTGCAAAACTGGCTATTTTTAAAGCTTTGGATGACCCATTTAAATATATAAATAAATTTAAATAAAATTAAATTAAATATAAATAAATATTATCATATATATTCACAGTAGAATATTCCTATATGAATTTCTAACTGGATATTTCAAATCTGGGTCAACCCGGTATTCGATTTATATTAAAATTCCTTTTTAAAATATAAATAATTCCTTTATAAATTATAAAGGAATTCCACAACGACTTTTCGGAAATTTGATTTGGACGTGAATCAAAATCTACACGATGAAATCCCGATTTTTCTCTTCCATTACAAAGATATACTCCACCAGCTCCACACGTTTCTTGTTTCACAGAAATCCGGCTTAAAATGAATCTTGTACATTCAGTTGAAGTTCGAATCGCCAATTTACGAGCTGCAGCTCCATTTCAAGCTCGATTTTAATTATATTAAAATTCTATGTTCAAACTGTCATTTATATAACATATTCGTTATTATAATTCATCTATAAACTGAATTATATAATTCGAATTGCCCAATTCACACATATCGCCATTTCAGCCAATTCTGATTATTTCAGAATTAAATATATTATTTAATTTATTATTTTAGTTAAATATTTACCACTATTTAATTCCACGACCATTATATTCTCTAATTCACTATATAAATAATTAAATAAATTAATTATTAGACCACCGGAAATGCGGGTCATTACATTCTTCTCCACTTAAAATAATTTCGTCCTCGAAATTGCTAAGGTAGAGAACGACCCTATCGACTAGTTAGAATATATTTGTTCACTTCTTAACTTCAGTTTCAACTGAACCAATTTAATTTCAATTAAATTATTAATTAATTATTATCAACGAAAATTTTCAAAAATCCTGAAAATTTTCTAACACCTTAACTTTTTGTAAAATTTCGCCAGCACCTCCTTTGTACTGGTTAATAGCTCAAACTCCAACTTGCCTCTCTGGGACATCTCCAACCCAAAAGAAAATCAAACATCCAAGCGTCTTACTAATTCGGCTTATCAAAATCTCAAACTCCTATATAATATAAATTGGTACCTTTTGTCGGCATATCACTTTATCCTTTCCACCTATTATCAATTCAGCAGATACAAGGGTCATCCCAATCAAATCCCAATCTGCTTTTATCCACGACACAACCATTCGCTTATATCCGAGCCAAATATCATTCCAACTCGAGTTTCTTCTCGATTCCCAACTCTTAACTTGATTATCACCTTACACTTCAAATTTGAATCTCACAATCCAATTTGCCTTGATATCATTCTAATTCAATCTCAGTTACCACTTTACTAGCTTTACTTTAATTCAATTTTGCTTCCACAAATTTCTATTAAATTTGTTTTTAATTCAAACAGTCTTTCCCTAGGAGTTTTCAAACAGTTTACTCTTTTCAAAAATCAAATTTTCCTTTTGAACATATCACTGAGCCCTTAATTAATATTCCATTAGTTAAATCACTTCTCTATTTCTTTATCAATATTTGTTAACCAAATATTTTCAATAACCCTATTGGCCTTTTATGTTATTTGGAAAACATTTCCGAATATCGCCTTCCTTTATTTTCTAAACTTTAGAAAATATATGCTATTTATAATTGGAAAATATTCCAATTACTTATCTCTTTTCCGATCTCGTTTATTTCTATACTTAGGAAATATATTTCCAAGCTTACACTTATTTGGGTTAAAACGGATGTTGTGTAAAACATCATTATGACAACCCAAATACTATATTCAACTAACTCTTATTCAACATTGATCTTCAAGCCTGAAATCTTACTATTTATTTGTTAATAATGAAATCAATCAAGTTGGGGTATAACTACCTCTCAGACCTTGACAGAATAACATTTATAACGTCAAAACAGATATGACTACTTACTCGAATAATCAATACCGTACAACTACTTATTCACTTTTAAATACGTATACGCTTCCTTTGTTACGACCGGGAATTTCGCTCGATACGAGTCAGTCGCTAAACCGACCCAGACCGTTCGAAATGCCTGATTGTTTTGAGAACATGACAAAATAGAACGCAGACAGAAGAACATTTCATAGTTAATTACAACAATTCCATCAGAATACAAGAATATACAGAGTATAAATCAATATTACACATTTACCAAATATCAGAGATTAAAGTAAATTACATAGCAGCGGAAAATAATACAATACACAACTGAAGGATATATACGGATACAAAGCTTTCTGGATATCATTCCAGCTATAAACCACGATCCTGTGATATAAATCTGCAAAACCAAAGCTACTAGCTGCCCGTGTCAAAATAAGGGCACCCAGAGTTTAGGTCAAAAAAATAAACTCTAGGTCAGTCATGGGACTGGTGTGAGAACTAAAAAAGTTATTAAACTTTATTTTAAAGTTAGGTAAATCAAGGGACCACACCGTATAACACGGAACGGGTTTCCTCCCAAGAATACCAATGCATAAAACAAACAGCGCAATGCTAAGTAAAGAAAAATGAGGCTATTTATAAGACCCAGGTCCTATCACACAATGCAACGCAAGCCGGGGAATAGGGTTTTCCCTTATAATAGCCAAACATGCTTAGTACGTTTAAAACAAATAATTTGATATTATTATAAGTGCATAGCGTATAAAACAACTTCAAATCATAAGTATCAATCATAGACGGCTTGGGTACCATATATCATGTCGCCATACTAGGCTCTACAATCGAAACCGCAAATGTCATGTATTTGGAATTTGGATTTCCTTCTATGAACCATGGCAAAAGATAGTCCTCAACCGACTCGAGACGCTCCAGCCTGTGTCTTAGGCAAGTACTCAATCAAGCCTTGGATCGACAGGGCCGGTCCACCGATGTGGATTAAAATGCCTGAACACTGCGTTTCCCCGCCCTTTGGGGGCGTAAATGAGCCAACGAATGACTCCATCGGACCCGGATCGTCCGATCTAACTGAGGCGCCTCGCAACAGCAACAACCACATCAGCCAAACTCTTCAGGGCGTGTAAAACCACTGACACCACTTTTAACTAGAAAGAAACGCATGTCCTCCCTGAGGTCCTCTCCCTTTTTGGTTCACCAACGGGGTGTGAGGCTCGTGAATTCACGTTACAAAAAGCTATGCCACATAGGCGGTGCTTTGATCATCAACCACAAGACTTTGCTTTTCAACAGAAGCCTCAATCAATTGCCACTTAGGCATGCCACACAGGCAATTCACTCCATGCATTTGATATCCACCAATATATAACCCCTGAGCTCGTACGTCTCCAAGAAGGGCGTTAAGCAAGAGAATAAATTCTCCGCCGCCAAACAGATATATATTTAATCGAAATCAATCACACAGAATAAAATCCAATGTCAGACACACAGTCCATTTACGAGTTCTTCCTGGGTCTGGACGAAACCGGAGGCACCTACTACCCCGCATATCCATCGATCTCCAAGTACGTATGGATGACCACTAACTAATTCCCTCCTCTTGGGTGTACGGCCCAATCAAGATCATCAGTAATCACCCAAATGACGTGAAGACCTCCGGTCTTCAATCACCGTCTTCATCTTCGACACCACGTCGAATTAGTTATTCAGAATGGGATAAACCCGGTCTTTCTGAATTACTCGCGTATATAATAAACAAGTGTTACACAAACACAACATATGCCTCATTCCAATTCAGAATATTCTTTTATTCTAATATCCTTATACTTTGGGAAAGGTTCCCATTAATTTTATCAAAGATAAATTCTTTAAATTTATTCTTTATTCCTCTTTGAATATCAATTCAAATTAGACGGGATTAGCGAACCACACCGAAGTAATCATTTATTTCCCAATCCCAACCTATTCATCCCATGAAGTAAAACTAGTAATACTTCATATCTAACACCACGGTGTTATCGGTAAATTCAATTGCCATTTCACGTTCAAATCAAATTAAAGATTTAACTATCGCCTAGAGTAAAAGTGGTGATACTCCATTCTCGATCTTTTCGATCTAATTAAAGATTCATTAAAACTCCACTTAGTTTTAATCTTTAACTGGGTTAAAGAATCAGTGTCATTTAAAACACGGTTCACGATAAACCCAAAATCACATTCCATTAATTATCGGGTTAAAGAACGGGTGTTATTTAAAACACTGTTCACGATAAACCCAAAAATCAATAACAATTCAATTCCAATTAAATATTATTTAATTGGTACACTTCATTAATTCTAAATAAAAAGATTTAATCTTTTTCTCGACTGGGCTTAAGAACAGTGTTAATGAAGACACCATTCAGGACAAACCCAAATCACATTTGATATTAAATACAAGGTTCTGAATAGAAAATAGATCGGCTTATATTCAATATCAAATTCTACGACCAACAAATATTGTATTGGAAATAACGATATAAATATATATTTCAAATTCCCATAACAATACCTGTATCATGATGAAATCCAACATCGAAATATTCCAAAGACAGTTTCGATTCAGATCCATTCCAATTCAATTATTGGAAATTCTAGTTACTTTTAAAACCCTTTTCAAATTCAATTTATTTATTTAAAAATAAATAGAATTATAATTCTAGTTCAAAACTAGTTCATTTTGATAAAAATGTATTTTTATCTTTTAAAATATGGAGTTTTTCATCCTAATTCTTCCCAAATCATTTCTTATGATTCTACAAAAATTATTGCTATTTTTAATAATTTTATCCAGGCCCGTACAGTCGATTTCCATCAACGGCCATCGAACTTCACTTACAGCGACTTTTTCCAAATTTGACTTGGACATAATTCCAAATCCAACCATTAGTAATTCCTAATATTAGTTAGAAAGCTCTTTTCGATACGAACCCAACGGTTCCGGTTTTAGGAGAATCCGACTGTCGGGTATCCCTCAATGTCCATTCGAAGTCAATGGTCGAAATTCGCGAACTACCGCAGCGCGGCGCGTTCTATTCAGGCTATTATATTATATATATAATATATATAATATATACTTCGTCGATTTTCTTTTAAAACGTATTTTATAAATCGTTTTAAATTCGTTTTCGAAATGATTTCAACTTCATTTTCAAATTCAAATCAAGATTGAATTTTTCAATATAAATTCGATTTAAATTCATTTCAAATTGATTTCAATTCAAATTGATTTCTAATTCAATTTCAGTTCGTTTTCAATTCAATTCAATTTCAATTCAGATTCATTTCTATTCAATTTCAATTTGAATTCATTTCTATTCAATTTCAATTGGAATTCAATTTTTTTCAATTTCAATTCGAATTCATTTCTATTCAAAATATCTGATTTTGAAATCACTTTCAATATCCATAAAAAAAATGAATAAAATCGATATAAATATCGTTCACGTTAAAATGACGTCAATCTAATCAACATGGCTTCATATATTTCTATTTTCAAATATTCTATTTCAAATATTTCTTTTTCAAATATTTCTATTCAAATATTTTATCCAAATAGTTCTCTTCAAATATTCTATTTCAAAACTGGAATGAGGCCCAATCAATTACCATAGATTTTATTTCTATGGACTTCCATACAACGAATGTATATATCAACAACGACAAATAATCAACCATCATCCAAAGTGCATTCTACACTGTATAAGCATCAAATATAAATATTCAATGCTTATAACAGTCTGTCAATCAATCGATCGACATACAACTAATTATTGGGATTAGTGTACGTCATATATCATCCCAATACCCGTGTGGGGTTTCAAACAATCAAACACAAATTTTATTTGTGCAATTGGGCGATGTGTAAAATTTATCGTCCCAATCAATATCAGTCAAATTTGCGTATATAAACAAATCGTTCGATTTGTTTATTTTTATTTCATTTCATATACACGTTAAAAATTCTATTTTTAACTATAAAATATTTTCCACTATAAAAATATTTTATTTAAACTATATAAATATTTTATTTCATTTCACATCACATCACACAATCAACTACACATCAAAATCAATCAAACAAACATACAAGCCGTCCATGGTCTGTGGACGACGGGTGCTACTAAACACCGTCTGCATCCTAGTATATATTTTAACTAGAAAATTAAATTAAAAATGAGAAGTTCTCACAGAGGGTTCCACTGCGCCGTGCTTTGCTTTTGAACTGCTGAACCGTCTGAATCTGCTTGAAATTCCTATGAAGTTCTTTTCACGCTGTTCAAATAAAAATTATATTTTTATTTCATTTCACTAAATAAAAATCATATTTTTATTCATACTTTATATATCTATATAACGCTTCTTTCTATATTAAAATTATATTTTTATATTTCTTCTTCATATATAAAGATCGAATTTTTATTATTACACATATATAAAAATTATATTTTTAACCCTTACATCATATAAAACTTATATTTTTACTTTGCTAAAAATTATATATATCTCTACTTCATTAGAAAATAAAAATTTTATATCTTCGTTATGTATATAAAAATCAAATCTTTTTATTGTTATTCACAATATAAAAACTGAAAAGAAAATATATTTTTATATTCGCAAAAAATCATATCTTTCCTATACTTCCTACATTATATAAAAATCAAAATTTTATTATCTCTATAGTGTAAAAACTATATTTTTATCTCCTTTTTCTATTTTTACTAGATTTTATTCTTAGTCTTCCTTTTTGATTTTACTATTCTATTTCTAAGTTCGTTTCCTTATCGACTTCTATATATATATATAGATACATTGATTTCTAACTATCACATTATCTTAAAAATATTCTAACTCCTTAAATTCCCGGAAAAATTCTCCATAACCTCCTTTGTACCAGGAGCATCGGGATATTTTAAGTAGCCTCCCATGGCCCTCACCAATCCAAAAGAAAAAGAAAAAGCCAAGCGGTTAGCCGATACAGCGCATGAAATCTCATATATGAATTAAATACATACTTTTTCGTCGAGCATTCTATTTATATACCTTCATACCTTATCCATACCTATCTCATGTATATTTATACCTGCCCAATCTATTTTAACTATACCTGATCGTTTTAACTCAATTCGTTAATTAATTTGTTAATTAACTCTTTAGTCTATTTCACTTTTATATTTGAACATGACATGTTCAAATATATTTTAACTTTCTTATTAACTAATTTGAATCAAGATTTCAAATTTAAGTTCTATATTCGATTTCGAATATCCATTTACAAATCCAATTCACCTTTCAAAGTTCAACTTCAAATTCAAAACTCGATTAACTAATTCCTCTACGAATTAGTTAATTCTATTCAATCTCTATTCAAATTTTATATCACTTCTATTATTAAAATCTATATATCAAATTCTATTATTCAAATTCTATATATCAAATTCTATTCAAATTCTATATTATAAATCCCATTTGAAATTCAATACAACTTGTCTTTCCCAAAACAAATTCAAAACAGTATCTCTGGTAGTAATTCGTCACTTACAACTCGAAAATGAATACTGATGATGCAGCTGTCATCATCAGAATCTATTTTCCAGCGATCGAAGTGAGTTCAATACTATAAAACCATTTCTAAACATTTCCACTTTGAAATTCATTTCAAAATATAATTCACATTGCTTGTAAAACAATTTAAAATCTCCCAGGATCTTAAATTTTCCTTATTTTTAATCCAAATCCATTTACAAACACTTATCCAATTTTCCAGAATTTTAATTCAATTTCTGGTTTAAATTTCAGATTTAAATCATTTGATTTCACGTATTTCACTTATATGAATTCTGATTGGCTATTTACATAACCATTTAATTTGTAATCTTACTCGATTATAATAACAACCAATATATCCACTATATTATAATTTTGATATATATATATATATATATATATTCTCTATATCAAGATATACGTTGGGTAAACATATTTTAATTTACCATCTTTTCAAAACATAACGTGTTGACCCATCGTATTCGAGTGTTTATAAACTCCTACAGATACAGATGATCAAACTGATCGACCAGAACCCATAAACAATTTTTATATCAATAACAAATACGTTCACTCGTATATATACACTCAAACTTAGTCTAGGGTATTACTAACCCTATCTCCAGTGAGTCATGCCACAGAGCCAAGGTAATTCACTTAACTTAAGCTCTGATACCAACTGTAACGACCCGGAAAATTTGGCAACCTTAATGAAAGAAATTAGAGGGTGAGAATAGATAAGATAGAAACATAGAATAGAAGAAGAAGAAGAAGAACACAAAATCTGAGTAACAAGAACCTCACAGTGGAATGAATAACATATAATATATATAACATAACTTGAAATATACATTTGTACTTGAATATACATCGTTATCAAAGTGCAGCACTTACAACACAGCGAAAATAAACTATAGCTATATGATCCTGAAGCCTCCTGCTCAAGCTCTTCAAGTATCTGTAAATCCCGACTACTTGACTGCCCGTACAAAATTGGGCACCCAAGAGTTTAGGGAAAACAACAAAATAAACTCCGGGTCAGTCATGGGACTGGTATGAGTAAAACAGTTTGAACAAGTAAACGATATATCATAAGGCCACGCCGTATAATGGAACGGGTTTTTCCCTTATGAGAATTCAAATTATCTTTATATCAAAATCCTTTTGATATTATAATAATGTCTATCAACCAAAATATAATAATCATCTAGCAGAAACGCTTTCATCTCACGTTCTACATATATAGTATACAATCAAAACCGCAAGTACGTATTGGGTAATGGATTTCCAAATATGACAAGGTATGGAACCACCTTTCGCTAGTGTACCTCTAGAAAGGAATACACTGGGTTCAACAAGAACATCTTGCAACCCAGCCACACATGACCTGTAATAACCCGAAAATTCTGAGCCAATTTAAAATTTTTTATTTTGGCAATTTTAGCGGATTTCGAATATTTAAAATGAATCATTTTAAATAGTATCAGCGAGAAATTTATTTTGAATATATTTAGAACGTATATGTTATATACGTCGTCGTTAGAATATAAATATTTATATATAATTATAAATAGAATTGAAAATGGCGCGGTAGTTCGATAATTCGATTTCAAACTTCAATTGAATGTACCGGGTGCAAAACAATCCGGATTTTAGTGAAACCAAAAACATTAGGATCTAAATGATGATATCTTTCCAACAAATCTGAAAAATCAAAATTTCATAGCGGGAATCAAAAATTATGTCCAGTTGAAAATTCTGAATAGTCGCTATGGAATTCAGGCCCTTAAAAATGGACATTTTGCAAACGACCTCGGATTTCGACGAAACCACTTTTGTTGGGTCCGTGATGTAAGGTTATTGCTAGGTTCCAATTTTCATAATTTTTCGAATCAATATGTGAGCGTGGCGAAGAAAAACGCATTTGACCAGTTTCAGTTGATTTTAATCGACTGGAAAATGGTCATTTTTCCAACGGTCTCAAAATTCGGCGAAACTAGTTTTGTTAGGACCGTATCGTCAATACGAAGCTAAAAAATATTTTTCTGCAATTTTTCTAGTTAGTATGTGACCCCAGTGAATTGAAATGCGCGTTTAAAGTCAATATATAGAGTTATATGTTGATTTTGACGAAAACCGATTCAAACAGTCGAATCAGCCTACGATACATATCCCATTGTGTTCGGAATGGGGGTAAAACGCTATGGACGACAGGTGGTGGGCCTCGTTCAGAGGTCGAAAATAAAGGTTGCTTTTTGGTGAAAAATAAATTAATTTAATAATAATAAAAAACCTTATCTCTTTAACCCCCCCCCCCCCCCCCCGCTTATTTTCTTCAAATCGATTCAGTAAAAAAAAAAAAAAAAAAAAAAAAAAAAAAAGAGAAAACGGGGGGCGCGATTCGCCACCGCAGCCCACCAGAGGCGTCGCGCCTCTGGCGCAACCTCCCCAGGCCAGACCCCCCTCCTGTGCTGCGCCGCCGCTGCTTCGTCTTCTCCTCCACCTCGACGCGCCGCACCCCTAGACCCGAACCCGCACCCCCCTTGGCCCAAACCCCGACCTACCACCACCTCAGACGCAGTAAACCCCCCCCCCCCTCCGATTGAAAATGTAAGTTTTTTATTTGTTTTATTTTATTTATTTATTTCTTTTGTATATGATTAGCAAACAGAAGAAAAAAATCAGTTTCTGTATAGGATTTTTAAATAGAAAGTTAGAATTTTTCAAATAGAAAAGACGTGATTTTTAAAATAGAAAAGATTAGATTTTTTTTAAAGGAAGAAAGACGACATTTTTAAATGGAGAAAGGTGAGATTTTTACATATGTAGTGGATTAAAAATATGACTTTTATATAGTAGGAACTATAAAAATGTAATCTTTATGAGATAGAGAATATAAAAATATCATCTTTGTATATGTAGCGAAATAAAAATCTGATTTTTATTTTATATACGTTGAAATAAAGTGGTGATTTTTATAATGATGAAATCTATATTTTTGTAAAGATGAAGTCTTTATATTTGAAAAGGCGAAATCTTTATAGTTGAAAAGGCGAAATCTTTATAGTTGAAAGGGCGAAATCTTTATAGTTGAAAAGGCGAGATCTTTATATAGAAAATAGAGAAGTAAAAATATGATTTTTATATATTGAACATCGAAGTAAAAATATGATTTTTATATATTGAACATCGAAGTAAAAATATGATTTTTATATATTGAACCTCGTAGTAAAAATTCGATTTTTAAATATATGAAGTGATTATAAAAATATGACTTTTAGATTGAAAGTGAATAAATAAAAATGTGATTTTTATTTTAAAGACATCAAAATATAAAAATGTGTGATTTTTATATATGTAGTGACTACGGGCAACGAAGATGATAAAAAGGTGAGAATAAAGAAGATTTCTATAAAAGAAGAGTCAAGATGATTGGATAGCTTTCGGTGAGAACTTCTCACTCAAAATCTCTTTCTCTAGTTATATATATATATATACTAGGATGCAGACGGTGCTTAGTAGCACCCGACACCCGTCATCCACAGACCATGGATGACTTGTTTGTTAAATTGTTTGGTTGTGTAGTTGGTTAGATTATTGGTTTGGATTGAATTATTTGATGAATTGAATGGATTTGATTGATGTGTGAATGGCGTGGGCCTTCACTAGACTGGGGATAAGGCTAGGCCTCGTCCCGTTTCTAGTATCGTGTCGTTATGCCGCCGAAATTTTCTAAAATAAAAAGTGTTAGTTAAAAATAGTAAAGTGTTGAAATAAATATTTTTGACGTTAAAAATATAAATTTTAACGTGAATGTGAATAAATAAATATTCATTTACAAATCAGACGATTTGTTTATATACACTGATTTGACTGAAATTGATTGGGATGATAAATTTTACACATCACCCAACTGCACAAATAATATTCAGTGTTTGTTGACTTGAAACCCCACACGGGTGTTGGGATGATGTTTCGCGTACACTAATCCCAATTATTTAATTATTGTCGATCGATTGGTCGACAGACTTTGTAAGCGTCGATTATTTATATTTCATGCTTATGCAGTTGTGTGGTGCACTTTGGATGATGGTTGATTGTTTATCAATGCTATTATATACACGTGTTGTATGGAATCCGTATAATTAACATTATATGGTGATTGATTGGGCCTCATTCCAATCAGGACAATAATAAATATTATAAAAGAACATTCATGTGTTGAATATAAAAATAGTCATGTGTTGACGATGTTCATGTGTTGAGTGAAATATTTTATACAATGAAATTTACATCTTTATCATATTTAAAATTAGAACTACTTTACGGTTGAAGTCTAATTGAAAATCAAACGATAGATACCATAATTTTATAAAATATTTTACGTAACAAAAATAGTGATGTGTTGACAGTACTCATGTGTTGAGATTAGTCAGGTGTTCGAAGAAATATAGATTCATGTGTTGAATGGAATAAATATTCATTTGTTGAATAGCATAACGGATTTATTGAAATATATAAAGACGTGTTGATTAGAGTTGCGCTATTTTGACGTGAACGATATTTATATCAATTATATTCGTTTTTATAATGAATATAGAAAATAAGTGATTTCAAAATATAACATTTTGAAAATATTATCATTTATATAGTAATGATATGAAATATTCAATTTTGATTAGAAATTGAATATAGAGTTGAAATGGTTTTGAAAACGAATTTAAAATGATTTATAAAATACGTTTTAAAAGGAAATCGACGAAATATATATAATATATATATAATATATGTATAATGGCCTGAATAGAACGCGCCGCGCCGCGACAGTTCATGAATTTCGACCATTGACTTCGAATTGACGTTGCGGGAGATCCGACCGTCGGATTCTCCTAAAACTGGAACCGTTGGGTTCGTATCGAAAAGAGCTTTCCAATGAATATTAGAAATTTGAAATCTAACAGTTGGATTTGGAATTATGTCCAAATCAAATTCGAAAAAGGTCGATGTAAGTGCAGTCCGATGGCCGTTGTTGGAAATCGACTGTACGGGCCTTGATAAAATTATTAAAAATATTAATACTTTGTGTAAAATCATAATATGTGAATTGGAAAGAACTGGGGTGAAAAACTCCATATTTGAAAAGATAAAAATAGATTTTTATCGAAATGAACTAGTTTTGAACTAGAATTAAAATCAATTTATTTTTGAAATAAATAAATTGAATTTGAAAGTGATTTTAAAAATAACCAATATTCCCAATATGTGAATTGGACTGGAGTTGGATCGAAATTATCTTCGGAATATTTCGATGTTGGATTTCGTGACTATACAGATATTGTTATGGGAATTTGAAAGATATATTTTATATCGTAATTTCCAATACGATATTTGTTGGTTTCAGAATTTGGTATTGAATATAAGCCCATATATTTTCTATTCAGAGCCTTGTATTTAATATCAAATGTGATTTGGGTTTATCGTGAATTGTGTTTTAGATGACATTGGTTCTTTAACCCAGTTAAAGACAGGATATTGATTTTTGAAAAGATTAAAGCTAAGTGGAGTTTTAATGAATCTTTAATTAGATTGAAAAGTGAATTGATAATTTAAATTATCAAATTTGAAAGGTGATCGAGAATGGAGTACCACCTGTTTTGCTCCAAAGCGATAGTTAAATCTTTAATTAGATTTGAACGTGAAATGGTAATTAATTTTACCGATAACACAGTGGTGTTAGATGTGGAGTATTACTAGTTTTCTCCATGGGATATATAGGTTAGGATTGGGAAATAAAATAAATAATTACTTCGGTGTGGTTCGCTAATCCCGACTAGTTTGAAATGATATCCAAAGGAAGATTAAAGAATAAATTTAGAAGAATTTATCTTGGATAAAATTAATGGGAACCTTTCCCTAAGAATGTGATTTTGTGAATAAAAGAATATTCTGAATTGGAATGAGGCGTTTGTGTGTTTGTGTAACATTTGTTTATCATATACGTGGGTTATTCAGAAAGGCCGGGTTATACCCATTCTGGATAACCGATTCGACGAGATGTCGAAGATGAAGACTATGGTTGAAGACCGGAAGTCTTCACACCGTTTGGGTGATTACTGATGATCTTGATTGGGCTGTACACCCAGGATGAGGGAATCAGTTGGTGATCGTCCAGACGTACTTGGAGATGGATGGATATGCGAGGAAAGTGCCTCCGGTTTCGTTCAGACCCAGAACGAACTTGTAAATGGATTGTGTGTTTGACATTGGATTTTATTCTGTGTTGATTGATCTTTATTAAATATACATCTGTTTGGCGGCAGAGAATTTATTCTCTTGCTTAACGCCCTTCTCTGAGACGTACGAGCTCAGAGGTTGTATATTGATGGACATCAGTCGCATGGAGTGAATTGCCAATGTGGCACGCGTAAGTGGCAATTGATCAGGGCTTCTGTTGAAAAGCAAAGTCTTGTGGTTGATGATCAAAGCACGGCCTGTGTGGCGTAGCTTTGTGTATAACGTGAATTCGCGAGCCTCACACCTCGGTATGAGTCAAAAACGGGATAGTGACTGCAGGGAGAGCACGACGTTTCTTTCTAGCTAAGGTGGTGTCAGTGACCTACCAGCCCTGACATTTATATACTTTTCACCTGTGTGGTTGTTGGATACGAGGCGCCTTGGGTATAGGTCTGTAAGGACCGGGAAACGTGTGTTCAGGAATTGCCAATCCTCAAAAGTAAGAGAGGACCGGCCCTGAAGATCCATGGATCATAGTGGGGTCCTGAGACATTTGCTAGAGTGTCTCGAATCGGAGAGGAGCTTGCCCCTTGCCTCGGCTCATGACGGAATCCAATTTCCAATACGTGTGTTTCTGTTTTATTTGTAGAGCCTAGTATGGCGACATAGTAGATGGTAGCTATGCCGCCTATGATTGATACTTATGGTTGAAATTGTTTTGACACTATACACCTATAATAGTATCAAATAATGTGTTTTAAACGTATCAAGCATGCTTTGGCTGTTATAAGGTAAAATTCCTATCCTCCGGCTTGCGTTGCATTGTGTGATGGGACCTGAGTCTTATAACAGCTTCATTTTTCTTTATTTAGCATTGCGTTGTTTATTCTATGCACCAGTATTCTTGGGAGGAAACCCGTTCCGTGTTATACGGCGTGGTCCCTTGAATTACTCTCTTTTAAAGTAAAACTTTAAATAACTATTTTAGTTCTCACACCAGTCACATGACTGACCTGAAGTTTATTGTTTTAACCTAAACTCTGGGTGCCCCTATTTTCCGCACGGGCAGCTAGTAGTTTTGGTTTTGCAGATTTATATTCACAGGTTCCTGATTAACAGCTGGAACGATGCTCGGAAAGCTCTATATCCGTGTATCACTTCTAGTTGTGTTTTGTATATTTTTCCGCTGCTATGTAATTTATTGTAATCTCTGATATTTGTTGAATGTAATTTATTCATTTATACTCTGTATATTCTTGTATCTGATGGAATTGTTGTAATAACAATGAAATGTTCTTCCGTCTGCGTTCTATTTTGTCTTGTACTCAATTCTATCCGTGCTTTCCTTCACGGGGAAGTTCGGGTCGTCTCAGTTTGGTATCAGAGCTTTGGTTTACAAAGCTCAGAGAACAAGACACATTAGAACCATACAAAAGAATTCATCAGATATTGGATTAGCAAAATCCAATTAGAATGACTCGTTAGAGATAGGATCAGTAGTATCCTAGAACGAGTGTGAAGAGTATATTTTCCAATTGAAAACAATTTTTGTTTTGAAAATTTAAACCATTTTAATCGTATTTGAATATTTATTTATTTTGAATATGGACAATCTAGTATATAAAGGTTTTGCATATACGCGTCATGAACGTATATTCGAAGTTTTAATATATTAGATAGATATAGAGTCACACTCTAGTCGCCCAGACATGGTCCTGATGATGAAGTATACCATCACCAGTATTTATTTTCGAGTGACGAAGGCGTGATTTTCTATATATTTCCATTAGACTGGTGTGAGAACCAAAACTAATATAGCTAGAACACATTGTTGTGAATTGGCATCAAAAACATGAATTTTGTATATGTATCAAAATTATGAATTTGAAACTCTAATTCACTAATTGATTGATGTTTGTGTTGGTTGTTTGTTTGTTTGCTAAATTTTAGCCATTTAGCCTAATTGAATCACATATTGAATTATATTGAAAATTGGTCGCATTTTCTTGCATATACTTGAACTTACATTGAACAGGTCATAGCAATGAGGCTAGAGCAGAGAATAAAATTTGTTTGCCCGACAAATAGGTACATGTTTACTACATAATTTACTGTTTTGTTTGGGTGATGATGATTTTATGAGCCTATTGGCTAGCCGCTTGGCTTTTTCTTTTTCTTTTTGAGATCTGAAGGACCGGGAAAGCTATTTGAGATTTCCCGATGCTCCCATTGCAGGGGAGGTTATGGCGAAATTTTTCAAAAATTTAGGGTGTTAGCCAAATTTTTGAAAATTTGAAAATTCTCATAAACTGAAAAGTTGGAGAATGGAAGCTAGATCGAACGTAGAGTTGATTGATCAAACAACTTTCGACTTTGTTCCTTTTCGGGGACGAAACGTTTTAAGTTGGGGAGATTGTAATAACCCGGAAATTCTGAGCCAGTTTAAAATTTTTTATTTTGGCAATTTTAGCGAATTTCGAATATTTAAAATGAATCATTTAAAATAATATCGGCGAGAAATTTATTTTGAATATATTTAGAACGTATATGTTATATACGTCGTCGTTAGAATATAAATATTTATATATAATTATAAATAGAATTGAAAATGGCGCGGTAGTTCGATAATTCGATTTCAAACTTCAATTGAATGTATCGGGTGCAAAACAATCCGGATTTTAGTGAAACCAAAAACATTAGGATCTAAATGATGATATCTTTCCAACGAATCCGAAAAATCAAAATTTCATAGCGGGAATCAAAAATTATGTCCAGTTGAAAAATCTGAATAGTCGCTATGGAATTCAGGCCCTTAAAAATGGACATTTTGCAAACGACCTCGGATTTCGACGAAACCACTTTTGTTGGGTCCATGATGTAAGGTTATTGCTAGGTTCCAATTTTCATAATTTTTCGAATCAATATGTGAGCGTGGCGAAGGAAAACGCATTTGACCAGTTTCAGTTGATTTTAATCGACTGGAAAATGGTCATTTTTCCAACGGTCTCAGAATTCGGCGAAACTAGTTTTGTTAGGACCATATCGTCAATACGAAGCTAGAAAATATTTTTCTGCAATTTTTCTAGTTAGTATGTGACCCCAGTGAATTGAAATGCGTGTTTAAAGTCAATATATAGAGTTATATGTTGATTTTGACGAAAACCGATTCAAACAGTCGAATCAGCCTACGATACATATCCCATTGTGTTCGGAATGGGGGTAAAACGCTATGGACGAGAGGTGGTGGGCCTCGTTTAGAGGTCTAAAATAAAGGTTGCTTTTTGGTGAAAAATAAATTAATTTAATAATAAAAAAACCTTATCTCTTTAACCCCCCCCCCCCCCGCCCCCCCGTTTATTTTCTTCAAATCGATTCAGTAATATTAAAAAAAAAAGGGAAAACGGGGAGCGTGATTCGCCACCGCCGCCCACCAGAGGCGTCGCGCCTCTGGCGCAACCTCCCCAGGCCAGACCCCCCCTCCTGTGCTGCGCCGCCGCTGCTTCGTCTTCTCCTCCACCTCGACGCGCCGCACCCCCCTAGACCCGAACCCGCACCCCCCTTGGCCCAAACCCCGACCTCCGACCACCTCAGACGCAATGAACCCCCCCCCCCCTCCGATTGAAAAAGTAAGTTTTTTATTTGTTTTATTTTATTTATTTATTTCTTTTGTATATGATTAGCAAACAGAAGAAAAAAATCAGTTTTTGTATAGGATTTTTAAATAGAAAGTTAGAATTTTTCAAATAGAAAAGTCGTGATTTTTAAAATAGAAAAGATTAGGTTTTTTTTAAAGGAAGAAAGACGATATTTTTAAATGGAGAAAGGTGAGATTTTTACATATGTAGTGGATTAAAAATATGACTTTTACATAGTAGGAACTATAAAAATGTAATCTTTATGAGATAGAGAATATAAAAATATCATCTTTGTATATGTAGCGAAATAAAAATCTGATTTTTATTTTATATACGTTGAAATAAAGTGGTGATTTTTATAATGATGAAATCTATATTTTTGTAAAGATGAAGTCTTTATATTTTAAAAGGCGAAATCTTTATAGTTGAAAAGGCGAAATCTTTATAGTTGAAAGGGCGAAATCTTTATAGTTGAAAAGGCGAGATCTTTATATAGAAAATAGAGAAGTAAAAATATGATTATTATATATTGAACATCGAAGTAAAAATATGATTTTTATATATTGAACATCGAAGTAAAAATATGATTTTTATGTATTGAACATCGTAGTAAAAATTCGATTTTTAAATATATGAAGTGATTATAAAAATATGACTTTTAGTTTGAAAGTGAATAAATAAAAATGTGATATTTATTGTAAAGACATCAAAATATAAAAATGTGTGATTTTTATATATGTAGTGACTACGGGCAACGAAGATGATAAAAAGGCGAGAATAAAGAAGATTTCTACAAAAGAAGAGTCAAGATGATTGGATAGCTTTCGGTGAGAACTTCTCACTCAAAATCTCTTTCTCTAGTTATATATATATACTAGGATGCAGACGGTGCTTAGTAGCACCCGACACCCGTCATCCACAGACCATGGATGGCTTGTTTGTTAAATTGTTTGGTTGTGTAGTTGGTTAGATTATTGGTTTGGATTGAATTATTTGGTGAATTGAATGGATTTGATTGATGTGTGAATGTCGTGGGCCTTCACTAGACCGGGGATAAGGCTAGGCCTCGTCCCGTTTCTAGTATCGTGTCGTTATGCCGCCGAAATTTTCTAAAATAAAAAGTGTTAGTTAAAAATAGTAAAGTGTTGAAATAAATATTTTTGACGTTAAAAATATAAATTTTAACGTGAATGTGAATAAATAAATATTCATTTACAAATCAGACGATTTGTTTATATACACTGATTTGACTGAAATTGATTGGGATGATAAATTTTACACATCACCCAACTGCACAAATAATATTCAGTGTTTGTTGATTTGAAACCCCACACGGGTGTTGGGATGATGTTTGGCGTACACTAATCCCAATTATTTAATTATTGTCGATCGATTGGTCGACAGACTGTGTAAGCGTCGATTATTTATATTTGATGCTTATGCAGTTGTGTGGTGCACTTTGGATGATGGTTGATTGTTTATCAATGCTATTATATACATGTGTTGTATGGAATCCATATAATTAACATTATATGGTGATTGATTGGGCCTCATTCCAATCGGGACAATAATAAATATTATAAAAGAAAATTCATGTGTTGAATATAAAAATAGTCATGTGTTGATGATGTTCATGTGTTGTGTGAAATATTTTATACAATGAAATTTACATCTTTATCATATTTAAAATTAGAACTACTTTACGGTTGAAGTCTAATTGAAAATCAAACGATAGATACCATAATTTTATAAAATATTTTACATAACAAAAATAGTGATGTGTTGACAGTACTCATGTGTTGAGATTAGTCAGGTGTTGGAAGAAATATAGATTCATGTGTTGAATGGAATAAATATTCATTTGTTGAATAGAATAACGAATTTATTGAAATATATAAAGACGTGTTGATTAGAGTTACGCTATTTTGACGTGAACGATATTTATATCGATCATATTCGTTTTTATAATGAATATAGAAAATAAGTGATTTCAAAATATAACATTTTGAAAATATTATCATTTATATAGTAATGATATGAAATATTCAATTTTGATTAGAAATTGAGTATAGAGTTGAAATAGTTTTGAAAATGAATTTAAAACGATTTATAAAATACGTTTTAAAAGGAAATCGACGAAATATATATAATATATATATATATTATATATATAATGGCCTGAATAGAACGCGCCGCGCCGCGGCAGTTCATGAATTTCGACCATTGACTTCGAATTGACGTTGCGGGAGATCCGACCGTCGGATTCTCCTAAAACCGAAACCGTTGGGTTCGTATCGAAAAGAGCTTTCCAATGAATGTTAGAAATTTGAAATCTAACGGTTGGATTTGGAATTATGTCCAAATAAAATTCGAAAAAGGTCGATGTAAGTGCAGTCCGATGGCCGTTGTTGGAAATCGACTGTACGGGCCTTGATAAAATTATTAAAAATATTAATAATTTGTGTAAAATCATAATATGTGAATTGGAAAGAACTGGGGTGAAAAACTCCACATTTGAAAAGATAAAAATAGATTTTTATCGAAATGAACTAGTTTTGAACTAGAATTAAAATCAATTTATTTTTGAAATAAATAAATTGAATTTGAAAGTGATTTTAAAAATAACCAATATTCCCAATATGTGAATTGGACTGGAGTTGGATCGAAATTGTCTTCGGAATATTTCGATGTTGGATTTCGTGACTATACAGATATTGTTATGGGAATTTGAAAGATATATTTTATATCGTTATTTCCAATACGATATTTGTTGGTTTCAGAATTTGGTATTGAATATAAGCCGATATATTTTCTATTCAGAGCCTTGTATTTAATATCAAATGTGATTTGGGTTTAACGTGAATCGTGTTTTAGATGACATTGGTTCTTTAACCCAGTTAAAGACAGGATATTGATTTTTGAAAAGATTAAAGCTAAGTGGAGTTTTAATGAATCTTTAATTAGATTGAAAAGTGAATTGATAATTTAAATTATCAAATCTGAAAGGTGATCGAGAATGGAGTACCACCAGTTTTGCTCCAAAGCGATAGTTAAATCTTTAATTAGATTTGAACGAGAAATGGTAATTAATTTTACCGATAACACCGTGGTGTTAGATGTTGAGTATTACCAGTTTTCTCCATGGGATATATAGGTTAGGATTGGGAAATAAAATAAATAATTACTTCGGTGTGGTTCGCTAATCCCGACTAGTTTGAAATGATATCCAAAGGAAGATTAAAGAATAAATTTAGAAGAACTTATCTTGGATAAAATTAATGGGAGCCTTCCCCTAAGAATGTGATTTTGTGAATAAAAGAATATTCTGAATTGGAATGAGGCGTTTGTGTGTTTGTGTAACATTTGTTTATCATATACGTGGGTTATTCAGAAAGGCCGGGTTATACCCATTCTGGATAGCCGATTCGACGAGATGTCGAAGATGAAGGCGGTGGTTGAAGACCGGAAGTCTTCACATCGTTTGGGTGATTACTGATGATCTTGATTGGGCTGTACACCCAGGATGAGGGAAGCAGTTGGTGATCGTCCAGACGTACTTGGAGATGGATGGATATGCGAGGAAAGTGCCTCCGGTTTCGTTCAGACCCAGAACGAACTTGTAAATGGATTGTGTGTCTGACATTGGATTTTATTCTGTGTTGATTGATCTTTATTAAATATACATCTGTTTGGCGGCAGAGAATTTATTCTCTTGCTTAACGCCCTTCTCTGAGACGTACGAGCTCAGAGGTTGTATATTGATGGACATCAGTCGCATGGAGTGAATTGCCAATGTGGCACGCGTAAGTGGCAATTGATCAGGGCTTCTGTTGAAAAGCAAAGTCTTGTGGTTGATGATCAAAGCACGGCCTGTGTGGCGTAGCTTTGTGTATAACGTGAATTCGCGAGCCTCACACCTCGGTATGAGTCAAAAACGGGATAGTGACTGCAGGGAAAGCACGACGTTTCTTTCTAGCTAAGGTGGTGTCAGTGACCTACCAGCCCTGACATTTATATACTTTTCACCTGTGTGGTTGTTGGATACGAGGCGCCTCGGATATAGGTCTGTAAGGACCGGGAAACGTGTGTTCAGGAATTGCCAATCCTCAAAAGTAAGAGAGGACCGGCCCTGAAGATCCAAGGATCATAGTGGGGTCCTGAGACATTTGCTAGAGTGTCTCGAATCGGAGAGGAGCTTGCCCCTTGCCTCGGCTCATGACGGAATACAATTTCCAATACGTGTGTTTCGGTTTTATTTGTAGAGCCTAGTATGGCGACATAGTAGATGATAGCAATGCCGCCTATGATTGATACTTATGATTGAAATTGTTTTGACACTATACACCTATAATAGTATCAAATAATGTGTTTTAAACGTATCAAGCATGCTTTGGCTGTTATAAGGTAAAAACCCTATCCTCCGGCTTGCGTTGCATTGTGTGATGGGACCTGGGTCTTATAACAGCTTCATTTTTCTTTATTTAGCATTGCGCTGTTTATTCTATGCACCAGTATTCTTGGGAGGAAACCCGTTCCATGTTATACGGCGTGGTCTCTTGAATTACTCTCTTTTAAAGTAAAACTTTAAATAACTATTTTAGTTCTCACACCAGTCACATGACTGACCTGGAGTTTATTGTTTTAACCTAAACTCTGGGTGCCCCTATTTTCCGCACGGGCAGCTAGTAGTTTTGGTTTTGCAGATTTAAATTCACAGGGTCCTGATTAACAGCTGGAACGATGCTCGGAAAGCTCTGTATCCGTGTATCACTTCTAGTTGTGTTTTGTATATTTTTCCGCTGCTATGTAATTTATTGTAATCTCTGATATTTGTTGAATGTAATTTATTCATTTATACTCTGTATATTCTTGTATCTGATCGAATTGTGGTAATAACAATGAAATGTTCTTCCGTCTGCGTTCTATTTTGTCTTGTACTCAATTCTATCCGTGCTTTCCTTCACGGGGAAGTTCGGGTCGTCTCATGACCGACCACTCATTTCGCTTTAGTGTATCGAATGTATATCACCAACGGTTGGGATCAGCAACCGTCCTGAATGGGACAGCATCAACAATAGACTTTTAGAAGTAAATGAAACTCTAGATTTGGTGATTATACACCCTACTTCGGAGCGACTGACTTAGCCATGTTGCCTGCCCGATTTCTGTCATTTACCGATTGATGAGGCTTGAGGTTACGCTTCATTATCACATTAGATTCACTTCGAATTCCAAATCGTCAAATCCAACAAATCACCGATTGACGTCCTCAACAATACATTATGTGTTAGCTAAAAGAAGTTTCCTTCTCTGCTTCCACTCTTGGTACGGTTGGAGAATCAATATACGTGGTCGTCTGGGAATACTCTGTTAGACATCCGTCCATACAAGTCATCCAGGAACAGGATGAACTGAAGGCACTATTCAGTATATCCATCTTTGGCAACTTTATCTAAGATTTATACTACAGCCCTTGCACGTTACTCCGTCTTCAATTATCTTTGGCATATATGATTTGCAATGCTCATGCCAATACAGAGTGGTTCTTTGGATAATAATCCAACCGGTCTCTCCATATTAACAACGTTAAAATGGTCAAAACTTCGATAGTCTGTGATTTAACCATCAAAGAAAAAAAGGTTTGCAAACAACGATATTATTTCCAAATGGAAATTCTATCGATCAAACATCATTTAACATTTTATCTCTTAAGTTCATTTTTCATCTCCTGTTTCCCTATATTTAACATTTGCTATTTTCTAAATTTAGAAAATATACATTATTTACATTGGGAACATTTCCATTTCTTGTTTTCTATATCGGAAAACGTTTCTGGTTCTTATTTGGAAAACATTTCCAAAACTCCTTCATTAGACTTAGACAGATGTTTAAACAAACCATCACGATGCCAACTCAAACCATTACGCTTATTTACTAAATTCCTTAACAACTTTCACTCTCGAACCTTAACCATTACTTAGTTGAAAATGAAGTCAATCAAGTTGGGGTAATACTACCTCTCAGACCTTAACTAAACAACGTTTCTGACCTTGAAATAGACAAAGTTCACCTTTTAATTCTTTAACAAACTTCCTTATGTAACTCTCTTTCGAATCATCTCTATTTGATAATTCTTTCCTTCGATAAAGTATATTCGATAACTCTATTCGATTAACCCTTATCCATTAACTCTATTGGACTAACACTATTGGATTAACTCTATTTGATTTAACTCTAGTAGATATCTCCTTTAACTCTATTCGAATAAACCAAATTAGATTAACCTTTAATTCCATTCGAATAAACTATATTCGATTTATTCCTTTAACTCCAATTAACTCTATTTGAATAACTAATATTCGATAACTCTATTTAACTCTTATTCAAATAACTAATATTCGATAGCTCCTTTTTCTTTATTCGAATCACTAATATTTGATCAACTCAACTGAATAACTCTAGTTCGATTAACTCTATCGATTTACTCTAACTAATTAACTCTACTTGTTTAACTCTAACTGGTTAACTCTAATTGATTAACTCTAACTGGTTAACCCTTATTCGAATAACAAATATTCGATTAACTCTATTCAGCTAACTCGACTCGACTAACCCATTTTCAAATAACATATTCGATTTACTAACTTTCGAATACCTTATTCGATTGACTCCCTTCGAAAACCTTATTCTATTTAACTCTATTCGAATAACTAAATTCGATTAACTCCTTTTCGAATAAACTATTCATTTATAAATATTTACTTTTAGTAACGGTTATTCACTTTACAAATGATTTCCTTTTTAGTTACGTTTTCCTTTTTATAACATCCTATTCGGTTATAAACAAATTTCCTTTTTATAACTCTATTTATTTTCTAAATATTTACTTTTTAATTCTATTTGTAAATGATTTACAAATATTTCCTTTTCTATTATTCTATTTGCAAATGGTTTGCAAATATTTCCTTGTATATCTTTATATACTCTACTCTAATTATTTCCTTTTTCTGTTCTATTCATTTTATCAACATTTTTCCCTTTTATAAAACTCTATTTGTTTTATAAATATTTTCCCTTTTATTTACTCTCGAAATATTTCCTTTTATAAAATCTGTTGATTTTATAAAATCCCTTTATTTCAATATACATTGAAATAATTCTTTTTACATCCCAGGGTATTTTTATGATATTTAAAATATCGAATAACAAGGATCAATATCATTCCAACACACATAATCCATAACAGATTATATAACACAACATATATCACAATATATGAAAAACAGTAAAATAAATGTTGAGGAATCCGGTCGGATTCCTCCAACCTGTTTCCCTGCATCCACAGATGTTACACAATAAAATCAACATCACTTTTAGTTCCATATGATATATTCTGTTAAACAGAATCAATATAGAAATTCAATTAACTGACTAGCAATTCAATCAAACAGTCAACACACATTCAATCAGTTAATATTTAACAGTTCTAAAAATACAACATGAAATTATAACTGTTCGAAGTTAGTGAGATTTACTCACTTTGGCAGTTCATCATTAAAGAACGATAAACTGTTGTTCGATTTAAATCAAACAGTTTATTTGGCCATAAATTCAAATGAGCTCCAATCCACTCCCAGTTAGTCTCATTGTGTTGCTCCCGTCCATACGATCCCATCGGATCTTGTTTCGCTGAATTTCGTTTTCGTATGATCAAGTTACACTTTATACAAGTTTATAGACAATTTAAATAAAAGTAAATTAAATTCCCTTTAAATATATTGGGCTTAACTTTGATTTTTCCCTCCCGGCCCATCACTACACAAGCCCACCCGCTCAAGCCATATGATCCTCCTTCTTCCATGTTTTGAAAAATCGATTCTAGTAAACCATCGCCTCCAAAGAAATACCCCTTTGACCGACAGTTGACCTCCTCCCCTCGTTGTGGCAGCCACCAACCCCATACGAGACCACCACCCATCATCTCGCTGGACCACCCTACACTCGATGGTCACCGCCGTTCCCAACTCGCGAGCACGTAGCGACTTCCGTCGTCGACACCTCCAGTAAACCCCGACCTCAAATAAGCATCGGACTACACAAAAACTCCAGCACCAGTTATCATTCGATCTCCTAAACCCAATTCCAACCACTGATTCTTGAATCGATGACCAAATTCCCAAATTTCTAAAACCCTAGACCATGGCTGTACACAACGCAACATACCAATGGACTTCGAACCCTATAACAATGATACGAAATTGATGCCAAGACTGATACAAGTTCAAACATACCTATATTATAATTTATAGGTTTTGTTTTGAATTTCATTTGATTTTACAAAGGTGGAAGTTTTACTCTTGGAAGAAAAAATGAAAACGTCGGATTTTCTGAAGTTAGAATTAGGTTTAGGAGATATTAAGTTATTATATAAGATAAAATTTAATAATCTAATATTCGATTTTAATATTAAATTATAAGCAAACGCTATTTTACTGCGTCCTCTAAAATTCCTGTGATCACATACGATACCCAAAAATCACCAAACTGGACATATTGCTACGGTTTGACATTACAGTCCCAATGAATCCAGTTTCGTCGAATTCCGACTTCATATGCTCACACAACTTATTTTTTACCATCAAAATACTGACTGTTTCTTACTCTAAAAATCCGTACGACCACACAGTAAATCGAGAAATCACCGAACTTGGAATCTGACAATAATTTGATGTTGTGGATCCAAAAAAATTAGTTTCTTCGAATTCCAAGGTTGTTTACAAAACTGGCTATTTTTAAAGCCCTGAATGACCCATTTAAATATATTAATATATTTAAATTAAATTAAATTAAATATAAATAAACATTATCGCATATATTCACAGTAGAATACCATATAGCTCTAGAATATTCCTATATGAATTTCTAACTTGATATTTCAAATCTGGGTCAATCCGATATTCGATTTATGTTAAAATTCCTTTTTAAAATATAAATAATTCCTTTATAAATTATAAAGGAATTCCACAGCGACTTTTCTGAAATTTGATTTGGATGTGAATCAAAATCTACACGACGAAATCCCGATTTTTCACTTCCACTAGAAAGATATACTCCACCAGCTCCACATGTTTCTTGTTTCACATAATTCCGGCTTAAAACGAATCCTGTACATTTAGTTGAAGTTCGAATCGCCAATTTACGAACTGCAGCGACTTTTCAAGCTCGATTTTAATTATATTAAAATTCTATGTTCAAGCTGTCATTTATATAATATATTCATTATTATAATTCAACTTTAAACTGAATTATATAACTCGAATTGCCCAATTCACACATATTGCCATTTCAGCCAATTCTGATTATTTCATAATTAAGTATATTATTTAATTTATTATTTTAATTAAATATTTACCACTATTTAATTCCACGACCATTATATTCTCTAATTCACTATATAAATAATTAAATAAATTAATTATTATACCGCTGAAATGCGGGTCATTACATGAATGGCTTACCTCCGAAGTGGGAGATTGACTTCTGCATGTACCTTGTTGATAATGCAAAACCCGTAGCTCTACCCGTTAGACACATGGCTCCAAGGGAGAGAAAAGAGCTCAGCAAGCAAGTCAAAGAGCTGCTCAAAAAAGGGTTTATAAGGCGTAGTATTTATGAATGGGGTGCTCCAGTAGTATTCGCAACCAAAGCGGATGGTTCACTTGGCCTATGCGTTGATTTTAGGGAGCTCAACACGCTGACCAAGAAGAATAGGCACCCACTTCCAAGAATAGATGACTTGTTTGATCAGCTTGTAGGTGCATTCGTTTTCTCCCAACTAGACCTGGCTACCAGGTTTCATCAGCTAAGAGTGGCTGAAGACAACATTGATAAGACCACGTTCAAAACCCCGAATGGTTTCTTCGAATGGCATGTCATGCCTTTCGGCTTGACAAACGCACCCGCTTACTTCGTTGACGTGATGAGCAGGGTGTTCAGGGAGTTCCTTAGTAAGTTTGTGGTGGTCTTTGTAGATGACATTTTGATTTTCTCAAAGAATGAAGAAGAGCATGTTATGCATTTACGGGAAGTCAGGGATTCTCTTCGTGCACATCAGCTGAAAGCCAAATTCTCCAAATGTCATTTCTGGAGAGAAGAAGGGAGGTTTCTTGGACATGTGGTGTCCAAAGAGGGGATAGCTGTGGACCCCACAAAAGTAGTTGTGGTGCAAGATTGGAAGGTTCCACGGAATGCAACCGAAGTCCGAAGCTTTCTCGGGCTGGCGGGTTTTTACTGAAAGTTCATTAGAGACTTTGCGAAAATCTTAGCCCCACTCACAAGATTAACAAAAAGAACCTAACTTTCGCTTGGGATTTGGATTGCGATATTGCTTTCCAAGGTTTGAAAAGGGATCTAACAACAGCCCCAGTTCTGACATTGCCTGATGGGAGCAAAATGTTTAACGTATACACAGACGCATGCGGTACAGGATAGGCGCTATCTTGATGCAAGAAGGCAAGGTAGCTTGTTATGGGGGAAGGCAATTGAAGGTACATGAGAAGAACTGCCCAACTCAAAATTTGTAGCTAGCTTCCACTGTTTTCTCTCTTAAGTCATGGCGTCATTATCTACTAGGAGAAAGGTTTGAATTGTTTACTGACAATAAATCGTTAAAGTACCTTTTTTCACAGAATGTTCATCACTTAAGACAATAATGGTGGATGGAATTTCTGGCCTCATTTGACTTTGAGGTTTCCTAACAAGACCCGAACTTCCCTGGTAACGAAAGCGCGGATTGAGTTGAGAACAACACACATCGGAATGCAAACAGAAGAACATTTCATTGCTATACTACAACAATTCCATTAGAATACAAGAATATTATAGAGTATGAATAAATATTACACA
Organism: Allium sativum; assembly: GCA_030737875.1. NCBI lineage: Eukaryota > Viridiplantae > Streptophyta > Magnoliopsida > Asparagales > Amaryllidaceae > Allium > Allium sativum. Next base: position 1,026,712,793 of record CM060924.1, read on the forward strand.
GAAAATATCAGAGATTTAAATTACATTACATAGCAGCGGAAAATAATACAAAACACAACAGAAAGAGATATACGGATACAGAGCTTTCCGGATATCGTTCCAGCTGTAAATCAGGATCCTGTGAATATAAATTTGCAAAATGAAAACTACTAACTTCCCATGCGGAAAATAGGGGCACCCAGAGTTTAGGTTAAAACAATAAACTCCAGGTCAGTCATGTGACTAGTGTGATAACTAAAACAGTTATTAATCTTTACTTTAAATCAGATATATCAAGGGACCGCATCGTATAACACGGAACGGGTATCCTCCCAAGAATACCAGTGCATATAACAAAACAGCGCAATGCTTTTTGGAAAAACGAAGCTATTATAAGACCCAGGTTCTATCACAATGCAACGCAAGCCGAGGGATAGGGTTTTCCCTTATAATGTCCAAACATGCTTGGTACGTTTAAAACAAATCATTTGATACTATATAAGTGCATAGTGTACAAAACAACTTCAAATCATAAGTATCAATCATAGATGGCATAAGTGCCCTATACCACTATGTCGCCATATATATGATTACAACTAAAACCAAAATGTCTCGTATTGGAAATTGGATTTCCATCTATGAACCGAGGCGAGGGATCGTCCTCACCAGCTTCGAGACTCTCTAGGCCGAGCCTCAGGGTCAGAGCGCATCGACCGTTGGATCGTTAGGGATGGTCCACCGATGAGGATTAAAATGCCTGAACACTACGTTTCCCCACCCTTTGGGGCGTAAATGAGCCAAATGACTCCGTCAGCTCCACATTGTCACCGATATATCCGAGGTGCCTCGCAATCGAACGACCACACAGGTGAAAATAATATAAATGTCAGGGCTGGTAGGTCACTGACACCAACCTAGCTAGAAGGAAACGCATGCCCTCCCTGATGTCCTCTCCCGTTTATGGTTCACAACCGGGGTGTGAGGCTCGCGAATCAACGTTACACAAAGCTATGCCACACAGACGGTGCTTTGATCATCAACAACAAGACTTTGCTTTTCAACAGAAGCCTTGATCAATTGCCACTTAGGCATGCCACACAGGCAATTCACTCCATGCGACTGATGTCCATCGATATACAACCCCTAAGCTCGTACGTCTCAGAGAAGGGTGTTAAGCAAGAGAATAAATTCCCCGCCACCAAACAGATGTATATTTAATAGAGATCAATCAACACAGAATAAAATCCAATGTCAGACACACAGTCCATTTACAAGTTCGCTCTGGGTCTGAATGAAACCGAAGGCACCTTGTACCTCTCATATCCATCGATCTCCATGTACGTTTGGACGATCACCAATTGATTCCATCCTCTTGGGTGTACAGCTCAATAAGGATCATCAGTAATAACCCAAACGATGTGAAGACCTCCGGTCTTCGACCACCGTCTTCATCCTTGACACATCGTCGAATCAGTTATTCAGAATGGGATAAACCCGGTCTTTCTGAATAACTCGCGTATATAATAAACAAGTGTTACACAAACACAACATACGCCTCATTCCAATTCAGAATATTCTTTTGGTCAAATATTCTTATACTTTGGGAAAGGTTCCCATTAATTTTATCAAAGATAAATTCTTTAAATTTATTCTTTAATCTTCCTTTGAATATAAATTCAAACCAAATTATGGTTTATCCAAACTAGTCGGAATTAACGAACCTTACCGAAGTAATCATTTGTTTTAATTTCCCAATCCCAGCCTATTCATGTGACGGCCCGTCCCGCACCAACCGACATTTACTCCAAAAGTGCGTTGTACTCATGTCCAATTAGCACGGAACGGGTCGCCAGAAGGAAAAGGAAGAAGGAAATGAACACACAAAGAACCTGTAGAATGCCTCACAGCGCATAGAATAAAATATAATAACAACATACTTGACATAAAACAAGGGAGACAGTGCATAAGCTGAAAATCTGAACTAAACATCATAGCAGCGGAAATTCAGAATACCGCTTATTACAACTTTCAAACTGTCTCAAAGCAAAAGTTAGATAAATGAGGTACACAACTAATGCCCAAGTAGCGACCACCAACGACACAGGGAGAATGTGTAAATATATATCATACGTGGAAGCCTCCCGCCCGCCTCCGAATCAGCTACTCGCGCATCACCAGCTAACCTGTCTCTAGTCCGCTCGTGTGAGCACCCAGAGTAATAAGAGGAGATATAAAACTCTGGGTCATACATAAAGCCCGGTATGAGCGATAAGCATCTAAAGTGAACAATAACAGGTAGACTAAAACATACCTGAACCTGGACCTGCAACCAAAGAGTTAGCACTACATACTGTACAACACTCTAAGGTATCATATCAAACAGTGTAAAGATACGGAGGTGGGGGAGGTGTGCATGTCATAATGATGGCAAACAATCAAGCATAGCATCCATCCTCACATCTCTCACTTAGTGCATAAAGCATACGATATTCACCACTTCGACCACCCAACATTCCTTGCTACGATCACTTTGCCCCATGAAGTCATAATTGGCTTCACTGCACTGATAACGTAGCCACAAATCCTTTGCTATGTCCACTTTGCCCCATGGAGTCACAAGAACCCCACAGCACTGGCTCATAGCCTTACTAATCCTTACTATGTCCACTCTGCCCCATGGAGTCTCAAGAACCCCACTGCACTGGCTCATAGTCTTACTACGCATCACTTTGCCCCTCGGGTCATAATGACCCTACTGCACTGATAACGTAGTCTTGCTACCATCACTTTGCCCCTCAGGTTATAATGACCCTACTGCACTGATAAGTAGCCCATCATTCCTTTTTAGTGGTGAATCGAAGTTATGAACGTCGACAACTCCTTATCACACGTCCCGCAGCAAAGTCCAACTCATGAAGTGAACTCATTGGTTCCCAACTGGTTTCGAGATCCTGAGCTCTAACTTCCATTTGGACTACCTTTGCATCTCGGGTTTTTGGTCATCACCATCGAATCTGATCGGATCGGCCTTCATCATTCTTCATCGGATCGGATCGGCCTTAGTCATTCGGGTCGGGTCGCGCCTCCTGCGTCAGATCGGGTCGTGGTCCTCAAGCTAGTGGCTCCTCCTCCTGGTTCGGATCGGCGTCACCACTTCGGGTCGGGTCGGGTTGCTTCATCCGGGTCGGGTCATGCCTTCTGATCGGGTTGGGTCGTCGCGCCCTAGTACCCATCGACTCGTGAGCTCCCCCATCCTCCTCTGGTTCGGATCGTGAATACTCGTTGGTTCGGGTCGTGCTTCTACTACCGGATCGTGCCACCTAGCTAAGTCGTGACTTGCTCCTTCAAACGGATCGTGACGCCCATGCTGGAACGGGTCGAGTCGCGCTCCCCTCCACCGATCCGATCCGGATTCTGGGTCATTTCCTGCATGTTTTCCTGCGACAGTTTCTACGCCATTTGACGGCGTTTTCGACCAATCTAACACTTCTAAACAATCACAATGCATACCATACAGTCATAGCAACATGTAGTATCCATCCCAAACATCAAAACATAAATCATAGCATGTAAAATGGATCAAACATACCCAAAATCTCATATTTCCACTTAAGCATGTTTAGGTGAAACTAATGATATGATTAGCAAAACTTAACCAAATTAACCCAAATTCATATCAGAGGTCTAATACATCATTCCGAATTTTATAAACATTTCTCCAGAATTTTATCATGTATAAATTCGCTAATTAACACTAATCACCCCTAATTAGCCATACTTAGTGCAAAACTATGCAAATCACTCACCTTAGCCACAAAATAAACTAAGATCTGAAATAATTCTCTGATTTGATGTGAATCTCTATGCCAAACAGCAGCTCCTATGTTGATTGGGTGAAGATCTTCCTTGATTAGGGGTTGCTAAGCCAAATCCTTGACCAAAAGATGATTTGGAGGTGGTTTAGAGGTTGGAGGCCATTTTTAGGGTTCCTTGGTGATAAGTGGAGGCTTGAAAACTGAAATGGAATGATTCTCCATCTCATTTCAGCCTTCCATAACCCTAATCCCGAATGGGTTATGAGCCTACTCACTAATCACCCGATTTGGCCCGGTTAAGCAGTTTTTCACCCTCCAAACCTTGTTTCAGCCATATCTCCCAAACGGTAAGTCCGTTTGGCTATTATGACCACTCTACGGAAAGGTAAACCATCAAACGAATCTAATGGAAGTGGTTTCAGGTCAAAATTCCTTTCCAATCAAAAGTTATGGCCAAAATAGTACCAACTAGGGGCAAAATGGTCATTTAAAAATCGACAAAAATCATGAACATGGGAAATGACTCTAATGGATGTTTCCCAAAGTTACATGACCATACGACTTCATACGGGAAAGAAATAAATATTCTACGATCCCCCGATGCATAGAATGCGGGTCATTACACTCTCCCCCCCTTAAGAAATTTCGCCCCCGAAATTCCCTAATCCAAACACACACAAAGGTTCCCGCATGCCTATCAACCATAAAACAACCATCAAACATGCAAAACAAGTGAATAAGTCTATCCTAGCATGCGGAATAACTAAATCGCAAAGTAAATCTTACCAGGCTAAGAGTTCTGGATATGCCTTCCTAATGCTCTCCTCTGTCTCCCAAGTACAATCATTCTCGTTCTCGCCCCACTGAACCTTGACTAGCTTCACCGCCTTCCTTCGAAGTTGCTTCGTATCATGCCCCACAATACGAATCGGCTTGCGGTTCCCAACCGCCTCGGGTTCTACTTCGAAGTCCTCTAACTGATCAGGTGAAATAGTCATATCTGAGCCGTGAACGAACTTCCTTAGTTGGGAAACATGAAACACATTGTGAACTCCCGCCATTTTCTCTGGTAAGCCAACTCTATATGCCAAATTCCCGACTAGTTCAAGAACAGGGAATGGGCCAACAAATCTTGGTGCCAACTTGCTCTCCTGCCAAATCGAATCACGCTCTTCAACGGAGAGATCTTGACAAACACCAAGTCACCAACGGAGAATTTTAAGTCTCTTCTCCTCTTATTAGCATAACTCTTCTGCCTATCTTGGGCAGCTTTCATTCGTTGATGAATGATCTTGATCTTATTAGAAGTTTCCCTCACCACATCTAGTCCAAGCATAAACTTCTCGCCAGTCTCTATCCAACATGATGGTGAGTTGCACGGTCTTCCGTACAAAGCTTCATATGGAGCCATACCGATACTGGATTGGTAGCTATTATTATATGCAAACTCTACTAGATGCAAATGGTCATCCCATGATCCACCAAAATCCAATATACAAGCTCTCAAGAGATCTTCCAATATACGATTCACCCTCTCCGTCCGACCGTCGGTCTGAGGATGATATGCGGTACTGAGATGTAATCCTGACACTAGAGCCTCTTGTAAGCTTTTCCTAAACCCACTAGTGAACAACGGGTCTCGGTCACTCACAATGCTTTTGGGTACTCCATGAAATCTCACTACCCACTTCATATACAATTCTGCCAACTTGGCTGCCATCCTGGTCAATTTGACTGGTATAAATCTTGCACTTTTAGTCAATCGATCCACAATTACCCAAATGCTATCATATCCCGATCTAGTCCTTGGTAAACCATCGATGAAATCCATCGAGACTTGCTCCCATTTCCATTTGGGAATTTATAATGGTTGCAACAACCCACTAGGCTTCTTTTGCTCGGCTTTAACTAGCTGGCAATTCATGCACTTGGATATAAACTTCCCAACGTCTCTTTTCATCCCTTCCCAGTAGTAAGTCTGTCTCATGTCTCGATACATCTTATTACCACTGGGATGCATGGTCAGTTTTGAGTGATGACATTCTCTAAGTACTTCATCTCTCAAACCATTCACGTTGGGCACAACTAGTCTTCCATTCTTCCGAAGCCATCCATCTCGATCAAGCCCATACACACTCATCTCCTCATCGATACCCATCTCTAACTTGGAGATTATTTCCAATAGATTAGGATCGTCCCTCTGGCTAGAACCAATCCGCTCTATCAAAGTGGGTCTAATCGTCAAACTAGCTAGCATAACTGGATCCAATTCGCACCTTGGTCTAAAATCAAACCCCGCGATATACTCCAGTTGCTTCCATTCGAGAAACATTGCCCCTAAACTGGCATGTCTCCTACTCAAGGCATCGGCTACCGCATTACCTTTCCTAGGTGTGTATGCGATATCAAAATCATACGAAGCCAAGAACTCTAGCCATCTCTGCTGACGGAGATTCAGATCTTTCTGAGAGAAGAGATACTTTAACGATTTATGATCAGTAAACAACTCAAATCTTTCTCCCAAGAGATAATGTCTCCACATCTTCAGCGCAAATACAATCGCTGCCAATTCCAAATCATGGGTAGGATACTTCTTCTCATGCGGCTTTAACTGTCGACTAGCATAAGCTACAACCCTACCTCCTTGCATCAATACTGCACCCAGTCCGGTACCACAAGCATCCGTGTATACCGTCATCTCTTCATTCGCTTTAGGAATGACTAACACTGGCGCACGCGTCAACCTCTCCTTTAGACTCTTGAAGGCATCCTCACACACTCCGTCCTAGACAAAGGACTGATTCTTCTTAGTCAACTGAGTCAACGGTGTTGCTATCTTGGAGAAGTCCTGGATAAACTTACGATAATATCCAGCTAATCCCAAGAAACTTCTTACATCTGTTGCATTCTTGGGCGTAGGCCAATCCTGTACCGTAGCCACCTTCGCAGGGTCCACGGCAATACCACTCTCTGAAACAACATGGCCCAAGAATCTCACTTCCCTTCTCCAAAAATGACACTTAGAGAATTTCGCTTTCAATTGGTGTTTCCTCAACACCTCCATCACTATCCTCAAGTGTCCCTTGTGTTCCTCCTCTGTCCTTGAGTAAACATGGATATCATCCACGAACACAAGAACAAACTTATTCAACTGATTTCTGAATACTCGATTCATAAGATCCACAAAATATGCTGGTGCATTGGTCAACCCAAATGGCATGACCAACCACTCATAAAATCCAGACGGCGTCCTAAATGCTGTTTTCGGAACACTCTCATCTGCTACTCGAAGCTGATGAAACCCTGTCGCGAGGTCCAACTGGGAGAGCACTCTTGCTCCTTCCAGCTGATCAAACAAATCATCTATCCGCGGTAGAGGATAATTATTCTTCCTCGTCACCTTATTCAACTCGCGATAGTCCACACACAAACGAAGGGAACCATCTGCCTTAGTGGCAAACACAACTGGTGCTCCCCACTCGAAGACACTCCTTCTAATAAATCCCTTCTTCAAAAGATTGCTGACTTGCACCCCGAGCTCTCGCTGCTCCCTTGGTGCCATACGACGAAGTGGCATCACTATAGGTCTGGCATCTTTCGCTAAATCAATACGGAACTCAATCTCTCGGTGTGGTGGAAGCCCGGTCACCTCCTCGAAGAAGTCCGGATACTGGCCAACCACGGGCACATCTGACTAATCATCCTACGGGATGTCGAGGGAATTTACAAAACTAGTCATAACCCCATCACTAGGTAGGCTACCAAACACTACCCTCCGCCCATCATCCGCCCTCACTGTCACCAAAAAGCCCTCACAGTCTACCACCACCCCGTATCTTTGGAGCCAATCGACCCCCAATATAATGCCATACCCAGTAAAGCCCAAAACAAAGCAATTACACACAAACATACATCCATGACTCGATAAGACCAAATTCCTGCAAATCATACTAAGGCTAGTCGAACCACCAATCGGGTTCATCACAACCAATGGTCTATCGACTATCTCGGGTTCCAGTCCCAACCTATCTACCAGGTCACTAGATATGAAGGAACGGGAAGCCTTAGTATCAAACAAAACTCGAACTGGTATATCATAAATAGAAAGCATACCTTGAATAACAACATTCTTTCCTTTCTCCGCCGCAGTTGGGGCATTCGACAAAGAAGGAACAGCATCAATAGCATATGCTTTCACAATCTGCTTCTCCTTAAGAGGTTGCGGACACTTATCTTTCTGATTTCCCCCTTGACCAAAGTTGTAGCACTTCCTTTCCGCTGGCTTGGCCCGACATTCCTTAGCATAATGGCCCTTCTTACCACAGCTGAAGCACTCAACATCCTACTTGCTCTTTTTCTGGCCACCTTTTGATTGGTCCTGCTTCCTCTTATTATGAGAATTATTCTTGCCTCCACTGCCTTCTTGCGACTTTGGCCCTTCTGCAGATGCAGCCTCAGTCTTTGACTTAGGGTAAAGACTCTCTGATCTCAAAGCTTTCCCCACAATCGATTAAAAAGTCTCATCGATGTGGTTGATAAGCCTTTCCCCCAAGTACCCATCCAACCCAGTAATGAACTTCTCATTCTTCTTCTCAGGAGTATCAATGAGAGACAGTCCATACTTCGACAAGGTGTCGAACTCAGCAATATAATCAGAAACTGCCCTTCCATTCTGCTTAATTTCCAAGAACCTCTTAAACAACACTGACTTCTAGGCAGCTGGAATAAACTTCTCGCTAAAGCGAGCCTTGAACTGATCCCAAGTAACCTGATCCTCTGGAGTAGCTATTCTAATAGCATTCCACCAATTCATCGCTCGTCCTTGCAGCTGACGAGACGCTAGTCTTCTCTTCATCGCATCCTCAAGACCCAAGTCATCAAAGATATGGTCACAGCTATCCATCCAGTCCTGAATATCTGTGGCCGACTCCGTTCCGTGGAACGGCTTCCCACCAAGATTAGTGTAATCCTCGCACAACTTGGTGAAATCGACCCTAGGCGCCTGCACTACTGGGCCAACACCAACTCCGGGATTGGGAATTGCCCCTTGCACTTCTCTAAGCATGTCTCTCATGAGGTTAGTAAACATAGCCCTCATGTCAGCGGCATTCCCTTGGTTGGTCCCTCTACCAGCACCTCTAGTGTCCCGGCTCATCGTCAATATGAAAAAGGGAAACGATTAACGACCCCATAGTGGTGCTAGTGCAGTGCGACTTTATCTTTATACTACTAATAGTATATATATACATAGCTTTTGAAAACCAAAGTAATCACAAATACGCGCTCTCATATACGTACTATCTCTCCCTAGTGTCTTTCCCTAGGTTAACTACGCAACCTAGAGCTCTGATACCAAGTGTGACGGCCCGCCCCGCACCAACGGACATTTACTCCAAAAGTGCGCTGTACACATGTCCAGTTAGCACGGAACGGGTCGCCAGAAGGAAAAGGAAGAAGGAAATGAACACACAAAGAACCTGTAGAATGCCTTACAGCGCATAGAATAAAATATAATAACAACATACTTGACATAAAACAGGAGAGACAGTGCATAAGATGAAAATCAGAACTAAACATCATAGGAGCGGAAATTCAGAATACAGCTTATTACAACATTCAAACTATCTCAAAGAAAAAGTAAGATAAATGAGGTACACTACTAATGCCCAAGTAGCGACCACCAACGACACAGGGAGAATGTGTAAATATATATCATACGTGGAAGCCTCCCGCCCGCCTCCGAATCAGCTACTCGCGCATCACCAGCTAACCTGTCTCTAGTCTGCTCGTGTGAGCACCCAGAGTAATAAGAGGAGACATAAAACTCTGGGTCAGACATAAATCCTGGTATGAGGGATAAGCGTCTAAAGTGAACAATAACAGGTAGACTAAAACATACCTGAACCTGGACCTGCAACCAAAGAGTTAGCACTACATACTGTACAACACTCTAAGGTATCATATCAAACAGTGTAAAGATACGGAGGTGGGGGAGGTGTGCATGTCATAATGATGGAAAACAATCAAGCATAGCATCCATCCTCACATCTCTCACTCAGTGCATAAAGCAAACGATATTCACCACTTCAACCACCCAACATTCCTTGCTACGATCACTTTGCCCCATGAAGTCATAAATGGCTTCATTGCACTGATAACGTAGCCACAAATCCTGTGCTATGTCCACATTGCCCCATGGAGTCACAAGAACCCCAATGCACTGGCTCATAGCCTTACTAATCCTAACTATGTCCACTCTGCCCCATGGAGTCACATGAACCCCACTGCACTGGCTCATAGTCTTACTACGCATCACTTTGCCCCTCGGGTCATAATGACCCTACTGCACTAATAACGTAGTCTTGCTACCATCACTTTGCCCCTCAGGTCATAATGACCCTACTGCACTGATAAGTAGCCCATCATTCCTTTTTAGTGGTGAATCGAAGTTATGAACGTCGACAACTCCTTAGTACACGTCCCGCAGCAGAGTCCAACTCATGAAGTGAACTCATTGGTTCCCAACTGGTTCCGGGATCCTGAGCTCTAACTTCCATTTGGACTACCTCTGCATCTCGGGTTTTTGGTCATCACCATCGAATCGGATCGGATCGGCCTTCGTCATTCTTCATCGAATCGGATCAGCCTTAGTCATTCGGGTCGGGACGCGCCTCCTGCGTCGGATCGGGTCGTGGTGCTCCAGCTCGTGGCTCCTCCTCCTGGTTCGGATCGGCGTCACCACTTCGGGTCGGGTCGGGTTGCTTCATCCGGGTCGGGTCATGCCTTTTGATCGGGTCGGGTCGTCGCGCCCTAGTACCCATCGACTCGTGAGCTCCCCCATCCTCCTCTGGTTCGGATCGTGAATACTCGTTGGTTCGGGTCGTGCTTCTACTACCGGATCGTGCCACCTAGCTAAGTCGTGACTTGCTCCTTCAAACGGATCGTGACGCCCATGCTGGAACGGGTCGAGTCGCGCTCCCCTCCACCGATCTGATCCGGATTCTGGGTCATTTCCTGCATGTTTTCCTGCGACAGTTTCTACGCCATTCGACGGCGTTTTCGACCAATCTAACACTTCTAAACAATCACAAAGCATACCATACAGTCATAGCAACATTTAGTATAGATCCCAAACATCAAAACATAAATCATAGCATGTAAAATGGATCAAACATACCCAAAATCTCATATTTCCCCTTAAGCATGTTTAGGTGAAACTAATGATATGATTTGCAAAACTTAACCAAATTAACCCAAATTCATATCAGAGGTCTAAAACATCATTCCGAATTTTATAAACATTTTTCCAGAATTTTATCATGTATAAATTCGCTAATTAACACTAATCACCCCTAATTAGCCATACTTAGTGCAAAACTATGCAAATCACTCACCTTAGCCACAAAATAAACTAAGATCTGAAATAATTCTCTGATTTGATGCGAATCTCTATGCCAAACAGCAGCTCCTATGTTGATTTGGTGAAGATCTTCCTTGATTAGGGGTTGCTAAGCCAAATCCTTGACCAAAAGGTGATTTGGAGGTGATTTAGAGGTTGGAGGCCATTTTTAGGGTTCCTTGGTGATAAGTTGAGGCTAGAAAACTGAAATGGAATGATTCTCCATCTCATTTCAGCCCTCCCATAACCCTAATCCCGAAATGGGTTATGGGCCTACTCACTAATCACCCGATTTGGCCCGGTTAAGCAGTTTTTCACCCTCCAAACCTTGTTTCAGCCATATCTCCCAAACGGTAAGTCCGTTTGGCTATTATGACCACTCTACGGAAAGGTAAACCATCAAGCGAATCTAATGGAAGTGGTTTAAGGTCAAAATTCCTTTCCAATCAAAAGTTATGGCCAAAACAGTACCGACTAGGGGAAAAATGGTCATTCAAAAATCGACAAAAATCATGAACATGGGAAATGACTCTATTGGACGTTTCCCAAAGTTACATGACCATACGACTTCATACGGGAAAGAAATAAATATTCTACGATCCCCCGATGCATAGAATGCGGGTCATTACAATTCATCACATGAAGTAAAACTGGTAATACGTCGTATCTAGTACCACGATGTAATCGGTAAATTCAATTACCATTTAACGTCCAAATCTAACTAAAGATTTAACTATCGTCTGTAGCAAAACTGGTGATACTCCATTCTCGATCATTTCAATCTAATTAAAGATTCATTAAAACTCCACTTAGTTTTAATCTTCCCAAAAATCAATATTCTGTCTTTAACTGGGTTAAAGAACCAATGTCATTTAAAACACGGTTCACGATAAACCCAAAATAAATTCAAATTCAATTCCAAATAAATATCATTTATTTGGTATACTTCATTAAATCTAATAAAAAGATTTAATCTTTTTCTCAAATGTGTTTAAGAACAGTGTTAATGAAGATACCGTTCACGACAAACCCAAATCCCATTTGATATTAAATACAAGGCTCTGAATAGAAAATATATCGGCTTATATTCAATATCAAATTCTACGACCAACAAATATCGTATTGGAAATAGCGATATAAATATATCTTTCAAATTTCCTTAACAATATCTGTATAATCACGAAATCCAACATCGAAATATTCCAAAGACAATTTCGGTTCAAATCCATTTCCACTTTATATATATTGGAAATTCTAGTTATTTTCAAAACCATTTCAAATCCACTTTATTTATTTCAAAAATAAATGGGATTATAATTCTAGTTCAAAACTAGTTCATTTCGATAAAAATCTATTTTTATCTTTTCAAATATGGAATTTTTCATCCCAATTCTTTCCAAATCATTTCTATGATTTTACCTAAATTATTACTATTTTTAATAATTTTATCGAAGCCCGTACAGTTGATTTCCATCAACGGCCATCGAATTGCACTTACAATGACCTTTTCCAATTTTGATTTGGACATAATTCCAAATCCAACTGATAGATTTCAAATTTCTAATATTCGTTAGAAAGCACTTTTCGATACGAACCCAACGGTTCCGGTTTTAGGGGAATCTGAAGGTCGGATCTCCCGTAATATCCGTTCGAAATCAATGGTCGAAATTCGCGAACTGCTGCAGCGCGGCGCATTCTATTCAGGCCATTATATTTTATATATAATATATATATAATATATACTTCATTGATTTCCTTTTAAAACGTATTTTGTAGATCGTTTTAAATTCGTTTTTAAAACGATTTCAACTTCCTATTCAATTTCTAATCAAAATTGAATATTCCATATCATCGATATATAAATGATAATATTTTCAAAATATTATATTTTGAAATAAATTCCTTTTCGATAATCATTATAAAAATGAATAGAATCGATATAAATATCGTTCACGTCAAAATGGCATCAATCTAATCAACACGGCTTTATATATTTCAATAACTTTGTTATTCTATTCAACAAATGAATATTTTCTTCAACACATGAATATATATTTTATTCATCACATGAATGTTTATATTTTATTCAACACATGAATATTTATTTTATTCAACACATGAATTTTAACACCCCACCTCCTCTAGGGTCACTCACAAAGGGAATGCGCTAGTTTTGGTGGAGTATTATCTAGGTAAACATACACAGAGATATCACAAGGAAGAACATAAATAAAGCAGTGGTAGAAATTAAAAACCCAATTTTTATTACTTTCAAGCAAAAAGTCAAAACCTCATAAATCCAAGGTACAAATTATTCCATTACATCAAGTTCTAGATAAAGAAACATAAACTTTAGATAACAAAAGTAAATTATTCCCCATAAATAGCAGAAGTGCAGCCATAGCATAGCTCAAGACCAAACCGTACATGAGCTGATAGAAAGCAAGCTAAATCCAAGCTAAGAACTAGTGTTTCCTCCCTGAGAACCTAGGGGGGGAAAACGAAAGAAAAAGAGGCGAAAGAAAAGGGTCAGTCATAAAGACTGATAAGTCCTAGTGACTTTCAGTACAAAAACTAGTAAAGTTAACAAGACATGAGTAAACGGAAAGTAAACATAGGGATGATAATACGTCTGGCAAGATAACTAGGATAACAAGATAAATCAAGTCTAGCATCGCATATTCAAGATTCGCTGCACCGACTGTTCTAGTTTTCTAATCTAGGTCAAGTATTTATCATGAAATGATCCCTTGGTCCAATATCATGAAGTGACCCATTATGGGGTCCTACGGTACGATCTACTAATCGATCGGCTCCCTACAAGTTCTAGCTCGTCAAGTGTCTGTGTCATACAGCCCAATCACGAAATGTAGTCACCTGTGCTAGGTCCACCATAGGGTGTATCAAGTCCTAGGGTGCCAACCACCGACACGAATCAAGCACGCACAGTGTAAACCTACGGGTGCCCAATGCCTGCTTTTTCAACTCCGGACTACGTGCACGACCATAGTCCGCCTGAACCTACAATGGCGCACCTACTCAGCCATCGTTCTGGTCGCTTACAATCAGCCCAGTAATCATGCCCCACCGTGCCTAGTCCCAGGGTATCGTGATACATCTAAGTGGGTTACTGCTGAAAAGGACCACGTAACTAGGGTTTCTAATGAGTTAAGTGTTGTCATTCAAGTTCGTGACTTAACCCTATCCAAATCATGTATCAAGTTGGTTAAGTGTGTTCAAGCGGTTCATGACTTAACCCTATCAAATCATTGTGTCAAATTGGTTAAGTATATTCAAGTTGTTCATGACTTAACCCTATCATGTGGCATTAATTCATTAATACACCCCAACCTCTAACATTAGACTAGTTGTTGTGTTTACTGGATTCGTTGGGCGGTTCCGGGCAGATTTACACCACAACATAGTCTAACCTCGGGTTTTACGTGCGATATGACCAACTACCAACATTGGATCCTATTGTTTGCAGTCACTAGAATCGTCGGGCAGTTCCGGGCAGATTTACACTGCAAACTCAACCCAACCTCGAGTTGGCCATTTTCAAATTCATTCAAATTGTCATGCTCAGATTCAAGTTTCGAGTCTAAATTCATGTCATGTTTTCATGTCATGTTTCATATCAAATCGTGTCAAGTTCATGTCCTTATCCGGCTTCAAGTTATAACAATGTTCACGTTTCAAGTTTATAGTAAATTCAGGTTTGCCTAAACTTCCCAAATCGTATTCCCATCGCACGTGAATTCGAATCGATACAAATAAATCTAATTAGGGAATAACATAGAAAGAACCAGCATAAGGTGGCAAAAGTGATTATAAGTCAAGCATGGTATAACTTCAGGTAAATTACTACAACAATACTGGCATATGGAATAGTGGTCTCGAATATCTAACTTAGCAAAATAGGGTGATAGTCATGGTAACTGCTGACATAAGATAATAACCCCAAACTTGCGAATAACAACTAATTCAACATCACAGGCATGTTAACATCATGGACATGAGTGATTTAGGTTTACAACATGTTTAGGCCCCAAGTCAGTTTCATATAATTATTACCACAAGTCAAGATTCAAGATGAATAGATTCAAGGTGAACAAATAGTGGATCCAAAATACTAGATTCAAAAAGAACAATGATAGGTCCAAGATATACAATGATAGGTCCATGATGATTGCCATACTTATGTTCAATTTCAATTTACAACATGTCCATATTAATTTTAAAGTTTAGATCTAAAAGTAACTGGGGCTTACAGATCGTGGTTTGAGAATTAGAAAACGAAGAGGCGATGTTGAATCTCGAGTCTAACAGAAATCCCCCAAACAGCAATACTCTACACGTAGCTTTGTTGGAGAAGAAGCAATTCCTTTTCTCTAACTTTTCAACCAGAGTTTTTGCAGCATAAGACCAGAGAGAATTTTTGTAGAGAGACTACAGTTAGGGGTGTTTATATAGGGTCAGGACAACGAATCTAGACAAAAATCGAACTAGATACATCAGAATGAACTATGACTCAAAAATGGGCTCGACAACCAGGTCGACACCCAGGTCGACTCTATGGTCGACCTGGTCCTGGGCAGGTCGACCCTATAATCGACTCCCAGATCGACCTGGTCCTGGGCGGGAAATTTCCAGCCCAGTCCATTTTGGGGTTCGAATTCGAAATTTGAATTCGAATTCTAAGCTGTTTTGAACTTGAAATTTTCTGAAAACTTCGAAGGGTCATAACTTCGTCGTACGGACTCCGATTTTCGAAAACTCGAACTCGTTTCCAAGCAGAATTTCGAGCAGAATGCAATGGCGTAACCCATTGCCCTTGATTCTTAGTTTAAAAATTAATTCTGCCTTGATTTATGGTTATAACACGTTATCAAAATACGGGTTGTTACATTCTCCCCTCCTTAAAGGATTTCGTCCCCAAAATTCCTAAGTTAGGAAGGATGTTTCCTACCATCCATCATCCATCTACTCAAAACATCATCCACAAGCAACCATTGTCCTTAAAAGGTTTCTAGTGCTGTATGAACATATGCAGAAAGTGTGTGTATATGTACTTATCTAATGCAAAAGATCAAGCGGTTACTGATTCAGTAGACCTCCTTAATGCAAAATATGTTAGTGTAATGAATCCAACATGTATACAAAATTCTTAACTTGATTTATAATCTCTACATGAGTGCACATAACATTCATTCATATGCAACATCCAAGTGATAGCATAACAAGTTCCATCCATGTACAAGTATAAGCACTCATGCGTATGCAACATGAAAATGTGACTGAGCCGATCTAGTGCCTAATGTGTGTCATGCATCCACTACCAATCACTTGCAAACACTTGCAACCATTTGCAAACATCAACCATAACATGTTTCAATCACATGTTTACATCCATATGGATCTATCTAAGGTTCTCAAGATAAGATCGAGAAGATAACAAGACAAACATAGTTAGTAAAAGCATGATACGAAAAGGTTTTCAAGTTTATAGAAAAAAGAGATCGAGAATGTACCCTAAAAAAGAAATGGGTAAACGCGCGTATCTTCTCTTTGGTTTCCCAAGTTGTGTATTCTTGGTCTTTACACCACTGAACTTTAACTAGCTTGACTTCTCGGTTCCTTAGCTTCTTGATCTCCATTCTTAAGATACGAATCGGAACTCGCCTCAATGTTGCTTATTTTTCCACTTCTACGCCTTCAAGGATGCTTGGCTCAACCACTTCGGCTGATTAATGTAAGCACTTTCGGAGATGCGAGACATGAAAGACATTGTGTACTCCGGCCAGCCTCTCGGGCAATTCTACCTTATAGGCCATCAGCCCAACCCTCTCAGTAATAGGGAACGGTCCTACGAACCTTGGTGCTAGCTTTCCAACCGCTCCAAAACGAACTACATTGCGTAAAGGAGAAACTTTTATAAAGACCATGTCTCCGACTTCGAACTCTAGGTCTGTCCTTCTCTTGTCCGCATAAGATTTCTGGCTATCTTGGGCCGGTTTCATCCGTCTTCGTATCAACTCGACCTTCTCAGAAGTGTCCCTTATCATGTCAGACCCAAGCATAAGCCTGTCTGTCATCTCCCACCAACACGTTGGCGACTTGCACGGTCTTCCATATAGGGCTTCGAGCGGTGCCATTCCGATGCTAGCTTGGTAACTATTATTATACGCAAATTCCACGAGAGGGAGATGGTTTCCCAAGTACCACCAAAGTCAAGAATGCATAGCCTCAAAAGATCCTCTAGTACCCTATTTACCCTTTCAGTTTGTCCATCCGTCTGTGGGTGATAGGCCGTGCTTAAACTCAGTCGCGTACCCATTGCTTCTTGCAGACTATTCCAAAACTGGCTAGTGAAAATCGGGTCACGATCACTAACTATACAAGAAGGAACCTTGTGTAACCGTACTATCTCTCGAAGGTAAATAGATGCTAGCCGTGATGCGGTCCTCTTGCTTTTCACTGGAATGAAGTGAGCACTTTTCGTGAGTCTATCAACTATTACCCATATGCTAGTATTTCCCTTCCTTGACCTAGGCAGTCCATCCACGAAATCCATCGAGATACTCTCCTATTTCCATTGCGGAACCTCCAAAGGGTGTAATAGCCCTCCGGGCTTCTTCGACTTGGCCTTTACTTGTTGGCACACCGTGCACTTTGAAACTAACTCTGCCACGTCCTTTTTCATCCTAGCCCAAAAGAATATGCGTTTCATATCTCTGTACAACTTATCCCCTCCGGGATGTATAGTCATCTTCGAGTGGTGCGCCTCTTCGAGAACTTTCCTTACTAAGTCTCTCACTTGTGGGACACATGGCCTTCCATCACGCCTTAGCCATCCCTTGTCATCTATGGCATACCTACTGAGGTAACTTGACGTATCACCACTAATCAGCTTGTCCATGATTTCGACTATCTGTGGGTCTTCCTTCTGTGAAGTCCCTGCTTGATCTAGAAGTGTAGGTCTTAACTCAAGAGATGCTAATGTAACAGTCAATGACTCAACAGCAGGTGTAAAATCAAAGGTTGCTATAAACTCTAGACATTTCCTTTCAAAAACAAGGGGCTCAAAGCCAACCTTTTCCTACTTAGCGCATCTGCCACCACGTTACCTTTGCCAGGGGTATAAGCTATATCGAAGTCATATGATGCCAAGAATTCCATCCACCGCTGTTGTCTCAAATTCAAATCTTTCTGTGAGAAGAGGTACTTAAGCGATTTGCGGTCGGTATACAGCTCGAACCTCTACCCAAGAAGATAATGGCACTAATATTTAAGTGCAAAAACGATCGCCGCCAACTCCAAGTCATGTGTGGGATAGTTCTTCTCATGAACTTTAAGTTGCCTACCCCCGTAGCAAATCACCTTCCCTTCTTTCATTAGGACTGCACCCGATCCCATGCCACATGCATCTGTGTAGACGGTAAACACATTACCTCCATCGGCTAATGCCAAAACTGGAGCTGTGGTGAGGCCTCTCTTAAGTCTATGAAAGGCAATCTCACATTCTATGTCCCATGCAAATGCTAGGTTTTTCTTCGTTAACCTAGTAAGAGGGGTTGAAATCTAAGCGAAGTCCTTAATGAACTTCCTATAGTAGACTGCTAAACCGAGAAAGCTTCTCACCTCCATTGCTTTCTTAGGAATTTTCCAGTCTTGCACCGCAACTACCTTTGTGGGGTCCACGGCTATGCCTTGCTTAGAAACTACATGTCCAAGAAACTGAACTTCCTTCCTCCAAAAATGGCATTTGGAGAACTTAGCCGTTAACTGGTGTGCTCTAAGCGTAACCGTGACTTCCTTGAGTTGTCTAGCATGCTCTTCTTCAAACTTTGAGAAGATCAGAATATCGTCTACGAAAACCACTACCAACTTGTTAAGGAACTCCCGAAACACCCTACTCATCAAATCTACAAAGTACACGGGTGAATTCGTTAACCCAAACGGCATGACGAGCCATTCGAAGAACCCATCTGGAGTCCTAAACGCAGTTTTGTCAATGCTATCCTCAGCCACTCTATGCTGATGGAATCCTGTGGCTAGATCGAGTTGAGAGAAAATAGATGCTCCCCCAAGTTGGTCAAACAAATCGTCGATTCTTGGCAGTGGGTGCCTATTTTTCTTAGTTAGCTTGTTTAACTCACGATAATCTACGCACAGACGAAGCGAACCATCCGCCTTAGTAGAGAATACCACCGCAACATCCCATTCAGAAATGTTTCGTGTTATGAAATTTTTCTCAAGCAACTCCTTAACTTGTTTGCTGAGCTCTCTTCTTTCTCGCGGGGCCATGTGCCTAATGGGCAATGAAACTGTCTTGGCATTATCAACAAGATAAATACGGAAGTCTATCACGCGTTTAGGGGGTAACCCCTTAACCTCATCAAAGACATCTGTATATTCTCGGACCACTCTTACAGATTGCAAATTGTCGATGGACGAGTCAAGAGATTCAAGATAACACAACATGACCAGACCCTTAGGGTTACAAGAAATTTAAAGGGTACAACCAAGGCGAGTCATGAGCCTTACTACCCTTTGTTCACAATCAAGAATGGCTCCATATTTGGATAGCGAATCCATACCTAGGATCAAACCGTATCCCATAAATTTGAGAACCTAAGCATTACACGTGAATTCTACGCTTAAGATAGAGATCCTTAAATCCACACATATCATAGATAAATGAGCGGAGCCCCCAATTGGATTTGAAACACTAATGGGATCCTCAACTAGACTAGTACTTAGGTGCAGATTTTCAACAATATCAGAAGAAACAAAAGTATGCGATGCGCCAGAGTCAAATAAGGTTCGAACAGGAAAGTCAGAAATGTAAACAAGGCTTTCTATAGAAATATTACTACCTAAGTCAAGAGATGGAGTGGTGTTGAGAGCATGCAACTGCCCTCCAGAAGGTCCTGCTTGCTAGGTCTGCCTTGCCCCTGTCCTTGCTTCTTAGGGCAATCCTTACTGAAGTGTCCAGTATCCCCGCAATGAAAGCATTCACCCAACTTTCTCTTCTTCCTTCTACAGTCTTTAGCTAGATGTCCCGTAATACCACAAAAGTTGCACTTCCTTGTCTCACATGGTTTGTTAGCATTGTTGTTGTTGTTCTTGTTATTCTTATTGCCTCCCTTCTTGAAGTCAACTTTCTTATTCTGAGTCTCATTAGGCTTAACCTCCTTCTTGCTATTCTTGTCTTCCTCATGAAGTAGAGCCATATCCACTAAGCTTTCAAAGGTCGCCCCCATGGGTATATGAGTTATGTCCAAACTGTGTAGTGGCTCGTTCAATCCTCGAGCAAATCGTACAGCCTTTTTGTGGGCCATGTTGACCAAGTCCAAACCGAATAGAGCAAGCTGATTAAACTTATTCATGTACTCCCTAACAGACATGTCCCCTTGCTTGAGTGCTCGGAACCTCTCCATCTGAAGGTTCTCTTCTGCTAACGATAAGAATTTAAGCCCAAACCTCTCTCTAAAGTCTGCCCAAGTCTCAACTGGCCTGGTAGCGTTGGTGACTTCCCACCAAAATGCAGCTTCCTCTTTCAACAACTATGCTGCCAACTGAACTTTCCTATGATCCTCCACATCGAAGATAATAAACAAGTCTTCAGTCTCCTTTAGCCAGTTTCATGCCTCAATAAAGGTTTCAGTTCCAACGAAGTTCTTACCGCCCATTGCTTTAAAGTCTTTGCATATTTTGGCAAAGGCGGTACCGGGAGGAGGAGGAACCGCGGCCACTAGGGGAGGAGGATTAGGGATGTCTGCCGGGCCTGCGCCGTTGGCCCTAGCTTCTAAGTACCTTCGGAACCATCCAGGTACGGGTACTCCCTCAGGAAGGTTAAGATCAGACATGCTGAAAAACGAAAAGAAAAAGATTCAAATGAGGGAACAAAGGAAAGTGCTAACGGCTTTTGGGGAATAGCCTTTTTAAACCTAAAACTTTTTATGAAAAATGCTTCCTTATAAACGGTTTTGGAAAATAATTTTGGAAGGTTTTTAAAACTTTTGTCATGTCTGGCATCCTTCTGCTCTGATACCAAATCTAACACCCCACCTCTGTTAGGGTCACTGACAAAGGGAATGCACTAGTTTTGGTGGAGTATTATCTAGGTAAACATATACAGAGATATCACAAGGCAGAACATAAATAAAGCAGCGGTAGAAATTAAAAACCGAATTTTTATTACTTTCAAGAAAAGAGTCAAAACCTCATAAATCCAAGGTACAAATTATTCCATTGCATCAATTTCTAGATAAAGAAACATAAACTTAAGATAACAAAAGTAAATTATTCCCCATAAATAGCATAAGTGCAGCCATAGCATAGCTCAGGACAAAACCGTACATGAGCTAACAGAAAGCAAGCTAAATCCAAGCTAAGAACTAGTGCTTCCTCCCTGAGAACCTAGGGGGAAAACGAAAGAAAAAGAGGCGAAAGAAAAGGGTCAGTCATAAAGACTAGTAAGTCCTAGTGACTTTCAGTACAAAAACTAGTAAAGTTGACAAGACATGAGTAAACGGAAAGTAAACATAGGGATGATAATAAGTCTGGCAAGATAACTAGGATAACAAGATAAATCAAGTCTAGCATCGCATATTCAAGATTCGCTGCACCAACTGTACTAGTATTCTAATCCATGTCAAGTATTAATCATGAAATGATCCCTTGGCCCAATATCATGAAGTGACCCATTACGGGGTCCTACGGTACGATCTACTACCCTACAAGTTCTAGCTCATCAAGTGTCTGTGTCATACGGCCCAATCACGAAATGTAGTCACCTATGCTAGGTCCACCATCGGGTGTATCAAGTCCTAGGTTGCCAACCACCAACACGAATCAAGCACGCACAGTGTAAACCTACGGGTGCTCGATGCCTGCTTTTTCAACTCCGGACTAGGTGCACGACCATAGTCCGCCTGAACCTACAATGGCGCACCTACTCAGCCGTCTTTCTGGTCGCTTACAATCAGCCCAGTAATCGTGCCCACCCTACCTAGTCCCAGGGTATCGTGATACATCTAAGTGGGTTACTGCTGAAAAGGACCGTGTAACTAGGGTTTCTAATGGGTTAAGTGTTGTCATTCAAGTTGGTGACTTAACCCTATCCAAATCATGTATCAAGTTGGTTAAGTGTGTTCAAGCGGTTCATGATTCAACCCTATCAAATCATCGTGTCAAATTGGTTAAGTATATTCAAGTGGTTCATGACTTAACCTTATCATATGGCATTAATTCATTAATACACCCCAACCTCTCACATTAGACTAGTTTTTGTGGTTACTGGATTCGTCGGGCGGTTCCGGGTAGATTTACACCACAACATAATCTAACCTCGGGTTTTACATGCGATATGACCAACTACCCACATTGGATCCTATTGTTTGCAGTCACAGGATTCGCCGGGCGGTTCCGGGCAGATTTACACTGCCAACTCAACCCAACCTCGAGTTGGCCATTTTCAAATTCATTCTAAGTGTCAGGTCCAGATTCAAGTTTCCATTCTAAATTCATGTCAAGTTTTCATGTCATGTTTCATGTCAAATCGTGTCAAGTTCATGTCCATATCCAGGTTCAAGTTATAACAATGTTCACATTTCAAGTTTATAGTAAATTCAGGTATGCCTAAACTACCCAAATCGTATTCCCATCGCACGTGAATTCGAATCGATACAAACAAATCTAATTAGGGAATAACATAAAAAGAACGGGCATAAGGTGGCAAATGTGATTATAAGTCAAGCATGGTATAACTTGAGGTAAATTACTACAACAATACTGGCATATGGAATAGTGGTCTCAAATATCTAACTTAGCAAAATAGGGTGATAGTCACGGTAACTACTGATATAAGATAATAACCCTAAACTTGTGAATAACAACTAATTCAACATCACAGGCATGTTAACATCATGGACATGAGGGGTTTAGGTTTACAAGATGTTTAGGCCCCAAATCAGTTTCATATAATTATTACCACAAGTCAAGATTCAAGATGAATAGATTCAAGGTGAACAAATAGTGGATCCAAAATACTAGATTCAAAATGAACAATGATAGGTCCAAGATATACAATGATAGGTCCAAGATGATTGTCATACTTATGTTCAATTTCAATTTACAACATGTCCATATTAAGTTTAAAGTTTAGATCTAAAAGTAAGTGAGGCTTACAGATCGTGGTTTGAGAATTAGAAAACAAAGAGGCGATGTTGAATGTCGAGTCTAACAGAAATCCCCCAAACAGCAATACTCTACACGTAGCTTTGTTGGAGAAGAAGCAATTCCTTTTCTCTAACTTTTCAACCAGAGTTTTAGCAGCATAAGACCAGAGAGAATTTGTGTAGAGAGACTAGAGTTAGGCAACCAGGTCGACACCCAGGTCGACACCCAGGTCGACACCCAGGCCAACGAATAGAAATCGGACTAGATACATCAGAGTGAACTCTGACTCAAAAATGGGCTCGGCAACCAGGTCGACACCCAGGTCGACACCCTGGTCGACTCTATGGTCGACCTGGTCCTGGGCAGTTCGACCCTATGGTCGACTCCCAGGTCGACCTGGTCCTCGGTGGGAAATTTCCCGCCCAGTCCATTCGGGGGTTTGAATTCGAATTTTGATTTCGAATTCTTAGCTGTTTTGAACTTGAAAATTTCTAAAAACTTCGAAGGGTCATAACTTGATCATATGGACTCCGATTTTCGAAAACTCGAACTCGTTTCCAAGAAGAATTTCGAGACGAACTCAATGGCGAAACTCGTTGCCCTTGATTCTTATTTTAAAAATTAATTCTGGCTTGATTTATAGTTATAACACGTTATCAAAATACGGGTTGTTACGTGAATTTTTATTATATTCAACACATGAATTTTTATTCTATTCAACACATGAATTTTTATTCTATTCAATGCATGAATTTTTATTTTATTCAACACATGAATTTTTATTCTATTCGACACATGAATTTTCCTCTTATAATATTCCTTATTTTCCAAATTGGAATGAGGCCCAATCAATTATCATATAATGTTAATTATATGGATTCCCTGCAACACATGTATATAATAGCAACGATAAATCATCAACCATCATCCAGAGTGCACTACACAACTGCATGAGCATTAAACATAAATAATTAACGCTTACACATTCTGTCAACCCATCGATTGACATACAACTAAACAATCGGGATTAGTGTACGTCAAATATCATCCCAATAACTGTGTGGGGTTTCAAAACAACAAACACAGATTTTATTTGTGTAGTTGGGCGATGTGTAAAATTTATCTTCCCAATCAATATCGGTCAAATCAGTGTATATAAACAAATCGTCCGATTTATTTATAAATATTTATTTTATATACACGTTAAAAATTATATTTTTAACTATAAAATATTTATTCAATCCACTACACACAATCATTTTTCACAACACATCAATCAAACAAACAAGCAATCCATCCATGGTCTGTGGACGACGGGTGTTTGGTGCTGCTAAGCACCGTCTGCATCCTAGTATATGTTTTAACTAGATAACAAATTTAAAAGTGAGAAGTTCTCACCAAGAGCTAAACCAAACGCCACGACTCTTCGTAAGTAGAAAATCTTCGATGTGCTCGCCTTTTGTACCTTTCGTTGCCCGTATTCACTACATATATAAAAATCACATTTTTATATTGTTGTTATATATAAAAAAATCACATTATTATACTTCTACTATATAGATAAAAATTCTATTTTTGTACTGGTGTTCGTATAATAAAAATTGAATTTTTATTTCGCTATACTTATCATAAAAATCGTACTTTTATAATAAATAAAAATTATATCTTTCATGTAAATAAAATCATATTTTTCATTTACTACATATATAAAAATTATATTTTTATTATGCATTCATACATATATATATAATTTAAATCTTTGTCTAAATTAAAAACCAAAGCTTTTCTAAATTAAAAACTAAAGCTTTTACATTGCTATTTGCAAATAAAAATAAACTGAAGAGAAATTCAATAAAAAGTTCACTTTTCATCTCGTGGCTGAATTCGCTAGAGGGGTGGCAGCGCTGTCGAAGAGGAGGTCGGAGCGGATCTCATGTCAGAGGTGGCGACCCTGTCGAAACGAAGACCGGAGCAGATATTTGAAGGGTTTGGGGGCATGGCCTTCGACTAAATGGCGATGGAGAGGGAAGAGGAGGTGAATCGATCTCAGGGGGTGGTGGCGCTGGTCGGCTAGGGCGTGGGGTCTCACGCGATGACTGCGGCGGTTTCCAGAGGTCTAAATAGAGGAGGGGTTGGCGCATGCGAAAGGAAGGGGGAGGGGAGAGAGGGGGAGCGGGTCGGAGCTGGGGTGGGTTATCGTCGATCGGCGACGCATGAAGGCGGGTTAGGGTTTGGCGAAATTTTCCTTCTTTTTGAATTCGATTTTAGTCAACGGGGTAAAGGGGAGAGAGATGAAGGATGGATTATATATTATATTATATTTAATTAATTAATTAATCCCCTAAAGCAACCTTTGCTTTCGAACTCAAAATTGAACCCACCGACTGTCGTCCCTAACGTATTACCCCTATTCTGAACGCAATGAGATATGTTTCGTAACCCAATTCGATCGGTTCGATCCGTTTCCATTTAAATTAGCATTTAAATCCTTATATTGAACTTTAAACGTACATTTCAATTTATCGGGGTCACATACGGACCCCAAAAATTCCAGAAAAATTCTTTCTAGGTTTGTATTGACGATACAGTCCCAACAAAACTAACTTCGTCGAATTCTGAGACCATTTGAAAAATGGTCATTTTCTAGTCGATTAAATTCAACTGAAATGGTCAAAACACGTTTAACTTCACCACGCTCACATATTGATTCAGAAAATTACGAATTTCGGAATCTAGCAATAACTTGACATCCTGGGTCCAATAAAAGTGGTTTCGTCAGAAACAGAGGTCATGTGCAAAATTTCAATTTTTTAGGGCTAGAATTCCATAGCGACTATTCTGAATCTTCAACTGGACATAACTTTTTATTCCCGCTATGTAATTTCAATTTTTCGGATTCGTTGGAAAGATATTCTCAAATAGATTCAAATATTTTTGGTTTCACAAAAATCTAGTTTATTTTGAATCCTGTAGATTCATTTGAAATTTGAAATCGAATTTTCGAACAACCGCGCCATTTTCAATTCCTTTTATAATTAAAATAAATTATTTATATTCTAACGTCAATTCAAATAAATAAATACGTTCTAATTCTATTCAGAATAAATTTCTCGTCGTTATTATTTAAAATAATTCATTTTAAATATTCAAAATTCACTAAAATTGCCAAAATACAAATTTTAAATTGGCTCGGATTTCCGGGTTATTACAATCTCCCCCACTTAAAACTTTTCATCCTTGAAAAGGAATGAAGCTGAAAGTTGTTTAACAAATCAACTCAACTTTCATTATTTTCATTATGGCCTAAGTTCTTCAACTTTTCAGTTTCTAAGAACTTTTCAAATTTTTAAAAATTTGGAAAACACCTTAAATTTTCGAAAAATTTCGCCATAACCTTCCCTGCACCGGGAGCTTCGGGATATTTCAAATAGCCTCCTATGGCCCTCACCAATCCAAAAAGAAAAAGAAATAGCCAAACGAATAGACAATCGGCTCATAAAATCATCAAAATCCCAAGAAATACAATAAACATGTACCTATTTTCGGGCAAACAATTTTATTCCTCTTCTCTAGCCTCTTTGCAATGACCTGTTCAATGTAAGTACATGTATATGCATGGAAATGCGACTAATTTTCAATACAACTCACTATTTGATACAATTTGGTTAAATGGTTCAAATTTTAGTTAATGAACCAATAATCAAACAACACAATCAGCAATCAATTTGTTGATTATCATTTCAAACTCATAACTTTGATATGTAGTTAAAAATCACATTTTTGATGCCAAGTCACAACAATATATTCTAACTATATTTTGGTTCTCACACCAGTCTAACGGAAATATATAGAGATCCCACTTTCGAAACTCCGAACATAAATCCACTAATGATGCAGCTGCTATCATCGGTGTCATCTCCGGGCGACTAGAGTGTGAATCTATATCCACCCAATATATTAAAACTTCGAATACCCGCGGATCAGATGTATATGCAAAATTTTATATATTGGATTGCCCAAATTCAATACAAATAAATATTCAAATATGTTGAATAAGGTTTAAATTTTCAAAACAAAATTCGTTTTCATTTTAAAAATATACTCTTCACACTTGTTCTAGGATACTACTGATCCCATCTCTAACGAGTCATTCCCATTGGATATTACTAACCCAATTTCTGATGAATTCTTTCGTTTGGTTCTAATGTGTCTTGTTCTCGAGCTCTATAAACCAAAGCTCCGATACCAAGCTAACACGACCCGAACTTCCCCGGTAAGGAAAGTCCGGATTGAGTTGAGAACAACACACATCGGAATGCAAACAGAAGAACATTTCATTGCTATACTACAACAATTCCATCACAATACAAGAATATTACAGAGTATGAATAAATATTACACAGAAAATATCAGATATTTAAATTACATTACATAGCAGCGTAAAATAATACAAAACACAACTGAAAGAGATATACGGATACAGAGCTTTACAGATATCGTCCAGTTGTAAATCAACATCCTGTGAATAGAAATCTGCAAAACCAAAACTACTAGCTGCCCATGCGGAAAATAGGGGCACCTAGAGTATAGGTTAAAAAATAAACTCCAGGTCAGTCACGTGACTGGTGTGAGAACTAAAACAGTTATTAATCTTTACTTTAAATCAGAATATCAAGGGACCGCGCCGTATAACACATAATGGGTTTCCTCCCAAGAATACTAGTGCATATAATAAAACAACGCAATGCTTTTTGAAAAAATGAAGCAATTATAAGACCCAGGTCCTATCACACAATGCAACACAACCGGAGGATAGGGTTTTCCCTTATAATAGCCAAACATGCTTGGTACGTTTAAAACAAATCATTTGATACTATATAAGTGCATAGAGTATAAAACAACTTCAAATCATAAGTACGAATCATAGACGACATAAGTGCCCCATACCACTATGTCGCCATATATATGATTACAACTAAAACCGAAATGTCTCGTATTGGAAATTGGATTTCCATCTGTGAACCGAGGCTAGGTATCGTCTTCAATGGCTTCGAGACTCTTTAGCTCGAGCCTCAGTGTCAGAGCACATCGACCCTTGGATCGGCAGGGCCGGTCCACAGATGTGGATTAAAATGCCTGAACACTGCGTTTCCTCGCCCTTTGAGGCGTAAATGAGCCAAATGACTCCATCAGCTCCACATTGTCACCGATATATCCGAGGTGCCTCGCAAACCAACAACCACACAGGTGAAAATAATATAAATGTCAGGGCTGGAAGGTCACTGACACCACCCAAGCTAGAAGGAAACGCATGCCCTCCCTGATGTCCTCTCCCGTTTCTGGTTCACAACCGGGGTGTGAGGCTCACGAATCAACGTTACACAAAGCTACGCCACACAGGCGGTGCTTTGATCATCAACCACAAGACTTTTCTTTTCAACAGAAGCCTTGATCAATTGCCACTTAGGCATGCCACATAGGCAATTTACTCCATGCGACTGATGTCCTTCGATATACAACCCCTGAGCTCGTACGTCTCAGAGAAGGGTGTTAAGCAAGTGAATAAATTCTCCGCCACCAAAAAGATGTATATTTAATAAAGATCAATCAACACATAATAAATTCAAATGTCAGACACACAATCCATTTACAAGTTCATTCTGGGTCTGAACGAAATAGGAGGCACCTTGTACCTCGCATGTCCATCGATCTCCAAGTACATCTGGATGATCACCATCCGATTCCCTCCTCTTGGGTGTACAACCCAATCAAGATCATTAGTAATCACCTAAATGATGTGAAGACCTCCGTTCTTCGGCCACCGTCTTCATCCTTGACACATCATCGAATCAGTTATTCAAAATGGGATAAACCCGGTCTTTCTGAATAACTCGCATATATAATAAACAAGTGTTACACAAAAAAACATACGCCTCATTCCAATTCAAAATATTCTTTTGTTCAAATATTCTTATACTTTGGGAAAGGTTCCCATTAATTTTATCAAAGATAAATTCTTTATATTTATTCTTTAATCTTCCTTTGAATATCAATTCAAACCAAATTATGGTTTATCCAAACTAGTCGGGATTAACGAACCTTACCGAAGTAATCATTTATTTTAATTTCAAATCCCAACCTATTCCTCCCATAAATGTAAAACTGGTAATACTTCATATCCAACACCACGGTGTCATCGGTAAATTCAATTACCATTTCACATTCAAATCTAATTAAAGATTTAACTATCTCCTGGAGCAAAACTGGTGATACTCCATTCTCGATCATTTCAATCTAATTAAATATTCATTAAAACTCCAATAAGTTCTAATCTTCCCAAAAATCATTATCCTATCTTTAATTGGGTTAAAGAACCAATGTCATTTAAAACACAGTTCACGATAAACCCAAAATCGATTCAAATTCAATTCCAATTAAATATCATTTAATTGGTATACTTCATTAAATCTAATTAAAAAATTTATCTTTTTCTCAACTGGGTTTAAGAACAGTGTTAACAAGACACCATTCACGACAGACCCAAATACCATTTGATATTAAATACAAGGCTCTGAATAGAAAATATATCGTCTTATATTCAATATCAAATTCTACGACCAACAAATATCGTATTGCAAATAACGATATAAATATATCTTTCAAATTTCCATAACAATATTTGTATAATCACGAAATCAAACATCGAAATATTCCAACAACAATTTCGATTCAAATCCATTTCCACTTTATATATATTGGGAATTCTGGTTATTTTCAAAACCATTTGAAATCCGCTTTATTTATTTTAAAAATAATTGGGATTATAATTAAAGTTCAAAACTAGTTCATTTCGATAAAAAACAATTTGTATCTTTTCAAATATGAAATTTTTCATCCCAATTCTTTCCAAATCATTTCTTATGGTTTTACCCAAATTATTACTATTTTTAATAATTTTATCAAGGCCCATACGTCGATTTCCATCAACGGCCCTCGAACTGCACTTACAGCGACGTTTTCCAAATTTTGTTTGGACATAATTCCAAATTCAACTGTTATATTTCAAATTTCTAATATTCGTTAGCAAGCTCTTTTCGATATGAACCCAACGGTTCCGGTTTTACGAGAATTCGAAGGTCGGATCTCCTGTAATATCCGTTCGAAGTCAGTGCTTGAAATTCGCGAACTACAGCAACGCAGCGCATTCTATTCAGGCCATTATATTATATATATAATATATACAATATATACTTCGTCGATTGCCTTTTAAAACTTATTTTATGAATCGTTTTAAATTTGTTTTCAAAACGATTTCAACGTCCTATTCAATTTCTAATCAAAATTGAATATTCCATATCATCGATATATAAATGATAATATTTTCAAAATATTATATTTTGAAATCAATTCCTTTTCGATACTCATTATAAAAATGAATAAAATCGATATAAATATCGTTCACGTCAAAATGGCGTCAATCTAATCAACACGGCTTTATATATTTCAATAACTTCATTATTCTATTCAACAAATGAATATATATTTTATTTATCACATGAATATTTATATTTTATTCAACACATGAATATTTATTTTATTCAACACATGAATTTTCTTTCTATTCAACACATGAATTTTTATTCTATTTAACACAAGAATTTTTATTCTATTCAACACATGAATCTTTCTCTTCTAATATTC
Source organism: Allium sativum (assembly GCA_030737875.1). Taxonomy (NCBI): domain Eukaryota; kingdom Viridiplantae; phylum Streptophyta; class Magnoliopsida; order Asparagales; family Amaryllidaceae; genus Allium; species Allium sativum. The sequence continues at coordinate 1,026,743,873 of CM060924.1, forward strand.
CTACATTCCATATTGGAATGAGGCCCAATCTATTACCATATAACATTAGTTATATGGATTCCCTGCAACACACGTATATAATAGCAACGATAAATCATCAACCATCATCCAGAGTGCACTACATAACTGCATAAGCACTAAATATAAATAATTAACGCTTACGCAGTCTATCAACCCATCGATTGACATACAACTAAACAATTGGGATTAGTGTACGTCAAATATCATCCCAATACCCGTGTGGGGTTTCAAAACAACAAACACACTTTTTATTTGTTCAGTTGGGCGATGTGTAAAATTTATCGTCCCAATCAATATCGGTCAAATCAGTGTATATAAACAAATCGTCCGGTTTGTTTATAAATTTTTATTTTATATACACATTAAAAATTACATTTTTTAGTATAAAATATTTATTCAATCCACTACACACAATCATTTTTCACAACACATCAATCTAACAAACAAGCCATCCATGGTCTGTAGACGACGGATGTCTGGTCCTGCTAAGAACCGTCTGCATCCTAGTATATGTTTTAACTAGAAAGCAAATTTAAAAGTGAGAAGTTCTCACCAAGAGCTAAACCAAATGCCACGACTCTTCGTAAGTAGAAAATCTTCGCTATGCTCGCCTTTTGTCACTTTCGTTGCCCGTATTCACTACATATATAAAAATCACATTTTTATATTGTTGCTATGTATATAAAAATCACATTTTTATATTGCTACTTTATAGATAAAAATTCTATTTTTATACTGGTGTTCATATAATAAAAATTGAATTTTTATTTCGCTATCCTCATCATAAAAATCATAATTTTATAATAAATAAAAATTATATCTTTCATGTGAGTAAAGATCATATTTTTCATTTGCTACATATATAAAAATTATATTTTTATTATGCATACATATATATATAATTTAAATCTTTGTCTAAATTAAAAACCAAAGCTTTTCAAAATTAAAAATGAAAGCTTTTACATTGCTATTCGTATATAAAAACAAATTGAAAATAAATTTAATAAAAAGGTCACCGTTCATCTCGTGGCTGAATTCGCTAGACGGGTGGCGTCGCTATCGAAGCGGATGCCGGAGCGGATCTCAGGTCGGAGGTTGCGAAACCATCGAAGCGAAGACCGGAGCAGATTTTTGAAGGGTTTGGAGGCTTGGCCTTTGACTGAACAGCGGTGGAGAGGTAAGAGGAGGGGCGTCGATCTCAGGGGGTGGTGGCGCTGGTCGACTAGGGCGTGGGGTCTCAGGCGCTGACTGCGGCGGTTTCCAGAGGTCGAGATGGAGGAGGGGTTAGCGCACGCGAAAGTAAGGGGGAGGGGAGAGAGGGGGAGCGGATCGGAGCTGGGGTGCGTTGCCGTCGATCGGCGACGCCTGGAGGCGGGTTAGGGTTCGGCGATTTTTTTTCTTTTTGAATTCGATTTTAGCCAACGGGGTAAAGGGGAGAGAGCTGAAGGATGGATTATAATTATTATATTATAATTAATTAATTAATTAATCCCCCTAAAGCAACATTTGCTTTCAAACTCAGGATCGAACCCACCGACTGTCGTCCCTAGCGTATCCCCCCTATTTTGAACACAATGGGATATGTTTCATAACTCAATTCGATCGTTTCGATCAGTTTCCATTTAAATTAACATTTAAATCCTTATATTAAACTTTAAACATACATTCCGATTTACCGGGGTCACATACGGACCCTAAAAATTCCAGAATTTTTTTCTAGCTTCATATTTACAATACGGTCCCAAAAAAACAAATTTCGTCGAATTCTGAGACAGTTTGAAAAATGACCATTTTCCAGTCGATTAAATTCAACTAAAATGCTCAAGACACGTTTAACTTCACCACGCTCACATATTGATTCTGAAAATTACAAATTTTGGAATCTAGCAATAACTTGACATCCTGGGTCCAACAAAAGTGGTTTCGTCGGAAACAGAGGTCGTTTGCAAAATTTCCATTTTTAAGGGCCAGAATTCCATAGCGACTATTCTGAATCTTCAACTGGACATAACTTTTTATTCCCGCTATGAAATTTCAATTTTTCGGATTCATTGGAAAGATATTCTCAAATAGATTCAAATATTTTTGGTTTCGCTAAATCCGGTTTATTTTGAATCCTGTACATTCATTTGAAATTTGAAATCGAATTTTCGAACTACCGCGCCATTTTCAATTCCTTTTATAATTAAAATAAATTATTTATATTCTAACGTCGATTCTAATAAATATATACGTTCTAATTCTATTCAGAATAAATTTCTCGTCATTATTATTTAAAATAATTCATTTTAATATTCAAAATTCACTAAAATTGCCAAAATAAAAATTTTAAATTGGCTCGGATTTCCGGGTTATTACATTTCCTATACCCCTGGCAAAGGCAATGTAGTAGAAGACGCCTTGAGTAGAAAGAAGCTGAACTTAAGTCCTCTTTTAGTAGAAAGGCTAAGCTTGGAGTACAAGCAAGCGTTAAATTTAGACCCTCCTCTGAAATTGTACCTGGTCTGTTAGGATCGCTAAAGATGCGGCCTACTCTTTCGGACTTAATTAGAACCGCGCAATGGGAAGACCCTCAGCTAGTTGATGTGATGGACAAGCTAGTTAGGGGTGAGACTTCTAGTCACCTCAATAGATACTCCATCGATGATAAGGATTGGTTGAGACGGGATGGAAGACTATGCGTCCCACAAGCAAGGGATTTGGTGAAGACGGTTCTCGAAGAAGCACACCATTCTAAGGTGACCATACACCCAGGCGGAGACAAGATGTATAAAGACATAAAAAGAGTTTTCTTTTGGAATGGCATGAAGAGGGATGTAGATGAGTTCGTCGCTAAGTCCTTGATATGCCAGTAAGTCAAAGCGGAGCAGAAGAAGCCTACTGGTCTGCTCCATCCTCTAGAGGTCCCATAGTGGAAATGGGATAGCATTTCGATGGACTTTGTTGATGGGTTGACTAGGTCAAGAAGGGGCAATACCAATATTTGGGTAATAGTGGACATGCTCACTAAAAGCGCTCACTTTATACCTGTTAAGATTAGAAGGTCTGCCTCGTCCCTAGCATCCACTTATCTTAAAGAGATGGTTCGACTCCATGGGATACCCCCTAGCATAGTGAGTGATCGAGATCCTATCTTTACGAGCAAATTTTGGAAGAGTTTGCAGGAGGCTATAGGCACACAATTATGCTTAAGCATGGCCTATCACCCCCAAACCAATGGTCATACGAAAAGGGTGAACAGAGTATTGGAAGACATCTTGAGATTGTGCATTCTCGACATTGGAGGAACATGGGAGGATCATTATCCTTTGGTGGAATTCTCTTACAACAATATCTACCAAGCCACCATAGGCATGGCACCCTTTGAGGCTTTATATGGAAGACCAGGTCGATCACTGTAATGACCCGTATTCTACACATCATAGGATTGTAGAATATTTAATTCTTTCCCATATGAAGTTGTATGGTCATGTAACTTTGGGAAACATCTATTAGAGTCATTTCCTATGCTTATGATTTTTGCCGATTTTTAAATGACCATTTTGCCCCTAGTTGGTACTGTTTTGGCCATAACTTTTGATTGGAAAGAAATTTTGACCTGAAACCACTATGATTTGATTCGTTTGATGGTTTACCTTTCCGTAGAGTGGTCACAATAGCCAAACGGACTTACCATTTGGGAGATATGGCTGAAACAAGGTTTGGAGGGTGAAAAACTGCTTAACCGGGCCAAATCGGGTGATTAGTGAGTAGGCCCATAACCCATTTCGGGATTAGGGTTATGGGGAGGCTGAAATGAGATAGAGGATCATTCCATTTCAGTTTTCTAACCTCCACTTATCAACAAGGAACCCTAAAAATGGCCTCCAACCTCTAAATCACCTCCAAATCACCTTTTGGTCAAGGATTTGGCTTAGCAACCCCTAATCAAGGAAGATCTACACCAAATCAACATAGGAGCTGCTGTTTAGCATAGAGATTCACATCAAATCAGAGAATTATTTCAGATCTTAGTTTATTTGTGGCTAAGGTGAGTGATTTGCTTAGTTTTACACTAATTATGGCTAGTTAAGGGTAATTAGTGTTAATTAGCGAATTTAAGCATGATAAAATTCAGGGAAAATGTTCATAAATTCTTAAATGATGTTTTAGACCTCTGATATGAATTTGGGTTAATTTGGTTAAGTTTTGCTAATTATATCATAAGTTTCACCTAAACATGCTTAAGGGAAATTAGGGGGTTTTGGCTATGTTCGATCCATTTTAACCCATCATAGTGTTGTTTTGGTGGTTGAGGTCACTTCTACTTGTTGCTATGACTGTATGGTATGTTTTGTGATTGATTAGAATAGTTAGAATGGTCGAAAACGCCGTCGAATGGCGTAAACTGCTCGCTGGAAGAACTGCAGGAAATCAGCCCGAAGCGGACCGGATCGGTGGAAGCAAAGGCGATCCGAACCGATGGCGCGACCCGATCCGCCGATGCTTGAAGACCACGATCCGATGATGTGATTCGATCCGAGCCCTCCATCACGATTCACCTTCACGATCCGCTAGCAGCTCTGATCGCTAGAAGGAAGCATGACCCGATCCGATAGGGGCCCCACGAACTGATGAAGCACGACCCGATCCGAAGGAGCTTGTCACGAACCGATCCGTGGCGATGGACTTGGAGACCCCGACCCAATCCGCTGAGGGGTACTCGAACCGATCCGATGGAGCTGGAGGACCACGAGTTGATGGTGCGGCCCGATCCGAATGAAGGAACTCGACTCGAACCAGTATGGTGACTGCGAACCGAACCAGGAGGCTATGAACTGAATGAAGACCGATCCGGAGGATGGTGACTAAAACCTGAGATGCAAAGTTAGTCCAAATGGAAGTTAGAGCTCAGGATCCCAGACCCAGTTGGGAAACAATGAGTTCACTTCATGGTTGGACTTTGCTGCGGGACGTGTGCTAAGAAGTTATCGACGTTCATAACTTCGATTCACCACTGAAAATGGATGATGGGCTACTTATCAGTGCAGTAGGGTCATTATGACCTGAGGGGCAAGGTGATGGTAGCAAGACTACGTTATCAGTGCAGTAGGGTCATTATGACCTGAGGGGCAAGGTGATGCGTAGTAAGACTATGAGCCAGTGCAGTGGGGTTCTTGTGACTCCATGGGGCAGAGTGGACATAGTAAGGATTAGTAAGGCTATGAATCAGTGCAGTGGGTTCTTGTGACTCCATGGGGCAAAGTGGACATAGCGAAGGATTTGTGGCTACGTTATCAGTGCAGTGAAGCCATTTATGACTTCATGGGGCAAAGTGATCGTAGCAAGGAATGTTGGATGATCGAAGTGGTGAATATTGTACGCTTTACGCACTAAGTGAGAGATGTGAGGATGGATGCTATGCTTGATTGTTTGCCATCATTATGACATGCACACCTCCCCCACCTCCGTATCTTTGCACCGTTTGATATGGTACCTTAGAGTGTTGTACAGTATGTAGTGCTAACTCTATGGTTGCAGCTCCAGGTTCAGGTATGTTTTAGTCTACCTGTTATTGTTCACTTTAGATGCTTATCGCTCATACCAGGCTTTATGTCTGACCTAGAGTTTTATGTCTCCTCTTATTACTCTGGGTGCTCACATGAGCAGACTAGAGACAGGTTAGCTGGTGGTGCGCGAGTAGCTTGTTCGGAGGCGGGCAGGGGGCTTCCACGTATGATATGTATATATACACATTCTCCCTGTGTCGTTGGTGGTCGCTACTTGGGCATTAGTAGTGAACCTCCTTTATCTTACTTTTGCTTTGAGACAGTTTGAAAGTTGTAATAAGCTATATTTTGGATTTCCGCTGCTATGATGTTTAGTTCTGATTTTCAGCTTATGCACTATCCCTCCTGTTTTATGTCAAGTATGTTATTATTATATTTTATTCTATGCGCTGTGAGACATTCTACAGGTTCTTTGTATGTTCATTTCCTTCTTCTTTTTCCTTCTGACGACCCGTTCCGTGCTAACTGGACATGTGTACAGCGCACTTTTGGAGTAAATGTCGGTTGGTGCGGGGCGGGCCGTCACACTTGGTATCAGAGCTCTAGGTTGCGTAGTTAACCTAGGGAAAGACACCAGGGAGAGATAGCACGTATATGAGAGCGCGTATTTGTGATTACTTTGGTTTTCAAAAACTATATATATATATATACTATTAGTAGTATAAGAATGAAGTCGCACATGCACACCCCCACCTCCGTATCTTTACACCGTTTGATATGGCACCTTAGAGTGTTGTACAGTATGTAGTGCTAACTCTTTGGTTGCAGGTTCAGGTATGTTTTAGTCTTCCTGTTATTGTTCTGTTTAGATGCTTATCGCTCATACCAGGCTTTATGTCTGACCTAGAGTTTTATGTCTCCTCTTATTACTCTGGGTGCTCACACGAGCAGACTAGAGACAGGTTAGCTGGTGATGCGCGAGTAGCTGATTCGGAGGCGGGCATGAGGCTTCCACGTATGATATATAAATATTCTCCCTGTGTCGTTAGTGGTCGCTACTTGGGCATTAGTAGTGTACCTCCTTTACCTAGCTTTTGCTTTGAGACAGTCGAAAAGTTGTAATAATGTTTAACTTTGGATCATAAGCTGTACTTACATTTTCCGCTGCTATGTTAGTTGTTTCCGCTTATGCACTGTCTCACCTGTTTTATGTCTAATATGTTATTATTATATTTTCTCCTATGCGCTGTGAGACATTCTACAGGTTCTTTGTATGTTCATTTCTTTCTTCCTTTTTCCTTCTGATGACCCGTTTCGTGCTAACTGGACATGTGTACAGCTCACCTTTGGAGTAAATGTCGGTTGGTGCGGGGCGGGCCGTCACACTTGGTATCAGAGCTCTAGGTTGCGTAGTTAACCTAGGGAAAGACACTAGGGAGAGATAGTACATACATGAGACACTTATTTGTGATTACTTTGGTTTTCAAAAGCTGTATAAATATACTATTAGTAGTATAAGAATGAAGTCGCATTGCACTAGCACCACTATGGGGTCGTTAATCATTTCCCTTTTTCAGATTGACGATGAGTCGAGACACGAGGGGTGCTGGTAGAGGGACCAACCATGGGAATGCTGCTGACATAAGGGCGATGTTTACTGACCTCATGAGAGATATGCTCAGGGAAATGCAAGGGGCAGTTCCCAATCCCGGAGTTGGTGTTGGCCCAGTAGTGCAGGCGCCTAGGGTCGATTTCGCCAAGTTGTGCAAAGATTACACTAATCTTGGTGGAAAGTCGTTCCGTGGGACGGAGTCTGTAACACCCCACCTCCGCTATGGTCACTCACAAAAGGGAATGCACTAGTTTTGGAGGGGTATTATCGAGATAACATCACAGAATTATCACAAGATAGAACATTAATAAAAAAAAATTAAGTAAACAGCGGAAGAATTTATGAGCAAAACAGAACTTCATTTTATTCCAAAATAAACCATGTCTCTTACAAACATTTCAAATAACTTCATTACAACTGTCTTGTAATAATAGCCAAAGAAGCAATAACTTAAAAACAGAAAAACAGCTTATTCCCCAAGTGCAGTAAAAAGAAGCAGCCATAGCAAACCGTACATGCTGAGCCAAAGCAAGTGATATCCAAGCTAAGAGCTAGTGTTTCCTCCCTGAGAACCTGGGGGTTGGGGGGACGAAAGAAAAAGAGGCGAAAGGAAAAGGGTCAGTCATAAAGACTGAGTAAGTCCTAGTGACTTTCAGTGTAAAACCGGTTAAAACGACCTGTCATGTATGAACTGGAACTAAACTTAAGAATGGTGTTAAGGTGGACAAGATAGACTAAGGTGATCAGGATAAGTCAAGACAAGTCAAGTAAAGCATCACATGTTCGAGATCCGTTGCATCGTCTTTAATAGTATACTAAGCCCATGTCACAAGTTAATCACGAAATAAATCCCACGGCCCAATATCATGAAATGACCCTGAAACGAGGTCTGACCCAAGTACGGGGTCCTACTGAGCGATTATCTAGTCGATCGGCTCCCTACAAGTTCTAGCTCGTCAAGTGTCTGTGTTATACGGCTAATCACGAATGTAGTCACCTGTGCTGGGTCCACCTTCGGGTATATCAGCCCTAGGGTGTCAACCCCTGACACGATTCAAGATGCACAGATAAATCTACGGATACCCAGTGCCTGCCCCGGAATACGTGCACGACCGTAGTCCACCGAACCTACACTGGCATACCCCACTGCTGTCGTTCACCTCTTACAATCAGCCCTGTAATCGTGCCCCACCCGGCCTAGCCTCAGGGTACCTTGATACATCTAGAGGGTTACTGCTGAAAAGGGTCGTGTCTAGGGTTTCGCCTAACAGATTAGGTCATGTAATTCGTGACCTAACCCGCCTAACTGATTAAGTCATGTAATTCATGACTTAATCTTTTTCCAGTCTAGTCGTGTCAAGATGGTTAAGTATGTCATTTAAATTCGTGACTTAACCCGCCTATGTGTCATGTCAAGTTGGCTAAGTGTTGTCATTTCAAGTTCATGACTTAGCCCTACAAATCGTGTTCAAGTTGGTTAAGTTATCTTTTCATGTTCATGACTTAACCCTAATTGGCATTAATTGATTCGTTAATGGACCGAACCACTCACATTGGATCCTATTGTTCGTAGCCACTGGATTTGCCGGGCGGTTCCGGGCAGGTTTACGCTACGAACTCAACCCAACCTCGGGTTTCAAACGCGATGTGACCAACTACCTACATTGGATCCTATTGTTTGTAGCAACTGGATTTGCCGGGCGGTTCCGGGCAGGTTTACACTACAAACTCAACCCAACCTCGAGTTAACCACTTTCTTGTTTTCTAAAGTCATGCCCATGTTCTTATCAGATTCGTGCTATTTTCATAGCATGTTCATATGTCAATTTCGTGCCCAACTAAGGCATGTTTCAAGTCAAGTTATGGTATGTTCAGGTCCAGTTTTCGTGCCATATTTCATGTTCTACTTATGCCAAATTTCACGGTTTATGATTATAATCAATTCAAGTTTTTCCTATTCTACCCAATCGTATCCCCAACGTATATAAACGTACTTCGTTCGCAAGCATAAACAATTCAAGAGATAAAGGGGAATAACACCAAACATGTGATAGGCATATGTGACAATTCCAACATCACTTGCATAATAAACAGGCTATAACATATCACATGGTTTCAGTACTAACATGATGATAACTTGGCATAATAATGGTTCCAACTTGGTTTAACATGATGATTTCAACTTTATATCATAGGCATATTAATCCATGCGGGAATAGTAATCATTTTATTACAAACAAGAAATATTAAAGGCATGGTAATTCTAATAGGCATAGAGGATTCCAATTTAGTATTTTTAACATAATGATTCTCATCTAGCATCATAATGATTCCAACTTTTCGTCTTGACCTAGCAATTCCCAATTTTTCATTAGCATGATAGGTATATTAACATCACACGCATAGTTTCATTAATATCATAGACATGGTTTAATTAGCATCATAGGCATGGCTTAATCAACATAAAGATTTCAATAAACATAGTGATTCCATTGACATGTATTATTCCAACTTGCCATACAATTAAGCCCAAGTGATTCATAACAACATCAACATCATGATAAGTTTAACTTGCAACATTAACATAGCAATATTCCCAAATTTTGATTCAAAGTTAAACAATATAAACATGGGTTAATAATAGTTCTTAAATCCGGTTTCAATTCATAGCATGTCCATGTTATTTTAGCATTTTTGCCTAAAAAGTGACATAGAACTTACAATATGAAGCAAGCAATCCAAATCAAAACTTTAAATCAAATAGCCCCAAATCCGTTGTCTAAAGCGTCGTAGTTGTTGTAGCTTCTAGTTGTAGCCTTCAAGAATCATCCTTCGTCTTCTTTAATTTTGTTCTTTGTATTTTTAATTTAGAGTTCTATGTTTAATGGCGGCTGCATGAGTGCTAAAATGAAATAGTATGATTTAGGCTAGGTCTTAGGGTCTTTTTATAGTTGTAGGAAACTCATTTAGGCCATTAGATCAACCCCAGAGTCAATCTGGACCATCAAAACACATACCGGGCTTCAAAAATGGGTTTTGGGCCAAACCAGGCCGACCAGGTCGACCTGTAGGGGGGGTCGACTCTAGGGTCGACCTGGCCTGGGGAGGTCGACTCTAGGGTCGACTCGGTTCTGTCTGCCAGAAAGTCTACTGAAACTTGTTTTGGCCATATCTTGGTCATACAGACTCCGATTTTTGAAAACTCGGACTCTATTTCGCGTATTTTTTCAAGAGGAACACAATGGTGAAGCCCATTTTACCTAATTCCTGATTCTTAAATTAATTATCCTTATTTTACTATCTTTTCCGTTACACACACACCGTTACCGAACTAATTTTTCTTCTCTTCCAAATATTAATTAATTCTTCTTATGCATCACCATTATTTACCTATCTAAACATATTTTTATATATTTTATTTCATTTTTAATCATACCTTGATTTCTTGTTTTCACATGTTGTTAAAATTCGGGTTGTTACATTCTCCCCTCCTTAAAGGATTTCGTCCCCGAAATCTTCAAGTTAAGAAGAATGTGTCCTACCATCCATCATCCATCTACTCAAAACATCATCCACAAGAAACCATGGTCCTTAAAAGACTTCTAATGTTTTAAGAACACATGCAAAGAGTGTGTGTATATGTTCCTTATCTAATGCTAATGATCAGGCCTGATTGATTTTCTAAATGCAAAATACGTATAGTGAAATGAATCCAATATGTATGCAAAATTTTCCTATTATAATTCATAATTTCTACATGAGTGCACAAACATTCAATCATATGCAACAACCAAATGATAGCACAACCAAGTTTCCAAAATAAACACTCATGCATATGCAAGTATGAAACTGTGATTGAGCCGATCTAGTGCCTAATGTGTATTCATGCATCCACGAGCAACCACTTGCGACCACTTGCAACCATTTTGCTATCATAACATGTTTCAATTACATTTTACATCCAAAAAGATTCTACCTATGGTTCTCAAGATAGGATCGAGGAGATAATAAGATAAAACAAAGCATCTAGAAAAAGAAGTTAAAGATGTACCCCCAGAAGGTCCGGTCTGCTTCTTAGGGCAGTCCTTGCTGATGTGTCCAGTCTCCCCACAATGAAAACATTCACCTGGCTTTCTCTTCCTCTTTCTACAATCCTTGACTATGTGCCCTTCCGTACCACAGAAATTGCATTTCCTTTTATCACGTGAGTTGTCGTTCTTGCCTCCTTTCTCGGAGTCTACCTTCTTATTCTGAGAATCGTTGGGCTTGACCTCTTTCTTGCCCTTCTTATCTTCCTCATACAGTAGGGCCATATCCACCAAGCTTTCAAAGGTCGCCCCCATGGGCACATGATTCATGGCCAAACCATGTAGTGGCTCGTTCAAGCCTCATGCAAAACGTAGCGCCTTTTTCTGAGGAGTGTTGACTAACTCCAATCCGAAGCGAGCAAGCTGATTGAAATGGTTCACGTATTCTTTAACTGTCATATTTCGTTGTTTAAGGGCCAGAAACCGTTCCATTTGGAGACTCTCCTCTACCGATGACAAGAACTTAAGCCCAAATCTCCCTCTAAAGTCCGCCCAAGTCTCAATGGGCCTAGTAGCGTTGGTGACTTCCCACCAATAAGAAGCTTCCTCTTTCATGAGCCACGCCGCCAACTGTACTTTCCTATTGTCCTCTACCTCAAAGATAACAAACAAGTCTTCAGTTTCCTTCAACCAATTCCGTGCCTCAACAAAAGTATCACTTCCTAGGAAATCCTTTCCGCCCATGGCCTTAAAGTCCTTGCATATCTTTGAAAAAGCGGTTTCTCGCGGAGGTTGAGGAGGATGAGGAGGAGGATTGGCTGGGCCTGCCACATTAGCCCGAGCCTCGAGGAAACGACGGAACCAAGTGGGTATATTGACACCCTCGGGAAGATTAAGATCGTCGGCCATGATAAGCTGAAAACGAAAAAGGAAAAGATTCAAACGAGGAAACAAAGATTGTGCTAATGGCTTTTTGGGGAATAGCCTTTTAAAATAAACCAACTTTTCTTGAAAAGTGCTTCTTTGTAAATGGTTTTGAAAAAAAAATAAAAAAAAATTCAAAAGGTTTTCAAAACTTTTGCCCAGTCTTGGTAACCTTCTGCTCCGATACCAAATGTAACACCGCACCTCCGCTAGGGTCACTCACAAAAGGGAATGCACTAGTTTTGGAGGGGTATTATCGAGATAACATCACAGAATTATCACAAGATAGAACATTAATAAAAAAAATTAAGTAAACAGCGGAAGAATTTATGAGCAAAACAGAACTTCATTTTATTCCAAAATAAACCATATCTCTTACAAACATTTCAAATAACTTCATTACAACTGTCTTTTAATAATAGCCAAAGAAGCAATAACTTAAAAACAGAAAAACAGCTTATTCCCCAAGTGCAGTAAAAAGAAGCAGCCATAGCAAACCGTACATGCTGAGCCAAAGCAAGTGATATCCAAGCTAAGAGCTAGTGTTTCCTCCCTGAGAACCTTGGGGGGGGGGGGAAACGAAAGAAAAAGAGGCGAAAGGAAAAGGGTCAGTCATAAAGACTGAGTAAGTCCTAGTGACTTTCAGTGTAAAAACGGTTAAAACGACCTGTCATGTACGAACTGGTACTAAACTTAAGAATGGTGTTGAGGTGGACAAGATAAACTAAGGTGATCAGGATAAGTCAAGACAAGTCAAGTAAAGCATCACATGTTCGAGATCCTTTGCATCGACTTTACTAGTATACTAAGCCCGTGTCACAAGTTAATCACGAAATAAATCCCACGGCCCAATATCATGAAATGACCCTGAAACGGGGTCTGACCCAAGTACGGGGTCCTACGGAGCGATTATCTAGTCGATCGGCTCCCTACAAGTTCGAGCTCGTCAAGTGTCCGTGTCATACGGCTAATCACGAATGTAGTCACCTGTGCTGGGTCCACCTTTGGGTGTATCAGCCCTAAGGTGTCAACCCCTGACACGAATCAAGATGCACAGATAAATCTACGGATACCCAGTGCCTTCCCCGGAATACGTGCACGACCGTAGTCCACCGAACCTACACTGGCATACCCCACTGCCTTCGTTCACCTCTTACAATCAGCCCAGTAATCGTGCCCCACCCGGCCTAGCCCCAAGGTACCTTGATACATCTAGAGGGTTACTGCTGAAAAGGGTCGTGTCTAGGGTTTCGCCTAATAGATTAGGTCATGTAATTCGTGACCTAACCCGCCTAACCGATTAAGTCATGTAATTCGTGACTTAATCTTTTTCCAGTCTAGTCGTGTTAAGATGGTTAAGTATGTCATTTAAATTCGTTACTTAACCCGCCTACGTGTCATGTCAAGTTGGCTAAGTGTTGTCGTTTCAATTTCATGACTTAGCCCTACAAATCGTGTTCAAGTTGGTTAAGTTGTCTTTTCATGTTCGTGACTTAATCCTAATTGGCATTAATTGATTCGTTAATGCACCGAACCACTCACATTGGATCCTATTGTTCGTAGCCACTGGATTTGCCGGGCGGTTCCGGGCAGGTTTACGCTACGAACTCAACCCAACCTCGGGTTTGAAGCGCGATGTGACCAACTACCCACATTGGATCCTATTATTTGTAGCAACTGGATTTGCCGGGCGGTTCCGGGCAGGTTTACACTACAAACTCAACCCAACCTCGAGTTGGCCACTTTCTTGTTTTCTAAATTCATGCCCATGTTCTTATCAGATTCGTGCTATTTTCATAGCATGTTCATATGTCAATTTCGTGCCCAACTAAGGCATGTTTCAAGTCAAGTTATGGCATGTTCAGGTCGAGTTTTCGTGCCATATTTCATGTTCTACTTATGCCAAATTTCAAGTTTATGATTATAATCAATTCAAGTTTTGCCTATTCTACCTAATCGTATCCCCAACGTATATAAACGTACTTCGTTCGCAAGCATAAACAATTCAAGAGATAAAGGGGAATAACACCAAACATGTGATAGGCATATGTGACAATTCCAACATCACTTGCATAATAAACAGGCTATAACATATCACATGGTTTCAATACTAACATGATGATAACTTGGCATAATAATGGTTCCAACTTGGTTTAACATGATGATTTCAACTTTATATCATAGGCATATTAATCCATGTGGGCATAATAATCATTTTATTACAAACATGAAACATTAAAGGCATGGTAATTCTAATAGGCATAGTGGATTCCAATTTAGTATTTTTAACATAATGATTCTCATCTAGCATCATAATGATTCCAACTTTTCATCATGACCTAGCAATTCTCAATTTGTCATTAGCATGATAGGTATATTAACATCACAGGCATAGTTTCATTAATATCATAGACATGGTTTAATTAGCATCATAGGCATGGCTTAATCAACTAAAAGATTTCAATAAACATAGTGATTCCGTGGACAGTATTATTCCAACTTGCCATACAATTAAGCCCAAGTGATTCATAACAACATCAACATCATGATAAGTTTAACTTGCAACATTAACATAGCAATATTCCCAAATTTTGATTCAAAGTTAAACAATATAAACATGGGTTAATAATAATTCTTTAATCCGGTTTCAATTCATAGCATGTCCATGTTATTTTAGCGTTTTTGCCTAAAAAGTGACATAGAACTTACAATATGAAGCAAGCAATCCAAATCAAAACTTTAAATCAAATAGCCCCAAATCCGTTGTCTAAAGCGTCGTTGTTGTTGTAGCTTCTAGTTGTAGCCTTCAAGAATCATCCTTCGTCTTCTTTAATTTTGTTCTTTGTATTTTTAATTTAGAGTTCTAGGTTTAATGGCGGCTGCATGAGTGCTAAAATGAAATAGTATGATTTAGGCTCGGTCTTAGTGTCTTTTTATAGTTGTAGGAAACTCATTTAGGCCATTAGATCAACCCCATAGTCAATCCGGACCATCAAAACACATACCGGGCTTCAAAAATGGGTTCTGGGCCAAACCAGGCCGACCATGTCGACCTGTAGGGGGGGTCGACTCTAGGGTCGACTCGGTTCTGTCTGCCAGAAAGTCTGCTGAAACTTGTTTTGGCCATATCTTGGTCATACGGACTCCGATTTTCGAAAACTCGGACTCTATTTCGCGTATTTTTTCGAGTGGAACGCAATGGTGAAGTCCATTTTACTAATTCCTGATTCTTAAAATAATTTTCATTATTTTACTATCTTTTCCGTTACACACACCGTTACCGAACTAATTTTTCTTCTCTTCCAAATATTAATTAATTCTTCTTATGCATCACCATTATTTACCTATCTAAACATATTTTTATATATTTTATTTCATTTTTAATTATACCTTGATTTCTTGTTTTCACATGTTGTTAAAATTCGGGTTGTTACAGAGTCGGTCACGGATGTTCAAGACTGGATGGATAGCTGTGACCGTATCTTTGATGACTTGGGTCTTGAGGATGCGATGAAGAGAAGGCTAGCGTCTCGTCAGCTGCAAGGCCGAGCGATGAATTGGTGGAATGCCATTAGAACAGCTACTCCAGAAGATCAGGTTACTTGGGATCAGTTCAAGGCTCGCTTTAGCGAGAAGTTTATTCCAGCTGCCCAGAAGTTATTGTTGTTCAAGAGGTTCTTGGAACTCAAGCAGAACGGAAGGGCAGTTTCTGATTATATTGCTGAGTTCGACACTTTGTCAAAGTATGGACTGTTTCTTATCGATACTCCTGAGAAAAAGAATGAGAAGTTCATTACTTGTTTGGATGGATACTTAGGGGAAAGGCTTATCAACCACATCGATGAGAATTTTGAATCGATCGTGGGGAAAGCTTTGAGATCAGAGAGTCTTTACCCTAAGTCAAAGACTGAGGCTACATCTGCAGAAGGGCCAAAGCCGCAAGCAGGCGGTGGAGGAAAGAATAACTCTCAGAATAAGAGGAAGCAGGACCAATCTAAAGGTGGTCAGAAAAAGAGCAAGAAGGATGTTGAGTGCTTCAGCTGTGGTAAGAAGGGCCATTATGCTAAAGAATGTCGGGCCAAGCCAGCGGAAAGGAAGTGCTACAACTGTGGTCAAGTGGGACATCATAAGGATAAGTGTCCGCAACATCTTAAGGAGAAGCAGATTGTGAAAGCATATGCTATTGATGTTGTTCCTTCTTCGTCGAATGCCCCCAACTGCGGCGGAGAAAGGAAAGAATGTTGTTATTCAAGGTATGCTTTCTATTTATGATATACCAGTTCGAGTTTTGTTTGATACTGGGGCTTCCCGTTCCTTCATATCTAGTGACCTGGTAGATAGGTTGGGACTGGAACCCGAGATAGTCGATAGTCCATTGGTTGTGACGAACCCGATTGGTGGTTCGACTAGCCTTAGTATGATTTGCAGGAATTTGGTCTTATCGAGTCATGGATGTATGTTTGTATGTGATTGCTTTGCTTTGGGCTTTACTGGGTATGGCATTATATTGGGAGTCGATTGGCTCCAAAGATACGGGGGGGTGGTAGACTGTGAGGGCTTTTTTGTGACAGTAAGGGTGGATGATGGGCGGAGGGTAGTGTTTGGTACCCTACCTAGTGATGGGGTTATGGCTAGTTTTGTAAATTCCCTCGACATCCCGTAGGATGAGTTGTCAGATGTGCCCGTGGTTGGCCAGTATCCAGACGTCTTCGAGGAGGTGACCGGGCTTCCACCACACCGAGAGATTGAGTTCCGTATTGATTTAGTGAAAGATGCCAGACCTATAGTGATGCCACTTCGTCGTATGGCACCAAGGGAGCAACGAGAGCTCGGGGTGCAAGTCAGCAATCTTTTGAAGAAGGGATTTATTAGAAGGAGTGTCTCCGAGTGGGGAGCACCAGTTGTGTTTGCCACTAAGGCAGATGGTTCCCTTCGTTTGTGTGTGGACTACCGCGAGTTGAATAAGGTGACGAGGAAGAATAAGTATCCTCTACCACGGATTAATTATTTGTTTGATCAGCTGGAAGGAGCTAGAGTGTTCTCCCAGTTGGACCTCGCGATAGGATTTCATCAGCTACGAGTAGCGGATGAGAGTGTTCCGAAAACGGCGTTTAGAACGCCGTCTGGATTTTATGAGTGGTTGGTCATGCCGTTTGGGTTGACCAATGCACCAGCCTACTTTGTGGATCTTATGAATCGAGTATTCAGAGATCAGTTGAATAAGTTTGTTCTTGTGTTCGTGGATGATATCCTTGTTTACTCAAGGACAGAGGAAGAACACAAGGGACACTTGAGGATAGTGATGGAGGTGTTGAGGAAACACCAATTGAAAGCGAAATTCTCTAAGTGTCATTTTTGGAGAAGGGAAGTGAAATTCTTGGGTCATGTTGTTTCAGAGAGTGGTATTGCCGTGGACCCTGCGAAGGTGGCTACGGTACAGGATTGGCCTACGCCCAAGAATGCAACAAATGTAAGAAGTTTCTTGGGGTTAGCTGGATATTATCGTAAGTTTATCCAGGACTTCTCCAAGATAGCAGCACCATTGACTCAATTGACTAAGAAGAATCAGTCCTTCGTTTGGGACGAAGTGTGTGAGGATGCCTTCAAGAGCCTAAAGGAGAAGTTGACGCGTGCGCCAGTGTTAGTCATTCCTAAAGGGAATGAAGAGATGACGGTATACACAGATGCTTGTGGTACCGGACTGGGTGCAGTATTGATGCAAGGAGGTAGGGTTGTAGCTTATGCTAGTCGACAGCTAAAGCCGCATGAGAAGAAGTATCCTACCCATGATTTGGAACTAGCAGCGATCGTGTTTGCGCTGAAGATGTGGAGACGTTGGGAAGTTTATATCCAAATGCATGAATTGCCAGCTAGTTAAAGCCGAGCAAAGGAAGCCTAGCGGATTGTTGCAGCCATTAGAAATTCCCGAGTGGAAATGGGAGCAAGTCTCGATGGATTTCATCGATGGTTTACCAAGGACTAGGTCGGGATATGACAGCATTTGGGTAATAGTGGATCGATTGACTAAAAGTGCAAGATTTATACCAGTCAAATCGACCAGAACGGCAGCCAAGTTGGCAGAATTGTATATGAAGTGGGTAGTGAGATTTCATGGAGTACCCAAAAGCATTATGAGTGACCGAGACCCGTTGTTCACTAGTGGGTTTTGGAAGAGCTTACAAGAGGCTCTAGGGTCAGGATTACATCTCAGTACCGCATATCATCCTCAGACCGACGGTCAGACGGAGAGAGTGAATCGAATATTGGAAGATCTCTTGAGAGCTTGTATATTGGATTTTGGTGGATCATGGGATGACCATTTGCATCTAGTAGAATTTGCATATAATAATAGCTACCAATCCAGTATCGGTATGGCTCCACATGAAGCTTTGTACGGAAGACCGTGCAACTCACCGTCATGTTGGATAGAGACTGGCGAAAAGTTTATGCTTGGAACAGATGTGTTGTGGGAAACTTCCGATAAGATTAAGATCATTCAGCAACGAATGAAAGCTGCCCAAGATAGGCAGAAAAGTTATGCTGATAAGAGGAGAAGAGACTTGAAATTCTCCGTTGGTGACTTGGTGTTTGTCAAAATCTCTCCGTTGAAGAGCGTGATACGATTTGGCAGGAGAGGCAAATTGGCACCAAGATTTGTTGGCCCATTCCCTGTTCTTGAACTAGTCGGGAATATGGCATATAGAGTTGGCTTACTAGAGAAGATGGCGGGAGTTCACATTGTATTTCATGTTTCCCAACTAAGGAAGTTCGTTCACGACTCAGATGTGACTATTTCACCTGATCAGTTAGAGGACTTCGAAGTAGAACCCGAGGTTGGGAACCGCAAGACGATTCGTATTGTGGGGCACGATACGAAGCAACTTCGAAGGAAGGCGGTGAAGCTAGTCAAGGTTCAGTGAGGCGAGAACGAGAATGATTGTACTTGGGAGACAGAGGAGAGCATTAGGAAGGCATATCCAGAACTCTTTGCCTGGTAAGACTTACTTCGTAATTTAGTTTTTTCGCATGCTAGGGTAGATTTGTTTTGCTTGTTTTGCATGTTTGATTGTTGTTTTATGATTGATAGGCATGCGGGATCTTTGTGTGTGCTTTGATTAGAGAATTTTGGGGGTGAAATTTCTTAAGGGGGGGAGAGTGTAATGACCCGAATTCTACACATCATAGGATTGTAGAATATTTAATTCTTTCCCATGTGAAGTTGTATGGTCATGTAACTTTGGGAAACATCTATTAGAGTCATTTCCTATGCTTATGATTTTTGTCGATTTATATATGACCATTTTGCCCCTAGTTGGTACTGTTTTGACCATAACTTTTGATTGGAAATGAATTTTGACCTGAAACCACTTCCATTTGATTCGTTTGATGGTTTACCTTTCCGTAGTGTGGTCACAATAGCCAAACGGACTTACCGTTTGGGAGATATGGCTGAAACAAGGTTTGGAGGGTGAAAAACTACTTAACCGGGCCAAATCGGGTGATTGGTGAGTAGGCCCATAACCCATTTCGGGATTAGGGTTATGGGGAGGCTGAAATGAGATAGAGGATCATTCCATTTCAGTTTTCTAGCCTCCACTTATCACCAAGGAAACCTAAAAATGGCCTCCAACCCCTAAATCACCTCCAAATCACCTTTTGGTCAAGGATTTGGCTTAGCAACCCCTAATCAAGGAAGATCTACACCAAATCAACATAGGAGCTGCTGTTTAGCATAGAGATTCACATCAAATCAGAGAATTATTTCAGATCTTAGTTTATTTGTGGCTAAGGTGAGTGATTTGCTTAGTTTTACCCAGCGAATTTAAGCATGATAAAATTCGGGGAAAATGTTCATAAATTCTTAAATGATGTTTTAGACCTCTGATATGAATTTGGGTTAATTTGGTTAAGTTTTGCTAATTATATCATAAGTTTCACATAAACATACTTAAGGGAAATTAGGGGGTTTTGGCTATGTTTGATCCATTTTAACCCATCATATTGTTGTTTTGGTGGTTGAGGTCACTTCTACTTGTTGCTATGACAGTATGGTATGTTTTGTGATTGATTAGAATAGTTAGAATGGTCGAAAACGCCGTCGAATGGCGTAAATTGATCGCTGGAAGAACTGCAGGAAATCAGCCCGAACCGGACCGGATCGGTGGAAGCAAAGGCGATTCGAACCGATGGCGCGACCCGATCCGCCGATGCTTGAAGACCACGATCCGATGATGTGATTCGATCCGATCCCTCCATCACGATTCACCTTCACGATCCGCTAGCAGCTCCGATTGCTAGAAGGAAGCATGACCCGATCCGACAGGGGCCCCACGAATTGATGAAGCACTACCCGATCCGAAGGAGCTAGTCACGAACCGATCCGTGGCGATGGACTTGGAGACCCCGACCCGATCCGCTGAGGGGTACTCGAACCGATCCGATGGAGCTGGAGGACCACGAGTTGATGGCGCGACCCGATCCGAATGAAGGAACTCGACCCAAACCAATATGCTGACTGCGAACCGAACCAGGAAGCTATGAACTGAATGAAGACCGATCCGGAGGATGATGAATAAAACCCGAGATGCAAAGGTAGTCCAAATGGAAGTTAGAGCTCAGGATCCCAGACCCATTTGGGAACCAATGAGTTCACTTCATGGTTGGACTTTGCTGCGGGACGTGTGCTAAGGAGTTGTCGACGTTCATAACTTCGATTCACCACTGAAAATGGATGATTGGCTACTTATCAGTGCAGTAAGGTCATTATGAACTGAGGGGCAAGGTGATGGTAGCAAGACTACGTTATCAGTGCAGTAGGGTAATTATGACCTGAGGGGCAAGGTGATGCGTAGTAAGACTATGAGCCAGTGCAGTGGGGTTCTTGTGACTCCATGGTGCAGAGTGGACATAGTAAGGATTAGTAAGGCTATGAGCCAGTGCAGCGGGGTTCTTGTGACTTCATGGGGCAAAGTGGACATAGCGAAGGATTTGTGGCTACGTTATCAGTGCAGTGAAGCCATTTATGACTTCATGGGGCAAAGTGATCGTAGCAAGGAATGTTGTGTGATCGAAGTGGTGAATATTGTATGCTTTACGCACTGAGTGAGAGATGTGAGGATGGATGCTATGCTTGATTGTTTGCCATCATTATGACATGCACACCTCCCCCAACTCCGTATCTTTGCACCATTTGATATGGTACCTTAGAATGTTGTACAGTATGTAGTGCTAACTCTTTGTTTGCAGGTCCAGGTTCAGGTATGTTTTAGTCTACCTGTTATTGTTCACTTTAGATGCTTATCGCTCATACCAGGCTTTATGTCTGACCCAGAGTTTTATGTCTCCTCTTATTACTCTGGGTGCTCACACGAGCAGACTAGAGACAGGTTAGCTGGTGGTGCGCGAGTAGATGGTTCGGAGGCGGGCAGGAGGCTTCCACGTATGATATGTATATATACACATTCTCCCTGTGTCGTTGGTGGTCGCTACTTGGGCATTAGTAGTGTACCTCCTTTATCTTACTTTTGCTTTGAGACAGTTTGAAAGTTGTAATAAGCTATATTTTGGATTTCCGCTGCTATGATGTTTAGTTCTGATTTTCAGCTTATGCACTGTCTCTCCTGTTTTATGTCAAGTATGTTATTATTATATTTTATTCTATGCGCCGTGAGACATTCTATAGGTTCTTTGTATGTTCATTTCCTTGTTCTTTTTCCTTCTGACGACCCGTTCTGTGCTAACTGGACATGTGTACAGCGCACTTTTGGAGTAAATGTCGGTTGGTGCGGGGCGGGCCGTCACAATCACCAACTTGTTGGTGGGAGTCTACAGACAAGATCGTACTTGGGCCAACATGATTAGAGAAACCTCATAAAGGGTGGACTTGATAAGAAGATGGTTGAAGGATGCACAATATAGACAGAAGTCCTACACAGACAAAAGAAGGACCGACCTTGAATTTGAGGTTAGAGATAAGGTGTTCCTTGAAGTATCTCCTTTGTTGAATGTCATTCGCTTTGGGTCCGTAGGAAAGGTAGCACCAAGATTTGTAGGACCATTTCCTATCATTGAAAGGACTGGGATGATGGCTTATAGAGTAGAGCTATCCGAAAGACTGGCTGGAGTTAATAATGTTTTTCATGTTTCTCAACTATGAAAGTGCTTACATGAGTCTGCGGAAGTTGTGGAGCCAAGTATACTAGAGGAATTAGAAGTGGAACGAGAAGCGACCGTGAGAAGTGTTCCAACTCATATATTGGGTACGGAAGTCAAAAAGCTATGCAACCGAGAAGTTAAGTTTGTTAAAGTTCAATGGAGTGACATTAAGGAAGACGCGACTTGGGAAACTGATGTGAAAATACGCGCAGCATACCATTTCTTTTTGAGGGTACGGCCTTGATCTCATTTTCCATAAGTTTATTCATGCTTATATCTATCTTTTAAGTATATCTTCTCGGTCCTATTCTTTATCCTTATGTAGAAACCAATGGATGTAAACATGTATTTGAAACATGTTAGGATTGATGGTTGCGAGTGGTTGCAAGTGGTTGCTAGTGGTTGCTCATGGATGCATATACACACACTTTAGGTACTAGATCGGCTCAGTCACTTTCATATTGCATATGCATATATGTATTTGTATATGCATCTGAACTTGATGTGTTATCGTATGGACATTGCATTTGTATGAATGATTGTGAACTCATGTAGAAAGTATGATTAGAAATATTTGCATGCATAATTGACTCATGGCACCGACATAATTCGCATTAAGGAGGTCAACTGAATCAGTAGACCTCCTGATTTTGCATTAGATAAGGACATGTACACACACTATGCATATGATCATGAGAACATTAGAAGTCTTTTAAGGACAATGGATGCCTGGGTTTGATGGTTGAGTAGATGGACGATTGGCTGGTAGGATATACATTCTTCTTGACTTGAAGATTTCGGGGACAAAATCCATTGAGGAGGGGAGAATGTAACACCCTGAATTTTCCTTGTCTATTAAAAGAACGAATTAAAGAATACTAAAATTTTAAAGTGGGAATTAAGGGTAACAGGTTATGCCATTGAGTTCATCTTGAAATTCTGCTTGGAATAGAGTCCAAGTTTTCGTAAATCGGACTTCGTGTGAGGAAGTTATGGCACTCAGAAGTTTCAGGAATTTAAATAAATTAAAAAACAGTTTAGATTAAAATTCAAAATTCAAACGAAAGCAAAGAAGCGGGCTGGGCGGGATTTTTCCCGCCCCAGGCCAGATCGGCCAGAGGGTCAACCAAGGGGTCGACCTAGGGGTCGACCTGGGGGTCGACCTACCCCCCTCGCCCAGATCCAAAACAGTGACGATTCTGACTTGTTATTGAGTCTTTTCTGACCTATTGCTGAGTCACTAGGGCATAAGTGGAAATTCTGGATAACTCTATCTAGTTTGGATGGTTGTGATTGCTCCTAGAATGATCTAACGGCTCACATAAGATTAAACTTCTATAAAAGCAACCCTAGTGTAACACCCCACTTCCGTTAAGGTCACTCACAAAGGGAATGCCTTAACTTCGGTTGAACGTTTTAAGTAAACAGAACAGAAATTTACTCGATAGGTATGTAAAGTAGTACTTGAAAATTTCATAACTTTATTACAGCAGAAACATAAATAAGTTTGGTTACATCATAATACTAAAACCCAAGTACACAAATATCAGTTTTGTCAAAATCCTTCAGAATGCATAATTTTAAAGCTATAATCCCCAACAGAGAATGCCATAAATAGGTAGAATCAAAGCCAAGCAATATTTCAAGCACTTCAAGCACATCAAGTAGATGGAATCTGAATCAAGCTCATATGTTTCCACCCTGAGAAGCTGGGGGGAGAAACGGAAGAAAAGAGGCGAAACAAACTAGGTCAAACATACGTCTTGTGAGTCCAGTGACTTTCAGCATATAAACAGATAACAATATCATGACATGCAAATAAAACTGGATGATAGATAACCATAACAGGAGTAGCAGGTCAACAGAAGAGATAGAATGATATAGGCTAAATTAAGCTTCTTACTTGGGTTTTACTTCTCTGCACTAATACTAGTATAACAGAATTAGGTGTTGTCCTAATATCTAAACAGAAAACAGAACGATCTGTTCAGAAACATGATGCTATTAAATGGGCCTTTACCATCTGAACAGAGACAGATGATACAAAAACAGAATCAGGAACGAAATCAGAGACAAAAAAAAGAATAATCCCTACGGAACAGAATGTTAGAATGAGGTGTACACTAGTAATGGGCCTTTACTAACCCAACAGACGGTACCACACAGAAACATGCAGGTGTTGCCACCCCAACAGAAACAGACAGAACTAAGTGTACCCTAAATTCTACCCCAAGCGATCGACTCCCTAATACATAAATACCCTGTGCCGGCCCTACAGAAAGGTGTATCACTCCCTAAAGTGGAAACCTATGGACACAGACCTATTTACAGATTTCATAGTGTCTTACATCCTCAGAGCGGACCAGATCCATGAACGCACATGACCCGGTTGGAATTCGCCATCAACACCCCTCGCCATTATCAGAGTGAACCTCTTACAATTAGTTCAGTAAGCGTGCCCTGGACAGCTACCTAGTGTTGGGTAACAGTTTTCATACCAGAAAGGGTTACTGACTAATATGGGTCCAAAACAAAAGATGACACAAGATATTGCCCCTCCTAACCTTGTGTCCCCAGACTAACAGATTTCAGATTAACTTACTTACAAATTTCAAATGTACAAAGTTTAGATTAACTAGTTCCCAGATCAGACATATAAGTTAACAAGTTTTCAGGCTAACAGATTAGAAATACGGATTAACATGTTTTCAGACTTAACGGATCAGATTACAGATTAATAGACTTAAATATTGTTTCACGTAACCTTGTATTAGGTCTACAAAATTCCAAAACGGGTTAATTAGATTCATCAGTCCAGTTGATTTAACCTTATCTACCCAATACGTTTTAGGCACCATATTTATCTTAGATTTGCATTAATTAAATATTAATGCACAGACCTCTCACATTAGGTCGGTAGCTTATGGCCGCTGGATGCGTCGGGCGGTTCCGGGCAGACTTCTGCCACAAGCCAGACCTAACCTCATGTCTAAGCATCTTTATGCCTACGACCTCTTACATTAGACTGACAGTTTGCGGTTGCTGGTTAAGCCGGTTGGGTCCGGGCAGGCTTCTACCATAAACAGGGTCTAACCTCTTGTCTCAGCATTCTTATCTTTAGCTAAAGTATTCATTCACAGATTATGCCAATATCAGACTAATTACGCCAATTCAACAGATTAACTTCTTTACAAGTTACAGCAGATTATCCAAAGTTCTATTAACATGTTTGTCTCCATCTTAGATCGAGCCTATAGATTTTCATACCCCAAATTACCGTATTCATTTTCAACAGGCTTAGCATATTAGGCAATTTAACAGATTTAATCATCCCTTAAAATTTTATTGACATACCTTGCTTAATCATAAAATTAAGCCTAATTTCTCATGCTCAAATTATGGTCATAATTCATAATTTAACATGCCCCAAATTTCTAGTTAAACTTACATAGTACAGAATATTCTCCAAAAACCGCATATCATTATATACAATATGAACTATGCCAAATTATAGCCTTCGATTTCAGCGTATGTAAATATCCAAAATATCAATTTAGGCATATTCACTATTAATAGTTATCTTGTTTTAATATAGACATTTTACGCCTAAATCATATATCGTTTTTCTTTCAATTCATAGATCGACATATAAAATATGCCCCCAAATATCTTAAATTACAGCGTATATTATGTCCTCAAAAGCAGATCTGGAGTTATAACATGCATTATGTTCCCAAATTACATGTCATATGTTGTCATACAATAATTCTCCCTCTTCCAAAATATAAACCATCATATATAGTATGCCTAGATCTAGATCTTAATTTACAACATATGCCCATTTCTTAAATCATTCACAGATCAGTCATGTCCAATTATGAATCATTCATTATTTTCCCCAAATTTAGCATTCGTGCGTCAATCTCTTAAGAGATTTGGCTCAGGCTCGCGGTAGCCTAGCTATAGAACAGAAGAAAGGAAGAGAAACATAATAGTTACAACAATAAGATAGATCTACACAGAAAAACAAATGTGATAAACAGGAATTGGATAGATCTACATAGAAAAACAGATCTGATGCATAATCTCCAATTCAGATTTATTACCATGTCAAGATCCTAATTAAATTTCATATCTGAAAATAACTGTACTCACAATTCGTGGTTTAAGAAAGAGAAGAACAATTCTGGGATCTGATTTTCAGGAGTTGATTTAGCTTTCCATTTGATGTAGGCGCTGATTTGTTATCTTTTAATCCTATTCAGATTGGATAAAGAAGAAGCACCAGTTCTAGCTTAGGTTTCAGTGGAGTAGCGACGCCATTGATTTATTTTATTATGATTTAGAGCAGAGTATAGGCGTAATGAAATTGTGTGGAGAGAAAGTGGGGTTTGGGGTGTTTAAATAGCTTACGAGCAACGATTCTGGTCAGAACGGGGGTCTAAATACAGAAAACTGAATCTGTTCTCGGGTCTGGAAAAGGGGGGAGGTCGACCCCCGGGTCGAGCCCATGGTCGACCTGCCTACCCAGGTTGACCCCAAGGTCGACCCCATGGTCGACCTTGGTCCAGGGCGGGAAATTTCCCGCCCAGCCCGTGTGTGTATTTTGAATTCGAATTTGAATTTCGAGCTAAGTTGTTTTAATTTTTCTGGAAATTCTAAAGGTCATAACTTCTTCATACGGAGTCTGATTTACGCAGAATCAGACTCCATCTCAAGAAGAATTCCGAGACGAATGCAATAGCATAACCCATTTCCCTTAATTCTTCTTTTAAAAATTAATTATACTTTGTTTTGTTACTTTATGTTCACAAAAAATACGGGGTGTTACATTCTCCCCTCCTTAAAGGATTTCGTCCCCGAAATCTTCATGTTAAGAAGAATGTGTCCTACAATCCAATCATTCATCTACTCAACCATCGTCCACAAGCATCCATTGTTCTTAGAAAACTTCTACTGTTTTATGACATATGCAAAAGTGTGTGTATATGTCTCTTATCTAATGTAAAGATCAGGCGGTCTACTGGTTCAGTTGACCTCCTTAATGCGAATTATGTTAGTGTCATGAGTCCACTTATGTATGCAAGAAATCCTATTTGATACACATCATTTCTATATGAGTGCATAACCATTCATCCAAATGCAACATCCATGTGATGAGTCAATCATTTTGCATCCACAAAAATTGAAAAATACACACACATCCATATGTAATATGAGAGTGTTTTTGAGCCGATCTAGTGCCTAGTGTGTGTATATGCATCCATGAGCAACCACTAGCAAACACTTTGATCCACTTGCAACCATCAAACATAACATGTCCCAAACACATGTTTACACCCATTAGTTTCAACCTAAAGGTCGAAGAATTGATCAATAGGACACAGCCGAGTGAAAGAAGTAAGTATAAAAGTTATGTTCCCATTAGACATCGGTTAAGAGAATAAATCCCTAAGTATCAACCCCGAAGACCAAAATCAACATCAGATTGACACTCAGAGAATTACTCCCATTAAAAAATGTCAAAACTGGAAATCTATTTCACTCTTCGAGTAAAAACCCCTATCCTTTTCAGAAATATTCAGATACTTACAGACTACTGGTACGGATCAGATTATCAAATGATTCTTAGGAAACTGAGCATATAAAACCCCACCTTATCCCACAAAAACCAGAATGTATGCGTCACAGTTAACTTAACGCTTAACATAGATACCTTCAACCCGCAGCCTATCACAAACAGATGAGTCGTAATCCTCATGGGGTTTGAGATAATAGCGGGATCAGAAGCAATATTAGTATTAAAGTGCAGAGTCTCAATTATAGAATCAAAATGCCAAAATCAAAAAGAGTTTTATTTCAATAATCAGATAAGGAATTTAATCCTTCTACAGAAATTTTTCTATTTCTACCAGTCACGTCAGTATTCGCCTGCCCTCCAAAAGTAGGTTCTTCCCTCTGCCCTTGCCGACGTTTCTTCGGGCAGTCCCTAGTGAAGTGTCCCATTTCTCCAAAGTTGAAGCAAGCACCCTTCCTCTTTCTGCGATCCTTTTTCAGATGAGTCAAGCTTCCACAAGTAAAGCACTTTTCTTCCTTCTTATCTTCAGACTTTTCATTGTTCTTTTGTGTTTCCATTTTGGGCCACGCTTTCTTGTTCAGTGGTCCTTTGGGCTTTTCCTCTTTCTTCACACTTTTGGCTTCCTCTTCATGCAATAACGCCATGTCAATAAATTTCTCGAAGGTAGCCCCCATAGGAATGTGGGTCATAGCCAAACCATGTAGCGGCTCATTCCAACCTTTAACGAATCTCAGGGCCTTCTTCTCAGGTATGTTTACTAAGTCTAAGCCGAATCAGGCAAACTGATTGAACATGTTGACGTACTCCTTTACTGATAAATTCTCTTGCTTCAATGCTAAGAACCTCTCCATGTATAAATTCTCTTCTGCTCGTGAGAGAAATCTCATCTCGAACTTATGCCTGAAAGCCATCCATGTCTTCAACGGATGCTCTCCATTCGTGACCTCCCACCAAAACGAGGCTTCGTCCTTCATTAACCAAGCATCCAATTGGACCTTCCTTCCGTCTTCTATCTCGAAGATACCAAATAAATCTTCCACCTCCTTAAGCCAATTTCGAGCTTCAAGAAACGTCTCTGATCCGTGAAAAGGTTTCCCGCCCATTGCCGAAAGTCTTTGCATATCCGTGAAAAAGCATCAATGTGGGGAGGGGGAGGAGGAGGAGAAGGAGGAGGAGGAACATCTGCTGGGCCTGCGGCGTGGCCCTAGCCTCCAGATACCTTCTGAACCAAGTTGGTATCGGTATGCCTTCGGGTATCTTGGGTAACCCAGACATGCTGAAAAGAAAAGGAAGAGATTCAAAATGTAGAATTCGAAAGACAGATATATGGCTTTTGGGGATTATGTTTTTCAAAATAAACTTTACTTTTGAAAATACTTCCTTTTTAAAACCTTTTTGAAAATAGTTTTCAAAAACTTTTTATCAAATCTGGTAACCTTCAGCTTTGATACCAAGTGTAGCACCCGACTTCCGTTAAGGTCACTCACGAAGGGAATGCCTTAACTTCGGTGGAACGTTATAAGTAAACAGAATAGAAATTTACAAGACAGATACGTAAAGTAGTACTTGATAAATTCATAACTTTATTTCATCAGAAACAGAATTAAGTTTGGTTACATCAGAATACTAAAACCCAAGTACACAAATATCAGTCTTGTACAAAATCCTTCAGAATGCATAATTTTAAAGCTATAATCCCCAATAGAGAATGCCATAAATAGGTAGAATCAAAGCCAAGCAATATTTCAAGCATTTCTAGCACTTCAAGCAGATGGAACCTGAATCAAGCTCTTATGTATCCACCCTAAGAACCTGGGGGGGAGGGGGAGAAAAGGAAGAAAAGAGGCAAAACAAACTAGGTCAGGCATACGTCTGGTGAGTCCAGTGACTTTCATCATATAAACAGATAACAGTATCATGACATGCAAATAAAACTAGATGAGAGATAACCATAACAGGAGTAGCAGGTCAACAGAAGAGACAGAATGATATAGGCTAAACTAAGCTTCTTACTTGGGTTTTACTTCTCTGCACTAATACTAGTATAACAGAATTAGGTGTTGTCCTAATATCTAAATAGAAAATAGAACGATCTCTTAAGAAACATGATGCTAGTAATGGGCCTTTACCACCCTAAAAGAGACAGATATATAGAAATAGAATGCTAGTAATGGGCCTTTACCATCTGAACAGAGACGGATGGTATAGAAACAGAACCAGGAATGAAATCATAGACAGAAACAGAATAATCCCTACTGAACAGAATGTTAGAATTAGGTGTACACTAGTAAAGGGCCTTTACCACCCCAACAGACGGTACCACACAGAAACAGGCAGGTGTTACCACCCCAACAGAAACAGATGGTACCCCAATAGAAACAGACAGAACTAAGTGTACCCTAAATTCTACCCCAAGCGATCGGCTCCCTAATACATAAATACCCTGTGCCGGCCCTATAGAATGGTGTATCACTCCCTAAAGTGGCAACCTATAGACATAGACATATTTACATATGTCACGGTGTCTTACATCCTCAGAGCAGACCAGATCCATGCACGCACATGACCCGGTTGGAATGCGCCATCAACACCTTTCGCCATTAATGTGAACCTCTTACAATTAGTTCAGTAAGCATGCCCTGGACCCCTACCTAGTGTTGGGTCATAGTTTTGATACCAGAAAGGGTTACTGACTAATATGGGTCCCAAACAATAGATGGCACAAGTAATTTCCCCTCCTAAACTTGTGCCCCTAGACTAACAGATTTCAGATTAACTTACATACAGATTTCAGATGAACAAAATTTAGATTAACTAGTTCCCAGATCAAACATATAAGTTAAAGTTTTCAGACTAACAAATCAGATATACAGATTAACAAGTTTTCAGACTTAACGGATCAGATTACAGATTAACGGACTTGCAGATTGTTTCACCTAACCTTGTATTGGGCCTACAGACTTCCAAACGGGTCTATTAGATTCATCAGTCCAGTTGATTTAACCTTATCTACCCAATACGTTTTAGGCATCATATTTATCTTAGATTAGCATTAATTAAATATTAATGCATAGACCTCTCACATTAGGTCGGTGTTTGTGGCCGCTGGATGTGCCGGGTGGTTCCGGGCAGACTTCTGCGACAAGCCAGACCTAACCTCGTGTCTAAGCATCTTTATGCCTACGACCTCTCACATTAGACTGACAGTTTGAGGTTACTGGTTAAGCCGGTGGGATCCGGGCAATCTTCTAGTGCAAAAAGAGTCTAACCTCGTGTCTCAGCATTCTTATTTTTAGCTTAAGTATTCATTCATAGATTACGACAATATCAGACTAATTACGCTAATTCAATAGATTAACTTCTTTACAAGTTATAGCAGATTATCCAAAGTTCTATAAACATGTTTTTCTCCATCTTGGATCGAGCGTACATATTTTCATACCCTAAATTACCGTATTCAGTTTCAACAGATTTAGCAGATTAGGAAATTTAACAGATTTAATCATCCCTTAAAATTTAATTGACATACCTTGCTTAATCATAAAATTTAGCCTAATTTCTCATGCTCAAATTATGGTCATAATTCATTATATAAAATATGCCCCCAAATTTCTAGTTAAACTTACATTGTACGGAATATTCTCCGAAAACCCCAAATCATGATATACAATATGAATTATGCCAAATTATAGCTTTTGATTTCAGCGTACGTAAATATCCAAAATCCCCATTTAGGCGTATCCACAATTAATAGTTATCCTATTTTAATATGGACCTTTTACGCCTAAATCATATATCCATTTTCTTTCAAGTCATAGATCATCGTATAAATTTTGCCCCCAAATCTAGATCTTAAATTACAACGTATATTATGTCCTCAAAATCAGATCTTGAGTTATAACATGCATTATGTTCCCAAATTTCAAGTCATATGTTGTCATGCAATAATTCTCCCTCTTCCAAATCATAAACCATCATAATATAGTATGCCTAGATCTAGATCTTAGTTTACAACATATGCCCATTTCTTAAATCAGTCACAAATCAGTCATGTCCAGTTATGCATCATTCATTATTTTCCCAAAATTTAGCATTCATGCTTCAATCTCTTAAGAGATTTAGCTCAGGCTCGTGGTAGCCTGGCTATAGAACAGAAGGAAGGAAGAGATACAGAATAGTTACAACAATAAGATAGATCTACACAGAAAAACAGATACGATAAACAGGAATAGCATAGATCTACATAGAAAAACAGATCTGATGCATAATCTCCAATTAAGATTTATAACCATGTCAAGATCATAATTAAATTTCATACCTGAAAATAACTGTACTCACAATTCATGGTTTAAGAAAGCGAAGAAAAATTCTGGGATCTGATTTTCTGGAGTTGATTTAGCTTTTCGTTTGATGTAAGTGTTGATTTGTTATCTTTTAATCCTATTCAGATTGGAAAAAAAAGAAGCACCGGTTCTATCTTAGGTTTCAGCAGAGTAGCGACGCCATTGATTTATTTTAATATGATTTAGAGCAGAGTATAGGCATAATGAAATTGTGTGGAGAGAAAGTGGGGTTTGGGGGTGTTCAAATAGCTTAGGAGCAACGAATCTGGTCATAACGGGCGTCTAAATACAGAAAACTGAATCTATCCTCAGATTTGGAAAAGGGGGGAGGTCGACCCCCAAGTCGACCCCATGGTCGACCTGTCTACCTAGTTCGACTCCCTAGTCGACCTGGGTCCTGGTCGGGAGTTTTCTCGCCTAGCCCGGGTGTGTATTTTGAATTCGAATTTGAATTTCGAGCTGAGCTTTTTTAATTTTCTGAAACTTCTGAAGGTCATAACTTCTTTATACAGAGTCCGATTTACGCAAACTCGGACTCTATCTCAAGCAGAATTCTGAGACGAACGCAATATCGTAACCCATTTCCCTTAATTCTTCTTTTAAAAATGAATTATACTATGTTTTGTTACTTTATATTCATAGAAAATACGGGATGTTACGCCTAGTCCTCAAAACCAAAATCACACAAATTCATTCCAAGGAGCTACCATGCTGTCCATGATAGTTCTAGCCTAGCCAACATTTCTTCTTCAATTAGAAAGCAAGTTAAAAGCTACGAATCAAAACTAACTTAGAGAATTGATAGTCTTTGTCAAGGGACTGATTTTCAATTTCAGAAAATAGATCCCCGAAAACAAGGCTTTCTTTTGTTTGTAAATCCTGTTATTATTTAGATGTGAACGATTAAAAGTTATGATTTGTCACAAAGTGAAAACTAGCGTTATTCCAAGTTGTAAGATAATGATGATGCTGGTTCATCTCTACTATTGTAATGATTCTATCATATATACTTATGAGACTATTTTTGTTATTATGTCGGTGTTAAGCCAATCATTCATTATGTAAATTTGATGACTTATTCATGTTATGTTACATGCAAGTTGTTAGGCTATTGTGGTTATCATGTTGATGTTAAACCAATCATGTAAATTTGGTGACTTTTCATGTTATGTTACATGCAAGTTGTTAGGCTAAGGCGTGTATTATGTTTAGATCTACATTTAGATCTATGAAAATTGGATCCAAGACAAAAGTTTACATTTACATGCCTAGTTGAACTAGTGTAATTCCACATGTTTAAAATTCATGTTTATTGGATCCAAATTAAAAGTTCACATTCACATGCCTAGTTGAACTTGTGTAATCCTATATGCTGAAGGTTCATGTTTATTGGATCCAAATTAAAAGTTCACATTCACATGCTTAGTTGAACTTGTGCAATTCTATATGCTTAAGATTTATGTTTATAGGACCCAAAATAAAAGTTTATATTTACATGCTTAGCTAGATTTGGGTAATTTCATATGCTAAAAGACTCATGTTAGTTGGATCCAAAAATGCAAGTTCATTATTTTATGCCACATTTAAATGACACATGTTTAGTTAGATCCTTATTACTTTATGTTGTATGAATGGTACATTCTCCCTTATTTCACCTTTTCTATATAAGTTAGGCTAAGTTACGAGACTAACATTCTATGTGAATTTTGCGAACGTATGACGGGGGTAACGTTGGGAAAACCTTAAAAATTATTATTATTGGCATAATTTGGCCCATAAATAAATGAATGGTTAGTGGCATAAAAATGGCATAATTTATATACCAAAAATTGTAAATATGATTTAGAGGATAAATGGGGATGACTTGAATGGCAATAATTGTGGATAATTTACATACAAATTTGAAAGATAAATACGTAAATTAAGAAAAAGATGAATATGCCTAATCCGAGGTTAGATTGAGTTATGGTGTAAGACTGCCCGGAACCGCCCGGCACATCCAGCAACTGTAACAATATATATGTAATATGAGAGGTTAGTGCATCAAGCCCAAAATAATCCGAGTTTAGAATGAGTTGCGGTGTATGATTGCCCAGAACCGACCGGCTCATCCAGCGACTGCAACAATACATATCTAATGTGATTGATTGGTGCTTTAATGAATAAATTAAAGCTAAGCCAGGAATGGTAGGGTTAATTTAATTAAGGCAACAATTAACCAATACAACATGCCAACTATACTGATGGGTGGGGTTAGGTAAATTTGAGAAACACTTAACCACTTTAACATGTTGATTAAGAAACTCTAGTAATGGGGAACCATTTTAGCAGTAACCCACATTGATGTATCATGGCACCCTGAGCTAGGCAGGGTGTGGCACGATTACTGGGCTGATTATAAGCGATCAAAACAACGGCGTGTGGTGCGTTAGTGTAGGTTCCGACGGAGTGTGGTCATGCACGTACTCCGAAGTGGAAAAAGCAGTCCCTGGGCATCAGTAGTTATACTCTGTGCATCTTGAATTGTGTCGATTTACCACCATAAGATTTGACATACCCCATGGTGGGACCAACACAAGTATCTACAATCATGCAGGGCCGAATGACTCAAGTGGTAAACATATACGATTAGGAGCCGATCAATAAAAAGTGTATCATTTATCTTGAACACATGGTGCTAGTTGAAACACTTGTAAGGGGGTGTAGAGAAGTAGAAATGAGTGCAATAGCATATTCATTCTTATTATCTTATTCCTAGGATGTTGTCCTAGATTCAGTTTATTCATTTCATAATCCTTTTTCTTGTTTACATGCTAAATAATCATTGGACTTACCAGACTCATGTCTGACCCATTTTCTTTCGTCTTCTTTTCTTCCGTCTCCCCCCCCCCCCTCACAGGTCCGTGGGGCAGGAATACTTCAGCTTAGATCGGATCATTTTTGAAGAGAGTAGATGTATTGATTGGAATCTTTTTCCTTGGGCTATGGCTTTGAATATTCTCTTTTTGGGGATTTATGTTGCCTTACTATTGTTTTAATGCTTCTTTATGTTTTAACTGAACCACGTACTTATGAAATAAATTTAATTTTTCCGCTGTTTATATCCCTGTCTTGTAAATTATCTGTACCTTTTACCTTTAATGCTCCACCTAAGTTAAGGCATTCCTTTTGTGAGTGACCTTAATGAAGATGGGGTGTTTCACAGGGCATTACAATAATCAATTCAAATCATGCCTTTTTTGTGGAATTGGCGTATTTCGAAATTACAAGAATTATATATATATATACACACACACACACACCTGTACAAAGGCACGTCCGTTGGACGTGTGTGTAGACAGCCGGGTGTAAAGCTGGTGGAGAGCAGAAAAGGGTTGAAAATTAGAATCAAAAAGTATTTTTGCTGGGAATACAACGAAATGCAGGCATTTGTTGTTGCGGTTTGAGTGCCAGACATTGTAAAGGGGTGCAGTAATACATGTGTAGTACTTTTCATGTCAGTAGTAGTAAAAATAAGAAATGCACACAAAAACGTATATAGAACAATGAAAACACAGTACAAACAGTATGAATAGCAGAAAGCAGTTATGTAACAAAAAAAATATGAAATGCAAATTTATTATGTCAGAAGACCGAAGAAAAAAATAGGATACAACAGCATTATTAATTTGGAACACAAAAGCAAATAAGAAGAAAAGGGAGAACGGAAATGCATGAAGATTGCGAAGGTGCATGTCTATTTGTTTGATTGTCTGACCATGTATTCCCTCTCAATCCGCTCAACATCTGCAAGCTGGGAAAAATGAAGAGTGAAAAAATAAGCGGTCAAATTACTAAGTTGTTGAAAGTAAGGGAAGTTGAAGAAGTTGATAACAAACCAATTCAGGGGAGCAGTAACGTTCGTCCTCATTAATATCTTGAACGCTCTCAGTAGTAGTGGTTGTAGAAATAGCAGAGATGGCAGTCAAGTTGTCGTTGGACGGAGAAGGGTCTAACTGATTTGATGCAATAGTGGGGTAGTGGACTGGAGGCACAGTAGCAGTGGTGTGAGAGGACAAAGGTCGATGCTGTTTTGTAAGATGTGCGCTCTTCCGTTGAAGCTTTTCAGTTGGAGGTGGTGGTGTGGTGTCGTTAGTTGGTAGGAAAATTTTGCCTACATCATTAGTTGGAGCAGTTACAAGTTTAGTAGTTTAATAAGATAGTAGAGCGAGCAGAAAGAAAATAAAAAAAAGAGTGTGACTGCTGTGTGCATATAAGATGTACCTTTGGCATTTTTGAGGAATAGAATGGCGGTTGGGAAATGAAGGAATATAATGAAAATGAAGTGGAGTGTAGGAGTGCATATATATAGGAGTGTAAAAAAATGTGTAATTGCAAAATATTAGTGATAAGCTCGGTAAACTTGAATGGAGCAGGTGTAGTGGAGGGAAATAAGGAGAGAAAAAAGGTGAGATGAGGACTCGGTTTTGTTGGAGGAAAAAAATCAGGAAAATTGGATCAAGTATAATTTGGAGGGTTTATGTGCAAGAGTAAGGAGTAAATAGTGATGTGTCAGACATTAAAGTTTTTATCAGTTATATGTTTACCTGATTGCCTCCTCGAATCCCTAATTGGAGCAAAGTTTTTAGGTGTGTAGAGTTTGAGGTGGTGTAGTTGCTGCGGTAGAAAAAATATTTGCGGCATTAGATCAGTAGACACAGTTGTAGATGGGAGAAACGAAAGATTAATATAAATGTAGATTGAAACTTATGGTACAATGCAGGTAAAAGTTGTGTTGCACATTATATTGAACATGGTTAGATGATAGAATGGGTATGGTAATATTTGCAGCATCGGAAAACTAACTATTGACGAATACCGAGATGTAGCAATGGCAGTAAAAGTAGTCATGAATTGCAAATATATGTCCAAAACAAACAAAAAGTTGGACGATAGGTATAATATGTAGATACATTATCATTTAGAGTATAAAATTAAAACAAATAAGACAATGAAAATAAGAAGCAGGTAAAAAGTAAGTGCTGAAACATATAATTTCATTAAAATTTAATTTTTAAGTTGAAATGTCCAAGCAATTCCTCAACCAATATATGTAAACTGTCATTTGATGGTAACATTTTTTTTTTTTGAATAAAGTAATTGCAAAAACAAATTACAATTCATATCGTCGCAGTTACTGTTAAAGTATAAGTTATAAAAATGGACGAACCATTGAAGAAGAAGAAGAGGAAAAAAGTGAGAAGGTTGGTGACAGTAATATATTAAGGAAGAGTAAAATCAGAATAAATTCTAAACTGTGATAAAAGAATAAAATTTGTAGTTGTATGAAAGGAATAATACACCAGTTGATGGACGCTATGTGCCAACTAAATACAGAACTTGTTCGATATGAATTGAAATTTGTTTTCACTGTTTGTTTATGAGAAAAAATGTTAATCTGTGCATTTTTTAGCAAGTGAGAAGCATACGATAAATGTTTCGACCACGAAGGGTCGTGCTATTGGTCAGGACATGTTGAATTTTAATGTGTGCAATGCAGTGCGTGTTTGATTTTCAAGAATGAGTTGAAATCATGAAATTTAATAGCGCGATATTCACTCTTCTGTTTATCATATAATAATTTGTGTACTTAAACATGAAATAAGGAGTTAAAAGGCATCCCGGATAAACCGTAACATATTGCTCCATTCAGTTTAATATCATTAAAATGCTAGAGAAGATTATTTGTACAGGCTGGCATGCTCATCCACGATTGTCGTATAACTGACCTTGAATATGATTATTAAAAGATATGAATAAAAAACACCCAATAAACCGAATGACAATATGAATCCATGTTGTAAAGTTAAGTGTTAAGCAGCATGTTCCAAAAGTAATTCATATATTTCTCAAAGCCAAATGTTCTAAATATAAACTGACAGTACCAAATAACCAAAAACTAGCAACCACCGTCAAATAGCCATTGCAGACAATCGTACCGAATGAATAAAACAATACAAATAACTAGAATGAGACCCGTGCTTCGCATACGAGCCATTGTTTTTCGCATATCATACTCTTATGATATGTGTGTGGTTGGAGATTGTAGGAACTAAGTGTAGAGTGCAGAAAACGCTGGTTCTTCATGTTTCGTTTGGCATTGTGGTTTCTTACAGGTAAAGTCATACGTCGGTAAGAGTAAGTAGCAGTACTGAATGGTTGGCGAGTGCTGAGGAAGCTATGGTAAGGTGTCTGACTGGTTGGTACTTCAACTCCAATACTAACATGCATGTCCTGCATTTATTGTACATTATAAATTCATTTACTGAGTTGAATAGTTTGCATATGAGTACACATCAAGCTGTCGTGAGAAAGAAGAAAATGGCTTTCCCAACAACTGTAAACACATTAAAATAACCAAATATTTAATGCACTAGAATATTAGTGGACACCGGTAGGTTAGTAGTAAACAAACCAACCCCCAAACACGCACGGGCCTTAAACGAGTTTCATGTTTTTTATATAGCTTTCATGATTTACATTTTTGCAAATCCATGCATATTTTGAACACATAAAAATAATTAATACAAAATCGAAAGCTATACTGACGTCAAATGGTAATTAAGAATCAGCAACATCTCAAACATGCAGTGAGAGTTTTTTCATTAGCTTTGATGCTTTTATGCCATATAGTTTACATTTGATTGTTTTATACTAACATCATAATTACCACTTGGTTTGTTTTTTCATTAGCTATGGAGTTTTTTCAGTTGATATGTGACCACATTAAATTGCCCATGACACTCATGACTAACAATGAGGACACTCTTTTCGTTTTGCATACCTCTTTAAAGACATGCTGCATGTGCGCAAGGTAAATGTATACAAACACAATTAATATAACGACAATCTCCTTTGGACTTCTTCATAGCAAGTCATATTTGTTATAACATTGGAGTGATAAGCAATTTCTTCCCACCTCTTTTGCAGCAATATAAATGTAATCTAGCAGTATGATTATGACGAAATCATATTTGCTTGCCTTTTCACCTGTAACAGCATGTGATAATGTGAATTTAGTAAAAGAGCATATATACCACGTATCAGACAATTGAACAATTTAGATACACAGCTAAGAGCTTTAAACCAAGAAAGGAATTGCTTGAATCGCAAATTGTCTTAACTTTATGTAATGCATGCCCTGATTTCTCCTCCTATTTTGATGACCATGCATCCAAGTCGATAATAAATGGAAGATTATGAACTATCCAAAAGACAAACAAACAAATCACATCATTTCATTCATGCTTTCGAACAAATAAAGTGTGTTGGCACTTGGTATTTTAGGTACTAATCAGGCTATCACATATTCTGATAGTAAATGGAAGATTAATAATAGCAAAGGCGCATATTTGATTTATATAGAAACAACTAATTTTCTGTGAAGAATTTACGTAGTTTGTTTTTTGATTGAACATCCACCTTTGAAAACTACATTTATTGACCCTACGGTATTTTAGATCCTACGAAAAATGTTATTTTCGAATAAAAATCAATATAGTTTGCACATTAAAAAAAAGGCATCTCTACTTAATGCTCAATACAACATCAACGTTATCATTTAGGAGAAGAAAACCATGTTACAATATAATTTGAATATGATATGATTTTGGATCGAGGTAAAAGATTTGTTTCTACTACATCCCATTTCCAAAACCACAAAATACAATAACCAACCAATTGACATAAATTCTTGTAGAATCAAAATGCCAAGAAAACCAAAAAGGGCAAAGAGCAATCATGATGGACAAAGAAGAGGCGTCAAAATAAGAGGTGTCAATTGTGGCTAGAAAATCAAGGAGGGCAGTGAATAGTCTGAAATTTGTTAAGCTCAACGAAAAAGAGGTATGTAAATCAATAAATTTGAAAATGTGTTTGAAACAATGTTCGAGATTCAAATCAAAAAGCCAGAATGCTAAACTCAAAAGCAATGACAAATTCAGAATATCAAAAATTAGGAACATTGTGACGATCCCAAAATCCGAGGGGCGGTATTAAGGATAATCATTGGGA
Organism: Allium sativum; assembly: GCA_030737875.1. Classification (NCBI taxonomy): domain Eukaryota; kingdom Viridiplantae; phylum Streptophyta; class Magnoliopsida; order Asparagales; family Amaryllidaceae; genus Allium; species Allium sativum. Next base: position 1,026,784,075 of record CM060924.1, read on the forward strand.
AATAACACATTAATCATCATAGCAGAGTACAGATAATAGCAGAAACAATAAATAAAAGGATTTTACATGGATATGACAGCGGAATCACAACATGTAGGAATATCAGAATAGCATAACGTGGGATATAACTTAGTAAATAAAAAGGAAAGTGATCAGTCATCATCGCCAGAGGCGGAATACATACATGCAGTGAGACATAATAAGGGTATCAGTCTACATCGCTGAAGGCGGAATACATATACATATAATAAGAAATACGGAAAGTAAATCAGTCTGCATCGCCAATGGCGGAATCATAATGTAAGTATAGTAATGGCGGAAAAAGTCAAAGTCATCTCTGTGAAGTCAGCCTCGCCATGAGCCAAAAATGCACATTATGCAGCAGTGCAGAACCAAAAACCACCTGTCACCTATGTACTAGGCTACCCGTGTGAAAATAAGGGCACCCGCGTTTGCAAAGTGAAACAAACAACGAGTCAGTCATGGGGACTGGTATGAGGAATCTATTTAACAGTTAAACAACAGTAATAGCAAATCATAGGACCGCGCCACTTTCGCGGAACGGGTTTACTCCAGTGATTGCTAGTGCATTTAAAAACAAAGTAAATTCTTTTAAAACAACGCAATGCTTTTAGAAAGAATGAAGCCAGTATAAGACTCAAGTCCCATCACACAATGCAACGCAAGCCGGAGGATAGAGTTTTACCTTATGATAGCCAAATATGCTTGATACGTATAAAGCGAAATCATTTGATATTATTACTAGTGCATATATGTTTCAAAAACGAATAGCATCATAAATATCAATCATAGACGGCATAAGTGTCCCATGCCACTATGTCGTCATATATAAGTTACAATCGAATCCGTTATCTCGTATTGGAAATTGGATTTCCGTCATGAGTCGAGGCAAGGGGCAAGCTCCTCTCCGCTTCGAGACACTCTAGCAAATGCCTCGGGATTACACACTCTGGGCAACCCCTGGATGCGGCTGGGCCGGTCCTTACTTATGTTAGAGGATTAATTATGCCTGAACACACGTTTCCCGGTCCTTACAGACCTATAATCGAGGCGCCTCGCATTCCAACAACCACAAAGGTGAAAAGTAGATATATATGTCAGGGCTGGTAAGTCACTGACACCACCATAGCTAGAAAGAAACGTCGTGCTCTCCCAGCGGTCTGTATCCCGTTTTTAACTCATACCGGGGTGTGAGGTTCGCGAATTTACGAAATACACAAAGCTAGGCCACGTAGACCTTTCTTTGATCATCATCCACAAGACTTTGCTTTGCTACAGAAGCCTTGATCACAGCATCTTGGCATGCCACATAGGCAGTCCACTCCATACGATTGATTTCCATCGATATATAACCTCTAAGCTCGTACGTCTCAGAGAAGGGCGTTAAGCAAAAGAATAAATTCTCCGCCGCCAAACAGATATATATTTAACAGAGATCAATCAGTAAAGAACAAAATCCAATGTCAGACACACAGTCCATTTACAAGTCCGTCCTGGGTCTGAACGAAACTGGAGGCGTCAAATTCCTCGTATATCCGTCCAATCAACACATACGTTCAGACGGCTACTACTTCCGTCCCCTTCCGGTAGCTACTCCGGTTAGGAACTTCAGTAGCGCCCATCCAACCGATACGAAGATCGTCGGTCTTGAATCCTCTTTGCATTTTCCAATTCGAATCGCTCGATAAATTATTTGAAATGAGGGTTAGCTCGGCCTTTTCAAATAGTTCACGTCATTAGAATTTAAATTGATTCATTTTATGGTTATATTACTCGACATCCATCTTTTGGTTCTTTTCGTTATTTTCATGTCATACACATACAACCATCAAATATCAAACAATTCAAGCCCAATTGGTTTATTTGCAACCTATGTTGCTTATAATATTTTATAACGGTTTTTCGCCATTTTTATTTATTTAAAAATGGCCATATTCAATTCAACGACGTTTCAGGTCGTGCCGTGGCACTGGCGCTGTTTCTCTTCTAATTTGTTTTACACATATCGGAAAATCTAACCGTTGGATTTCTACAAAGTCTATATCAGTGGGAAGATATTCCCAAAGCGAACCCAACGGTTCCAGTTTCGTGAGAATCCGACGGTCGGATCTTCCACACTAGTCGTTTGAAGTTACGGTTTCAAAATTCGAACTGCAGCGTCGTTATTCGATTTAAATTAATTATATTTATATTTATATATAAATATAAACGATTATGGCGCTGTTTTTCCCCAGATTTGAATTAAACATTCCGGACAATCCAACCGTTGGATTTTTTTCTAGGTTGGCGCCGTTGGAAAGATATTTCCAAGGCGAACCCAGCGGTTGCGGTTTCGGGAAAATCCGATGGTCGGATTTCTCGTACTAATCGTTTCAAATTACGATTCCGAAACGCGAACTGCACGGCCTCTATTCCTTTTAATTATATTTATATTTATATATATAAATATAGTTCATTCCACTATTTCAACTATAGTTCATTTTATAATTTCAACTTCGTTTTCACTTCAAATATTTCACTAACGCCTTAATATTTCGAAAAATTTCGCCATAACCTCCTTTGTACGGGGTGGGGTTTGGAAATTTAATGGCCCGTATTAGGTACCCAATAAATCCTAAAAAGCATTCACATATTTATAGTGATATATTTTGGTGTTTACGGGGGAGCATGTACTGATAATCACTCCAGAGAATAAATTCTCGTCACCCCGTTTCCGTGTGGAAATAAATAGTCCATGTGCCGTATCTAATAACTAGAGCGACGTGATTATTGTCAACTCCAGACCCGTGTGGGGTTTTTATTAATCTGGCAATTTATCGTTATAATTTATATAGTCAATATCAGTCATCAGTTCAACATGTAGTACATAGTCATCGCCATACAAGCCTCTTTCTTGTATGGTAAATCTTCCGCCTCGTCACACAAGTTCCAATTGCTTATGTGGAATATGATGAAGTATGCCTATACTCAAGAAGTATGCCATGTAGTGTAGTTCAAAATTAATTATTACTATCCTATGGCGTTATTTATTATTTCACACAGAATAACCAGCACTCTGCATCCAATGACATTCACAGGAGTTGATATATAATAAAACTGCACAACCAACTCATCAAGGTTTACCTATTTGTCGGGCACACAAATAATTTCTTTACTCTACAGCTAGTCCATTTTTTTCCTGTTCAACACATGTATATATATATGACGAACAAAGCTAATAATAATATTTCTAGCAAACATTATTTATTTCAACATGTGTGTATTTTTAACTAAGTGTATACATGAGAATAAGGAATATTTTTATCATCAAAAATATTTATTCGACACGTGTGTATTTTTAACACTTCGTATTTACTATAAAAATATAGTTTTCATTGTCGATTCATTTTATTTTTAAAAGATGATAACATTCAACACATGAACTTCAACTCAACGAATGAATTGCAATTCAACACATGAATATTCTATATAGTTTGTATATATATAAAAATGTGATTTTTATTGCTAAAGCCATTTGTTTAAATTCAAATAATATTCAACACATGAATCTCAACTCAACGAATGAATTGCAACTCAACACATGAATATTCTATATAGTTTGTATATATATAAAAATGTGATTTTTATTGCTAAAGCCATTTGTTTAAATTCAAATAATATTCAACACATGAATCTCAACTCAACGAATGAATTGCACTTCAACACATGAATATTCGATATAGCATATGTAAATAATTTCAATGAATGAAAATTATTCTAACACATAAATATTTCAGAAAATTTCGGCAGCATAATGGCAGGGTAGTTAAAACCGGGACCGTCCCTAGTACGGCTCCTCGCTCTACCTTAAAACCTCGCGGTTTTTGACAATGGGGATCATGCATCTAGTTCGCACGCAGGCGGCATGTTTTATTTTTAATTCCACAATCCTATTCTATTTTGTTTCAACCACAAGAGGGTATTTTTCAACCACAAAGATATTTTTTCAACCATAATATCAACCACAAACAATTATTTCCAACCATTCGTCAAACCATATAATATCACGTCAATCACAAGCAATAAATATCGTCCATGGTCTGTGGACGAGGGGAGTATATATATATATATAATATAATATAATAATTCACTTGCATTTCATCACAATTCAAAGCATATATGTTTCATTCAACGCTTGTATAATTTATACATCGCTAATATAACTTATACAACACATGTACATGAGATATACAATGCGTATATAATTTACACTTCGCTTATATAATTTATACAATGCGATTTCATTCACACAAATAGTTTAGATTCCTCACATTGGTTATTGCGGTGCTAAAAATCGTAGGAAGATCAGAAAAATCCGCGGCTTCTTCTAGAATGTAGAGAGCCTCCTTGCGGTCACGGTGTCTCCTGTTTCATCGAATTTCGTTGAAGAACGAAAAAGATATTATTTTTCAAAGTTTTGCAATGCTTTATAGTGTTAAAACAGTTTAAAATTATATAAGCCGTTAGTTTACAAACCTGCTCAATTCTAGGTTTGGATTTTTCTCTTGATTCGTAGCTCTATAGGATGATCAGACTGTTGGACGTCATCGAGGGAGGGAAGAGCTTTCCGGCGCTGGTAGTTTGAGGGGGTGCGATAGCGAATCGAGGCGGCGGCGGCTCCGGGAAGGCGACGAATTTCTCGACGTCGTTCAGGCGAAGGAGCTGACGAGAGGGGGCGGCGTTGGGTCGGATGTGGAGAGGAGGCGAAGGGCTGTCGACTGGTGGTGGTGGCGCGACCTAGCGTCGCCTGTGGCGATCGGAAAAGGGACGAGAAGCTTCGAGCAACGTGGATCGTCCAGAGCAGGGTAGCGGCTAGGGTTCCGTAGTTTTATTTTATTTTTATTTTTTTTAAATGAAAATTTCCTATTGGCCAGAATTTATAGAAAATTTTTAAATAATGTTTTTGCAAACGGACTCCTTTTCAAACCCAACGACTGTCGCCCCTAGCTAAATACCCCCATTCAGGACACAATGGGATATGTTTCGTTGGCCATTTCGACTGTTACTGTCATTTATTTTTCAAATTAAAATATAAAACATTCGATATTTAATTTAAATGTACATTTCAATTTGCCAGGGCCACAAACTGAATCGAAAAATTCCAGAAAAATAAATCTAACTTTGTTTTGACGATACGGTCCTAACAAAACCAGTTTCGTCGAATTCTGAGCTCGTTTGAAAAACGGCCATTTTTAGGTCGACCCATTTTAACAGAATTTGACCAAACACGTTATCTTTTGCCCCGCTCACATGCTAGCTTCAAAAATTATGAAATTTGAAACTTAGCAATAATTTGACATCCCGGACCCAACAAAAGTGGTTTCGTCGAATTCCGGGGTCGTATGCAAAATCTCAATTTTCAAGGGCTATATATACTATATAGCGACCTTTCTGAAAATTCAATTGGCCATAACTTTTGATTTCCGTTATGAAATTTCGATTTTTCGGATTCGTTAGAAAGGTATTGATAAACAGATTTAAATATTTTCAGTTTCGTCAAAATCCGTTATATTTTCCACTCGGTACAGTCAGACCAAGTTTGTATTCAAAATTTCAAACTACAATATTATACCCAATTCTATATTTTATTGAAATATGCCATTTCAATCATTCAAATTTCTTGTTAATAACCTGATTTAAAAATTTTAAACTGGTTCACATTTCCCGGGTTATTACAATCTCCCCCACTTAAAACTTTTCGTCCTCGAAAAGGAAATAACAGCTAAGCAGGAAATAAAATGTAAATGCAAAGTATTGTAAAGGTACCTTGCACCGGAGTTAGTCAGAGATGTACACTCTGCATTTGGGATAGGCTTGTTTAATGCTTTCCTCAGTCTCCCAAGTACAGTCTCTAGGATCACTACTCCACTGCACTTTGACTAAATGAATCTTTTTCCTCCTTAGCTCTCTAGTTTCTTTGCCAACTATCTTTAATGGATCTCTCTTGAGTGCTAATTCTGGAGTTATGTCAATATCCTGTTGCGCTGCTTCTTCCACAACAAGATCTGGATCATGAACATGTTTTCTGAGCTGAGATACGTGGAACACATCATGTACACTAGGCAACCAATCAGGTAATGAAACCCTATATGCAAGAGTTCTAATCCGTCAAGTATAGGAAAGGGACCAATAAATCTCGGTGCCAATTTCCCAGTCTTACCAAATCTGATTACTCCTCGCATTGGAGAAACTCTTAAATAAACATAATCGCCAACAACAAACGATATATCCCTTCTTCTCGCATCAGCATAACTTTTCTGTCGGCTCTGTGCGGTTTTTAATCGCTTCTTAATGAAATCGACTTTATCCGATGCTTCTTGAATCATATCGGGCCCTAACACAAGTCTGTTGCCAGGTTCTACCCAACATGCGGGAGATCTGCACGGTCTACCGTATAATGCTTCAAATGGAGACATTCCCAAACTTGCTTGATAGCTATTGTTGTAAGAGAATTCGGCTAAATGTAAATGATCTTCCCATGAGCCTCCAAAATCAATAACGCAAGCCCGCAATAGATCTTCTAAAATTCTATTCACCCGCTCAGTTTGGCCGTCTGTCTGAGGGTGATAAGCGGTGCTTAGATTCAATTTGGTTCCCAATTCTGTCTGGAATGCTTCCCAGAATTTGCTAGTAAACAGGGGATCTCTATCGCTGACTATACTGAGCGGTACTCCGTGAAGTTTAACAATTTCTCTAAAGTAAATCTGTGCCAGACTTTGAGCCGTTCTGTTGGATCGGACAGGTATGAAATGGGCAGTCTTCGTGAAGCGATCTACGATTACCCATATACTGTCGTTTCCTTTTCTAGTTCGAGGCAAGCCATCGATGAAATCCATCGAGATTTGTTCCCACTTCCAACCTGGAATTTCTAATGGTTGTAATAATCCAGCCAATTTCTGCTGATCACTCTTAACTAGCTGACAAGTGGAGCATCTGCTAACATATATTGAAATATCTCTTTTCATAGCCTTCCACCAGAATGTGCGCTTGATATCGTTATACATTTTGCTCACACCGGGATGGATACTTAGTTTGGACTTGTCGCACTCATCAAGTATTTCTCTTCTGAGCTCTGGGATTCCAGGCACACAAATTCGCCCTTTTAATCTTAGAACCCGTTGGCTATCAAGGCTAAAATCTGAGGGTTTTCCTTCTTGGATCAGCTGGCTAATCCTTTTAATGAATTCATCGTCCTTCTGCAGAATAGTAATCTTATCTTCTAAGGAAGAAGTAATGATAAAACTGGCAATGATTTCATTCTTTCTGCTAAGAGCATCTGCGACAACATTGGCTTTCCCTGGAGTGTATATAATTTCAAAATCGTATGCTGCAAGGAATTCTAACCAACGCTGTTGCCTCAGGTTTAAATCTTTCTGGGTGAACAGGTATTTCAAGGATTGATGATCGGTGTATAGTTCGAATTTCTCGCCCAATAGATAATGCCTCCATATTCTTAAAGCAAACACGATAGCTAATAACTCAAGACCATGAGTAGCATAGTTTCTTTCATGCGGCTTTAGTTGACGGCTGGCATAAGCGATCACTTGGCCCTTTTGCATTAACACTGCGCCTAGCCCTCTAATAGAAGCATCTGTCCATACAGTCAAGTCTTGGTTACCTTCTATTATTGTTAATACCGGAGCAGTCGTCAACTTCAGTTTTAGCTCTTGGAAAGCTTCTTCACGTTCGGGAGTCCATTTGAATTTCTCATGCTTCTTTGTAAGCTTTGTCAATACTCCTGATATCTTTGAAAAATCCTGAACGAATTTCCGATACTGACTAGCCAATCCAAGGAAACTTCGAACTTCAGTGGGGGTAGTAGGTTGTTTCCAGTTCTGAATCACTGTAATTTTTCTTGGATCTACAGCAATTCCTTCTTTTGACACGACATGGCCAAGGAATTTAACTTCATTCTGCCAGAAGACACACTTAGAAAATTTAGCTTTTAAGACATTTCTCCTTAGAATTTTCAACACCTGTTCTAAATGTTTTGCATGCTCTTCTTCCGACTTAGAGTAGATTAGAATGTCATTGATGAAGACTAGAACAAATTTATTCAATACACCACGGAACACTCTGTTCATAAGATCAACGAAGTATGCCGGAGCGTTGCACAAGCCGAACGGCATTACTAACCATTCGTAGAATAAATCGGGACCCCTGAAGGCTGTCAGAGGAACACAGTCTTCGGCTATACGCAATTGGTGGAAACCTGTAGCTAGGTCCATTCTGGAGAATACGGTTGCTCCATTTAATTGATCTAACCGATCGTCCATTCGGGGCAAAGGATATTTGTTCTTCAGTGTCTGTTTATTGAGATCCCTGTAATCGACGCAAAGTCTTAGAGTACCGTCTGATTTCGGGACAAATACTACTGCGGCTCCCCACGCTGAAAAGCTTGGTCTGATCAGACCTTTCCAAAGTAATTCTCGGGTTTGACTACTTAGCTCTTCTTTTTCTTTCGGGGCCATTCTTCTTATTGGATGTACTACTGGTCGGGCATTCGGAATTAGATCAATTCTAAATTCAATTTCTCTTTGCGGCGGTAAGTTTTCTACTTCTTCAAACACATCCACGTAGTTTTTCACGACCGGTATCTTTTCTATTGAAGGGGGAGTAATTTCTAAAGAAGACCAAAATTCTGCTCGATTAATTTCTGAGCCATGACATGGTATATATATAGGTCCAAGCTTCGTTTCGACTTTAACGATTCTTTCGGCACATATAACTTCGGCCCTATATTTGATTAACCATTCCAAACCGAGAATAACATCAAATTCCGATAAATCCATAACAATTAAGTGGATGGGAAACTTGTAACGTGAATAAGAGATAGGCACTCTGCAGTGTAAACTGAGACTAACAGAACATCCTATCGGGTTTTGAACTTTAATCGGTTCTTTTAGTATTCTTTGTTTCAATTTTAACTTATGAACAATTTTACAAGAAATGAAGCTACGTGATGCACCAGTATCAAAAAGTACAGAAACAGGAATATTTTTAATGGTAAGGGTACCTCCCAAGACATCGGGTTTACCTGATCCATCCGTGATAGCTGGCGGGGTCTTCCCGTCATAGACATGGGCCACCTGTGCATTCTGCTTCAGAGGGCAGTTCCTGCTGTAGTGCCCCTTCTTGTGGCAGTTGTAGCATTCGGCTGAGTCATTGGCCTTTGGCTTCTTTGGGGCCTTTCATACATTAGAGAAATGACCGGGCTTCCCGCAATTGTAGCAGTTTCCTTTCGGGATCTTTGCGGGTTTTTGAGTAGCGGCCGCGGTAATGCTAGATTCGGGTTGGTCTGTCGAAGCCTTGCGCTTATTCCCTGCTTGGCTTTTAGCGCTGTCTTGGCTAGCATGCCTCTCATCCATGTCTTCGTAGTTGCAAGCCATCTCTACTAGTTTTGTAAAGGAGAGTTTGATGTTGCTCATAGCTCTATCATGGTATTTGCGTTTCAGCCCAAATATGAATCTCTTATTCTTCGCTTTGTTTGTCATAATCAGCTCTGGAGCATAGCACGACAATTGGGTGAACTTATTTAGATAATCCTGAATAGAGAGATCTCCTTGCTGGAGATTAGCAAATTGCTCTCGCATCCTCTCTAGAGCCTGTTCCGGTACAAACTTCTCATTGAACAAAGTCTTGAACTGCTCCCAAGTCCGGATAGTACCAGCGGCATCTTCTGAGGTAATGGCATCCCACCACAGCTCTGCTTCCTCCTGAAGGAGCCAAATGCCAAGTCGGGCTTTGTTGTTAGTTCCCATACCCATGCCTTCGAAGATTTTCTCACAGGTTTTCAGCCAAGCTATTGCCTCGGTCACTGTGCCAGTGCCAGTAAAAGGTTTTCCCCCAAGATTTCTGTACCTCTTTGCTACTTTATCTAGCTCAAAGTCTTCTGGTGCTGGTGGCTGAATAACAGGGCCTTCCACTACTACGGGGATATTCCCCCGTCCTCCTGCTGCTCCTCCTCGGCCTCCACGGCCTCCTCTAGCTGCTGCTGCTCGTGTAGCCATCTAAGAGAATACTGTATAAGCAAGAAAAGAGTCAAGCTCACAGATTTGATAATTTTCATAAATGATAAAGCAGGGGAATATAAGGAAAGATAATGATGATGTACTGATCAAATTGTTTTGCTAATCTGCTTAGCTCATTCTGGGACATTGCTAATCCTATCTCTAATGAGCTACTCGCATTAGAACACTACTGATTCTATTCTGACGAGGTGTTTAATGTGTTAGATCCCGGAACTAAGGTTAACCAGAGCTCTGATACCAACTGTGACGATCCCAAAATCCGAGGGGCGGTATTAAGGATAATCATTGGGAAATAACACATTAATCATCATAGCAGAGTACAGATAATAGCAGAAACAATAAATAAAAGGATTTTACATGGATATGACAGCGAAATCACAGCATGTAGGAATATCAGAATAGCATAACGTGGGATATAACTTAGTAAATAAAAAGGAAAGTGATCAGTCATCATCGCCAGAGGCAGAATACATACATGCAGTGAGACATAATAAGGGTATCAGTCTACATCGCCGAAGGCGGAATACATATACATATAATAAGAAATACGGAAAGTAAATCAGTCTGCATCGCCAGTGGCGGAATCATAATGTAAGTATAGTAATGGCGGAAAAAGTCAAAGTCATCTCTGTGAAGTCAAACTCGCCATGAGCCAAAAATGCACTCTATGCAGCAGTGCAGAACCAAAAACCACCTGTCACCTGTGTACTAGGCTGCCCGTATGAAAATAAGGGCACCCGCGTTTGCAAAGTGAAACAAACAACGAGTCAGTCATGGGGACTGGTATGAGGAATCTATTTAACAGTTAAACAACAGTAATAGCAAATCATAGGACCACGCCACTTTCGCGGAACGGGTTTACTCCAGTGAATGCTAGTGCATTTAAAAACAAAGTAAATTCTTTTAAAACAACGCGGTGCTTTTAGAAAGAATGAAGCCAGTATAATACTCAGGTCCCATCACACAATGCAACGCAAGCCGGAGGATAGAGTTTTACCTTATAATAGCCAAATATGCTTGATACGTAGAAAGCGAAATCATTTGATATTATTACTAGTGCATATATGTTTCAAAAACGAATAGCATCATAAATATCAATCAAAGACGGCATAAGTGTCCCATGCCACTATGTCATCATATATAAGTTACAATCGAATCCGTATTTTCCATAACCTGTTATAACATAAATCGAGGCAGAATTTAATTCTAAAATCTGAATCAAGGGAAACGGGCTATGCCATTGCGTTTGTCTCGGAAAAATACGCGAAATAGAGTCCGAGTTTTCGAAAATCGGAGTCCGTATGACCCGATTAAGGCCCAACGAAGTTTTCAGAAAAATTCAAAGTAAAAACAGATTTCAAATTCAAGTTTGAATTTGAAAATATGGACAGATTGGGCCAGGCGGGAAAAATCCCGCCAGAACACCCAAGTCGACAGCCCTGTCGACTTGGGAGTCGACTTGGTTGGACCCAAGTCGACAGCCCTGTCGACTTGGCTGTCGACTTGGTCCAGCCGGGCTGTTTAGCCTGGTGCACCATTTAGAGATTGTGTTGAGCTTGGGGGCCAGATTCGGTTTTGAGGGCTGAGATTGGAACTAGGGTTTAATCCTATGGCCTAAAACACTTGCCTAATCTATAAATAAGCCCCTAACCTAACCTTAAATCATCATTATTCATTCTAGCAACTAAACTATGGCAAAATTATCCCTCTCATGGCCTCCACTCTCTTCATAAAATTCCTATGAGAGATTTTCCATGCATACAAGTGTTTTCAAGCTTGTATGAGTGTCATTAGCTTGCATTCAAGTCAAGTTTCCATAATTACATCATAAAGAAAGAGTTTTGATCATTTTGGCTCAAGGGTTTTTATGTTAGAGCTTGCATTTTGGGTCTAATTGGTTGCATAAGGGCTTTGTCATATTTCCTAAGCATTGTAAGCCCTATTCTACTTTCATACTTAAACTCTAAAGTTAAATGTATGATATGCAAGTTTACTATGATGCGATATGCAAGTTTACTATGATGTGTTATGCAAGTTCATCAAGTTATGTTATGCAAGTTTGATATGCAAGTTTGTCATATGATATGCAAGTTATGTTATGCAAGTTTATATGCAAGTTGCCAAGTTATGTTATGCAAGTATATCATGCTATGATATGCAAGTTTACCATGTTGTAATATGCAAGTTTATATGCAAGTATGTCATGTTATGATATGCAAGTTTATATGCAAGTATGCCATGCTATGATATGCAAGTTCATCATGTCATGTTATGCAAGTTTACCATGTTATGCTATGCAAGTATGCTATGTTATGATATACAAGTATGTTATGCAAGTTTGGGTTGAACATTTTGTTCATGCTATCATGTTATGCAAGCTTATCTTGGGTTTATGAACATAAAGCTTCAAGCTTTATGCCAAAGGTTGCATTTTGGCAACATGTAAGTTATCATATCTCTTATGATAACTTGCATGTGAGGCTAAATGCGAACTTATGGCCATTTCTACATGTCATTTAGCACCATGTATCACCAATATGCCAAGTTTGGTTTTATGCATGCTTTTGGGGCCTAAAAATGTAATATGCAAGGGTATGAACACATGAACATTTCATATGCCACCATGTTGAACTTGTGGCTCCAACACCTTTATGTCATGATTATGCCAAGTTCCCTCTTTCTATCCTTTATGCGCTATTGCGATATGTAAGCGATGGGATTGCGTTTGGGGTTGGGTAAACTTAAAAGACATAAAAACATAAGCTTGGTAATTTACCTATTAAGTTAGGTCTACCCATTGGGAATTTACCTATTAAGTTAGGTCTACCCAATTGCTTGAAAACTTCTAATGTGTTTTGGAAACATGATGGACATGACACTTAGAAAAGATAAGTGTGACCAACTCGAGGTTGGGTTGAGTTTGTAGCGTAAACCTACCCGGAATCGACCGGCTTAACTAGTTGCTACAAACAACAGGACCCAATGTGAGAAGTTGGCCATGTTGTACCTTGAACCCGAGGTTAGACCAAGTTGTGGTGTAAAGCAACCCGGACCCGCCCGGCTTAACTAGTAACCACAACAAAGTCTAATATGAGAGGTTAAGGCGCATTAATTAATTAATGCCTCATGGTTAGGGTTAAGTCATGGTCCACTTAATACTTAACCAATTTGGGCTTGGTTGATTAATCGGGGTTAAGTCATGAACTCATCATTACACTTAACCAAGTTAATCCATGATTAGTAAAAGGGTTAAACCGTACTTAACCCACTAGAAAAATCCTAGCAATGGGGGTCCACTCCAGCAGTAATCCCTAGTTTGTATCATCATGACCCTTGGGACTAGGCTAGGGTGGGGGCACGATTACTGGACTGGAGGTAAGCGACCAATAAACGACGGCCAGGTGGTACGCCGATGTAGTTCCGGACGGACTATGGTCGTGCACGTAGTCCGTATTTGGAGAAGTCACCCATGGGTACCAGTAGATCGAGACTGTGCACTCATGTTTATGGTGTCCAGGGGTTGGCACCCTAGGGCTTGATACACCCGAAGGGTGGACCCGACACAGTTCGACTACAATCATGTTTGGGCCGTATTGACACCAACACGTAACGAGTTAGGCTTAGGGAGCCGATCGACTAGACCGTTTGATCGGACCTCGTGTTAGGGTCACTTCATGTTATTGGACCTCGTGTTAGGGTCACTTCATGTTATTGGACCTCGTGTTAGGGTCACTTCCTGTTATTGGACCTCGTGTTAGGGTCACTTCATGTTATTGGACCTCGTGTTAGGGTCACTTCATTTTATTGGACCTCGTGTTAGGGTCACTTCATGTTATTGGACCTCGTGTTAGGGTCACTTCATGTTATTGGGCCAAAGCTTGGGCCAAGGGATCAATACTTGTTTATTCAAGTCATGTTAGTTTGCTAGTACACCTGTGGTGCAAAACCTTAATCCTGATTATGCGATGACACCTTTATCTACCCTGTTAGTTAATCATCATGCTAGTATGTTGTTATCCTTATGTTCATCCCTGCTGCTCATGACAGTTAACTTTATCAGTTTACATTGATTGTAGTAGGGCTTACTCAGTCTTTTTGACTGACCTGTTTTGCTTCGCCTCTTTTCTTCCGTTCCCCCACCCCCCCCCCCCCCCAGGTTCTCAGGGAGGGAATATTGGAGCTTAGCTGGATTTTTGATCGCTTGCTTGTGGGATCTTAGCTCATGTACGGTCTTGACATGAAGCTACCTATGGTTATCACTTATTTTGGGGATAGTACTTGTGTATTCCAGTTTTTCAGTGATGTTGTTTTTTTTATCTAGACTTGTTTACTTGGAAAGTTGACATTATGTTGTACCAGACTTGTTTTGAAATGGTTTAAAATCTTCCGCTGTTTTATCTATGTTATTTACTCTGTTTACATATATACATATGTTCTTGTTCTACCTTGATATATCATTGTGCATGTTTACCTGATTCAAACGCCCCTCCAAAGTCAGAGTGCTTGCAAGAGTCACCCTGGCGGAGGTGGGGTGTTACATTTGGTATCAGAGCATATGTTTTACGAGAAGGAACAAAAAGGTTTTTAGAAAACTTTTGGAAAACTATTTTCAAAACCAAGTATAAAGTATTTTCCAAAGAAAAGTCTAGTTTATTTTAAAAGGCTATTCCCCAAAAAGCCATTAGCAAAATCCTTTCGTTTTTCCCCATTCTGAATCTGTCTTTTTCTTTTTCAGTATGGCTGATAACTTTGCCATTCCGGAGGGAGTACACGTACCTGTTTGGTATAGGAGACTTTTGGAGGCTTGGGCGACCGAAGCCGGCCCCGCAAATATTACTCCTCCTCCGGTAGTTGATGTTCCTCCTCCTCCTGTTGCTGAGGTTCTTCTTCCTCCTCCCCCTCAGCATCCTCAAACTGACTTCGCAAAGATTTGCCAAGATTTTAAGGCGATGGGTTGCAAGAATTTCTTTGGAACCGAGACTTATGTAGAGGCAAGGAATTGGTTGAAAGAAACCGAAGATCTTTTTACCTTCTTTGATATAGATGACCGTAGGAAGGTTTTATTAGCAGTGTGGTTGCTAAAGGAAGAAGCTGCACGTTGGTGGGTGGTCACCACCGTTACTAGGCCAATTGAGACTTGGGATGACTTTCGGGGAAAGTTTGGACTAAGGTTCCTATCACTGAAGCAAGGGGACATGTCTATTAGGGAATACATAGATAAGTTTAATCAACTGGCTCGGGTCGGTTTAGACTTGGTTAACACAGCTCCGAAGAAGGCCCTATACTTTGCTCTAGGATTAAACGAGCCATTACATGGTTTAGCCATGACTCATATACCCTTGGGGGCAACTTTCGAGAGTTTGGTGAATATGGCCCTACTCAATGAAGAGAATAGGAGTGACAAGAAAGAGATCAAGATGAATGATACTCAAGCCAAGAAGACTGATTCCCAGTGGAAAGGAAATCAAGGTGATCCAAGCGGTCAGAGCAGTCAAGGCAGTAAGAACAAGAACAAGAGTCAAGGCAACAAGGGAAACAACAACAAGGGCAACAAGAACAAGGCAAAGGAAACGAGAAAGTGCAATTTCTGTGGGATTGTTGGGCACATAGCCAAGGACTGTAGGAAGAAGAGAAGGAAATTGGGTGGGTGCTTT
Source organism: Allium sativum (assembly GCA_030737875.1). Taxonomy (NCBI): domain Eukaryota; kingdom Viridiplantae; phylum Streptophyta; class Magnoliopsida; order Asparagales; family Amaryllidaceae; genus Allium; species Allium sativum. Next base: position 1,026,799,820 of record CM060924.1, read on the forward strand.
AACTGTGGAGAAATGGGGCACTTCACTAGGGATTGCCCGAAGAAGCGAGGGCAAGGCCAGGGTCAGACTCAGCGTGCTGGACCTTTAGGAGGGCAAGTTCATGCTCTAAATGCCGCTCCAGTTCCCGATCGAGGTAGTATTTCCGTTGAAAGCCTTGTATATATTTCTGATTTTCCTGTTCGTACCTTGTTTGATTTTGGTGCATCGCATAGTTTATTTCAGTTGAAAGTTTGCACCTAAGTACTAGTCTAGTTAGTGATCCCGTGTGCGTTTCAAATCAAATTGGGGGTTCCGCCCATTTGTCTGTTATCTACGTGGATTTGAAAATCTCTATCTTTGGTGTAGAGTTCTTGTGTGATGCTTATATTCTCGGTTTCATGGGGTATGGGTTGGTTTTGGGCATGGATGGGTTGTCCAGTTTTGGAGCCATCCTTGATTTCTGAGCATAGGGTTGGGAGGCTCATGACTCGACTCGGTAATACCCTAAAAATTTCTAGTAACCCTATGAGTCCCGTCATGTTGTGTTATCTTGAATCCCTCAACTCGTCTATCGATAGTTTGCAATCGGTGAGGGTGGTCCAAGAATATCCTGATATCTTGGGTGAAGTGAAGGGGGTTACACCTAAACGAGAGATAGATTTCCGCATTTATCTGGTTGATAATGCCAAGATAGTTTCGTGGCCGGTTAGGCACGTGGCCCCGCAAGATGAGAGTTATGAAAGCAAGTCAAGTAGTTGCTTGAGAAGAACTTCATTAGACGAAGTATATCTGAATGGGGAGCGCCTGTAGTATTTACTACCAAGGCAGATGGTTCTCTTCGACTTTGTGTCGATTATCGTGAGATAAACAAAGAGAATAGACAACCATTGCCAAGGATCGATGATTTGTTCGATCAACTTGTAAGAACATCTGTTCTCTCTTGATCTTGCTACTGGATTCCATCAGCTCAGGGTAGCTGAGGATAGTATAGACAAGACTGTATTCAGAACTCCAGATGGATTCTTAGAATGGTTGGTCATGCCGTTCGGTTTGACTAATGCACCCGCCTACTTCGTGGACTTGATAAGTAGGGTGTCTAGGGAGTTCCTGAACGAGTTTATGGTAGTCTTCGTAGATGATATTCTGATCTTCTCTAAGGATGAGGAAGAGCACGCAAGGCATCTCGAGGAGGAGATGGATACGCTTAGAGCGCATCAGTTGAAGGCCAAGTCCTCCAAATGTCATTTTGGAGAAAAAGAAGTTAGATTTCTTGGGCACATAGTTTCTAAGCAAGGCTTAGTGGTGGATCCCGCTAAAGTGGTCGCGGTTCAGAACCGAAAAGCTCCGACGAGGACAATTGAAATAAGAAGTTCTCTCAGTTTAATTAGTTAGTTAGCGTCCCTTGAGCTTAGACCTACCCTTCTGGATCAAGCAGGGACTTCGCAAAAAGAGGACCCGCAGTTAAGTCGAGATCATGGACAAGTTGATTCGAGGCGAGATAGTAGTCACCTCGCTATAGAAGACAAGGGATGGCTAAGACGCGATGAGAGAAAGAGGTTCTTGATGATGCACATCACTCGAGGAGGTGGCCGAGTTGGTCCCAAGGTGCATGTTGTGCCAGCAGGTTAAAGGCCAAGTCATAAAAAGCCCGGTGGGCTATTATATCCGTTGGAGGTCCCCGCAATGGAAAAGCATCACGAAGGATTTCGTGGATGGACTACCTAGGTCAAGGGAAGAGAATACGAGCATGTGGGTCATAGTAGGTAGACTCACGAAGAGCGCTCATTTCACTCCGGTAAAGAGCGAAAGGATTGCATCATAGCTAACGACAGTTTATTTTCAAGAAATAAAGCAGTTGCACGATGTTCCCTAAAGTATAGTCAGTAACCATGACTTAATCTTCACTAGCCAGTTTTGGGATGGTCTACGAGAAGTCATGGGCAAGCAACTGAATCTCAGTACAGCCTATCATTCGCACGCGGATGGTCCATTGGTAACATGGATTGGTATTTTCGAGAAAAGTTCTGCTGCGTGGAATACTTTATGGTAAGTAAACGAGATCCAGGATTCACTAGTGAATTTTGGAGAGCTTGCATGAAATCATGAGGTCATGGTTATGTTTAAGCCAAGAATGATAGTAGAGTAAGTGAAAGAGGAAGACGAGAGGCGACAATGAAATGGGTTCCAACTCATAATTGGGAAATAAGAGTTAAGAAGCTAAGAAATCATGAGGTAAAAGACGGTCAAAGCACAGTGGAGTTAAACTCAAGGAAATGTGACTTAGAAGATTGAAGGCTAGATACGCGCATCATATCTCTTTCTAAGAGTATATCCTTGATCCTTGTTTCCTGTGGAACTTACTCGCATGTTATCTTTTTATGTATATCCTCTCGGTCCCATTTTCGGTCCTATTTCTGTCGGGAGGTATGACTTATTGCCTAGTAATACATGTCAGGGTTTGAAGGGGGTCCGTTAGGTTGACTAAACCTTTTGGGCTTTTATAGAATATGGGTTGGGTTAGGAAGAGATTTCTTGTAATCCGAAAAAGGAGTATATACTGTTTGTCTTCCCGATTTCTTTGTAGCATATCTTTTGCTATCCATGTTTGTCTGGATTATCTAGTTTATCGTGTTAATCTTGTCATGAGAACCTTAGGTAGAAACCCTTTGGAAGAAACATGTGTTTGAAACATGTTATGCTTGATGGTTGCAAGTGGTTGCAAGTGTTTGTAAGTGGTTACTCGTGGATGCATTATACACGATTAGGCGCTAGATCGGCTCACACACTCCTCATATTGCATATGCATGAGTGTTTAAGCTTATTCATAGATGAAAATTTTTGTGTTATCACATGGATGCTGCATATGGATGTATGTTATGTGCACACATATAGATGTTATACATTATGTTAGGAATTGCATACATATGGATTCATTTCACTAACATAATTTGCATTAATGATATTTGCATTAGATAAGGACATATACAAACACCTTTGCATATGTTCATACAACATTTAGAATCTTGTAAGGACAATGATTGCTCGTGGATGATGTTTTGAGTAGATGGATGTTGGATGGTAGGATATGTTCTTCCTAACTTGAAGATTTCGGGGACGAAATCCTTTAAGGAGGGGAGAATGTAACAACCCGTATTTTCCATAACCTGTTATGACATAAATCGAGGCAGAATTTAATTCTAAAATCTGAATCAAGGGAAATGGGCTATGCCATTGCGTTCGTCTCGGAAAAATACGCGAAATAGGGTCCGAGTTTTCGAAAATCGGAGTCCGTATGACCCGATTAAGGCCCAACGAAGTTTTCAGAAAAATTCAAAGTAAAAACAGATTTCAAATTCAAGTTTGAATTTGAAAATATGGACAGATTGGGCCAGGCGGGAAAAATCCCGCCAGAACACCCAAGTCGACAGCCCTGTCGACTTGGGAGTCGACTTGGTTGGACCCAAGTCGACAGCCCTGTCGACTTGGCTGTCGACTTGGTCCAGCCGGGCTGTTTAGCCTGGTGCACCATTTAGAGATTGTGTTGAGCTTGGGGGCCAGATTCGGTTTTGAGGGCTGAGATTGGAACTAGGGTTTAATCCTATGGCCTAAAACACTTGCCTAATCTATAAATAAGCCCCTAACCTAACCCTAAATCATCATTATTCATTCTAGCAACTAAACTATGGCAAAATTATCCCTCTCATGGCCTCCATTCTCTTCATAAAATTCCTATGAGAGATTTTCCATGCATACAAGTGTTTTCAAGCTTGTATGAGTGTCATTAGCTTGCATTCAAGTCAAGTTTCCATAATTACATCATAAAGAAAGAGTTTGGTTCATTTTGGCTCAAGGGTTTTTATGTTAGAGCTTGCATTTTGGGTCTAATTGGTTGCATAAGGGCTTTGTCATATTTCCTAAGCATTGTAAGCCCTATTCTACTTTCATACTTAAACTCTAAAGTTAAATGTATGATATGCAAGTTTACTATGATGTGATATGCAAGTTTACTATGATGTGTTATGCAAGTTCATCAAGTTATGTTATGCAAGTTTGATATGCAAGTTTGTCATATGATATGCAAGTTATGTTATGCAAGTTTATATGCAAGTTGCCAAGTTATGTTATGCAAGTATATCATGCTATGATATGCAAGTTTATCATGTTGTAATATGCAAGTTTATATGCAAGTATGTCATGTTATGATATGCAAGTTTATATTCAAGTATGCCATGCTATGATATGCAAGTTCATCATGTCATGTTATGCAAGTTTACCATGTTATGCTATGCAAGTATGCCATGTTATGATATGCAAGTATGTTATGCAAGTTTGGGTTGAACATTTTGTTCATGCTATCATGTTATGCAAGCTTATCTTGGGTTTATGAACATAAAGCTTCAAGCTTTATGCCAAAGGTTGCATTTTGGCAACATGTAAGTTATCATATCTCTTATGATAACTTGCATGTGAGGCTAAATGCGAACTTATGGCCATTTCTACATGTCATTTAGCACCATGTATCACCAATATGCCAAGTTTGGTTTTATGCATGCTTTTGGGGCCTAAAAATGTAATATGCAAGGGTATGAACACATGAACATTTCATATGCCACCATGTTGAACTTGTGGCTCCAACACCTTTATGTCATGATTATGCCAAGTTCCCTCTTTCTATCCTTTATGCGCTATTGCGATATGTAAGCGATGGGATTGCGTTTGGGGTTGGGTAAACTTAAAAGACATAAAAACATAAGCTTGGGAATTTACCTATTAAGTTAGGTCTACCCATTGGGAATTTACCTATTAAGTTAGGTCTACCCAATTGCTTGAAAACTTCTAATGTGTTTTGGAAACATGATGGACATGACACTTAGAAAAGATAAGTGTGACCAACTCGAGGTTGGGTTGAGTTTGTAGCGTAAACCTACCCGGAACCGACCGGCTTAACTAGTTGCTACAAACAATAGGACCCAATGTGAGAAGTTGGCCATGTTGTACCTTGAACCCGAGGTTAGACCAAGTTGTGGTGTAAAGCTACCCGGACCCGCCCGGCTTAACTAGTAACCACAACAAAGTCAAATGTGAGAGGTTAAGGCGCATTAATTAATTAATGCCTCATGGTTAGGGTTAAGTCATGGTCCATTTAATACTTAACCAATTTGGGCTTGGTAGATTAATCGGGGTTAAGTCGTGAACTCATCGTTACACTTAACCAAGTTAATCCATGATTAGTAAAGGGGTTAAACCGTACTTAACCCACTAGAAAAATCCTAGCAATGGGGGTCCACTCCAGCAGTAATCCCTAGTTTGTATCATCATGACCCTAGGGACTAGGCTAGGGTGGGGGCACGATTACTGGACTGGAGGTAAGCGACCAATAAACGACGGCCGGGTGGTACGCCGATGTAGTTCCGGACGGACTATGGTCGTGCACGTAGTCCGTATTTGGAGAAGTCACCCATGGGTACCAGTAGATCGAGACTGTGCACTCATGTTTATGGTGTCCAGGGGTTGGCACCCTAGGGCTTGATACACCCGAAGGGTGGACCGGGCACAGTTCGACTACAATCATGTTTGGTCCGTATTGACACCAACACGTGACGAGTTAGGCTTAGGGAGCCGATCGACTAAACCGTTTGATTGGACCTCATGTTAGGGTCACTTCATGTTATTGGACCTCGTGTTAGGGTCACTTCATGTTATTGGACCTCGTGTTAGGGTCACTTCATGTTATTGGACCTCGTGTTAGGGTCACTTCATGTTATTGGACCTCGTGTTAGGGTCACTTCATGTTATTGGGCCAAAGCTTGGGCCAAGGGATCAATACTTGTTTATTCAAGTCATGTTAGTTTGCTAGTACACCTGTGGTGCAAAACCTTAATCCTGATTATGCGATGACAACTTTATCTACCCTGTTATTTAATCATCATGCTAGTACGTTGTTATCCTTATGTTCATCCCTGCTGCTCATGACAGTTAACTTTATCAGTTTACATTGATTGTAGTAGGGCTTACTCAGTCTTTTTGACTGACCTGTTTTCTTTCGCCTCTTTTCTTCCGTTTCCCCCCCCCTCCAGGTTCTCAGGAAGGGAATATTAGAGCTTAGCTGGATTTCTGATCGCTTGCTTGTGGGATCTTAGCTCATGTACGGTCTTAACATGAAGCTAGCTATGGTTATCACTTATTTTGGGGATAGTACTTGTGTATTCCAGTTTTTCAGTGATGTTGTTTTTTTTATCTAGACTTGTTTACTTGGAAAGTTGACATTATGTTGTACCAGACTTGTTTTGAAATGGTTTAAAATCTTCCGCTGTTTTATCTATGTTATTTACTCTGTTTACATATATACATATGTTCTTGTTCTGCCTTGATATATCATTGTGCATGTTTACCTGATTCAAACGCCCCTCCAAAGTCAGAGTGCTTGCAAGAGTCACCCTGGCGGAGGTGGGGTGTTACAAAATTGGATTTCCGTCATGAGTCGAGGCAAGGGGCAAGCTCCTCTCCGCTTCGAGACACTCTAGCAAATGCCTCGGGACTACACACTCTGGGAAACCCCTGGATGCGGCTGGGCCGGTCCTCACTTACGTTAGAGGATTAATTATGCCTGAACACACGTTTCCCGGTCCTTACAGACCTATAATCGAGGTGCCTCGCATTCCAACAACCACAAAGGTGAAAAGTAGATATATATGTCAGGGCTGGTAAGTCACTGACACCACCATAGCTAGAAAGAAACGTCGTGCAATCCCAGCGGTCTGTATCCCGTTTTTAACTCATACCGGGGTGTGAGGTTCGCGAATTTACGAAATACACAAAGCTAGGCCACGTAGACCTTGCTTTGATCATCATCCACAAGACTTTGCTTTGCAACAGCAGCCTTGATCACAGCATCTTGGCATGCCACATAGGCAGTCCACTCCATACGATTGATTTCCGTCGATATATAACCTCTAAGCTCGTACGTCTCAGAGAAGGGCGTTAAGCAAAAGAATAAATTCTCCGCCGCCAAACAGATATATATTTCGCAGACATCAATCAGTATAGAACAAAATCCAATGTCAGACACACAGTCCATTTACAAGTCCGTCCTGGGTCTGAATGAAACTGGAGGCGTCAAATTCCTCGTATATCCGTCCAATCAACACATACGTTCAGACGGCTACTACTTCCGTCCCCTTCCGGTAGCTACTCCGGTTAGGAACTTCAGTAGCGCCCATCCAACCGATACGAAGATCGTCGGTCTTGAATCGTCTTTCCATTTTCCAATTCGAATCGCTCGATAAATTATTTGAAATGAGGGTTAGCTCGGCCTTTTCAAATAATTCACGTCATTAGAATTTAAATCGATTCATTTTATGGTTATATTACTCGACATCCATCTTTCGGTTCTTTAGCGTTATTTTCATGTCATACACATACAACCATCAAATATCAAACAATTCAAGCCCAATTGGTTTATTTGCAACCTATGTTGCTTATAATATTTTATAACGGTTTTTTGCCATTTTTATTTATTTAAAAATAGCCATATTCAATTCAACGACGTTTCAGGTCGTGACGTGGCACTGGCGCTGTTTTTCTTCTAATTTGTTTTACACATATCGAAAAATCTAACCGTTGGATTTCTACAAAGTCTATATCAGTGGGAAGATATTCCCAAAGCGAACCCAACGGTTCCAGTTTCGTGAGAATCCGACGGTCGGATCTTCCACACTAGTCGTTTGAAGTTACGGTTTCAAAATTCGAACTGCAGCGTCGTTATTCAATTTAAATTAATTATATTTATATTTATATATAAATATAAACGATTCTGGCGCTGTTTTTCCCCAGATTTGAATTAAACATTCCGGACAATCCAACCGTTGGATTTTTTTCAAGGTTGGTGCCGTTGGAAAGATATTTCCAAGGCGAACCCGGCGGTTGCGGTTTCGGGAAAATCCGCTAGTCGGATTTCTCGTACTAATCGTTTCAAATTACGATTCCGAAACGCGAACTGCACGGCCTCTATTCCTTTTAATTATATTTATATTTATATATATAAATATAGTTCATTCCACTATTTCAACTATAGTTCATTTTTATAATTTCAACTTCGTTTTCACTTCAAATATTTCACTAACGCCTTAATATTTCGAAAAATTTCGCCATAACCTCCTTTGTACGGGGAGGGGTTTGGAAATTTATTGGGCCGTATTAGGTACCCAATAAATCCTAAAAAGCATTCACATATTTATAGTGATATATTTTGGTGTTTACGGGGGAGCATGTACTGATAATCACTCCAGAGAATAAATTCTCGTCACCCCGTTTCCGTGTGGAAATAAATAGTCCATGTGTCGTATCTAATAACTAGAGCGACGTGATTATTGTCAACTCCAGACCCGTGTGGGGTTTTTATTAATCTGGCAATTTATCGTTATAATTTATATAGTCCATATCAGTCATCAGTTCAACCTGTAGTACATAGTCATCGCCATACAAGCCTCTTTCTTGTATGGTAAATCTTCCGCCTCGTCACACAAGCTCTAATTGCTTTTGTGGAATATGATGAAGTATGCCTATACTCAAGAAGTATGCCATGTAGTGTAGTTCAAAATTAATTGTTACTATCCTATGGCGTTATTTATTATTTCACACAGAATAACCAGCACTCTGCATCCAATGACATTCACAGGAGTTGATATATAATAAAATTGCACAACCAACTCATCAAGGTTTACCTATTTGTCGGGCACACAAATAATTTCTTTACTCTACAGCTAGCCCATTTTTTTCCTGTTCAACACATGTATATATATGCAGAACAAAGCTAATAATAATATTTCTAGCAAACCATTATTTATTTCAACACGTGTGTATTTTTAACTAAGCGTATACATGAGAATAAGGAATATTTTTATCATCAAAAATATTTATTCGACACGTGTGTATTTTTAACACTTCGTATTTACTATAAAAATATAGTTTTCATTGTCGATTCATTTTATTTTTAAAAGATGATAACATTCAACACATGAACTTCAACTCAACGAATGAATTGCAATTCAACACATGAATATTCTATATAGTTTGTATATATATATATATAAATGTGATTTTTATTGCTAAAGCCATTTGTTTAAATTCAAATAATATTCAACACATGAATCTCAACTCAACGAATGAATTGCAACTCAACACATGAATATGGTATATAGTTTGTATATATATAAAAATGTGATTTTTATTGCTAAAGCCATTTGTTTAAATTCAAATAATATTCAACACATGAATCTCAACTCAACGAATGAATTGCACTTCAACACATGAATATTCGATATAGCATATGTAAATAATTTCAATGAATGAAAATTATTCTAACACATAAATATTTCAGAAAATTTCGGCAGCATAACGGCAGGGTAGTTAAAACCGGGACCGTCCCTAGTACGGCTCCTCGCTCTACCTAAAAACCTCGCGGTTTTGGACAATGGGGATCATGCATCTAGTTCGCACGCAGGCGGCATGTTTTATTTTCAATTCCACAATCCTATTCTATTTTGTTTCAACCACAAGAGGGTATTTTTCAACCACAAAGGTATTTTTTTCAACCATAATATCAACCACAAACAATTATTTCCAACCATTCGTCAAACCATATAATATCACGTCAATCACAAGCAATAAATATCGTCCATGGTCTGTGGACGAGGGGAGTACATATATATATATATAATATAATAATTCACTTGCATTTCATCACAATTCAAAGCATATATGTTTCATTCAACGCTTGTATAATTTATACATCGCTAATATAACTTATACAACACATGTACATGAGATATACAATGCGTATATAATTTACACTTCGCTTATATAATTTATACAACGCGATTTCATTCACACAAATAGTTTAGATTCCTCACATTGGTTATTGCGGTGCTAAAAATCGTAGGAAGGTCAGAAAAATCCGCGGCTTCTTCTAGAATGTAGAGAGCCCCCTTGCGGTCACGGTGTCTCCTGTTTCATCGAATTTCATTGAAGAACGAAAAAGATATTATTTTTCAAAGTTTTGCAACGCTTTATAGTGTTAAAACAGTTTAAAATTATATAAGCCGTTAGTTTACAAACCTGCTCAATTCTAGGTTTGGATTTTTCTCTTGATTCGTAGCTCTATAGGATGATCAGACTGTTGGACGTCATCGAGGGAGGGAAGAGCTTTCCGGCGCTGGTAGTTTGAGGGGGTGCGACGGACAATCGAGGCGGCGCCGGCTCCGGGAAGGCGACGACTTTCTCGACGTCGTTCAGGCGAAGGAGCTGACGAGAGGGGGCGGCGTTGGGTCGGATGTGGAGAGGAGGCGAAGGGCTGTCGACTGGTGGTGGTGGCGCGGCCTAGCGTCGCCTGTGGCGATCGGAAAAGGGATGAGAAGCTTCGAGCAACGTGGATCGTCCAAAGCAGGGCGGCGGCTAGGGTTCCGTAGTTTTATTTTATTTTATTTTTTTTTAAATGAAAATTTCCTATTGGCCAGAATTTATAGAAAATTTTTAAATAGTGTTTTTGCAAACGGACTCCTTTTTAAACCCAACGACTGTCGCCCCTAGCTAAATACCCCCATTCCGGACACAATGGGATATGTTTCGTTGGCCATTTCAACTGTTACAGTCAGTTATTTTTCAAATTAAAATATAAAACATTCGATATTTAATTTAAACGTACATTTCAATTTGCCAGGGCCACAAACTGAATCGAAAAATTCCAGAAAAATAAATCTAGCTTTGTTTTGACGATACGGTCCTAACAAAACCAGTTTCGTCGAATTCTGAGCTCGTTTGAAAAACGGCCATTTTTAGGTCGACCCATTTTAACAGAATTTGACCAAACACGTTATCTTTTGCCCCGCTCACATACTAGCTTCAAAAATTATGAAATTTGAAACTTAGCAATAATTTGACATCCCGGACCTAACAAAAGTGGTTTCGTCGAATTCCGGGGTCGTATGCAAAATCTCAATTTTCAAGGGCTATATATACTATATAGCGACCTTTCTGAAAATTCAATTGGCCATAACTTTTGATTTCCGTTATGAAATTTCGATTTTTCAGATTCGTTAGAAAGGTATTGATAAACAGATTTAAATATTTTCAGTTTCGTCAAAATCCGTTATATTTTCCACTCGGTACAGTCAGACCAAGTTTGTATTCAAAATTTCAAACTACAATATTATACCCAATTCTATATTTTATTGAAATATGCCATTTCAATCATTCAAATTTCTTGTTAATAGCCTGATTTAAAAATTTTAAACTGGTTCACATTTCCCGGGTTATTACAAACATATTACAATGGGTTTAAATATGTAGACAAAAAGTTACCAAAACTTACCAAAAGGCGTAGTTATTCATCATTGTCATTTCAATACATAGACTAAAATTTCAAGTAACGAAGCATTTGAATCTGTATCAAAGTAAGGAAACTACTAATATATATTGAGCTGTGCTTAGGGCCTCGAGATTTGTGCTTCGGGTTACCACAACCTATCGCACGAACGATGATCGGCCAACGATTGACTGCCAATACATGAAGAAAGAAAAAAAGAAAAACCGTATGATAGTTGCTTTGATAGGAAGAAGCACAAAGTGCGGTGCCCTTAGCACCACACTAACATGGCCCAATACTAATCAACTGCCATTTGCATAAATGTCGTCTATGCAACTAAAAGTAATGATGACCATAGATGAGTCATTCAACGTATGTTTATAAAAAGGTATTGAACAGTAATGGATATGAACATGTACAATATAATGGTGGGGAAAAAAATACCATCTAAGGACCATCATTGGTATCAGGCTGAATATGTCTTTTTTGAATTTTCTAACATTATTATTAAGAAGATAGAAGAGTGACATACATTGCATGCAGTAGTATAAGGAAGTTGAAAAAGTTCAATTTGTTACAGGTTAAAGCAATGGTAGAAGGTTTAAATCTTCTTAGGTCACACTTCACTATGGTTACGTTCAGGACAAAATCACCTTCTGATAAAAAAAATTAATAAATAATTTATAATTCAGAATTTAATGGATTACATCAAAAAATGCGTAGGTTAATTGAAGATAGAGTTGAAAAAGTTCGGAACATTGGAGTGGGGTGATCGGCAGTCTCTACCGTGGTTATTTCACACATAAATACCTAACAATAAAAAAGGCTAAATTGAAGTCCAAATTCGGTAAGTTGCTCAAAGATGAAAACAAACAATCCTTACTTATATGTGTGTAGTTAGAGACCAACGCATGTTGTACAATAATATTTCTTGCTGTTAAATTTTAATTGTTTAGAATGTTAAGCATAAAAAATCCGCAGTTAGTAGAACAAATTTCAAAATTGAAAGCATTCTCAAGAATAGCACAATAAGATTGCAAAGCTGAAAATAAATACGTACCACTGTTGGCATTTCAGTAGTAGAAGGAAGCAAATTAATGGATCTTGTGCTCTGTCAGTAGTTAATCATCGAAAATTGAACTCCGACCATAGAAAAATTCTTTAAATTTACGGTTAGAGTGGATTTTGTTAAAAAAACTGCTGTGTTATACCAAAATTCCACCAGCAGCATTTGACCAGTGAAATCGGATGGTTAACGGAAAAGATTGACAGATGACCGTCGGAATTGACAGTTTATTGAAGATTGGTTCTATAGGTATATGAATTTGAGTAGACGGCAGTTGAAATTTTGGGGTAGAAAGTAGCAAACGTATTAGTATTTTGAAATTTGTGGAACGGTTTTTTGATCGTGGAAATTTAATGATATAGGGCAGTTGGTTGTGCGATATATGGGAAAAGGTAGAATATGCACGGACTCCAGTATTTTGAAATGGAGAGGCATAGGGAGGACACATAAGGAACGATAGAATAGTTTAAGTAATAGAATAGATATATCGGTATTGTAACGGTCGGATTTTTGATTTTCAATGCTCCGTTTAGCAAACATAATTTCAGCAAACTATCGTGTGTATCTCTTCATTTTCTGTTCTTCTGAAGATTACTAGAATGAGGCCCGTGCTTCGCATACGGGCCAGTGATTGCAGTATAGTATGTGTTGATATTTTATCAAGCAGAAATAGTTTGCACATTAGTTTTTATAAGGCACATAGTACGGAATGGAAGTTAAATAGAACCGGCTGTCCATTTGTATAGGAGGACAGAAAAATAAAACATAACACATCAGTTCTATTTTGTATATTATGCAGGATAGTACTAAGAAATATTATAATATAATTCCATGCCCCAACTTGGTACATATCGTGTCCGGAAATAACTAAAATAAATGCTTTATTTATATCCTATTATTATTTCTTTACCGTCCTCTGCATATGTAAAAAGTTAGTTTATTAGCAGTAGTATTTTTCATTCCATTCTTTTAATTTTTTCTTGTACTTTGGTACAACTATCAAACTATGAATGGACGGAAAATTGACCTAAGCAGCTGTTGCAACTCTACTAATGCACATTATGTCACCGTTGCATATTTGGCCATGCTTGAACAAAGAATTTGCGCCTGTTTGTCAAATCATTAAGCGACAACTTGAAACTTCTGTACATTAACAACATAAATGGGAAAGTCGTTAAGAATCACGACCAGCATCAAGCATCAGTTTGCTCTTGTTGGTCATACCTCAAGTTTTCTACCAAATGAACCGTAATAGTAAAAAAAAAATTATGCAATATGATAGTTTTGTCCTAAAATAAATAATATATCCGAAATATTATTAAGGGTAGAAAGCACTTTTTTTACAGCAGTCACTGCCTAAGCAAAGTCTTGAGATACATAGTTCCATGCTACCATTGTTGTGCTACAAGTTGGCCTGCATCCTGCATTTGAGAATACAAACCAACATCATTTATTTATTACACTCTGTGTAAGTAGGACAAAAAATGCAGGTAAATGATGTGTATTGGCATTAATCCTGTAGGGTATACATTTTGATTTTTGAAATCATTATGCGTGTATGCTGCAAAATTAAGAAAAGGTAAACATTGAACATTTGAGCATATACCATAAATATGTTGAGGTGATGCAAGTATGAACACTTAAGTAGTAGAACTTACCATCTGCATATTTGCAACCCATAGATAACAGGACGGAGGCGATAAATCTAAACGCCGTTCAAATAAAGCCTGTAACAAATGCAATCGTTTGGAACAGAAGGATATTAATTACGGCTTCTGTAAGATACTGTGTGAAGAAAAAATATATTAGGAGTAAGATGAGTAAGAAATCATATTGGGGAAAGAAATGTATGAGAACCGTCTACCATCAAATAACTTGTTTACAGCGGAAGGAACAATTTTGTGATGGATAGATGGAATTGATTCGATTTGGGTAGTTGAAAAAAAAAACATAGGACAACAAAAAAAATTAGCAAAGTTGAGAGATTCGGTGTTTTGAGTGTGAAACGTCAACGTTCTGATTTTCCTGTTTAAATAATAGATTACATCACATGTTGACATAAACAAACTTTTGGCATCAAGATTACCTTAATTATCTTGTATTCAAATTCCATCAATTAAGACCTCCACCAAATTTATATTCAATTTGTAGCTCGTAAATGACATTTAGACTATTAAAACATCAATCTAACTCCAAACCAACATCAAAATGCTGCTATGCTATTGAAAAATTAATATAACAAAATCATGTCAAATTTCAAGTCTTGATATCATCTGCAATTGCCATTTTGTATTAAATGTATGGACTATGAAATTCATATTTCATACTAAGATCGAAACTAACAGAGATATGAGGTTGCAAAAGATACATTAAACGTGAGTTTAGAAGTGGTTTAGAAATGATTTGGACTGATGGTAAAAGATGGTTTCATAACATCTAAATCACCTCATTGATTAATTTTTGTTTTATTAACGTAAAAGTTTCATGCATCGAACAAGTTTGTACTGAACATATTAATAATAATCCCTATCTCTCTTTGCACAGGCATATTTATATATGTCGATACGTAAGAATTTATAGAGCAACTAATTTTTTGAGCATAATATTATGTATCATACATCAGTTTAACATTCACACACATAAATGTATAGCATTCAAAAAATTAACTCTATTGCGGTTGGCAGCTTAAAAATGTATTCAAACGAACATAAGTTACAGCAAGGACAAAAAAGATTATCAACACATAATATTATCAATAAGGGAGAGTTTGCGGTAAGCGGAAACGGAGAATTCTAGTGGATCATTTAAGCGAACCATTTAGTTGCGGACCATTTTATTTTTATTTTTTAATTTAATTAATTTATATTTAAAACCAATGGCCAGATAGGGAGGAGAAGCCAAATTTTGGCCTTTAGTAGGCGATGCGTCGGCTCTCATTATCCAGATTTTGGCCGTTGGGTTAATGTGCCAAAATGCCCCGGTATCGTTATGGACGCATCCAAAAGGGAATTTGGCCTTTTCCAACACTTAGGCTCGTTAAATCAAAGATTCAAAATACTTTAGTTATATGCTACGTGTAGTATATATGCTTATTACATATGCTTATTTATTAGCAGGAGAAAAGGACTCGTCTTAATATTGTATATTGAAACCAAATAAATAGAATAAAAAACCTCTTTCTAGTGATTGAAACATGAAGTATCAAAATGATTTGTGGACAATTGGATAACCAAATATTTACATATCCAATTGAAGTATATGAAAGAACGGTAACCAAACATAAGAAATTTATATGTCCAATTGGACTAAAAAATAAATTTAACACAAAAGTTGCGAAGGACACATTTACTTTTTCAGGTTTAAGTAAGAACCAAGATACTCGATAAGTTTAAGAGAGTTAGTTAACAGTAGTAACAAATGGCATAAAATTGGTTTTAATCATTTATTAAAATTCAGCACTTATGAGAAGGGAATTTTGTTAACAATTAGTTTCGAATTTTTTGTTACGTAATTATTGTGGTCATAACCAAAGTCATTGTTCATCGAAAGTAAAAACCCATTTTCAGTTCTTTCAGGCAAAATATACATGTAACAATTGAAAGAGTCTATGCAGCGGTATAGGATCGTATAGTATGGAGAGTATGATGTAATGTATATGTAGAGTAGTAAGCAGTAAATCACACAGTCGATTTATACTGGTTCGGACCACTGTCCTACGTCCAGTCCCAGACTCACTTCTGGAATTTCACTAACACTAAAACCCTCACTTCACCCGGAGGAATAGGTTCACAATTACCCGAACCACTGAATGGGATTTCTTGCCTCAACCACTGAAGAGGTCTTCACTAATACAGAATAATTGTTGACTCTTTTGTGTTCTTGATAACACGGATTGTCGAATATTAAGTACACCCTTCCTATAGCCATTCCTTGATGTTAATCGTGAAGTGCATGAAGGAATATGGAAGTTTAAAAGTCTCAAGTATAAAAGTAGATAGCTTTTTAGAACTTAGAGAGATTTGAATAAGATAGAGAGAATTAGAATAATTTTTTTTAGATCATCTAAGCAATTCTCTATTTATAATATATAAAAAGATACAACTGATCGTGAAGGGTTTTGATGAAGAGATATGGATTAAATAGTTGTATCTCTTCATAAAGGATGCAACTCTTCGGAATTCAGATGTCTGAAAATAAAATTCAGATGTCTGTTTATTTTAAAAATCAAATGAGAAAGGAAATAGTGTATTTCGGGGGCATTTCAGACGTCTGAAATATATTAACTAGACGTCTGAATATTGTATAAAAATATTCTGTTTCAGCAAACAGACGTCTGAATTTTTCAGACCAGACGTCTGTTTTCTGTTTCTTGCCTATTCCTTGCCTTATTTAAATTAGAAAACTATATGTATATAAAACGTGTGTGTGTATAAGCATCAAGGAAGACTTTAACATATAAATCTAGGACTAACAGACTCTTACAACATATTTAATCTTCAATTATAGCTCTTGAATCTGTTGTTGAGTATCTTCCTGCGAGACAAAGTTTAGTCGATAATAATATATATGTACATGTATAGTTGTCATAATCAAAACGCTATATAGCGAGATCCAACATTCTCCCCCTTATTGATAATGACAACTGTATATGTAACTCCACCTTCAATATGTCAATATGCATATATTATTATATATTTCTCTTTTTGATACCCATGTACCTGCAGGCTATCTTAGAGGTTTTTTTGTATAATTGTATAGTTGTTGTCATCAAAATCCAACAATAGAGTTTCTAACATTCTCCCCCTTTTTGATTATGACAACTATACAATTTAAAAATATATTCTTTCTATAACATCTTCCTCTTAGTAAAATATCTCCTTCTATCAATATACTCTTAGTATAATATCTCCCTCTATCAATATACACATGAGTTTCTCCCGCTTTGTCATTATAAAAAAGAATGAGGGAATGTAATAGATATCGTTGTCTTCTCTTTATTTTCTTCCCCTGAATGTGTGATATATGAATATTCCTCCCCCTAAGTATGTGACTATTATTTTCCCAAATTCCCTGATTTAGCTTTGAGCTCAGTTTTCAAAGATATTAGAGATACTGAAATACCCACTCTCTTTTTTTTTTGTGGTGTACCTGCAACAAATATTATATATATACTTTGGTACCCACTTTCTCTGTTAGGGTCCAAGGGTTAGAGAGGAGGTAACCATACCCACAAGGGTTTAATGGTACCTTTGAAAATAAAGTTTTTATTTTTAACTACTGAATAAAAATAATCATCAATGTATTTTTCTCTATTTTTCCAATTTACAGGAACCCAAATACTTAGATAATTTCTATTAATATTTCTTTTTGTACTTCTATTATAAATGTTTCTAGTCATAGAAGCATTTGAATTTCTGTAGAAATTTGGTCTTCGAGTTACATGTGCTTTAGTACTAGCAGTTAAACTTTTGTTATACATGAAAGCATATCTAGTACTATTTCTTTGATTAGCTTTATTATAACCTAAGCCACTTTTATCGTGTAAAGGTCTAGAGCAAGATAAAATATCATTTAAATCATTTTGACCTTTATTAAATTTTGTGAACTTATTTGTACATATTTCAAAATTGATTCCAAAGTCGTGATTGAAATTTTCAAAAGAAGTCTTGCAATCTTTTAAACCAATTTTATTATTTAATTCAGAATTCTCCCTTTTTAAAGTACTATTCTAATTTTCGAGACGACAAATTTGAGATCCTGAATTAATTAAAGAAGAGTGTAATTTTAAAAAAATTTCTTTCGAATCAGATGTTTCATTTTGCTAAGTATTATTATTAACTTTTAAAAACTCATATTCTTTAGATAATTCTAAATTCTTTTCAGTTAAAGCTCCATTCTCTATTTCAAGAGACGAAACTAAGGAATTAGAATTATTTAAAGAATCTTCTAATGATTCATTTCTATTTTTCAAGAGATCGATTTCCTTTAAAAGAACATTGTTTTTATCTTCTAGTTGCTCATTTTCTTTTTGAAGGAAATCTTTTTGAAAAACAAGCTCTTCTAAGGTATTTTCAAAACATTTGGCTTGTTTGACTAAAAAATTGTTCTCTTCTTTTAATTTGGAATTTTCTTGCTCACAATTTTTAGACTTGGCTAAAATAATTGCATTAAGTTTAACCAAACTTTTAAAATCTTTTAATAATTTTTCGTGGTCTAATAAAAGATCTTTATATAATGAGTCCTCACATACCGATTGTGATCTCACTTTAGCCATTAAACATTTGCTCTCTTGCTTCGTCGCTTCTGCTTTGTTGTTCTTCCACTTTCTAATGCCTTTACTAGATTTCTTTATTGCCATTTATTCTAAGATGTTGTTACGATCTCTAGGATACCAAGCTCTGATACCAATTGAAAGAGTCTATGCAGCGGTATAGGATCGTATAGTATGGAGAGTATGATGTAATGTATATGGTAAAGTAGTAAGCAGTAAATCACACAGTCGATTTATACTTGTTCGGACCACTGTCCTACGTCCAGTCCCAGACTCACTTCTGGAATTTCACTAACACTAAAACC
The DNA here is from genome assembly GCA_030737875.1 of Allium sativum. Classification (NCBI taxonomy): domain Eukaryota; kingdom Viridiplantae; phylum Streptophyta; class Magnoliopsida; order Asparagales; family Amaryllidaceae; genus Allium; species Allium sativum. The sequence goes on from CM060924.1 coordinate 1,026,818,803, forward strand.
CTCACTTCACCCGGAGGAATAGGTTCACAATTACCCGAACCACTGAACGGGATTTCTTGCCTCAACCACTGAAGAGGTCTTCACTAATACAGAATAATTGTTGACTCTTTTGTGTTCTTGATAACACGGATTGTCGAATATTAAGTACACCCTTCCTATAGCCTTTCCTTGATGATAATCATGAAGTGTGTGAAGGAATATGGAAGTTTAAAAGTCTCAAATATAAAAGTAGATAGCTTTTTAGAACTTAGAGAGCTTTGAATAAGATAGAGAGAATTAGAATAAATTTTTTTAGATCATCTAAGCAATTCTCTATTTATAATATATAAAAAGATACAACTGATCGTAAAGAGTTTTGATGAAGAGATATGGATTAAATAGTTGTATCTCTTCATAAAGGATGCAACTCTTCGGAATTCAGATGTCTGAAAATAAAATTCAGATGTCTGTTTATTTTAAAAATCAAATCAGCAAGGAAATATTGTATTTCGGGGGCATTTCAGACGTCTGAAATATATTAACCAGACGTCTAAATATTGTATAAAAATATTCTGTTTCAGCAAACAGACGTCTGAATTTTTCAGACCAGACGTATGTTTTCTGTTTCTTGCCTATTCCTTGCCTTATTTAAATTAGAAAACTATATGTATATAAAACGCGTGTGTGTATAAGCATCAAGGAAGACTTTAACATATAAATCTAGGACTAACAGACTCTTACAACATATTTAATCTTCAATTATAGCTCTTGAATCTGTTGTTGAGTATCTTCCTGCAAGACAAAGTTTAGTCGATAATAATATATATGTACATGTATAGTTGTCATAATCAAAACGCTATATAGCGAGATCCAACATTCTCCCCCTTTTTGATAATGACAACTGTATATGTAACTCCACCGTCAATATGTCAATATGCATGTATAATTATATATTTCTCTTTTTGATACCCATGTACCGGCAGGCTAGCTTAGAGGTTTTTTTGTATAATTCTATAGTTGTTGTCATCAAAATCCAACAATAGAGTTTCTAACATTCTCCCCCTTTTTGATGATGACAACTATACAATTTAAAAATATATTCTTTCTATAACATCTTCCTCTTAGTATAATATCTCCCTCTATCAATATACTCTTAGTATAATATCTCCCTCTATCAATATACACATGAATTTCTCCCCCTTTGTCATTACAAAAAAGAATGAGGGAATGTAATAGATATCGTCGTCTTCTCTTTATTTTCTTCCCCTAAATGTGTGAAATATGAATATTCCTCCCCCTAAGTATGTGACTATTATTTTCCCAAATTCCCATATTTAGCTTTGAGCTCAGTTTTCAAAGATATTATAGATACTGAAATACCCTCTTTTTTTTTGTGGTGTACCTGCAACAAATATTATATATATACTTTGGTACCCACTTTATCTGTTAGGGTCCAGGGGTTAGAGAGGAGGTAACCATACCCACAAGGGTTTAATGGTACCTTTGAAAATAAAGTTTTTATTTTTAACTACTGAATAAAAATAATCATCAATGTATTTTTCTCTATTTTTCCAATTTACAGGAACCCAAATACTTAGATAATTTCTATTAATATTTCTTTTTGTACTTCTATTATAAATGTTTCTAGTCATAGAAGCATTTGAATTTCTATAGAAATTTGATCTTCGAGTTACATGTGCTTTAGTACTAGCAGTTAAACTTTTGTTATACATGAAAGCATATCTAGTACTAGTTCTATGATTAGTTTTATTATACCCTAAGCCACTTTTATCGTGTAAAGGTCTAGAGCAAGATAAAATATCATTTAAATCATTTTGACCTTTATTAAATTTTGTGAACTTATTTGTACATTTTTCAAATTTTATTCCAAAGTCGTGATTGAAATTTTCAAAAGAAGTCTTGCAATCTTTTAAACCAATTTTCTTATTTAATTCAGAATTCTCCCTTTATAAAGTACTATTCTCATTTTCGAGACAACAAATTTGAGATCCTGAATTAATTAAAGAATAGTGTACTTTTTCAAAATTTTCTTTCGAATCAGATGTTTCATTTTGCAAAGTATTATTATTAACTTTTAAAAACTCATATTCTTTAGATAATTCTAAATTCTTTTCAGTTAAAGCTCCATTCTCTATTTCAAGAGACGAAACTAAGGAATTAGAATTATTTAAAGAATCTTCTAATGATTCATTTCTATTTTTCAAGAGATCGATTTCCTTTAAAAGAACATTGTTTTTATCTTCTAGTTGCTCATTTTCTTTTTGAAGGAAATCTTTTTGAAGAACAAGCTCTTCTAAGGTATTTTCAAAACATTTGGCTTGTTTGACTAAAAAATTGTTCTCTTCTTTTAATTTGGAATTTTCATGCTCACAATTTTTAGACTTGGCTAAAATAATTGCATTAAGTTTAACCAAACTTTTAAAATATTTTAATAATTTTTCGTGGTCTAATAAAAGATCTTCATATAATGTGTCCTCACATACCGATTGTGATCTCACTTTAGCCATTAAACATTTGCTCTCTTGCTTCGTCGCTTCTGCTTTGTTGTTCTTCCACTTTCTAATGCCTTTACTAGATTTCGTTATTGCCATTTATTCTAGGATGTTGTTACGATCTCTAGAATACCAAGCTCTGATACCAATTGAAAGAGTCTATGCAGCGGTATAGGATCGTATAGTATGGAGAGTATGATGTAATGTATATGGTAGAGTAGTAAGCAGTAAATCACACAGTCGATTTATACTGGTTCGGACCACTGTCCTACGTCCAGTCTCAGACTCACTTCTGGAATTTCACTAACACTAAAACCCTCACTTCACCCGGAGGAATAGGTTCACAATTACCCGAACCACTGAATGGGATTTCTTGCCTCAACCACTGAAGAGGTTTTCACTAATACAGAATAATTGTTGACTCTTTTGTGTTCTTGATAACACAGATTGTCGAATATTAAGTACACCCTTCCTATAGCCTTTCCTTTATGATAATCGTGAAGTGCGTGAAGGAGTATGGAAGTTTAAAAGTCTCAAGTATAAAAGTAGATAGCTTTTTAGAACTTAGAGAGCTTTGAATAAGATAGAGAGAATTAGAATAAATTTTTTTAGATCATCTAAGCAATTCTCTATTTATAATATATAAAAAGATACAACTGATCGTGAAGAGTTTTGATTAAGAGATATGGATTAAATAGTTGTATCTCTTCATAAAGGATGCAACTCTTCGGAATTCAGATGTCTGAAAATAAAATTCAGATGTCTGTTTATTTTAAAAATCAAATCAGAAAGGAAATAGTGTATTTCGGGGGCATTTTAGACGTCTGAAATATATTAACCAGACGTCTGAATATTGTATAAAAATATTCAGTTTCAGCAAACAGACGTCTGAATTTTTCAGACCAGACGTCTGTTTTCTGTTTCTTGCCTATTCCTTGCCTTATTTAAATCAGAAAACTATATGTATATAAAACGTGTGTGTGTGTATAAGCATCAAGGAAGACTTTAACATATAAATGTAGGACTACCAGACTCTTACAACATATTTAATCTTCAATTATAGCTCTTGAATCTGTTGTTGAGTATCTTCCTGCAAGACAAAGTTTAGTCGATAATAATATATATGTACATGTATAGTTGTTGTTAGATCAAAATTTGGACCTAACACCCAAATTGTTCTGAATTTTATAGAGTTTCAACTGAAGAATGAGGAAAAAGAAAATAACACACAGAATTTATAGTGGTTCGGTGTTAACGAGCCTACGTCCACTTAATATATTATTGATTATACTTTGAAAGCTAATACAATCAATGATTTCTCTTAATACTCTAGTAGTCTGACAATAATGGCGGATTCAGTACTCAATATTGCCAGAAAGATCCCAAAAAATGCCAATCTCCGGACTATTTATAGCTGATTTTGTCAGGTGGGTCGCGATAACACGTGGCACGAATCCCGAGAACATCGGATCGCATCGCCACCGTTGAAGAAATAGTCAAATTAGCCGTTGTGGACAGGTGTCGTGATCCCCTTGAAAATCGGATCGTGCAAATGGGGAGAATCGGTCAACATGACGGTTTGGGACACGTGTCGCTGGATCCGTACGTTTCGGATCGTTGAAGACTTGCTCGCGCTTGAACGGGTCAGAGGCTCCGCTATGCATCAGGGGATCGGATCGGTCTATTCTGGACAATAATACATGTATGGATCGAATCGCATAGAGGTGTCGTTTCGCTGATGAAGTGGGAGCGATCCGATCGTGCGATCCAATGAGGGGCGATCCGATCCTCCATGCTCTTAAGGAACGCAGTTTCATACTTTCTTCTTATGAATGAACCTGGATGGCTTGGTCAAAAAGCTAGCCAACATTTTGCCCCCTCGAAGCATGTTTTATCGATGATGGAACATGCTTCGAAGCTATTGAACCGTCTTTTCGCCTCGAGTCGCAAAATAGTGAACGATTCCTTTTCTGGGACTTTTCAGGGTCTTCATCGCTGAATCTGTTGGTGATTTATCGATTCGAATCGCACACTCGAGTCGCGGTCCTTTAGCAAGCCATTCAAGCCATTCGTCTCGTTCTTTAGTGAGCGCTTGAGCTTCTTTATGGAACGGAACGAAATGGGCTTCTCTCCGAGACGTGGTGGGCTTTTGGTTCGTGGCCCACCTATTTTCGCGGATCGAATAAAACAAAAAAGGGGAGACAAACGGTCGCCCTTTTGCCTATATAAGTCGATCCTCCTCTTCACTTTCTTCCTTCTTCCTTCTTTCGTATCGTATCGCCTGCGTCGCTGAGGAAACACTCGAGTTTTTCAAATCTCCAATAATCTGACCGTTCTCCCAATTTTTATAAAGGTAATCTATCGAAAGAATCCTTATGCGATGTCGCTCTCAATTCTATGAGTTTTTTTTTGACTGGTTTGAGGGAGAAACGATGGAATTTTGTGATTTTTTGAGGGAACCAGCGAAGCGCCATGGATGATAGGTTCAGAGGTTGGAGTTCGGAAACGAGAAGGAGAGGAGGAAAACGGAGGAGGAAGGAGAAGAAGAAGGCCGGTTCGGATCGTGGGAAAGAAGAGGAAAGGAAGAAGATGAAGGCCAGTGGCGAGTCGGAGGGTCGTGGCGGCGGCAGTGGCGCGTTTCGTGGGGGACTGCAACGATCCAGCAAAGACCCCAATTACTCAATTCCACGATTCGTGAGGGGGGCGATCCCTTTGTCCTGCGATCCAAAGGAGGGTGATCCCTCTGCCCTGCGATCCGAAGGAGGGCGATCCCTCTGCCTTGCGATCCGAAGGAGGGCAATCGGTCATACACATCGCGGCCCGACTTGTAGTTCATGATCCAAACTAATTTTTGAATCTTAGACGATGCCTTGTCACCATAAAACTCTGAACAGTTAGGCTAGGGCCTTGATTTGGACTTTCTGGACTAAATGACCACATAATTCTAACCGCATATGACAACTAATACCTTGATAATCTTGATAGCTTTTACGCTTTATCTTTAATGCATGCACAAGCACACACACCGGCACTTGCACACACGGGGGACGGGTAGCTTTAATCTCACTTTTCATGTTTTCTCGCCTAGCAGTAATGTCGGATAATCAATCTTCTTCAAGATCCGCTACAGAAACGGAGTCCGAGGTTCCTGAGCAATACAACCCTGAGGTCCCTCCGATTAACCCAGGAGGTGAAGGTTCTGGCTCTAAATACGAGGCAACAGAATCAAATCCGTCTGAAAGTACTTCATCTAGTGAAGAATCTGAGATAGACAGGCGAGCTCCCGACGAGATTCCTGGCGCGCTCGGAATAGATAAATTTTCTGATTCTTTAGCATCTAAGCTCGATGATATAAAGCTTAAAAGAATCTTTTTGAGACATGGGATTCCTTGGGATGATGTCCTGACACCCGATAGTGAAGATAGACCCCACTTAGCTCCGGAAGGGTATATGGCAATCAGTCGAACCATGTGCTTAGTTGGATCTATTCCTCTGTTTCCTTCAATCGCCGTGGAAACTCTAAAACGACTGGGTATCGCTCCGATGCAGCTTCATCCCAATGCCTTCGCATCTCTATACACCTTATATATTGCATATGCGGAGATCCTACACACCGAACTCACATTCAGAGATTTGGCATTCTTCTTTCTTTTCAAGCATCGTTCCTCAGCAACCCCAAACTTCTCTTTCTTTGAATCGGTGGCGAATAGGAAAGTTCTGTATGATGGGTATAGCAATATAGGGGATCCTAAGTCTGATTGGTTCTATATAAAGAAACAGGCCGGATACTCAAGAAGATGGCTTAAATCAAGTAAACTTCAAGCTTTTAACTGAATATCTCATTAAAGAAGTCGAAGTATTAACATTCTTCCTCCTTTTTCTTTGTCTTAAACAGATCATGTCTTCCCGAAAACGGAGGGTCCGTTATACAACAATCGATTATCCATTCTTCTTCAAAGCAGGTCTGACTTTCTAAGGATCAAAAAATGCATTACTGATGAGAATCTTCATAAGCATCATCTTCTGGATGTAAGATTTGGACTTGGCGCTGGCGGCAAACCCTATAAGTACGTGCCCCGAACGGAGGGAGAGGGAACATCACAAGCAATAGAAAGAACTAAATTCCGCAAGAGTCCTTCTCCGATAGTCATCCAAGACGATGAGGATCTGAATACATACAAAGGGGATGAGGCCCGAGGTGACAAGTCCAAGGAAATTCCGGTTTCTACTCCAATCGAATCCACTGCTCCTGATGACTTGACAGACGAACAGCTATTCAAAGAGCTGAGCAAAATTCCTCTGCCCGACGATGTATATAAAGAGAGGGATTTTGAAGGGGAGCCATTATTCCCTGGTTCTGAGGAGGCCATCGCTCCAACTAGAGAACAAGAAACTAGTCAGATGAGCCTGTCTTCAGGCCCGGGTCTGTTAGGGGGAATTATATGGGATGCACAAATCACACACACCATCTGACCCCGCACTCTTATAGCGTCAGTATTCAAGGTTTTAATATGCTTCTTTCTTTTTTGCAGGAAAGATGTCCCACAGGCGATCCTATTCTTATCGTTCCCTGCGTGAGGGCACACCCAGTCTTCATCCGGGTACTGAGCGTTCTCGCAGCCCTTCTCACAAGTCGACTTCCTCGCAACCCCGGTCTCCACCAAAATCCACTTCTGCCAAGCCTTCCAATTATCCAGTAGTTCTTGCGGGGGGAAGAAACTTCCTAAAGAGTTAACTCCTCCAAAGAGTGCACCTTCCTACAGCAGGTCGTCAAAAAGGCATCACGAATCTAAAGATAGAAGCAAAGATCCAACCAAAGAGTCTGAAAAGGAGAGGGGTGACGTCGTCCCTTCCAGCCAGCCAGAGTTGGCTGCCCCCGGGTCACGGGACTACATCCATGGTCCCGAGATTCAAGGTAGGCTGGAAAAGCTGAGGGAACAATTCCCAGACATATTCTTTGACAGGATGACGTTTGTTCCAGCCTTGGAACCCGTCCCTAAGAACTGGGATTATGAAGTCGTCGGGCACATCCGTCACGTTGCCAGGCAGTATGAGATGATGAAAAAACATGCAGTTAACCTTTCAGAAGTCATCCGATCGCTTGAAATAGAAGCACACAGATCTAAGGCGAAACTTGAAAACAACGAAAGGGTCAGGACAAAGATGTAGAAGGACCTGGAAGATGCTCAATCCCAGCTTGCTTTAGCGCGGAGGGACGTCGAGAATTATAAAACCGAATTGGAGAATGCTAAAAAATGCTTTCACTCGGAACTTTACTCCAATATCCGAGAGAAAATGGCCTTAAAGAAGGAGGTTAAAGATCTCAAAATGGCCAACATTGAGTTGAAAACAGCACAAGGCCATTTCGAATCTGAGAGAGCTGCTTGGGAAGCAGAAAGAGCAAATTTGAAAGAAAGTCTGGCTTTGGCTAAAGCGGAAACGCTGACTTTGAATGATCAAGTCGCAGACGCGGAGAGACGGGCAGCTCTCGCCGAACAGAATGTTGATAGTGCCATCGAGATGGCTACTGCCTCAAACAACAAGCTCCTCGAGAGAGAGAAGGATATCGAGGGATTTGAAGAGATGATTTTTGACTTCCTTGGCCAAGTCCTCAAAACCCGAAACATTTAGTGGATCCCGGATTACCATGTTACTTTAGCCAATTTATGGGATACGATTGTTGAGGCTGAAAAGCAGAGGTTGGGAGTCGAAGAAATTGATGAGGATGAGTTGATGAAGAGCATCTTGAGGGACAACGAGCCCGAGGACCTGGCAGAGGGTCGTCGTCTGATTCAAGCGGAGATGGAAAAGGAGAGGGCCCTGGCTAAGGGTAAAGGCAAAACTGATGAAGGTTCTAGTTCTGCCGTGGGGCCCAAAACCTCCGGAGTTGAGGAGTACCATCCTGATGATCCACTAATCCCTTTGGGCCTAACTCCCGTAGTTGTTGGAGCTCCTGCAACTATTCAAGAAGGAGGATCTGCGGAAGGTATCTACCTTTTTTCTCCACAATTCGTCAAAGCAATTTTGAATTGTCGTCGTCTGGTAGAACAACCAATTGCATTAGTAACGTGTGTTCCTCATAATACAGGTGGCGAGCCCGTCGACAAGGGTGCTGAAAAAGAAAAAGAGGCGGAGAAGGAGGCTGTCTCGCCAGGTGCCGGTATTGATATATCAAAGCAGACTGAGGTCACAACAGCAGAAAGAAGCATCCCGGTACCTAGTACTGAGGTTCCCAAGGATGCTGAGACCATCGAGGCCTTGAAAGACATGGATGGGCGCCATGTAGAGGATGAGGAAGATACTGCCGGCGCTAAAGAGACCAACGACGATGACAACGAAACTTTGGTCAGTAGAAAAGCCAGGAAGGAAAAAGAGATAGCTTCGACGAAGGTGGGAGAAGAGCCTTTGGACGTAGTCCCTATCGCAGAATTTGATCCCAAAACTGGGATGATTTTGAAAGTCCAGCCCAAATCCATCAGCAGACAGCTTCATTTTGCAAACCCTGATGACTTCCCGGCTTCCCTTTCTGGTAGAAGGAAGAGAAAGGAGGTGGAAGAGGAATCTTCTGAAGAATCGGATGTTCCTCTCATAGACAAAAGGAAGAGGAAGAAAGGGGATCAATCCGATGCCGACAAGGCGAAGATGGAGAGACAGAAGCAGGAGAAGAGGCCAAAGCGAAAATAGGATATTGTTGCTTGTTGATATTTTGTCTTTTGGTTTTCCACTGGTCAAGAAATGTAATTATGAGACTGGTCCACACTTTCCTTTCTAGGTTGTTTTTCACTTTGTTGGTTCGTAGTATATAAATGAAAGTTTATCTCTTTTTGCATCATTGTGTACCTGTATTCAAATAAACTTTCCATGTTTAGTCATAGGCCATCTAATGATAATTAAAAATCAGTCAAACAATAGAAAGAAAACTTTTGTGCTGCATTGCTGTATTAAAGTTCAGTATATGTATACGAGTATATGTGCCCCCAATCAGTTGTTACCATAGCGCCTGACTGGGGTTTACTAAGGATTGATTAGTACTGTCGGCAGGTTGCCCCCTATTTCTGAATATGGGGGACTTAGAAGATTTCATAGGATAACTGTTCTTGTGGTACCGAATTTCTGGCACCTTTCTCAGTGCTTAATCATAGGCTTTCTTACACTCTCCTGACGGTCGCCGAGGTTAGAGTTTGAATTCAGTAGTTCAGTCAGCCCCTGTTCCTTTAGCAGGGAAGAAGTTCTTTCTCAGCGCTCAAACGGAGACGCTTTTATACTCTCTCTCTCTCCGGAGAGTTAGAGTTCGAGCTCAGGAATTCATTCGCTCCCCGATCTTTCAGCGGGGAAGGATCTCTTTCTCAGCGCTCAATCGGAGACGCTTTTATACTCTCTCTCTCTCTGGAGAGTTAGAGTTGGGACTCAGCCGTTCCATCGCTCCCCGATCCTTCAGCGGGGTAAGAGTCCTTTCTCAGCGCCAAATCATGGACGCTTTTATATTCTCCTGGCGGTCGCCAAGGTTAGACTTTTGCTCAGGCGGCTCCGATCATGGTACACCGCCATGCCTTGTGGACGTCATCTTCGCGTCCTTTATACTCTCTCTTAGCTCTGGAGAGTTAGAGTCACGGATCAAACGGTTTGCAATTATGCACGTTCATCAAACTCGTCCTAGGGTTACATTTTAATCCAAGCTTTGAGGATTAAAACCAGTCGGACAAGTAGTTGGAGCATTTGCCAAAGCTTTGAATTCCTCCAAACAGTCTACGGGAGGAATGGTTGGCACTAGACTTCAGGCACCTGCATTATTCATACTGATTTCCATAAAAATAAACAAGCAGATAAATAAAGATGCAATAAAAGTAAATGACACACAATATTTTTATAGTGGTTCGGTCGAATCATGACCTACGTCCACTTTATAGTTTCTTGCTTCAAGGAATCAAACTATTCTAGGCAAGTCGTGCCTTATACATGATTTTCAACAAAGCAAAAGAACAGATTTGAAACTTTTATGTTAAGTATGGCCGTAAATGTTGGGCATTCCACACTCTGGGGATTTCCTTTCCATCTACGATTGCCAGCTTGAAGGTTCCATTATCAAGCTTGTTCAGAATGGAGTACGGTCCTTCCCACTTCGCTCCCATATGAGTTGGGGGTGGAAAGACACGTTTCAGAACTAAGTCTCCGGGTTCCCAGGTTCGGGCTCGAACCTTTTTGTTGTAATATCGAGCGACCTGTTGTTTGCATCTCAAGGCACGCAGGTCTGCTTCATCCCTCTTTTCTTCGATCATATCCAGGGACTCAAGGAGCAATTCATTATTGGTCATCGGATCATAATAAGTCACCCGGTGAGAAGGTACCTTTATCTCAACCGGGATGACCGCTTCTGTTCCAAAAGCAAGGGAGAAGGGGGTATGTCCTGTTGCCGATTTATATGTTGTCCTGTAAGCCCATAGTGCCAAGGGCAATTCATCAGCCCACATGGCTCAGGCTCGCTTCAGTCTTCTTTTCAGAATAGACTTAATCACTTTATTCGCCGCCTCGACTTGTCCGTTCGATTGCGGGTGCGCCACAGAGGTGTATCGATTCTCAATGTGGTAATTTTGGCAGAAATTTCTGAATTCAGCACTATCGAACTGAGTTCCGTCATCCGTTATCACAATCTTTGGAATCCCAAATCGACAGATGATGTTTCTAACGATAAAGTTGATCACTCGTTTGGTTGTGATTGTAGTTAGTGGTTCAGCCTCGACCCACTTAGTGAAATAATCCACGGCCACAATAGCGAACTTTGCTCCGCCCCTAGCTATGGGGAGACTTCCAATGATATCAATTCCCCACATGGCGAAAGGCCATGGGCTCATCATTGTTTTTAACTGATTAGGAGGTGCTCTAGGTATTTTCGAAAATCTCTGGCACGCATCACATCGTCGTGCGTATCTTGCTGCATCCTTGTTTATGGTAGGCCAGAAATAACCATGCCGCAACACCTTTTTTTGCCAAAGTTTGCCCTCCAGTGTGGTCGCCGCATTCGCCTTCGTGAACCTCTTGCAGCACACGCTTGATGTCATCGTGGGCTATACACCGGAGGAGGGGCATTGAAAACCCTTGTCTGTAAATAACTCCGTCTTGCAGAACGTATCGGGCGGCTTTACGAATTACTTTACGCCTCTCGCTTTTCTTGGTCGGAAGTGCTCCATTCATCAGGAAATTCTTTAGAGGGGTCATCCAGGACTCCCTTTCTGGTTCCGTCTCTAGTATTAAGTCGACTTCCATTTGATCTATGCTAGGGGACCAAAGTACTTCAACGGGGGCTAGCCCGGTCACTTCAGGATCGTCGGAACTAGCCATCTTTGCCAACTTATCCGCCTGCTGATTTTCTGACCGCAGAATATGAGATATGCTGTAGTGATCAAAATCGTTCAGCAACTCTTTCACTTTCTTTAAGTATAAAATCAATCTTGCACTTTTAGCTTGGAATTTTCCAGTAACTTGGTTCACAACTAACTTGGAGTCGCAGAAGATGTTCAGCCTTGTGACCCCTAATTCCTTTGTGATCCTTAATCCGGCTATCAGGGCTTCATATTCGGAATCGTTGTTAGTGGCGTGAAACTCCATCCGGATAGCATAGGAAATCAATCGTTCCTCTGGAGTTTCAAGCACCATTCCAGCGCCGGATCTTTCGTCATTCCTAGCACCATCAGTATACAATCCTCAGGCATTGGGATCGAGAAGTAGCCTTGAAGGATCAACCTCTTCATTTGCTATATCTTCCTCAGGGACAGTGAACTCTGCTATGAAGTCGGCTATCACTTGCCCCCGAATTGACCGTCTGGGCTGAAAGTTCAAATCAAACTGACTTAACTCAATATTCCATTTGAGTAATCTTCCAGATGCCTCTGGTCTCTGTAGGACTTGCTTGAGCGGATGATCGGTGTATACGACGGTAATAGGATGCGCCTGAAAATAATGTCGAAGCTTTCTAGAGGCGATCAGTAAACTATACGCCAACTTTTCTATCCTTGGATAATTACGCTCTTCTGCCGTCAATTTTTTGCTCTCGTAATACACAGGTCTTTGGACCTTATCTTCTTCCCTTACCAACGCTGAGCTGATCGCGTGGGATGACACTGCCAGATACACGAATAAGTCCTCGTGATCCATTGGCTTAGATAATATCGGAGGTTTCTCCAGGTGCCTTAGTAAGTTCTGAAATGCTTCTATGTAGTCGGGTGTCCATTTGAAGTGGCGTTTTCCCCGCTTTGTTAATTCGAAGAACGGGATGCACTTATCAGTAGCCCTGGAGATAAATCTGCTTAGTGCGACTACTTTTCCTGCAAGGCTTTGCACGTCCTTAATTTGCCTGGGTTGTTGAATGTCTATGATTGCCGCGATCTGGTCTGGATTAATCTCAATCCCACGGGAACTGACGATGAACCCCAAGAATTTTCCGGAGGCAACACCGAATGAACATTTGGTTGGGTTGAGTTTCATTCCGTACTTTCGAAGGATGCTGAACATCTCCGCCAAGTCCGTTGTGTGATGGGAGGATTGCTTGGACTTAACCAACATATCGTCGACGTATACTTCCATTGTTTTCCCGATCTGGTTATAAAACATTCTGTTAACTAAACGTTGATATGTAGCGCCGGCATTCTTCAAGCCAAAGGGCATCACTACATAACAATATAACCCCAGATCCGTGATAAAACTAGTGTGTTCTTGATCTGGAACATGCATCGGAATCTGGTTATATCCTGAGTAAGCATCCATGAATGAGAGAAGTTCATGACCTGCCGTCGAGTCCACCAACTGGTCAATCCGGGGCAACGGGAAACTATCTTTTGGGCAGGCTTTGTTCAAATCCGAGAAGTCGATACACGTTCGCCACTTCCCGTTGGCCTTCTTTACCAAGATGGATTTGAAATCCAGTCAGGGTAGGTCGAGTCTCTGATAAATCCATTACTCTTTAGCTTTCCAACCTCTTCTTTCAAGGCAGCGGACCTCTCTGGGCCCAACATTCGCCTTTTTTGCTTTACCGGAGGATGTTTAGGGTTAACGCTTAATGAATGGCTCATGATCGATGGGGATATCCCACACATGTCTGCGTGGGTCCAAGCAAATACATCCAAGTTGTTTTTTAAGAAATCTGTCAATTCTTTGGCGAGATTTGGATTTAACTGGGATCCAATCTTAAGGACCATCTCCGGGTCACTGTCATCGATCGGTACATCCAAAGTTGTCTCGTTGGGAGTCTCCATTCTACCCCCAGGTTCTTGATCCTCTCTGGGATCTATATCCTCGGGCAGTTCTCTGGGCGGCTCTCCAACGGCTATCCTCTTTAGTTGCTATAAGGTCTCCGCCCCTGTAGGGGGAGAAGCGCCTTTGGTTTCTATGTCCCCTCCATTGCGAAGTAACTTTAGCTCGGCAACATAACATGCTCGCGCAGCAACCTGGTCCCCTCTGACGATACCAATGCCAGCTTCTGTGGGGAATTTTAATAACAAGCACCAGGGGGCTATACAGGCTCTAAACTTTGCGAGGGTCGGTCGGCCCAAGAAGGCATTGTAGGGCGATTCAACGTCCAAAACCACAAAGGGAAGGATTCTCACTCTATGGTGTTCTCCTTCCCCAAGCATAACCGGTAGGTCTACATAACCCATTGGAGCGGTGGATGCTCCGTTAAATCCACGGATCCATCCTTGACAGGGCTTCAAGTCTTTTATTTCGAGGTTCATCTGGTCAAATGTCCTTTTGAAAAGAATGTTGACGGAACTCCCGTTATCCACTAAAACCTTATGAACAGTGGCTGGTCCAATAGGTACTGTAATTACAAATGGATCTTCAGTCGGAGCATGGACTCCAATGCTTTCTCGTTCTCGGAAAACGACATCGTCGGTCATCATCTTTTGTTGCTTCACCGGGATATTGTCCTCGGGGTTGCTACACTCCCCTACCTCGAGGTGTTGTTTGGCTGCATTGACGTATTGATCCAATGCCTTGGAACTATGCCCGGCGAGATAAAGTCCTCCGATTACGGTGTTGATAACGATATTCTTTCCATTATGCTGGGCAGTTGGCCTGGCAGCAAGTTGATTCTGGTTCTGATTTGGGGCCTGCATTGCTTGCCCCCTATCTCTGGGCGTTACTCTGTATTCATCTAATTTTCCTTCTCGAAGAAGCCTCTCGACTACATCTCTTAGGAGACGGCATTCATTTGTCGAATGGCCATGAATCTGATGAAAGGGACAAAACTTCGCCGTTTCACGTTCTTTTTCTGTCGACTCTCTGGGAGGTGGCCTCTTATTCTAGAGGACGTTGTAAGAATCCATGAAGATATTTTCCAGAGTATCGTTTAGTGGCGTATAACTTTCAAAGGCCCTGGGACGAGTCCTTCTCTGGGAGTCGTTCCCTCGGTTCCTCTTCCGGTTGTTGCCATTACTATTATTATCATTGTTCCCCGATTGACGACCACCCTGATTCCGATTTCCGACATTAACTTCGACTTTCCCCGAGCTGTCTCCTGTCTGCTTAATGGCGACATTGCTCTGGATTTCCTCCTTATCAGCCGTTTTTGCCTTTCGGTTAGCATATACTTCTTCCCGGCGTAAGTGTACGTTAGCCTTCTCGTAGAATAATTCTCTAGTATGGGGTGGCTTACCTGCCAGGTATCTCCCGAATTCGGTGTCTTTATCTACTCCATCAATCAGTGCTGCGACAACGGTTGGTTCATGGGGATCTTTAACTTCAGTGGCGGCCAAGTTGAAACAGTCTAAGTACATCCTCAAACTTTCGCCTGGTCGCTGCTTGACAAGGAACAAGTCAATCACACTCTTTGTTTTTTGTGCATAGATACGGAATTGTTCTACAAACTTCTCACTCAACTCCCTGAAGCTAGAAATCGATCTTGCTGGCAAGCGAGTAAACCATAACAATGCTACATCCTCCAAGAATATGGGAAATGCTTTGCACTTGACAGCGTCAGAAGCAGCGGCAGCGGTCATTGACCAAGAGTATCTCATCAGATGCTGGACAGGATCAGACCTACCTGCGTATCGGTTCATCTGTGGCATGTTGAAACGCTTTGGGAAAGTCACATCCAAAATATCATCAGTGAAAGGGGTGTGACTGCGGTCGATCCCCCAATCTTCATTACGTTGTCCACGGCTATCTGCCAGAATCTGATGGATCATGGCTGCAACATTTGCACTGGTCAGCGGAGGTTCAGGGTCAGTGCCTCTGGCTCGGCGGGGTTCTCTAGTCTCTCTTCCGGGAGCAGTCACAAAATTTGGGGCTCGGATGTGGCTTTGTTGCCCCCTGTTATCATGAGCATGTGAGCGACGACGGGGCTGAGGTAATCTGTTCTGTACAGGACTGTCCGCACCTCGAGCTCTGGGAGTTGCGGCGTGATCGTTCACATTACGGTTTGAGGGCCCCACCTCCAGTGCTTCTTCTCCCGTGATGGCAGGGTTCCGAACCGAAGCTGTTCTATGTTTTCGGCTCTCTCATACGGTCGCCGCGGAGGTCTCGGCGATTCCTCTGACAAAGAAGAATATTCTGGAGTGAGTGGACGAACCGGCGGCGTCCTTTGCCTTGCGAGCTCATCAAGCCTTCTATCCATAGCAGTCAAATTTTGTCGTAGGATGGAGCTTTCCTGCCTTTGGGTAGCCAATTCATCATACAATCTATCCCACATTTCGGAGAAGCGAGAGACATCCCCTTCAGTGACGGAGGCAGCAAGATCATATTGGTCATCATCACTTTCTCTTATGCGCAAAGAGCTTGAGCCAGGTCGGGCGGAGGGGCCAGGACGGTAGGAGCGAGCTATAGGCTCCTTTCCAGGTCGAGTTGTAGTCTGATCATCAATTCGAATCGTTGTGGTTCGAGGATGGCGGCTCGCAACGCCCCCCTGTGATCGATTCGCGGTCGCGGTGCGCGGAGGATTCGAGGCGTTACCTCGGGATCGAGTAACAACCCCTTCAGCAGTCCGGATCGCCTCGTTCTCGTCGACTCGGAGCGTGGCGTCTTCATCAGAACGGTTCGCCCCCTACGCTCCGCGATCCAGAGTTTCCTCATTGCCTAGCTCGTGCACACTTTCTTCAATTATTTCATTGGTTTGTGAAGCTCGTGCTTCCTTAGATCTTTTTCCAGCCATGATATCCGAATCGCTGGAGTCTTCAAAAAATTGAATAGTGAAACTTTAGGACTGTTTTCTCAGTGAAAGCACCAAAATGTTAGATCAAAATTTGGACCTAACACCCAAATTGTTCTGAATTTTATAGAGTTTCAACCGAAGAATGAGGAAAAAGAAAATAACACACAGAATTTATAGTGGTTCGGCGTTAACGAGCCTACGTCCACTTTATATATTATTGACTATACTTTGAAAGCTAATACAATCAATGATTTCTCTTAATACTCTAGTAGTCTGACAATAATGGCGGATTCAGTACTCAATATTGCCAAAAAGATCCCAAAAAATGCCAAGCTTCGGGCTATTTATAGCTGATTTTATCAGGCGGGTCGCGATAACACGTGGCACGAATCCCGAGAACATCGGATCGCATCGCCACCGTTGAAGAAATAGTCAAATTAGTCATTGTGGACAGGTGTCGCGATCCCCTTGAAAATCAGATCGTGCAAATGGGGAGAATCGGTCAACATGACGGTTTGGGACACGTGTCGCTGGATCCGTACGTTTCGGATCGTTGAAGACTAGCTCGCGCTTGAACGGGTCAGAGGCTCCGCTATGCATCAGGGGATCGGATCGGTCTATTCTGGACAATAATACATGTACGGATCGAATCGCATAGAGGTGTCGTTTCGCTGATGAAGTGGGAGTGATCCGATCGTGCGATCCAATAAGGGGCGATCCGATCGTGCGATCCAATGAGGGGCGATCCGATCCTCCATGCTCTTAAGGAACGCAGTTTCATACTTTCTTCTTATGAATGAACCTGGATGGCTTGGTCAAAAAGCTAGCCAACAGTTGTCATAATCAAAACGCTATATAGCGAGATCCAACATTCTCCCCCTTTTTGATAATGACAACTGTATATGTAACTCCACCGTCAATATGTCAATATGCATATATTATTATATATTTCTCTTTTTGATACCCATGTACCTGCAGGCTAGCTTAGAGTTTTTTTTGTATAATTGTATAGTTGTTGTCATCAAAATCCAACAATAGAGTTTCTAACATTCTCCCCCTTTTTGATGATGACAACTATACAATTTAAAAATATATTCTTTCTATAACATCTTCCTCTTAGTATAATATCTCCCTCTATCAATATACACATGAATTTCTCCCCCTTTGTCATTATAAAAAAGAATGAGGGAATGTAATAGATATCGTCGTCTTCTCTTTATTTTCTTCCCCTGAATGTGTGATATATGAATATTCCTCCCCCTAAGTATGTGACTATTATTTTCCCAAATTCCCTGATTTAGCTTTGAGCTCAGTTTTCAAAGATATTAGAGATACTGAAATACCCTCTCTTTTTTTTGTGGTGTACCTGCAACAAATATTATATATATACTTTGGTACCCACTTTCTCTGTTAGGGTCCAGGGGTTAGAGAGGAGGTAACCATACCCACAAGGGTTTAATGGTACCTTTGAAAATAAAGTTTTTATTTTTAACTACTGAATAAAAATAATCATCAATGTATTTTTCTCTATTTTTCCAATTTACAGGTGTAACAACCCGTATTTTTGAATAATATGTTATAACACAAATCAAGGCAGAATTAAACTGTAAAATCTGAATCAAGGGAAACGGGCTGTTCCATTGCGTTCGTCTCGGAAAAATAAGCGAAATAGAGTCCGAGTTTTCGAAAATCGGAGTCCGTATGACCAAGATATGGCCTCGCGAAGTTTCACGAAGAATTCAAATTCAAAACAGATTCAGAAATTTCAATTTTTAGAAGTGGCGGAAAAATTCCCGCCAGACCCAGGGGGGTCGACCTGTGGGTCGACTAGGGAGTCGACCTACCCCCCAGGTCGACTGGGGAGTCGACCCCAGGGTCGACCTGGGTGTCGACCTGCCTGGTCGGCCAAGACAACCTGGTGCACCAATTTTGGCTGCTTTGACCTGTTTTGGAGGCTTGTGACGGGATTTGATGGCTTGGATTGAATCTAGGGTTATTCCTAAGGCTAATACTATCCTAATCTTCTATAAAAAAAAAGGGCCCTAAACCTAGCCTAAATCACCATTATTCAATCCTACAACTAAACTATGTCAAATTGGTTCCTCTCATGGCCTCCACTCTCATGCAAAAATTCCTAAGTTAATTTATATGAGAGATCTTTAGTGCATACAAGTGTTTTCAAGCTTGTATGAGTGTTCTTAGCTTGCATTCAAGTCAAGTTGCAACATTTCTATTTCAAAGCAAGGGTTTTTATTGATTTGGCTCAAGGGTTTTTCATTGGAGCATTCACATTTGGGTCTTTTTGGTGATTGCATAAGGGCTTCGTCTCAATCTTTATAATAACTATTTATTTGTGTCTTCATAGCATTGTAAGCCCTTTTCTACTTTCTCTCTTTGAACTCTAAAGTTAAATGAATGATGCAAGTTTGGGGTTGATCATTATGATATGCGAGTTTGGTTGATCATTATATGAAAGTTTGGATGATCATTATGCAAGTTGGTTTAATCATTATGTATGACACATGTTGCTATGTTATGCAAGTTAGGGTTGATCATGTTATCATGTTATGCAAGTTAAACTTGATGTTGTGAGCATAAAGCTCCAAGCTTTATATTAAAGGTTGCATTTTGGCAACATGAAAGTTATCATATCCCTTATGGTAACTTGCATGTGAGGCTAAATGCGAACTTCTAGCAACTTCTACGTGTCATTTATCACCATGTATCACTCATATGCTAAGTTTGGTTTTATGCATGCTTTTGAAGCCTAATGATGCAATATGCAAGTATATGAACATATGTATGTCTCGTATGCCACCATGATAAACTTGTGGCTTCAACACCTTTTTGTCATGATTATGCCAAGTTCCCTATTTTACCCTTTATGCGTTGTTGTGATTATGTAAACGATGAGATTACGTTGGGGTTGGGTAACATTATGACAAATACATGGTTTTTATAACATAACGTGATATGTTAACTTGTAATTATGTTTTGGAAACATAATGGACATGACACTTAGAAAATATGAGTGTGGCCAACTCGAGGTTGGGTTGAGTTTGTAGCATAAATCTACCCGGACCCGCCCGGCTTAACTAGTGGCTACAAACAATAGGACCCAATGTGAGAAGTTGGTCATGTTGTGCTCAAACCCGAGGTTAGACCAAGTTGTGGTGTAAAGCTACCCGGACCCGCCCGGCTTAACTAGTAACCACAACAAAGTCTAATGTGAGAGGTTAAAGCACATTAAGTTAGTTAATTAATGCCTCCTGATTAGGGTTAATTCATGGTCCACTTAATGCTTAATCAATTTGGGCTTGATGGGTTAATCAGGGTTAAGTCATGAATCTTGGGTGCACTTAACCAATTTAATCCACGTTTGGATCGGGTTAACCACATTTAACCCGTTAAGGAAACCCTAGTTGCGTGGTCCTTTTCAGCAGTAACCCTCTTGATAGTATCATAAGACCCTAGGACTAGGCTAGGGTAGGGCACGATTACTGGGCTGACATGTAAGCGACCAAAACGACGGCCGGGTAGGTACGCCGATGTAGGTCCAAGCGGACTATGGTCGTGCACATAGTCCGAAGTTGGAGAATCAGGCACGGGTACCTGTAGATCTAGACTGTGCATACTTGATTGGTGTCCGAGGTCTACACCCTAGGACTTGATACACCCTGGGGGTGGACATAGCGCAGTTAGCTACATTGCATGTTTGGGCCGTATGACACCGACACTTGATGAGTTAGGCTTGTAGGGAGCCGATCAACTAGACCGTGTAGTTGAACCTTGATTTAGGTCACCTCATGATATTGGGCCAAGCGTGGGCCAAGGGATCAATTCTTGTTTTACTTGACATGTTAGAATGCTAGTACAACCTTGGTACAAAACTTAACCTTGAGTATGCGATGACATCTTTATCTATCTTGTTAGTTAATCATCATGCCAGTATGTTGTTATCCTTATGTTCATCTCAGCTTCTCATGCCAGTTAACTTTACTAGTTCATAGACTGATAGTAGTAGGGCTTACCAGTCTTTTTGACTGACCTGTTTTTTTTCGTCTCTTTTCTTCCGTTTCCCCCCTCAGGTTCTCAGGGTGGGAACATTGGAGCTTAGCTCGGATCTTTACAGCTTGCTTACTGGATTTGCTCATGTACGGTTTTGGGCATTGAGCTAGCTATGGTTTATCACTTCATTTTGGGGATAGTACTTTATGTATTTCAGTTTTTCAGTTTATGCTTTTATCTAGACTTTGTTTGTTGGAAAATAATGACCAAGTACTTTGTTGTAACTTAACTCTGGTTTTGAAATGTTATTTTTATCCGCTGCTTTACTACTCTATTTTACTTATATGTTCTGTCTTGTGATATCTGCATGCATGTTTACCTTGTTTAAACGCCCCTCCGAAGCCAATGTACTTGCAAGAGTTACCTTGGCGGAGGTGGGGTGTTACAACAGAAACCCAAATACTTAGATAATTTCTATTAATATTTCTTTTTGTACTTCTATTATAAATGTTCCTAGTCATAGAAGCATTTGAATTTCTATAGAAATTTGATCTTCGAGTTACATGTGCTTTAGTACTAGCAGTTAAACTTTTGTTATACATGAAAGCATATCTAGTACTATTTCTATGATTAGTTTTATTATACCCTAAGCCACTTTTATCGTGTAAAGGTCTAGAGCAAGATAAAATATCATTTAAATCATTTTGACCTTTATTAAATTTTGTGAACTTATTTGTACATTTTTCAAATTTGATTCCAAAGTCGTGATTGAAATTTTCAAAAGAAGTCTTGCAATCTTTTAAACCAATTTTCTTATTTAATTCAGAATTCTCCCTTTTTAAAGTACTATTCTCATTTTCGAGACGACAAATTTGAGATCCTGAATTAATTAAAGAAGAGTATAATTTTTCAAAATTTTCTTTCGAATCAGATGTTTCATTTTGCAAAGTATTATTATTAACTTTTAAAAACTCATATTCTTTAGATAATTCTAAATTCTTTTCAGTTAAAGCTCCATTCTCTATTTCAAGAGACGAAACTAAGGAATTAGAATTATTTAAAGAATCTTCTAATGATTCATTTCTATTTTTCAAGAGATCGATTTCCTTTAAAAGAACATTGTTTTTATCTTCTAGTTGCTCATTTTCTTTTTGAAGGAAATCTTTTTGAAAAACAAGCTCTTCTAAGGTATTTTCAAAACATTTGGCTTGTTTGACTAAAAAATTGTTCTCTTCTTTTAATTTGGAATTTTCTTGCTCACAATTTTTAGACTTGGCTAAAATAATTGCATTAAGTTTAACCAAACTTTTAAAATCTTTTAATAATTTTTCGTGGTCTAATAAAAGATCTTTATATAATGAGTCCTCACATACCGATTGTGATCTCACTTTAGCCATTAAACATTTGCTCTCTTGCTTCGTCGCTTCTGCTTTGTTGTTCTTCCACTTTCTAATGCCTTTACTAGATTTCTTTATTGCCATTTATTCTAGGATGTTGTTACGATCTTTAGAATACCAAGCTCTGATACCAATTGAAAGAGTCTATGCAGCGGTATATAGTATGGAGAGTATGATGTAATGTATATGGTAGAGTAGTAAGCAGTAAATCACACAGTCGATTTATACTGGTTCGGACCCCTGTCCTACGTCCAGTCCCAGACTCACTTCTGGAATTTCACTAACACTAAAACCCTCACTTCACCCGGAGGAATAGGTTCACAATTACCCAAACCACTGAACGGGATTTCTTGCCTCAACCACTGAAGAGGTCTTCACTAATACAGAATAATTGTTGACTCTTTTGTGTTCTTGATAACACGGATTGTCGAATATTAAGTACACCCTTCCTATAGTCTTTCCTTGATGATAATCGTGAAGTGCGTGAAGGAATATGGAAGTTTAAAAGTCTCAAGTATAAAAGTAGATAGCTTTTTAGAACTTAGAGAGCTTTGAATAAGATAGAGAGAATTAGAATAATTTTTTTTAGATCATCTAAGCAATTCTCTATTTATAATATATAAAAAGATACAACTGATCGTGAAGAGTTTTGATGAAGAGATATGGATTAAATAGTTGTATCTCTTCATAAAGGATGCAACTCTTCGGAATTCAGATGTCTGAAAATAAAATTCAGATGTCTGTTTATTTTAAAAATCAAATCAGAAAGGAAATAGTGTATTTCGGGGGCATTTCAGACGTCTGAAATATATTAACCAGACGTCTGAATATTGTATAAAAATATTCTGTTTCAGCAAACAAACGTCTGAATTTTTCAGACCAGACGTCTGTTTTCTGTTTCTTGCCTATTCCTTGCCTTATTTAAATTAGAAAACTATATGTATATAAAACGTGTGTGTATAAGCATCAAGGAAGACTTTAACATATAAATTTAGGACTAACAGACTCTTACAACATATTTAATCTTCAATTATAGCTCTTGAATCTGTTGTTGAGTATCTTCCTGCAAGACAAAGTTTAGTCGATAATAATATATATGTACATGTATAGTTGTCATAATCAAAACGCTATATAGCGAGATCTTACATTCTCCCCCTTTTTTATAATGACAACTGTATACGTAACTCCACCGTCAATATGTCAATATGCATATATTATTATATATTTATCTTTTTGATACCCATGTACCTGCAGGCTAGCTTAGATTTTTTTTGTATAATTGTATAGTTGTTGTCATCAAAATCCAACAATAGAGTTTCTAACAACAATATTGAAAAGTACCTTAAGTTAGCAAATTATAATAATTACCATATTAAAATTAGTCACCATATGGGGTTACAGATAACAATGATTTGTGGGTTTGACAGGAAGAAAGGCTAAATTAATATAACTGAGAAAATACAAAGAGAATCTGAGGGTGTGGATACAGGTAATTGCAGGGGAAAAAAATATTACCTCGCTGCCAAACACAGAAAACCAATGTGGACACAGTCTTATAACTAAGAGTGTAAAGGGGTTACTGCTGCTTTGCAGGCGGTGTTATGAAGCACAGCGCATAAGTTTGCAACCGATGTAGCAATCCCAGGTAAGCAATGATGCTAATAGAAACTGTTAACCAGTTGATGCATGTACTTCTACAATCTACCATATTCAATGTGAAGCAGCAGTTGGCACAGAAATTGAGATTAATTGCAACATGAGGCAGGTACGCACGTACTGACTAAATTAATCGTAAGAAGACGGTTAAATTGTTAAAATTGAGTTGCGTGAAATCAGATATGAACTCTTCGTGTTTAGGGAGAAGGAGATCTGTTTAGTTGGTTAGAGGGAAGAATGGAGGCAGACGGCGGTAGATGAAAAATTTGGGTGAGTGGATAAAGACGGTTCAATAACAGAGAGATCATATTCACAATACAACAAACTTATTAATGTGAAGAAAGTTAAATTAATTAAAAGGATATACCTCGAATCATCCGAGTAAGTGTAAATGGGTAACAGAAGTAGAAAAGAGGAAGCAACCAAATAGACGTGGGCGACCAAAAATAGACCAAAGAAGCTACTAAAATGAGAAGTAGAGTCACAAAATTTGACCTGCTATCCTTGAGAACTTAAAAAACCCTGTATTTTGCTGTGGTGACGATGGATAAGTTTTCTCTCTATGTATGAAATAAATGTGGCAATAGAATTTGTCAGCAAGCTATTTTTCTCGACTAATCAACATTTTAGAAACATTTTCAATCTGACCACGTAGTTTAACCTGAAATTCCAAATTTCATATCCAATTTTAGAGCTAGTCCACATAGAGTTGGAAAAAGAAGAGACATAAGACCTGAAAACCCAAATTAAGTTCTAACTAAAACACAAAGTTGATTAGATATATAAGAGTATCGAGTTGTTTACCCAAATAACAGCAGGAGGCAACATCGGCAATCTTTAGAGTAAAAGAATTCCTGTATAGGCTGGCAGTTTCAAGCATGTGCACCTTGGAACTGAAAATGGAAATATAGATAAAAGGAGTAGAGTGGCCATCAGCATCAACTATGCAGATAGTAATTAGGAATATTAAACGGCAACTGTTGATGAAATTCCAACCGTATAAAAAGAACTCGAAAAACTAAAAAGTTTCAAGACATGAATATATGAAACAGCAGACAAAGGGAATGAAAATGTAAATTGTCTGCAATGTTTAAACTTTATAATTAAATAACATGATTAGTATATCATTTGGTGGACGGTACGATGTGGTTAATGTTGTACGTCTTGTATACCAAAACAGAGAATAATCAATCATAAACTCGTCGCACAAGTTTATAATTTGAATTTCCATTACTCTGAAATTCAATATTCGCAATAAGTATGTTGTAATCAATTTACAACAACAACGTTATACTATTTTGTGAAATAGCACAACGTGAAGAAAAGAGAGATTATAGAATAATGTATATAAGTATACAAATAAACTAAAAATCTAACCCGATGATGTCTGAGGCTTGTCGTAACAATTTCCTTAAGAAATTTATTTCAAAATTCTCCCAAGATACAACAGACGTATTCTGCACGAGATTGTAATGAGTATGTCACTCTGCGATTATATATAAGAGTATTAGAGAAGAGAGAAGGAAGGGATAAGTGAGTGAAGAAAGTGATCAGTTTTCCTCCTTATTTATAGTTTATCCGCATCCCTCCGAATGGTCGCACCTATACCTCTTCGTACAGTCGTATCTCTTCTGAACGGTCGCACCTGTACCTCTTCGTACAGTTGCTTCTTTTTCGAACGGTCGTGCTAGTACCTCTTCGTACAGACGCATCTCTTTCGGTGAAAGGAAGTGTCTTTTCGCGAAGTGTCTTTTCGCTGAAATGTGACCGCTTGGCGAAATGAAGTGTCTTTTCGTGAAGTGTGCTTTCGTAAAGTGTCTTTTCGCGAAGTGTCTTTTCGCTGGGATATGACCGTTGGAAAATATGACTGTTGGTGAAAGGAAGTGCCTTTTCGCGAAGTGTCTTTTCGTGAAGTGTTTTTTCCCGAAGTGCCTTTTCGCGAAGTGTCTTCTCGCGAAGCATCTTTTTGCGAAGTGTCTTTTCGTGAAGTGTCTTTTCGCGAAATCTCTTTTCGCGAAGTGTCTTTTCATGAAGTGTCCTTTCACGAAAAACCATGCTGCTAATAGTCACATCCTTTCACCGAACAGTGGCACATATTCGCTTAAATTATGTGGGACAATGGACAAAGTATATTTCATTCAATACTTACGAATTCCAACAATCCCCCACATGAATGATAATATTCTTTTCCCCCACACAAAGCGAAATATCACAGAGTACATATGGAATAATGCTTTATCGTGGATAAGTAGATATTTCACTTTGAACTTTCCCTAGTTAAAACTTATCGGATCTACTTGGCTAATCGGTGAATTATTTCATCTTGAACCGTCAGCCGTTATTGTATATCCAGACAATAAGCTTTACGAAGCATTGATTTCCTTCTCATCCAATCTCTTAGTTGTGTTCGTTTTGGTCCTGAACACTTCTTGGTTCTGTGAGTGTTATAGAGAGTTTAAGCCTTTAAAATTCTCATAGAGCCGACCCAGCTCACACTAACATAGGTGATCGCAACCATTAGGAGTATCCTACATATACCCCACTTGTTATTTTCAAGATATGGTCATCATTAAAAAACATAGTTTTAACCTTGTAATACTTCTGTAGGCATGCATTTATATTGTGCACCATAGGAATGGGGTAGGACTGTGTCCGAAAATGCATTACGTTTTGAGTTATTCATAACTGGTTTGCCTATTGATCCTAGTCCGTGGGATCTCCAGTCGCTAGGATAGGTTTCCGTTTAAGATAACTCTTGTTGGTTTAGGCTTTTAAACCCATTCCCCTCGATGCGTAGTTAATTTTCTTTCTTGATAAACCTTTAGTAAATGGATCCATTAGGTTATCATTTATTCTCACATAATCTATGGAAATAGTTCCATTTGAGAGTAACTGCCTAACTGTGTTATGGCGTCTACGAATATGTCGTGACTTTCAATTATACACAAAGCTTTGCGCTCTGCTTAGCGCTATTTGATCATCATAATTTATGCATATGGCCGGTACCGGTTTATGCCAAAAAGGAATACCTTCTAAAAAGTGACGAAGCCATTCTACTTCTTCGTCTGCTTTACTCTGGTTCCATAGTGGATCGAGCTATGCATGTCTATTTAGTAGATTTTCATAATACTGCTCCCTCTGCTGGGGTAAATGCATAACCACTAGTTGATTTTGATTCATCTGAATCGACAATCTAGTTTGCATCACTTTATCCTTCTAAGACGGCAGGATACTTCCCATAATATAAGAAATATTTTGTGGTATTTTTCAAATATCCAACCACTCTCATTAGTGCTTTCCAGTGTTCTTCTCTTGTCCTTTTAGGGACATTTCTTTCATTCTTTTTGTGCGGAAACACATCTTCAAAGAATGAGGTATCTCTAAATTCAGTGATTGTATTTACATTGATATCACTATATCAGACCTGAATACCAAAAATCTATAAGCACTACTATTTTGGGCTGACCCTAGATAGTAACAATTTACAATCTTTGGTCCAAGTTTGACTTTCTTAGGAGGCGGAACTTGAACCTTTGCCAAGCACCCCCACACTTTGAGGTATTTAAAGCTTGGTTTATGTCCATTCCATATCTCATATGGAGGAACTTTATTTAAAATTTGATTAGCCATATTTAAGGCTTCCCCCACAAGCTCGTCGGTAAGCCAGAGGTCAGTAGCATCGCATTAATCATATCTTTTAATGTTCTATTCTTTCATTCGGCAACACCATTTTGTTGTGGTGAATATGGGGCTGTTGTTTGATGAATTATTCCATTTTCTGCACAGAATTATTCAAACGGTGATTCATATTCTCCACCTCGATCAGATCTCAAAATCTTGATCTTTTAATTTAGCTGATTTTCTACCTCAGCCTTTGTTGACAATTCAACTATTGCCATCTCTGTTTTAGTAAGAAAACAATAAAATTCTTAAGATGTTGTACGTCTTGTATACCAAAACAGAGAATAATCAATCATAAACTCGTCGCACAAGTTTATAATTTGAGTTTCCATTACTCTGAAATTCAATATTCGCAATAAGTATGTTGTAATCAATTTACAACAACAACGTTATACTATTTTGTGAAATAGCACAACATGAAGAAAAGAGAGATTATAGAATAATGTATATTACAAATAAACTAAAAATCTAACCCGATGATGTCTGTGGCTTGTCGTAACAATTTCCTTAAGAATTTTATTTCAAAATTCTCCCAAGATACAACAGACGTATTCTGCACGAGATTGTAATGAGTATGTCACTCTGCGATTATATATAAGAGTATTAGAGAAGAGAGAAGGAAGGAATAAGTGAGTGAGGAAAGTGATCAGTTTTCCTCCTTATTTATAGTTTATCCGCATCCCTCCGAATGGTCGCACCTATACCTCTTCGTACAGTCGTATCTCTTCTAAACGGTCGCACCTGTACCTCTTCGTACAGTTGCATCTTTTTCGAACGGTCGTGCTAGTACCTCTTCGTATAGACGCATCTCTTTTGGTGAAAGGAAGTGTCTTTTCGCGAAGTGTCTTTTCGCCGAAATGTGACCGCTTGGCGAAATGAAGTGTCTTTTCGTGAAGTGTCCTTTCGTGAAGTGTCTTTTCGCGAAGTGTCTTTTCGCTGGGATATGACCGTTGGAAAATATGACTGTTGGTGAAAGGAAGTGCCTTTTCGCGAAGTGTCTTTTCACGAAGTGTCTTTTCGCGAAGTGTCTTTTCGCGAAGCATCTTTTCGCGAAGTGTCTTTTCGTGAAGTGTCTTTTCGCGAAATCTCTTTTCATGAAGTGTCCTTTCGCGAAAAACCATGCTGCTAATAGTCACATCCTTTCACCGAACAATGACACATGTTCGCTTAAATTATGTGGGACAGTGGACAAAGTATATTTCATTCAATACTTACGAATTCCAACAGTTAAACACATAACGTACGTGAAAAGGATGTTAAGATCCAGGGAATGGTGCAAACAAATGACTACGTACATCATTTTCAAATAAAACACGCATACAAAACTTAAGAATGTTAAAAATATTAGTTGTAGAGGGTGGCATATTCATCCATGAATGTCGTACAGCTGAACGTGGAAACAGAGCAAGTGTAACAAAGGAAAAAGGAATTGGTAATCTATTTAACAATGTCAAAAGAAGTAGAATTCCATTAAAATTGCCTATCGATGCTGACATTTTCATCCGTGAACACATTAGAACCGAACCTGGAAATTTGGGCAAAAGTAGCAGGGTGGTCATCATCATTATCATCAACCATGTAAGTATAGCAGGGCAAAAAAAAAAAGGTTTAACAGGTTAATATATATTAATCACCAGAAACAGGGAATGAAATTCTAAATTGGCTGCAGTGTGTAAAATGTTAAGTTAAATGACATGATTAATATATAATTCGGTAAACGGGACGTTATGATTAAATACATAAGTTACCAGAGAAGCTTAAGACGATGCGGGGAATGGTGCGAACATTTGAATGCTTTTTCATCAGATTGGTGAACATTGTGACATGAAAGTAGATTGTTGAACCATCTGGTAATGTTAAATGTCATTGACAGAAGATAGGAGAGAGTGAAGGGTTTAGAAAAATAAAGTTATAAATGCAGAAATGTACATATGTACCTACACTTTGTGTGGGCAATGTTTCCATTGAGGGGAGCAGTAAATAAACATATCCTCTCCTACTTTTCCGGGCTTGAGATCGGCATCAAATGATTTAATATTTGACGGCGGAGTTAAAAATATTTTTATTTTTATTTTTTTTAGGGTTTTTTTTGGCAGCTTTGGCAGACCTTTTTTTTTGTACGCAGCATGATAAAAGTTAAAATGCTTAGAATGAGAGGAATAAGGGTGGAAAAATATAACTATATTTAAGTGGTTAAAATGAAGGGTGAACAGTGCAGATAGCGGTAGAGAAAACATGAAAATGTAAATAAAAAGATGTGGGTAACAAAAAATGCATAATCTGAGGTACTTACAAAAGGTAGGATAAATTAACGCCTAACTCATTTTTGAAGTGAATGTTAGTAAAACATCCTTGTAAACCACATTTCTATTATGAGTTCCATGTTTTCGAGCTAAGCTTCCATTTTGAACTAAAATTTTGGTTGATCTTCCAGAAACACCTCTAGATAAAGCTACATATAACGGACCATGAGTGAACACATGTTGTTGTAGTTAGATACCAACAATTGGAATGGTTTGTCCTTGAGATTTGTTGATCGTAAGAGCAAAAGCCAATTTAATAGGAAATTATTTTCTAATAAGCGTGAAAGGCATGCTAACATTTTCCGAAGGCTTTAATGGTATTCCAGGAATAAAAACTCTCGTTCCACGGAAATGCCCAACTGCAATTTCAGCGTCAATAAGATGTCGGTGGAAAACACGACATATTAACCTTGCTCTGATACATAATCCTATTTTAGGGTCAATATTCCGTAGAAGCATTACAGGAGATCCAACTTTAAGAATAAGTTTATGTGGAGGTAGTCCACCGGGGGAAAGAAAATTTAGGAATTCATGTTGATACAAATTATGTGTTTCATCTTCAACAGAATCAAATGAGTAGTAAGTATATTCTGGACTGGGAAATAGGGTAACAACATTATTGTTGATAGCATCGACGGTTTTATTTGTGGGGGCCAAAATGGCTCTGTTCAAAAGCAGCATCATATTGCGTTTCAGCAAGTGATGGGAAAACATGGGTAATTAATGAATTAAGTGGGTTTGAACTATCAGAGGGGATAATAATATCATCAGGTAGTCAAATCATGTCATCATGCGCATATGGTTCATCTCCATTTTTGATACTCAAAACAATGCTAGCATATGAAGGATCATGTATAGCACGCATGTTTTCTGTTAAGTGAAAAACAGTTACGTGTGACCATAAGTAAGATCATATAATGCATGCATCAACAGTTTGAGCTCTAGTACCATTTTGGACAATGGGCAAAACTTGACGAAAATCACCACCTAAAATTACG
This sequence comes from Allium sativum, assembly GCA_030737875.1. Taxonomy (NCBI): domain Eukaryota; kingdom Viridiplantae; phylum Streptophyta; class Magnoliopsida; order Asparagales; family Amaryllidaceae; genus Allium; species Allium sativum. The sequence goes on from CM060924.1 coordinate 1,026,849,478, forward strand.
ATTTTACCACCAAACGGTTTATCGGTACAACATATGTCTCTAAGTGTTTTGTCTACGGCCTCAAAAGCGTGACGATGAGCCATCGTTGCTTCATCCCAGAGAATGATCGTTGTTTCACAAAGTAGTTTTGCATTATCAGATTGTTTTGGAATGTAACAGGAGGAAGAAGAATCAAGTTTATTGGCATTTTAAATCGAGAATTGGCAGTGCGACCACGGGGCAATGCTAAAGCAGCAATACCCAATGTGGAAACTGCAAGTGCAATTAAACCTTTAGTTCGTGAGTGAGCTAAAATGGACTTGTATAAAAATGTTTTCCCTATACCCCCTAGCCCATCTATGAAAAAAACAGAGTTTGTGTTTCGATAAATAGAGTTCATGATAACAACGAATGTTGTTCATTGTTCTAAATTTAAGTCATTAACCGAGTTGATGTCTTCTTGTGGTATGTGGATAGATTTTTCGTTGAAAATAGTTGCGCAAATGGTGCTTCCAGGATGGAAATTAAGTGAATCAAGTGGAAAATCATAGTGGAAGACTGACTTGTTGTATTGGTGAAGCATGTTGTTAAGGTCTGAAAGACAAAGATGAGTAAAATATGTAATGTCCGAAATGGACGATGTATGTTGGTAATCTTCTATCATGTATTTTAGAAAAAAATCCCACATGTTATGCACGTGATTTGGTTCGCAGTAAACTAAAATTGTGACAAATAATCGTCTAAGTGCAGCTGGCATATGTGTGTTAGAAGCTTCGCGTAAGCAGTCGTAAATAGCCTCATCATTTTCTAATAAACCTCTGAGTTTAGCGGATTCTTTAAATGTGTGGTATTGTGTTCCGTGAACAGTAAGCAAATCAGTAAAAGATAAGGCGCCTTTAACGTGTGTTAATAGTAATCTCAAAAAATAACGTTCACCTTCTAGGGGGACACGGTATAAATTCTGCCTAAAACCCGACGGTTATTTTGCCTACGAATACACATTTTTTGTTTATTATCCCACCAATATTTCTGTGGGAATTCGTGGTAAAAGTATTGTCTTGCCTCTTCATCTGCAACACTTGTAGTAAATTATTCAGTGAGCATAGTTTTGGTTCTAGATTCATCCTTTAAAATATCGTCTAATTGTTCGGATGAAGAAAAATGTAATTGCTATCTGTTAGGGAGATGTATGTGCAGACCAATAATAGAGTGCGATGAACCCAAACTTCCGTAGTACGAAAGAAAGGATAATCATTAGGAATACAACATATTTACAACAACAACAACAACAACAGATCTCAGATAATATCATAACACATAATTATTGCACCAGAAAAATAAATGTCATAACATCATAGCAACTGAACAACGGAGCACGCAGATACAAGATCCACTTAGCAAAACAGACAGTACGAATGAAAAGGAAATAAGTCTCAAAAGGAAATAGGTCTCAACTCCAAAACATATATACATCAAAATACAAAGATGAAATAAAGTCTCTAAGCAGAAATAAAGATAAAAGAGAGGTCTTCGTCTTCTTCTCCAGCAAGCTTCAGTCCAGAAAATGTCTCCCTAAAACATGTCACTTGGTTGCCCGTGTAAAGAGAGGGCACCCGAGTTTGCAAAGTGAAACAAACATCGAGTCAATCGTGGGACTGGTATGAGAAATCTTTCTATACTAACTAACATTATGGCGAATCACAGGACCACGCCGCTAACGCGGAACGGGTTTACTCCATTGGGTTACCAGTGCATAATTAAATAATTTTAATACAAAATAACGCAATGACTTTAGAAAAATGAAATCATTATAAGACTCAAGTCCCATCACACAATGCAACGCAAACCGGAGGATAGAGTTTTACCTTATAATGATCAAACATGCTTAATACATCTAAAATAGTATTTTAATATTATTGTTAGTGTTTTAGCAGTATTAAAATACTTCAATGTAAATTTATCAATCCTAGACGGCATAGTACCCATCCTACTATGTCGCCGTATATAAGTTTACAATCAAGACCGTAATGTCGTATTGGAAATTTGGTTTCCATCATGAGTCAAGGCTAGGGAGGAGCACCATACCGATTCGAGACACTCTAGCAAATGCCTCAGGATTCCCCGCGGTGAACCCTTAATTAGATATCTGCAGGGCTGGTCCACACCTGTCGAAAGTGAATTATTTATTCCTGAACACACGTTACCCGGTTCCTTTGAACCTCCATATGGCCACTAACAACCTATAAATCCGAGGTACCTCATAATCCATCATCCACATAAGTAAAAATGACAGGGCTGGTAGGTCACTGACATCACTCTAGCTAGAAAGAAACGTGTACACTCCCTGCGTTCCCTTCTCCCGTTTTAGACTCTACCAGGGTGTGAGGCTCGCTAAGTCACGCTATACACAAAGCTACTCCTAAACAGGCTGTGCTTTGATCATCAACCACAAGGCCTGCTTTTCAACAAAAGCCTTGATCATTTGCATCTTAGCGTGCCACATTGATAATTCACGCCATGTTATCGATAACTACTAATATATATCAGGGTGTTAAGTAGAGAATAAATTCTCCACCACCAAACAGACATACATTAATAAAAATTTATTTAATTACGTGACATGAAATCCAACGTCAGACCCGCATCCATTTACAAGTCTGTTCTGGGTCTGAACGAAACCGGAGACACCTGAGAGGTTCTCGCTTATCTGGACAATCAACACATACGTCCGGACAACTACTGCTTCAACCCCTTCCTAGGAGCAAGTCAGTCCAAGGCATCAGTAGTTGTCGTCCATTCGATGTGAAGATCGTCGGTCTTCAATCACTGTCTTCTACATTTTTTATTCAATCATCGTGTAATTATTTGAAATGAGTTGAACTCAGTCTTTTCAAATAATTCTCGCGTAATTATTATTTAAATCATTTCATATCATTAATAACAATTTATCGCTATTTTTATCTATATAGAAATAGCCCAATATACTAGAACGACGCTTCGGGTCAGTGGCCGGGCCTGGTGCTGTTTTTACCCAATTTTGATTTACACGTATCTTGAAATCTAACCATCGGATTTTGATGAAATTTATATCGTTGGAAAGCTCTTCCCAAAGCGGTCCTAACAGTTCCAGATTTGGGAACATCCAACGGTCGGATCTTTTGGTATAATCGTTTAAAATTATGATTGCTGATACGCGAACCGCCACTCGCGTTTCGTTTAATTATATATATATATGTATGTATGTATATATATATATATATATATCGTTTGGCGATTTCAACTATAAAAATACATTCTTTTTATCATATCTAATATGACGATAAAAATATCACCTTTAATTTTACTCTTTTTATCGCATCTAAAATGACGATAAAAATATCACCTTTATATCTTTGTTTTTATTTACATCTACAATGTAAATAAAAAGACACTTTTTATTTCTATGTTTTTTTATTTAAATCTAAAATGTAAATAAAAATGCATTTTATAAATTCATGTTTTTATCTTCATCTAAAATGTAAATTAAAAAAATGTACTCTTTATTTTCATGTTTTCATTCATATCTAAAAAGTGAATAAAAATGCACTCTTTATATTCATGTCTTTTATTTGCAACTAATTTGCAAATAAAAAGTGTAATTCCTTTCTATGTTTGCATCTAAAAATGCAAATAAAAAGTATAATTCTTTTTCTTCCCCTCATGTTTTATTTACCTAAATGTAAATAAATTACTCTTTTTTTTTACCTCATGTTTATTTTACCTAAATGTAAATAAAATAATCTTTTTCTTTATCTCATGTTTTATTTACACTAAATGTAAATAAAATAGTCCTGTTCTTTATCTCATGTTTTATTTACACTAAATGTAAATAAAATAATGTTGTTCTTTATCTCATGTTTTATCTACACTAAATGTAAATAAAATAATCTTTTTATTTATCTCATGTTTTATTTACACTAAATTTAAATAAAATAATCTTATTCTTTATCTCATGTTTTGTTTACACTAAATGTAAATAAAATAATCTTCTTTATCTCATGTTTTATTTACACTAAATGTAAATAAAATAATCTTGTTCTTTTCATTTACATAGAACATGTAAATCCAATTGTCGTCAAGTTTTGTTCTTTATATTTACAAAGGAATGTAAATAAAATATATGTCATCAAGTTTTGTTCTTTTTATTTACAAAGGAATGTAAATAAAGGTATTCACAAACTTCGTTATTTACAAAGGAATGTAAATAAAGGTATTCAAAAACTTCGTTCTTTTTATTTACATAAGAAAATGTAAATAAAGCTATTTTCATACTTTGTTCCTTTTATTTACATTAGAAAATGTAAATAAAGCTATTTTCATACTTTGTTCTTTTTATTTACATTAGAAAATGTAAATAAAGCTATTTTCATACTTTGTTCTTTTTATTTACATTAGAAAATGTAAATAAAGCTATTTTCATACTTTGTTCTTTTTATTTACATTAGAAAATGTAAATAAACTATTTTCATACTTTGTTACTTTTACATTAGAAAATGTAAATAAAGCTATTTTCATACTTTGTTCTTTTTATTAACATTAGAAATTGTAAATAAAACTATTTTCATACTTTGTTCTTTTTATTTACATTAGAAAATGTAAATAAAACTATTTTCATACTTTGTTCTTTTTATTTACATTAGAAAATGTAAATAAAGCTATTTTCTATCATATCTAATTCAATATCTCAATATATGAAATAAACTAAGTTTTATTTCAACTAACATGACGAATTCATATTTCATGAACGAATAATATAATCTAAATTTTGCTTTCCACTAACATGACAGATTCATATTTCATGAACGAATAGTATAATCTAAATTTTGGTTTCCACTAACATGACAGATTCATATTTCGTGAACGAATAATATAGTCTAAATTTTGGTTTCCACTAACATGACAAATTCATATTTCATGAACGAATAATATAATCTAAATTTTGGTTTCCACTAACAAGACAAATTCATATTTCATGAATGAATAATATAATCTAAATTTTGGTTTCCACTAACATGACAAATTCATATTTCAATGGAGATTTAGATCTAAATTTTTGGTTTCCACTAACATGACAAATTCGTATTTCAATGTAGATTTAGATCTAACAAATATAAACCACACAATCAATAAAATTCTCAAACAGTAAATTTCCATCATGAACATCACAACTTCATTTATAATCAATCATACATGCATTTTTAATTACCGATAAATAATTAAAAGGTTAATTAATTATATAAAAACAGAAATATCACAGTCGGGTTAGGAATTTAGCCCAAAATCCAAACAACTCGGAATCAGATCTAGTCTGGACAGCGGCGTAGATCTCGTTCCTGCGATCACACAGGATCCGAAATCGTTCATTTTCGATGTCGTATGAGTTAGATACGATTTAATTAAGTTATAAAACATTTTGGAATAAATTAAATAATAAAATAAAAGGATTACTCTTTCTTCTCCAATTACTGATAACAGGCCGCGCTCCTTTCAAATTGATTCCGACCTAGGGTTGCTAATTTCTCTCAGACCGCCGGGCTTCAGGATGATCGGCGTACACCACGATGACAAGCCCCAGGAGGCGCACAAGGGGTTCCCATGCGTCAGGCTCGGTGGACCTTACTTGCGGCGGGGGCGGCGGTGCAAAGACAGCAGGTTTGGGGCGTTGGTTCTGGCGATTCACGGCTCCAGGGATGATCCAACCGTACGATTTAGTAGAGAACGAGAATCTCTTCAATTTTTCTATTTTATGCCTTGAATTTCATTGTATGATTCTTGCGAAATTGGGAGGAGGATGTTGGAGCTTTCTGACCGTAGAAGAAGGTCGTGGCGGCTGTATAAGTTTTGTATTAGGGCTTGTGGTCTAGTACGGTATTTATACTTTATATTACCATATTTCCTATATTATTTTAATTTATTTATTTTCAAAAAAATATCTGTAAGATGATACAAACTACAAATCAAACCCAACGAGTGCCCTAGCTAATAACCCCCATCCTGGACACAATGGAACATGTTTTAACCCAATTCGGCGGTTACGATAAGTTTTTCTCAAAATTTAAATATAAATCAATTTATATTAAATTCAAACGTACATTTTAAATTACCGGGGATACATACTGCCTCTAAAAATTACAGAAAAAATATATTTGGCTTTGTTATGACGATACGGTCCTAACAAAAATAATTTCGTCAAATTCTCAGATCGTTTGAAAAATGGTCATTTTCAAGTCGATTAAAATTAACTGAAACTGACAAAGCACATTTTCATTCGCCATGCTCACATACTAATTCGGAAAATTCTAAAAACTGAAATCTAGCAATAATTTGACATTCCGGTTCCTACAAAAATGGTTTCATCGAAAACAGAGGTCGTTTGAAAATTGACTATTTTCACTAGCTTTAATATTATTTAAAAATGAAAATTTTAATTTCTAGCACATTTTCCAACCAAATTATTTAAAGCCAAAATTTTAAATTGGTTCGGATTTTCCGGGTTATTACAATCTCCCCCACTTAAAAGGTTTTTCGTCCCCGAAAAGGAAACAAAGTGAAGTAGGAAACAAAACGGAAAATGTAAATTGTTATAAACGTACCTTAACACAAGAGTTACCCGGAGATGTCCACTCTACACTTGGGGTAAGCCTTTGTGATGCTATCCTCTGTCTCTCAAGTACAGTCTCTAGAATCCCTTCTCCACTGCACCTTGACTAGGTGGATCCTCTTGTTCCTCAGTACTCGGGTTTCTTTGCCAACGATTTTCACCGGCTCCCTCCTTACTGCTAAGCTCGATGTAATCTCCAAATCTTTTTGTGCTGCTTCCTCCACAACTAAATCTGGGTCATGCACATGTTTCCGGAGTTGGGACACATGAAATACATTGTGGAACCCTGGCAACCAGTCAGGCAACTGCACTCGATAAGCAAGAGTACCAATCCTTTCAAGAATTGGAAACGGACCAATGATTCTCGGTGCCAACTTACCAGTCTTCCCAAAACGAACTACGCCTCTCAATGGAGACACTCTCAAGTAAACATAGTCGCCAACAGAGAATTTTAAATCTCTTCTTCGCTAGTCTGCATAGCTCTTTTTTCGGCTCTGAGCAGTCAACAGGCGCTTCTTAATCAAATTAACCTTATCCGATGCTTCATGAACCATGTCGAGGCCCAAGACTAATCGATTGCCTGGCTCCACCCAACATGCTGGAGACCTGCATGGTCTGCCATATAATAATTCAAACGGTGACATTTCAAGCTTGCTTGGTAGGTGTTATTATAAGAGAACTCAACCAAGTGCATGTGATCCTCCCATGAACCGCCATAATCAAGCATGCGCGCTCGCAACAAGTCTTCTAAAATACGGTTCACCCTCTCAGTGTGGCCATCTGTCTGAGGGTGATAGGCAGTGCTCAGATTCAACGTGGTACCTAGCTCCTCTTGGAAAGCTTCCCCGAATTTTCTAGTAAATACAGGATCTCGATCACCAACAATGCTTTTGGGAACTCCATGTAGTCTAACAATCTCTTTGACATAAAGCTGCACCAGACTTCGAGCTGTTCTATTGGACCTAACAGGGATGAAATGGGAAGTTTTTGTTAAGTGATCTACAATCACCCATTTACTGTCGTTGCCTTTTCTGGTTCGAGGCAAGACATCAATGAAGTCCATGGAGATTTCCATCCACTTCCAACCTGGAACTCCTAGCGGTTGCAACAAACCTGCCAGCTTCTGCTGATCACTTTTGACTTGCTAACAAGTGAGATATCTAGCAACGTAAATAGAAATATCTCTCTTCATCGCCTTCCACCAAAAGGTGTGCTTAAGATCATGGTACATCTTGCTTACTCCTGGATGGACGCTGAGTTTAGATTTATGGCACTCATCCATGGCTGCTCCTTTTAGATAAGTAATGTCTGGCACACAAATTCGCCCTTGCAATCTAATGGTCCCTTTACTGTCAATTTGGAAGCATGAGGCTTCACCCTTTCGAACTTGCTCGCTAAGCATCTGGATAAATTTATCATTCTTCTGAAGAGCAGAAACTTTATCAATCAGAATATGAGTGGTAATGAGATTGGCGAGGATAAGATTGTCGCTATCTATATTCTTTCTACTGAGTGCATCGACTACAACGTTGGCTTTCCCTGGAGTATATAGGATATCCAGGTCATCGGCTGCAAGAAATTCAACCCAACGTTGTTGACTCATATTCAAATCTCTTTGGGTAAATAGATGCTTCAAGGATTTATGATCTGTATATATTTCGAACTTGATAGTGCCTCCATATCTTTAGAGCAAATACAATGGCCATTAGCTCAAGATCATGAGTGGCATAATTCTTCTGATGCGGTTTCAGCTGGCGGCTAGCATATGCGACTACTTTGTCTCTTTGCATTAGCACCGCACCAATACCTTGTTTAGAAGCGTCGGTCCAGACTTTCAAATCCTGATTGCCATCTATAATGGTCAACACAGGAGCATTGTTCAACCTCCTTTTTAGATCTTGGGAAGCTGCCTCGCATTCGGGTGTCCAAATAAATTTTGTATGCTTCTTGGTCAGGTTTGTCAATGGACAAGCTATCCTCGAAAAATCCTTGACAAATTTCCGATAATAGCCAGTCAGTCCTATGAAACTTATGACTTCTGTGGGAGTTTTAGGCGGCTTCCATTCTTGGATGGCTGAGATCTTTCCTGGATCTACTGAAATGCCTTCCTTTGATACAACATAGCCAAGGAATTTCACCTCTTCTTGCTAGAATATGCATTTGGAGAATTTAGCTTTCAGCACATTTCTTCGCAAAATCTCCAAGAATTCTCTCATATGTTGTTCGTGCTCAGCAGTGGATTTAGAAAAGATGAGGATGTCATCGATGAATACCAGCACGAATTCATTTAAAGCATCTCGAAATACTCTATTCATCAGATCAACAAAGTATACTAGAGCATTACATAGACTGAAGGGCATTACTAGCCATTCATAAAATATATCCGGTCTTCTGAAAGCAGTTAAAGGCACACACTCTTCTGCAATGCGAAGTTGATGAAAGCCTGTGGCTAGATCCATCCTAGAGAATAACAGTGCTACATGCAAGCGGTCTAATAGATCATCAATTTGTGGCAGTGGATATTTGTTTTTCAGAGTTTGTTTATTGAGATCTCTGTAGTCCACACACAATCGGAAGGTACCATCTTACTTTCAGACAAATACCACTGTTGCGCCCCATTCTGAGAAGCTTGGCCTGATCAGACCATTCCACAAAAGCTGCTTGGTTTGATTTCTCGGATCTTCTTTTTCTTTTGGCGACATTCTCCGAATAAGATGTATGACAGGCCTTGCATTCGGAGCTAAGTCGATTCTGAAGTTGATTTCTCTACGTGGAGGTAAGCCGTCAACTTCCTTGAATACATCAGCGCAATCTTTGACGACAGGGATATCCTCAATAGAAGTAGGGGTGACATCTAGAGAAGACCAGAATTCCTTCCTATCTGTGCCTAAGCCGTGGCATGGTATAGAAATAGTCTTTCCCAATTTTGTTTTAACTTTGACTATTCCTTCGGCACATTTGACTTCGGCCTTGTGCCTTGATAACCAATCTATCCCAAGAATAACGTCATACCCAGAGAAATTCATGACAATCAAATTTATAGGGAATTGGTAAAAGAGTAGGAGATCGGCACTCTACAATATTGATCGAGAATAAGAGCACCTCCTATCGGATTATGGGCTCTAATCAATTCTTTAAGTTTTCTTGGTTCCATTTTTAACTTTTTAATTGCATCATTAGAAATAAAACTTCGTGCTGCACCCATGTCAAACAAAACTGTATTTGGAATGTTCTTAATATTAAGAGTACCTCCTAAGACATCGGGTTTAACTGATCCTTCGGCAGAAGCCGGTGCAACCGCTCTATCATAAACATGCGCCACCTGGGAGTTCTTCAGTAATAGGCAATTTGGCTTGATGTGCCCCTTCTCATGGCAATCGTAGCATTCCTTGTTGTTGTGATAATTCTAGCCATGATTCTGAGAACTCTGGCCACGATTCTAGCTAGGTCCAGAATCATTCCTCTTGACTCTTTTTGGAGCTTTACACTCGGACTCAAAATGCCCAGTATTGCTGCAATTATAGCATGTCAACTTGCTCTTGTCCCTCTTCTTTCCTTGCGGCTTGGTAGCAGCAGAATTACTTACCTCAGGTTTCTTGTCTACCTGCTCCTTCTTGTTGTTGCTTTGATTTTTCACTCTTTCTTGCTGTGCAGCCTCATCATTCTCTTCGTAGCGGCAAGCCATCTCTATTACTTCTTTGAATGAGAGCTTGATATGAGCGGTGACTCTGTCCAAGTATTTCTTTGAAAGGCCCTTGATGAATCTTTTATTCTTCTCAACTGGATCTTGGATCAATCCAGGAGCATAACGTGAGAGCTCATCAAACTTTCTCACATAATCAGAAATAGACATACTCCCTTGCTGTAAGTTAACAAACTGCTCACGAAGGCGCTCTCTTGCTTGCAGAGGAACATGCTTGTCATTGAAGAGTTCTCTAAATTTGGCCCAAGACATGTTGGCCACATCATTGCAAATCTTGACTGTGTCCCACCAATGTCCCGCTTCGTCTTTCAATTGCCATACTGCCAGAAAACGCTTGCGCTGATCCTCTAATTCTAAGCCTTCCATGATCTTTTCACATTCCTTTAGCCATGACTCTGCTTCAACCGTAGTTTCTTGTCCAGTGAAGGGTACACCTCCTAAATTTCTGAATTTCTTTGACATCCTTTCCAAGTCGAAGGGCTGTGGGGGTGGAGGTGCTACTACTACGGTGTCGGGCTGCTCATGAATGGTCTCGTCTCTAGCAAGCCCTCTGCCTCCTTCTCTGCCTCGGGCTCCACCTCTAGTTCTTGCTCGAGTGTCCATTTTCAATCAGTCTGTACCTTCAAGAAAGGGTCAGACTAACAGAAATGAATTTTTTTAAGGAAAGGTAAGATAAAGATAAACGGAACGATGATGATGTATTGACTGATTAATATGTGTTATTCTGCTGTGCTCATTTTAGGACATTACTAGTCCTATCTCTAATGAGCTACTCGCCTTAGAATAATGTGGATTCTATCTAGACGAATTGTTCTAAATATGTTATATTCCGAATCTAAGGTTAACCTGGCTCTGAAACCAACTGCGATGAACCCAAACTTCCGTAGTATGAAAGCAAGGATAATCATTTGGAATACAACATATTTACAACAACAACAGATCTCAGATAATATCATAACACATAATTATTGTAGTGGAAAAATAAATGTCATAACATCATAGCAACTGAACATCAGAGTATGCAGATATAGGATCCACTTAGCAAAACAGAAAGTCTGAATGAAAAGGAAATAAGTCTCAAAAGGAAATAGGTCTCAACTCCAAAACCTACATCAAAATACAAATATGAAATAAAGTCTATAAGCAGAAATAAAGATAAAAGAGAGGTCTTCGTCTTCTTCCCCAGCAAGCTCCGGTCCAGAAAATGTCTCCCTAAAACCTATCACTTGGCTTCCCGTGTAAAGAGAGGGCAACCGAGTTTGCAAAGTGAAACAAACATCGAGTCAGTCGTGGGACTGGAATGAGAAATCTTTCTATACTAACTAACATTATGGCGAATCACAGGACCACGCTGTTAACGCAGAACGGGTTTACTCCATTGGGTTGCCACTGCATAATTAAATAATTTTAATACAATATAACGCAATGACTTTTGAAAAATGAAATCATTATAAGACTCAAGTCCCATCACACAATGCAACGCAAACCGGAGGATAGAGTTTTGCCTTATAATGATTAAACATGCTTAATACATTTAAAATAGTATTTTAATATATTTTTTAGTGTTTAAGCAGTATTAAAAATACTTCAATGAAAATGTATCAATCCTAGATGGCATAGTACCCCATCCTACTATGTCGTCATATATAAGTTTACAATCAAGACCGTAATGTCGTATTGGAAATTTGGTTTCCATCATGAGTAAAGGCTAGGGAGGAGCTCCTTACTGATTCGAGACACTCTAGCAAATGCCTCAGGATTCCCCACGGTGAACCCTTAGATATCTGCAGGGCTGGTCTACACCTGTCGAAAGTGAATTATTTATGCCTGAACACACGTTTCCCGGTTCCTTTGAACCTCCATATGGCCACTAACAACCTAGAAATCCGAGGTACCTCATAATCCATCATCCACATAAGTAAAAATGTCATCCATATAAGCAAAAATGTCAGGGCTGGTAGGTCACTGACATCACTCTAGCTAGAAAGAAACGCGTACACTCCCTGCGTTCCCTTCTCCCGTTTTAGACTCTACCGGGGTGTGAGGCTCGCGAAGTCACGCTATACACAAAGCTACCCCTAAACAGGCTATGCTTTGATCATCAACCACAAGGTCTGCTTTTCAACAAAAGCCTTGAACATTTGCATCTTGGCATGCCACATTGACAATTCACGCCATGCTATCGATAACTACTAAAATATATCAGGGTGTTAAGTAGAGAATAAATTATCCACCACCAAACAGACATACATTAATAAAAATAGATTTAATTACATGACATGAATTTCAACGTCAGACCCGCATCCATTTACAAGTCCGTTTTGGGTCTGAACGAAACCGGAGACACCTGAGAGGTTCTCGCTTATCCGGACAATCAACACATATGTCCGGACAACTACTGCTTCAACCCCGACCTGGGAGCAAGTCAGTCCAAGGCATCAGTAGTCGTCGTCCATTCGATGTGAAGATCGCTGGCCTTCAATCACCGTCATCTACATTTTTTATTTAATCGTCGTGTAATTATTTGAAATGAGTTGAACTCGACCTTTCAAATAATTCTCGCTTAATTATTATTTAAATCATTTCATATCGTTGATAACAAATTATCGCTATTTTTATCTATATAAAAATAGCCCAATATACTAGAACGACGCTTCGGGTCAATGGGCAGTCCTAGTGCTGTTTTTACCCAATATTGATTTACACATATCTTGAAATCTAACCATCGGATTTTGATGAAATTTATATCGTTGGAAAGCTCTTCCCAAAGCGGTCCTAACGGTTCCAATTTTGGGAAAATCCAACGGTCGGATCTTTCGGTATAATCGTTTAAAGTTACGGTTGCCTATACGCGAACTGCCGCGAGCGTTTCGTTTAATTTTATATTTATTTATATATATATATATATAAATCGTTTGGCGATTTCAACTATAAAAATCCATTCTTTTTATCGTATCTAATATGATGATAAAAATATCACTTTTAATTTTACTCTTTTTATCACATCTAAAATGACGATAAAAATATCACCTTTATATCTCTGTTTTTATTTACATCTACAATGTAAATAAAAAGACACTTTTTATTTCTATATTTTTTTATTTACATCTAAAATGTAAATAAAAATGCATTTTATAAATTCATGTTTTTATCTTCATCTAAATTGTAAATAAAAAAATGTACTCTTTATTTTCATGTTTTTATTCACATCTAAAAAGTGAATAAAAATGCACTCTTTATATTAATGTCTTTTATTTGCAATTAGTTTGCAAATAAAAAGCGAGTTCTTTTCTATGTTTTATTTGCATCTAAAATGCAAATAAAAAGTATAATTTTTTTTCTTCCCCTCATGTTTTATTTACCTAAATGTAAATAAATTATTCTTTTTGTTTACCTCATGTTTATTTTGCCTAAATGTAAATAAAATAATCTTTTTTGTTATCTCATGCTTTATTTACACTAAATGTAAATAAAACAATCTTGTTCTTTATCTCATGTTTTATTTACACTAAATGTAAATAAAATAATCATGTTCTCTATCTCATGTTTTATTTACACTAAATGTAAATAAAATAATCTTTTTCTTTATCTCATATTTTATCTACACTAAATGTAAATAAAAAATCTTGTTCTTTTCATTTACATAGAAAATGTAAATCCAAGTGTCATCAAGTTTTGTTCTTTTTATTTACAAAGGAATGTAAATAAAGGTGTCCTAAAATTTGTTCTTTTTATTTACAAAGGAATGTAAATAAAATGTATGTCATCAAGTTTTGTTCTTTTTATTTACGAAGGAATGTAAATAAAATGTATGTCATCAAGTATTGTTCTTTTTATTTACAAAGGAATGTAAATAAAGGTATACACAAACTTCGTTCTTTTTATTTACAAAGGAATGTAAATAAAGGTATTCACAAACTTCGTTCTTTTTATTTACATAAGAAAATGTAAATAAAGCTATTGTCATACTTTGTTCTTTTTATTTACATTAGAAAATGTAAATAAAGCTATTTTCATGCCTTGTTCTTTTTATTTACATTAGAAAATGTAAATAAAGCTATTTTCATGCCTTGTTCCTTTTATTTACATTAGAAAATGTAAATAAAGCTATTTTCATACTTTTTCCCTTTTATTTACATTAGAAAATGTAAATAAAGCTATTTTCATACTTTGTTCTTTTTATTTACATCAGAAAATGTAAATAAAGCTATTTTCATACTTTGTTCTTTTTATTTACATCAGAAAATGTAAATAAAGCTATTTTCATACTTTGTTCTTTTTATTTACATCAGAAAATGTAAATAAAGCTATTTTCATACTTTGTTCTTTTTATTTACATTAGAAAATGTAAATAAAGCTATTTTCTATCATATCCAATTCAATATCTCAATATATGAAATAAACTAAGTTTTATTTCAACTAACATGACGAATTCATATTTCATGAACGAATAGTATAATCTAAATTTTGGTTTCCACTAACACGACAGATTCATATTTCATGAACGAATAATGTAATCTAAATTTTGGTTTCCACTAACATGACAAATTCATATTTCATAAACGAATAATATAATCTAAATTTTGGTTTCCACTAACATGACAAATTCATATTTCATGAACGAATAATATAATCTAAATTTTGGTTTCCACTAACATGACAAATTCATATTTCAATGTAGATTTAGATCTAAATTTTTGGTTTCCACTAACATGACAAACTCGTATTTCAATGTAGATTTTGGTCTAACAAATATGAACCACACAATCACCAAAATTCTCAAATAGTAAATTTCCATCATGAACATCACAACTTGATTTATAATCAATCATACATGCATTTTTAATTAGCGATAAATAGTTAAAAGATTAATTAATTATCTAAAAACAGAAATCTCACAGTCGGGTCACGAATTTAGCCCAAAATCCAAACAGCTCGGAATCAGATCTAGTTTGGACAGCAGTGTAGATCTCGTTCCTACGATCACACAGGATCTGAAATCGTTCGTTTTCGATGTCGTATGAGTTAAATACGATTTAGTTAATTTATAAAACATTTTAGAATAAATTAAATAATAAAATAAAAGGATTACTCTTTCTTCTCCAATTACTGATAACAGGCCGCGCTCCTTTCAAATTGGTTCCGATCTAGGGTTGCTAATTTCTCTCAGACCGCCGGGCTTCGGTATGATCGGTGTACACCACGACGACAAGCTCGAGGAGGCGCACAAGGGGGATCCCATGCGTCAGGCTCGGTGGACCTTACTGGCGGCGGCGGCGGTGCAAAGACAGTAGGTTTGGGGCATTGGTTCTGGTGATTCACGGCTCCAGGGATGATCCAACCGTACAATTTAGTAGAGAATGAGAATCTCTTCGATTTTTCTATTTTATGTCTTGAATTTCATTGTATAAATCTTGCGAAATTGGGAGGAGGATGTTGGAGCTTTCTGACTGTAGAAGAAGGTAGTGGTGGTTGTACAAGTTTTGTATTACGGTTTGTGGTCTAGTACGGTATTTATACTGTATATTACCATATTTCCTATATTATTTTAATTTATTTATTTTCAAAAAATATATGTATGATGATACAAACTCCAAATCAAACCCAACGAGTGTCGCCCCCAGCTAATAACCCCATCTCGGACACAATGGAACATGTTTCATAACCCAATTCGGCTGTTACGATAAGTTTTTCTCAAAATTTAAATATATATCAATTTATATTAAATTCAAACGTACACTTTAAATTACCGGGGCTACATACTGCCTCTAAAAATTACAGAAAAATTGTATTTGGCTTTGTTATGACGATACGGTCCTAACAAAACTAATTTCGTCAAATTATGAGATTGTTTGAAAAATGGCCATTTTCAAGTCGATTAAAATTGATTGAAACTGACAAAACACATTTTCCTTCGCCACGCTCACATACTAATTCGGAAAATTCTAAAAATTGAAATCTTGCAATAATTTGACATTCCGATTCCATCAAAAATGGTTTCTTCGAAAATAGAGGCCGTTTGAAAATTGACTATTTTCACTGGTTTAGTTTTATTTAAAAATGAAAATTTTAATTTATGGCACATTTTCCAACCAAATTTTTTAAAATAAAAATTTTAAATTGCTTCAGATTTTCCGGGTTGTTACACAGAGGGTGTAATGTCATAAAGCGGGAATTTAAAGATTCTCCATAAATACCCAGGTGGGAAAACCCATCGTGCATTAGCAAACTTGGAGATTTCGTCGTTGTTGTGAGAGGATGAGGTAGAAACACCAACCGAGACGTGGTCAGACCCCTTGTAAACATATTTGTAAAGATATTTCACTGATTTAATACTTGAGCATATTTCAATATTTAAGTGACAGTCAAATTTTAGAAGTAAATATGGATTATATGGCACCACCCAACGATTGTCAATTGCGTTTAGCATTTAATTATTTTGTCTCATGTTATCACGTCTCCTATATATTGGGTATGAGTCGTTTCCTTGCAAAGTAACGGGAGAAAATGGTTGGGGGAACTCTTTTTTGCACTCACCATTTTTCATGTATGTGGCATTAAGATTATATCATCCGCATGGATGATGAAACATGTGTTTAACAACAACCGCATGTAAATTAGGTTCTAATTCTTTACATGGAATTTCAGCTCTAACAACGGTATCATAGTCATCGGGGTTATAAATCTTATCGGTGTCTGCTACAATTAGTAAAAAATGAGCATGTGGCAATTCCCATTTTTTAAATTCAACAACGTGTACATGTGCAATAGTGGTGCCTAAAACGCCTATGTCAAATAAATCATGTTTTAATTGTTCTAATTTAGCACGAAAAATTCTAGTTGTTAAGTCAGGTCTATCATGTGGCTGCTGTCCCGGAAGCAATTCATTAGTAATTTCAGGCCAGTTAGCATTGCATGTCATCGTAACAAAAAAAAAAAAAAAGGTTTTCCATAACTTTGAAATACTTCCATTGCATCTTGATAGCGTTGATGCATATCCCATGGACTACCAATACGGGATGATGGAAGAATTTTCTTTACACCAACGTCGGCTGACATGAAGGCATTTATAAGCATGTGAAAAAAGAAGTATATGAAGGAAACGGAAATTAAGAAATAGGACAGTGGTACAATAAGCAACGAACCTGCAGACAATTCGCCTGCACTTAATGCATCTTGTAACCCCTAGTACAAATCAGTCCTGATTTGATCTTGATGACTACGCACATGTCTCAGCCGCATTGTTTCTATTTTAACAAACATGTCAATGACATATTGCTGAAAAAGGCGACCGCCAAGCAGGAGCAGTGACGTGTCTCCTGCTCGTATCTGACAGAAATTAAAGGGATTATCAACTAGAATGAGTAACTCAATATTTGAGCAGGTTTTATAATCGTTGATATAAAGAGACAGTGTGTAAAAATTGAAAATGTTAAGCGACGACAGGGGCAGTAATGCAAATGCAGGAAATTTAGTTGTTAAGAAGAATATGCTTAAGGAAACATAAGTTTGTAGTGTGAAATGATAGCGTATGAAGTTAACATTGTTGTAAGTTGAGATGGAAAGAAACAAAAATGAAATTTAAAACTGAACAGAATAATTGACCGCCCCTGTAAGGTTTTCGAAGAAATGTAGTGAGGAATAATCTGTACTCAAATATATAGTTATTTGCAGTTGCAAAAATCTGCAATGTTGG
Source organism: Allium sativum (assembly GCA_030737875.1). Lineage (NCBI taxonomy): Eukaryota > Viridiplantae > Streptophyta > Magnoliopsida > Asparagales > Amaryllidaceae > Allium > Allium sativum. The sequence continues at coordinate 1,026,867,496 of CM060924.1, forward strand.
TTATGCACTAAATTCAGTCTACTATAATAGCTGACATACGCAGCAATACCCGCTGCAAATGTTCCTTTTTTAAAGCAAATTTAAAACAACTTCATTGATGGCAGAAGATAAGTTAGTAACAAAGATCCGTGTATGTGTTGTTGAAACAATGTACATAAAGACGTATTAGCAAGTTAATTTACAAAATTGACTGTGATTTTTTATTTATCATTGAAGAGTGAGTATAAATGTACACATGTAATAAAGACATGAAGACATAATACTAAGTTAAGCATCTATTGACATGCGATAATTTAGTAGCAAAGTTGTACCTGTATTATATTTGAATAATAAGACGCACAACTATTTTGATTGTTTTGATTATCCTTTAAGTTCAAATCCCAACTGTGATGACCGTAAGGTCACACTAGTGGATACTGAAGTGGATCATAATATCCAGCTGTATCTGGAACTCGTTGTAGATTTCCAGACCTTATTTCTACGATTATGTCCCTCCCTTGCACGTCATCTGCATCATCGCCCACAATTATGCCTGCAACTTGTGATATAGTAGGCAACTCATGAAGATGTCGGTCAACTATGATCTCTTTATTTTGAATTCTGCACATGTGCATATCAGGACGTTGACCCGGCTGGCGTAGAGTGGAAACGAATGGGTTAAATGAATCCAAAACTTGCATTATAAGGTGGAGTAGCTCTGGTCTTAAAACTTGATTATCAAGTTGTTGATTTTCAGTTTCATGTTCTGTGTCGTAAGTGTAAAGCTGTAAGTATCGTGCTCTTATTCAATCGGAAGGTAGGACACTGCCAATACGATGGTAGATGGTACCATGAGCACGATATGAATAAACTCTGTCCATTTCATTAGCCAAATTTTGGTCAATATTTGCACCCATTGATGTGAAAGTGAAAGCATTGTTGTAGGATCAAATGTTTGTTCGAAAATGGGTGCCAACTTCGGTCTAATCAGTAATGAGGTCCAGCAATTGTGAAGGAACGGTAGGTAGAAGAACATTATTCTTACCATTTGAACAGCAGGGGTGTGAATTTTCGAAAACAAATTTTTTTGCTGAGCAAAAGGGAATGATAGTTGGTTCTGGCAACACATGTTTACGAAAGGCAATATTCGCAACAAAGTCCATAATTACGGGATGATCTAAGTGTTCGAAGACGAACGTCAACATTTTGAACTGTTGCAGAAAAAGTAGAGAATAAAGTTAAGGTGAAAGATAAATGTAACGAAGCATGAGCAATGTAAGAGAATATTTTAATATTATGTCAAATAGTACCACTGATGGGTTGTTGTGGTTGTTCAATAATCTGAATTCGTTGAGAAAGGCGTCGCTCTCTACGGTTTGCTAGATGGTGTTCTTGTTCATTGTCTGACAGCCTAGCACGTCTTTCTCTTTGAGCAAGACGTCTATGTTCCCGCTGTTCAGAATCCACGGTGTTATTAACGGAACAAGATGATAGAGTAGAGGAGTGCGTAGAGTGGAATTGAAGTGAGCAAAAGACAGGGGATGTTGATGGATTTTGAAGGCAAAAAGATAAAGATATAAGAGGGAAGGCAGTAGTCGTTATACAGAAATGCGTTTTGGATGAACATGTAAATAAAGTAGCTAAAAATAAGGAGTTAAATATGGAAATTTAAATAATACTGCATTATTTGGAGGAGGACTGAGTAAGAAAGCTTAATCGTTGGTATTTAAAAAATATAGTTGTTCGTTGATGATAGAAAATTAGGAGCAGCAACGAGTGTAATTGTAAACGGAAAAAAAATTGGTACATAAGCAAAAATCAGTACTCCGACAAAGCATCATGCTAATCAGACACTTTGAGTATAAATGTTTGTACGAACAAATTGATAATGTTATAAGATATATTATATGTATGCATATGCGTTTAATAATAATGTAAACAAAAATAGGGTAAGGCCACGTAAAAAGTGTGTGTAATCAAAATTAGTAGCCATTTATTTGTCACATTTAGCATGAAAAAAAAAGGTTAAATTGAAACATAACTGAACACAAATAGATAACAATATAAGCAAACTTAATACTAATGCAGACATGCATGGTATCAATATTCGTAAAATAGGAAAGAAGTTATGAGTAAATGTTCTGTTATGCAAAAATTGCGCGAATGCGAAGGCGCAGTAAATAGGATCTAGATTTGCCAATTGAACACCAATCTTATCTGATAGCAATTATTCTATTACATCAACAAAATAGTAAATAACTATAGCAGAGAAACAAAGAGACACAATATTTATACTGGTTCCACTATCCTCGAGATAGTGTACGTCCAGTCCAACAGAGAGAGATTTTATTCCACATGAGAGAATTAAAAGAGATTACAAAATAAGAGTTTACATATCCAAACCTCAATCAGGTTTAACAAGAAGAGACACCATTGGGGATCACTGGCTCCAGGCCAGGATGGGTTTACACTAAAGTCTACCCCTCAATATATAGCCATTGCAAATCTATGTGAGTCATCAATTAAATTACCAACATATGGTAATAATATAATGGAGGCAAATTACAATAACAACAAATGTGCAAACATAAAAAGTAAATCAATCTGTTTCTTTAGCATAGATGAAAGAAATTAATCCCTTCATTTATTTCTCTGCCATCTCATCAAATGCAATCAATGCATTCCCATTATAAAAATATTTACTTTCCATTCTTTGCAAATTTGCTCTAATCAATTTGTGGTTTTGTATCACCAAATTTAACACTCCACCTTGATGCAAAATCACATATCTGCAACACCCCATCTCCAATCAAATTCTCTTCACAGCATAAAACTCTTCAACAGAATTCCACCTTCAAGCAAAATCTCATAACGAGATACACAAAAAAATGAATATTTACCAAATGGGTTCCAGAAAAGCCACCCCCATCACACAAATGTTAACGAGATCAGACTACGTCCCTGCCCGCCAACAAAATGTTGCAAATATCCAAGAAAAAAGGCAGACACCAAAGTAACCTCAACACCGCCAAGACCAAAAAATAATTCTCTCAATCGCCAAAAAATCTCTCTCCTGCCGCTTAATCAAAACCATTACAAGTTCACCCACCGCCTGCAAAAGACGCATCTACCACCATGAGCTGCACCACGCATAAACCAACGGTCTAAAAGTGCTTGCAATAACATCGACAACCGTCTACCACTTGATCTAAGCTCCTACTTCGATCACCCTGGATCCCTCGAGCATCATCAACATGAAGACCACTATCGAACACATCAGCAGTGACCAAACTAACCTCTCCACCTTGCTGTGGACTAGGTTCTTCAACCGTCACTCGCCTTCTTCTTCATCTTCTTCCATCTTCCCTCATCCATATTAGAGGGCTTCTTCACAATAAACTCCATATCACGTCAAAGTTCCTAAATTGGAACGCTCTTCACTCTCAACATAATCTCCTCCACCATAGTCTTCCGTTTCTCCTAAAATAGTAATAGCATAATCACCAGTGAATCTACCAACCTTTGTAGAAATAATTGATGCACAATTGAAAACGAATCGCCTCGCTCCGATATCAATCTGCTATGAAAATTGCGCCTTTGTGGAAGAACAATAAGCAGGATCTAGATTTGCCAATTGAACACCAATCTTATCTGATAGCAATTACTCTATTACATCAACAAAATAGATAAATAACTACAGTAGAGAAACAAAGAGACAATATTTATACTAGTTCCACTATCCTCGAGATAGTGTACGTCCAGTCCAACAGAGTGGGATTTTATTCCACATGAGAGAATTACAAGAGATTACAAAATAAGAGTTTACATATCCAAACCTCAATTAGGTTTAACAAGAAGAGACACCATTGGGGATCACTAGCTCCAGGCCAGGATGAGTTTACACTAAAGTCTATCCCTCAATATATAGCCAGTGCAAATCTATGTGAGTCATCAATTAAATTACTAACATATGGTAATAATATAATGGAGGCAAATTACCATAACAACAAATGTGCAAACATAAGAAGTAAATCAGTTTGTTTCTTTAGCATAGATGGAAGAAATTAATCCCTTCATTTATTTCTCTGCCATCTCATCAAATGCAATCAATGCATTCCCATTATAAAAATATTTACTTTCCATTCTTTGCAAATTTGCTCTAATCAATTTGTGATTTTGTGTCACCAAATTTAACATGTTCATCATAGTCTATAGGGAATACGCGAAACTCAAACCTTTGTAAGCTCGCAGGCAGTTCAAATGCATCAGAAGGGGTAGCAACTGATTGAGGCCATGGTAACAAGCTCCCATGAATTTATGTTTTCTATGGATGAATAGTACTTGCAAAAAATATTTGAATACTTCATACACTTATATAGCTTTGTCGGCTACAATTCAATCATGAAATGAACGGTAGAAATAGATTTGAAAACTGTTGAACCAAGGAGTGGTAGATCTAAAATTTCTAAGTAGCCATTTTAGTCTAATATAAATATATTTTCTCTTTGTAGTATGATAATCTGTTATATAATAATGGATGAGTCAAATTATTTTAATGATAGTCACTGGTTGTAAAAAAAGAACAACTAATAACATGTGGTAATTAAATGAGCTTCACAGCTGTTGTACTGAAGTAAGAAAAAGAAATGCCTACTTATTTCAAAGAGAAATTAGAAAGAGGATATTCGCTCTTCTGTTCTGGAAATGAGCTGGAATCTTCACTACCATCAATACTACTATACCCAGTAAGCAGCTTTATATTTCATGAGTGCTAGCAGTGGAAGTACTTTGAAAGTCATGCATCGCATAGCTGAATTGTTAGGGTGCGTTCGCAGCAAAGTTTTGGCACGCTCAACTTTGTGTTCGCGTCCGACGCGTCGGACGCGTCGGACGCGAGCACTTTTTTCCACTTCCAAATGGAACGACCGCTGGATGTTGGAAATCAAGCCGTTGGCGTCCGACGCGTCGGACGCCAACGGCTTGATTTCCAACTTCTCTTCCGCCCTATATATTACCCCCTCTATCTTAACACCTTACACAATACTACTTCTTCAACTCTTTCTACTTATTCGACTAATGTCAAACTCCGATTCATCCTCCGAGAACGACGATTTGATGGAGCTCTACAGGGTTTATCTGGTTCAGAATGAAAGGAGAAATCATATGACGCGGATTAATACTTCGAAGTTCACTGGCTTATCTTGAATCAAAGAAATTTTGAATAGCCTTCAAAGCCGTTGTCAAAATAATTTTCGGATGAAAAGGCTTTGTTTCTACGCATTATGTAAGAAACTGCAACATCATGGTCTCGCTTCCAGACCAGAAATCTGTGTCATCGAAATGGTTGGAATATTCATTTACACAATGGCTACTGGGCTTTCAAATAGACAACTACAAGAAAGATTTCAACGATCAGGTAGCACAATTTCCGTTTGTTTTCATGATGTCCTAAACGCTTTTCAATTACTCGCTGCTGATGTAATAAAGCCAACCGAACAACAATTTAATACTGTTCCACATCACATCAGAACTTCCACCCGGTATTACCCGTATTTCAAAAACTGTATTGGCGCTATAGACGGTACCCACGTATCTGCACATTTCCCCGCTGATCAAATTATCCCTTATATTGGAAGAAAAGGGTTTGCAACTCAAAATATATTAGCGGTTTGTGATTTCGATTTACAGTTTACGTATGTTATGGCTGGTTGGGAAGGGACTGCACATGATAGCAGAATTTTTAATGCTGTTACAAATGATAGAAACTATAACTTTCCTTACCCTCCAGCTGGACAGTATTATTTAGTTGATTCGGGCTATCCACTACAGACTGGATATTTACCGCCATATCGAAATATGAGATATCATATTCCGCATTTCCGTGATACAATGAATCAACCAAAGTCGGCCAATGAAGTGTTTAATTACTACCATTCGAGTTTACGGATGGCCGTAGAACGAACATTTGGAATTTGGAAGAAAAAATTTACCATTCTCAACAAGATGCCTACATATCGGTTTCAAACTCAAGTGAAAGTTGTGGTGTCTACAATGGCCTTACACAACTTCATACGCAAATACAATAGTGGTGACCCAGATTTTATGGATTTTGATGATGATCCTGAATGAATACCCGATAATTACATGACGGAATATTATAGTATGAGAAATACGACGAATAGAGGCACGGAACGTGTCCAAGCAGAAGGAACCCGAGAAATGTCATTAGTTCGAGATACCATTAGAGATCGGTTGGTTGCTGCGGGACTGCACTAGTTTGTGTTTGTATTTGTAACTGTACTTGTATCTGTATTAGAAACTGTATTTGTATTTGTATTTGTATTTGTATTTGTATTTGTATTCGAATTTGCCAAACCATCTCTATTTAAATCTTATTTTAAAAATACCACGCTCAAATACCCCGTTCGTAGCTAAAAACACAATTCCCCTTCGCTACAGTACCACGCTCAAATGTCACGCTCACGTTCGTTAAGAACGCACCCTTAGCTACTGAAATCCTTTTCATGAGTTATGCTTTTACTAAGTTTAGAATTTGCTTTACAATTTTACTGGCATCACTAATGAACTATTGAGATGCAGTTCTCATCCATTTAATACTACAAACGACACATGTAATGTCTAATGCGATGTTAATGTGAATTGTTAGCTACTGAAATCTTTTTCATGAGTTATGCTTTTACTAAGTTTAGAATTTGCTTTACAGCTACTGAAATCCTTCTCATGAGTGCTAGCAGTGGAAGTACTTTGAAAGTCATGCATCGCATAGCTGAATTGTTAGCTATTGAAATCCTTTTCATGAGTTATGCTTTTACTAAGTTTAGAATTTGCTTTACAATTTTACTGGCATCACTATTGAACTATGGAGATGCAGTTCTCGTCCTTGTTAATACTACAGACGACACATGTAATGTCTAATGTGATGTTAATGTGAATTGTTAGCTACTGAAATCCTTTTCATGAGTTATGCTTTTACTAAGTTTAGAATTTGCTTTACAATTTTACTAGCATCACTAATGAACTGTGGAGATGCAGTTCTCATCCTTGTTAATACTACAAACGACTCATGCAATGTCTAATGCGATGTTAATGATGTCAGGCTACTATGCACAAATCTAAATACAACAACAGACGTATAATAATACAACAAAGATGTAGGTAATAGCTCTTACTGGATCAAGCTTTCATAAGGTGATATGAACTCAGCTTAATAAAGTTTGCAAATCTTATTTTCCATCACATACTAATTCATGATCAAAACACCTGAAAATTCATATGCCTTGATACCAAAAAGATGTAAAAAAAATTAGTTATGCAGAATTAACAAATATCTTTCCATGTTTAAAGGGGCGTGATCTTCCATTTAGAAATATTCCATTTTTTAGTTCGATGCCATTTTCCATACAGTGACGCACCTACCTCTCAACCCCACTATGGATTTACAAACACATAAAAATTTTTCACTCTAATTTCATCAGAAATTATTTCTAATTAAAAAATTGCTTACTTTCGAAGAAACCAAATATAAAGATAAAACATGTAATTGTTTTAAGAGCAAAGGAGCCGAGCACAACAAAATCAAACACAAAAGAACATTTATACACTTGATACGCAGAATACAATATCCGTAATTGATTTCGTCAAAAAGTAATTTAACTATTAGACTAAAAAAAAGCACAAATAAAAGTTTAATATAATGTGCAGGTCTAAAAAGTTTTCAACAATTGAATGGGAAAAGATAGTGTTCCTTCTACTACTATAAATAAATGTGATGAAAATCCTTTCTCTGCCTACTTAACTTTTGGGAAAATACCATGTTTAAGTTTCAAAATTAATAGTCGCTCCTCCTCAAAATCAGGTTTTAGAACCTTTATATTTAGGTTTAAGGATATCCGCGTATGCATGGAGAAATATGAAAATAACCGTCTTTTTTCGGAGAATGATGTTTATGAACTATAAATAATAATAAATATGTTCAGAAAACATGAAAATATTTGTTTTTTTTGGGAAAAAAATTGCTCTGATCGTAAAAACATGGTTAAAGCTCAAGCATGTGGTTAAAGCCATTTAAGTTTAAGTAACGTTGAGCAGCGTGTGAAGTCCCAACAGTAAGAAGAATAAATTTTGGTACATAAATATACAAATACATCAGCTTGCCAGTCTGAAAATAAGAAGCCTCAATTTTCAATGATATAAATGGTATATAAGCTTCATGAATGCAAAGTACATCACCTTGGTAAGAAAAAAAAACTAAAATAGGTTGAAAGAACAAAATATTAAGGAAGCACTAATTGGATAACCATCAATGAATTTATCTTTTCATTTGTAACCAATCAAAATAATTTATTATATTCAAAGCAAAACAGGAAGAACCAATACTTCAAAATAGCGCACTTCTTCCAAGGAGACTATATTTTCGTCCATATTATGTTGTAGCGCACTACATTAGAATGTCCATATCCCTATAAAATCTTTATACAATTTGATGTATTAAGAGAAGTCATAGAAATAAAAACTATTTTCAAGAACATGCAGAAAATTTGATGTGAAATAAGCATGTTAAATTAAAAGCGAACGTAGATAAAACAAGATGGGGCATTAACTTGGCACTGCGTACTAAATAATGTGTACCAATTTATAGGAAGTACTCAAACTATGTTGCATAAAAGAGTGTTGTAAGCATAGTAAAATGGCGTGGTCTATAATAATTTTTTACATCCGACTAAGCTGGAAGGACTGAAGTTACGTTCGGTTTAAAAATAAACGCAATACAACAGCGAGCAGATAATAGAAAAAGCAGGTAACCAAATTTAAATTGATAGGCTATATCCCTTAGAGTCATTCCATGTATCTTGAACTAAGCCAAATGATTGTTGCTGTGTTTTTGAGGTAGCTCTTTCTCAAGGCACGCTTTCTTCATGTAAAGTCACGGGTTTATATTTATTTGGCTGCAGTGCAATCAAGAATCGCAACAAAAATGCCATTATATTATTTGCATATAACACTTTAGTTAATTGAATACAATGCTAAACAAAAGCAGTTTTCCATGTTGCTCCTACATTTTTTGTTAGCATACGCACTAACATATGCATTTTTTTTAATGCAGCGGTGCATATAGCAGCAGCTGTACAGGCAACACACAGTTTATTTTTTATTTTTTTGGTGTTCCAAATTTTTTATGTTGCTGCTAATAGCAAGCAACATTTAAACTATCCAGAAGTAATCAATATACGTAACAAACAGCACTAAGATACTACATAAAAAACTTAGTAGAAGCAGCAGTACATGGTAAGCTAACCCAGTAGAAGCAACAGTACCTAACCACTGCAGACTGTATGGTAAGAGTAAACCCTAGTAAAGTCAATATTTAGTACATATACTAAATCTTCATAAGTTTCTTGGTCAGCTTATGATATTGAAACAAATAACATAGGATAATCTAGTTGCAGATCTTACAAACAAAACTGGTGATATTCAATGCATAAGTATGATTTATGAACTATTCTAAGCAACAAAAATTTGTGAACTATGCATGATATCATTGTTGAATGGAGCTATGTAGTCATGGAAATGCATACGTAAATTTTGAAATATTGAAATGAGTATTGTACCATCACTGGCCTGCTGAACCAAATGGATCCGGCGAAGTAGAGCACACGCGATAAAACAAACGGATCCGTCATTAAACCAACGTCGCTAGCAGCATATGTGAACATACAACGCAGATCTGAAAACAAATAATAAAGATTGGTAGTAACGACGAACGGGTATGCGGGCGGTGAAGGAAATAAAACCGATTTCACCTGTGTATTGTTTGTGGAAGTGGAATTATGGTAGGTCCAGTGCGAAAGCGGAGGAGCAGCATCTGATGCGACGAAATCGGGGGACGTACAACCTGGTTAACAGTGGAAGGACATAGGTGAAGTGTCATATCTGAAGCAGTTAAGGATGTAATTGTAATAACCCGGAAAATCTGGGCCAGTTTAAAATTTTTATTTTGGCAATTTTAGCGAATTTTGAATATTTAAAATGAATTATTTTAAATAATATCGACGAGAAATTTATTTTGAATATAATTAGGACGTATATATTATATACGTCGTCGTTAGAATATATAATAATTATATATAATTATAAAAGAAATTGAAAATGGCGCGGTAGTTCGAAAATTCGATTTCTAATTTCAAATGAATATACGGAATTCAATATAAGTCAGAATTGAACGAAACAAGAAATATTTGAATCTGTATAACTATATCTTTGTAACAAAGTTAACAAACTGAGATTTCATCTTAGAAATGATAAGATATGTCCAGTTGAAATTTCAGAATAGTCGCTATGGAATTTCGGCCCTTAAAAATGGCCATTTTGCAAACGACCTCGGATTTCGACGAAACCACTTTTGTTGGATCTGTGATGTTAAGTTATTGCTAGATTCCAAAATTCGTAATTTTTCGAATCAATATGTGAGCGTGGCAAAGGAAAATGCGTTTGACTATTTTTAGTTGATTTTAATCGACTGGAAATTGGCCATTTTTCAAACGGTCTCAGAATTCTGCGAAATTAGTTTTGTTAGGACCGTATCGTCAATATGAAGCTAGAAATATATTTTTTCTGGAATTTTTAGAGTCCGTATGTGGCCCCGGTATATTGAAATGTACGTTTAAAATTGAATATATAGAATTATATTTAAATTTGAAGAAAACTAATCGTAACATCCGAATTGGCTTGCGAAACATATCCCATTGTGTTCGGAATGGGGGTATTACGCTAGGGGCGACAGCCGTTGGGGTTCGTTTGGGGTTCGAATTCAAAATCTCCTTTTTTGGAGAATAAATTATTTAAATTAAATAATATTTATATTTATATACTTTACCCCTCCCCGCTCTCTCTCGTTGACTTCAGAAAATATAAAAAAAAAGAGAAAAGGGAAAACCGATCCCGATCCCCTTCCACCTCTTCGCCCTCCACTCCACGACATCGCCGGACCCACCGCCGCAACCACCCCTTCTTCCGTCGCCCCCCTCCTGCTACCTCTCTCCTCCGTCGCGCGACCCCCCTAGCACCAAATCGCAACCCCCCCCCACCCACAATCTCCCTTAAAATCGACGAACCCCTGAAACCCCGCACCCTGCTCCATCTGCGCCGCCTCAAGCCGCCACCCGACGCCTCTGACAGCGCCGCCGCCTCTGATGGTCCGCCGCCCTCCCTAGATGCGCAGCCTCCACCCTCGACTCCCTCCAGTAGCCGCTGTCCCCCTCATTTCCCCCGTTCTCCGATGCAGACCCCCCCTTTTGTATTCGACTGTAAGTTTTATAATTGATTTTATTCAGTTATTTATTTATATTTATTTAAAGTAATCAGTTTATAAAAATATAGTCTTTATAAGAAATTTCAGTTTATATATTTAATAAAATAAAATAAAAGTTTAAATCTTTATTATAGAAAAGAAATGATTTTTACTAGATAGAAAGAAGGGATTTTTGAAAGCAAAAAGAAGGGATTTTTGAAAGCAAAAAGAAAGGATTTTTGAAAGCGGAAAGAAAGGATTTTTGAAAGCAAAAAGAAAGGATTTTTGAAAGCAAAAAGAAGTGATTTTTAATGAAGTAAAAATATGATTTTTATAGCGATGTTGAAGAAATAAAAATATGATTTTCATATTTGTGAAGGCGATATAAAAATTTGATTTTCATAATGAAGGAGAACACATAAAAATTCAATTTTTATTATGAAGATAGCAACATAAAAATTTGATTTTATTCATTTGAAATAGTGATAAAAATATAATTCCTATTGTTTGAGTAGCAATATAAAAATGTGATTTTTATATACATAGCAACGAAATAAAAATAGAATTTTTATATATTAAACATCGAGGTAAAAATATGATTTTTATATATTGAATAACATAGTAAAAAATTCGATTTTTACATATGTAGAGAATACGGGCAACAAAGCGACAAAGGAGAGATTGGCGAAGATTTTATGCAAGGAAGTGCCGTGGAGCTTGGATAGCAATAGGTGAGAATTTCTCACTCTTCAATTTCTATTTCTAGTTATATATATATACTAGGATGCAGACGGTGCTTAGTAGCACCCGACACAATCGTCCACAGACCATGGACTTGTTTGTTTGGTTGCATAGATTAGTTATATGATTTGATTTGAATTTGGTTGTTTGGTGATTTGATTGATGTGTGAATGGCGTGGGCCTTCACTAGACCGGGGATAAGGCAAGGCCTCGTCCCGTTTCTAGTATCGTGCCGTTATGCCGCCGAAATTTTCTAAAATAAGTTAGAAAAATAAAAATATCATTTTATTTAAAGAATGAACTAAATAGAAATTCATATGTTGGAAAAAAATGTTTTATCGTTAAAAATATAATTTTTAACGTGAATGTGAATAAATAAATATTCATTTACAAACCAGACGGTTTGTTTATGTACACCTATTTGAAGGACATTGATTGGGAAGATAAATTTTACACATCGCCCAACTGCACGAATAAAATATTTGTTTGATTGTTTGAAACCCCACACGGGTGTTGGGATGAAACTTGAAGTTCACTCATCCTGATTGATTAAATATGTCGATCGATTGATTGACAAGCTGCTATAAGCGTTAAATGTCTATATTTGATGCTTATAAAGTGTAGTGCACTTTGGTTGATGGTTGATTATTTTTCAATGCTATTATATACATGTGTTGTATGAAAATCCATATAATTAACATTATATGGTGATTGATTGTGCCTCATTCCAATTTAGAAAATAAAGAATATTATAAAATAAAAGTTCATGTGTTGACAGTACTCATCCATTGAGATTGGTCATGTGTTGAACGAAATATTTTGATAATAAAATTTACATCTTTATCAATATAAAATAACGGTTCATGTGTTGACAGTACTCATCCTTTGAGATTGGTCATGTGTTGAACGAAATATTTTGATAATAAAATTTACATCTTTATCAATATAAAATAAGTGTTCATGTGTTGACAGTACTAATCCATTGAGATTGGTCATGTGTTGAACGAAATATTTTGATAATAAAATTTACATCTTTATCAATATAAAATAACGGTTCATGTGTTGACAGTACTCATCCTTTGAGATTGGTCATGTGTTGAACGAAATATCTCGATAATAACAACTATTTTGAAAAAGAAATATTTGAAATAAAATATTTGAAATAGAAATTTATGAAGCCGTGTTGATTAGATTGACGCCATTTTGACGTAAACGATATTTATATCGATTTTGGAATGAATTGAATTGAAAACGATTTCGAAATGAATTGAATTGAAAACGATTTCGAAATGAATTGAATTGAAAACGATTTCGAAATGAATTGAATTGAAAACGATTTCGAAATGAATTGAATTGAAAACGATTTCGAAATGAATTGAATTGAAAACGATTTCGAAATGAATTGAATTGAAAACGATTTCGAAATGAATTGAATTGAAAACGATTTCGAAATGAATTGAATTGAAAACGATTTCGAAATGAATTGAAAACGAATTCAAATTGAATTGAAAGCGAATTGAAATGAATGCAAATTGAATTGAAATTTGAATTGAATAGAAATGAATTTTAAAACGAATTTATAAAGAAGAATTCAATTTTGATTTGAATTGAAATGGAAGTTGAGATGCTTTTGAAACGAATATTAAAACTATTCATATAATTCGTTTTAAATAGAAATCGACGAAATATATATTATATATATTATATATATTATATATATAATATAATGGCCTGAATAGAACGCGCCGCGCCGCGGCAGTTCGCGAATTTCGACCATTGATTTCAAACGGACATTACGGGAGATCCGACCGTCGGATTCTCCTAAAACCGGAACCGTTGGGTTCGTATCGAAAAGAGCTTTCTAACGAATATTAGAAATTTGAAATCTAACGGTTGGATTTGGAATTATGTCCAAATCAAATTTGAAAAAGGTCGCTGTAAGTGCAGTTCGATGGCCGTTGTTGGAAATCGACTGTACGGGCCTTGATAAAATTATTAAAAATAGTAATAATTTGTGTAAAATCATAAGAAATGATTTAGAAAGTATTGGGATGAAAAACTCCATATTTGAAAGGATAAAAATAGATTTTTATCGAAATGAACTAGTTTTGAACTAGAATTATAATTCTATTTATTTTTAAATAAATAAATTGAATTTAAAAAGGGTTTTAAAAATAACCAGAATTTCCAACGATTGCATTGGAGTGGATTTGAATCGAAATTGTCTTCGGAATATTTCGATGTTGGAATTCGTGATTATACAGATGTTGTTAGGGAAATTTGAAAGATATATATTTATATCGTTATTTCCAATACGACATTTGTTAATCGTAGAATTTGATATTGAATATAAGCCGATATATTTTCTACTCAGAGCCTTATATTGAATATCAAATGTGATTTGGGTTTGTCGTGAATGGTGTCTTCACTAACACTGTTCTTGAACCCAGTTGAGAAAAGATTAAATCTTTTTATTTAGATTTAATGAAGTGTACCAATTAAATAATATTTAATTGGAATTGAATTGATATTGATTTTTGGGTTTATCGTGGACAGTGTTTTTAAATAACACTCGTTCTTTAACCCGATAATTAATGAAGGTGATTTTGGGTTTATTGTGAACTGTGTTTTTAAATGACACGGATTCTTTAACCCAGTCACAGATTAAAACTAAGTGGAGTTTTAATGAATCTTTAATTAGATTGAAATAATCGAAATGGAGTATCACCAGTTTTGCTCCAGGCGATAGTTAAATCTTTAATTAGATTTGAACGTGAAATGGTAATTGAATTTACCGATAACACCGTGGTGTTAGATATGAAGTATAACCAGTTTTACTTCATGGGATGAATAGGTTGGGATTGGGAAATTAAAACAAATGATTACTTCGGTAAGGTTCGTTAATCCCGACTAGTTTGAATTGATATTCAAAAATAGATTATAGAATAAATTCAAGAAATTTATCTTGGATAAAATTAATGGGAACCTTTCCCTATGAATGTGAAATTTAGAAATTGACTGTCGGTTAGCCAAACAGAATGGTTTTCTGGATATTGATCTGATGTTGGTTTCGGCCTTCGGGGTTAATATTTGGGGAATTATTCTCTTGATTAATTTACGGTTAGTGACTAATGAATTGGAATGAGGCGTATGTTGTGTCTGTGTAACACTTATTTAAAATATACGCGAGTTATTCGGAAAGACCGGGTTTATCCCATTCTGAATAACTGATACGACGATAAGTCGAAGATGAAGACGATGGTCGAAGACCGGAGGTCTTCACGTCGTTTGGGTGATAACTGATGATCTTGATTGGGCTGTACACCCAAGAAGATGGAAACAGTTGGTGATCGTCCAGACGTACTTGGAGATCGATGGATATGCGGGGTACTAGGTGCCTCCGGTTTCGTTCAGACCCAGAACGGACTTGTAAATGGACTGTGTGTCTGACATTGGATTTTAGTCTGTGTGATTGATCTCTATTAAATATATATCTGTTTGGCGGCGGAGAATTTATTCTCTTGCTTAACGCCCTTCTCTGAGACGTACGAGCTCAGGGGTTATATATTGATGGATATCAAACGCATGGAGTGAATTGCCTGTGTGGCATGCCTAAGTGGCAATTGATCGAGGCTTCTGTTGAAAAGCAAAGTCTTGTGGTGATGATCAAAGCAAGGCCTTTGTGGCGTAGCTTTGTGTAACGTTTGCTTCGCGAGTTTCACACCCGGTATGAACCAAAAACGGGAGACGGACCTCAGGGAGGGCCTGCGTTTCCTCCTAGCTAGAAGTGGCGTCAGTGATTTTACACGCCCTGACGAGTTTGACTTATGTGGTTGTTGCTGTTGCGAGGTGCCTCGGTTTGATCGGATGATCCGGGTCCGATGGAGTCATTCGTTGGCTCATTTACGCCCCCAAAGGGCGGGGAAACGCAGTGTTCAGGCAGTTTAATCCACATCGGTGGACCGGCCCTGACGATCCAAGGGTCACTCGAGCTCTGATCCTGAGACTCGGGATAGGCAGTCTCGAATCGGTGGAGGACTATCTTTTGCCTCGGTTCATAGATGGAAATCCAATTTCCAAATACGTGACTTTTGCGGTTTTATTTGTAGAGCCTAGTATGGCGACATAGTGGGATGGGGCACTTATGCCGCCTATGATTGATACTTATGATTTGAAGTTGTTTTATATACTATGCACTTACAATAGTATCAAATGATTTGTTTTAAACGTATCAAGCATTCTTGGCTATTATAAGGTAAAAACCCTATCCTCCGGCTTGCGTTGCATTGTGTGATGGGAACTAGGTCTTATAATAGCTTCATTTTTCTTTATTTAGCATTGCGCTGTTTGTTTTATGCACTGGTATTCTTGGGAGGAAACCCGTTCCGTGTTATACGGCGTGGTCCCTTGATTTACCTAACTTTTAAAATAAAGAATAAAAACTGTTTTAGTTCTCACACCAGTCACATGACTGACCTGGAGTTTATTGTTTTAACCTAAACTCTGGGCGCCCCTATTTTGACACGGGCAGCTAGTAGTTTTGGTTTTGCAGATTTATATTCACAGGATCCTGGTTTACAGCTGGAATGATATCCGGAAAGCTTTGTATCCGTTTATCTCATTCTAGTTGTGTATTGTATTTATTTTCCGCTGCGATGTATTTAAATGTAATTTAAATCTCTGATATTTCTGTGTAATATTCATTTTTACTCTGTATATTCTTGTAATCTGATGCATTGTTGTAATATACAATGAAATGTTCTTCTGTATGCGTTCTGTTTTGTCGTGTTCTCAAACGATAGGGCGTTTCGAACGGCCTGGATCGGTTTAGCGACTGGTTCGGACCGAGCGAAATTCCTTGCCGTCACAGTTGGTATCAGAGCTTTGGTTTACAAAGCAGAGAACAAGGCACGTTAGAACCATACGAAAGAATTCATCAGATATTGGATTAGTAATATCCAATGGGAATGACTCGTTAGAGATGGGATCAGAAGTATCCTAGAACGAGTGAGAAGAGTATATTTTTCAAATGAAAACAATTTTTGTTTTGAAAATTTAAATCAATTATTCGTATCTGATTATCTATTTATATTGAGTTGGACAGTCCAGTATATAAAGATTTTGCGTATACGTCTGATCCGCGTGCATTCGAAGTTTTAATATATTGGATAGATATAGATTCACACTCTAGTCGTCCGAAGGGGATTCTGATGATTGTAGCTACATCATCAGAATTAATATTCGAGAGTCGAAGGTGTGATATTTATATACTTCCTATTGACTGGTGTGAGAACCAAAATTAGATAGGGCCTATTGTTGTGATTTGGCATCAAAAATCTGATTTTTGTATATGTATCAAATTATGAATTTGAAACTCTAATTCACTAAGTGATTGATGTTTGTGTTGTTTGTTAGTTGTTTGCTATTTTTTAGCCATTTAGCCTAATTGAATCACATATTGACTGTATTGAAAATTTGGTCGCATTTGCTTGCATATACTTGCACTTACATTGAACAGGTCATAGCAAGGAGGCTAGAGCAGAGAATAAAATTTGTTTGCCCGACAAATAGGTACATGTTTACTACATAATTTACTGTTTTGTTTGGGTGATGATGATTTTATGAGCCTATTGGCTTTTTCTTTTTCTTTTTGAGATCTGGAGGACCGGGGAAGCTATTTGAAATTCCCCGATGCTCCCATTGCAGGGGAGGTTATGGCGAAATTTTTCGAAAATTTAGGGTGTTAGCAAAATTTTTGAAATTTTGAAAATTCTCAGAAACTAAAGATTTGGAGAATGGAAGCCAAATCGAGCGTAGAGTTGATTAATCAAACCACTTTCGACTTTGTTCCTTTTCGGGGACGAAAAGTTTTAAGTGGGGGAGATTGTAATAACCCGGAAAATCTGGGCCAGTTTAAAATTTTTATTTTGGCAATTTTAGAGAATTTTGAATATTTAAAATGAATTATTTTAAATAATATCGACGAGAAATTTATTTTGAATATAATTAGGACGTATATATTATATACGTCGTCGTTAGAATATATAATAATTATATATAATTATAAAAGGAATTGAAAATGGCGCGGTAGTTCGAAAATTCGATTTCTAATTTCAAATGAATATACGGAATTCAATATAAGTCAGAATTGAACGAAACAAGAAATATTTGAATCTGTATAACTATATCTTTGTAACGAAGTTAACAAACTGAGATTTCATCTTAGAAATGATAAGATATGTCCAGTTGAAATTTCAGAATAGTCGCTATGGAATTTCGGCCCTTAAAAATGGCCATTTTGCAAACGACCTCGGATTTCGACGAAACCACTTTTGTTGGATCTGTGATGTTAAGTTATTGCTAGATTCCAAAATTCGTAATTTTTTGAATCAATATGTGAGCGTGGCAAAGGAAAATGCGTTTGACTATTTTTAGTTGATTTTAATCGACTGGAAATTGGCCATTTTTCAAACGGTCTCAGAATTCGGCGAAATTAGTTTTGTTAGGACCGTATCGTCAATATGAAGCTAGAAATATATTTTTTCTGGAATTTTTAGAGTCCGTATGTGGCCCCGGTATATTGAAATGTACGTTTAAAATTGAATATATAGAATTATATTTAAATTTGAAGAAAACTAATCGTAACATCCGAATTGGCTTGCGAAACATATCCCATTGTATTCGGAATGGGGGTATTACGCTAGGGGCGACAGCCGTTGGGGTTCGTTTGGGGTTCGAATTCAAAATCTCCTTTTTTGGAGAATAAATTATTTAAATTAAATAATATTTATATTTATATACTTTACCCCTCCCCCCCTCTCTCTCGTTGACTTCAGAAAATATAAAAAAAAAGAGAAAAGGGAAAACCGATCCCGATCCCCTTCCACCTCTTCGCCCTCCACTCCACGACATCGCCGGACCCACCGCCGCAACCACCCCTTCTTCCGCCGCCCCCTCCTGCTACCTCTCTCCTCCGTTGCGCGACCCCCCTAGAACCAAATCGCAACCCCCCACCCACAATCTCCCTTAAAATCGACGAACCCCTGAAACCCCGCACCCTGCTCCATCTACGCCGCCTCAAGCCGCCACCCGACGCCTCTGACAGCGCCGCCGCCTTTGATGGTCCGCCGCCCTCCCTAGATGCGCAGCCTCCACCCTCGACTCCCTCCAGTAGCCGCTGTCCCCCTCATTTCCCCCGTTCTCCGATGCAGACCCCCCCTTTTGTATTCGACTGTAAGTTTTATAATTGATTTTATTCAGTTATTTATTTTTATTTATTTAAAGTAATCAGTTTATAAAAATATAGTCTTTATAAGAAATTTCAGTTTATATATTTAATAAAATAAAAAAAAAGTTTAAATCTTTATTATAGAAAAGAAATGATTTTTACTAGATAGAAAGAAGGGATTTTTGAAAGCAAAAAGAAGGGATTTTTGAAAGCAAAAAGAAGGGATTTTTGAAAGCAAAAAGAAAGGATTTTTGAAAGCGGAAAGAAAGGATTTTTGAAAGCAAAAAGAAAGGATTTTTGAAAGCAAAAAGAAGTGATTTTTAATGAAGTAAAAATATGATTTTTATAGCGATGTTGAAGAAATAAAAATATGATTTTCATATTTGTGAAGGCGATATAAAAATTTGATTTTCATAATGAAGGAGAACACATAAAAATTCAATTTTTATCATGAAGATAGCAACATAAAAATTTGATTTTATTCATTTGAAATAGTGATAAAAATATAATTCCTATTGTTTGAGTAGCAATATAAAAATGTGATTTTTATATACATAGCAACGAAATAAAAATAGAATTTTTATATATTAAACATCGAGGTAAAAATATGATTTTTATATATTGAATAACATAGTAAAAAATTCGATTTTTACATATGTAGAGAATACGGGCAACAAAGCGACAAAGGAGAGATTGGCGAAGATTTTATGCAAGGAAGTGCCGTGGAGCTTGGATAGCAATAGGTGAGAATTTCTCACTCTTCAATTTCTATTTCTAGTTATATATATATACTAGGATGCAGACGGTGCTTAGTAGCACCCGACGCAATCGTCCACAGACCATGGACTTGTTTGTTTGGTTGCATAGATTAGTTATATGATTTGATTTGAATTTGGTTGTTTGGTGATTTGATTGATGTGTGAATGGCGTGGGCCTTCACTAGACCGGGGATAAGGCAAGGCCTCGTCCCGTTTCTAGTATCGTGCCGTTATGCCGCCGAAATTTTCTAAAATAAGTTAGAAAAATAAAAATATCATTTTATTTAAAGAATGAACTAAATAGAAATTCATATGTTGGAAAAAAATGTTTTATCGTTAAAAATATAATTTTTAACGTGAATGTGAATAAATAAATATTCATTTACAAACCAGACGGTTTGTTTATGTACACCTATTTGAAGGACATTGATTGGGACGATAAATTTTACACATCGCCCAACTGCACGAATAAAATATTTGTTTGATTGTTTGAAACCCCACACGGGTGTTGGGATGAAACTTGAAGTTCACTCATCCTGATTGATTAAATATGTCGATCGATTGATTGACAAGCTGCTATAAGCGTTAAATGTCTATATTTGATGTTTATACAGTGTAGTGCACTTTGGTTGATGGTTGATTATTTTTCAATGCTATTATATACATGTGTTGTATGAAAATCCATATAATTAACATTATATGGTGATTGATTGGGCCTCATTCCAATTTAGAAAATAAAGAATATTATAAAATAAAAGTTCATGTGTTGACAGTACTCATCCATTGAGATTGGTCATGTGTTGAACGAAATATTTTGATAATAAAATTTACATCTTTATCAATATAAAATAACGGTTCATGTGTTGACAGTACTCATCCTTTGAGATTGGTCATGTGTTGAACGAAATATTTTGATAATAAAATTTACATCTTTATCAATATAAAATAACGGTTCATGTGTTGACAGTACTCATCCATTGAGATTGGTCATGTGTTGAACGAAATATTTTGATAATAAAATTTACATCTTTATCAATATAAAATAACGGTTCATGTGTTGACAGTACTCATCCTTTGAGATTGGTCATGTATTGAACGAAATATCTTGATAATAACAACTATTTTGAAAAAGAAATATTTGAAATAAAATATTTGAAATAGAAATTTATGAAGCCGTGTTGATTAGATTGACGCCATTTTGACGTAAACGATATTTATATCGATTTTGAAATGAATTGAATTGAAAACGATTTCGAAATGAATTGAATTGAAAACGATTTCGAAATGAATTGAATTGAAAACGATTTCGAAATGAATTGAATTGAAAACGATTTCGAAATGAATTGAATTGAAAACGATTTCGAAATGAATTGAATTGAAAACGATTTCGAAATGAATTGAATTGAAAACGATTTCGAAATGAATTGAATTGAAAACGATTTCGAAATGAATTGAATTGAAAACGATTTCGAAATGAATTGAATTGAAAAAGATTTCGAAATGAATTGAATTGAAAACGATTTCGAAATGAATTGAATTGAAAACGATTTCGAAATGAATTGAATTGAAAACGATTTCGAAATGAATTGAATTGAAAACGATTTCGAAATGAATTGAATTGAAAACGATTTCGAAATGAATTGAATTGAAAACGATTTCGAAATGAATTGAAAACGAATTAAAATTGAATTGAAAGCGAATTGAAATGAATGCAAATTGAATTGAAATTTGAATTGAATAGAAATGAATTTTAAAACGAATTTATAAAGAAGAATTCAATTTTGATTTGAATTGAAATGGAAGTTGAGATGCTTTTGAAACGAATATTAAAACTATTCATATAATTCGTTTTAACTAGAAATCGACGAAATATATATTATATATATTATATATATAATATAATGGCCTGAATAGAACGCGCCGCGGCAGTTCGCGAATTTCGACCATTGATTTCAAACGGACATTACGGGAGATCCGACCGTCGGATTCTCCTAAAACCGGAACCGTTGGGTTCGTATCGAAAAGAGCTTTATAACGAATATTAGAAATTTGAAATCTAACGGTTGGATTTGGAATTATGTCCAAATCAAATTTGAAAAAGGTCGCTGTAAGTGCAGTTCGATGGCCGTTGTTGGAAATCGACTGTACGGGCCTTGATAAAATTATTAAAAATAGTAATAATTTGTGTAAAATCATAAGAAATGATTTAGAAAGTATTGGGATGAAAAACTCCATATTTGAAAGGATAAAAATAGATTTTTATCGAAATGAACTAGTTTTGAACTAGAATTATAATTCTATTTATTTTTAAATAAATAAATTGAATTTAAAAAGGGTTTTAAAAATAACCAGAATTTCCAACGATTGCATTGGAGTGGATTTGAATCGAAATTGTCTTCGGAATATTTCGATGTTGGAATTCGTGATTATACAGATGTTGTTAGGGAAATTTGAAAGATATATATTTATATCGTTATTTCCAATACGACATTTGTTAATCGTAGAATTTGATATTGAATATAAGCCGATATATTTTCTACTCAGAGCCTTATATTGAATATCAAATGTGATTTGGGTTTGTCGTGAATGGTGTCTTCACTAACACTGTTCTTGAACCCAGTTGAGAAAAGATTAAATCTTTTTATTTAGATTTAATGAAGTGTACCAATTAAATAATATTTAATTGGAATTGAATTGATATTGATTTTTGGGTTTATCGTGGACAGTGTTTTTAAATAACACGTTCTTTAACCCGATAATTAATGAAGGTGATTTTGGGTTTATTGTGAACTGTGTTTTTAAATGACACGGATTCTTTAACCCAGTCACAGATTAAAACTAAGTGGAGTTTTAATGAATCTTTAATTAGATTGAAATAATCGAAATGGAGTATCACCAGTTTTGCTCCAGGCGATAGTTAAATCTTTAATTAGATTTGAACGTGAAATGGTAATTGAATTTACCGATAACACCGTGGTGTTAGATATGAAGTATAACCAGTTTTACTTCATGGGATGAATAGGTTGGGATTGGGAAATTAAAACAAATGATTACTTCGGTAAGGTTCGTTAATCCCGACTAGTTTGAATTGATATTCAAAAATAGATTATAGAATAAATTCAAGAAATTTATCTTGGATAAAATTAATGGGAACCTTTCCCTATGAATGTGAAATTTAGAAATTGACTGTCGGTTAGCCAAACAGAATGGTTTTCTGGATATTGATCTGATGTTGGTTTCGGCCTTCGGGGTTAATATTTGGGGAATTATTCTCTTGATTAATTTACGGTTAGTGTCTAATGAATTGGAATGAGGCGTATGTTGTGTTTGTGTAACACTTATTTAAAATATACGCGAGTTATTCGGAAAGACCGGGTTTATCCCATTCTGAATAACTGATACGACGATAAGTCGAAGATGAAGACGATGGTCGAAGACCGGAGGTCTTCACGTCGTTTGGGTGATAACTGATGATCTTGATTGGGCTGTACACCCAAGAAGATGGAAACAGTTGGTGATCGTCCAGACGTACTTGGAGATCGATGGATATGCGGGGTACTAGGTGCCTCCGGTTTCGTTCAGACCCAGAACGGACTTGTAAATGGACTGTGTGTCTGACATTGGATTTTAGTCTGTGTGATTGATCTCTATTAAATATATATCTGTTTGGCGGCGGAGAATTTATTCTCTTGCTTAACGCCCTTCTCTGAGACGTACGAGCTCAGGGGTTATATATTGATGGATATCAAACGCATGGAGTGAATTTCCTGTGCGGCATGCCTAAGTGGCAATTGATCGAGGCTTCTGTTGAAAAGCAAATTCTTGTGGTGATGATCAAAGCAAGGCCTTTGTGGCGTAGCTTTGTGTAACGTTTGCTTCGCGAGTTTCACACCCGGTATGAACCAAAAACGGGAGACGGACCTCAGGGAGGGCCAGCGTTTCCTCCTAGCTAGAAGTGGCGTCGGTGGTTTTACACGCCCTGACGAGTTTGACTTATGTGGTTGTTGCTGTTGCGAGGTGCCTCGGTTTGATCGGACGATCCGGGTCCGATGGAGTCATTCGTTGGCTCATTTACGCCCCAAAGGGCGGGGAGACGCAGTGTTCAGGCATTTTAATCCACATCGGTGGACCGGCCCTGACGATACAAGGGTCACTCGAGCTCTGATCCTGAGAGTCGGGCTAGGAAGTCTCGAATCGGTGGAGGACTATCTTTTGCCTCGGTTCATAGATGGAAATCCAATTTCCAAATACATGACTTTTGCGGTTTTATTTGTAGAGCCTAGTATGGCGACATAGTGGGATGGGGCACTTATGCCGCCTATGATTGATACTTATGATTTGAAGTTGTTTTATATACTATGCACTTACAATAGTATCAAATGATTTGTTTTAAACGTATCAAGCATTCTTGGCTATTATAAGGTAAAAACCCTATCGTCCGGCTTGCGTTGCATTGTGTGATGGGAACTGGGTCTTATAATAGCTTCATTTTTCTTTATTTAGCATTGCGCTGTTTGTTTTATGCACTGGTATTCTTGGGAGGAAACCCGTTCCGTGTTATACGGCGTGGTCCCTTGATTTACCTAACTTTTAAAATAAAGAATAATAACTGTTTTAGTTCTCACACCAGTCACATGACTGACCTGGAGTTTATTGTTTTAACCTAAACTCTGGGTGCCCCTATTTTGACACGGGCAGCTAGTAGTTTTGGTTTTGCAGATTTATATTCACAGGATCCTGGTTTACAGCTGGAACGATATCCGGAAAGCTTTGTATCCGTATATCTCATTCTAGTTGTGTATTGTATTATTTTCCGCTGCGATGTATTTAAATGTAATTTAAATCTCTGATATTTCTGTGTAATATTCATTTTTACTCTGTATATTCTTGTAATCTGATGCATTGTTGTAATATACAATGAAATGTTCTTCTGTATGCGTTCTGTTTTGTCGTGTTCTCAAACGATAGGGCGTTTCGAACGGCCTGGATCGGTTTAGCGACTGGTTCGGACCGAGCGAAATTCCTTGCCGTCACAGTAATAGGGGAGAGATGTCGGAAATAAAGTGGGAAGGAATTGAGCATTGACTAAGGAGGAAGAAGGTTAGTGCTGAGGGAAGAAAGTGAAAGTGTGGAATGGAAAATTAGGCGTAGAATGTGGAAGAAGGTAAAGTAGGAAGGCGGTAGAAAAGGAAGAAAAAGGAAACGTGTGGGTAGAAAAAGAAATTAGGGGCTGTTCTTTGGACTCAAAACGGTCCGTTGTCAAACGGACGCGTTGGACGCGTCGGACGCGTCCAGCGCGTCCGTTGAACAACGGCTCGTTTTGAGTCGTTTTGCCAACGACTCAACTTTGAGCCGTTGGCACTTTCCTCCCCAATCCCCAACCCTTATATGTGATCTCCCCGCTCTTCTACTTCCCACACACCTTCTTCCAACTCCCCTTCTTCCACTTTTTCTTACAATGGAGAATCCATTTCCAAGTGATGGTGATTCCGATTCAGAAGCTTTAGAGGATATCGTCCTAATTGGAGCGTACGTACATGGTCGCCGAAACGAAGTAGGACGCCGGATTCATACGTCGACGTTTACCGGATTGATGTGGATAGACGACATACTTAACGGTCATCAAGCAAGATGTCAAAGGCAGTTTCGTATGAAACTGTAACAACCCGTATTTTCAATAACCTGTTATAACATAAATCGAGGCAGAATTTAATTCTAAAATCTGAATCAAGGGAAACGGGCTATGCCATTGCGTTCGTCTCGGAAAAATACGCGAAATAGAGTCCGAGTTTTCGAAAATCGGAGTCCGTATGACCCAGTTAAGGCCCATTGAAGTTTTCAGAAATTTCCATGTTAAAAACAGATTTAAATTTTAAATTAAAAACAAGGATTAGGGCTAACTGGCGTCAGGCGGGAAAACTCCCGCCCAGACCCCCTTGTCGACAGGCATGTCGACAGGGGTCTAAGGGTGTCGACTGCCCTGTCGACAGCCCTGTCGACACGGGGTGGCCGGGCAGTTTTGGCTGGCGCACCATTTGTGATTTGGGCTTGGTCTTGTGGCTTGGTTCTAGAGAATTCCTAAATCTGACGGGCCTAAACTAACCTAGGGTTAATCCTAGGGCTAAAAACACTCTAATCTTCTATAAATAAGCCCCTAATCCTACCCTAAAACCCCATTATTCATTCTAGCAACCAAACTATGTCAAATTGAATTCTCAAATGGCCTCCACTTAAAAACCCTAGCCTCCAACCTCTTCATAAATCATTCCTATGAAGGTTTTGATGCTCATACAAGCATTTCTAAGTTGTATGAATGATCATTAGCTTGCATACATCATCAAGTTGCAAGTTTTATTTGCTAAGCTAGAGTTTTTGGGATTTTTGTTAATTGGAGCTTTGTTTTGGGTTTTTATATGCTTGCATAAAGGGCTTCTCAATCTTTATTAGTAGATTTGTGTCTTCATAATATTTGTAAGCCCTCTTACCTTCATTTTAGAAACTCTAAAGTTAATATGTGATGAAAGTTGGGATTTATGCATGTTTAATAAGTTATGCATGCTTATGCGAGTTCACTATGATGTGTTATGCATGTTTAATAAGTTATGCATGCTTATGCGAGTTCACTATGATGTGTTATGCATGTTCAATAAGTTATGCATGCTTATGCGAGTTCACTATGATGTGTTATGCATGTTTAATAAGTTATGCATGCTTATGCGAGTTCACTATGCTATGTTGTGCATGTTTAACAAGTTATGCATGTTTATGCATGTTCACTATGCCATGATTTGCAAGTTTAACAAGTTATGCATGTTTATGCAAGTTCACTATGCCATGATTTGCAAGTTTAACAAGTTATGCATGTTTATGCAAGTTCACTATGCCATGATTTGCAAGTTTAAAAAGTTATGCATGTTTATGCAAGTTCACTATGCTAAGTTATGCAAGTCCAACATGTTATGCATGTTTATTATGATATGTAAGATGCATCGTGTATGTTGTGCCAAGTTCCCTCTTTCTATCCTTTATGCGTTATGACGAATATGTAAGCGATAGACTGACGTTGGGGGGTTTGGGATAAAACTTAAAATACATGAAAATATGAGATTGGGAATTTACCTATCAAGTTAGGTCTACCCCTTGGGAATTTACCTATTAAGTTAGGTCTACCCAAGTATTTGTTAAACTTGTAATTATGTTTTGAAAATAAAGTGGACATGACACTTAGAAAACATAAGTGTGGCCAACTCGAGGTTGGGTTGAGTTTGTAGCGTAAACCTACCCGGAACCGACCGGCTTAACTAGTTGCTACAAACAATAGGACCCAATGTGAGAAGTTGGTCATGTGTACCTTGGACCCGAGGTTAGACCAAGTTGTGGTGTAAAGCTACCCGGACCCGCCCGGCTTAACTAGTAACCGCAACAAAGTCTAATGTGAGAGGTTAAGGCACAATTAAATTAATTAATGCCTCATGATTAGGGTTAAGTCATGGCCCACTAATACTTAACCAATTTTGGGGATACGAGGGATTAAATGGGGTTAAGTGGTGAACTGTTGGTTGCACTTAACTAATTTAATCCATGATTAGTGAGGGGTTAAACCACACTTAACCCTCTTAGAAAACCCTAGCAACGTGGTCTGTTCCAGCAGTAATCCCAGTTTGGTATCATTCACAACCCTAGAGGCTAGGTTAGGGCGGGGCACGATTACTGGACTGATGTAAGCGACCAAAGCGACGGCTGAGTGGTACAGCGGTGCGGGTCCAGGCGGGCTACGGACGTGCACGTAGTCCGGTGTTGGACAAACTCGAGGCACGGGTACCAGTAGGTTTAGACTGGGCATTATTACTTAGGTGTCTGGGGTTGACACCCGAGGGCTTGATACACCCGAAGGTGGACCCAGCACAGTCTGACTACAACCATATGTGGGCCGTATGGACACCAACACTTGACGTGTTAGGTTTATAGGGAGCCGATCGACTAGACCGTTGGGCTGGACCTTGCATTAAGGTCACCTCATGCTACTGGGCCAAAGTTTGGGCTGAGGGATCAATACCTATTATGTTAGTTTGCTAGTACACTGTGGTGCAAAGCTTAATCTTTTTTATGTGATGACACCTTTATCTATTGCCAGTATGATCATCTCAGTTTCCATCATGATGTTAGCTTTATTAGTTTATAGACTGATCGTAGTAGGGCTTACCAGTCTTTTTGACTGACCTGTTTTCTTTCGCTTCTTTTCTTCCGTTTCCCTCCCAGGTTCTCAGGGAGGGAACAGTGGTGCTTAGCTTGGATCGCTTGCTTGTTTGCTGGATAGCTCATGTATGCCTGGACATTGAGCTCGCTATGGTTTATCATCTTTATTTTGGGGATAGCACTATGTATTTCAGTATTTCTGTTTATGATGTACTAGACATGTTTATTTTGGCAGTTGACTTTATGATGTACTAAGACTTGTTTTGAGATGGTTTGAAATATTCCGCTATTTTATTCTCACTTACTCTGTTTTACATATATATTTATGTTCTCGTTCTGCCTTGATATATCATTATGCATGCTTACCCAGTTCTAACGCCCCCCAGAAGCTAGTGCCCCCGAAAGAGTGACCCTAGCGGAGGTGGGGTGCTACAAATTTGGAATCAGAGCATATGGTTTACAAGAAAGAACAAAAAGTTTTTAAAAGACTTTTGAAAAACTATTTTCAAAACAAGTATAAAGTATTTTCCAAAGAAAAGTCTAGTATTTTAAAAGGCTATTCCCCAAAAAGCCATTAGTGTTACCCTTCGTTCCCTTGACCTAATCTTATCTTATCTTTCGTTTCAGTATGGTTGAGAGTCTTGCCATCCCGGATGGAGTAAATGTACCACTCTGGTATAGGAGACTTCTTGAAGCTAGGGCGGTAGCTGGCACCGCAAACCCTACTCCCACTCCTCCTCCTGTAGTTGAGAATCCTCCTCCTAATGTCCCTCCTCCGGTGGTTCCTGTTCCTCCTCCCGTTGCTAATGTTCCTCCTCCTCCAGTTGCTGAGGCTCCTCTTCCTCCTCCTCCCCCTCAGCATCCTCAGGTTGAGTTCACGAAGGTTTGTAAGGACTTCAAGGCGATGGGAGGCAAGAATTTCCTAGGCACGGAATCTTTTGTTGAAGCTAGGAATTGGCTGAAAGACACAGAGGACTTATTTCCTATCTTTCGGATTGATGACGAAAGGAAGATCTTATTGACAGTGTGGCTTTTGAAGGACGAAGCAGCCTATTGGTGGGAGGTCACCAATGGGACGAGGCCTGTCGAGACTTGGGCCGATTTGAGGGCTAGATTTGTGGCCAAGTTTCTATCTTCTGCTGAGGCGAATTTACAGATGGAGAAGTTCATCGCATTAAAGCAAGGTGATATGTCTGTCAAGGAGTATGTGAACAAGTTTAATCAGCTGGCCCGTTTTGGTTTGGATATGGTGAACACTCCTGAGAAGAAGGCTCTTCGATTTGCTAGAGGGTTGAATGAGCCGCTGCAGGGCTTGGCGATGTCACATATTCCGCATGGAGCTACTTTCGAGAGTTTGGTCAATATGGCTCTACTTCAGGGAGATGGAAAGAAAGAGGTCAAGTCGAGTGATACTCAAGCAAAGAAGACTGATTCTCAAGGTAAACGCAATCAAGGTGGTCAAAGCAGTCAGGGGAATCAGAGCAAGAACAAGAAGGGGAACAACAACAAAGGCAAGGGAAAGTGCAATTACTGTGGTGCGCCTGGACACTTTGCTAAGGATTGTAGGAAGAAGAAAAGGAAGCTTAGTGGTGGATGTTTTTCCTGTGGTGAGACTGGACACTTCAGCAAGGAATGCCCGAAGAAGAAAGGACAGGCTGGACCTTCAGGAGGGCAAGTTCATGCTCTCAATATCGCTCCAGTTCCCGATCGAGGTAGTGTTTCTGTTGAGAACCTTGTTTATGTTTCCGATCTTCCAGTTCGTACCTTGTTTGATTCTAGTGCATCACATAGCTTTATTTCATCTGATCTGGTTGATAGTTTGCACCTTAGTACTTGCTTAGTGGATGATCCCGTTTGTGTTTCGAATCCCATTGGGGGTTCTGCTTATCTATCTATGATATGTGAGGATCTAAGGATCTCTATACTCAGTGTAGAGTTCTTGTGTAGTGCGTATGTTCTTGGTTTCAGGGGATACGGATTGATATTGGGCATGGATTGGCTGTCCAGATATGGAGCCATTCTTGATTGTGAGCAAAGGGTTGTGAGGCTTGTGACTCGCCTTGGCAACACCTTAGAGATTTCATGCAATCCGAAGGATCCCGTCATGTTGTGCTATCTTGAATCTCTCGACTCGTCAGAGGAAGCCCTTCAGTCTGTAAGGGTGGTCCGAGATTATCCAGATGTTTTTGAAGAAGTTAAGGGGTTGCCCCCTAAACGAGAGATTGATTTTCGCATTTATCTGGTGGATAATGCTAAGCCTGTTTCTTTGCCCGTTCGGCACATGGCTCCGCGTGAGAGACAGGAGCTCAGCAAGCAAGTAAAGGAGTTACTTGAGAAGAACTTCATCAGACGAAGTATATCCGAATGGGGAGCGCCTGTGGTGTTTGCTACTAAGTCAGATGGTTCTCTTCGACTCTGTGTGGACTATAGAGAATTGAATAAGCTGACCAAGAAGAACAGACACCCGTTACCGAGGATCGATGATCTCTTTGACCAGCTTGTTGGTGCTTCTGTTTTCTCTCAGCTTGATCTTGCTACTGGATTTCATCAGCTCAGAGTGGCTGAAGATAGAATAGACAAGACTGCATTAAGAACTCCAGATGGATTCTTTGAATGGCTTGTTATGCCGTTCGGTTTGACGAATGCACCCGCGTATTTCGTGGACTTGATGAGTAGGGTGTTTCGGGAGTTCTTGAACAAGTTTGTCGTGGTCTTTGTGGATGATATTCTGATCTTCTCCAAGGATGAAGAAGAGCACGCGAGGCATCTTGTAGAGGTGATGGATACGCTTAGAGCGCATCAGTTAAAGGCCAAGTTCTCCAAGTGTCACTTTTGGAGAAGGGAAGTTAGGTTCCTTGGGCATATCGTATCCAAGCAAGACTTAGCGGTGGATCCCGCTAAGGTGGTTGCAGTTCAGGATTGGAAGACTCCAAGGAATGCAACCGAGGTGAGAAGTTTTCTAGGTCTTGCGGGTTTTTACCGGAAGTTCATCAAGGACTTCGCGAAGATATCCGCTCCTCTTACTAAGTTGACGAAAAAGAACTTAGTTTTTGCTTGGGATATGGACTGTGAGCTTGCTTTTCAGAGACTCAAGAGAGCCCTTACCTCAGCACCAGTTCTAGCTTTACCCGATGGCGGTAAGATGTTTACCGTGTACACTGATGCTTATGGCACGGGATTTGGCGCCGTTCTGATGCAAGAAGGCAGAGTTATATGTTTTGGTGGTAGGCAACTTAAGGTGCATGAGAAGAATTATCCCACTCATGATCTAGAGCTGGCAGCGATAGTATATGCACTTAAGGCTTGGCGTCACTATCTTCTGGGAGAGAGATTTGAGCTATATACTGATCATAAGTCTTTGAAGTATCTCTTTTCGCAGAAGAATCTGAACTTGAGGCAGTAAAGATGGATGGAATTCTTGGCGTCCTATGATTTTGATATAGCCTATACCCCTGGCAAGGGGAATGTTGTAGCTGATGCGTTGAGTAGAAAAAGGTTGACACTAAGTCCTCTATTTGTTGAGATGAAGAATTTAGAGTTCTTGGCAACCTTTGATTTTTCTTTGACAGTTGAGTCGATGACCGGTTCTTTAGCATCTCTTGAGCTCAGGCCTACCCTTCTGGATCAAGTAGGGGCTTCGCAGAAGGAAGACCCTCAGATAATTGAGATCATGGATAAGCTGATTCGAGGGGAGACATCTAGTCACCTTGCTCGATATTCTATAGATGAGAAGGGTTGGCTGAGGAGAGACGGAAGGCTTTGGGTTCCGATGGTAGAAGACTTGGTGAGGAAAGTTCTTGATGAAGCACATCACTCCAAGTTGACTATACATCCGGGTGGAGATAAGATGTATAAGGATATGAAGCGCATTTTCTTCTGGCCTGGAATGAAGAAGGATGTGGCAGAGTTTGTCGCTAGATGTGTTGTTTGTCAGAGAGTAAAAGCCGAGTCGAAGAAGCCCGGTGGGCTATTGCATCCTCTAGAGGTCCCTCTATGGAAGTGGGAGAGTATTTCTATGGACTTTATTGATGGGCTTCCAAGGTCAAGGAAGGGGAATACGAGCATTTGGGTCATTGTAGATAGGCTTACGAAGAGTGCTCATTTCATTCCGGTGAAGAGCAAAAGGACCGCATCTGGACTAGCATCAGTATATCTTCGTGAGATAGTACGACTACATGGAGTCCCTTCCAGCATAGTCAGTGACCGAGACCCCATCTTTACTAGTCAGTTCTGGAACAGTTTGCAGGAAGCTATGGGCACGAGGTTGAACCTGAGTACGGCCTATCACCCACAAACGGACGGCCAAACAGAAAGGGTGAATAGGGTACTTGAGGACTTGTTGAGGCTTTGCATTCTGGATTTTGGTGGTACTTGGGAAGACCATCTTCCTCTTGTTGAGTTTGCATATAATAACAGTTATCAGGCAAGCATTGGGATGGCACCATTTGAGGCTTTATATGGGAGACCGTGCAAGTCACCTACATGTTGGTGGGAGACTACGGATAAGCTTATACTTGGACCTGACATGATTAGAGATACATCCGAGAAGGTCGAGTTGATTAGAAGACGGATGAAAGCGGCCCAAGACCGACAGAAATCCTATGCTGATAAGCGAAGATCTGATTTGGAGTTTGATGTTGGGGATATGGTTTTCGTAAAGGTTTCTCCTTTGCGGAATGTGGTCCGATTTGGAGCTGTTGGGAAGTTAGCACCGAGATTTGTTGGACCCTTCCCTATCATAGAGAGAATTGGGAAGATGGCTTATAAAGTGCAATTGCCCGAGAAGCTGTCCGGAGTGCATAATGTCTTTCACGTCTCGCATCTCCGAAAGTGCCTACATGAGTCCGCTGAGGTGGTTGAACCTAGCATTCTTGAAGACGTGGAAGTAGAGAAAGAGGCAACTTTGAGGAGAGCTCTGATTCGTATCTTGGGGACGGAGACCAAAAAGCTAAGGAATCGAGAGGTCAAGCTGGTGAAGGTTCAATGGGGTGAAGCCGAAGTAGACGCAACTTTGGAAACCGAGGAGAAGATGCGTGGGCTTTATCCATTCCTTTTTGAGGGTACACTCTCAATCTCTTTCCTTTGTTAGCATATCTTCCTCTTTGCTATCCATGTTTATCTAGTTATCGTGCTAATCTTGTCATGAGAACCTTAGGTAGAAACCCTTTGGATGAAACATGTGTTTGGGACATGTTATGTTTGATGGTTGCAAGTGGTTGCAAGTGTTTGCAAGTGGTTACTCGTGGATGCATGATACACATTAGGCACTAGATCGGCTCACACACTCCTCATATTGCATGTGCATGAGTGTTTATGCTTATTCTTGGATGAAATTTGAATGCTATCACATGGATGTTGCATATGGATGTATGATTGAGCACGCATGTAGATATTATACATTATGTTAGGGATTTGCATACATATGGATACATTTCACTAACATATTTTGCATTGATCTTTGCATTAGATAAGTACATATACACACACTTTTGCATATGATCATACAACATTTAGAATCCTTTAAGGACAATGGTTGCTCGTGGATGATGTTTTGAGTAGATGGATGTTGGATGGTAGGATATGTTCTTCCTAACTTGAAGACTTCGGGGACGAAATCCTTTAAGGAGGGGAGAATGTAACAACCCGTATTTCCAATAACCTGTTATAACATAAATCGAGGCATAATTTAATTCTAAAATCTGAATCAAGGGAAACGGGCTATGCCATTGCGTTCGTCTCGGAAAAATACGCGAAATAGAGTCCGAGTTTTCGAAAATCGGAGTCCGTATGACCCAGTTAAGGCCCATTGAAGTTTTCAGAAATTTCCATGTTAAAAACAGATTTAAATTTTAAATTAAAAACAAAGATTAGGGCTAACTGGCGTCAGGCGGGAAAACTCCCGCCCAGACCCCCATGTCGACAGGCATGTCGACAGGGGTCTAAGGGTGTCGACTGCCCTGTCGACAGCCCTGTCGACACGGGGTGGCCGGGCAGTTTTGCCTGGCGCACCATTTGTGATTTGGGCTTGGTCTTGTGGCTTGGTTCTAGAGAATTCCTAAATCTGACGGGCCTAAACTAACCTAGGGTTAATCCTAGGGCTAAAAACACTCTAATCTTCTATAAATAAGCCCCTAATCCTACCCTAAAACCCCATTATTCATTCTAGCAACCAAACTATGTCAAATTGAATTCTCAAATGGCCTCCACTTAAAAACCCTAGCCTCCAACCTCTTCATAAATCATTCCTATGAAGGTTTTGATGTTCATACAAGCATTTCTAAGTTGTATGAATGATCATTAGCTTGCATACATCATCAAGTTGCAAGTTTTATTTGCTAAGCTAGAGTTTTTGGGATTTTTGTTAATTGGAGCTTTGTTTTGGGTTTTTATATGCTTGCATAAAGGGCTTCTCAATCTTTATTAGTAGATTTGTGTCTTCATAATATTTGTAAGCCCTCTTACCTTCATTTTAGAAACTCTAAAGTTAATATGTGATGAAAGTTGGGATTTATGCATGTTTAATAAGTTATGCATGCTTATGCGAGTTCACTATGATGTGTTATGCATGTTTAATAAGTTATGCATGCTTATGCGAGTTCACTATGATGTGTTATGCATGTTTAATAAGTTATGCATGCTTATGCGAGTTCACTATGATGTGTTATGCATGTTTAATAAGTTATGCATGCTTATGCGAGTTCACTATGCTATGTTGTGCATGTTTAACAAGTTATGCATGTTTATGCAAGTTCACTATGCCATGATTTGCAAGTTTAACAAGTTATGCATGTTTATGCAAGTTCACTATGCCATGATTTGCAAGTTTAACAAGTTATGCATGTTTATGCAAGTTCACTATGCCATGATTTGCAAGTTTAACAAGTTATGCATGTTTATGCAAGTTCACTATGCTAAGTTATGCAAGTCCAACATGTTATGCATGTTTATTATGATATGTAAGATGCATCATGTATGTTGTGCCAAGTTCCCTCTTTCTATCCTTTATGCGTTATGACGAATATGTAAGCGATAGAATGACGTTGGGGGGTTTGGGGGTAAAACTTAAAATACATGAAAATATGAGATTGGGAATTTACCTATTAAGTTAGGTCTACCCCTTGGGAATTTACCTATTAAGTTAGGTCTACCCAAGTATTTGTTAAACTTGTAATTATGTTTTGAAAATAAAGTGGACATGACACTTAGAAAACATAAGTGTGGCCAACTCGAGGTTGGGTTGAGTTTGTAGCGTAAACCTACCCGGAACCGACCGGCTTAACTAGTTGCTACAAACAATAGGACCCAATGTGAGAAGTTGGTCATGTGTACCTTGGACCCGAGGTTAGACCAAGTTGTGGTGTAAAGCTACCCGGACCCGCCCGGCTTAACTAGTAACCGCAACAAAGTCTAATGTGAGAGGTTAAGGCACAATTAAATTAATTAATGCCTCATGATTAGGGTTAAGTCATGGCCCACTAATACTTAACCAATTTTGGGGATACGAGGGATTAAATGGGGTTAAGTGGTGAACTGTTGGTTGCACTTAACTAATTTAATCCATGATTAGTGAGGGGTTAAACCACACTTAACCCTCTTAGAAAACCCTAGCAACGTGGTCTGTTCCAGCAGTAATCCCAGTTTGGTATCATTCACAACCCTAGAGGCTAGGTTAGGGCGGGGCACGATTACTGGACTGATGTAAGCGACCAAAGCGACGGCTGAGTGGTACAGCGGTGCGGGTCCAGGCGGGCTACGGACGTGCGCGTAGTCCGGTGTTGGACAAACTCGAGGCACGTGTACCAGTAGGTTTAGACTGGGCATTATTGCTTAGGTGTCTGGGGTTGACACCCGAGGGCTTGATACACCCGAAGGTGGACCCAGCACAGTCTGACTACAACCATATGTGGGCCGTATGGACACCAACACTTGACGTGTTAGGTTTATAGGGAGCCGATCGACTAGACCGTTGGGCTGGACCTTGCATTAAGGTCACCTCATGCTACTGGGCCAAAGTTTGGGCTGAGGGATAATTACCTGTTATGTTAGTTTGCTAGTACACTGTGGTGCAAAGCTTAATCTTTTTTTATGTGATGACACCTTTATCTATTGCCAGTATGATCATCTCAGTTTCCGTCATGATGTTAGCTTTATTAGTTTATAGACTGATCGTAGTAGGGCTTACCAGTCTTTTTGACTGACCTGTTTTCTTTCGCTTCTTTTCTTCCGTTCCCCCCCCCCCCAGGTTCTCAGGGAGGGAACAGTGGTGCTTAGCTTGGATCGCTTGCTTGTTTGCTGGATAGCTCATGTATGCCTGGACATTGAGCTCGCTATGGTTTATCATCTTTATTTTGGGGATAGCACTATGTATTTCAGTATTTCTGTTTATGATGTACTAGACATGTTTATTTTGGCAGTTGACTTTATGATGTACTAAGACTTGTTTTGAGATGGTTTGAAATATTCCGCTGTTTTATTCTCACTTACTCTGTTTTACATATATATTTATGTTCTCGTTCTGCCTTGATATATCATTATGCATGCTTACCCAGTTCTAACGCCCCCCAGAAGCTAGTGCCCCCGAAAGAGTGACCCTAGCGGAGGTGGGGTGTTACAGAAACGGTTTTGTTTTCTTTCGTTATGCGATAGGCTGGAACGTTGCGGATTGACCACCTCAGAAAATGTTACTGTTCGAGAAGCGGTTGGGATATTTTTATGGACTATTGCCACCGCTAATTCGAACAGACAAGTGGCTGAAAGATTTCAAAGGTCAGGGTGCACAATCTTTCATTATTTTCATGCTGTTTTGAATGCCGTTCTAGTATTATCTACTGCTATTATAAAACCGGTTGATTCTCAATTTAACTCAATTCCTGCTGAAATTAGCAATGATAACCGTTACTATCCGTACTTTAAAAATTGTATTGGTACAATAGACGACACACATGTTATGGCGCACTTACCTCTAGATCGTATTGTTCCGTATATCGGACAAAAAGGATACGCTACACAGAATATTTTGGCTGTATGCTCGTTCGATTTACTATTTACGTATGCTGTATCTGGATGGGAAGGTACTGCACACGACAGTCGAATTTTTAATTCCGTCGTGAATGACAGAAGTTCCAGATTTCCTCATCCTCCTCCTGGCCAGTATTATGTTGTGGATTCTGGTTTTCCACTTACAACTGGGTATATACCACCATATCGAAATGTTAGATATCACATCCCCCAGTTTCGTATGACCACAAATCAACCAAAATCCCATAATGAAATTTTTAATTTCTACCATTCAAGTTTACGCATGGCAATTGAGAGGACATTCGGAATATGGAAAAAGAAATTTGTTATACTCCGAAATATGTCAACCTACAAGTTCCCAGCTCAAACAAAAATTGTTGTTGCTACGATGGCTATACACAATTATATACGCAAATACAATATGGGAGATCCTGATTTTATGGCGTATGACGATGATCCAAATAAAATTGCAGATGAGTACGAACAAGAATACAACGACGTGCGAAACATAGGCAATAATGACCTAGCACCGGCTCAACGCTATCAAGGCAACGCTGATATGGCAGTGCGTTGCGATCAGATAAGAGACGAGCTTGTTGCAGCAGGATTGCACTAATAGATTTCTGCAATGTATCACTTTATCTACTGTTTTATTTGTTCTGCAATGTATCACTTTATCTACTGTTTTCTTATTTCTGCAATGTATCCCTTTAGCTCTTTTATTTGTATTTCTGCAATGTATCACTTTCTGTACTGTTTTTATGTAACGAACTGTTATGTTTTGTTAACTGTGTATTTCTGCAATAATTATAATGTTATGTTTTAATCTGTAATTAGTTAAATTACAAATATAAATAAAATACTCCACTTAAATTCTCCGCTTAAATACTCCGCTTAAACCGAAGAACACATCGTCCGCTAACTACTATTCTCCGCTATAATACTCCGCTCAAATTCTCCGCTTAAATACTCCACTTAAACTTGCAAAGAACACGCCCTTAGTAAACGTGTTGACGAAAACAGACTCAGTCATGGGTGTAGTGGGATGGTAGAGTGCGTGCCATGTGTATTAAACGGCTGATGCAGTCAAGTTGGTGAGGGATGAAGGGCTATTTTGGAAATCACAAAAAGATTCACCATTCCTGGGTATTTGTATTATTATAAAGATATATTGGAATAGTCAATGCAAATTACATACAAATATATGTGTTTGTATTTATATGTACCTTTGATCCATTTTTCCCTTTTTAATTCTTTTTATCATACTCCTTGTGATTCCAAAACAATTCTTCTTTATTTAAAAATGAGGAAAACAACATGTTTTACAATGCTTGAGCAAAAACCCAACAATATTGAATATAAACATGGAATATTTTTTTTATTGTTACAATCAAATAATACACCAATTTCACCTTTTTACCCAAATTCACAAATTTTGTATTTTTGCAGTGACCTAAAGATCTAGAACGTAACTACAACTAATTTATGTTGAATGGGACTGATTTCCAAATCCACAGTGCTATGTAACATGTATAGCATATTTCATGATATAACTGTAGGAACATGTGAGGAAAATATGTAAAAATCCTACAATTCATGTTATACAAATCATGACTTATCATTTACCAATATTTAACCATATTCATAATCTGATCTAATGGTTACCACAATCCACAATTATTTAAATAAACAGATCTGATTGGCATAAAACATAGATTGGATTCAAACGAAGTAAATAAGTCATTATAATTGTATTAGTAAATTTCCCACTCGCCTTATAGCCTTCAAATTGTAACTTTTGAACCCTTTACGCTTACAATCCTCAAATTCTTATAAATCTACAATTTATCTAGAAAGGGAAAGTCTAGATCTGTAGAAATGTAAGAAAAAGGGAAGAGAGCGAAGAATCTATCGTTGTGCACCCTCTTCCATTGAATCTATTAATCTTCCTAGTTCCATATGAATTTGATTTGATTTGGTATATATTTTGTTTATAGATTAGGTTAGATGAGGAAGAAAAATGGCAGAGCTACGCTGCCTTCATAGATTAGAATGAAAAAAGAGTGAGGCTCTACACTTTTATTTATAGGGGTGAAAATGGATTAGAACCATCGGATTAGTTTTAAGTTATATCTGTCCACCCGTTAAAAATATTATGAACCAAACCTTATATGACCTAGCCGTCACTGGGCATCTGATCGCCCAGTAGGTCAACCGTGGCGGTCGACCACTATTGTCGACCACCTAGGAAATCAGATTCCCATATCGGTTGTTCATATATAGTATAATATTTATCTAATTTATTTATTTTCCATCCGTTTTCGTATTTCGTCCATAACTTTTTCATACATACTCCGTTCGCGAAACTCCAAATATAAAAGTTGACCAGAATTACAAGACGAAGGCAATGGTTAAAGTCTTGTGCCAAATTTCGTCGTTTGAAAAAAATTCCTATTTTTGAAATTCTAGTAATTAATTATATTGCCAAAATTCTGAGTTGTAACACAACGACCATTTCAATATTAGTTTTAAACATAACTTGAAATCTATAAATTGAAATTCAAAATTTCTTCTTCCTTTTGAAAGTTACTATCAATGGAATAAAAAAAATTCTCATTTTGGGCAAATCCGATTTAAACTGCATTAGTTATGCTCATTTGAAGTTCATGGTCAAAATTCACGAACTGTCGCTGCATGACATGTCCTATTCAAACCATATTATTATTTAAAATAAAACTTGTCCAATTCAAACCGATTGTATTTTATAAAACACTTATAAACTCGTCTAAAAATGATTCTATCTTCAAATTCAATTATAATCAAAACTGGATATCCTTCACTATCGTAACGTTAAAATAACAATATTTTTCAAAATTAAGTCTTTTTACTTTCCTGAAATCCATTATAAAAATAAATAAAATCATTGGAACAATCCATTCGAGTTTAAAAAGTCGTTTATATATCTAACTCGATTTCACTTTTGAATTTACTATTCAAAATCATTTTTTTTCCCAGAACCGACCGATTTTTAAAGTGACTGTAAACTCTTCTATTATGACCAATAATAAATGTAAATATTACAGGAAGTTGGCGATTACCGACCTACTACTAGGTTTCTAAAGTGGACCATACACCACATACAACATTTATAGTGGGTCATCTTCTAATCTAATCTAGATTATAGCTCAGGAGCTAGCTAGATACTATACTACTGTAAAACATCTTCACGTAGGGAGAGTATAACATTACACATTGCATACCTGAAAATTAAGCACTACAAGAAAATGGTTTATTAATACGTCCTATTGTTAGCATTTCTAGATATAAGGTGCATTAATTCCATGCAGAATACAAAACTTCAAATTATTAAATGTTGTATAGGCATAAATTGTCAATAAATTACATTTAAACGCTATACGTACATTGCACACATGGCATACGAAATAAAAAACCGCATACGACCATTTCTATTTTTTTTTTCAATAATTCTAGTTTAGCTGAATGTATATTTGTCAAAACACGTGAATTAGAGACAATCACTTGTGCCCCCAGAATTTCAGCCAATGATTCCGCAACCATATTGCACTATTCGCGTATTTTGAAGTAAATTATTTCGGTTAGTATAGAATCGTTCTTCACAAAAAGGTGACTTTTGACAAATTTATTTTGGTTTTATCTTGAAATAGTCTTTTTATTTTTATTTTGACTCTGTATTATTATATTGAACATTCCGATTGAAAAATAGTTTTCATAAAACTTTTGAAAAATATGGTGTATTAAATTCACAAGTTTTAACAATTTTGACTGTTTCTTTTGCTTGTTAAGATACACTGAAAAATTCTCTTGTGACTCTTGCTTCGAAACCGATTTTGTGCTATTCTAATAAAGGAAATTGGTTTGTTAAGATTCGTTTGAGTGTCTTGGTGATTGGACGATTGGTTGGAAAATTAGTGACTAGATTTTGTTTAATTTTATAGGCAATTTGTTACATATACAAGTGGTTTTTAAAATTGTCTAGGAATAATTAGTCATAGAAGTATTAGAAAGTTTCACATCGTACTACTTATTTTTTTTAAAAATGATTTTCTACTTGCAATGGTAACTCAAAAACCCCTCAAATTGATATTTTCAATATAAAATCATTTTTGATTATTAATTCAAAAATTGAAATTATTGACCAAATTGAACCATTTTGGAACTCATCAAAATTATTATTAGATTCATTTCTAGAATAAAGTTGAATATCATAGTACTTTTAAAATATCTAAAACATATACCAGCACAAATTAAATTTATTAACTAACATTTTTTTTCAAATACTTGAAATATATTTCTCATTTTATATTTTTGTACGATTTTTAAATGGAAACGAGTAATTTATTCTTTAGATGGTTATTTTCTTAAAATGAATAATTATCACACTTATAAATTTTTATATAAACTTCATAAATCCAATTTCCCTATTTTCATTGCATTTCCAAAATGAAATCCGGCTGATTGTTCATGCTTTATGTATATATTTAGACAATCCTTCATGCAATTTACTAGAACATTTAATTATTCAATTGTTGGTTTTCTAGAAATATGTTAAAATATTATCTAATTTCTAAACATTGTATTTTCTGTATACATTTAGACAATCCTTTATGCGTGTACCACTGTTTTCCTAAATAAGACTATAACTCTTTTTATTCATAAAAGTAATTCAACCTTTTAGTACTCTGAAACTAGTTTTGTACAACATATGTTTCCTCCGTACACAACATCGTGTTTATAGGTATAAGGAACACAACAATTTAGCTACATTTTTAGATTGATCTCAACATATAGCTTTCTAGCCATTTTATAAATCACCCCTTTTGGAATTATAAAATTTTAAACATCCCCTTATGGTTTTTTCTTTTATCATGGATATTTAAAACTATTCTCAACTTTATTGGGGCAGTTAGTTATGCAAATAATTTTGAAAAATTTGGATTCATGTCACCGAAAATCAACTAGTAATTGCAGCTTTTCCATGTATAATAGGTCGTCATACATTTCGTTGTATTTTGACCGTTTTAAGTAGTTCATTTTTAGTGTAGCACAGTACGGAAAAAAAATTCCGTTTTTGCCTAATTGTTTTATGAAAATATATAAATATTATAGTCCAGCCTGTAGGAGAAGATTTGATCATCTTTCATATTAATTATAGTTAGAAAACATGCATGCTAAAGTT
Source organism: Allium sativum (assembly GCA_030737875.1). Classification (NCBI taxonomy): domain Eukaryota; kingdom Viridiplantae; phylum Streptophyta; class Magnoliopsida; order Asparagales; family Amaryllidaceae; genus Allium; species Allium sativum. Next base: position 1,026,909,942 of record CM060924.1, read on the forward strand.
GACTATAACAATATTTCCTTCAACCAAGCACTTGTTTCCCAATTAGACTACACACATAACCTTTTCCGAAGTACAACCGCATCCAGTGATGCTGTTAAAAAATAGGTTTTTTGTAGCATCGCTGTCCCACTCCATTATGTTTTGATTATCTGATTTATGTGAAGTTAGGTATTCCCACATTTTATTTGCAACCTTTACGTTGTTCTAATATCATCGACATTTCTCCTACAGTACTTCAGTAAAGATTTCTACTATTACACTAAGTATTTGTGTTCAGTATACATTACCTAACAACTGGATATAGTTAGAATAAAAATGACAAATGTTGGTTTATTTTAAATTATCTTTAAAATTGTGACAAAAAAATATGTTGTTGTGATATTTAATTTTGAAGGTTTGTTCGACTGACTTAGTTGTTGTTCTATTATATATCAAGTTTCAGCCTGCATTAAATATCTAAACGACATTAGTTTATTACAGTTTTTTGCTTATTAATTTTTTTTAGTTAAGATTCAGCTGAGTATTTTAGTAATATTTCAAAACTGCACCATATTATAATGAACGAAAGAGGAACGATGCTATAATTTAATGAAATCACTTAACAAACATGTTATTAGATCCTGGCATTTCAACAAAATATAGGTATTTTAAGCTTCTAATGGAAACACATATTAAATATTTTGTTTCTTTTAATATATAGACGTAATATTAAATATATGCCACTTAATATAGACATTTAATATAAATACATATAGACTTTTAATCAAACAAAATATATTTAATCCATATTTTTCTCTTCCATTAGAAAATTATTACTCAATTGGTCGTATTGATTCTTGTTTCAAAAAATTCCGACTTAAATTTCAATTGAAGATAGAATCATCAAATTACGAAGTACACGTTGTAGCAAGCTCATTTTAATTATATTTAATTATAAATGTTTAAAATTTGTTTATTAATAAATTTCAACTCCATTTTTATATATTTTAAATATAATTGAACCAGTTTTCCAAATCTAACTTAAACATTCTGATTTTCCTAAATTTTCGATTATTTCATAACTTAGTTACAAGTTTCTCTATTTGCTATATTAAATTCCAATTTATTTGGAAATAGATTTATTTATAAAATTCGATATAATCGAATTCTAATTATCATTCATTTGGATAATCTCAATTCAGTTTATATTTTGAATTCCGGAATAAAATTTATCTTTCCCTTTTCGAAATGATTTCTAATTTTCTTTTTAAATTCGTACTTGAATTTAAACTTCCAAATTATATAATGATAATTTCTTCCCTACATTTATAAACATCGTTTATATAATACATCCTTGTTTTATATATTAAAACAATCTTCCTTTTCAACATTTATTTAAAACCCGAATATTATTGTGGAATATTTTATTTAATATAACTTATATATATAACATAGAATTTATTTTCATATTTAAATCTTAATTCCTTTCTAATACAACTTCAATATCCTATCTGAAAATCATTTATCTTATAAAAGTCGATATTGTTGAATCTATTCATAAATCCATAGGGATTTATTCCAATTTTGTTTACATTCCGAATATCGGAATAAATTCAATTGTTTACTTTCTGGAACAATTCCCAATTCCACTTTTCAAATTCACATTTGAATTTAAATTCCCAAATTATCCAATGATAATTATTCCTTTCCATTTATAAACATCGTTTATAAATTCACTACTTGTTTTATTATTCAAACCAAGTTAATATTTCCTGTCCCATTCAAAATTCAAATTCTATTTTAGAAAATTAGATTTTTCCTTTTTAAATCTCAAAATTCCTTTTTACGATATTTTTATATATCAATATTTAGGGCCAGTGATATTCAAACATCCAAAACACCCAATTATCAATCACAGGTTTTCTAACACATCATATATGAAAACAAACAAATAATAAATTTTGAGGATTCCTGTTGGATCCCTCCAACCAGTTTTCTTTCGTCCACAGACGTTAGCTAACATAAATAAAACCTATCCTGCTTCGAGGCAGGTTATCAAGGTATAGAAGGTCATCCAATATAGTATATTGTGAGGCGCTAGGGTCATCCGCTAATGGTACTGCGAGAAATATCCAACTATCAATATATATATATATATATATATTATAATAGCCACAACCACCAAGCCTATATAACTAATATATATATTGTAACAACCCGCTCATTCGATGATTTTAGATTTAAATATTTTATCTAAACATATCGTCCTACCTTATGTGCCATTCAAAATGCCGTTTTTCACAAACGATAAAATTAGGATTCGGGACGACTCCCATTGGGTCTGGATCATTGTTTACCACCTTTTTTTACTATAAGAATCGATACCTTTTGAGTTTGGGCGAATTTGGTCATTCTCATTTGATGTATGACCAAAATATCACATTTAGTATATGGATGAATTTTGACTCGGAACCACTTCCGTTGAGTTCAAAATTTCGTTTAGGAGTTTGAAAACTATAAACTTCATTATATTCCAAGCTTCGGAATTTTGGCACCTTGGCTAGGGCTTGGTTAGCCAACCTAGCTCATTCACTTAAGAGCTCCACCTAGCTCTCTCCTTCTTTATTCATTCTCACTTCAAAGAAAATAGAAAATGGGGAAGGAAATGAGAAATAGAAATTCCCTAAGCTAGGGCCTTCAATCTAGAGCTCAATTCTTGTGCAAATCCAATTCTAAGACATGTGTAAGCTCTCTACTCTCCCTCTGTACCTTATACTCCTCTCAATTTCGGATTTTTCTCACTAAATATTTTGGATGTGAATGTATGAGGTGATTTCGTAGGTGTAATTGATGAAAGAGAGGAGCTTTGCTCGTTTGGGTGCTTGTTCTTCCTTGTTGGAGCTTGTTCTTGATATTCATGAGCCAAAGGTGAGTTCTTTTTGAACTCACATCTATGCCACAAGCCATTGGCTTGTACAAGTGTAATTTAGTGTTCATATGAGTTTGCATGTGCTCGTGAAGTGGTTAGGTTAGTGTACCTTAGCCAATTTCATGTATTTATGTTTCATTAAGTTAACAATTATGATAAGGATTGTTCATATGATCTAATGTATATGATATGAGTTGATATAGTGATATTGTGAAGCTCCGTTGTCCCCCGATAAGTTCTAAGCCTTCACAAGTCGCTTGAATCACTTTGATATGCTTTTGTTTGTTCAATTGAAATAAAGATTATGACATATGTTATTCACACGATCAATGCACATGATTTGATTCGATTAAGTGGTGTTGTGAAGCACCATTGTCGCACCCGGCAAGTTCTAAGACTTCAAAATTCCCTTATATTGCGTTTATTCATTTTGATTTGGAAATTTTGTTCGTTTAGAACCTATAATCGAATTCTTTGCATTCGACCTTTACAAGTGGATATGGTGGATCGGAGAGGTTTTGTTGATGTCTCGAAGAAGTCACGAACCTCAACGATCAAAGCCGGATACTCACAGGAGGACGAATCCCTCTTGTTTTGGCTTAGACTACAACCCAGGCCAAAACCGGTCGACCGGCCAGAAATGGGGATGTCGACCGGTTCTATTTCTGGGCAAAACCGGTCGACCGCCCATTCTGACCGGTCGACCGGTCAGCCGGAGCCTCGGCTGTTTTGCCCAGGCCCGACCCTGTTTTGATCGTGCACTTCCACGCAAGACCAAGTTGGTTTTCGGACTCCTTAGCTCTTCCAAGCATGTCGATGGTCTTTGAATTCACCGGAGATCATCATCGTTGCTATGGATAATTGCATATGGTTTATGTTTTATGATTTTTGTGTTCCCTTCGCTAGAGCGACAGTTTTTATGAATAACTGAACCACAATGGATACTGGGGTTTTACATTGTTAATGGGCATCAAACCAACGTTTAATCAGTTTTTAAATTCAAATTCTTTTAAAATAAATTCGGTCTAAACCCAGTTCTGATTCTATTGATTTGTATACGATTCCTTATCCTATCGATCGGACGAGAAATTTAGTTTATTTACCTTAGTAAAACTGAGGACTATGACCCCTTATATGTTTACTTCGGCGAATAACTCTTGGACTCGTGCGTTCGAACATGTGTGGTGATTTTCACTGTTTTGAGTATGAACAAACAACGGGTTCGTAAATATTCGAGAATAGCGAGTGGTTATGGGACATTTTACTATTTTCTTATATTAACTATCTTGGTGTAATTTATACTCACCGGATCGATGCAGTCCTTTTATGACTTGTGTTTTGTGGTCCTCGATCGCCCTAGAGGGATTTACGATTCTTGGATTTCACTTTTGGGACTTCAGTCCAACTTATATAATTTATGTTTTTGTGGTCCTCGATCGTCCGAGAGGGATTTACGATTCTTGGATTTCACTTTTGGGACTTTGGTCGAACTTATATGATTTATGTTTTTGAGGTCCTCGATCGCCCGAGAGGGATTTACGATTCTTGGATTTCACTTCTGGGACTTGAGTCCAACTTATATGATTTATATTTTTTGTGGTCGTAACAACTCGGAAAATCAAAACCAATTTAAAATTTTTATGTTAAGGAATTTGGTTAGAAAATGTGCCAGAATTTAAAAATTCCATTTTTAAGTAATATTAAAGCTATTAAAAACAGTCTTTTTATAAACGACCACCGTTTTCGATGAAACAATTTTTGTTGGATCCGGAATGTCAAATTATTGCTAAGTTTAATTTTCCATAATTTTTGGAATTAATATGTGAGCGTGGTAAAATAAACTGTGTTCGATAATTTTTGTTGAATTTAATCGACTGTTAAAGGAGCCATTTTTCAAACGGTCTCCAAATTCGACGAAATTTAGTTTTGTTAGGACCGTATCGTCAAAACATAGCTAGATTTATTTTTCGGGAATTTTTGGAGTCCTTATGTGGCCCCAGTAAATTTAAATGTACGATCAAATTAAATAAATAATTGATTTAAATTTAATTTAAATAAAATAGACTGAAAACGATCGATTGGGCTGACGGGACCTAGCACATTATGTTTGGAACGGGGATATTTGCCCGGGGACAACTCTCGTTGGGCTGAAATTGGAGCTACTGTGTAACACCCCGTATTTTCCGTGAGTATTAAAATAACAAAATTAAGAACGCTTAATTTTTAGAAGTAGAATTGGGTGAAAGGGGTTATGCCATTTCATTCATCTCAGAATTCTACTTGAGAAAGAGTCCGAGTTTGCGTGAATCAGACTCCATATAAAGAAGTTATGGAGGTTAGAAGATTTCTAGTGTAAGAAGAAATTAAATAAAAAATAATAATTGAATAATCAATTCAATTCGAAATTCAAAAACTCAAAAAACGACTGAGCGGGAAAACTCCCGCTCAAGGGTGTCGACCCAGAATACAAGAACCGTTCTTTTTCTGTAAGTTTAGTTATTATTCATATTTGGACACCCAATTGAAATCGTGACTGCAATAATCGGATCTAAAATTATGCCTTATTCCAATTCATGATTATCCTTTTGTCAAATCTGAATTATGTATGCCTATGAGACAATTGAAAATAGGGTTTCCTTGTTCCGGAATTCTTTCTCTTTACTTTATTAAAATCATTAGGTTTAGACATTACTTCAGTGATCCTTGATTGATATAATGAAACATGTCATGCCTATGAGACTGTTGTGATTGACATAATGAAACCTATCATGCCTATGAAATTGTTGTGACTGACATAATGGAAACTATCATGCCTATGCGACTGTTGTAATTGATATGATGGAACCTATCATGTTGTACATCCTATGCCTACGAGACTATTGTGAGTGATGGAACTTATCATGTTGTACATCAAAATTAGTGATTCTCTTAAGTCCAATTCTATCTAATCTTTATACCTATGGTGTAAATTGCTTAGCTTGTCCACACTTATTTTTAATGTACAACATGCCTATTGGAAACATGATCCTTGAATTGGGTACACCTTTACATGCCTATTTTTCATTATGTCAATTCTTATGTTCTTTCTCTATTTTTCACCTTTTTATTTTCTTTTATGAATACCAGGTTTATTCGGAACTTAGATTGGATCTCGTTCTACATGCGATTATAACGGGAAAATTGGGTATAATTTAATTGAGTAAATTTTGGGCATAACAAATGAATGTGGCATAAAACTTGTACTGACTACATTGACATAAAAAGTCCTAAACTTGGACACATATGACAAATATGTAAATTGGCTAAAGATGAACATGCCTAACCCGAGGTTAGATTGAGTTGCGGTGTAAGACTGCCCAGAACCACCTGGCACATCCAGTGACTGCAACAATATAGATCTAATGTGAGAGGTTAGCGCATTAAGCCCAAAAACCCGAGGTTAGATTGAGTTGCGATGTAAGACTGCCCGGAACCTCCCGGCACGTCCAGCGACCGCAACAATATAGATCTAATGTGAGAGGTTGGTGCTTTAATGAATGAATTAAAGCTAAGGGACGGGTAGACTAAGAATGGTAGGGTAAGTTAACAAAGGTAACACTTAACCAATACAACATGTTAATTAAACAAATGGGTGGGGATAGGTTAAGTTGAGAACACTTAACCGTTGTTGATTAGGAAACCCTTGTAATGGGGACTCATTTCAGAAGCAACCCACATAGATGTATCACAGTATCCTGAACTAGGCAGGGTGGGGCACGATTACTGGGCTGATTATAAGCAGTCAAAATAGTGGCGGATGGTGCAGCAGTGTAGGTTCCAGCGAAGTATGGGCGTGCACGTACTCCGGAGTGGAAAAAGCAGGCATTGGGCATCAGTAGTATACACTGTGCATCTTGAATTTGTGTCGGGTTGCCATTATAGGAATTGATACACCCCATGGCGGGGGAAGCGAGGGCCGAATGACACAAGTAATAAATGCATGTGAGTAGAAGCCGATCAGAAAAGGGATCACTTTGTTATGAACACATGATGGTAGTTGAAACATTCGTTAGTAGGTGCAGAGAAATGGAAATGATTGTGATAGTATATTCAGTTTATCTTGCCTTATCTTATGTTATCTCATTGCTATGGTATTGTCCTATGTTCAGTTTATTCATGTCATGATTCTTTTTCCTGTTTTCATGCTGAATAATCACTAGACTTACCAGGCTTATGTATGACCCATTTTATTTCGCCTTCTTTTCTTCCGTTCCCCCATCCCCCCCAGGTCTGCAGGGAGGGAATACTTCATCATAGTGCAGACCTTTTCCAGCTTGAATAGAGTATATGTATGGCTTGGATTTTCTTTTCTTGGGCTATAGCTGTGGTTACACTTTTATTGGGGATTTATGCTGCTTTACTACTATTTTATGCTTCTTTATTACTTAGAAGTTGGGTTTTAAATCGAGACAGATGTTTTATTGTAATAATTTAGAAGTTGGGTTTTGAGACAATGCTTGTAATGTTTTGACTGAACCACGTTATTTATGGAATGATTTCAGTTTTCCGCTGTTTATATGTCTGTCTTGTAAATTATTTGTGCCTTTTACCTAAAATGCATCACCAAAGTTAATGCATTCCCTTTGTGAGTGACCTTAACGGAGGTAGGGTGTTTCACTTGGTATCAGAGCGATGGTTTACCTGATCAGATAATAGTTTTTAAAAACTATTTTTCAAAAAGAAGTTTAAAGAAGCATTTTCAAGAAAAGTGTTGTTTTATTTTAAAGGCATAATCCCCAAAGCCATATGCACTTTCTTTCTATCCTTTGTTTTGAACCTTTTCTTTTTGTTTCAGCATGTCTGGGGATCTTAATCTTCCCGAGGGTGTACCGATACCTGGCTGGTTCAGAAGGTATCTAGAGGCTAGGGCTAATGACGCAGGCCCAGTAGACGTTCCTCCTCCCCCAGCTGCAGCCTTTCCTCCTCCTTCTCCATATGTGAATGCTTTCTCCAAGATATGTTGTAACACCCCACCTCCGCCAGGGTAACTCTTGCAAGCACTCTGACTTTGGAGGGGCGTTTGAATCAGGTAAACATGCATAATGATATATCAAGGCAGAACAAGAACATATGTATATATGTAAACAGAGTAAATAACATAGATAAAACAGCGGAAGATTTTAAACCATTTCAAAACAAGTCTGGTACAACATAATATCAACTTTCCAAATAAACAAGTCTAGATAAAACAACATCATCTGAAAACTGAAATACATAAGTGCTATCCCCAAAATAAATGATAACCATAGATAGCTTCATGTCAAGACTGTACATGAGCTAATCCCACAAGCAAGCGATCAGAAATCCAGCTAAGCTCCAATATTCCCTCCCTGAGAACCTGGGGGGGGGGGAACGGAAGAAAAGAGGCGAAAGAAAACAGGTCAGTCAAAAAGACTGAGTAAGCCCTACTACAATCAATGTAAACTGATAAAGTTAACTGGCATGAGCAGCAGGGATGAACATAAGGATAACAACATACTAGCATGATGATTAACTAACAAGGTAGATAAAGGTGTCATCGCATAATCAGGTTTAAGGTTTTGCACCACAGGTGTATCAGCATTCTAACATGTCATGTATAATCAAGAATTTATCCCTTGGCCTAAACTTGGCCCAGTATCAGGTGTTTGACTCAAATCAAGATCCAACTTCTTGGTACCAATCCTAGTATAACAGGATTAGGTGTTACCCCAATGTTCACGTCGAAACAGGACGGAACAGAATGGTCCATACAGAAATAGAGCTTGGGAAAAATGGTCTCTTACCATCCCAACAGATAAAGTACAGAAACGGAATGCTAACAATAATGGGCCTTAACCACCCTAACAGATAAATTACAGAAACGGAATACTAACTATAATGGGCCTTTACCACCCTAACAGAACGGTACCACGCAGAAACAGACGGGTGTGGCCACCCAACAGAACAGACGGTACCAACAAAATCAGACAGAACTAAGTGTACCCTAAATCCTACCCAAGCGATCGGCTCCCTAATACATAAATACCCTGTGTCGGCCCCACGATAGGGTGTATCACCCCCTAAAGTGGCAACCAATTGGCACCGGCATATTTATAGATGTCACGGCGTCTTACATCCTCAGAGGCAGACCGGGATCCATGCACGCACATGACCCGGTTGGAACGCACCATCAACACCCATCGCCACTATCAGAATGAACCACTTATAATTAGTTCAGTAAGCGTGCCCGGACCCTACCTACAGTTGGGTCAAAGTTTTGATACCAGAAAGGGTTACTGACTAATATGGGTCCCAAACAACAGATGACACAAGTATTCCCCCTTGTGTCCCCAGACTATCAGATTCAGATTAACTTATTAACAGAGTTCAGACATACAAAGTTCAGACGATTAGTTTTCAGACTAACGGATCAGATAACAGATTTACAAACCTGCCTAACTTAGTGTGGGTCCTACAGATCCGCAAAGCAGGTTCGTTTAACTTATCAATCAAGTTAGTTTATCCAGACCAGGTATCAAATCGGTTCTCAGCCTTATCAAATTACTGAGTTGGATTGGTATAGTTCAACTTAACCCCGTGAAATTACCGAGTTCAGATTGGTTAAGTGTAGGTTAACTCAACCCCGTTAATCTACCAAGCCCAAATTGGTTAAGTATTAAATGGACCATGACTTAACCCTAATCATGAGGCATTAATTAATTAACACGCCTTAACCTCTCACATTAGACTTTGTTGTGGTTACTAGTTAGGCCGGGCGGGTCCGGGTAGCTTTACACCACAACTTGGTCTAACCTCGGGTCCAAGGTACAACATGACCAACTTCTCACATTAGGTCCTATCGTTTGTAGCAACTAGTAAGGGCGGTGGTTCCGGGTAGGTTTACGCTACAAACTCAACCCAACCTCGAGTTGGCCACACTTATCTTTTCTAAGTGTCATGTCCACCATGTTTCCAAAACATGTTACAAATTTTCAAGCAATTGGGTAGACCTAACTTAATAGGTAAATTCCCAATGGGTAGACCTAACTTAATAGGTAAATTCCCAATCTTATGTTTTTATGTCTTTTAAGTTTACCCAACCCCAAACGCAATCCCATCGCTTACATATCGCAATAGCGCATAAAGGATAGAAAGAGGGAACTTGGCATAATCATGACATAAAAGTGTTGAAGCCACAAGTTCAACATGGTGGCATATGAAATGTACATATGTTCAAATACTTGCATTAGGCCTCAAAAAGCATGCATAACTTGCATATCATATGACAACTTACATATCAAACTTGCATAGCATAACTTGCATATCATACATTTAACTTTAAAGTTTAAGTATGAGAGTAGAATAGGGCTTACAATGCTTATGCGGACTCAAATGAGTATAGCAAATGTAAGAAAACCCTTATGCAACCAATTAAACCCCAAAATGCAAGCAAAATTGATCAAAACTCTCTCTTTATGATGCAAAGATAGAAACTTGACTTGAATGCAAGCTAATGATGATCATACAAGTCTAAAAACACTTGTATGCATGGAAAATCTCATAAGAATTTGTTTAGAAATTTATGAAGAGATTGGAGGCCATGAGAGGATTGATTTTGCCATAGTTTAGTTGCTAGAATGAATAATGATGATTTAGGGTAGGTTAGGGTCTTATTTATAGATTAGGCAAGTGTTTTAGGCCATAGGATTAACCCTAGATTCAATCCAAGCCATCAAAGCATGTCTTGGGAAAGAAGTCAAGTGTAGGAACCATCTAGGGCCTTTAGATTAAAGATGGACCATGAGAACCATTCAAATGCAAAATCTGCATTTGAGCGAATCGGCCCACGGGTTGACAGCCAAACACCCTGGATTAACCCCTAGTCGACCCAGCGGGCTTGGGTCGACCTCAAAAATCGGCCGGTTCGGTTATTCCCCTCTCCCAATTCGCTGTTTTGAACATTTTTGCATATTTATTTAATTTTCAATTATATATATATATATATCAATATATATATATTTCTCTGCGCAACCCATTTCACTTAATTAAGTATACTTTAATTTGGGAATTTTTCGTGAAACTTCGCGAGGCCATAGCTTGGTCATACGGACTCCGATTTTCGAAAACTCGGACTCTATTTCGCGTATTTTTCCGAGACGAACGCAATGGCATAGCCCGTTTCCCTTGATTCAGATTTTACAGTTTAATTCTGCCTCTATTTATGTTATAACATGTTATTCAAAAATACGGGTTGTTACATATGTAAAGACTTTCGAGTATGGGTGGAAAGAACTTTAATGGGATTGAGTCATTTGTGGAAGCAAGAAACTGGCTCAAGGAAACATAAGATTTGTTTGTTATCTTCGAAGTGGATGATAGGCAGAAGATACAATTGGCTGTATGGTTACTTAAGGACGAAGCCTCTTACTGGTGGGAAGTTCCTAATGGTGAGAGACCAGCTGAAACTTGGGAGGAGTTCAGAATGAGATTTGAAATGAAGTTCCTTTCGCAAGCTAAACGAAGCCTACAGATGGAGAAGTTCTTAGCACCCAAACAGGGAAGCCTATCGGTTAAGGAATACGTCAACCAATTCAACCAGCTGGCTAGATTCGGACTGGAGTTAGTAAACACTCCACATAAAAAGGCTCCCCGATTCGTTAAAGGGTTAAATGAGCCATTGGACAGCCCAGCTATGTCCTATATACCTATGGGTGCGACTTTTGAGGGACTGGTGGACATAGCACTATTACAGGAGGAAGACAGGGATGGCAAGAAAGAGGCAAAAGTGGAAGAACATCTAGACAAGAAAGTGGAGGGATCGTAGAATAAGAAGACGGATTTCAAGAAAGGTGGGAAGAATAACAAACCCCGTGACAAGAGGAAGTGTAAATTTTATGGCATACCTGGACATCTAATTAAAGACTGCAGAAGGAAGAAAAGGAAGATAGGTGGTTGCTTTCAATGCGGCGAGACATGACATATGGCTAAGGATTGCCCAAAAAGGCAAGGGCAAGGGCAGAGGACTGGGTCTACTTCTAAAGGGCAAATTCATGCTCTCATTGCTCCTCCGCAAGAAAGAGAAAGAAATATTTCTGTTGAAAGTTTATTTTATCTTTCTGATCATCCAATTCGTACTGTTTTTTATTCTGGTGCATTGCACTCTTTTATATCTACTACTTTAGTTGAATCTCTGCACCTAGATACTAGTATAGTAGAAGATCCCATGGTTATTTCAAATCCAATTGGGGGTTCGGCTTATTTATCAATGGTTTGTTTGGATTTGGAAATTTCTATACTAAGCGTTGGGTTTAGATGTAATGCTTATGTTTTGGACTTCACGGGTTATGGGTTGATTCTAGGCATGGATTGGTTATCCAGTAATAGTGCCATCCTCGATTGTGAAAGGAGAGTGGTTAGACTTATGACTCGCCTCGGTAAAACTCTCAAAATCTCTTGTAATCCCATAAATTCTGTTATGCTTAGCTATCTAGAATCTCTTGATGCGTCCGTCGAAAACTTGCAATCTGTTAGAGTAGTCCGTGAATACTTAGATGTCTTTGAAGAGGTGAAGGGTTTACCTCCAAAGTGAGAGATAGACTTCCACATATACCTTGTTGATAATACAAAACATGTTGCTTTTCCCGTTAGACACATGGCTCCAAGGGAAAGGAAATAGCTCAGCAAGAAAGTTAAAGAGTTGCTTGAAAAGGGGTTCATAAGGCGGAGTATTTCTGAATGGGGTGCTCCAGTGGTGTTTGCAACCAAAGCGGATGGTTCACTTCGCATGTGCGTGTACTATAGGGAGCTAAACAAGCTGACCGAGAAGAATAGGCACCCACTTCCTAGAATAGACGACTTGTTCGACCAGCTCGTAGGTGCCTCGGTTTTCTCCCAACTTGATCTGGCCACCTGATTTCATCAGCAAAGGGTGGCTGAAGACAACATTAGATAAGGACATATACACACACACTATGCATATGATCATGAAAGCATTTGAAATATTTTTGAGGACAGTGGATGCCTGTGATTGATGGTTGAGTAGATGGATGTTAGGATACATTCTTCTTAACATAGAGATTTCGGGGACGAAATCCTTTAAGGAGGGGCGAATGTAACACCTCGTATTTTTCGTGAGTATTAAATAACAAAATAACGAACGTTTAATTTTTAGAAGAAGAATTGGGTGAAATGGGTTACGCAATTGCGTTCGTCTCGTAATTCTGCTTGAGATAGAGTCCGAGTTTCCGCGAATCGGACTCCGAATGAAGAAGTTATGGACGTTAGAAGATATCTAGTGTAAGTAGAAATTAAATTAAAAATAATAATTAAATAATCAATTTAGTTCGAAATTCAAAAACTCAAAAATCGGCTGAGCGGGAAATCTCCCAATCAAGGGTGTCGAGGCCCCCAAGTGGTGTCGAGCCCCCCAAGGGGTGTCGACCCCCCTCCCCCCGGTAGGGGTCGACCCCTGCCAACTATGCTGGACAGTGACGATTTTCTGAGTCATAGGGCTACGTGGAGACTTCTGATTGGCCTGATGATGCATTTTCTTGGACTAGACTGCTCTGATGACTCCTAGGTTGATCTACACGTCAATATTAATCCTAAACTTCTATATAATCACCCAAACCTTAATCCTAACCCTCATAACCCTATTCTATGAAGCCGTCATGTTGTCTATGTCTAATCTAGCCTAGCCTCCATCTTCTCCAAACTAGAAATCAAGTTAGAAAGCTCCAAACAAAATCCAAACTAGATAATCAAATGTCTACATCAAGGGTTAAGCTTAACAAATTAAGAAATCAGATCCCAGAATACAAGAACCGTTCTTTTTCTGTAAGTTCGGTTATAATTCCGATTTGAACACCTAATAGAAATCCTGACTGTAATAATCGGATCTAGAACTATGCTTAATTCTTATTCATGCTTATACTTTTGTCAAATCCGAATTGCCTATGCCTATAAGACTATTGTGATTGATATAATGAAACCTATCATGCCTATGAGACTGTTGTGATTGACATAATGAAACCTATCATGCCTATGAGACTGTTGTGATTGACATAATTTAACCTATCATGCCTATGAGACTGTTGTAATTGATATGATGGAACCTATCATGTTGTACATCCTATGCCTATGAGACTATTGTGATTGATTGAACTTATCATGTTGTACGTCAAAATTAGTGATTCTCTTAAGTCCAATTCTATCTAATCTTTATACCTATGGTGCAAATTGCTTAGCTTGTCCATACTTACTTTTAATGTACAACATGCCTATTGGAAACATGATCCTTGAATTGGGTACACCTTTACATGCCTATTTTTCCTTATTTCAATTCTTATGATCCTTCTCTATTTTTCCCTTTTTTTTTTATGAATACTAGGTTCATTCGGAACTTAGATTGAATCTCGTTCTACATGCGATTATAATGGGAAAATTGGGTATAATTTAACTGAGTAAATTTTGGGCGTAACAAGTGAATGTGGCATAATACTTGCACTGACTACATTGACATAAAAAGACCTAAACTTGGACACATATGACAAATATGTAAATTGGCTAAAGATGAACATGCCTAACCTGAGGTTAGATTGAGTTGCAGTGTAAGACTGCCTGGAACCGCCCGGCACATCCAGCGATCGCAACAATATAGATCTGACATGAGTGGTTAGCGCATTAAGCCCAAAAACCCGAGGCTAAATTGAGTTGCGGTGTAAGACTGCCCGGACCCACCCGGCACATCCAGCAACCGCAACAATATAGATCTAATTTGAGAGGTTGGTGCTTTAATGAATGAATTAAAGCTAAGGGACGAACATGCTAAGAATGGTAGGGTTAAGTTAATGTAGGTAACACTTAACCAATACAACATGTTAATTAAACAGATGGGTGGGGTTAGCTTAAGTTGAGAACACTTAACTATTATAACATGTTGATTAGGAAACCCAAGTAACGGGGACCCATTTTAGCAGTAACCCACATAGATGTATCACGGTATCTTGAACTAGGCAGGGTGGTGCACGATTACTGGGCTGATTATAAGCGGTCAAAATAGCGGCAGGTGGTGCAGCAGTGTAAGTTCCGGCGGAGTATGGGCGTCCACGTACTCTGGAGTGGAAAAAGCAAGCACTGGGCATCAGTAGTATACACTGTGCATCTTGAAATTGTGTCGGGTTGCCACCATAGGAATTGATACACCTCATGGCGGGACCAGCACAAATATCTACAATCAAGCGGGGGCTGAACCACACAAGTACTAAATGCATGCTAGTAGAAGCCGATCGAAAAATGGATCACTTTGTTATGAACACATGATGGTAGTTGAAACATCCGTTAGTAGGTGCAAAGAAATGGAAATGAGTGCGATAGTATATTCAGTTTATCTTGCCTTATCTTACGTAATCTCATCGCTATGGTATTGTCTTATGTTCAGTTTATTCATGTCATGATTCTTTTACCCATTTACATGTTGAATAATCACTGGACTTACCAGGCTTATGTCTGACCCGTTTTCTTTTGCCTTCTTTTCTTCCATTCCCCCCCGGTTCGCAGGGAGCGAATACTTTAGCTTAGTGCAGACCTTTTCCATCTTAAAAAGAGTAGATGTATTTCTTGGATTCTCCTTTTAAGGCTGTGGTTGTGGTTGCACTTTTATTGGGGATTTATGCTGCTTTACTACTGTTTTATGCTTATTTATGTACTTGGATTTTTAAATCAAGACAGATGTTTTATTGTAATAATTTAGAAGTTAGGTTTTGAGACAATGCTTGTAATATTTTGACTGAACCATGCTATTTATGAAATGATTTCAGTTTTCCGCTGTTTATATGCCTGACTTGTAAATTATCTGCGCCTTTTACCTAAAATGCTTCACCAAAGTTAATGCAATCCCTTTATGAGTGACCTTAACGGAGGTAGGGTGTTTCATACTGAGATTTAACGGGTTTATTTGTAAAACTAGAAATTTAATAATAAAATATTATAAATACCTAACCTATAATCTAAACCCTAATTCAGAAATAGCCGCCGCCATCCTTATGTGAATGGCCAGAATGGTACGAGAATTCCTCCAATTTCTCTCGAACTAAGCAACAAAACCCATAGGTCCTTTGGTGTTTATTGTAGTACTCTCCCGCCTCTCTACGCCATACCCCCTACCATTATGTATCCATCGAGAGCCGTACCCCTTAACACCTACCGCGTCGACCGGATTTCTGGGCGCCACCCTCCACCGAGCTGGTTCCCGCTTCAAGTGTCGGTGCGCCTCCCCGAGCACTCTGACGTGACAATACCTGATCGACCTCACCCCTCACCGATTGGAAGAAAAGTTCAACCCTAAGTTTGAACCCATAAGAAACCAACGCCGGCCTTGGTTTCAATAAGAGGAAGGATAATTTGTTTTATTAAATTATTTATTTAATTAATTAAAATATTATCTCCACAAATAAATTTGTATCTCGCTAATACTGAATCAGAATTGAACAATTTCAGAACCGTTGAGATCGTAAGTCCGAGATCTACATTTCTGGACTGATTAGAACGAGTTTGGAGCAGATCAGATTATGGACAAACTTCAAATCTGAATTATTCAGAATTAAAACCCACTGTGAGAAATTCTACTTTTTTATATAATTAAAATTACTTAATCATGATACGTGATTTGATCTAGAATTGATGTGTTTAAATTATACGCTGTAAATTCTACTTGTATGATACGTGATTTGATCTGGAATTGATGTGGTTAAATTATACGTTGCTAAATTCTACTTGTATGATACGTGATTTGATCTAGAATTGATGTTGTTATGTAGATCCATTGATTTGATGTTGTTTGTGTTGAATAAAATTGTTGAAAACAAAAATACCATTTTTTGTTGAAAGAAAAAGTTGGATTAAAATTGTCATTGTGATAAATTGGTATAATTGCATTAAAATTAACAATTTTATCAAATTAGAATGGTTGAAATAAAATTGTCATTTTTGACAAAATAAAATAGTTGAATTATAATTATCATTTATGCCAAAATGGAATAATTAGATTAAAATTGACATTTTTGTTAATTAAAATTGTTGAATCAAAAATATACATTTTTTTATCATTTTGTTGAATTAGAATTTTCAAAAAAAAATTGAAAGAACAACTTTTTATCATCTTGTTGAATTAGAATTTTCAACAAAAACGAAGGAACCACTTTTTATCATTTTTTTGAATTATAATTTTCAACAAAAATGAAAGAACCATTTTTTATCATCTTGTTGAATTAGAATTTTCAACAAAAATGAAAGGACCACTTTTTATCATTTTGTTGAATTTGAATTTTCAAAAAAAAATGAAAGAACCATTTTTTATCATTTTGTTGAATTAGAATTTTCAACAAAAATGAAAGAACCATTTTTTTAATCATCTATTTGAATTAGAATTTTCAACAAAAATGAAAGAACCACTTTTTATCATCTTGTTGAATTAGAGTTTTCAAAAAAAAATGAAAGAACCATTTTTTATCTTCTTGTTGAATCAGAATTTTCAACAAAAATGAAAGAATCATTTTTGTGAATTAGCATTGTCAACAAAATGGAAGAATCATTTGTAATCATTTTGTTAAAATAGAATTGTTAACAAAATGAAAATACCATTTTGATTCGTTTTGTTAAAATATAATTGTAAAAAAAATGAAAATATCATTTTTATTCGTTTTGTTTAAATAGAATTGTAAACAAAAATAAGTTATCAACTTTAATCATTTTCTTAAAATAGAATTGTTAACAAAATGAAACCATCAAAATATACATTAGAATTTGTGTATAAATTTTAGAGACATTTTTATCGTCAAATACACATTATAATTTGTGTATAAATTAAAGAGACATTTTTATCGTCAAAATAACCATTAGAATTTGTGTATAAATTAAAGAGACATTATTATCGTCAAAGTACACATTATAATTTGGGTATAAATTTAAGAGACATTTTTATCAACAAAATACACATTAGAATTTGTGTATAAATTTAAGTGACATTTTTATTGTAACAACACG
This sequence comes from Allium sativum, assembly GCA_030737875.1. Lineage (NCBI taxonomy): Eukaryota > Viridiplantae > Streptophyta > Magnoliopsida > Asparagales > Amaryllidaceae > Allium > Allium sativum. The sequence goes on from CM060924.1 coordinate 1,026,927,892, forward strand.
GATTTTCGGGTAATCGGGAAATGAAAATTTACTAAGTTTTGTGATTCTTAAGATTGAAATTAAATAGATAAGGACATTGTTAAACACGTTTATTTTGATACATTATATTGAATTTAATATTTAAATAGTGTAAGTAAGTTTTGTGCGTTAGTTTGTGTATTAAGTTCTTAAACTTACAAAACTTGATTAGTGTTGTGGCTGTGTGTGTTTTAAGGAGTTATGATGTGCTGGATATGTTTAAATTAGTGTTTAACAAGTGTTTCAATATTGTGCTAAAGGAGTTTTATAGTGTTAATATTAGTTATTTGAGTTAATTAGCTTCTCTTAGATTTCATGAGATGTTTAACCAATTTTCCCTTTTCTAAATTCTTCTAGAGGGAGATTAAATCATACGTCATTTTCCTTTCCTCTAGAGCGTGAAGTTTTTTTTATATCCATGACTTCATTATTTGTTAAGCCACCAAACCCAAAACCCTATCTATTCTGAAAATCCTAAAAAATCAAATAAAACTCCAAAAATTCTCCAATTCGGATATGTTGTTACTAACACATTCCAGCACCTCTTCTCTAATTTTTGTGGCATTTGGTTTAGTTTTGGGGCATTAAACATCTTCCTTCATCAAGCAATTTTCAGATCAGATCTGAACATAAAACGAATGTCGGTATAAAAATAATAAATAATTCTAGAAAAATCGAAAAATTCCCAAATTTGGATATGTTATTCTAAACTAAATAACACACCTTTTGTAAAAATTTCGTAGAAAAATAATTCAGTTTTCTATGTCAGACCCTTGTTGCAATAGAGGGTAAAAATGCAGTTTTTTTGGGGAAATTGGAGATGAGTTGAGGCTTGCATGCTAGTTCACGAGGTTAAGATGAGTTGTTCGACTCACACAATCTATCTCTAATTAGTTTGTTTCATGTTATAAATTTTGGCTTTGATATGGTTGATTTGATGATTGATTTGATTGCAATACGATTTCGGATTCAAGTGATTGTTTAATTTTGTGTGCTGAAAATTAGTGAAAATATCACTGCTGTAAAATAGTGATAACTTGTAATTAAATTATCCAAATTGACTAAATATTTTTGTAGTAGAAAGCTATTTCAATTTCTACAACTTTTTCGTTTAGGCATTTTTCGAAATTATGTCTTTTAGGAGGCTAAAAACGAGTTTTAAACCGAGCGTGTAGCTCAGACCTATGTAAAAATCAGAGTTGATAGCTGAGAGTAAAATGAGCATAACATTTGATTCACTTATCGGAATTTAATAGTTTTTAATATCTGGAAATCTAGGAGTATAAGCTACAACTTTCTTCATTGTGTTTTTGTTGATTTTGAAGTTTAAATGGTGAAAGATTCATTTGTTTGTCGTTGGGATAATGTTAGGAAATCATAAAAATGGTTAAAACTGACAATTTGTTTTGGTCATAACTTTTGAGCCACTTATCAGGATTTGATAGTTCTTAATGTTCTAGAAAGCTAAGAGATTAAGCTACAACTTTCATTTATGGTGCCTCTCATGATTTTGGAGTTTAAATGGTGAAAAATCCATTTGTTTGTCGTTGTCCTGTCATTGAGAATTTGTGTCAATACTTAAACATGCGAAATTGTTTTGGTCATAACTTTTGAGTTACTTATCGGAATTTAATAGTTTTTGATGTTTTGGAAAGCTAAGAGTTTTTGATATAATATAATGGATTAAGTTTTGTTAAATTATATGCTTAAGCAAAACTGAAATTGTAATTTAAGACTAAGAGATTTGTTATGAACTTTTGGAAACAATGAAGCAGTTTTGTGAACAACTAAGTAGGTGTTTTAAACAATGGAATTCAAAAGAGATAATAGTTTTGAGAATCTTAATTATATAATTTGGAATGAGCTAATTCTCGACTTATTGTTACCTATTGTTTTATATGCTCTTGTGAAACATTTTGTTGAAAGTGTTATATTCCAATGAATAGAATGTTGAAGTGGAATTTAGTAATCCTTGATCGAATACTAGAACCCAACTGAGTAGTATGGGATGATCAATTTAGATTCTTATAATGGATTTTGAGATAGTAATTAACACTTTAGGGTTGTATTCTTTTATGGTGTGCGACAAGTGGTCTCTAGATCCGTAGAAGAATATAATTCAGGTTTTCCGGGTATATCCATAATAAGTGAAATTTACTAATTCTCAGTAAATACTTGTGTTTCACTAGATGGTATGGGACGTCTATGTTAAACTATAGTGGTTACTGTGAGTGATAGTATTTGACACTTTAGAGTCCACTTTCTTTTGGTGTGCGGCAGAAGCTGCTAGGTCCTTAAGAAGGTAACTTCTGGATTTCTTTTCAAACTTGTAAATATAAAAAGATTGAGAAATTCATTATTATAAGAGACGGGACTTTTATCTCTGCTTTTGTTAGTAAATTTTTTAAATAAAATAATGGTCAATATGGAATAGTGAATTCGTTGTTACCACTATCTTTTTCATAGTTGAGGTTTAGTTTCTTTCAGTATTGAGATCAGATATGTGGTTCCTCGATTCCTTAGATCGAGTAAGTGAGATTTCGATCTACACGATCGTATGTCTATGTTTCCTCGATCCCTTAGATTGAGCATGTAATTCCTTAGTCTCAATAATCATAGAAATCGATAGTATTGCTTGTTTTGTATGTTTCCTCGATCCTAGCGATCATGCATAAGTTCCGGATTGCTTGTTTTATTATGTTTCCTTGTGTTTCCTCGATCAGGTTGATTGAGTATGAGTTCCTCGATCTTAGTGATCGTGCATGAGTTCCCGATCTTTGGTACCAGATCAGTATGAGGGATACCACCAGGCCTCAAGACCCTCTTTGATTTTGGAATGTATGTTTGTTTGTTTGATATGTGGATTCTTGTTCTTCCTTGGTCATTTAACTGAGAAAGAGTTCCTTGATCAGGTTGGTCATGATTGAGCCGTGTTAACTTGTTGTGCTTATGACAGTTCCTTGATCAGGTTGGTCATGAATGAGTCGTGTTAACTTGTCGTGCTTATAACGTGAACTTGTGATAGAGATAAATACCTATGATTTGAAACCAAACATACATCATTGTGAAACAATAAATTATCATCATTATCATTTTATGGTTGAACTAAAGTTTATTTATATGTGTTATATATATATATATTATATATATGGATCTCACTTTTTGGATATTTAGAAATAGACTGATCCGGAATTTCGTGTTTTCGGGTCAGACCGGAATTTTCAGGTTTACAGGATGCTCAAACTTTTGGACAGATGAGCTAGCCATGGATAGACATATTGAGATTCTATGTTTATCTTATATAGGATATTCATCTGATGTAATATGAGATGTAGTTGTTAAGGTAGTGACTTATTTTGAAATGTGTAGAATGAAAGGTTTAGAAGTATATTTGTGGACATACTCTATGTATGGTACGATGTATACTTTTCTATTGTGATCCATGATTGCTATATGTATGATATGTTTTTCTGATTATGTGGAATCGATGTGTCTATTACTTTTTTTTAATACTGAACACGTCAAACTCAGATCATACATTAAGTGAAAAAGGTATAAGTGACGTATCAGTATTAGTATAAATATATATTTACATTCGACCGCCCCTATTAAGATGTATTCTCCGGGTTAGTAGATGACATTACTTTTAATGTTCTTTGCTGAACTGGGTATAACAGAGGGGTTGTTACATTTATCGTCAAAATACACATTAGAATTTGTGTATAAATTTAAAAGACATTTTTATCGTCAAAATACACAATAGAATTTTTATATAAATTTAAGAGACATTTTAACCGTCAAAATACACATTAGAATTTATGCATAAATTTAAGAGACATATTTATCGTTAAAACACACATTAGATTTTGTGTATAAATTTAAGATACATTTTTATCGTCAAAATACACATTAGAATTTGTGTATAAATTTAAGAGACATTTTTATCGTTAAAATACGCATTAGAATTTGTGTATAAATTTAAGAGACATTTTTATCATCAAAATACACATCAAAGTTTGTGTATAAATCTAAGAGACATCTTTATCGTCAAAATACACATTAGAATTTATGTATAAATTTAAGTGACATTTTTATTGTCAAATTAAACAATGGAATTTGTATGCAAATTAAAATAAACATTTTTATGTGTCATGTCATATATTGGAACTACATACAAATAAAAATATTTCTTTTTTATTTGTTAAAGTTAAAAATAAAAATCAAATACAAATGATGAAAACAAAAACTATCTTTTTATTAGTCATTAGCAAGAAATTAAATGTAAATAAAATACATATTTATTCGACATTATGAACATGTAGATGTGTTATGCCAATAAAACATTCTTTTATTTGGCATGTAGAACATGTTAGTGGAATCGTCGAGTGGTTTATATTTATATATAATTATATATATATATATATATAAAAATTAAAATTAAAATTAAACGAATCGCTCGTGGTAGTTCGCTTTTCAGAATCGTAACTTTAAACGATTATACCAAAAGATCTGACCGTTGGATTTTCCCAAAACTGGAACCGTTAGGACCTCTTTGGGAAGATCTTTCCAACAATATAAATTTTGTTAAAATCCAATGGTTAGATTTCGAGAAATGTGTAAATCAAATTTGGGTGAAAACAGTGCCAAGGCCGCCCATTGACCCGAAGCGTCTTTAAATTAAATTGAACTATTTTTATATAAATAAAAATAGTGATAAATCATTATAAAATAACATTAACGATGTGGAATGAATTAAATTATATATATGCGAGAATTATTTGAAAAGACTGAGTTCAACCTCATTTCAAATAATTATACGATGATTTAAATGGAAGATATTGAAGACGATGATTGAAGACATGTGATCTTCACATTGAATGGACGACTATTGATGCCCGACACTGGGTTGCTCCTATGAAATGGTAAAAGTGGTAGTTTTGCGGACGTACTTGTTGATTGTCCAGATAGGCGAGCACCTCTCTTCCGTATTGGACATACGGGACGAGGAATAAGGTGTCTCCAGTTTCGTTCAGACCCAGAACGGGCTTGTAAATGGATGTGTCTGTTGTTGAATTTCATCGTATATGAATTGGTTTCTGTTTAATATATATCTGTTGGTGGCATAGAATTTTTTCTCTTGCTTAACACCCTTCTCTGAGATGCACGAGCTCAGAGGTTATATATTGGTAATTATCGATCACATGGCGTGGACTGTTAATGTGGAATGCCAAGATGCAATGATCAAGGCTTTTGTTGAAAAGCAGAGCCTTGTGGTTGATGATCAAAGCATAGCTTATTTCGATATAGCTTTGTGTATAGTGTTACTTCGCGAGCCTCACACCCCGGTATGAACCAGATACGGGAGAAGGATCCAGGGAGAACATGCGTTTCTTTCTAGCTAGAAGTGGTGTCAGGCTTTGCAAGCCCAGATATTTTTACTTATATGGATGATGGAAAATGAGGTACGTCTCCCTAGTGGCTATATTTGACGCCCCATAGGGCGAGGAAACATATTGTTCAGGAGTTATAATCAACTAACATATTTGTGGACCGACCCTGTGGCTCCTAGGTGCAGTTGTGGCTGAATCATGAGACATGGTAGGCTAGATTGTCTCGAATTCGGTAAATACTATCTCTTGCCTTGGTTCATGATGGAAATCTAACATCCAATACGGTACCATGCGGTTTTGATTGTAAACCTATATATGGCGACATGATATATGGTACCCATGTAGCCTATGATTGATACATTATGACTGAAATTATTTTTGAAACATATAGACACTAATAATAATATCAAATCTGTTTTATCGTATCAAGCATTTTTGACCATTATAAGGTAAAACTCTATCCTCCGTCTTGCATTGCATTGTGTGATCGGACATGAGTCTTATAATGGGTTCATTTTTCTAAAAAGCATTGTGTTGTTTAACGATTTACTTTATTTATACACTGGCAATCCAATGAAGTAAACATGTTTTGCATTAGCAGCGTGGTCCAGTGATTGGCCTTACTATTAGATAAGTTTAGTAGATTTCTCATACCAGTCCTATGACTAACTCGTAGTTTGTTTCACTTTGCAAACTCGGGTGCCCTCTTTTCCACACGGGCAACCTTGTATTCAGGTTTTAGCAGACTCATTCTGGATAGCTATGGAGCTGAAGATGGATCCTATCATTTCTATTATGCTGTTCATAATTCGTTTAGTATATTATGTTTGATTCCGCTGTAGACACTTTATATTAAGCTGAAAACTGTAATCTGTACTAAGTATGATCTTGTTATGCCGTATAACTCTGATGATATATTATTCCAGTGTAACTTTGATGTACTTTGTCTGGTGTAATGCTATATTTTTGTTGTGCTGTTATTGTTTATGTGTCATATTCCAATGATTATCCTTGCTTTCGTACTACAGAAGTTTGGGTTCATCATAGTTGGTATCAGATCTTAGGTTAAACTTAGCTTCGGAATATAACATATTTAAAACAATTCGTCTAGATAGAATTAGCAGTATTCTAAGGTGAGTAGCTCATAAGAGATAGGATTAGTAATGTCCTAGAATGATCACAGCAGAATAACACACCATAATCAGTCATTACATCATCATTTTTCCATATGTCCCTTACTCTTACCATTCCTTAAAAAAATTATCATTTCTGTTGGTCTGACTCTTTCCTTGATGGTACAGAACTGACTGAACATGAGTGGCAGAAACAGAAGAAGTAATTCTATGGTTTAGCAATCTAATGAGCCAATTGTGCTCGCACAACTAGAACCAGACCTAGAAGCTCTAGTAATGAAGTATCGAAATCTGGGTGGATTACCATTCTTGGGCAAAGAATCCGTTGTTGAAACACAAGCATGGATGCATTCTTCTGAGAGAATTTTTGAAGGCTTAAAGTTGAGAGATGATCAGAAGAGATTAATAGCATCTTGCGCACTCAAAGACGAAGCTTTAATTTGGTGGGAAACTATTGCTGTTGAAAATCCAGAAGGTAATATTACCTGGGATAGATTTAAAGAATTGTTCAAAGAAAGATTTATTCCTCCAGAAGCAACTGAGCGGCTATATGATGAGTTTTACAATCTGAAACAAGGAGATATGACCATCTAGGAGTACTAGAAGAAATTTAATGAACTTTCCCGCTTTGTCCCAGAATTAATTCGAGATCCTGTAAGGAAGAATCTGAGATTTATCAAAGGACTTCAAAAGAAATACTAAGGTAGAGTACTTGCTCATGTGAACCTTTATTTTTCTGAGATGATACAAATGGCTTATCACTATGAGTATCTTGATAAGCAATAAGGTTTGGAAGACGAGGAGGAATGTAGCTCTAGCAGCAAAAGGAAGTTTGAAACCGATAGCCTTGAGGCGTTACAAAGCCCGAGGGAAGTAAGAAGCCTAAAGCCAATCAGAAAAAGGTAAAGGCATTTGTGTGTCTCAAGTGCAATAAGCAAGGGCATTCGATAAGAAGCTGTAAATCTTCAAAGAAAGTCAGATCTAAATCTTGAAAGGAGTTTCAAGAGGATAAAGTTTGCAATCTCTGCCATCAGGCTGGTCATGTAAAGCAAGATTGCCAACTTTTTGAAAGCGACTAAGGAGGCTCAAGTCAATAAAGTGGCAGAAGCTCCAGCAGCCTCAGCTAGTTAGAAAAGGCCAGATGTTTTGGAAGGCACTCTTACCGTCAACAATATTTCAGTTAAAGTATTGTTTGATACGAGCGCATCATAAAGTTTCATCTCGTGTAAAAAAAGTCAAGAAGCTAAATCTAAAATTGAGAGATCTTAAAGAATACCTTAGGGTTCATAATCCAATTGGTGATTCTCTTGTCCTTGGTATGTTTTGTAGAGTGAGCGTCTCTATTTCCCATTATCGGTTTTCTTATATCTTGATCATTATGGATTTTTCTGAAATTGACATCATTCTTGGGCTGGATTGGTTAACCAAGCATGGAGCCGAAGTTAAATGTGCAGAAAGAGTTGTTAAAGTTAAAACAAAGCTTGCCAATATTGTTTTACCCTGCGTAGGCTCAAATGCTGATAGAAAGGAATTTTGGGCTGTTCTTGAGGTTTACCCCACTGTTGTTGAAGCTATTCCTATCATCAAGAATTATGCCGATGTGTTCGAAGAAGATAGTAGCTTACCCCCGCGGAGAGAAATTGACTTCAGGATTGATCTAGTTCCAAATGCAAGGCCAGTTGTGCATCCTATTCGAAGAATGACATGGAAGGAGAAGGAAGAACTAAGCAATGAAACCAAACAGTTTTTGTGGAAAGGTCTGATTAGGCCTAACATCTCAAATTGGGGTGCAGCAGTGGTGTTTGTCCCAAAGTCGGACGGTACTCTTTGATTGTGTGTGGACTACTGAGTTCTCAATAAGCAAACGCTGAAGAACAAATATCCATTGCCGCGTATTGACGATCTATTGGATCGCTTGAATGGAGCGAAAGTGTTTTCAAGGATGGACCTAGCTACAGGTTTCCCTCAACTGCGGATTGCCGAAGAATGTGTTCCTTTGACAGCTTTCAGAGGTCCAGACATATTTTATGAGTAGTTAGTAATGTTGTTTGGCTTATGTAACGCTCCTGTCTACTTTGTTGTTCTGATGAACTGAGTATTCCATGATGTCTTGAATAAATGTGTGCTGGTTTTCATCAATGACATCTTAGTCTTCTCTAAATCCCCTACTAAGCATGAAAAGCATCTCAAAGAAGTTCTTGAAACTTTGAGAAGGAATGTATTGAAAGCCAAATTCTCTAAATGCATATTCTGGCAAGAAGAAGTGAAGTTCCTCAGTCATGTAGTATCGAAGGAAGGAATTTCAGTGGATCCAAGTAAGATCACCGCCATTCAAGATTGGAAGCAGCCTAGCACGCCTACTGAAGTCAGAAGTTTTCTAGGATTGGCCGGCTTTTATCGGAAATTCGTTAAGGATATTTCGAAGATATCTTGTCCATTGACGAAACTGACCAAGAAGCATACGAAGTTTAATTGGACATCCGAGTGTGAGGCAGCTTTCCAAGAACTGAAATTGAGGTTGACCACTGCTCTTGTGTTGACCATTATTGATGGCAATCAAGATTTGAAAGTCTGGATTGATGCTTCTATTGAAGGTTATTCTTTTTATCTAAACAAACATGTTAGAGATAACATTTTTTATGACAGATCTTGTTTTAACGTGTTATCCATTTTATTTATTTAAGGTGTTGGTGCGGTATTAATGCAAAGAGGCAAAGTAGTTGCTTATTCTAGCCGCTAGTTGAAGCCGCATGAGAAGAGATACACACTCATGATCTTGAGTTGATGGCCATTTTGTTTGCTTTAAAGATATGGAGGCACTATCTTTTGGATGAGAAGTTCGAATTATATACAGGTCACAAATCCTTGAAGTATCTTGTAACACCCCACCTGCGCCAGGGTGTCTCTTGCAAGCACTCTGACTTTGGAGGGGCGTTTGAATCAGGTAAACATGCATAATGATATATCAAGGCAGAACAAGAACATATGTATATATGTAAACAGAGTAAATAACATAGATAAAACAGCGGAAGATTTAAACCATTTCAAAACAAGTCTGGTACAACATAATATCAATTTTCCAAATAAACAAGTCTAGATAAAACAACATCAACTGACAAACTGAAATACATAAGTACTATCCCCAAATAAGCAATAACCATAGCTAGCTTCATGTCGAAACCGTACATGAGCTGAAATCCCACAAGCAAGCAATCCGAAATCCAAGCTAAGCTCCTGTATTCCCTCCCTGAGAACCTGGGTGGGGGGGGGGGGGAAACGGAAGAAAAGAGGCGAAAGAAAACAGGTCAGTCAAAATGAATGAGTAAGCCCTACTACAATCAATGTAAACTGATAAAGCTAACTGGTATGAGCAGCGTGGATGAACATAAGGATAACAACATACTAGCATGATGATTAACTAACAAGGTAGATAAAGGTGTCATCGCATAATCAGGATTAAGGTTTTGCACCACAGGTGTACTAGCAAACTAACATGACTTGAATAAACAAGTATGGATTCCTTGGCCCAAGCTTTGGCCCAATAACATGAAGTGACCCTCATACGAGGTCCAATAACATGAAGTGACCCTACCACGAGGTCCAACCCAAATGGTCTAGTCGATCGGCTCCCCAAGCCTAACTCGTCACGTGTTGGTGTCAATACGGCCCCAAACATGATTGTAGTCGAACTGTGCTGGGTCCACCCTTCGGGTGTATCAAGCCCTAGGGTGTCAACCCCTGGACACCATGAACATGAGTGCACAGTCCCGATCTACTGGTACCCGTGCATGTTTTCTCCGGCTATGGACTATGTGCACGACCAGAGTCCGCCCGGAACTACACCGGCGTACCACCCTGCCGTCGTTTATTGGTCGCTTACCTCCAGCCTAGTAATCGTGCCCCCACCCTAGCCTAGTCCATAGGGTCATGATGATACAAACTAGGGATTACTGCTGGAGTGGACCCCCATTGCTAGGATTTCTCTAGTGGGTTAAGTATGGTTTAACCCCTTTACTAATCATGGATTAACTTGGTTAAGTGTAACGGTGAGTTCACGACTTAACCCCGGTTAATCTACCGAGCCCAAATTGGTTAAGTATTAAATGGACCATGACTTAACCCTAATCATGAGGCATTAATTAACTAATGCACCTTAACCTCTCACATTAGACTTTGTTGCGGTTACTAGTTAAGCCGGTCGGTTCCGGGTAGGTTTACACCACAACTTGGTCTAACCTCGGGTCCAAGGTACCACATGACCAACTTCTCACATTAGGTCCTATTGTTTGTAGCAACTGGTTAAGCCGGTCAGTTCCGGGTAGGTTTACGCTACAAACTCAACCCAACCTCGAGTTGGCCACACTTATCTTTTCTAAGTGTCATGTCCACCATGTTTCCAAAACACATTACAAGTTTTCAAGCAATTGGGTAGACCTAACTTAATAGGTAAATTCCCAATGGGTAGACCTAACTTAATAGGTAAATTCCCAAGCTTATGTTTTTATGTCTTTTAAGTTTACCCAACCCCAAACGCAATCCCATCGCTTACATATCGCAATAGCGCATAAAGGATAGAAAGAGGGAACTTGGCATAATCATGACATAAAAGTGTTGAAGCCACAAGTTCAACATGGTGGCATATGAAATGTACATATGTTCATATACTTGCATTTGGCCTCAAAAAGCATGCATAACTTGCATATCATATGACAACTTACATATCAAACTTGCATAGCATAACTTGCATATCATATGACAACTTGCATATAAAACTTGCATAGCATAACTTGCATATCATATGACAACTTACATATCAAACTTGCATAGCATAACTTGCATATCATATGACAACTTACATATCAAACTTGCATAGCATAACTTTGCATATCATATGACAACTTGCATATCAAACTTGCATAGCATAACTTTGCATATCATATGACAACTTGCATATCAAACTTGCATAACATAACTTGATGAATTTGCATAACACATCATAGTAAACTTGCATATAAACTCGCATATCATACATTTAACTTTAAAGTTTAAGTATGAAAGTAGAATAGGGCTTACAATGCTTATGCGGACTCAAATGAGTATAGCAAATGTAAGAAGACCCTTATGCAACCAATTAAACCCCAAAAATGCAAGCAAAATAGATCAAAACTCTCTCTTTATGATGCAAAGATAGAAACTTGACTTGAATGCAAGCTAATGATGATCATACAAGTCTAAAAACACTTGTATGCATGGAAAATCTCATAGAAATTTATTTAGGAATTTATGAAGAGAGTGGAGGCCATGAGAGGATTGATTTTGCCATAGTTTAGTTGCTAGAATGAATAATGATGATTTAGGGTAGGTTAGGGTCTTATTTATGGATTAGGCTAGTGTTTTAGGCCATAGGATTAAACCCTAGTTCCAATCTCAGCCCTCAAAACCGAATCTGGCCCCCAAGCTCAACACATTCTCAAAATGGTGCACCAGGCTAAACAGCCCGTCTGAGCCAAGTCGACAGCCCAGTCGACAGGGCTGTCGACTTGGTCTAACCAAGTCGACTCCCAAGTCGACAGGGCTGTCGACTTGGGTACTGTGGCGGGAATTTTCCCGCCTGGCCCAACTGGCCCAATTTTTCCAAGTTCAAGTTTGAATTTGAAATCTGTTTTTACTTTGAAATTTTCAGAAAACTTCATTGGGCCTTAATCGGGTCATACGGACTCCGATTTTCGAAAACTCGGACTCTATTTCGCGTATTTTTCCGAGACGAACGCAATGGCATAGCCCGTTTCCCTTGATTCAGATTTTAGAATTTAATTCTGCCTCGATTTGTGTTATAATAAGTTATTGAAAATACGGGTTGTTACATTCTCCCCTCCTTAAAGGATTTCGTCCCCGAAATCTTCAAGTTAGGAAGAACGTATCCTACCATCCAATCATCCATCTACTCAAAACATGATCCACGAGCAATCATTGTCCTTACAAGATTCTAAATGTTGTATGAACATATGCAAAAGTGTGTGTATATGTACTTATCTAATGCAAATATCCTCAATGCAATTTATGTTAGTGAAATGAATCCATATGTATGCAATTCCTAACATAATGTATAACATCTATATGTGTGCACATAACATACATCCATATGCAACATCCATGTGATAACACAAAAAATTTCATCCATGAATAAGCATAAACACTCATGCATATGCAATATGAGGAGTGTGTGAGCCGATCTAGTGCCCAACGTGTATAATGCATCCACGAGTAACCACTTGCAAGCACTTGCAACCACTTGCAACCATCAAGCAAAACATGTTTCAAACACATGATTCATCCAAAGGGTTTCTACCTAAGGTTCTCATGACAAGATTAACACGATAAACTAGATAAATATGGATAGCAAAGAGAAAGATATGCTAACAAAGAAAAGAGACTGGGAGTGTACCCTCAAAAAGGAATGGATAAAGCCCACGCATCTTCTCCTCGGTTTCCCAAGTTGCGTCTTCTTCGGCTTCACCCCATTGAACCTTCACCAACTTGACCTCTCGATTCCTTAGTTTCTTGGTCTCCGTCCCCAAGATACGAATCGGAGCTCTCCTCAAGGTAGCTTGTTTCTCCACTTCCACATCTTTCAGAACACTTGGCTAAACAACCTCTGCTGATTCATGCAAACACTTCCGGAGATGCGAGACATGAAAAACATCGTGTACTCCGGCAAGCTTCTCGGGCAACTTCACTCTATAAGCCATCTGCCCGATCCTCTCTACAATAGGGAATGGTCCAACAAACCTCGGTGCTAAGTTCCCAACGGCTCCAAATCGGACCACATTCCGCAAAGGAGAAACCTTCACGAAAACCATATTCCTAACATCAAACTCCAAATCAGTTCTTCGCTTATCAGCATAGGATTTCTGTCGGTCTTGGGCCGCTTTCATCCGTCTCCGAATCAACTCGATCTTCTCGGATGAATCTCTGATCAGATCAGGCCCAAGTATAAGCTTATCTGTAGTCTCCCACCAACATGTAGGCGACTTGCACGGCCTCCCATATAAAGCTTCGAATGGTGCCATCCCTATGCTTGCCTGATATGTGTTATTATATACAAACTCAACAAGAGGAAGATGGTCTTCCCAAGTACCACCAAAATCCAGAATACAAAGCCTCAACAGATCCTCGAGTACCCTATTTACCCTTTCGGTTTAACCGTCCGTCTATGGGTGATAAGCAGTACTTAAATTCAACCTCGTGCCCATGGCTTCTTGCAAGCTATTCCAGAATTGACTTGTAAAGATTGGGTCACGGTCACTGACTATACTAGAAGGGACTCCATGTAGTCTCACAATCTCACGAAGATATACAGACGCTAGCCAAGATGCGGTCCTCTTGCTCTTCACCGGAATGAAATGAGCACTCTTCGTAAGTCTATCCACAATAACCCAAATGCTCGTATTCCCTTTCCTTGACCTTGGTAGCCCATCGATAAAATCCATGGAAATACTCTCCAACTTCCAAAGTGGAACGTCTAGAGGATGTAATAGCCCACCGGGCTTCTTTGACTCGGCCTTAACTTGCTGGTAAATGATACATCTAGAGACAAACTCTGCCACATCCTTCTTCATCCCAGGCCAAATGAAAATACGCTTCATATCTTTATACATCTTATCCCCGCCTGGATGTATAGTCAACTTAGAGCGATGTGCTTCCTCAAGAACTTTTCTTACTAGATCCTCTACCCCTGGAACACATAACCTTCCGTCTCTCCTCAGCCAACCCTTGTCATCAATAGAATATCGAGCGAGATGACTAGACGTCTCTCCTCGAATCAGCTTATCCATCGTCTCAACTATCTGAGGGTCTTCTCTCTGCGAAGCCCCAACTTGATCAAGAAGGGTAGGTCTGAGTTTCAGAGATGCTAAGGCACCGGTCATCGACTCAATCGCCAAAGAGAAATCAAAGGTTGCCACATACTCTAAATTCTTCATCTCAACGAATAGAGGACTTAGGGTCAACCTTCTTTTACTCAATGCATCAGCTACCACATTCCCCTTGCCAGGGGTATAGGCTATCTCAAAATCGTAGGACGCCAAGAATTCCATCCATCTTTGTTGCCTCAGATTCAGATCCTTCTGAGAAAAGAGATACTTCAATGACTTGTGATCGGTATAAAGCTCAAATCTTTCTCCCAGAAGATAATGGCACCAAGCCTTGAGTGCATATACTATTGCTGCCAACTCTAAGTCATGAGTGGGATAATTCTTCTCATGCACTTTGAGTTGTCTACCGCCAAAGCATATCACCCTTCCTTCTTGCATCAGAACAGCTCCTAACCCCGTGCCACATGCATCGGTGTATACTGTAAATAACTTCCCTCCATCGGGCAAAGCTAGAATAGGTGCTGATGTGAGAGCTCTCTTGAGCTTCTGAAAAGCAAGCTCGCATTCTATGCTCCAAGCAAAAATTAAATTCTTCTTCGCCAATTTAGTGAGAGGAGCGGAAATCTTCGTGAAGTCCTTGAAGAACTTCCGGTAAAAACCCGCAAGACCTAGAAAACTTCTCACTTCGGTTACATTCCTTGGAGTCTTCCAATCCTGAACTGCAACCACCTTAGCGGGATCCACCGCTAAGCCTTGCTTAGACACTATATGCCCAAGGAATCTAACTTCCCTTCTCCAAAAGTGACACTTGGAGAACTTGGCCTTCAACTGATGCCCTCTAAGCGTATCCATCACCTCCACGAGATGCCTTGCGTGCTCTTCCTCATCCTTAGAGAAGATCAGAATATCATATACGAAGACCACGACAAACTTGTTAAAGAACTCCCTGAACACCCTACTCATCAAGTCCACGAAATATGCGGGCGCATTAGTCAAGCCGAACGGCATGATGAGCCATTCAAAGAATCCATCTGGAGTTCTGAACGCAGTCTTGTCTATACTATCCTCAGCTACCCTGAGCTGATGGAATCCGGTAGCAAGATCAAGCTGAGAGAAAACAGAAGCACCGACAAGTTGGTCAAAGAGATCATCAATCCTCGGTAACGGGTGTCTGTTCTTCTTAGTCAGCTTATTCAGCTCTCGATAGTCAACACAAAGTCGGAGAGAACCATCTGCCTTGGTAGCAAATACCACAGGCGCTCCCCATTCAGATATACTTCGTCTAATGAAGTTCTTCTCAAGCAACTCTTTCACTTGCTTACTTAGCGCCCGCCTTTCACGCGGAGCCATGTGCCGAACGGGCAAAGAAACCGGCTTTGCATTATCCACCAGATAAATGCGGAAATCAATCTCTCGCTTAGGGGGCAACCCCCTAACTTCATCGAAAACATCCGGATAATCTCGGACCACTCTCACAGACTGAAGAGTTTCCATTGACGAGTCGAGTGATTCAAGATAGCACAACATGACGGGACCTCTCGGATCACAAGAAATTTCTAGGGTGTTTCCGAGGCGAGTCACGAGCCTCACAACCCTATGCTCACAATCAAGAATGGCTCCATACCTGGACAGCCAATCCATGCCCAATATCAATCTGTATCCCCTGAAACCAAGAACATAAGCACTGCACAAGAACTCTACACTCAGTATAGAGATCCTCAAATCCCCACATATCATAGACAAATGGGCGGAACCCCCAATAGGATTTGAGACACAGACGGGATCATCTACCAAGCTAGTACCAAGGTGCAAACTATCAACAAGATCAGATGAGATAAAGCTATGCGATGCACCAGAATCAAACAAGGTACGAACTGGAAAATCAGAAATATATACAAGGCTCTCAACAGAAATACTACCTCGATCGGGAACTGGAGCGGTATTGAGAGCATGAACTTGCCCTCCTGAAGGTCCAGCACGCTGAGTCTGACCCTGGCCTTGCCCTCGCTTCTTCGGGCAATCCTTACTAAAATGTCCAGTCTCACCGCAGAAGAAGCATTCACCATTCTTCCTTTTCCTCTTCTTACAATCCTTAATAAGATGCCCAACTGAACCGCAATAATGGCACTTCCCCTTGACGTTCTTGCCCTTGTTGTTGTTTCCCTTGTTGCCTTGACTCTTGTTCTTGTTCTGATTGCCTTGACTGCTTTGACCACTTGAATTACCCTGATTTCCTTTTCCCTGGGAATCAGTCTTCTTGGCTTGAGTATCATTCATCTTGGTCTCTTTCTTGACATCTCCCTGAAGTAACGCCATATCAACCAAACTCTCAAACGTGGCCCCATGGGGAATATGTGACATAGCCAATCCCTGCAACGGCTCATTTAATCCTCTAGCAAAACGAAGAGCCTTCTTTTGAGGAGTATTCACCATATCCAAGCCAAAACGAGCTAACTGATTGAACTTGTTCACATATTCTTTGACAGACATATCTCCTTGCTTCAAAGTTATGAACCTCTCCATTTGCAGATTCTCCTCAGCAGAAGATAGAAACTTAAGCACGAACCTTGCCCTGAAATCGGCCCAAGTCTCAACAGGCCTAGTACCATTGGTGACTTCCCACCAATAAGCGGCTTCATCCTTCATAAGCCAAACCGCCAACAAGGTCTTCCTCTGATCATCTAACCCAAAGATAGGTCTCTTTCAACCAATTTCTGGCCTCTACAAAAGTCTCAGTGCCTTGAAAGTTCTTGCCACCCATTGCTTTGAAATCCTTGCAAGTCTTTGCGAAGTCAGCTTGAGGATGCTGAGGGGGAGGAGGAAGAGGAACCTCAGCGACAGGAGGAGGAGGAACATTAGCGACAGGAGGAGGAGGAATATTAATGACAGGAGGAGGAGGAGGAATATTAATGACAGGAGGAGGATGAGGAACATCTGCGGGGCCGGCTTCGGTCGCCCTAGCCTCCAAAAGTCTCCTATACCAAACAGGTACGTGTACTCCCTCCGGAATAGCAAAGTTATCGGCCATACTGAAAATGAAGAAAAAGACAGATTCAGAATGGAGAAAAACGAAGGGATTTTGCTAATGGCTTTTTGGGGAATAGCCTTTAAAATAAACTAGACTTTTCCTTGGAAAATACTTTATACTTGATTTTGAAAATAGTTTTCCAAAAGTTTGAAAAACCTTTTTGTTCCCTCTCGTAAACCATATGCTCTGATACCAAATGTAACACCCCGCCTCCGCCAGGGTGTCTCTTGCAAGCACTCTGACTTTGGAGGGGCGTTTGAATCAGGTAAACATGCATAATGATATATCAAGGCAGAACAAGAACATATGTATATATGTAAACAGAGTAAATAACATAGATAAAACAGCGGAAGATTTAAACCATTTCAAAACAAGTCTGGTACAACATAATATCAATTTTCCAAATATACAAGTCTAGATAAAACAACATCAACTGACAAACTGAAATACATAAGTACTATCCCCAAATAAGCAATAACCATAGCTAGCTTCATGTCGAAACCGTACATGAGCTGAAATCCCACAAGCAAGCAATCCGAAATCCAAGCTAAGCTCCTGTATTCCCTCCCTGAGAACCTGGGGGGGGGGAACGGAAGAAAAGAGGCGAAAGAAAACAGGTCAGTCAAAAAGACTGAGTAAGCCCTACTACAATCAATGTAAACTGATAAAGCTAACTGGTATGAGCAGCGTGGATGAACATAAGGATAACAACATACTAGCATGATGATTAACTAACAAGGTAGATAAAGGTGTCATCGCATAATCAGGATTAAGGTTTTGCACCACAGGTGTACTAGCAAACTAACATGACTTGAATAAACAAGTATGGATTCCTTGGCCCAAGCTTTGGCCCAATAACATGAAATGACCCTCATACGAGGTCCAATAACATGAAGTGACCCTACCACGAGGTCCAACCCAAACGGTCTAGTCGATCGGCTCCCCAAGCCTAACTCGTCACGTGTTGGTGTCAATACGGCCCCAAACATGATTGTAGTCGAACTGTGCCGGGTCCACCCTTCGGGTGTATCAAGCCCTAGGGTGTCAACCCCTGGACACCATGAACATGAGTGCACAGTCCCGATCTACTGGTACCCGTGCATGTTTTCTCCGGCTATGGACTATGTGCACGACCAGAGTCCGCCCGGAACTACACCGGCGTACCACCCTGCCGTCGTTTATTGGTCGCTTACCTCCAGCCCAGTAATCGTGCCCCCACCCTAGCCTAGTCCCTAGGGTCATGATGATACAAACTAGGGATTACTGATGGAGTGGACCCCCATTGCTAGGATTTCCCTAGTGGGTTAAGTATGGTTTAACCCCTTTACTAATCATGGATTAACTTGGTTAAGTGTAACGGTGAGTTCACGACTTAACCCCGGTTAATCTACCGAGCCCAAATTGGTTAAGTATTAAATGGACCATGACTTAACCATAATCATGAGGCATTAATTAATTAATGCACCTTAACCTCTCACATTAGACTTTGTTGCGGTTACTAGTTAAGCCGGCCGGTTCCGGGTAGGTTTACACCACAACTTGGTCTAACCTCGGGTCCAAGGTACCACATGACCAACTTCTCACATTAGGTCCTATTGTTTGTAGCAACTAGTTAAGCCGGTCGGTTCCGGGTAGGTTTACGCTACAAACTCAACCCAACCTCGAGTTGGCCACACTTATCTTTTCTAAGTGTCATGTCCACCATGTTTCCAAAACACATTACAAGTTTTCAAGCAATTGGGTTGACCTAACTAAATAGGTAAATTCCCAATGGGTAGACCTAATTTAATAGGTAAATTCCCAAGCTTATGTTTTTATGTCTTTTAAGTTTACCCAACCCCAAACGCAATCCCATCGCTTACATATCGCAATAGCGCATAAAGGATAGAAAGAGGGAACTTGGCATAATCATGACATAAAAGTGTTGAAGCCACAAGTTCAACATGGTGGCATATGAAATGTACATATGTTCATATACTTGCATTAGGCCTCAAAAAGCATGCATAACTTGCATATCATATGACAACTTACATATCAAACTTGCATAACATAACTTGCATATCATATGACAACTTGCATATAAAACTTGCATAGCATAACTTGCATATCATATGACAACTTACATATCAAACTTGCATAGCATAACTTGCATATCATATGACAACTTACATATCAAACTTGCATAGCATAACTTTGCATATCATATGACAACTTGCATATCAAACTTGCATAGCATAACTTTGCATATCATATGACAACTTGCATATCAAACTTGCATAACATAACTTGATGAATTTGCATAACACATCATAGTAAACTTGCATATAAACTCGCATATCATACATTTAACTTTAAAGTTTAAGTATGAAAGTAGAATAGGGCTTACAATGCTTAGGCGGACTCAAATGAGTATAGCAAATGTAAGAAGACCCTTATGCAACCAATTAAACCCCAAAAATGCAAGCAAAATAGATCAAAACTCTCTCTTTATGATGCAAAGATAGAAACTTGACTTGAATGCAAGCTAATGATGATCATACAAGTCTAAAAACACTTGTATGCATGGAAAATCTCATAGAAATTTATTTAGGAATTTATGAAGAGAGTGGAGGCCATGAGAGGATTGATTTTGTCATAGTTTAGTTGCTAGAATGAATAATGATGATTTAGGGTAGGTTAGGGTCTTATTTATAGATTAGGCTAGTGTTTTAGGCCATAGGATTAAACCCTAGTTCCAATCTCAGCCCTCAAAACCAAATCTGGCCCCCAAGCTCATCACATTCTCAAAATGGTGCACCAGGCTAAACAGCCCGTCTGAGCCAAGTCGACAGCCCAGTCGACAGGGCTGTCGACTTGGTCTAACCAAGTCGACTCCCAAGTCGACAGGGCTGTCGACTTGGGTACTGTGGCGGGAATTTTCCCGCTTGGCCCAACTGGCCCAATTTTTCCAAGTTCAAGTTTGAATTTGAAATCTGTTTTTACTTTGAAATTTTCAGAAAACTTCATTGGGCCTTAATCGGGTCATACGGACTCCGATTTTCGAAAACTCAGACTCTATTTCGCGTATTTTTCCGAGACGAACGCAATGTCATAGCCCGTTTCCCTTGATTCAGATTTTAGAATTAAATCCTGCCTCGATTTGTGTTATAACAGGTTATTGAAAATACGAGTTGTTACATATCTATTCACCCAAAGGGACTTGAATTTGAGGCAACAACGTTTGTTGGAATTTCTTGCGGCCTATGATTTGGACATCTTATATAATGCAGGGAAAGCCAATGTGGTGGCGGATGCACTTAGCAGAAAGGATGCGGTCGTCGCCAATCTCATCTTACACCTTCCTTGATTGATAATATCTCAGAAGAATAATGAATTTATTCAGAGAATTTGCAAAAGAGTTCGGGAAGGCGAACCCACGAGTTTCCAGATTGACGACAAAGGGGTTCTGAGATTGTTAGGCCGAATTTGTGTTCCGAACCTTCCTGCGCTCAGAAAGGAAGTAATGGATGAATGTCACAAATCTAAGCATAGTATTCATCTAGGGGTGAGCAAGTGTATCATGTCATCAAGCGCACATTTTGTTGGAGATCTATGAAGAGGGGCATTTCCATTTATGCTGCTAGATGTTCAACTTGTCAGCAAGTCAAAAGCGATCAACAGATGCTTGCAGGATTGTTGCAACCGCTAGAGGTTCCAAGTTGGAAGTGGGACAAAATTTCTATGGACTTTATTGATGGTTTGCCCCGAACCAGAAAAGGCAATGATAGTATAGGTGTCATTGTAGATCATTTCACGAAGACCGCCCATTTTATTCTTATCAGGTCTAATAGAACAGCTCGAAGTCTGGTGCAACTTTATTTCAGAGAGATTGTCAGACAACATGGAGTTCCCAGTAGCATTGTTAGTGATCATGACCCGATATTTGCTAGTAAATTCTGGGAAGCACTCTAAGAGGAGCTGGGGACAAAGTTGAATCTAAGCACCGCTTATCATCCTCATACATATGACAAGACTGAGAGGGTGAACCACATATTAGAAGACTTGTTGCGAGCATGCATTCTTGATTTTAGCGGGTCATGGGAAGATTACTTGCACTTGGTTGAGTTCTCTTATAATAACAGTTACCAAGCAAGCTTGCAAATGTTTCCATTTGAAGCATTATATGGCAGGCCATGCAGATCTCCCGCATGTTGGGTGGAACCAGGCAACCGATTAATATTGGGTCCCGACATGATTCGTGAAGCATCAGATAAAGTTGATTTTATTAAGAAGAGACTACTGGCTGCTCAGAGTCGACAGAAGAGCTATGCAGACTCACGAAGAAGGGATTTAGAATTCTCTGTTGGCAATTATGTGTACTTGAGGGTTTCCCCACTGAGAGGTGTAGTTCATTTTGGGAAGATTGGGAAGTTGGCGCCGAGATTCATTGGTCAATTTCCTATTCTCGAAAGGATTGGAACTCTCGCTTATAGGGTGCATGTTGTATTCCATGTGTCTGAACTCCGAAAGCATGTACATGATCCAAACTTAGTTGTGCAGGAAGCAAAACAACAAGATTTGGAGATTACCCTGAGCTTAGCAATGAGAAGGGAGCCAGTGAAAATTGTTGGCAAAGAGACCCGAGTTCTGAGGAACAAGAGGATCCACTTAGTCAAAGTGCAATGGAGCGGGGATCCTAGAGATTGTACATGGAGACTGCGGATAGCTTCAAACAGGCTTATTCCAAGTGCAAGGTGGATGTCTCCGAGTAGCTCTTGTGTTGAGGTACATTGACAATATGTTGCATTTTTTGTTTTGTTTCCTACTTTACTATTGTTTCCTACTTTACTATTGTTTCCTTTTCGGGGACGAAAAGCTTTTAAGTGGGGGAGATTGTAACAAACCAGAAAATCAGATTCAATTTAAAAATTTTATTTTAAGGAATTTGGTTAGAAAATGTGCCAAAATTAAAAAATCCCATTTTTAAATTATATTAAAGCTATTAAAAATAGTCATTATACAAATGACCTCCATTTTCAACAAAACCATTTTTGTTAGATCCGGAATGTCAAATTATTGCTAATTTAAATTTTCCATAATTTTTGGAATTAATATGTGAGCGTGGTAAATTAAACCATGTTCGATAATTGTTGTTGAATTTAATCGACCGTTAAAAGGGTCGTTTTTCAAATGGTCTCCAAATTCGATGAAATTAATTTTGTTAGGACCGTATCGTCAAAACATAGCTAGATTTATTTTTCGGGAATTTTCGGAGTCTGTATGTGGCCCCGGTAAATTCAAATGTACAATCAAATTAAATAAATAAATGATTTAAATTTTAATTTAAAGAAAACAGACTGAAAACGATTGGTTGGGCCGACAGGACCTAGCCCACTGTGTCCGGAACGGGGGTATTTACCCAGGGACCACACTCAATGGGTTGAAATTGGAGATTCTAAGACTTAAAGGGTTTATTTGCAAAACTAGAAATTTAATAATAAAATATTATAAATACCTTACCTATAATCTAAACCCTAATTCAGAAATAGTTTCCGCCATCCTTACGTGAATGGCCAGAATGGTTCGAGAATTCCTCCAATTTCTCTCGAACTAAGCAACAAAACCCATAAGTCCTTTGGAGTTTATTACAGTACTCTCCCTCCTCTCCATGCCCATACCCGATTTACCCCTACCATTGAGTATCCATCGTAACCGTGCCCCTTAACACCCGCTGCATCGACCGGATTTCTGGCCGCCATCCTCCACCGAGCTGGGTCCCACTTCCAGCGTCGGTGCGCCTTCCTGAGCACTCTGACGTGACAATACCTGATCGGCCTCACCCCTCACCAATTGGAAGAAAAGTTCAACCCTAAGTTTGGACCCATAAGAAACCAACGTCGGCCTTAGTTTCAATAAGAGGAAGAAGGGTAATTTATTTTATTAAATTAATTAATTAGTTAAAATATTGTCTCCACAAATAAATTCATATCTCGCTCATACTGAATCAGAATTGAAAATTTTCATAACCATTGAGATCGTGATTTCGAGATGTACATTTCTGGACTAATTAGAACGAGTTTGGGGCAGATCAGATTTTGGACAAATTTCAAATCTGAATTATTCAGAATTAAAACCCACTATGAGAAATTCTACTTTTTTTATAATTAAAATTACTTACTCATGAAACGTGATTTGATCTAGAATTGATGTGGTTAAATTATACGTTGTTAAATTCTACTTGTATGATGCGTGATTTGATCTAGAATTGACATGGTTAAATTATACGCTGTTAAATTCTACTTGTATGATACGTGATTTAATCTACAATTGATGTTGTTATGTAGATGCATTGATTTGATGGTGTTTGTGTTGAATAAAATTGGTGAAAACAAAAATACCAATTTTTGTTGAAAGAAAAAGTTTCATTGCGACAAATTGGAATAACTGGATTAAAATTGATAATTTTGTCAAATAAGAATTGTTGAAATAAAATTGTCATTTTTGACCAAATAGAATAGTTGAATTATAATTATCATTTATGTCAAAATGGAACAATTAGATTAAAATTGACATTTTTGTCAATTCAAATTGTTGAATAAAAAATATACATATTTTTTATCATTTTGCTGAATTAGAATTTTCAAAATAAAAATAAAAATTGAAAGAACCACTTTTTATCATCTTGTTGAATTAGAATTAAAAAAAAAATGAAGGAACCACTTTTTATCATTTTGTTTAATTGGAATTTTCAACAAAAATGAAAGAACCATTTTTTATCATCTTGTTGAATTAGAATTTTCAACAAAAATGAAAGAACCACTTTTTATCATTTTGTTGAATTAGAATTTTCAACAAAAATGAAAGAACCATTTTTTACCATTTTGTTAAATTAGAATTTTCAATAAAAATGAAAGAACCATTTTTTTTATCATCTTGTTGAATTAAAATTTTCAACAAAAACGAAAGAACCATTTTTTATCACCTTGTTGAATTAGAATTTTCAACAAAAATGAAAGAACCATTTTTTACATCTTGTTGAATTAGAATTTTCAACAAAAATGAAAGAATCATTTTTGATCATTTTGGTGAATTAGCATTGTCAACAAAATAAAAGAATCATTTGTAATCATTTTGTTAAAATAGAATTGTTAACAAAATGAAAATATCATTTGTAATCATTTTGTTAAAATAGAATTGTTAACAAAGTGAAAATATCATTTTTATTCATTTTGTCCAAATAGAATTGTTAACAAAATGAAAATATCATTTTTATTTGTTTTGTTAAAATATAATTGTAAACAAAAATAAGTTATCATCTTTAATCATTTTGTTAAAGTAGAATTGTTAACAAAATGAAAGCATCATAATATACATTAGAATTTGTGTATAAATTTAAGAGACGTTTTTATCAACAAAATACACATTAGAATTTGTGTATAAATTTGTGAGACATTTTTATCATCAAAATACACAATAGAATTTGTGTATAAATTAGAGAGACATTTTTATCGTCAAAAAACACATTAGAATTTGTGTATAAATTTAAGAGACATTTTTATCGTCAAAATACACATTAGAATTTGTGTATAAATTGAAGAGACATTTTTATCGTCAAATACACATCAGAATTTATGTATAAATTTAAGAGACATTTTTATTGTCAAAATACACATCAGAATTTGTGTATAAATTTAAGAGACATTTTTACCGTCAAAATACGCATTAGAATTTGTGTATAAATTTAAGAGATATATTTACCATCAAAATACACATAAGAATTTGTGTATAAATTTAAGAGACATTTTTTCCATCAAAATACACATTAGAATTTGTGTACAAATTTAAGAGACATTTTTATCGTCAAAATACACATTAGAATTTGTGTATAAATTTAAGGGACATTTTTATCATCAAAATACACAGTAGAATTTGTGTATAAATCTAAGAGACATTTTTATCGTCAAAATACACATTAGAATTTGTGTATAAATTTAAGTGACTTTTTCATTGACAAATTATACAATGGAATTTGTATGCAAATTAAAATAAATATTTTTATGTGTCATGTCATATATTGGAACTGCATACAAATAAAAATATTTCTTTTTTATTTGTTAAAAATAAAAATAAAAATTAAATAAGGATAATGAAAATAAAATCTATCTTTTTATTTGTCCTTAGCAAGAAATGTCATGTAAATAAAATACATATTAATTTGACGTTATGAACATGTAGATGTGTTATGCCAATAAAACATTCTTTTATTTGGCGTGTTGAACACGTTAGTGGAATTGTCGAATGGTTTATATTTATATATGATTATATATATATATATAAACTAAAATTAAACGAGTCGCGTGCAGTATTTTGCGTTTCAGAATCGTAATTTTAAACTATTATACCGAATGATCCGACTGTCGGATTTTCCCAAAACTAGAACCGTTAGGACCGCTTTGGGATGATCTTTCCAAAAATTTAAATTTTGTTAAATTCCAATGGTTAAATTTTGAGAAATGTGTAAATCAAATTTGGGTGAAAACAGCGCCAGGGCCGCCAATTGACCCGAAGCGTCACTAAATTAAATTGGACTATTTTTACATAAATAAAAATAGCAATAAATCGTTATAAAATAACATTAACGATATGTAATGATTTAAATTATATATATGCGAGAGTTATTTGAAAAGACTGAGTTCAACCTCATTTCAAATAATTATACGACGATTTAAATGGAAGATATTGAAGACAGTGATTGAAGACGGCGATCTTCACATCGAATGGACGACTACTGATGCCCGACACTTGGTTGCTCCTAGGAAAGGATTAAAGTGGTAGTTGTCCGGACGTACTTGTTGATTGTCCGGATAAGCAAGCACCTCTCTTCCGTATTGAACATACGGGACGAGGAATAAGGTGTGTACGATTTTGTTCAGACCCTGAACGGACTTGTAAATGGATGTGTGCCTGACGTTGAATTTCATTATATGTGAATTGGTTTCTATTTAATATATATTTAACACCCCTGATTTTTGAATAATCGAATTAACTAAGAAAAGAATAATTAATATCAGACGTGAGATTTAAGGGAATGGGGTTGCGCCATTGTGTTCATCTCTGAATTCTGGTTGAAATAGAGTCTGAGTTTGCGGGAAACGGGTACCGGATGAAGGAGTTATGGACGAACGAAGTTAGGTGGCAAAATAGAAAAAAAAGATTGCATTGGCGCACTTGGGAAGTGCGCCAGTACAAATTTGCACTGGCGCACCTGCCAAGTGCGCCCAGGCCGAGGCAGCAGGCCTGCACAACTTTCTGGTTCAGTCTGAACAATGTTGCTGAGTCCTTTCTGACTCCTTGCCGAGTCATTAGGGCTGAGGTGTCACCTTATCCCGAATGAATGGTTTTGATTAACCCTAAGATCATCCGACGGCTATAATTAAATTAAAATTCTATATAAACATGGGTAGACACAAACCCTAAATCAGAATTAAAACTGAAACTATGGCCGTCATGCTGTCGTCTTATAACCTAGAGTAGCCGCCACCGATTAGAGAGGAAGAACAGCAAATCAAATCAGATCTATTCAACCCTAACAATGAATCTTCTTCAAAGGAAAGCTAATTCAACTTCAGAAATCAGAATTCAGAACTCAAGACCGCCTTTGAGTTGTGAGTTCGATAATTTGAATAAAATAATTAGCAATTTAATTGGATTAAGTTATGACGCGGATTGTATGGATGTGATGTGAATTATTGATCGCATGTTGTAATTATGTTGTAGAATTGTGTTGAAATCTCTATGACGTTATGTTGTGATGCTATCATTTATGACGTAATACTATCACCTATGTTGTAATTCTATGATTTGGCTTATGTATAATCAAATAATCATGTTGTTCATATGCTAGTTTGGTTATGTTGATTCATATGACAGATCACAAGTATGTATGCAAGTTTAGATATTGATTTAGACAAGAATCATAGGCAAGTTAGTATAACCTTACATGTTTTGTGACATCAATTTCAGATCTAAAGTTAGCTATGACGTGTGTGAGTTATTTGATAAATTCTACATGATAATTTACATGTTAGATGCAAGTTTACACCATTGTTGTGATGCATAAATCACATATGCAAGTTTATATAAATATATGAGTTTGGGATATGAATCATGCTATGCAAGTTTAGGGTTGTTGCCTATGCAAGTTTACACCTTTAGATGTAGATCCATGACATATATGATTTATGCAAGTTTGTGACCATTATCTCAACAAGTTCACACCTTTAGATTTGGATCCATGACATATGTTGTTTACGCAAGTTGTAACTTTGGCCTATGCAAATTTTAGATGTAGAACATCATTCACACATGCAAGTTCACCCCTATGTTTAGATCTATGTTTTAATTATGTGTATATTGTGATGTTTTCTCTTTATTCCATGAGTTAGACTATTTGAGTCTAACGTATATTTTACGTTAAATGAACAGACGTACAACATGGGGCAAAGGAGATAATATTAAAACGATTTAATAGGCATAAAATAAATTTGTGATGAAAATTGGTATGATTTTACATACCATAAATGGATGGACATAATTGAGTCAATTATGGACATCGTTAAATTTGGAATTGATTGATAATTTGAATAGGGAAAGTGATTCAAATTGGGGAATGATTAATTAGAAGTAATTAATCATCTAAGACAGGAGGTTAGGCTCTTTTGTGGTATAAGACTGCCCGGACCCCCCGGCAAATACAGCTGCCACAAATGCCAGTCTAATGTGAGAGGTCTTAGGCATAAATTAAATACGTAACAATTGTAAAGACACGAAGTTAGGCTCTTTTGTGGTGTAAGACTAACCGGACCCGCCCGGCAAATCCAGCTGCCACAAATGTTAGTCTAATGTGAGAGGTCTTTATGAGGTTACGGTCTTAATGAATTAAGAAACACTTAACCAGATAAACATGTAGTGGGACATGAGGGGGTTAAGTGGGTGCCTTGGGTGGCATGTGGAATCTAGTGGGTGCCTTGGGTGGCATTTGGAAATACGATTAGAAACACTTAACCAAAACTGAAACATGTAATTGAAACATGGATAAGAATTGGGTTAAGTGGGATGTACTAGTGGGGACCAAGCTTAGGTGGATAGCTTGTGTCATGTAATGGGGGCCCATTTCAACCAGTAACCCATACGGATCTTTGTGGGCTCGATCCAAGTCGAGGACGGGACACGCATACTGGGCTTGACTGTAAGAGGCCAAACCGGGTTAGCGGTGGCAACGCAAGTCCAACGGGTTCATATGCGTGTGTGGACCCGGGCTGGTAGATAAGACGTTGTTGCATTGTGTAGGTATAAGCCATGCATCATTGGTGGTATCGGGTTGCCACTTTGGGAAGCGATACACCCCACTGTGGGGCCAGCACGGGTATCTACGAGTTAGGGAGCTGATCGATTGGGGGTAGTGGGTACACCTAGTGGAGATAGGGGCAGCATGCACCTATGAAGGCAGCTAGGGGTGCACGAAACTACCAATATCATTATTAAGTCTGTAGGCGGGATCAACCTTAGGGTGACTAGTGGTGGTGCAGTATAGCAATTATCCTATAGTGTTGGTGTAGTTTAGTAATTATCTTATAGTGGTTTAGGGGCGCTTTAATGATATCATTGTTCATCCTGTTTCCTTATTTACTCTGCCATATTCAATGGTTCATGGTCATTCCCTTGTTTTCCAACTTATGCCTTAGCCTAGTTACTTTGTTAATTATATTGTTAAAGTTATCGCACTCGCCAGACTTTACGTCTAACCCCCTTTGTTTCCTCCTCTTTTCTTCTTCCCCCACCCCCAGGTCCTCAGGTTTGAACTAGTACCAGTGGAGCTTGATTTTGGACTGCTGTTTCTCTGGTTTTAGAAGATTGCTTGGATCGCTGAAGTAGAGTTGAGCTTCTCTTATTTATGGCTATTTTGTATTGGGGATTATGTCTTTCAATTTATGTACTTTTGGTAGTCAAGATGGATATTATGTACTTTGACTCTGGTTTTTGATGATGTAATCAAACATATGTGTTTTCCGCTGCAATAAAATAAAGTTTTAAATCTTTGAGTACTGTTTATATTTGTCTTGTTGTTAAGTTTCTGTTCTATACTTACTTTAAACGCTCCATAGAAGTTATTGCATTCCCTTTGTGAGTGACGTTAATGGAAGTGGGGTGTTACACGTGGTATCAGAGTTGAAGGTTACCAGAACAGATATGAATTTTGAAAAACTATTTTTCAAAACTATTTTTTTATAAAGAAGTACCTTCAAAAGTACGTTTTAAGGAAAGTAGAGAAAAGTATATTTTAGAAAGCATAACCCCAAGAGCCATATATATTTCCCTCAGTTCTTTTATATTGAATCTTTCTTTTTACGTTTCAGCATGTCTGAAGCATATGAGATACCAGAGGATGTTCATGTACCCGGTTTGTTTCGTCAATATCTCGAGGCTAGGGCCGCCACTGCAGGTCCAGCAAATGCTCCTCCTCCTCCTCCCCCTCCTCCTCGCGTCAATACTTTTACTAAGATATGTAAGGACTTTAGAGCAATGGATAGAAAACCTTTTCACGGGACAGAGATATTTGTTAAAGCTCGTAACTGGCTAAAGGAGGTGGAAGAATTGTTTAAAATCTTTGAAGTGGATGATGGAAGAAAAGTCCAACTAGCTGCCTGGCTAATGAAGGATGAGGCCTCGTTTTGGTGGGAGGTCACTAATGGGGGGCGTCCAGTCGATACATGGCTAGATTTTAGGCAGAGGATTGAGGCGAAGTTTCTCTCGCGGGCTGAAGAGAATCTATACATGGAAAAGTTTTTGACGCTGAAGCAAGGGAATCTGTCGGTGAAAGAATACATCAACAAATTCAACCAATTGGCAAGATTTGGCTTGGACTTGGTGAATACTCCAGAAAAGAAGGCTCTAAGATTTGTTAAGGGTTTCAACGAGCCGCTTCAAGGGTTAGCTATGACCCACATTCCCATGGGGGCTACCTTCGAGAGACTAGTTGACATGGTGCTCATGCATGAAGAGAAGAAGGGCGCAAATGCTAATAAGGCACCCGAGAAGAAAGGGGATCAAAAGAAGCGGCAACAGCAACAACAGAACAAGAAAGGTGGCAAAGGCAACAATGCTAAGGGAAAGAAAAGATGCTCTAACTATGGGACACCCGGCCATCTAAGCAAAGATTGTAGGAAGAAAAAGAAGACTGGTTGTTTCCACTGTGGCGAGGCGGGGCGTCTTATTAAGGACTGCCCAAAGAAAGGGCAGAGGGCAGGGTCTACCTCGGGAGGACAGGTGCAGGCTCTTATGTCACCAGGGCAGGCAAGGGGACAAGTTCAGGCTCTCGTGGTCCCACCACTGCAAGAACGAGGTAGAGCAATTTCCGTTGAAAGTTTAGTTTTTCTATTTGATCATCATGTCCATACTTTATTCGATTCTGGCGCATCACATTCATTTATTTCTACATCATTAGTTGAAACACGGCACCTTGATACTAGTCTAGTTACTGATCCCTTAGTAGTCTCAAATCCTATCGGTGGTTCGGCTCATCTTTCTATGATTTGTCGGGATTTGAGAGTGTTTATCTTGGGCGTTGAGTTTGAGTGAAACGCTTTTGTTTTTGGCTTCATGGGCTACGGTTTAATTCTAGGTATGGATTGGCAAACTAGATATGGGGCCATCCTAGATTGTGAAAGAAGGGTAGTTAGATTGTTGACTCGTTTTGGAAAGACCCTTGATATTTCTTGTGACCCTAGAGGTCCAGTAATGCTTAGCTACCTAGAATCCCTTGACGCATCTGATGATGATTTTCATTCTGTTCCCATAGTCCGTGAATATGCTGATGTCTTCGATGAGGTGAGGGGTTTACCCCCAAAACGTGAAATAGACTTTCGAATATATCTAGTAGATAACGCAAAGCCAGTTGCATTACCAGTGCGCGACATGGCTCCAAGAGAGAGAAGAGAACTTAGTAAGCAAGTGAAGGAATTGCTTGAGAAGGGGTTCATCAGACGTAGTATATCAGGGTGGGGTGCTCCAGTAGTATTTGCCACGAAGGCAGATGGGTCCCTCAGACTTTGTGTGGACTATAGAGAACTCAATAAGATTACTTAGAAGAATAGACACCCACTTCTGAGGATTGACGATCTCTTCGATCAGTTAGTTGGCGCCTCAGTGTTTTCGCAGTTGGACTTAGCCACGAGTTTCCATCAGTTGAGAGTGGCTGAGGATAACATAGACAAGACTGCCTTTAGGACTCCAGATGGTTTCTTCGAGTGGCTTGTGATGCCCTTCGATTTTACAAACGCCCCCGCATACTTTGTTGATTTGATGAGTAAGGTGTTTAGGGAGTACCTTAATAAATTTGTGGTAGTCTTTGTGGACGACATCTTGATCTTTTCTAAAAGCGAGGAATAGCATGCCCTACATCTTAGGGAAGTGTTGGAGACTCTTCGAGCGCATAGCCTTAAAGCTAAATTTTCTAAATGTCACTGTTGGAGGAAGGAAGTGCGATTCTTAGGGCACGTGGTTTCCAAAGAAGGGATAGCTGTGGATCCCGCGAAGGTTGTGGCCATCCAAGATTGGAAGGTTCCTAAAAATGCTACTGAGGTGAGGAGTTTCTTAGGGTTGGCTGGCTACTATAGGAAGTTCATCAAAAACATCACAAAAATATAAGCCCCATTAATGCGCTTGACGAAGAAGAACTTAGTTTTCATGTGGGACGTAGATTGTGATGATGCATTCCAACGTTTAAAGAGAGCTTTGACCACAACCCCAGTCTTAGTGTTGCCAGATGGGAGTAAGCCATTGACCGTTTATACCGATGCTTGTGGGACAGGACTAGGCGCAGTCTTAATGCAAGAGGGAAGGGTAATAGCTTATGGTGGAAGGAAATTGAGAGTACATGAGAGAAATTACCCTACACATGACCTAGAGTTTGCCGCTATTGTCTTCTCGCTTAAGTCTTGCTGTCATTATCTTCTTGGCGAAAATTCGAATTATTCACTGACCACAAATCGCTAAAATACCTATTCTCTCAGAAGGACTTGAACTTAAGGGAGCAAAGGTGGATGGAATTCTTAGCATCCTATGACTTCGAGATAGCATATACCCCTGGCAAGCGTAACGTGGTGGCAGATACCTTAGGTAGAAAAAGGTTGTCCTTGAGTCCGTTGTTTGTTGAGTGGCGAAGCTTAGAGTTCATCTCCACGTTTGACTTTAAACCTTCCGTTGACTTTGTACCCGGTTTGCTAGCATCCTTAGAGGTCAGACCTACGCTTTTGGGACGGATTGGCGAGGCATAGCGAGACGACCCATAGTTGGTTGAGTTAGTAGAAAAGCTCAAATGAGGGGAGTCATCGAGCCATCTCCGTAGGTATACCCTAGACAATAAGGGTTGGTTATGTAGGGACGGTAGACTTTGTGTTCCACAGGACGAGAACTTGAGGAAGACCATTCTTGATGATGCACGACGTTCGAAGATGACCATCCATCCCGACGGGGACAAGATGTACATGGACATGAGACGAGTTTACTTTTGGGAAGGTATGAAGAAGGACGTGGCAGAGTTTTTTGCTAGATGCTTGGTGTGCCAACCGGTAAAGCAGAGCAAAAGAAGCCCGGTGGATTGCTTCGCCCATTGGAGGTCCCACAATGGAAGTGGGAAAGTGTTTCGATGGACTTTGTTGATGGATTACCAAGACCGAGGAAGGGTAATACGGGGATTTGGGACGTGGTAGACAGACTTACTAAGAGAGCCCATTTCATTCCCGTAAGGAGTAAGAGGATTGCTCCATGGTTATCCTCCATGTACATTCGAGAAATATTTCATTTGCACGGTGTTCTTTCTAGCATAGTGAGCGACCGCGATCCTGTCTTCACTAGCGAGTTTTGGAAGAGCTTGCAAGAGGCGGTAGGGACTCAGTTATGTTTGAGCACCGCATATCATCCTTAGACGGACGACCAGACTGAGAGGGTGAATCGTATTCTAGAGGACTTATTGAGGTTATGTGTCTTAGATTTCAGAGGTACATGGGAGGAACATCTTCCGTTGGTGGAGTTCGTATATAATAACAGCTTTCAGTCTAGCATTGGCGTGGCACCGTTCGAGGCTCTTTATGGACGGCCATGTCGTTCGCCTACATGTTGGTGGGAGTCTATAGACAAGGTCTTGCTTGGACCCGATATGATTAGAGAGACTTCGGAAAAGATCGATTTGATTTGAAGGAGGATGAAGACGGCGCAAGATAGGAAAAAATCTTATGCTGACAAGAGGAGGGAAGATCTTGAGTTTGATATTAGGGACATGGCCTATGTCAAGGTGTCTCCATTAGGGAACTCATTCGCTTTGGGTCCGTTGGGAAGTTACCACCAAGGTTCGTTGGGCCATTTCCTATTAAGGAGAGGATTGGGCAGATGGCGTATAGAGTGGAGTTGCCCGAGAGACTTAGTGGCGTACATGATGTATTCCATGTATCACATTTGAGGAAGTGCTTGAAAAATACCGCGGAAGTGGTAGAGCCAAGCTTGCTTAGAGAGGTGGAGATAGAGCGTGATGCGATGATTCGACGAGCTCCTACGTGCATTCTTGGGTCGGAGATTAAGAAGTTGAGGAATCGAGAGGTCAAGCTAGTCAAAGTGCAATGGGGAGATGATGAGAGAGACGCTACTTGGGAGACGGAAGAGAAGATGCGTTCATTATACCCTTTTCTTTTGGAGGGTATGTCTTTTAATTTCTCCTTTATCGTTTACCTTGTACTTATCTTATCTTTAGTATGTCCTCTCGCTAGTACCTTTGACCTTTAGATAGGGTAGTCCTATGGTTGAAACATGTGTTTGAGACATGTTATGTATGATGGATGCAAGTGTTTGCTAGTGGTTTCTCGTGAATGCATATACACACATTTTAGGCACTAGATCGGCTCAGGCACTTAATATTGCATATTGCATATAAATGTGTGTACATATTTAAGTAATGGATGTATAATTGTTGTACCATCATATGGATGTTGCATTTTGGTGAATGGTTGTGCACACATGTATAAATGATATGTATCGACAGGGTTCTTTCACATACACAATGGACACATGGAACTATCATGGTTCACATTAAGGAGGTCAACTGAATCAGTAGACCGCCTGATTTTTCATTAGACAAGGAACATATACACACACTTCTTGCATATGTTCATACAACATTAGAAATTTTATAAGGACAATGGATGCATGTGTTTGATGGTTGAGCAGATGGTTATTTGGATGGTAGGATATGCATTCTCCTTAACTTGGAGATTTCGGGGGCGAAATTCTTTAAGGAGGGAAGAATGTAACACCCCTGATTTTTGAATAATCGAATTAACTAAAATAAAGAATAATTAATCTCAAATGTGAGAATTAAGGGAACGGGGTTGCGCCATTGTGTTCGTCTCGGAATTCTTGTTGAAATAGAGTCTGAGTTTGCGGGAAACGGGTACCGGATGAATGAGTTATGGACGAACGAATTTAGGTGGAAAAATAGAAAAAAAAAGATTGCACTAGCGCACTTGGGAAGTGCACCAGTACAAATTTGCACTGGCGCACCTGCCAAGTGCGCCCAAGCCGAGGCAGCAGGCCTGCACAGCTTTCTGGTTCAGTCTGACCCATGTTGCTGAGTCCTTTCTGACTCCTTGCTGAGTCATTAGGGCTGAGCTGTCACCCTATCCCGACTGAATGATTTTGATTAACCCTAAGATCATCCGACGGCTATTATTAAATTAAAATTCTATATAAAATGGGTAGACTCAAACCCTAAATTAGAACTAAAACTGAAACTATGGCCGTCATGCTGTCGTCTTATAACCTAGAGTAGCCGCCACCGATTAGAGAGGAAGAACAACAAATCAAGTCAGATCTATTCAACCCTAACAACGAATCTTCTGCAAAGGAAAGCTAATTCAACTTCAGAAATCAGAATTCAGAACTCAAGACCGCCTTTGAGTTGTGAGTTCGATATTTTGAATAAAATAATTAGCAATTTAATTGGATTAAGTTATGATGCGGATTGTATGGATGTGATGTGAATTATTGATCGCATGTTGTAATTATGTTGTAGAATTGTGTTGAAATCTCTATGACGTTATGTTGTGATGCTATCATTTATGACGTAATACTATCACCTATGTTGTAATTCTATGATTTGGCTTATGTATAATCAAATAATCATGTTGTTCATATGCTAGTTTGGTTATGTTGATTCATATGACAGATCACAAGTATGTATGCAAGTTTAGATATTTATTTAGACAAGAATCATAGGCAAGTTAGTATAACCTTACATGATTTGTGACATCAATTTCAGATCTAAAGTTAGCTATGACGTGTGTGAGTTATTTGATAAACTCTACATGATAATTTACATGTTAGATGCAAGTTTACACCATTGTTGTGATGCATAAGTCACATATGCAAGTTTATATAAATATATGAGTTTGGGATATGAATCATGCTATGCAAGTTTAGGGTTGTTGCCTATGCAAGTTTACACCTTTAGATGTAGATCCATGACATATATGATTTATGCAAGTTTGTGACCGTTATCTCAACAAGTTCACACCTTTAGATTTGGATCCATGACATATGTTGTTTACGCAAGTTGTAACTTTGGCATATGCAAATTTTAGATGTAGAACATCATTCACACATGCAAGTTCACCCCTACGTTTAGATCTATGTTTTAATTATGTGTATATTGTGATGTTTTCTCTTTATTCCATGAGTTAGACTATTCGAGTCTAACATATATTTTACATTAAATGAACAAACGTACAACGTGGGGTAAAGGGAATAATATCAAAAAGATTTAATAGGCATAAAATAAATTCGTGATGAAAATTGGTATGATTTTACATACCATAAATGGATGGACATAATTGAGTCAATTATGGACATCGTTAAATTTCGAATTGATTGATAATTTGAATAGGGAAAGTAATTCAAATTGGGGAATGATTAATTAGGAGTAATTAATAATCTAAGACACGAGGATAGGCTCTTTTGTGGTATAAGACTACCCGGACCCGCCCGGCAAATCCAGCTGCCAAAAATGCCAGTCTAATGCGACAGGTTTTAGGCATAAATTAAATATGTAACAATTGTAAAGACACGAGGTTAGGCTCTTTTATGGTGTAAGACTGCCCAGACCCGCCCGGCAAATCCAGCTGCCACAAATGCCAGTCTAATGTGAGAGGTCTTTGTGAGGTTACGGTCTTAATGAATTAAGAAACACTTAACCAGATAAAAAAGTAGTGGGACCTGAGGGGGTTAAGTGGGTGCCTTGGGTGGCATGTGGAATCTAGTGGGTGCCTTGGGTGGCATTTGGAAATACGATTAGAAACACTTAACCAAAATTGAAACATGTAATTGAAACATGAATAAGAAGTGGGTTAAGTGGGATGTACTTATGGGGACCAAGCTTAGGTGGATAGCTTGTTTCAAGTAATGGGGGCCCATTTCAACCAGTAACCCATACGTATCTTTTTGGGCTCGACCCAAGTCGAGGACTGGACACGCATACCGGGCATGACTGTAAGAGGCCAAATCGGGTTAGCGGTGGCAACGCAAGTCCAACGGGTTCATATGCGTGTGTGGACCCGGGTTGGTAGGTAAGACATTTTTCCATCGTGTAGGTATAAGCCATGCATCATTGGTGTTATCGGGTTGCCACTTTGGGGAGTGATACACCCCACTATGGGGCTAGCACGGGTATCTACGAGTTAGGGAGCCGATCGCTTGTGGGTAGTGGGTACATCTAGTAGAGATAGGGGCAGGCGGCACCTATGAAGGCAGCTAGGGGTGCGCGAAACTACCAATATCATTATTAAGTCTGTAGGCCGGATCAACCTTAGGGTGACTAGTGATGGTGCAGTATAGCAATTATCCTATAGTGTTGGTGTAGTTTAGTAATTATCTTATAGTGGTTTAGGGGCGCTTTAACGATATCGTTGTTCATCTTGTTTCCTTATTTACGCTGCCATATTCAATGGTTCATGGTCATTCCCTTATTTTCCAACTTATGCCTTAGCCTAGTTACTTTGTTAATTATATTGTAAAGTTATCACACTCGCCAGACTTTACGTCTGATCCCCTTTGTTTCCTCCTCTTTTCTTCCTCCCTCGCCAGGTGCTCAGGTTGGAACTAGCACCAGTGGAGCTTGATTTTGGACTGCTGTTTCTCTGCTTTTAGAAGATTTCTTGGATCGCTGAAGTAAAGTTCAGCTTCTCTTATTTATGGCTATTTTGTATTGGGGATTATGTCTTTCAATTTATGTACTTTTGGTAGTGAAGATGGATATCATGTACTTTGACTCTGGTTTTTGATGATGTAATCAAACATATTGTTTTCCGCTGCAATGAAATAAAGTTTAAATCTTTGAGTACTGTTTATATCCGTCTTGTTGATAAATTTTTGTTCTATACTTACTGAAAACGGTCCATAGAAGTTAATGCATTCCCTTTGTGTGTGACGTTAATGGAAGTGGGGTGTTATAATATATCTGTTGGTGGCGGAGAATTTATTCTCTTGCTTAACACCCTTCTTTGAGACACACGAGCTCAAGGGTTATATATTGGTAGTTATCGATCGCATGGCGCGGATTGTCAATGTGGCATGCCATGATGCAAATGATCAAGGCTTTTGTTGAAAACCAGAGCCTTGTGATTGATGATCAAAGCATAGCTTATTTTGGCATAGCTTTGTGTATAGCGTTACTTCGCGAGCTTCACACCTCGGTATGAACCAGAAACGGGAGAAGGATCCAGGAAGAACATGCGTTTTTTTCTTGCTAGAATTGGTGTCAGGGTTTTGCAAGCCTAAATATTTTTACTTATGTGGATGATGGAAAACGAGGTGCTTCGGATTTGAGTCCCTAGTGGCTCTATATTACGTCCCATAGGGCGGGGAAACGTATTGTTCGGGAGTTATAATCCACTAACATATTTGTGGACCGACCTCACGGCTCCTAGGTTCAGTTGCGGCTGTATCCTAAGACATGGTAGGCTAGATTGTCTCGAATTCGATCAGGACTATCTCTTTCCTTGGTTCATGATGGAAATCCAACTTCTAATACGACACCATGCGGTTTCGATTGTAAACCTATATATGGCGACATGATATATGGTACCCATGCCGTCTATGACTGATACATTATAATTGAAATTATTTTTGAAACATATAGACACTAATAATGATATCAAATCTGTTTTATCATATCAAGCATTTTTGACCATTAAAAGGTAAAATTCTACCCTCCGGTTTGCGTTGCATTGTGCGATGGGACTTGAGTCTTATAATGGTTTCGTTTTTCTAAAAAGCATTGCGTTGTTTAACGTTTTACTTTATTTATGCACTGGCAATCCAATGGAGTAAACCCGTTCCGCATTAGCGGCATGGTCCTATGATTGGCCTTACTATTAGATAAGTTATGTAGGTTTTGTCATAGCAGTCCCATGACTAACTCGTAGTTTGTTTCACTTTGCAAACTCGGGTGCCCTCTTTTCCATATGGGCAACCTCGTATTCATGTTTTAGCAGACTCATTCTAGATAGCTGCGGAGTTGAAGATGGATCCTATCATTTCTATTATGCTTTTCAGACTTCATTTAGTATGTTATGTTTGATTCCGCTGCAGACATTTTATATTAAGCCGAAAACTGTATTCTGTACTAAGTATGATCCTGTTATACTGTGAAACTTTGATGATATATTATTTCCAGTGTAACTTTGATGTACTTTGTCTGGTATAATGCTCTATTTCTGTTCTGCTACTAATGTTTTTGTGTCATATTCTAATGATTATCCTTTCTTTGTACTACAGAATTTTGGTCTCATCACTGTGGCCCTCGATCGCCCGAGAGGGATTTACGATTCTTGGATTTCACTTCTGGGACTTCGTCCAACTTTTATGATTTATGTTTCTGTGGTCCTTGATCGCCCTAGTGTAATTTATGATTCTTGGATATCACTTCTGGGACTTCGATCCAACTTTTATGATGTATGTTTTTGCGGTCCTCAATCTCCCCAGTGGGATTTACGATTCTTGGATTTCACTCTTCGGGGTCACGACCCGGCTTCGTTAGGAGCTTCGGCTCAAACAATGGGTTTGCTACCTTGAGATCGTTTCTCACTTTTCTATGATGTTTTCTGGATTTCTAAATGATTTTTGATTCCTGATTAATTTGATGTGATGCGCGTCAATTTGAATTATGTTTGGCATTTATTTGTCAATTTTGATTGTTATATTCTCTTTTCTTGCCTTGAGATTTATTTCCTTTTTCACTTTCTGTTGGGTGCTATTATTTAAATGTTGCATTCTACATTAGCTAGGAGATTATTTAGAGATAGTTGTGTATACATGCCATGTTTCATATTTGTTTATGATTAGGTATTGTTTTTAGAATCATGTCATCCTGCGTTATATCTTTTATTATCTTAGTTTATTTGATGAGTATAGCTAGACTGATCCATTTATTATTTATTTTCTTATAAATAATACTCTGGTCAGTCCAAGTCGTTTTAAGTGCTCCTTTGGGTCTCATCGCAGGATTGATCTACCGCTTTCAGCTTGCTACTCTATCTCTGCATGTCTATGTACTTTCGTACATATGACATTTTCTATAGTTGTGTACATATTCCTTTATTTAGATCATGATTCACGCATCTATTCTTTTGGGATCTGTGGATCTTGGTTGACCACTAGCTTGTTGTATAGTTTCTTGGTTTATTAATATCTATTCCGCATTTGTGATATGATTATTCTATGTCTGGCTGTGATATATATTATTGTTGTTGTCTATTTTATACTGCTTTTCGGAAAACATATAGCGGTTGTGTAGTTGCCCTGTGTGCCGAATGGTCATGTCGTAATTTTGATCGGTATCAGAATTCGATGTGCATTCCTCACATTGAGTAATCATACAATCAGTCGCTCTTCACAAACTTCATTCTCCATTATGGTTTATGACATTTCTTTGAAATGAACTGGACGATAGAGGGTATAGAGGTGGGGCGTTATAGTTTGGTTTCAGAGCCACTTTCCAAAACAGTGTAAGACAGTGTGACGATGGTATTGTCTTAATCCTCTATTGGGAATCGTGCTTTTGTGTTTTAATTAGAGTCTTAAGACCCATCATACCTTATCTTCCTATACGATTCCATTTTGTTTGAATTCGCGTCGTTTGAATTCAACTTGTGACAAACTTTTTCCTCCTTCTTTTTCCTTAAATAATGGAAATAGTTGGTCGTAGCCGTGCAAGTACCGGTTCACTCAGTGTACCTCCTACGGGAGGGGTGATTATGTCTCAAATGGCTTACTTTTAGTCTTTCATAATAGTTATCGACTCGTCTCCTTTGGGTTGATTTCTATAGTCCATCTAGGGCCCGTGTGCTCTAGCGGTGCTTCTGTTTCATTCTTTGACTCAAGTTGCTAATCGATGTCTGTTTAATATCCTTGTAGTTGATTTATCATTGGATATCTTGCCCATGCGTCATTATGCATGTCGTAAGCGTATTTGATCCTGATATTTCTTGATTTCCAGTTAAGATTGTTTCGTACGTCGTTACGTACCTAGCATGGACTATTGATCACTTGTCGTACGGTACGGAGATACCATGTCTTTGTGACTAATTCTACTCCCTTGTTGTCAGCTATATAGTTTTAGTTCGGTGGGAGATCACCAAGCTTTCGGGCTAAAACAACTCATTTGTTACCTCGTTGTGCCGGTGTGAGTCACCAAGCATTTGTGCTAAATTAACTCAACAAATGTATCGTTGCATTCCAAACTCAAGATCAAGAATGAGGGAAAGCATCCCACTTCTTGTGATCCCTCTTCTTGAGTCAAGGTACGTATCATTAATTCCTTAATGTCATTTACCTTGTCCAGAGATTATTTGTTTATGTTCTTTTGATATACGTCGATCATGTTCTTCGTTATCAAAAGATATCATTTGTGTTTTATTCGTAAGTTGATAAAGGAAGTTTATTTCCTTCATGCCATCCCGAATGATTTATTGAATTTTTATATTTTTGTGAGATCTGTGTGAACATTAGAAATTGTGAGGACTTTCTTGTATTAACTTACCCATCGGGTGCGTTAAGGATCTCGAACGAGATATGGGACGCCATGTTGTAGTTCGGAATTTCTAAACACCATTATGTGAAAATCCGACATTTGAAATGATCCATAAAATTAAAATTCTCCTAATAAGTTAATCAAAATAATAATATCTCGGATTTTTGCGATTTTTTCGTAATCGTTTGTTATTTTTCTAGATAATTTATTTCTAGATTTCCTTGGAGCAATTCCAAGAATTGGAGTGGTTCATGATTTTTAATTAGAAATTATCTTGAATCTTTTCTTTGAGTAAATAGATAAACAATGTCTCTTGTTCCTGGAGTTGTTTATTTATGTCTCTAATTTCGGGATTTCAGTTCTTTGATTCTCGGAAATTCTTAATGATTGGGAATCTCGCATTATTCCCATGGGGGTAGGGAATTTGAGTTTTTGCGATCCACGGCGAACTAAATAATTCCTTTCTTCGAATCTATGATCTAGTCGATCATCTGGAAGTGCTATAGTCAATTCACTTATGGACTTAGCCTTGCGTTGTTCTTAGAAATGAATATCGAAAGGATGAGCTCTTTTGATATTCCTCCTTTGTTTGTTTGAATCGTTTGGATTGACAATTGTCTCCGCATGTTTGTTTACCCTTGTCAATCAATTTTTTTAGGATTACGACCTCTTTGGTTTAATCCCATCTTGTTATAGAAATTGTCTACTGTTTCTTTGATTAATTGCTGATATTTTTGCGATTTGAGATTTTTGGCGTAAAATTATCTTAAATCCTATTATTCCGAAGTGGTAAGTTGTGCACTACTTATCCATCATCTTCTGGATGATTACGATTTTCTAAAATTGATACTCGAGTTTCTGAATATTGGGAATTTCATATAATTCCTAACGATTCGTCTTTATGGATACTAAATGAGATTTAGTACCTAGTTAGAAATCGATTTCCCCGAGTACTCCATTGGTACTCCGTTACCAATATTTGTTTATCAGTTTCTAGCTCATTGGTATTCCGTTACCAACCTTGGAACATTGATATTAAAATTGATTATTCCTTCGAGAATTGCTTTCCTTAGCTAAATTGGTTGGAATCTCCGTGTCGTGCTTTTATTGGTGTCAGCCACCTTATCACAAGACTAAAGTGCTCAGGTTCGATGTTCGCTACATCATCGTGATTGAGTTTGGGGATGGATTGGTCAACCATTGTAAATTCCCCTTTCATATCCTAAGAGAAATATCTACTATTGATATCTCGTGTCTGTAGGATGCAGTCCCGTTGTTTCTTGAAATTCCAAATTAGATTCGCATGGTTTTTGGGTATTCTATCGATTCTCATTCCCTTGAGAATCATACTATGAAAGGCGAGTCAATTTGAGTTCATAGCGCTTATGAATTTTTCTGGAATTATTTTACCCGTTTGGGATGACTACCTTTATAGGTAATGGAGTTCGAGATTGAACTCTAGTTTTTACGATCTTTCGAGATGAAATTGGGATCTCACCTGGCCGTTGTTGTGATTTTTTCATTTCGTGTCGGTTCTTGTAGTAACACTCCGTGGTATTATTTTTGGTTGTTACTTATTACTTCATTCTTAAGGAATTGCGGGATGCAATTCTTTTAAGGGGGAAGTCTATAACAACCCTCTCATCTGACCATTTTAGATTTAAATATTTTATCCAAATATATCGTCGTTCTTTAAGTGTCACTCAAAATGCCGTTTTTCACAAACGATAAAATTAGGATTCGGGACCACTTCCATTATGTCTGGATCATTGTTTACAACCTTTTTGACTATAAGCATCGATACCTTTTGAGTTGGGCAAATTGGTCATTTTCATTTGATGTATGACCAAAATATCATTTTTTTGTATATGGACGAATTTTGACTTGAAACCACTTCCATTGAGTTCAAAATGTCGTTTAGGAGTTCGAAAAGTATAAACTTCGATATATTCCAAGCATCGGAATTTTGGCACCTAGCTAGGGCTTGTTTAGCCAACCTAGATCATTCACTTAAAAGCTCCACCTAGATCTCTCCTCCTTCATTCATTCTCACTTCAAAGAAAATAGAAAATGGGGAAGGGAATGGGAAATGGAAACTCCCTAAGCTAGGGCCTTCAATCTAGAGCTCAATTCTTGTGCAAATCCAATTCTAAGACATCAGTTACCTCTCTACTCTCCCTCTCTACCTTATACTCCTCTCAACCTTGGATTTTTCTCACAACCCTAACACATATATGTTTGGATGTGAATGCACGAGGTAATTTCGGAGGTGTAATTGATGAAACAGAGGAGCTTTGCTCGTTTGGGTGCTTGTTCTTGATATTCAAGAGCCAAAGGTGAGTTCTTTTTGAACTCACATCTATGCCACAAGCCATTGGCTTGTACAAGTGTAATTTAGTGTTCATATGAGTTTGCATGTGCTTGTGAATTGGTTAGGTTAGTGTAGCTTAGCCAATTTCATGTATTTATGTTTCATTAAGTTGACAATTATGATAAGGATTGTTCATACGATCTAATGTATATGATATGAGTTGATTTAGTGATGTTGTGAAGCTCCGTTGTCTCCCGACAATTTCTATGTCCTCACAAGTCGCTTGAATTGCTTTGATATGCTTTTGTTTGTTCAATTGAAATAGAGATTATGACATACATTATTCACATGATCAATGCACATGAT
Organism: Allium sativum; assembly: GCA_030737875.1. NCBI lineage: Eukaryota > Viridiplantae > Streptophyta > Magnoliopsida > Asparagales > Amaryllidaceae > Allium > Allium sativum. The sequence goes on from CM060924.1 coordinate 1,026,972,124, forward strand.
TTGATTCGATTAAGTGGTGTTGTGAAGAACCATTGTCGCACCCGGCAAGTTCTAAGACTTCACAATTTGCTTATATCGCGTTTAATCGTTTTGATTTGGAAATTTGGTACGTTTAGAACCTATAATTGAATTCTTTGCATTCGAGCTTTGCGAGTTGATACGGTGGATAGGAGAGGTTTCATTGATGCCCCGAAGAAGTCAAGAACCTCAACAATCGAAGCCGGACACTCACTGGGAGACGAATCCCCCTAGTTTTGGCCTGGGCGACAGCCTAGGCCAAAATCGGTCGACCGGCCAGAATGGGGGCGGTCAACGGGTTCTATTTCTGGGAAAAACCGGTCGACCGCCCATTCTCACCGGTCGACCGGTCAGCTTGAGCCTGGGCTGTTTTTCCCAGGCCCGACCCTGTTTCGATCGTTGCACTTTCGCGCATGACTGCGTTGGTTTCCGGACTCCTTCTTGGCTCTTCCATGCACGTCAATGGTCTTTGAATTCACTGTATATCATCATCGTTGCTACGGATAATTGCATGTGGGTTTATGTTTTATGATTTTTGTGTTCCCTTCGCTACGGCGACGGTTTTTATGAATCACTGAACCACAATGGATACTAGGGTTTTATGGGCATTGAATCACCATTTAATCAGCTTTAAATTCAAATTCTTTTTAAATAAATTCAGTTTATAAACCCGGTTCTGATTCTATTGATTGATATAAGATTCCTTATCCTATCGATCGGACGAGAAATTTAGTTTATTTAACTTAGAAAAACAGAGGACTATGACCCCTTATATGTTTACTTCGGTAACCCTTGGACTCGTGCGTTTGAACATGTGGGGGTGATTTTCACTGTTTTGAGTATAAACAAACAACGGGTTCGTAAATATTCTAGAATAGCGAGTGGTTATGGGACATTTAACTATTTTCTTATATTTACTATCTCGGTGTAATTTATACTCACCGTATCGATGCGGTCCTTTTATGACTTGTGTTTTGTGGTCCTCGATCTTCCGAGAGGGATTATGATTCTTGGATTTCACTTATGGGACATCGGTCCAACTTATATGATTTATGTTTTTATGGTCCTCGATCGCCCGAGAGGGATTTACGATTCTTGGATTTCACTTCTTGGACTTCGGTCGAACTTATATGATTTATGTTTTTGTGGTCCTCGATCGCCCGAAAGGGATTTACGATACTTGGATTTCACTTCTGGAACTTCGGGCAAACTTATATGATTTATGTTTTTGTGGTCCTCGATCGCCCGAACGGGATTTACGATTCTTGGATTTCACTTTTGGGACTTCGGTCCAACTTTTATGATTTATGTTTTTGTGGTCCTCGATCGCCCTAGTGGGATATACGATCCTTGGATTTCACTTCTGGGACTTCGGTCCAACTTTTATGATTTATGTTTTTGTGGTCCTCAATCGCCCAAGTGGGATTTACGATTCTTGGATTTCACTCTCCGGGGTCACGACCCGGCTTCGTGGGGAGCTTTGGATCAAACAATGGGTTTGCTACCTAGAGATCGTTTCTCACCTTTTTATGATGTTTTCTAGATTTATAAATGATTTTTTATTCTTGATTACTTTGATGCGATGCTCGTCAATTTGATTTATGTTTGGCATTTATTTGTCAATTCTGATTGTTACATGCTATTTTCTTGCCATGAGATTTATTTCCTCTGTCACTTCCTGTTGGGTGCTATTATTTGAATGTTGCATTCTACATTAGCTAGGAGATTATTTAGAGGTAGTTGTGCTGACATGCCATGTTTCATATTTGTTTATGATTAGGTATTATTATTAGAATCATGTCATCCTGCGTTATATCTCTTATTATCTCAGTTATTTGATGAGTACATCTAGACTGATCCATTTATTGTTTATTTTCTTATAAATAATACTCGGGTCAGGCCGAGTTATTTTAGGTGCTCCTTTGGGTCACATCGCTGGATTCATCTACCGCTTTCATCTTGATACTCTGTCTCTGCAGCTTTATGTACTTTTGTACCTTGACATTTTCTATCGTTGTGTACATATTCTTTTATTTAGATCATGATTCACGCATCTATTGTTTTGGGATCAGTGGATCTTTGTTGACCACTAGGTTGTTGTACACATCCCTGATTTATTCATATCTATTCTGCCTTTGTGATATGATTATTCTTTGTCTGGCTGTGATATATATTATTATTGTTGTCTATTTTATACTGCTTTCCGAAATATATATATATATATATATATATATATATATATATATATATATAGCCGTTGTATAGTTGCCATATGTACCGAATGGTCATGTCAAAATTTTAATCGGTATCAGAATTCGATGTGCATTCCTCACATGGAGTAATCATACAATCGGTCGCTCTTTACAAACCTCATTTTCCATTATGGTCTACGACGTGTCTCTGTAATGAACTAGACGATAGTGGGTATAGAGGCAGGGCACTATATATATATATATATATATATATATATATATATATATATATAACCACAATAATATTTCAACGCATCCAAACAACCCACAAACAGCATATAAAAATATTTAAACTAAAAGTTCGTTCATAATAAAATTATAAACAAATCCAGAGATTGATGCAAATTACATACAATCAATTCCAGCATTCCATACAAGTGATATTTTACCGTTTTACATTGATTTGGACGTATAGTATGTATGTGTTTATTTTTATGTTTTCGTGCGGTCAACATAGTTACTAATATTTTATATATTTTTTTTCTTTTTAAATTAGTGATTTGGTCTAACCAATTTACCAAACGGTTCCTTTTTATATTCAACTTGCAAAAAGGTTTCAAGTCTCACAAACGACCGTTAGCCATAATCTTTGCAAATCAAGCCTATTTTATGGAATTGGTATATTTCCGAATCACAAGAAATATATGTAATATATATATATATATATATATATATATATATATATATATATATTGTAATAGTTGATGCAAATTACATAAAAATATATGTGTTTGTATTTACATGTACCTTTGCACCACTTTTCCCTTTTTAATTATTTTATCATACTCCTTATAATTCCAAAATAATGCCACTTTGTTTAAAAATGAGGAAAATTGCATGTTTTACAATGCTTGAGAAAAAACCCAATAATATTAAACATAAACAAGGAAAATTTCTTTTATTCTTACAATCACATAATACACCAATTTCACTGTAATAACCCGGAATTTTTGAACCAATTAAAATTTTTTATTTTAGATATTTTAATTGGTTTTGAATATTTAAAATGATTTATTTTAAATAATAATGACTAAAAATTTATTTAAATCCATGTTAGAACGTTTAAATTTATTTTAATAATAAAACGAGCTTGAAATGGCGCGGTAGTTTGAAAATTCGATTTTAAATTTCAATTGAATGTATAGAATTCAAAATAAATCGGATTTCAGTAAACTAGAAACCTTTGAAGCTGTTTAATAATATCTTTCTAAAGAATGTTTGAAAATGGGATTTCACTTTATGAATTGTAAGATATGCCCAGTTTAAAATTTAGAATAGTCCCTATGGAATTCATATATATTTGTATAAGGGTGCGTTTTTTACACGTCCCTATTAACTATTAAAATATAAGAAAAGTTCAACTGTAGAAATTATACAAATTACAACCCTATTTTCAAAACACGGCATATCAAATTTTTTTTTTGTCCTTTAAACACTAAAAAATAGTTGTTCCACAAATCTGTGTCTTTTCATTAATCGCATCTCTAGTTTATCGCAGATGAGAAGAAAAATTCAGAATTCAAAGCCGACTTTCATCGTTTTAGTCTTGATCGAAGAAAAGTAATCAAATTCATGGCGATTTCAACAGAAGATTTGCAAAAAATGGTGAGAACAAAGGTAAAATTTTTATTTTTTAATTATAATTTCAACAACTGATAATCTACGTATATTATATAATAAACTATGGATGAATAGGGAACAGATGCATGATTAAATGATTTTATGATTTAGTGCGTGATTGTATAATTTTATTCAGAATTGTTGCATGATTCTGAAAATTTATTTAGAATTGGTGCATGATTATATGAAGTTAGCAGCTAATTTTTGTAGTCATATATTTAGAATATTTTTTTGCAATTTTTCAATGGAATTAATTTGTTGATCATCCGAGTAAATGAATTTAAAAAGAAAAGTTGCATGCGATTATGCATGTATTTGTGATAATTTCATAATTTTATTTATATATTATGTACGTTTCTACATTTGTACGTATGTATGCATATATTCATATCGATTGTGTACAAGGATTCATATATAAGAAAAAGTTGCATGTAATCAGGAATTTATATAGAATAGTTGCATACAGTAATGAATGTAATTAGAATTTTTGCATTCTTGTAGGCATTTTATCAAAATTGTTAATTGAATGTATGCATTCATCACCTTGTTGTTGAATGATTCCATGCAATTAATTTGAACCGTTGAATGCTAGTGTGAATTTAAAACCTGTTTTTTACAATATTATTTGCATTTATTTGGAGCTGTTGCATGCAAGTGTACAACTATCAGCAGATTCATGCATAAATATATGCATTTAATCACAATTGTTGCATGTAATTGTGTAACTATTAACTGATTGTTGAATAATTATATGCATTTATCCAAAACTGTGGCATGTAATTGTGATTTTATTACATATTTGTTGCATAAATCTATGCGTTTATCTATATATGTTTTTATACAAAGAATTTACATCAGTGGAGTGGTGAAAAGGTTGGAAAAGACGAAATATCATGAACACGGGCAACTTGAATTGGCTAATTAGCCACAACAAGGCCATATGTAAGTAAATAAATTCAAAATACTTGTATACACATATATAAATAGTTAGAATATTTGCATACAAGTTTGTCAATATTCAGAACATTGGCATACTTGTATGTAAATATTGATAATATTTGCATGTTTGGATGCAAATAATAAAAAAGTTGCATACTTATATGCATATATTTAGAATAGTTGAGTATGCATGTACACATATAATAAGTGCATACTTGTCCGCATGAGTTCATAATATTTGCAAACTTGTACGCATAAAATATGATGACTTGCGTACTGTTAGCTGATTTCGTAAATGTTATCATATTAATGCAGATATTAAGAATGTTTGCATATTTCTATACATGTTTTCATACTAAATAGAATAATTCTATCAAATTGATAAATTTTTTACAATTTCTGCAGCATCAATTGTGGAATGTTTGTAATTGATATAATGAAACATAGAAGTGAAGACAAAGAACTCGACAAAGATGATGAAATATACATGCTTGATTCTATAAATCTATAATGAGCTGTGCTTGTTGCTAAAATCTAAGTTGCAAACTTTACAGTTGAAGTGTAGATGATGATCTAACAAAGGCGTTCCTGCTATCAGACGAAAACAAAACTTCTGATTATAATTTTTAAAAACGGTGTTTAGATTTCTATACAAATATATTAACCGATTTTCTATATTCGAACTACTATGACATGATTTGTAATAACCCGGAAAACTGAGCCAATTTAAAATTTTTATTTTCGCAATTTTGATGAATTTAAATATTTAAAATGATTTGTTTTAAATAATAATGACGAGAAATTTATTTTGAATAGGATTCGAACGTATATATTTATTTGAATCACCGTTAGAAAATAATTATTTGTTTTTAATTACAAAAGGAATTAAAAATGGCGCGGTAGTTTGAAAATTCGATTTCAAATTTCAAGTGAATGTACAGGATTCAAAATAAACCGGATTTTAGCAAAACTAAAAATATTAGAATCTAATTGAGAATATCTTTCCAATGAATCCGAAAAATTGAAATTTCATAGCAGGAATAAAAAGTTACGCCCAGTTGAAATTCCAGAATAGTCGCTATAGAATTCTGCCCCTTTAAAATGCCCATTTTTCAAACGGTCTCAGAATTTGACGAAACTAGTTTTTTGGGATCGTATCGTCAATACAAAGCTTAAAATGATTTTTCTGGAATTTTTAGAGTTAGTGTGTGGCCCCGGTAAATTGAAATGTGCGTTCAAATTGAATATACACTGATTTATATTTTGAATTTGATAAAAACTGATCGTAATAGCCGAACTGGCTTACGAAACATATCCCATTGTGTTCGAAATGTGGGTAATTAGCTAGGGCAACAGACGTTGGGTCTCGTTCGGAGATCAAATGAAAAGTCAACTTAAATGGAGAAATAATATTAATTTATTATATATATATTCGTACACTCACCCCCCTTTTACTCCTTTCCATCAAACTTCGATTTCTGGAAATACAAAAAAAAACTCCTGCCTCTCGATCTCGCCGTCTCCCGCCCGTTCGCCGTACTGCCGCCGTGAGCCTCCCACCTCCGACCGCTCCGCCCCAACCCCTCCGTGCTCTGTCTCTCCTCTTCTCTCTCACCTCGCTCGCTTCACCCAAGTCGAACACCCCCAGCCAATCCTCCGCCTTCACCGCCCCCTAGGCCCTTTCCACCCAGATCCAACCACCTTCGAAGCTCCCCATAATCGACGCATTCCACCACCCGGCCTCCAACAAAGCATGGATTTTTACAGTTAGCTTTATTATACTTTTTTTCCATTCTTCTTTCCTTTCTTCTCTGATTTATTTAAATTAAAATACATTGTTTTCTTTTTCAAATCTGATTTTATTTATATTAAAAACATATTTTAAAATCAGTTTTTTTATTTTATTTTATATAAAACCTAGTTTAAAAATCAATTTATATATATAGTAGCATTATATAAAGAAGTGGTTTTTACTTATGAAAAGATAAGTTTTTTAGACATGCAAAATTCGGATTTTTAGAATGATAAAAATATATTTTTTCCTATACATGTAGCATCTTAGAAAAAGAATTTTTACATATATAGAACTATAATAAAACGAGATTTTTATAGATATAGTAGCGTGGTTAAAATGTGAACTTTACTTTATATGTAGCGTTAAAAAATTCGATTGTTATATATATGAATTGATGTTAAAAATTAGATTTTTATATATATGAAGTGAAGTTAAAAATTCGATTTATATATATATGAAGTGAAGTTAAAATTTCGATTTTTATATATATGAAGTGAAGTTAAAAATTCGATTTTTATATATATGAAGTGAAGTTAAAAATTCAATTTTTATATATATGAAGTGAAGTTAAAAATCGATATTTATACATATGAACTGAAGATAAAGATGTGACCTTTATAGATGTAGCAATGTAAAAAAAATTGTGATTTTTATGTATAAAAATGAATAATAAAAATGTGATTTTTATTATGAATAGAGTGAAATAGATTGCGATGGAACCGACAGTAATCAAAACAAAATCAGAACCGTTCAGAAATAATAAATGGAGGAGTGGATCCCAAAGGTGAGAACTTCTCACTTTATTTTATTTCCTAGTTAGAAATATATACTAGGATGCAAACGGTGCTTCGTAGCACCCGACACCATCGTCCATAGACCATGGACTTGTTTGTTTGGTTATTTGGTTGATGGAATTATTTGCTTGGGTTTAGTCGTTTGGTTGAATTGAATTGATAGAATGTGGTTTGTGTGTGACGTGCGTTGTTGTTAGACAAGGGATAAGGCTAGGCCTTATCCCATTTCTAGTATCGTGCCGTTATGCCGCCGAAATTTTCTAAAACAAGTTAGAAAAATAAAAAGATCATTTTATTGAATAAATGAACTAAATAGAATATTCATAGGTCGAATAAAATATTTTATTGTTGAAAATATAATTTTTAACGTGTATGTGAATAAAAAGAAATATTCATTTACAAATCAGACGGTTTGTTTATGTACACCGATTTGACTGATATTGATTGGGATGATAAATTTTACACATCGCCCAACTGCACAAATAAAATATGTTTTTGTTTGATTGAAACCCCGCACGGTTGTTGGGATGATATTGACGTACACTAATCCCAATTGTTTAGTAGTATGTCGACCGATGGGTTGACAGACCGTGTAAGCGTTACTTATCTATATTTAATGCTTATGCAGTGGTGTGGTGCACTCTGGATGATGGTTGATGATTTATCGTTGCTATTATATACATGTGTTGTGGGGTATCCTTATAATTAACATTATATGGTAATTGATTGGGCCTCATTCTAATTTGAAAAATAAAGAATAGAATGAAAATTCATGTGTTGAATAATATAAATTCATGTGTTGAATAGAATGAAAATTCATGTGTGAATAATATAAATTCATGTGTTGAATAGAATGTAAATTCATGTGTTGAATAATATAAATTCATGTTTTGAATAGAATGAAAATTCATGTGTTGAATAATATAAATTCATGTGTTGAATAGAATGAAAATTCATGTGTTGAATAATATAAATTCATGTGTTGAATAAAATAAATATTCATGTGTTGAATAGAAGAAAACACTCATGTGTTGAATAAAAGCCGTGTTGATTAGATTGACGCCATTTTGACATGAATGGTATTTATATCGATTTTATTCATTTTTATAATGAATATCGAATAGGAATTGATTTCAAAATATAACTTTTTGATAATATTGTCACTTATAGATTAATGATATGGAATATTCAATTTTGATTTGAAATTGAATATGAAGTTGAAATCATTTTGAAAACGAATTTAAAACGATTTATAAAATACATTTTGAAAGGAAATCGACGATATATATATAATATATATATTATATATATAATGGCCTGAATAGAACGCGTCGCGTTGCGGCAGTTCGTCAATTTCGACCATTGACTTCGAATGGATATTACGGGAGATCCGACCGTCGGATTCTCTAAAACCAGAACCGTTGGGTTCGTATCGAAAAGAGCTTTCTAATGAATATTAGAGATTTGAAATCTAATGGCTGGATTTGGAATTATGTTCAAATCAAATTTGGAAAAGGTCGGTGTAAGTGTAGTTCGACGACCGTTGATGGAAATCGACTGTACGGGCCTTGATAAAATTATTAAAAATAGAAATAATCTATTTAAAATCATAAGAAATGATTTGGAAAGAATTAGGCTGAAAAACTCCATATTTGAAGAGATAAAAATAGATTTTAATCAAATTAACTAGTATTGAACTAGAATAATAATTTATTTATTTTTAATTAAATAAATTGGATTTGAAAGGGTTTTAAAAGTAACCAGAAGTTTCAATAATTGAATTGGAATGGAATGTGATTTTGGGTTTATAGTGAACCGTGTCTTAATGACATTGGTTCTATAACCCAGTTAAAGACAGGATATGATTTCCCAAGTTAAACAATCACTGATATTGATTTTTGGGAAGATTAAAACCAAGTGGAGTTTTAATGAATCTTTAATTAGATTGAAATGATCGAGAATGGAGTATCACCAGTTTTGCTCCAGACGATAGTTAAATCTTTAAATAGATTCGAACGTGAAATGGTAATTGAATTTACCAATAACACCGTGGTGTTAGATATGAAGTATTACCAGTTTTACTTCATGGGATGAATAGGTTGGGATTGGGAAATAAAATAAATGATTACTTCGTGTGGTTCGCTAATCCCGACTAGTTTGGATAAACCATAATTTGTTTTGAATCGATATTCAAAGGAAGATTAACGAATAAATTTAAAGAATTTATCCTTGATAAAATTAATGGGAACCTTTCCCAAAGAATAAGAATATTTGAATAAAAGAATATTCTGAATTGGAATGAGGGGTATGTTGTGTTTGCGTAACACTTGTTTATTATATGCGCGAGTTACTCAGAAAGACCGGGTTTATCCCATTATGAATAACTGATTGGACGTGGTGTCGAGGATGAAGACGGTGGTTGAAGACCGAAGGTCTTCACATCGTTTGGGTGATTACTGATGATCTTGATTAGGCTGTACACCCAAGAGGAGGGAATCAGTTGGTGATCATCCAGACGTGCTTGGAGATCGATGGATATGCGAGGTACAAGGTGCCTCCGGTTTCGTTCAGACCCAGAACGAACTTGTAAATGGACTATGTGTCTGACATTGGATTTTATTCTGTGTGGTGGATTTCTATTAAATATATATCTGTTTGGCGGCGGAGAATTTATTCTCTTGCTTAACGCCCTTGTCTAAGACGTACGAGCTCAGGGGTTATATATTGGTGGATATCAATCGCATAGAGTGAATTGCCTGTGTGGCATGCCTAAGTGGCAAATGATCAAGACTTTTGTTGAAAAGCAAAGTCTTGTGGTAGATGATCTAAGCATCGTCTGTGTGGCATAGATTTGTGTAGCGTTGATTCGCCAGCCTCACACCCCGGTTGTGAACCCAAAACGGGGGAGGACCTCAGGGTGGGCATGCGTTTCTTTCTAGCTAGGGTGGTGTCAGTAACCTACCAGCCCTGACATTTATATTATTTTCACCTTTGTGGTTGTTGCTATTGCGAGGCTCCTCGGATTTATCAGTGACTATGTGGAGCCGATGGAGTCATTTGGCTCATTGACGCCCCAAAGGGCGGGGAAATGCAGTGTTCAGGCATTTTAATCCACATCGGTGGACCGGCCCTGTCGCTCCAAGGGTCACTCAAGCTCTGATCCTGAGACACGGGCTAAAGCGCGTCGAATTGGTAGAGGACTATCTTTTTCCTTAGTTCATAGATGGAAATCCAACTTCCATTACGTGACTTTGCGATTTTATTTGTAGAGCCTAGTATGGCAACATAGTGGTATGGGGCACTTATGCCGTCTATGATTGATACTTATGATTGAAATTGTTTTATACACTATGGACTTATAATAGTATCAAATGATTTGTTTTTAGCGTATCAAGCATTCTTTGGCTATTATAAGTTAAAAACACTATTCTACGGTTGGCGTTGCATTGTGTGATGGGACCTGGGTCTTATAATAGCTTCATTTTTCTTTACTTAGCATAGCGCTATTGTTTTATGCACTCGTATTCTTGGGAGGAAATCCGTTCCGTGTTATACGACGTGTTCCCTTGGTTTACCTAACTTTAAAACAAAGATTAATAACTGTTTTAGTTCTCACACCAGTAACATGGCTGACCAGGAGTTTATTGTTTTAACCTAAACTCTGGGTGCCCTTATTTTGACATGGGCAGCTAGTAGTTTTGGTTTTGCAGATTTATATTCACAGGATCCTGATTTACAGCTGCAATGATACTCGGAAAGCTCTGTATCCGTGTATTACTTCCAGTTGTGTTTTGTATTATTTTTCCATTGCTATGTAATGTATTGTAATCTCTAATATTTTCTATGTAATATTTATTCATACTCTGTATATTCTTGTATTCTGATGGAATTGTTGTAATTAACAATGAAAAGTTCTTCCGTTTGCGTTCTGATGTGGCTTGTTCCCAAGGCAATCCGTGCTTTCCTTACCGGAGAATTTACGGGTCTTCACAGTTGGTATCAGAGCTTTGGTTTACAAAGCTCGAGAACAAGACACGTTAGAACCAAAAGAAAAAATTCATCAGAGATTGAATTAGTAATATCCCATGAGAATGACTCATTAGAGATGGGATTAGTAGTATCCTAGAACGAGTGTGAAGAGTATATTTTTAAAATAAAAACGAATTTTGTTTTGATAATTTAAACCTTATTCAATGTATTTGAATATTTATTTGTATTGGATTTGGGCAATCCAATATATAAAGATTTTGCATATATGCCTTGCTAACGAGTATTCGAAGTTTTAATATACTGGATAGATATAGAATCACACTCTATCCGCCCGGAGATGATTCTGATGATAGTTCGAACATCATCAGAATTGGTGTTCGAGTTTCGAAGGTGTGATATTTATATATTTCCATTAGATTGGTGTGAGAACCAAAATAATATAGGGCTTATTGTTGTGATTTGGCATCAAAAATCTGATTTCTGGACTATGTATCAAAGTTATGAATTTGAAAAGCTAATCAACTAATTGATTGCTGGTTGTGTTGTTTGATTGTTGTTTGATTAATTAAATGTTGAACCTTTAGCCCAATTGAACCAAATAGTGAGTTGTATTGAAAATTTGTCGCAATTGCATGCATATGCATGTACTTACATTGAATAGGTCATAGCAAGGAGGCTAGAGCAGAAGAATAAAATTGTTTGCTCGACAAATAGGTACATGTTTACAAATTTATTGGGTTTTTGATGATTTTATGAGCCGATTGGCTTGCCGCTTGGCTGTTTCCTTTTCTTTTTGGATTGGTGAGGGCAATGGGAGGCTATTTGAAATATCCCGAAGCTCCCGGTGTAAGGGAGGTTATGGCGAAATTTTTCGAAAATTTAGGGTGTTAGCCAAATTTTTGAAAAATTTGAAAAGTTTTTAGAAACTGAAAAGTTGAAGAACTTAGGCCGTAGTGAAAACAAAGAAAGTTGAGTTGATTAATTAAACAACTTTCGGCTTCGTTCCTTTTCGGGGACGAAAAGTTTTAAGTGGGGGCGATTGTAATAACCCTGAAAACTGAACCAATTTAAAAAATTTATTTTGGCAATTTTGATGAATTTTGAATATTTAAAATGATTTATTTAAATAATAACGACGAGAAATTTATTTTGAATAGGATTCGAACGTATATATTTATTTGAATCATCGTTAGAAAATAATTATTTATTTTTAATTATAAAAGGAATTAAAAATGGTGCGGTAGTTTGAAAATTCGATTTCAAATTTCAAATGAATGTACAGGATTCAAAATAAACCGGATTTTAGCGAAACAAAAAATATTAGAATCTAATTGAGAATATCTTTCCAACGAATCTGAAAAATTGAAATTTCATAGCGGGAATAAAAAGTTATGCCCAGTTGAAATTTCAGAATAGTCGCTATGAAATTCTGGTCCTTTAAAATGGCCATTTTTCAAACGGTCTCAGAATTTGACAAAATTATTTTTTCAGGATCGTATCGTCAATACAAAGCTAGAAATGATTTTTCTGGAATTTTTAGAGTTAGTGTGTGGCCCCGGTAAATTGAAATATGCGTTCAAATTGAATATATACTGATTTATATTTTGAATTTGATAAAAACTGATCGTAATAGCCGAACTGGCTTAAGAATCATTTCCCATTGTGTTCGAAATATTGGTAATTAGCTAGAGGCGACAGTCGTTGGGTCTTCGGAGATCGAATGAAAAGTCAACCTAAATGGAGAAAATAATATTAATTTATTATATATATATATTCATTCCCTCACCCCCCTTTTTTCTTCTTTCCGTCAAACTTTGATTTCTGGAAATACCAAAAAAAAAATTCCTGCTCTCGATCTCGCCGTCGCCCTCCCTCCTGTTCGCCGGACCGCCGCCGTGAGCCTCCCACCTCCGACCGCTCCACCCAGCCCCTTCGTGCTCTCTCTCTCCTCTTCTCTCTCACCTCGCTCGCTTCACCCAAGTCGAACACCCCCAGCCAATCCGCCGTCTTCACCGCCCCCAGGCCCTTTCCACCTAGATCCGACCACCTTCGAAGCTCCCCATCCCCGACGCATTCCACCACCCGGCCTCCAACAAAGCATGGATTTTTACATTGAGCTTTATTATACTTTTTTTTCTTTCTTCTTTCCTTTCTTTTCTGATTTATTTAAATTAAGATACATTATTTTCTTTTTCAAATTTGATTTTATTTATATTAACAACATATTTTAAAATCAGTTTTTTTAATTTTATTTTATATAAAACCTAGTTTAAAAATCAATTTATATATATAGTAGCGTTATATAAAGAAGTGGTTTTTAATTATGAAAAGAAAAGATTTTTAGACTTGCAAAGATAGGATTTTTAGAATGATAAAAATATAATTTTTCCTATACATGTAGCGTCTTAAAAATAGAATTTTTACATATATAGAACTATAATAAAAACGAGATTTTTATAGATATAGTAGCTTGGTTAAAAATGTGAACTTTACTTTATATATAGCGTTAAAAAATTTGATTTTTATATATATGAAGTGAAGTTAAAAATTCGATTTTTATATATATGAAGTGAAGTTAAAAATTCGATTTTTATATATATGAAGTGAAGTTAAAAATTCGATTTTTATATATATGAAGTGAAGATAAAGAAGTGACCTTTATAGATGTAGCAATGTAAAAAAATGTGATTTTTATATATAAAAATGAATAATAAAAATTTGATTTTATTATGAACAGAGTGAAATAGATTGCGATGGAACCGACGGTAATCAAAACAAAATCCGAACTGTTCAGAAATAAAGAATGGCGGAGTGGATCCCAAAGGTGAGAACTTCTCACTTTATTTTATTTCCTAGTTAGAAATATATACTAGGATGCAGGCGGTGCTTAGTAGCACCCGACACCATCGTCCACAGACCATGGACTTGTTTGTTTGGTTATTTGGTTTATGGAATTATTTGTTTGGGTTTAGTCGTTTGGTTGAATTGAATTGATAGAATGTGGTTTGTGTGTGACGTGCGCTGTTGTTAGACAGGAGATAAGGCTAGGCCTTATCCCGTTTCTAGTATCGTGCTGTTATGCCGCCGAAATTTTCTAAAACAAGTTAGAAAAATAAAATGATCATTTTATTGAATAAATGAACTAAATAGAATATTCATAGGTTGAATAAAATATTTTATCATTGAAAATATAATTTTTAACGTGTATGTGAATAAAAAGAAATATTCATTTACTAATCAGACGATTTGTTTATGTACACCGATTTGACTGATATTGATTGGGAGGATAAATTTTACATATCGCCCAACTGCACAAATAAATTATGTGTTTGATTGATTGAAACCCCACATGGTTGTTGGGATGATATTGACGTACACTAATCCCAATTGTTTAGCAGTATGTCGACCGATGGGTTGACAGACTGTGTAAGCGTTACTTATCTGTATTTAATGCTTATGCAGTGGTGTGGTGCACTGTGGAATATGGTTGATGATTTATCGTTGCTATTATATACATGTGTTGTGGGGAATCCATATAATTAACATTATATGGTAATTGATTGGGCTTCATTCTAATTTGAAAAATAAAGAATAGAATGAAAATTCATGTGTTGAATAATATAAATTCATGTGTTGAATAGAATGAAAATTCATGTGTTGAATAGTATAAATTCATGTGTTGAATAATATAAATTCATGTGTTGAATAGAATGAAAATTCATGTGTTGAATAATATAAATTCATGTGTTGAATAGAATGAAAATTCATGTGTTGAATAATATAAATTCATGTGTTGAATAGAATGAAAATTCATATGTTGAATAATATAAATTCATGTGTTGAATAGAATGAAAATTCATGTGTTAAAGAATATAAATTCATGTGTTGAATAAAATAAATATTCATGTCTTGAATAGAAGAAAACATTCATGTGTTGAATAAAAGCCGTGTTGATTAGATTGACGCTATTTTGACGTGAACGATATTTATATCGATTTTATTCATTTTTATAATGAATATGGAATAGGAATTGATTTCAAAATATAACGTTTTGAAAATATTGTCATTTATAGATTAATGATATGGAATAATCAATTTTGATTTGAAATTGAATATGAGGTTGAAATCGTTTTGAAAACAAATTTAAAACGATTTATAAAATACGTTTTGAAAGGAAAACAACGAAATATTTATAATATATATATTATATATATAATGGCCTTAATAGAACGCGTCGCGCTGCGGTAGTTCATGAATTTCGACCATTGACTTCGAATGGATATTACGGGAGATCCGACCGTCGGATTCTCCTAAAACCAGAACCGTTGGGTTCATATTTCTAAAGAATATTAGAGATTTGAAGTCTAACGGTTGGATTTGGAATTATGTTCAAATCAAATTTGGAAAAGGTCGCTGTAAGTGCAGTTCGATGGTGTTGATGGAAATCGACTGTATGGGCCTTGATAAAATGATTAAAAATAATAATAATTTGTTTAAAATCATAAGAAATGATTTGGAAAGAATTGGGATGAAAAACTCCATATTTGAAAAGATAAAAATAGATTTTTATCGAAATTAACTAGTTTTGAACTAGAATAATAATTTATTTATTTTTAAATAAATAAATTGGATTTGAAAGGGTTTTAAAAGTAACCAGAAGTTTCAATAATTGAATTGGAATGGAATGTGATTTTGGGTTTATAGTGAACCGTGTTTTAAATGACATTGGTTCTTTAACCCAGTTAAAGACAGGATATGATTTCCCAAGTTAAACAATCATTGATATTGATTTTTGGGAAGATTAAAACTAAGTGGAGTTTTAATGAATCTTTAATTAGATTGAAATGATCGAGAATGGAGTATCACCAGTTTTGCTCCAGGCGATAGTTAAATCTTTAAATAGATTTAACCGTGAAATGGTAATTGAATTTACCGATAACACCGTGGTGTTAGATATGAAGTATTACCAGTTTTACTTCATGGGATGAATATGTTGGGATTGGGAAATAAAACAAATGATTACTTCGTGTGGTTCGCTAATTCCGACTAGTTTGGTTAAACCATAATTTTGTTTGAATCGGTATTCAAAGGAAGATTAAAGAATAAATTTAAAGAATTTATCTTTGATAAAATTAATGGGAACCTTTCCCAAAGAAAAAGAATATTTGAATAAAAGAATATTCTGAATTGGAATGAGGCGTATGTTGTGTTGGTGTAACACTTGTTTATTATATACGCGAGTTATTCAGAAAGACCGGGTTTATCCCATTATGAATAACTGATTCGACGTGGTGTCGAGGATGAAGACGGTGGTTGAAGAACGGAGGTCTTCACATCGTTTGGGTAATTACTGATGATCTTGATTGGGCTGTACAACCAAGAGGAGGGAATCAGTTGGTGATCATCTAGACGTGCTTGGAGATCGATGGATATGCAAGGTACAAGGTGCCTCCGGTTTCGTTCAGACCCAGAACGAACTTGTAAATGGACTGTGTGTCTGACATTGGATTTTATTCTGTGTGATTGATTTCTATTAAATATATATCTGTTTGGCGGCAGAGAATTTATCTCTTGCTTAACTCCCTTCTCTGAGATGTACGAGCTCAGGGGTTATATATTGGTGGATATCAATCGCATGGAGTGAATTGCCTGTGTGGCATGCCTAAGTGGCAAATGATCAAGACTTTTGTTGAAAAGTAAAGTCTTGTGGTAGATGATCAAAGCATCGTCTGTGTGGCGTAGATTTGTGTAGCATTGATCCGCGAGCCTCACACCCCGGTTGTGAACCAAAAATGGGGGAGGACCTCAGGGTGGGCATGCGTTTCCTTCTAGCTAGGGTGGTGTCAGTGACCTACCAGCCCTGACATTTATATTATTTTCACCTATGTGGTTGTTGCTGTTGCGAGGCGCCTCGGATATATCGGTGACTGTGTGGAGCCGATGGAGTCATTTGGTTCATTGATGCCCCAAAGGGCGGGGAAACGCAGTGTTCAAGCATTTTAATCCACATCGGTGGACCGGCCCGGTCGCTCCAAGGGTCACTCGAGCTCTGATCCTAAGACACGGGCTAGAGCGTCTTGAATAGGTAGAGGACTATATTTTGCCCTGGTTCACAGATGGAAATCCAACTTCCAATACGTGACTTTGCGATTTAATTTGCAGAGCCTAGTATGGCAACATAGTGGTATGGGGCACTTATGCCGTCTATGATTGATACTTATGATTGAAATTGTTTTATACACTATGCACTTATAATAGTATCAAATGATTTGTTTTTAGCATATCAAGCATTCTTTGGCTATTATAAGGTAAAAAACCTATCCTCCGGCTTGCATTGCATTATGTGATGGGACCTAGGTTATATAATAGCTTCATTTTTCTTTATTTAGCATTGCGTTGTTGTTTTATGCACTTGTATTCTTGGGAGGAAACCCGTTCCGTGTTATACGGCGTGGTCCCTTGATTTACCTAACATTAAAATAAAGATTAATACTGTTTTAGTTCTCACAACAGTCACATGGCTGACCTGGAGTTTATTGTTTTAACCTAAACTCTAGGTTCCCTTATTTTGACATGGGCAACTAGTAGTTTTGGTTTTGCAGATTTATATTCACAGGATCCTGATTTACAGCTGGAACGATACTCGGAAAGCTTTGTATCCGTGTATTACTTACAGTTGTGTTTTGTATTATTTTTCAGCTGCTATGTAATGTATTGTAATCTCTGATATTTTCTGTGTAATATTTATTCATACTCTATATATTCTTGTATTATGATGGAATTGTTGTAATTAACAATGAAAAGTTCTTCTGTTTACATTTTGATGTGGCTTGTTCCCAAAGCAATCCGTGCTTTCCTTACCGGGGAAGTTACGGGTCTTCACATGATTATGTATTTTTTGTACTGAATTACTGTGGAATTTTATTTACTGAATTTAGTTCTTCTATTCTAAAACAATATTATGAATTGTTGCTTTTTTGTATACATTTATTCATAATACTTACATGCTTGAGTGCAAATATTGTTAAATATTATGCATATTTGAATTAACAAAATATTCAGGATAATTTCACGATTAAACAAGGGAAATAATCTTGAAAGTTAAAAGAGGATATGCATACACGCTGAATATTTGAATACTTGCATGCACATAATAAGAATAATTGCATACTTGTATGCATCAATTGAGAATATTAGTATACATTATCCAGTTATAAAGATACTTTCGTACTTGTATATAGCTAGCACGAATTGTTTCATACATTTATGCAGCAATGCAAAATACAAGGAAAAAATGATACAAATTTCAGTATAATTGCATACATGTATGCAGTTATACTGAATAATTGCATATATATATTAGATGGTTTTGATCATTTATTTTGAATAATTGCATATATACTGAATAATTTCAAAAACAGATATGTTATTTTGATCATTTGCATTTGGGTTTTTTGGGATTGGATGGTCTCTGACTTCAATAGATCTGTTTTATCGATGTTATCTTCTTCTTGATATTCATTGAGCTTAAGTTAAATCAATTTTTCGCACATATTCAACCTCAAGTGAACCCGTTTTGATATTGGAAGTTTGTGCTTAAATACTGATTTGGTTTATTAGATGGTTTTTAGTTTCGACCGGATTTGATTCCCAGTTATCACTGGACAGAGATAGGGGCTTTCCAGTCTTGAAATCCATATTTTAATTTGTAGATTTGGGCAATAGGAGTGATTCATAGAAGTCTGTGAATCCTCAATCAGACCTACTGTTAGATTTGTATTTTTTTTTTTGGGGAATTCATTTGATTGGATATTCATCTCTGTTCGATTCTGGTCATTGATGAAACACTGGGTATTCGGCACTACTGGTTTTAGATCAAAATAGCCATGAACAGCTGATTATTTCAGTGGTTTTATGTATGCATAGTCCTTCAGAAAATCATTTCTCATGTCCTCCAAAGCCTACCTCATTTTTGAGTAGACAAATCTGATCAACGATTGGCCTGTTTTAACCATAACAATGCTGATATAGTTAGATTTTGGCACTAGTTTTTCTAAAGATTTAATGAAACCCATATTTCACCTTGTTGATTCTGGTCTTAGGATTGTTGTTATTGGCTAATGGATTTTTTCTGCGGTTTTAGTCTCGACTAGATCTGGTTTTGAAGCGATCTGAATTCACGGATATTGTTTAAGCGATCTATATAATACTCCTATTTGTGACATGATTTTGGATTCATATGTTCTGATCTGCTAATTATATGCTAAAAGTTAATCACCCCAAATTAATCATGTTATTTGCTGAAAGTGTGTAACAGCATAGTCGCTCTAAGGTGCTACCTTACACCTGTTTTGTAGTAGCTGTTCAGATTGGTTTTGGAAGCAATTATTTCTACATTCAGGTGTTGACTATCATGGGCTTTCATTGGTTTATATGAGGTGCATCTTTGAGTTTTCTGGATGATGCCTTCTTTTACCAGCTGATTTCTGCATGCCGTGGGGATAGTCTTGATATATGATATGGTTTTTATTTTTATGAAACTGCTGAAAACTGTGGTAGTAGAGTAGTTTGGTTTTCTAATACCCAAATGTATAATCAAGTACCTCGATGCCTTAATGACCAGATGTTTCCCAATACCCAAATTGATATTCTTGGATTAGATGAAGTATTTGTGAATGCAGACCCTTATATGATTGGGAAATAGTTAATTGGGTATAGTCCATTTTGTGAAGGGTTTTGAACTGTATTTCAATTCTGCAAGCTCTTTGCATCTGGGTCCTTTTGGGGTTTCTGCATATTATCGACATGGGTGCCAACATTGTCATTAAACGTGCCAATCTTGGAGGATATGTAGTTTCATTGCCATTCTTTTACAGGACGAAGCATTCTCTGCTTTTAGTTTGTCAAGACTAATGGACGAAGTATTCTTCACTAGAAAAAATGTTTCAACATTCTGCTTTGTTCGAATCCAGTTCTAACCAGTGGGTGTGGTTTAAGTCACATGAACAAAATGCTAGTCTTCGATGATATTCCGATGTTGAGTGATCTTGAATAAGAGGAGCCTTTGGTATGCGAAGTGCTGAGGGTTTGCATGTTGGAGAGGTTCAGAAAGTGCACGGAAGCGGGAAGATGGCTTTTCATGGGCCAGTTATCATAACTTAGGATTTAATTACTTGTCATTTCAGTCTCTCGTTTATGTTTTGCTGTTGTAAAGGTTAGAATGCTAACCTTTTGTATGTTTTTTCAGTAGAAATAAAGTGAACCAATTTTCAAAATATACATATATATATATATATATATATATATATAAAGCCTAAAAAACAACTGTAAAAATCACAAAATTTAACATTAAAATACGAAACTAAATTTAAAGCAAAACGTAAATGTTCACAATAGTATACAATATAACTTTGTTGAAAAAAAAACATCTAATAGCCTTTTGAGGGACACGTACTTTTATTACGACCCAACTTCTGGCACAAACCACATCTAGCAGTCTTCATAAACTCAACTGCAGATTTCAACCATTTAGAACATCACGGACGACAAAGAATTCTTCTACCTATACACCAATATCTACAGGAACACTGTTATACAAAAAAAAAATCAACATTAATAAGCCTAATCTACATTAATCAAATAAAATTACATAAACATGTTCATATAATTATAAATAGATTCATACATTTATGCATATAATAGTAATAGTTGCATACTTATATGTAAAATTTCAAAATATTTGTACATATTTTTATACAAAATAGATGCAAAACACTTTTAATATGAATATATTAAGAATATATGCATATTTGTATGCAACTAATCATCCGACACGCAAACAAACAGATATTGAAAAGATCTATATATATGTATGCATATATACAGAATATATGCATTATACGCAACTATTCTGAATACATGCAAACCCACGTGTTCTAATAATAGTTGCATATTTGTATGCTCATATTCACAATATATTCATATTTTTATACACATATTCAGAATAGAAGAAAAAATATGTTGAAAAAAAATTATACTATTGTACAATCAGTAATAATGCACCCATAAAACTTTATACAATAATTACATTATTCATCAATAAAACTGCACAATTAAACAAATTCAGATTAATGAATCAGCTACTATCGATTAAAAAAAAGAAATACGTATACAAAAAATAAAAAATTATTAAAAAGCATACATTACCTCTAAGAAGAAACAACCATTTTATAAATAAAGGATCGATCCAATTCAATCTCAGAAAAAATTGTCGATTACGGTAAATTTAAGATTGACAAAATCCAAAGTTGAAAAAAATTAAGAAGGAAGACCATGCCTTCATTAACACAGAAATGCATGTTTATGAAAAAATTAAAACCCTAATACGTCGCGCCGCCATTAAAACAGAAATGTATGAATATGAAAAAATTAAAAACCTAATACGTATTATCGATCACGTTAAGTACGTCGTGAATTTGAAAAAGGGAAATTGTGGAAAAGAAATAAGGCTATTTAAAAATAAGGATGAAATTTATATGTTTCAAAATAGGGGGATGTGAGTTGAATTAAGTTTGGTTTTAGGGATGTATGCCTAATTTTCACTTTATATAATATATAGCCCTTAAAAATAGCCATTTTGCAAACGACCTCCATTTTCGATGAAACAACTTTTGCTGGATCCAGAATATCAAATTATTATTAGGCTTTAAATTTTATAATTTTTGAAATTAATATGTGAGCGTGGTAAATTTAAACTTGGTTTGTAATTTCAGTTTAAATTTAATTGTGACGCCCGCCTCGCACCAGCCTGCATTTCCTCCAAAAGTGCGCTGTACACATGCCCGACTAGCACAAGACGGTCGTCAGAAGAAAGGAAAGAAGGGAATGAACTAATCAAGGAACCTGTAGAATGTCTCACAGCGCATGGAATAAAATATAATAATAATAATGTACTTGACATAAAACAGGCGAGACAGTGCATAAGCTGATAACTAAACCCAACATCAATCTCAAAGCAGCGGAAATCCAGATACAGCTTATTACAACTCTTCAAAATCTACTGTCTCTGAACAACAGAAAACCAAAATGGAAGATACACCACCAATGCCCAAGCAGTGATATTCAACAACACAGGGAGAATACTATATATATATATATCGTGGAAGCCTCCTGCTCGTCTCCGGATCATCTACCCGTGCATCACCAGCTAACCTGTCTCTAGTCTGCTCGTGTGAGCACCCAGAGTAATAAGAAGAGACATAAAACTCTGGGTCAGACATAAAGCCTGGTGTGAGCGATAAGCATCTAAACAGAATAATAACAGGTATACTAAACCATACCTGAACCTGGACCTGCAACCAAAGAGTTAGTACCACATACCGTACAATACTCCAAGGTGCCATAATAAATAGTGTAAGAATACGGGGGTGGGGTGTGCATGTCACAATGATAGCAAACAAATCATCCATAGCAACCATCCTCACATCTCTCACTCAGTGCGTAAAGCGTACGACATCTACCACTTTGGAACACTAGACAAACTGAGGTAACGACGAATCCCGACTTGCAGAAACCCTGCTGTGACCAAGCCAAACACTTGGAGTCATGACCAAACATTTCAATGACCCACTTCATTGGTCGTAGCCCTTGGTTCTACCGATGCCATGATGGCCCTGAATCCGCCTTTGCACCTCCTACCATAGTGGTCCAAAGCTATAGACGTCGACAACTCCTTAACACGCGTCCCGCAGCAAAGCCCAACCATGAAGCGAACTCGTTGATTCCCATCTGAATCTTGAGCTCTAACTTCTCATTTGGACTTCCTTTGCATCTCGGGTTTGGTCTTCACTTCCGGATCGGTCTTCATTCAGTTCGTAGTCATCACAGCCGGATCGTGAGTAACCTCCTCCCCAGCTCGGATCGGATCGTGGAAGCCTCGGATCGTGTCTCACCATGTGGATCGCACCTCGTCATCACGTGGCGCCTTGTCGGGTCGGATCGGGCTTATCAGTTCGTGGCAACCCACTGGTTCGGGTCGGGCTACCCATCTGGATCGTGGCGCTTCTTAAGTGGATCGGTTCGGGTCGGAGTAGCTTATTCTCACGAGAGACGAATCGGATCGGATCATCGGATCGGGGTCTTCAGCCATCGGCGGAGCGGGTCGCGCCATCGGATCGGGTCGCAGTCTTCCCTTCGTGGCTCCGAACTCTGGCATGTGGCGCGGTTCGAGAAGGCGGATCGTCTCGTGGGCATTTGGGCGATCCGATCCGGATAAACTCCTGCACTTCGTTCCAGCGACAGCTTCTCGCCATTCGTCGGCGTTTTTGACCAAACTAACACTTCTGAGCCATCACAAATCACACCATAGAGTCATAGCAACATGTACTAGCAACCACAACAGCAAACAATCACTCAAATGAATCAAAATGGATCAAAATGTGGCCAAAGCTCCTTATTTTCCCTTAAGCATGTTTAAGTAAAACTGATCATAGAGTTAACAAAACTTAATTAAATCGAACCAAATTTCTAACAGAGGCATAAAATATTATTTTCGAATTTCTAAACATTTTTCCAGAATCTATTAGTGTATAAATTCGCTAATCTTCACTAATTACCCTTAATTACCGTAATTAGTGCAAAAACTATGCAAATCACTCACCTTTGCCACAATAAAACTTTCAGATCTGAAGTGAACCTCTGATTTGCACGAATTCCAATAGATAACAGCAGCTTTACCTCGGTCCTTGTGCTAATCCCCCTTGATTTGATGCCTCTAAGCCTTAATCCTTGGTTAGGAAGTGATTTTGGGTGTTTTAGAGAGATTTAGAGAGTTGAGGCCATGGCTAGGTCAAGAGAAATGAAAGTGGCGGCTGGAAAATGTCTAAAGAAATGTTTTCTAACCCTAATCAGCCTCCATATACTCCTAAACCCGAAATTCCCCTTGGGCCTAGCTGCTAATCACCCGGTTAAGCCCAATTAAGCTGTTTTTCATCGTCTGAAACTTGTTTCAGCCATATCTCCCAAACGGTAAGTCCGTTTGGCTAGTGTGACCACTCTACGGAAAGAGAAACCATCATCCGAAGCCAATGGA
This sequence comes from Allium sativum, assembly GCA_030737875.1. NCBI lineage: Eukaryota > Viridiplantae > Streptophyta > Magnoliopsida > Asparagales > Amaryllidaceae > Allium > Allium sativum. The sequence continues at coordinate 1,026,996,622 of CM060924.1, forward strand.
AGTGGTTTCAGGTCAAAATTCCTTTCCAGTCAAAAGTTATGGCCAAAACAGTGCCAACTAGGGGTAAAATGGTCATTTAAAAATCGGGAAAAATCATGAACATGGGAAATGACCCCAATAGTCGTCTCCCAAAGTTACATGACCATACTACTTCGTATGTGAAAGAAATAAATATCCCACGATCCTATGATGCGTAGAATACGGGTCGTTACACTCTCCCCCCCTTAAAAAATTTCGCCCCCGAAATTCCTTAACTCAAAACATACAAAGGATCCCGCATGCCTAACAACCATATACAACAATCAAATATGCAAAACAAACAAACAAGCCTATCCTAGCATGCGGAAAACTAAATCGAAGTCAAAATCTTACCAGGTAAAGAGTTCTGGATACTTCTTCCTTATGTCCTCCTCTGTTTCCCAAGTACAATCATTCTCGTCCTCGCTCCACTGAACCTTGACTAGCTTCACCGCCTTCCTTCGAAGTTGCTTCATGTCGTGCTCGACAATACGGGCCGACTTGCGGTTCCCAACCGCCTCGGGTTCTACTTCGAAGTCCTCCAACTGATCAGGTGAAATAGTCATATCTGAGTCGTGAACGAACTTCCTTAGTTGGGAAACATGAAATACGTTATGAACTCCCGCCATCTTCTCTGGTAAGTCAATCCTATATGCCAAATTCCCGACTAGTTCAAGAACAGGGAATAGGCCAACAAATCTTGGTGCCAACTTGCCCCTCCTACCAAATCGTATTACGCTCTTCAACGGGGAAATCTTGACAAACACCAAGTCACCAACGGAGAATTTTAAGTCTCTTCGCCTCTTATCAGCATAACTCTTCTGCCTATCTTGGGCTGCCTTCATTCGTTGTTGAATGATCTTGATCTTATCTGGAGTTTCCCTCACCACATCTGGTCCAAGCATAAACTTCTCGCCAGTCTCTATCCAACATGATGGTGAGTTACACGGCCTTCCGTACAAAGCTTCAAACGGAGCCATACCGATACTGGATTGGTAGCTATTATTATATGCAAACTCTACTAGATGCAAATGGTCATCCCATGATCCTCCAAAATCCAATATACATGCTCTCAAGAGATCTTCCAAAATACGGTTCACCCTCTCCGTCTGACCGTCGATCTGAGGATGATACGCGGTACTGAGATGTAACTCTGACCCTAGAGCCTCTTGTAAGCTCTTCCAAAACCCACTAGTAAACAACGGGTCTCGGTCGCTCACAATGCTTTTAGGTACTCCATGAAATCTCACTACCCACTTCATATACAACTCTGCTAACTTAGCTGCCGTTCTGGTCGATTTGACTGGTATAAACCTTGCACTTTTAGTCAGTCGATCTACAATTACCCAAATGCCGTCATATCCCGATCTAGTCCTTGGTAAACCATCGATGAAATCCATCGAGACTTGCTCCCATTTCCATTCGGGAATTTCTAATGGTTGCAACAACCCACTAGGCTTATTTTGCTCGGCTTTAACTAGCTGGCAATTCATGCATTTGGATATAAACTTCCCAACGTCTCTTTTCATTCCTTCCCAGTAGTAAGTCTGTTTCATGTCTCTATACATTTTATTACCACCGGGATGTATAGTCAGCTTTGAGTGATGACATTCTCTAAGCACTTCATTCCTCAATCCATTGACATTGGGTACAACAAGCTTTCCATTCTTTCTAAGCCATCTATCTCGATCAAGCCCATACTTGTTCACCTCCTCATCGATACCCATCTCTAACTTGGAGATGATTTCCAATAGGTTAGGATCGTCCCTCTGACTAGAGCCGATCCGCTCAATTAAACTGGGTCTGATCGTCAAACTTCCTAGCATTTCTGGATCCAATTCGCACTTTGGTCTGAAATCAAACCCCGCGATAAACTCCAGTTGCTTCCATTCAAGGAACATAGCCCCTAAGCTGGCATGTCTTCTACTCAATGCATCAGCCACCGCATTGCCCTTTCCTGGTGTGTATGCGATGTCAAAATCATAGGAAGCTAAGAACTCTAACCATCTCTGCTGACGGAGATTTAAATCTTTCTGAGAGAAGAGATACTTTAACGACTTATGATCTGTAAACAGCTCAAATCTTTCTCCCAAGAGATAGTGTCTCCACATCTTTAACGCGAACACGATCGCTGCCAATTCTAAATCATGGGTAGGGTATCTTTTCTCGTGCGGTTTCAATTGCCGACTTGCGTAAGCTACAACCCTACCGCCTTGCATCAATACAGCACCCAGTCCGGTACCACAGGCATCCGTGTATACTGTCATCTCTTCATCCCCCTTAGGAATGACCAACACTGGTGCGCTTGTCAACTTGTCCTTTAGACTTTTGAATGCATCCTCGCACCTTTCATCCCAGACAAAAGCTTGATTCTTCTTGGTCAACTGGGTCAATGGTGCTGCTATCTTGGAGAAACCTTGGATAAACTTACGATAATATCCCGCTAACCCCAAGAAACTTCTTACATCTGTTGCATTCTTGGGCGTAGGCCAATCCTGTACCGTAGCCACCTTCGCCGGGTCCACGGCAATCCCATTTTCTGATACAACATGGCCCAAGAACCTCACTTCCCTCTTCAAGAAGTGGCACTTAGAAAACTTTGCTTTCAATTGGATTTTTCTCAACACCTCCATCACTATTCTTAAATGTCCCTTGTGTTCTTCCTCTGTCCTCGAATAGACCAAAATATCATCAACGAACACAAGGACAAACTTATTCAACTGATCTCTGAATACCCTATTCATAAGATCCACAAAATATTCCGGGGCATTAGTCAGCCCAAATGGCATAACCAACCATTCATAAAATCCAGACGGCGTTCGAAATGCCGTTTTAGCTATACTCTTAGCTTCCACTCTAAGCTGATGAAAACCTGTCGCGAGATCCAACTGAGAAAATATCCTCGCGCCACTCAACTGATCGAACAAATCATCTATCCGCGGTAGAGGATACTTGTTCTTCCTCGTCACTTTATTCAACTCGCGGTAGTCTACGCACAAACGAAGGGAACCAACCGCCTTGGTAGCAAACACAACTGGTGCTCCCCATTCAGAAACACTCCTTCTGATAAATCCCTTCTTCAAAAGATCGCTGACTTGCACCTCGAGCTCTCGCTGCTCTCTTGGTTCCATATGACGAAGTGGCATCACTATAGGTCTGGCATCTTTTACCAAATCAATACGGAACTCAATCTCTCGGTGTGGTGGAAGTCCGGTCACTTCTTCGAAAACATCCGGATACTGGCCAACCACGGGCAAACCTGACAACTCACTATGCGGAATGTCGAGGGAGTTTAGAAAACTAGCCAATACCCCCTTACTAGGTAGACCACCAAACACTATCCTCCGCCCATCATCCGCTCTAGCTGTCACCAACAAGCCCTCACAGTCTACCACCACCCCGTATCTTTGGAGCCAATCTACTCCCAAAATAATGCCAAACCCAGTAAAGCCCAAAACAAAGCAATCACAAACAAACATGCATCCATGACTCGATAAGACCACATTACGACAAATCATGCTAAGGCTAGTCGAACCACCAATCGGGTTTGTCACTACTAAAGGTCTATCGACAATCTCGGGCTCCAATCCCAACCTATCTATCAGGTCACTAGATATGAAAGAACTGGAAGCTCCGGTATCAAACAAAACTCTAACAGGAACATCATAAACAGAAAGCATACCTTGAATGACGACATTCTTTCCCTTTTCCGCCGCAGTTGGGGCATTCGACGAAGAAGGAATAGCATTAAGAGCGTATGCTTTCACCATTTGCTTTTCCTTAGGGGGCTGTGGACACTTGTCCTTGTGGTGTCCCAATTGGCCACAATTGAAGCACTTCCTATCCGCTGGCTTGGCCCGACAATTACTAGCAAAATGGCCCTTCTTACCACAACTGAAGCACTCCACATCTTGCTTATTCTTTTTCTTCTGGCCATCCTTAGCCTGATTCTGCTTTCTCTTATTCTGGGAACCACCTTTGCCTCCACCACTTGCTTGTGGCTTTGGCTCATCTGCGGATGCAACCTCAGTCTTCGGCTTAGGGTAGAGACTTTCTGACCTTAACGCTTTCCCCACAATCGACTCAAACGTCTCATCGATGTGGTTAATAAGTTTTCCCCCAAGTACTGATTCAAACCAGTTATGAATTTCTCATTCTTTTTCTCGGCAGTATCTATAAGAGATAACCCATATTTTGACAAAGTGTCAAATTCAGCAATATACTCCGAGATAGCTCTGCCATTCTGCTTGAGCTCCAAGAATTTCTTAAACAGCATTGACTTCTGAGCAGCTGGAATGAACTTCTCACTGAAGCGTGCTTTAAACTGCTCCCAAGTAATCTGATCTTCGGGATTAGCTGCCTTTATAGCATTCCACCAATTCATTGCCCGCCCTTGCAGCTGACGGGACGCTAGCTTCCTCTTCATCGCATCCTCGATACCCAAATCCTCGAAGATACGTTCGCAACTATCCAACCAATCTTGAACATCTGTAGCCGACTCCGTTCCGTGGAACGGCTTCCCACCAAGGCTAGTATAATCCTTATTCAGCTTGGTGAAGTCGACTCTTGGCGCCTGCACTATTGGACCACCACCATTTCCACCATTGGGAGCTGCCCTCTGCACATCTCTAAGCATCTCTCTCATGAGGTCAGTAAACATCGTCCTCATGTCAGCAGCAATCCCATTATTGGCTCCCCTACCAGCACCTCTAGTATCTCGGCTCATCGTCAATCTGAAAAAGGAAACGATTAACGACTCCATAGTGGTGCTAGTGCAGTACGACTTCATCCTTATACTACTAATAGTATATATATAGCTTTTAAAAACCAAAGTAATCACAAATACGCTCTCTCGTATACGTATAATATCTCTCCCTGATAACTTCCCTAGGTTAACTACGCAACCTAGAGCTCTGATACCAAGTGTGACGCCCGCCTCACACCAGCCTGCATTTCCTCCAAAAGTGCGCTGTACACATGCCCGACTAGCACAAGACGGTCGTCAGAAGAAAGGAAAGAAGGGAATGAACTAATCAAGGAACCTGTAGAATGTCTCACAGCGCATGGAATAAAATATAATAATAATAATGTAATTGACATAAAACAGGCGAGACAGTGCATAAGCTGATAACTAAAACCAACATCAATCTCAAAGCAGCGGAAATCCAGATACAGCTTATTACAACTCTTCAAAATCTACTGTCTCTGAACAACAGAAAACCAAAATGGAAGATACACCACCAATGCCCAAGCAGTGATCTTCAACAACACAGGGAGAATACTATATATATATATCGTGGAAGCCTCCTGCTCGTCTCCGGATCATCTACCCGTGCATCACCAGCTAACCTGTCTCTAGTCTGCTCGTGTGAGCACCCAGAGTAATAAGAAGAGACATAAAACTCTGGGTCAGACATAAAGCCTGGTGTGAGCGATAAGCGTCTAAACAGAATAATAACAGGTATACTAAACCATACCTGAACCTGGACCTGCAACCAAAGAGTTAGTACCACATACCGTACAATACTCCAAGGTGCCATAATAAATATTGTAAGAATACGGGGGTGGGGTGTGCATGTCACAATGATAGCAAACAAATCATCCATAGCAACCATCCTCACATCTCTCACTCAGTGCGTAAAGCGTACGACATCTACCACTTTGGAACACTAGACAAACTGAGGTAACGACGAATCCCGACTTGTAGAAACCCTGCTGTGACCAAGCCAAACACTTGGAGTCATGACCAAACATTTCAATGACCCACTTCATTGGTCGTAGCCCTTGGTTCTACCGATGCCATGATGGCCCTGAATCCGCCTTTGCACCTCCTACCATAGTGGTCCAAAGCTATAGACGTCGATAACTCCTTAACACGCGTCCCGCAGCAAAGCCCAACCATGAAGCGAACTCGTTGATTCCCATCTGAATCTTGAGCTCTAACTTCTCATTTGGACTTCCTTTGCATCTCGGGTTTGGTCTTCACTTCCGGATCGGTTTTCATTCAGTTCGTAGTCATCACAGCCGGATCGTGAGTAACCTCCTCCCCAGCTCAGATCGGATCGTGGAAGCCTCGGATCGTGTCGCACCATGTGGATCGCACCTCGTCAGCACGTGGCGCCTTGTCGGGTCGGATCGGGCTTATCATTTCGTGGCAACCCACTGGTTCGGGTCGGGCTACCCATCTGGATCGTGGCGCTTCTTAAGTGGATCGGTTCGGGTCGGAGTAGCTTATTCTCACGAGAGACGAATCGGATCGGATCATCGGATCGGGGTCTTCAGCCATCGGCGGAGCGGGTCGCGCCATCGGATCGGGTCGCAGTCTTCCCTTCGTGGCTCCGAACTCTGGCATGTGGCGCGGTTCGAGAAGGCGGATCGTTTCGTGGGCATGGGGGCGATCCGATCCGGATAAACTCCTGCACTTCGTTCCAGCGACAGCTTCTCGCCATTCGTCGGCGTTTTTGACCAAACTAACACTTCTGAGCAATCACAAATCACAACATAGAGTCATAGCAACATGTACTAGCAACCACAACAGCAAACAATCACTCAAATGAATCAAAATGGATCAAAAAGTGGCCAAAGCTCCTTATTTTCCCTTAAGCATGTTTAAGTAAAACTGATCATAGAGTTAACAAAACTTAATTAAATCGAACCAAATTTCTAACAGAGGCATAAAATATTATTTTCGAATTTCTAAACATTTTTCCAGAATCTATTAGTGTATAAATTCGCTAATCTTCACTAATTACCCTTAATTACCGTAATTAGTGCAAAAACTATGCAAATCACTCACCTTTGCCACAATAAAACTTTCAGATCTGAAGTGAACCTCTGATTTGCACGAATTCCAATAGATAACAGCAGCTTTACCTCGGTCCTTGTGCTAATCCCCCTTGATTTGATGCCTCTAAGCCTTAATCCTTGGTTAGGAAGTGATTTTGGGTGTTTTAGAGAGATTTAGAGAGTTGAGGCCATGGCTAGGTCAAGAGAAATGAAAGTGGCGGCTGGAAAATGTCTAAAGAAATGTTTTCTAACCCTAATCAGCCTCCATATACTCCTAAACCCGAAATTCCCCTTGGGCCTAGCTGCTAATCACCCGGTTAAGCCCAATTAAGTTGTTTTTCACCGTCTGAAACTTGTTTCAGCCATATCTCCCAAACGGTAAGTCCGTTTGGCTAATGTGACCACTCTACGGAAAGAGAAACCATCATCCGAAGCCAATGGAAGTGGTTTTAGGTCAAAATTCCTTTCCAGTCAAAAGTTATGGCCAAAACAGTGCCAACTAGGGGTAAAATGGTCATTTAAAAATCGGGAAAAATCATGAACATGGGAAATGACCCCAATAGTCGTCTCCCAAAGTTACATGACCATACTACTTCGTATGTGAAAGAAATAAATATCCCACGATCCTATGATGCGTAGAATACGGGTCGTTACACTAATGGACTAGAAAAAGGCCGTTTTGCAAACATTCTCCAAATTCGACGAAATTAGTTTTGTTAGTGCCATATCATCAAAACATAGCTAGAATTAACTTTTCTGTAATTTTTGGAGTCATTATGTGGCCCTGGTAAATTAAAATGTATGTTCAAATTTAATATATATTGATTTATATTTTAATTTAAAGAAAAACTGATCGAAACAACCGAATTGGCTTATGAAACATATCCCATTGTGTCCGAAATGAGGGTATTTCGCTAGGGCGATATTCGTTGGGTTTGATTTGGAGTTCGTATCAATAAACTGGTATTTTTGGAAAATAAATAAATTATATAATATAAAATGGGCCAACGGGATTTTCTCTAAAACCTAATTTCATTTCAAATACGCGCATCCTTTAAACCGAGCGGCGGCAAAATTCGTTCAGTTCAAAAGCACTCCAAATCTTCCAAACCAAGAATCAAATCAAGAAATTCTCTAATGAATATTGTTAAGCTCCATCGGATATTCTAATCCAATGGCGGTGATCGATTTTAGTTGGGTTTTTATCTGGATTGGCTCGCTCGAAGTGCCGTCGTCACGAGGCAAAATCCGCCTCCCTCTGGCGATTGAGTTCAAGGTAGAGGCGTGCTGGAGGTCGAGCTCACGTTGGCGAAGGTCAGGGAAGCAGCTGATCGACGTCCAAAATGTCAAATTTCGTGAAAATTCAAAACCTAGTTCGACGACGAGCAGAAGGGTTAAGGTGAAGTTAATTAAGATAATTAATTTATTTGCTACACTTGATGACGTCACTAACCTTTATAAAATCGTAATTTTCTCATACAATGTCGGAATCTAGTGAAACAGGAACCATTGGGATTGTGACAGCGTGTATTACATTCTGAAGCAGATTGGAATGCATTTGGAGCTAGTTGATATTTTCAGTCAATTTAAACGTCATGTTTAAAATTATCATTATATCGATTTCTAAAACCAATCAAAGTGAGAACTCCTTCTCACTCAATATTTTATCATTTAGACATTTTATTTATTTTTGGAGTTCAACACACGAATTCACATAATAATTTAAATTAGAAGCGATGTATGAATATTAGCGACACTCGCATTTCATACTCCATGGATGACCACTTGTGGCGCCATAAATGGCATTATGTAACAACCCGGAAAATCAGAGCATTATAAAGATCGGATTTTTATATATAATAGAGTAGAATAAAAAGGTGATTTTTATGTAAATAGAATAACAACAAAAATGTGATTTTTTTCTATATAGCATTAAAATAAAAATGTGATTTTTAATATTAAAATCGTGTGAAACAGAATGCAATGAAACTGACTGGAAGCAGAGCGGAATCCAAATCGTCCAATAAAGAATGCAAGAGTGGAAACCAAAGGTGAGAACTCTTTCTCACTCAATTTATTTTATAGTTAAATATATACTAGGATAGTGACGGGTGCTTAGCAGCACCCAACACTATTTATTGTACAAACCACGATTGTTTATTTGGACCGTATTGTGTGTTATTTATGATGTTGAAATGTTTAACGTATTAAAAATAATGTTAACATTAATGTAGTCATTAAAATTAAATGATATGTTTATTTATAATATAAACAGTGAAAATTGACTAATTAGAAAAATAATTCAAACCGAATTAGAATTTGTTAAATGTTTTAACCAATAATTTATTTAAATTCACTGTCGTTGTTTAAAAACCCCACACTGGTATTGGGATGATATTTGACATACACTAGTCCCAATATTTAGTTGTATGTCAATCGATGGATTGACAGGCTGTGATGAGCGTTATTTATTTATTTTAAAGCTCACACAGTTGTAAATTTCACTTTGGATGTGAATGGACTGATTAATGATTATTTATCAGTATTGTTGAATACATACGATGTATGAAATCCATATAACTGAAACTATATGGTAATTGATTGAGTCGAATTCCAATTTAGAAATAAAGAATATTTTTTTTTGAATAAAGAATGTTTTAGATAAAATAAGAATATTTTAAATTAAAGAATCTTTTGAAATAAAGAATATTATAAAAGAACGAATATTTTAAAATAATTTTTAGTGAAGAATAAAATTATGATTGTGATGTTCGTTTTGGATAAACACAAAAATAATGAAATATGAAGCCGAGTTAAGTAGCAATGCCATTTTTACCCGAATGGGTTTATCAGTCGAATTTATTCATTTTATAATGAGTATCGAAAAGAAGTGATTTCAAAATTTAATATTTTGAAAATATTATCATTTTAATATGATAAAGATATAGAATATTCAATTTAGATTTAAAATTGTAAAAGGAGTTGGAATCATTTAAATTAATTTATAAATATTTCATAAATACGATTTAAATGGAAATCGATGAAGTATACATAATATATATATATTATACATATTATATGGCTTGAATAGAACGCGCCGTGCAACGACCGTTCATGAATTTCGACCATTAACTTCAAATTGATGTAACGGGAGATCCAACCGTCGGATTCTCCTAAAACTGAAACCATTGGTTCGTATCGAAAAGAGCTTTCCAATGAATATAAGGGGTTTGAAATCTAATGGTTGGATTTGGAAATATGTCCAAATCAATTTTGGAAAAGGTCGCTATAAATGCAGTTCGGTGACTGTTATTTGAAACCGACTGTAAAGGCATTAATAAAATTATTAAAAATATGGAAAAATTATGTAAATCATAATAAATGATTGGGAAAGATTTTGGATGAAAAATTTCAAGTTTGAAAAGATTAAAATATATTTTTATCATAATGAACTAGTTATTTACCGGAACAACAATCCAATGTTTTAAATAAATAAATTGGATTTGTAAACGGTTTTAACATAACCATAATTTTCCAAAGTATGAATTGAAATGGAAATTTTCTTTGGAATATTTCGAAATTGGATTCCGTGATTATACGGATATTCTTGAGGAATTTGGAAGATATATATATCGTTATTCCCAATACGATATTTGTTGATTTCAGAATTTGATATTGAATATAAGCATATTTAATTTGTATTCAGAATCTTGTATTTAATATTAAATTGGATTTTGGGTTTTTCATGAATGGTTTCTTAAATAATACTATTCTTAAACCCAGCTGAGAAAAGAATAAATTTAAAAGAATTTATCTTTGACAAAATAAATGGGAACCTTTCCCTAAGGTGTGAATTTTTGAATAAAAGAATATTCTGAATTGGAATGAGGCGTATGATGTGTTTTTATAGCTCTTTATTATTGATTATAAAATACATGAATTATTCGAAAAGACCATGTTTAACCTACTCTGAATAATTAATACGACGACCAAAAGTCGATGATGAAGACGGTGGTTGAAGACCGGAGTTCTTCACATCGTTTGGATGATTACGGATGTCTTGATTGGGCTGTACACCCAAGACAAGGTAATAAGTGGTGATCGTCCAGACGTACTTGGAGATCGACGAATATGCGAGGACCTCTCTATTGTATTGGACAAATGGGACGAGGAATAAGGTGCCTTCGGTTTCGTTCAGACCCAGAACGGACTTGTAAATGGATGTGTGTCTGACATTGGATTTCATTCTGTACTGATTGATTTCTATTAAATATATATCTGCTTGGTGGCGGAGAATTTATTCTCTTGCTTAACACCGTTCTCTGAGATGTACGAGCTTAGAGGTTATATATTGATAGATATCAGTCGTATGGCGTGAATTGTCAGTGTGGCATGCTAGGATGCAAATGATCAAGACTTTTATTGGAAATCAGAGTCTTGTGGATGATGATCAACGCGTAGGTTTAATTAGCATAGCTTTGCGTATGGCATTACTTCGCGAGCCTCACACCCCGGTATGAACTAGAAACGAAAGAAGGACCCCCGGGAGGACATGCGTTTCTTTATAGCTAGAAATGGTGTCATGGTATGGAGCCCAAACATTTTTACTTATGTGGATGTTGGAAAGTGAGGCACCTCGGATATTGAGTCCCTTGTGGCTCAGATTTTGTGCCCCATAGGGTAGGGAAACGTATTGTTCAGGAATTACTAATCCACTAAAATATGTGTGGGTTGGCCCTGGCACTCCTAGGTGCAGTTGTGATTGATCCTGAGACATGGGCTAGATTGTCTCGAATTCGATAAGGACGATCCCTTGCCTTGGTTCATGATGGAAATCCGACTTCCAATACGACATCATGAGATTTTGATTTTAGAACTAGTATGGCGACATGATTTATGGAACCCATGCCATCTATGATTGATACATTTATATTTGAAGTTGTTTTATAACACAATGCACTTATAGTAATATCAAAATGAATTGTTTTAAACGTACCAAGCATGTTTGGCTATTATAAGGTAAAACTCTATCCTCCGGCTTACGTTGCGTTGTGTGATGGGACCTGAGTCTTATAATAGCTTCATTTTGTCAAAAAGCATTTCGTTGTTTTATTTTAAATTAAGATTCATGTGTAGTAAACCCGTTCCGTGTTATATGGCATGGTCCCATGATTTCCCCACTTTTAAAATAAAGACTAATAACTGTTTTAGTTCTCACACCAGTCTCATTACTAACCTGCAGTTTATTGTTTTAACCTAAACTCTAAGTGCCCCTACTTTCCACACGGGCAACTAGTAGTTTTGGTTTTGTAGATGTTATATTCACAGTATCCTCGTTTACAGCTGAAGCGATATTCGGAAAGCTCTGTTTCCGTGTATTTCTTTCAATTGTGTTTTGTATTATTTTTCCACTGTTACTTAAATGTAATTTAAATCTTTGATATTTTTCTGATGTATATTATTTATTCATACTCTGTTATATTCTTGTACTCTGATGTGCATTGTTGTAATAACAATGAAATGTTCTTATGTTTGTGTTCTGATTTGTCGTGTTCTCAACTCAACCCGGGCTTTCCCGAAAGGGGAAGTTTGGGTCGTTTCAGGGTAGTCGAATATTTATTTATACGAATGATGTGGTGAATTAATGTGTTATGATTGTGACTGTGATTTTGAAATGTTTGAAACATTAGAAAAATAATTATAAAATTATTGTGATAGATAAAATGGAAAAAATATATTCATTTATATATTAAACAGTGAAAATTGTTTAATTAGAATGATAATTCAAACCGATTCTGAGTTGGTCAAATTTATTAACTAATGATTTATTTAGATCGACTGTTGTTGTTTGAAAACCCCCACACATGTATTGGCATGATATTTGACATACACTAATCCCAATAATTAGTTTTATGTCAATCGATTGGTTGACAGACTGTGATAAGCGTCATTTAATTATTTAGCGCTCATACAATTGTAAATTGCACTCCGGATGTGAATTGAATGTTTGATGATTATTTATCATTATTATTGAATACATGTGATATATGAAATCCATATAGCTGAAATTATATGGTAATTGATTTAGTCGCATTCCAATTCAGAAATAACGAATATTTTAAAATAATAATATTAAATGAATAATCGAAACATGATTTTGATGTCCGATTTTTTATGAGCATGAAAATATATAAAAATATATGAAGCTGGGTTAAGTATAGAAATAACATTTTAAACTGAACGGGTTTATCGATCGATTTTATTCATTTGATAATGAATATGAAAAAGAAATGGATTTCAAAATCTGATATTAAAATTATAATGATATAGAATATTCAGTTTTGATTTAAAATTGAAACTGAAGTTGAAATCGTTTTGAAATGAATTTATAAACGAACTTATAAAATACATTTTAAATGGAAATCAACGAAATATAAATAATATATATTATATACATTAAACGGCTTGAATAGAACGCGCCACGCAGCGACCGTTCGTGAATTTCGACCATTGACTTCAAATTAATGTAATGCGAGATCGACCGTCGGATTCTCATAAAACCGGAACTGTTTGGTTCGTATCGAAAGATATTTCCAATGAATATTGGAGTTTTAAACTTGAATGGTGGAATTCAAATTATGTCCAAATCAATTTCAGAAAAGGTTGATGTGGATGCAGTTCGGTGGCCGTTACTGGAAACCTACTGTAAAGGACTGAATAAAATTATTAAAAATATGGAAAAATTGGGTAAAATCATGAAATATGATTTGGAAAGATTTTGGATGAAAAATTCCAAGTTTTGAAAAGATAAAATACATTTTTAACAAAATGAACTAGTTAATAACTAGAATAATAATCCGATGATTTTTAGAAATAATAAATTGGATTGAAAAATGGGTTTTAAATAACCAAAATTTTCCTATGAATAAATTGGAATGGATTTGAATGAAAATTGTCTTTGGAATATTTCAATATTGGATTCCGTGATTATACGGATATTGTTGAGGAATTTGGAAGATATATATATCGTTATTCCCAATACGATATTTGTTGGTTTCAAAATTTGGTATTCAATATAAGCTGATATAACTTCTATTCAGAGCCTTGTATTAGATATCAAATTGGATTTTGGGATGTCATGAATAGCGTCTTTAATAACACCATTCTTAAACCTCGATGAGAAAAGAATAAATCTTTTAATTAAGATTTAGAGAAGTTTACCAATTAATTGATATTTAATTGGAATTGAATTAAAAGTGATTTTTTGGGTTTACCGTGAATGGTATTTTAAATAACACTTGTTTTTTAACCCAATTATCGGTGAAGATATGTGTAGCGGCCCTCCCTCTCGGTCGATCCAAATTAATCGTTAAACGGACTTAAATCAAACCAAAAAGGCGGATACGCTAACTTTGGGCGCACAACACACCAGAACAAACAATAGAAGACTTTTTTAAACATCAGAATAATGTTACATCAGAATACAGAAATACCAGAGTACATATAAATATTACCCAGCGGAAGATAAATTTACAATACACGTGATACAATGCAGCGGAAATAAGTAAACTAACACAGCGGAAGACTACCAATTCTCTAGACACAGATTTAAGCTTTGATCCAGAATCCAGCTAAATGAAATAATCTACAAAACCAAAACAACTGACTGCCCGTGTGGAAAATATGGGCACGCAGAGTTTAGGCGAAGACAATAAACTCCGAGTCAGTCATGGGACTGGTGTGAGAACTCAAAACAGTTATTAAATTTTACTTTAAAACAAGGTAAATCACGGGACCATGCCACACGTCACAGAACGGTTTCTTCCCAAGAATACCATAAACGAACTATGCTAATAATAGACATATGGATCTACAATGCATTAAACAACAAGCAATTTTCCAATCTACCCATTTCGGCTTAATCCCAAATTTAGATTTTCCAAATCCAATTCACTTTACAGAAATTATTCCTTTGGACTTTATTATCGATTTCTTATTTCAAATTATTTGAAATACATATCTCGCTTTATATCAAAGTAGATTTCACTTCAAGATCTCAAACCAAAATCTTTGGAAATATGAATTCCAAAATATCACAATGCATACAAATAATATGCAACCAAATATCAGGCTCCCTTTAGACAAGGCAAGGGGTACTCACCTTACTAACTCGATATATAGATGTGCACCTCCCACGATGACCACTCACCAATTATGGCCCTGGGTCCTCTCACCCATACTTTTAGTCATCCGGGTTACCAGAATCTTTAGCCACATACTTAATTATTTCATATCCCGAAGTAGGGAAAATCATTTCACAACATAATAATCACAAGTACTTTCCAAAATATAGTACTTTACATTAGCAATTCACACATATGATCAGTAACTATTAATCACGTAACCTATGAGCTCGTACGTCTCAATGAAGGGTGTTAAGCAAGAGAATAAATTCTCCGTCACTAAACAGACATATCATCAATAGCAACTAATCGGTTATGTATGAACTACAAAGTCAAACACATAATACATTTCGTAATCATTTCGACAATATTAGGTTTAGGCCTTGAAATCCTTTCTGTTTAAAAAATATTTTTATAAAACATTCCATACCTAAAATAGGGAATACATTTCTTTTCACTTAAGAAAAATATCAGTTCAAAATTATTCATTAAATTTGAAATGAACTCAACAACATCGCTACACACCTCATAGTAAAATCATGAAGTGTTTCACAAGATGTTAGCATACAAATATTTCTACCCAACCCAATGCTAAATGTAAAAGCATATTTTACTCATAATAATCGAGCACAATCCAGACAGTCAATAAATCATAATCAATATCACCAAACAAGTATATTTCGTTTATACCACATCTCATGTTATGGTAAATTTAATCACCATTCATTCATCCCAATCTAATTAAAGATTCATTAAAACTCTTCTTTAGTTTTAATCTCTAAAATAATTACTTAATGATTATTCAACTTTCTGGAAATTAATCATGTATTTAATTTGGGTTAAAGAACATATGTTATTTAAAACACCATTCACGATAAACCACAAAATCGTCTTCCATCAAAATGGAATCTTCACGAAAATCACAACAGTATATAATCGATATAAATTTCCATATCAAAATAGTATTATAAGTGGAATAGCGGCAAGGCCTTTTAAATTCCATAAATAGTAACGGTCTTCATTTACAGAAGCTCATCTCGATTATTACCAAATCAAATTCCATTCAATTCCAATTTCTTTTGTTAAATTGGAAAACTTTACTTTGGAAAAATTCCATTAATCTTAATTAAAAGATTTACAGGTTCCAAATCCTATCTTCATTGTTAATTAGGTTTTAAGAACAAGTGTTATTTAAAACAATGTTCATTATAAACCCAAAATCCAATTTTAGCTCAGTTCCAATTAAATATTAATTAGTAAACTTCTCCAAATCTTAATTAAAAGATTTATTCTTCTCTGAATTGGGTTTAAGAATAGTGTTATTAAAGACACCATTCGCGACAAACCGAAAATCCAATTTGATATTAAATACAAGGCCTAGAATAGAAATTATATCGCCTTATATGCAATATCAAATTCCGAAACCAACAAATATCGTATTGGGAATAACGATATATGTATATCTTCCAAATTCCTCAACAATATCCATATAATCATGGAATCCAATATCGAAATATTCCAAAGATTATTTCCATTCAAATCCATTCCAATTTATGAACTGGAAAACTCTGGTTATTTTAAAACCATTACAAATCCAATTTATTAATTTGAAAAACACTGAATTATATTTCAAGTTAATAACTAGTTCATTTTTATAAAAATATATTCTCACCTTTTCAAAACTTGGAGCTTCTCATCCAAAATCTTTCCAAATTATGATTTTACATAATTTTTTCCATATTTTTAATAATTTTAATAAGGCCCTTAAAGTCGGTTTCCAATAACTACCACCAAACTGCATCCATAGCGACCTTTTCTGAAATTGATTTGGACATAATTCCAAATCCAACTGGTAGATTTCAAATCTATTACAATCAATGGATAGCCCTTTTCGATATGAACCCAATTGTTCCGGTTTTAGGAGAATCCGATGGTCGGATCTCCCATTACGTCAATTTGAAGTTAATGGTCGAAATTCGCGAACGGTCGCTGCGCGGCGCGTTCTATTCAGGCCATTATAATATATATAGTATGTATATATATCATCTATTTCCATTTAAAACGTATTTTATAAATCGTTTAAAAATTCATTTTAAAAACGATTCCAACTTCCGTTCCAATTTTAAATCAAAATTGAATATTCCATTACATGACAATTTTATATACTGAATATATAAGATCAAAATTATATTTTTATCGAACTAATAATATTTCCATATCATGACTATTTTATATACTGAATATATACGATAAAAAACTATATTTTTATTGAACACATAATATTTCCATGTCAAGATTATTTTATATATTGAATATATACGATAAAAATTATATTTTTATTGAAAACATAATATTTCCATACCATTATTATTTTATGTACTGAATATATACGGTAAAAATTATATTTTTCTCGAACAAATAATATTTCCATATCATGATTATTTTATATACTGAATATATATATGATAAAAATTATATTTTTATCAAACAAATATTATTTCCAAATCATGATTATTTTATATATAGCATATATAATTTTATACAACGTATATGCATATTTTATTTCACAACGCATATATGTATATAATTTCATTACTTATATATATATTTTAATACAACGCATATATATATATATATAATTTCACAACGCACACACACACACACACATATATATATATATATATATCAATACAACGCATATATATATAATTTCACAATGCATATATATTTTAATACAATGCATTTATATATAATTTCACAACGCATACATATTTTAATACAACGCATATGTATAAATTTTATTCAACGAATATATATTTTCATAAATCATCTACATATTTTATTTACTCCATTTCACATCACAACCACAACACAATACAATCAATTAAATTGTCCATGGTCTGTGGATGAGGGAGGTGAGCTAATAGGCACCGTACAACATTTGTGATAAATAAAAACTGATAAAAAATCAATACTGGCATTTCATATATGTAGTTATAAAATAAATAACTTTACAAAAATTTTCGTGAGAAGTTATCACATTGATCGGTTTCGAAAATAATTGATAAATGATTATTTAATTAAATTAAACATGATGTTTAATTTAACCGAAATTCGTATGAGCTCCAAAATTTGTCCAGTCCATCACTCTTGCGTAGTATTCATTCATACGGTTCCACCGAACACTTGTTTGCTGTGTTCTATGCTCGAACGAAAAAGATACGACCATTTCTATTTTAATTACACTAATAAGTTAATTAATATAATTAACTTTTTCCCAATTCACCTAAATCACTAATTAAGGCCGGCGGCTTCATCGGTCCCATATTCTCTAACATGTTCATTCGGTAAAACCAACGAACCCGTTGTGCCATTTTAGGGTTGAGAACCACCACCACCGCCTTGCATCGGACCCTGATCAACAAGTGCCATGCCATCCTCCTTTAGGTGCGCCACCCAAGTCAGCGGTCTGGTGAAGTTCGATTCCCTTCTCGGCCTTGAAACTGGGCACGAAGTCGGCGTCCTTGAGAGGGAATTCAGGCCACGTCAGTGACTAATATTTGATCACGACCGGTAGAATCGAAGGGCACCCGATCCTCTTCCAATTTCCTTTTGGAGTATCAGTTTAATTCAAAGTATTTGGCGAGAATTTGAGGGATGAAATATGAATATTATCGATCGTTGAATTGTGAATATGGCGGCTTGGATAGGTGTCGACCGTGCTCAACCGTTTGACTGGGGTTAGGGCAAATAGATCAACTTATATATATTTCTTTATTAATTATTTAATTCATGAATTTTTTTTATCGCTATGAACTCCAAATCGAACCCAACGACTGTCGCCCTAAGCTAAATACCCTCATCCCAGACTTAATCGGAATATGTTTTGCAAGCCAGTTCTTCTGTTTCGATCACTTTTTATCAAAATTAAAATAAAAATCAATATATATTGAATTTAAACGTACATTTTAACTTACCGGGACCACATACTGACTCCAAAAATTACAGAAAAATAAATCTAGCTATGTTCTCACAGTACGGTCCTAACAAAACTAATTTCGTCGAATTTGGAGATCATTTGAAAGATGGTCTTTTTCTGGTCGATTAAATTTAAACTGAAATTACAAAACACATTTAAATTTACCACGCTCACATATTGATTCCAAAAATAATGAAATTTGAAACCTAACAATAATTTGACATTCCAGATCCAACAAAAGTGGTTTCATTGAAAATGGAGGTCGTTTGCTAAATGGCTATTTTTAAGGGCTATGTATTATATTAAAAATATATATAAATTCCATACCGACTATTTCAAAATTTAAACTGGACATAACTTTTAATTTATAAAGTGAAATCTCAGTTTCTTACACTCGTTACAAAGATATTATTAAACAAATTCTAAAGTTTATTGTTTCGTCCAATTCTAATTTATTTTGATTCCTATATATTCAGTTAAAATTTAAAATCGAATTTTCAAACTATCGCGCCACTTCAGGCTCGTTTTAATTAAATTTTAAATTTATACGTTCTAAGTTCGAAATTTAAATCTTTAGTTCCCATAATAATTCATTTTAAATTCTTAAAATCCATTAAAATAGCTAAAATAACATTTTTTAATTGGTTCAGAAATTCTGGCTTGTTACAATATTGCTTGGAGTTTATAAATCTTTAAATCAAGATTTAATGGAAATTTTCCAAAGTAAAGTTTTCCAATTTAAAATATTAAATTGGAATTGAATGGAATTTGATTTAGTGATAATCGAAATGAGCTTCTATGAAGGAAGAATGTTGCTATATATGGAATTTAGAAGGCTTTGCCGTAATTCCATTTATATTATTAGTCTAGTACAGGAATTTATATCGATTATACACTATTATGATTTCCATGTAGATTCCATTTTAATGGAAGAGGATTTTGGGTTTATTGTAAATAATGTCTTAAACGGCATTTGTTCTTTAACCTAAGTAAAGACAGGATTTATTTCCTAATATTTGGATAATCATTAAGGAATGATTCTTGAGATTAAAACTGGACTAGAGTTTTAGTGAATCTTTAAGTAGATTAAAATCAGAATGGAATAATTAAATTTATCGAATTCATAAAATGATCGAGAATCGAGTATCACCAGTTTTAGTCCAAACGATAGTTAAATCTTTAACTAGATTTGAACGTGAAATGGTAATTGAATTTACTAATAACAAAGTCGGTGTTATATATGGAGTACTACCAGTTTAACTCCATGGGATAAATAGGGTGGGATTGGAAAAATAAAATAAATGACTACTTCGGTAAGGCTCGATAATCCCGTCTAGTTTGATAAATCTTAAATTGGTGTAAAGTTGTGAAAGATAATAAAAAAATCTTTTGAAACGGTTTCCAAGTGAAGATTTAAATAAGATGTTTAAATGAACTAAATAGTCGATAAGATTTATGGGAATAATTCCTAATGTAAAGAATATTTGAATAAAAAATATTATGGTTTGGATTGAGGCTTGTAATTATAGCACTTGATTTTAAGATATGCGAGTTATTCGGAAAGATCGGGTTTAACCCATTCTGAATAAGTGATACGACGATTAAAAGTCAAAGATATTTGTAATGGCCCGAGAGATTTTCGGCCCCGAAAATTGACACAGAACATCATGTTGACTATTCAAGCATCGAAGACACCTGATCGTTATTGAAAGAATAAAGAGGGTAAGATAAGAAAGAAAGAAATATTAGAATAGAAGAAGAAGAAGAACAACACAACACAGAGTCTCACAACGTAGCCGAATAAAATATAATACAGAATTAAATCTTTACCGAGAGCTTTAAAAATACTTATAATCATCAGAGTACATCAACACATATGGACAGTTATAATATTTAACCTCATATACGATCACACAGGGAAAACACAACTAGATATCTTACGTCTAGCCTCTTCCAACTCGCCTCTTCACTGCATCTGATAAGCTAAATCTGTACATCCCGGTCTAACCCGAGCATTACAAATGCACGGATCAGCCTGGTGAACCTGAGTGAGAAAAACACACTAAGTTTATAGGTAACATCCAACTTGATTTTAAAGTTGAAATCTTTTCAAAGAAAGGATAATAGTAAGACAAAATCCACACATAAATACGGAAGGTTTTTACCTTACTGTAACCCAAATCATTTTTTAAATCATATATCATCTGATATTATAATAGTGTCTAAATACAAGTAAATAGCAATCTAGCAGAATGCTTGCTTCTCATGCTCCACATATATAGTATACAATCAAAACCGAGGGCTCTTATTGGAGAATGGATTTCCAATTACGGCAAGGTATGGGATCACCTTTCGACAATGTACCTCTGGAGATGAATACATTGGGGATTCAACTAGAACGTCTTGCCACTCCAGCTAAACATGATCGACCCCTCACTTCGCTTGAGAGTACCGAATATATCGTTACCACAGTTGTAACACCCCACCTCCGTTAAGGTCACTCACAAGGGAATGCCTTAACTTTGGTGGAGCATTTTAGTAAACCGAACAGAAACTTACAAGACAGATAAAACAGCACTTGAAAAATTTACAACTTTATTTCAACAGAAGCTTGGTTACATCCTTTCAAATCACAATATCAGAATTCAAGTACAAAATATCAGTCTTGTGCAAAAGCCTTCAGAATGCATAGTTTTGAATCATAATCCCCACAGAAGAAGACAAGCCATACTTTAAGCACTGCAAGCGGAAGAAATCTGGATCAAGCTAGAGTATTCCCTTCTACAAAACCTGGGGGGGAAGAAACGGAAGAAAGGAGGCAAAACAACAAGGGTCAGACAAAAGTCTGGCAAGTCCAGTGATTTTCAGTTATGAATAGATAATAATAACATGACATGAAAATAAAACTGGATGAGAGATAACTGTAACAGATGTAGCAGATATGACAGAAGAACAGAATGATATAAGCTATTGCTTTACACTTCTCTGCACTAATACTAGTATAACAGAATTAGGTGTCACCCTAATGTCTAAACTGAAACAGAAACAGGTACAGAATAATTTCCACGCTAGTAATGGGCCTTTACCACCCGATCAGAATCAAACAGAAGCAGAATGTAGCATAATGTGTACACTAGTAATTGGGCCTTTACCACCCGAACAGACGGTACCACGCAGAAACAGACAGGTGTTGCCACCCAACAGAAACAAACGGTACCAACAGAAACAGACAGAACTAAGTGTACCCTAAAACCCTACCCCAAGCGATCGACTCCCTAATACATAAATACCCTGTGCCAGCCCCACCGAAGGGTGTATCATTCCCTAAAGTGGCAACCTTTGAATGACACAGACCTATTTACAGATGTCACGGCGTCTTACATCCTCAGAGGCAGACCGGGATCCATGCACACACATGACCCGGTTGGAACGCACCATCAACATCCCTCGCCATTATCAGAATGAACCGCTTATAAATAGTTCAGTAAGCGTGCCCGGACCCTACCTACTGTTGGGTCAAAGTTTTGATTCCAGAAAGGGTTACTGACTAATATGGGTCCCAAACAACAGATGACACAAGTAATTCCCCTCTTATCCTTGTGTCCCCAAACTAACAGATTTAAGATTAACAAGTTCAGACATACAGAATTCAGATCAACTAGTTCACAGGTCAGACAAGTTTTAGACTAACGGATCAGATATACGGATTTAACAGATTTACAGATTTGTCTAACTTTGTAATTGGGCCTACCAATTCACGGAATAGATTTATTAAACTCATCAGTCTAGTGGGTTTAACCCTATCCGCCTAACACGTTTTAGACATTATATTTATCTCATATTTTCATTAATTAAATATTAATGCCCAGACCTCTCACATTAGACTGACAGTTTGCGGCTACTGGTTAGGCCGGTTGGTTCCGGGCAGATTTCTGCCGCAAACTGAGTCTAACCTCGGGTTTCAAGCACGTTATGACTAACTTCTCACATTAGAACCTATTGTTTGCGGCCACTGGATGTGCCGGGCGGTTCCGGGCAGGATTACGCCGCAAACTCATTCTAACCTCGAGTCAACCATGTTTATCTTTGCGGCCAATTAATTATTAATTTACCATTTATGTCCACGCCTAATATACATGTCAATTTTCATAATTATAGCCAATTCAGATTATATCAATAACAGACTAAATATATCAACTCAACAGATATGGCAGATAACAGATTTAGCAGATTAGGCGACTTAACGGATTCAGCAGATTAAGCAGTTTAGCAGATTTAGCATATAACAGTTTAGGCATCTTCAGCAGACTTAGCAGATGACAGATTTGGTATATGAACAGATATAGCAGATTATAGCAGAACTAGCAGATTAGACAATATAACAGAACTAGCAAATTAGGCAATATAACAGAACTAGCAGATTAGGCCATATAACAGATTTAATCATTCCTTAAAGTTTCATAAACATATCTTACCTAATTATAAATTTGGCCTAAGTTTGCATGCCTAAATAGTTGTCATGATTCACATTATGATCATATACCCCACGTTTGAATTGAATTTACATGGCACAGATTATGGTCATAATTTACCATATAACACACGTCTCAAATTTAGTTAAACTAGCCTAGTACAAAAGATTCACATATAAATTATACCAAATATAGCCATCGATTTCAATGCATGTCATATATTCAAAAATCTCCCACTTAGGTGTTATTCACATTTAATAGTTATCAAATCTTAACATAAATCTTCACACCTAAGTCATATTCCCTTTTTATCCCAAATCATGAATCTCTATATAAACAATATGCCCAACAATCTAGAACTTTAAATTATAACAGATCTTTAATTTAAAAATATGCGTTATGTCAAATGTCTCAAGTCACATGTTAATATACAATGGTTCCTCTTCTTCCAATTCACAGAATATGCACAAATCTAAATCTAGTTAACAAGCTATGTCCTTTTAGTCACAGATTAGCCATGTCCAATTATTCCATCATTCATTATTTGTCCCAAAGTTTAACGTTCGTGCGTTAATCTCTTATGAGATTTGGCGCAGGCTCGGGGTAGCCTGGCTATAGAACAGAAAGTAGAAAGAGATATAGAATAAAATAGATCAGAACAGAACATACGCAATCTCAAATTCAGATTTACAATCATGTCATAATTATAATTAAAGTTTATATCGGAAAATAACTGCACTTGCCTTGGTTGGATTCTAAAAGAAAAAGGTGTTGTAGCTGTTCTCTTTTAATCCTAATCAGAATTGGAGGAAGAAGAAGCACAAGTCCTAGCTTAGGTTTCAGCAGAGTAGAGACGCCATTGATTTATTTATTTTTAGAGAGGAAGAGAGCAATGGAGGCTAGAGAATTGTATATTAGATTTAGGTTTAGGTTAGGGATGTATATATAGGTGTAGGAAGTTATTTAGGACCATTAGATTAACCCTGAATCATGAGAACCATTCAAATGCAAAATCTGCATTTGAGTGAATCGGCCCACGGGATGACAGCCAAACACCCTGGATTAACCCCTAGTCGACCCAGCGAGGCTTGGGTCGACCTCAAAAATGGGCCGGTTCGGTTATTCCCCCTCCCAATTTGCTGTTCTGAACCTTTTTTGCATGTTTATTTATTTAATATATATATATATATATATATATTTCTCTCATATACATACAAACTTCAAGGCTTAATAACTTCTTCATAATTAACCATTTTTTTTAATATTCTCAGAAAATACGGGGTGTTACAACAGTTGGGGGCCAGCCAAACGAACTGATAGCATACAAATAAAATAAAGGGACAACCGAAGGCATTTAATTTCACCAGATCAGGTAATGTATACACTTTTGATGGGTGCGCCCAACATAGCCATGCGACCTTCCCGATTTTATACCATTTCCTGATTGAAGAGGCTTGAGGTCCAAATTTATTAATTTAATTAATTAATCATTACTATATTATTATTTAATTCTTCTGAACATCGTCCCACTATTCACTTTTGAATGCTACATCGTCAAATCCACCAAATATCACTAATTGACGTCCACCAAAATATCCTAGTTGGGAGCTACCCAACTATGGCACATTTGAAGAGATCAATGTACGTGACCCGCTGGAAATACTCTATCAGACACTTGTCCATACAAGTCCTCCAGGAAGATGAACCGAAGGCACCCTCCTACCGCATCCTATATAGATATCACCCCAAGGATCAGTAGCGAGTAGTCCTTACAATCCGCAAAATCTCACCCATGATCGAATCACATCATAATACCTTTATGTTGCAACACAGAGAATATTCGAATAGTAATCCTTCCGCTTATGAAGATCTGCGGTCTTCAATTGCTCCATCTTCTATCTTCACGCATTTGCTAGTTTGGAATGGTTTTCGAATATAAATTTGATCCCAGTCTTTCCGTACCAACAATCGTATTGGCCAAATTTGATAGTCAGTTATTTAACTATCAAACAAACAGAATAAAATAAAATGAGTTTACTAATTCAGCACTCGGCATTTCACTTGGCCTTTAAAAACAATTAAGAAGGTTAATTCAAAACTCCTTAAATGTTTCGATATTACAAATATCGTTTTCTCTATTCTTATTTAACATAAGATAAATTTCAAAACTATTTTATTTTAATGCTTAGGAAAATATCCTGTCATCATAACCAATTCTCTAATCTTTTACCATTTCAAAACATTTCCTATACCATTTCTTATTATCTATAATTGCTAAAAACAATTCATCTTAACATTCTTAAAATAACTATACGAATCACTATTATTTCATTATTTAGAAACAAAATCAACAATTATTCTTTTCACTTACAAACTAATATCATCCTCAAATAATCCTGGAGTTATTCAAGTTAGGACATTTATTTACCGCTCAGACCTTGATCAACAACATTCTTATCTTAAGATAGATATGAGTTGTAATTGAAAAACCCATATTCATTTTAATATCAGCCTAATCTTGTTAAACTATTTTATTAAAAATGTGGTTCATAAAACCTTTTTACTTTATATCTCTTTTTGAATATAACTTATTATTACTCAATTTGTTGATTAAGTAATTGCCTAATAAAAATCATCTTCTAGCGTTAACTTCTTCCTAAGCGTTCATTTTATAACTAGAATTATTATTATAAAATCTCATTTCTAAATCCTTTACCAAACTCAAATCCAAATCCCTTTTAAATTGTTCGCTTTTGAAAATGTCATTTCAATTTCGACCATTTTACTTAATTTCATTATTATGTAATTGTCAACTCAAAACCCACCTTGACTTCTCATTTCCTTTCATAAATCTTGTTTATAAAGTCTCAGGTTTATAAAAACCCCTTTTTATCATGATTTCCTTTTTCCTTCTTATTTCAAATGTTGAGTAAACATTTATTTAAACCATTATATGCACTTATAATTCCTTTTATAACTTCGTTATAAAACTTAGGTTTTGTATTACAACTTGTTTATAACCTCTTTTCCAAACTCAACCATATTCCATTTCAAAATTGGTTACTTACTTAAATGTATTTCATTTAAGAAGTAATTACTTAAATTATTAAAATAATAATTTACTTCATTATTAACTAGAATTAGTATTAAATTTCTTTTTAAAATCTTATTTAAGATAAAAAAAACTATATTTTAAATTCTTTCATTTCTAATTGGCGCAACTAATTTTGTTAAGTAATCACTTTTAATTAAAACAGTTGACTCGGTCAACTTTAAAACATGATTAACTCATTGATCAACTTTAATTCATCTCTTCTTTTAAATTAATTATTGAAGTAATTTAAATAATCTCATTTATTTAGATTAATACTAAATAAAAATAATATAATCCCATTTTAATTGTTTCTTTAAAAATAATTAATCTCAATTATAAATCATTTAATAATTTAGATGAGGTACGTGCTTCGCACACGACTAATTTCATTTTTTTATAAACTTCATTTTTAAATCATATAATAAGGAATTTATATTCAGTTATAGAATAAATTTCATAACTTTATATTTATATCGATTTACCTGGTAGTAAATCCATATTTCAAAATGATTAATTATTGGCCAATTGCTGCCAATTACTCAACCAATATTTCCCATTAGTTAAAACAAAAACAATTTGTTGAATTTCGGTTCAATGGTCAACAATCAAATCAATCGTCTAAGCAGATGCTTTTAAATAGTTCATATAATGACAATATGAAAATATATAACATTTAATATATTTTAGGAATCTAGTTGGATTCGTCCAACATATTTTTCTCTACATCCCAATGGTTACTTCACGTGATATCATTCAATTCAGTTTTATTGATTTAATTCTAAAACAGTAAAATAACAGCAATTTAATATCAGTCAATTTATTTAACGTTAAAAAACAATTCCAAAAATTTAAACAATTCATTAAATTAAACATGGTTATTTCATAATCGTGACCAACAAGGTAACTTACCTTGTTTGGAAAAAAATAGTCGTTAAAATAACGATTGGTTTTTGTTTAAATTTGACTAACATGCTATTCAACCAATTTAGACCAAATATATGTAACCATTCAGCACGCAACAGCAATCAACATTTATAACACAAAAATAATAAAAACCCTACTTATATGAAATATAAGTGGGAATAAAATCTGAGTGAGTTTAGCTCACCTTAATTTTCATTTGTTGAACGGTTTGGTTATAGTTAAGTTAAACAGTTTTTAATTTAACTATAAATTTCATTTGTTCTCTACGCTGTCCAGATTAGTATCATCATGCGTTCGTTAGTATGATTCTGTTGCAGCTTGTTTCGTTCCATTCTGGTAACATAATAAAAAGTTATCCACAATATAAAATTAATTACTAATCCATTATTATAATATATTTTTTATTTTAATTACAATTTAATTCCCAAGGCCGATATCGTTTGTTCCCTTCACTGTTGATTGAAATCAAGCACCTGTTATGATGTTAAATAATTACACGATTTTTAGTTCATAGTTAACTCCTAATTTATCACTTTAATTACAAATTTATGTTGATTAATTACTTTGATTACTAAGGTTAACAATTCAACAAACCTGACAATCTCACTCCAGCTCTTGTTCGAAACGCACCTGGCATAGCCCCTGCAACATTCAAAACATAATTTTATTACCAACATTTCTTTAATTATAAAATTATCGAACTAATTAATTTTTAAACACTAATACAATTACGTTATAAAATATATAATGGTCGATTATATTTCTTCCCGTTCAAAAAGTTCTGCACCATGTCTAAACTACTTTATCTCGTCTCCACTTTATTGACACGCCACTGCGCCTCTCTCCTCCCTGGTCTGACATGCCTTAAAACCATCCATGTAATAACCCGGAAATCTGAGCCAATTTAAAATTTTTATTTTTGCTATTTTAATGAATTTTGAATATTTAAAATGAATTATTTTAAATAATAACAACGAAAAATTTATTTTCGACGAAGTTAAGTCTAATAAATTTATTTTAATTATATAACGAGCCTGAAACGGCACGGCAATTCAAAAATTCGATTTCTAATTTCAATTGAATATACAAAATTTGATATAAGTCAGAATTGAAGGAAACAAGAAATATTTGAATCTGTTTAACCATATCTTTCTAATGATGTTAAGAGATTGATATTTCACTTTAGAAGTTGAAAGATATGTCCATTTTAAAATTCAGAAAAGTCGTTATGGAATTTATATATATTTTAATATATATCTAATGGCCATTAAAAATGGAAATTTTGCAAACGACCTTCGTTTTCGACGAAACCACTTTTTTTGGAACCGGAATGTAAGATTATTGCTAGGTTCCAAAACTCATAATTTTCTGAAGCAATATGTGAGCATGGCGAAAGAAAACGTGTTTTAACAGTTTCAGTCAATTTCAATCGACTGGAAAATGGCCATTTTTCAAACGGTCTCAAAATTTGATGAAATTAGTTTTGTTAGGACCGTATCGTCAATACGAAGCTAGAAATAATTTTTCGGGAATTTTTAGACATTGTATGTGGCCCTGGTAAATTGAAATGTATGTTTAAATTCAATATATTGATTTATATTTTGATTTTGATGAAAACTGATCGAAATAGTCGAATTAGCTTATGAAACGTATCCAATTGTGTTCGGAATGGGGGTATTACACTAAGGACGACAGTCGATGGGTCCGATTTCGAGTTCGAATTAAAAGGTAATTTTCTTTGGAGATTACTTAAAATAAATATATATATTTTATTATAAAAGTCAACCTTCTCTCTCCCTTTTCCCTTCTTACTTTCATCGATTCAGAAAAGAAAAGAAAAAAATCGGGCTAAAGCCCTAACCCACCCCTTGCCAACGCATCCTCCGTCGCGCCATCAGGAGGCTGCCGCCAACCTCTGCAACCCCTCCCTCCCCTCGTGGCTCTCTCTCTCCTCGATTTGAAAACGGCCTCCATCTCCTACGACGACTCCGCCCTTCGCCATTAACGCCGCCCGCTTGCTTTGAACCCCCCCTTCGTTCTCTCTCTTCCCTACGCTCTCTCCCTCTAGTTGAACCCCCCCCCCCCCCCACGCCCTAACTAGTCCCGCCGACTGTCAGAGGCCGCCGACATCAATACAGGCCCCACCGTGCCCTAGCTGCTCCGACGAGCCTCCTCTCCCCTTTTCTTGAATCCGAATTTTCTCCCCCCCCCCCCCCCCCCGCTGTAAGTATTTTTTTTATTTAAAAGCATTGTCTTTTTAGGTTAATTCTTTAGATGAAATAGTGAAATAAAATGAGGGTTTTTATATATGTGATGACATGAAAAGGTTTTGTTTTTTCATATATAAAGATTTAATTTTTATATGGTAAAAGATTTGATTTTTATAGTGTAAAAGATAAGATTTTTAATCAAAGAAAGATTAGATTTTTAGCGGTGTAAAGGTCGGATTTTTATATATATAGAATAGTGATAAAAATTCAATTTTTATACATGAAGTAGCGAGAAAAGATTATATTTTTATCATAGGAAAGACGATATATACAGAAAGATGATATTTTTATATATGGAAAGGCAAGATTTTTATATAGGAAGCGAAATAAAAATTCGATCTTTATATAAGAAGTAGAAATAAAAAAATATAATTTTTATATAGAAAGAAGCATTATAAAATATATGAAATTGAAATAAAAATATGATTTTCATAATAGAGAAAGAATAAAAATATGATTTTTATATTAGAGAAAGAATAAAAATATCATTTTTATATTAGAGAAAGAATAAAAATATCATTTTTATACTAGAGAAAGAATAAAAATATGATTTTTATATTATAGAAAGAATAGAAATATGATTTTTAATATATAGAATATCATATTAAAAATGTGATTTTAATATGAACAGCGTGGAGACGACTGCATAGGAAGTGCGGGCAAATCCACGCCATTCAGAAATTCAGAAATGAAACGGAGGAGTGGAACCCCAAGGTGAGAACTCCTCACTTTTATTTATTTTCTAGTTGAAATATATACTAGGATGCAGATGGTGCTTAGCAGCACCCGACACCCGTCGTCCACAGACCATGGACGATTTGTTTGATTTTGTGTGTTGTGAAAATTGATTGTGATATGGAATGAAATAAAGTATATATTCATGTGTTGAATAGAATAAAATTCATGTGTTGAAATAAAATATATATTCATGTGTTGAATATAATAAAATTCATGTATTGAAATAAAATTCATGTGTTGAAATAAAATATATTTATGTGTTGAAGTAAAATAAATATTCATTTACAAATCAAACGATTTGTTTATGTACACCGATTTGAGTGATATTGATTGGGACGAAAAATTTTATGCATCGCCCAATTGCACAAATAAAATATGTGTTTGATTGATTGAAACCCCAAACGGTTGTTGGGATGATATTGACGTACACTAATCCCAATTGTTTAGTTGTATGTCAATCGATTGGTTGACAGACTGTGTAAGCATTAATTATTTATATTTAATGCTTATGCAGTTGTGTGGTGCACTTTGGATGATGATTGATTATCTATCATTGCTATTATATACATGTGTTGTAGGGAATTCATATAATTAACATTATGTGGTAATTGATTGGGCTTCATTCCAATTTGGAAAATAAAGAATAAATATTCATGTGTTGAATAAAAATATAAATTCATGTGTTGAAAAGAATAAATATTCATGTGTTGAATAAATATATAAATTCATGTGTTGAATAGAATAAATATTCAGGTGTTGAATAAAAATATAAATTCATATGTTGAATGTAATAATCATTCATGTGTTGAATAAAAGACGTGTTGATTAGATTGACGCCATTTTGACGTGATCGATATTTATATCGATTTTATTCATTTTATAATGAATATAGAAAAGGAAGTGATTTCAAAATAAAACGTTTTGAAAATATTATCATTTATAGATTAATGATATGGAATATTCAATTTTGATTAGAAATTGAATATGAAATTGAAATCGTTTCGAAAACGAATTTAAAACGATTTATAAAATACGTTTTAAAAGGAAATCAATGAAATATATATAATATATATATTTTATATATAATGGCCTGAATAGAACATGCCGCGCCGCGGCAGTTTGTGAATTTCGACCATTGACTTCGAATGGATATTACGAGAGATCCGACCATCGGATTCTCGTAAAACAGGAACCATTGGGTTCATATCGAAAAGAGCTTTCTAACAAATATTAGAGATTTGAAATCTAATGGTTGGATTTGGAATTATGTCCAAATCAAATTTGGAAAAGGTCGTTGTAAGTGCTGTTCGATGGCCGTTGATGGAAATCGATTATACAGGTCTTGATAAAATTATTAAAAATAGTAATAATTTGTGTAAAATCATAAGAAATGATTTGGAAAGAATTGAGTTGAAAAATCCCATATATGAAAATATAAAAATATATTTTTATCAAAACGAACAACTTTTGAACTAGAATTATAATACATTTATTTTTGAAATAAATAAATTGGATTTGAAAGGGTTTTGAAAGTAACCAGAAATTTCCAATAATTGAACTGGAGTGGATTTGAATGAAATTGTCTTCGGAATATTTCGATGTTGGATTTCGTGATTATACAGATATTGTTATGGAAATTTGAAAGATAGATTTATATCGTTATTTCCAATATGATATTTGTTGGTCGTAGAATTTGATATTGAATATAAGCCGATATATTTTCTACTCAGAGCCTTATATTTGATATCAAATGGGATTTGGGTTTGTCGTGAATGGTGTCTTCATTAACACTGTTCTTAAACCTAGTTGAGAAAAAGATTAAAATTTTTTATTTATGTTTAATGAAGTATACCAATTAAATGGTATTTAATTGGAATTGAATTTGAATTTGAATTGATTTTTTGGTTTATCGTGAATGGTGTTTTAAATAACACTTGTTCTTTAACCCGATAATAAATGGAATGTGATTTTTGGTTTATAGTGAACCGTGTTTTAAATGACATTGGTTCTTTAACCCAGTTAAAGATAGGATATGATTTCCCAAGTTAAACAATCATTAATATTGATTTTTGGGAAGATTAAAACAAAGTGGAGTTTTAATGAATCTTTAATTAGATTGAAATGATCGAGAATGGAGTATCACCAGTTTTGCTCCAGGCGATAGTTAAATCTTTAATTAGATTTGAATGTGAAATGGTAATTGAGTTTACCGATAACACCGTGGTGTTAGATATGAAGTATGACCAGTTTTACTTCATTGGAGGAATAGGTTGGTATTGGGAAATAAAATAAATGATTACTTCAGTGAGGTTCGCTAATCCCGACTAGTTTGAATTGATTTTCAAAAGAAGATTAAAGAATAAATTTA
This sequence comes from Allium sativum, assembly GCA_030737875.1. Classification (NCBI taxonomy): domain Eukaryota; kingdom Viridiplantae; phylum Streptophyta; class Magnoliopsida; order Asparagales; family Amaryllidaceae; genus Allium; species Allium sativum. The sequence goes on from CM060924.1 coordinate 1,027,029,454, forward strand.
AAGAATTTATCTTTGATAAAATTAATGGGAACCTTTCCAAAAGTATAATAATATTTGAATAAAAGAATATTCTGAATTGGAATGATGCGTATGTTGTGTTTGTGTAGCACTTGTTTATTATATACGAAAGTTATTCAGATAGATCTGGTTTATACCATTCTGAATAACTGATTCGACGATGTGTCGAGGATGAAGAGGGTGGTCGAAGACCAGAGGACTTCAAATCGTCTGGGTGATTACTGATGATCTTGATTGGGCTGTACACCCTAGAGGAGGGAATCCGTTGGTGATCGTCCATACGTACTTGGAGATCGATGGATATGCGAGGTACAAGGTTCCTCCGGTTTCGTTCAGACCCAGAACGAACTTGTAAATAGACTGTGTGTTTGACATTGGATTTTATTATGTGTGATTGATTTCTATTAAATATATATCTATTTGGCGGTGGAGAATTTATTCTCTTGCTTAACGCCCATCTCAGAGACTTACGAGCTCAGAGGTTATATATTGATGGATATCAATTGCATGGAGTGAATTGCCTGTGTGGCATGCCTAAGTGGAAAATGATCAAGGCTTTTGTTGAAAAGCAAAGTCTTCTGGTTGATGATCAAAGCACCGCCTGTGTGGCACAGCTTTTTATAGCGTTGATTCACGAGCCTCACACCCCGGTTGTGAACCAGAAACGTGAGAGGACATCAGGGAGGGCATGCGTTTCTTTCTAGCTAGGGTGGTGTCAGTGACCTACCAGCCCTGACATTTATATTATTTTCACCTGTGTGGTTGTTGCTGTTGCGAGGCGCCTCGTATATATCGGTGACTATGTGGAGCCGATGGAGTCATTTGGCTCATTTACGCCCCAAAGGGCGGGGAAACGCAGTGTTCAGGCATTTTAATCCACATCGGTTGACCGGCTCTGATGATCCTAGGGCTTGACTGAATACTTGTCCTGACGCTCGGGCTAGAGAGTCTCGAACCGGTAGATGACTATCTTTTGCCTCGGTTCACAGATGGAAACCCAACTTCCAATACGTGACATTTGCAGTTTTGATTGTAGAGCCTAGTATGGCGACATGATATATGGTACCCATGCCGTCTATGATTGATATTTATGATTGAAATTGTTTTGGCACTATACACTTATAATAGTATCAAATGATTTGTTTTTAACGTACCAAGCATGTTTGGCTATTATAAGGGAAAACCCTATCCTCCGGCTTGCGTTGCATTGTGTGATGGGACTTGGGTCTTGTAATAGCTTCATTTTTCCAAAAAGCATTGCGCTGTTTTGTTATATGCACTGGTATTCTTGGGAGGAAACCCATTCCGTGTAATACGGCGTGGTCCCTTGATTTACTAAAGTAAAGTTTTAAATAACTGTTTTAGTTCTCACACCAGTCACATGACTGACCCGGAGTTTATTGTTTTAACCTAAACGCTGGGTGCCCTTATTTTCCGTATGGGCAGCTAGTAGTTTTGGTTTTCCAGATTTATGTTCACAGGAACCTGGTTTACAGCTGGAATGATATTCGGAAAGCTCTGTATCCGTGTATTAGTTTCAGTTGTGTTTTGTATTGTATTTCCGCTACTATGTAATTTATTGTAATCTCTGATATTTTTCTGTTGTGTTATAATTAATTATTCATACTCTGTATATTCTTGTATTCTGATGGTATTGTTGTAATAAGCAACGAAATGTTCTTCTCTTTGTGATTTGATTCGTCTTGTCCTCAAAGTATCCATGCTTTCCTTACCAGGGAAGTTACGGTTCTCACAATCCACGTCCATTTTTCTTATGCGTTCCATTTCAATTTGCGAACAGACACACGCTTCGATCCCTTCCCAATTTCTACTACATCATTTACTTCTCAAAGCATTACACCACCCTTCTTTAAAGTTTCAGATGCCCGCTTCCTCTTTCTTACTGCTCACGGTCCATCAATACCCTTCGTTAGTTCACCTCACTGAACGCACACAGTTCCCTTCGTTAACCACTGTCTCCATTCCAGCTTCTTTGAACATGCACAGCCAACCCACGCTTATCACCGACCTCACATCCATGTAGGTCTCCAACATACTAACCCATGTTACATCTAAGAAAGCACCGCCACACTCCTCCTCAATTCACCGGCATCCGGTCGGCGGCTACTGAAAGAAAGCTCTCAACCCTCTCGTCGTTCGCCAAAAACCTTGACTCCCCTCGCCTCTCTATTCATTAGCAGTAGCCCATGAACTATCGCGGTTTTAATCGCCAATCCGATCACCTCAACCAACTAGAACCCATCACCACCGTTCAATCGGTTGATCACCTCACGTCGGAGAGTTTTGCTGTTGAAGTTCTTACAAAAAGATTGGTGGATTGATCTAAAAGTTGAGTGGATGTGGTGATTTCTCGATCGTTCATTAAATGTAGGAGGTGGCCATAATTTATTTGACCACGAACATTCGTTTGACCCTCAAATAGGGTTTCTACATTACATATATATTGAGAATTGAATAGATTATTATTATTTTATTCTAATGAAACTTACATCATGCTTTTCGCAAAATTAACACCTCATATGATCTCAATTTCGAGATGAAACACCTATTCCTAGCATAAAAAAAATAGTCCGGACCCAATAGCACAGGTTTCGTCGAATTCCGAGGTCATTTGTGAAAACCCTTTTAAATATCGATGAAAATCCAAGCGTTTAAAATTCCTATAATTACAGCAAAATCCAAAAAATACGAGACCTTGACATTTTAATAGACCTCTTCCTAACGGATCCAATGAATCTTTTATTGTTAAATTTGGAGTTTGTTTGACCAGTCATTTATTCGTTAAAAGTCACCCCTGTCTAAGTTGTATAAACAACTAAATATTACAGAGAGGTTATTTGCCACCGAAGTCACATATGACATCGGTTTACCATGAAATTCGATATTCTTACAATAATTTAATGATACGGTTCAAATGAAACTAATTTCATCGAAAACTGGGACCGTTTGCAAAAATGGCTATTTTTAACGCTTAAATAATATCATACAAAATATTATATAAATTCCCAAATAAATCATAATAAATTATTTTTAACGTATATATCCAAACAGAATATATATACAACTTCAAATAAAATTTATACAACTCAATATCTTCAAGTTTTGTGTCAAATGATTTAAATTTCCCTTTTAAATATATTAAATAAATGTTATATTTTAATAACGATTTCCATAGCGACTATTTAAAAATTTTATTTGGCCAAAACTAACAATCTATGACACAAAATCTAGAATTTTCTCTTTCATATGAAAATTATAATCAATTAGATTAAGATGTTTCTTGTTTCATAGAAACCGACTTATATCGGATCCTGTATATCTAGTTAAAGTTCAAAACTCTATATTACGAACTGACGTGCCATTTAGTGCTCGATTTGAATTATATATATATATATATATAAATTAACGTTAACATTTCGTTTTAAATAAACGAATTCAATATTAAATTCCATTAATATTCCAAATATAAAATTTAAAATAATAAATTAAATTAAATATTTGACCACCAAAAATACGGGACATTACTATCTTCCCCCCTTAAAGAATTTCATCCCCGAAATTACTAAGATTGGAAAAATGTTATAATCCCATTAATTTTCTGGTTCTAATTTATTTAAAACTAAAATATAATTCTTTTTGTAAAATAAAATTCCCAAAAATATCGAAAATTTTCTAACACTTTAAAATTCCTGGAAAAATTCGGTAGAATCTCCCCTACACGGAGTGACATCTACGATATCGCAGGAACAAATAATATATATACATCGACCCACACGGTCGGAAAACAAAAATCAAAACCCAAATTTTATATTTTCGCGTACGCGTACATTGTGTGAGCGCTATTGAGCATACTACTCAATTTATATGCGATCAAAACCTAACCTCATAGCTTTCAGCTACCTGCACTCAACTCAACTCAACATGAAAGTCAAAAATACATGAAATTTAAATAATACTTCATCAATCATTAAGTATGACTATACAAATTCCAAGAATTAAGCACGAACCATCATTTCACTTGCAAATACGAAGTTAAATCGTTAATTTCAATTCATATGCAATTCCATTCAAATTATTATACTGGAATTCATTTATCTTTAAATTTATTTAACCATTGATTAGTTATTCAACCAATCTAACACACCATAAGCAAACAAAGCATAACAACGTACCCCAATAGATTTAATTAATACCTAACATCAATATTTATTTTGATAACATTCACTTGAATTTATCATACTATAATTATCAATCGATTAATATCCAATTGATTTCCACTTATATATTAATTTAGTTTCCAAATCTCAGATTTATCTTATATAATTTCAATACCAATCCTTAACTTAACCAAGTTAAGTTTTAATTTCATATCCAATTAACTAATTGATTTTCTAATTTGTTTATAATCATCTCATAATCCAATTTCTGATTTTATTTCAAGAATCATTCTTTCTAATTTATTACATTTTAACTTATTTTTAAGTTAAATTCTGATTCATTAAATTTAATATTACAATTCTTATTCACAATTTTATATGCAAAATTTCTTCTAGTTATGTTAAACAATTTCAAATTCTTAATTCAATTCAAATCAACCAAACAAACAAACAAATAAACAAAACAATTTTAAATAATTAGATGAAATTATTTCTTTTCTATACAAAATATATTTCGGGCAAAATTATTTCATGTATCCTCTTTACAAAACTATATTGTGTCTATTATTAATTCAAATGCTTCTCAACACCTGAACTGATCAAACAACACAATACAAAACATTTGTAAATAAAATTTACAAGTACGTGCTCTGATATATATATACACTCAACTCAAACTAGGATATTATTAACTCCATCTCTATCGAGTTACGCCACAGAGCCAAGGTTATTACTAGACAAATAGCTCTGATACCACTGTAACGGCCCGAGAGATTTTCAACCCCGAAGATTGACACAGAACATCATGTCGACTATTCAAGCATCGAAAACACTGGATCGTTATTGAAAAAATGTAGAGTGTGAGATAAGAAAGAAAGAAATATTAGAATAGAAGAAGAAGAAAAAAAAAACACATAGTCTCACATCGCAGCGGAATAAAATATAATATAGAAATAAATCTTTACTAAGAGCTTTAAAAATATCTGCAATCATCAGAGTACATCAACACATCTGGACAGTTATAGTATTTGTGCTCATATATAATCACATAGCGGAAACACAACTAGATATCATACGTCTGGACTCTTCCGTCTTGTCTCTTCACTACATCCAATAACCAGAACCTGTACACCCCGGTCTAACCCCGAGCATTACAAACACAATGAAATGGGAATTTGGATAAAAAAAGGGATTTTGATGAAATGGGGACCACGGTCGGAGGTGGTTGGTGCTGCAAGCGGGGGGGGGGGGGGGGGGGACCTGATTGGATGTGGGGGTGGCGCAACAAGGTGGTGGTGTTGGTGGAAGGGCGCGTGGAGGCAGGTTGTGTTGATTTCAGGGTTAGGGTTCTTGAAATTGGAAGAGAGAAAGGAGAAGGAAGAGTAGGAGGAGGAAAGGAGGAGGGGCGCCTTGGTGGTCGGCCAACGGTGGAGGAGGGGGGCGTTGAGCGGTGGCGCGGGGAAGGGCTGAAGCGCGATTTTTTTCTTTTCCTACTTCTGAAATGAACGACGTGGGGGGGGGGGGGGAAGAGATAGAGGGTTGACCAAGTTATATAATTATATAACTAATTATTTTAATTTCCATAAAGTTGATTTTCCCTTCGAACTCCAAATCGAACCCAATGACTGTCGCGCCCAGCTAATTAACCCCATTCTGAACGCAATGGGATATGTCCTGTAAGCCGATTCGACTGTTACAATCTGTTTTCATTAAATTTAAAATATAAATCAGTAGAACGGTCAATATTGATTTTAACGTAGATTTTAATTTACCGGGGCCACATACTAACTCTAAAAATTCCCAAAAAATAAATCTAGCTATGTTTTGACGATACGGTCCTAACAAAACTAATTTCGCCAAATTTGTAGACCGTTTGAAAAATGGTCATTTTCCAGTCGATTAAAATTGACTGAAACTGTCAGAACACGTTTAACTTCGCCATGCTCACATATTGTTCCAAAAATTATGAAAATTGGAATCTAGCAATAATTTGACATCCTGGATCGAACAAAAGTGGTTTCGTCGAAAACGGAGGTCGTTTTCAAAATTGCTATTTCTAAGTGCTATATTTCCATAGCGACTATTCTGAATTTTCAACTGGGCATAACTTTTTATTGCCGCTATGAAATTTCAATTTTTCGGATTCTTGGAAAGATATTTCCAAGTTGATTCTTATATTTTTGGTTTCGTTGAAATCCTGTTTATTTTGAATCATGTACATTCATTTGAAATTTGAAATCGAATTTCCAAACTAGCGCGCCATTTCCAATTCCTTTTATAATTAAAATAAATATTTACATTCTAACGTCGATTCAAATAAATATATACGTTCTAATTATATTCAAAATAAATTTCTCGTCGTTATTATTTAAAATAAATCATTTTAAATATTCAAAATTTCTTAAAATTGCCAAAATAAAAATTTTAAATTGGTTCTGATTTTCCGGGTTGTTATAATCTCCCCTACTTAAAATCTTTTCGTCCTCGAAAAGGAACGGAGCTGAAAGTTGTTTAACAAATCAACTCAACTTTCATTCTGGCTTTCATTCTTCAACTTTTCAGTTTCTAAGAATTTTTAATTTCTCAGAAATTTGGTTAACACCATAAATTTTTGAATTTTTTTGCCATAACCTCCATTGTACGGGGAGTACAGGGAAAATCCCCAAACCACTACACAGGCCCTCTCATCGAAAAAAGAAAAAAGAAAAAGCCAATCGGCTCATAAAATCATCCAAACCCAATAATTTTTTAAACATGTACCTATTTGTCGGGCATACAATTTTATTCCTCTTCTCTGGCCTCCTTGTTATGACCTGTTCAATTTATATACATGTTTATGCATGCAATTTCAAACAATTTTCAATTTAGTTCAACAATCGATACAATTTAGATAAATTTACCATTCATTCATATGTTGGTTTAAATGAATAATCACATAACACAATCTACAATCAACAATCAATTAGTTGATTATCTTTTCAAATTCATAATTTTGACATATATGCAGAAAATCATGTTTTTGATTCCAATTCACAACAATAACCCTATCTAGTTTTGGTTCTCACACTAGTCAAATGGAAATATATAGATATCCCACTTTCGAAACTCGAACATAAATACTGGTGATGTCAGGACAATCATCAGTACCATCTCCGGGCGACTAGAGCGTTATTCTATATCTATCCAGTATACTCGAGGCTTCAAATACACGTGGATCAGACGTAAATTAAAATCTCTATATACTTGATTTTCCAAATCAAAATAAAAATAATATTCAAATACGAATAACTGTTTTAAATTTTCAAAATAAATTGTTTTCATCTTTATTTGAAAACAACTCTCTTCTGACTCATTCTAGGATACTACTGATCCCATCTCTAACGAGTCGTTCTCATTGGATATTAGTAATCCAATCTTTGATGAATTCTTTCGTTTGGTTCTACTGTTTCTTGTTCTCTGAGCTCTGATACTAAAATGAAATGGGAATTTGGATAAAAAGGGATTTTAGTGAAACGGGGCACACGGCCAGAGGTGGGTAGTGATGCAGGCGGCGGGGGACCTGATTGGACGTGGGGATGGCGCAACAAGGTGGTGGTGGCAGTGGAAGGGTACGTGCAGGCGGGTTGGGCTGATTTGGGGGTTACGGTTCTTGAAATTGGAAGAGAGAAAGGAGGAAGAGGGGGTGGCGAGGAGGAGGAGTAGGGGAGCCTTGGTGGTCGGCCGACGTTGGAGGAGGGGGGCGACGAGCGGTGGCGCGGGGAAGGGTCGAAGCGCGATTTTTTTCTTTTCCTACTTCTGAAATGAACAACGTGGGGGTAGGGGGAAAGAGGGTTGACCAAGTTATATAATTATACAATTAATTATTTTAATTTCCAAAAAGTTGTTTTTCCCTTCGAACTCCAAATCGAACCCAACGACTCTCGCCCGTAGCAAATTACCTCTATTTCGAACAACATGGAATATGTCCCGTAAGCTGATTCGACTGTTACGATCTGTTTTCGTTAAATTTAAAATATAAATAATAGAATGGTCAATATTAATTTTAACGTACATTTTAGTTTACCGGGGCCACATACTGACTCTAAAATTTTTAGAAAAATAAATCTAGCTATGTTTTGACGATATGGTCCTCAAAAAACTAATTTCACTAAATTTTGAGACTGTTTGAAAATTGGTCATTTTCCAGTCGACTAAAATTGAGTGAAACTCTCAAAACACGTTTAACTTCGCCACGCTCACATATTGATTCCAAAATTATGAAAACTGGAATCTAGCAAAAATTTGACAACCCGGATCCAACAAAAGTGTTTTGTCGAAAACGTAGGTCGTTTGTAAAATCGCTATTTTTTAAGGGCTATATTTCTACAACGACTATTCTGAATTTTCAACTGGGCATTACTTTTTATTGCCGCAATGAAATTTCAATTTTTCGGATTCTTGGAAAGACATTTCCAAGTAGATTCTAATATTTTTGGTTTTGCTAAAATCCTGTTTATTTTGAATCCTGTACATTCATTTGAAATTTGAAATCGAATTTCCAAACTATCGCGCCATTTCCAATTCCATTTATAATTAAAATAAATATTTATATTCTTACGTCCATTCAAATAAATATATACATTCTAATTATATTCAAAATAAATTTATCGCTGTTATTATTTAAAATAAATCATTTTAAATATTCAAAATTCCTTGAAATTGGCAAAATAAAATTTTTAAACTGGTTCTGATTTTCCGGGTTGTTACACGCACGGATCAGTCTGGAGAACCAAAGTGAGAAAAACACACTAAATCTATAGGTAACATCCAACTTAATTTTAAAGTTAAAATCTTTTCAAAGAATGGATAATAGTAAGACCAAATCCACACATAAATACGAATGGTTTTTACCTTACTATAACCCAAATCGTTTTTTAATTCATATATCATTTGATATTATAATATTGTCTAAATACCAGTAAATAGCAATCTAGCATAATGCTTGCATCTCACGCTCCACATATATAATATATAATCAAAACCGCACGCTCTTATTGGAGAATGGATTTCCAACTATGGCAAGATATGGGGCCACCTTTCGACAATGTAACTGTAGCGATGAATACATTGGGGATTCAGCAAGAACATCTTTCAACCCCGGCTAAACATGACCGACCCCTCACTTCGCTTGAGAGTACCAAATATATCATTACCATAGTTGGGGGCCAGCCGACCGAACCGATAGCATACAAATAAAATAATGGGACAACCGAAGGCATTTAATTTCACCAGATCAAGTAATGATATACCCTTTTGATAGGTGCGACCGACATAGCCACGCGACCTCCCCGATTTTATACCATTTCCCGATTGAAGAGGCTTGAGGTCCAAATTTATTAATTTAATTAGTTAATTAATTAATTGTCATTATATTATTATATAATTATTTTGAACATCGGCCCACTATTCACTTTTGAATGCCACATCGTCAAATCCGCCAGACATCACTAATTGACTTCCACAAAAATACCCTAGTTGGGAGCTACCCAACTATGGCACATTTGAAGAGATCAATGTATGTGACCCCGTTGGAAATACTCTGTCAAACACTCGTTCATAAAAGTCATCGGGGAACAGGATGAACCGAAGGCGCCCTCCTACCACATCCTATATAAGTATCACCCCAAGGATCAGTAGCGAGTAGTCCTAGCAATCCGCAAAATCTCACCACCGACCGAATCACATCAGAATCCCTCTGCGTTGTAACATAGAGAATATTCGAATACTAACCATTTCTCTTATGAAGATCTACAGTCTTCAATTGCTCCATCTTCTATCTTCATGTATATGCTGGTTTGGAATGGTTTTCGAATATAAATTTGATCTTGGTCTTTCAGTACCAACAATCGTACTGGCCAGATTTGATAGTCGATTATTTAACTATCAAATAAAAAAAATAAAAAAAATGAGTTTACTGATTCAGTACTCGGCATTCACTTGGCATTTAAAAAAAATTAACAAAGGTTAATTTAAACTCTTTAAATGTTTTGATATTACGAATATCGTTTTATTTATTCTTATTTAACATAAGATAAATTTCAAAACTATTTTATTTTAATGCTTAGGAAAATATCGTATCATCATAACCAATTTTCTAATCTACTATCATTTCAAAACATTTCCTATGCCATTTCTTATTATCTATAATTGTGAAAAACAATTCATCTTAACATTCGTTAAATAACGTTACGAATCTATTTTGTTTCATTATTTAGAAACAAAACCAACACATATTCTTTTCGATTAACTCATTTCAAAACATTACTTTTCATTCCCATTTTAATTCGAAAATCTCGTTATATTTTCATGCACTCTTCTTTATATCCTTTATTTCAGGAATTCTTTATTTCCGTTACTTTGGAAATCACATTTTATATTCTCAAATCTTTTTAATTTCATTACTTTGGAAATCTCATTATATATTATCAAACCTCGCAATTTACATTGCGTTATTATTTCTCATCTGAAAATAATAAATTGTTCTTACCCTCTTTCCCACTACAAACTAATATCATCCTCAAATAATCATTGAGTCATTCAAGTTGGGGTATTTATTTACCTCTCAGACCTTGATCAACATCGTTCATATCTTAAGATAGATATGAGTTGTAATTCAAAAAACCATATTCATTTTAGTATCAACCCAATCTCGTTAAACTATTTTATTAAAAATGTGGTTCATAAAACCTTCTTACTTTATATCTCTTTTTGAATATAACTTATTATTACTAAATTTGTTGATTAAGTAATTGCCTAATAAAAATTATCTTCTAACTTTAACTTCTTCCTAAGCATTCATTTTATAACTAGAATTATTATTACAAAATCTCAGTTCTAAATCCTTTACCCAACTCAAATCCAAATCCCTTTTAAATTGTTCCTTTTGAAAATCTCATTTCAATTTCGTCCATTTTACTTAATTTCATTATTAAGTAATTGTCAATTAAAAACCCGCCTTGACTTCTCATTTTCTTTCATAATTCTTATTTATAAAGTCTCAGGTTTATTATAAATCCCTTTTTATCTTGGTTTCCTTTTTCCTTCTTATTTCAAATGTTGAGTAAACATTTATTTAAACCATCATATGCAATTATAATTACTTTTATAACTTCGTTATAAAACTTGGGTTTTGTATTAAAACTTGTTTATAACCTCTTTTCCATACTCAACCATATTCCATTTCCAAATTGGTTACTTACTTAAATGTATTTCATTTTAGAAGTAATTACTTAAATTATTAAAATAATACTTTACTTAATTATTAACTAGAATTAGTATTAAATTTCTTTTTAAAATCTTGTTTAAGGTAAACAACTATATTCTAAATTATTTCATTTCTAATTGGCGCAGCTAATTTAATTAAATAATCAGTTTTAATTAAAACAGTTGACTGTCAACTCTAAAACATGATTAACTCGTTGATCAACTTTAATTCGTCTCTTCTTTTAAACTAATTAATGAATTTGTAGTGATCCAAACTACCCCAGTCTCAGGAAAGAGGAGAAAGAACGGATTGAGTTGAGAATATGACAATCAGAACACAAACTGAAGAACATTTCATTGCTTATTACAACAATTCAGCCAGAATACAAGAATATAACAGAGTATGAATAAATAATATACATTTGATAAATATAAGAGATTTAAATTACGTTTGAATACATAGCAACAAAAAAAAAACACAACTGAAAGAAATACACAGATACAGAGCTTTCTAAATATCCCTTCAGCTATAAACCAGGATCCTGTGAATATAATATCTACAAAATCCAACTACTAGCTGCCCGTGTGGAAAATATGGGAACCAAGAGTTTAGGTTAAAACAATAAAGTCCAGGCTAGTCATGTGACTAGTGTGAGTAGTAAACCAGTTATTAATTTGATTTTAAAGTTAGGTAAATCAAGGGACCATGCTGTATAACACGGAACAGGTTTCCTCCTAAGGATGCTAGTGCATAAAACAAACAGCGCAGTGCTAATTAAAGAAAATGAAGCTATTATAAGACCCAGGTCCCATCACACAATGTAACGCAAGCCGGAGGACAGGGTTTTACCTTATAATAGCCAAATAATGCTTGATACACGAAATTTATCTTTTATTATTACTAGTTCTACAATTTAAACCGCACAGTGTCATATTGGAAGTTGGATTCCATCTGTGAACCAAGGCAAGTGATCGCCCTTACCAATTCAAGACTCTCTAGCCCGAGCCTCAGGAACAGAACGCATTGTTCCTTGGAGCGACAGGGTCGGTCCATGTTTTAAGTGGATTAATAATCCCTGAACATGCATTTTCCTTCCCTATGGGGCGTAATTCTGGTTAGTTTGTCGATGATATCCATCCATTGGCCCCGTAGTGATCAATATATCCGAGGCGCCTCACTTTCCATCATCCACATAAGTAAAAATGTCTGGGCTCCATACCATGACCGCACTTCTAGCTAGAAAGAAACACATGTCCACCCTGAGGTCCTCACCCGTTTCTGGTTCACACCGGTGAGTGAGGCTCGCGAATTAACGCTGTACACAAAGCTATGCCCATTAAGGCTGTGCTTTGATTATCAACCACAAGACTTTGCTTTTCATCAAAAGCCTTGATCATTTGCACTCAGCATGCCACATAGGCAATTCACGCCATGTGACTGATGTCTATCAGTATATAACCTCTGAGCTTGTACGTGTCAGAGAAGGGAGTTAAGCAAGAGAATAAATTCTCTGCTACCAAACAGATATATATTTAATAGAGATCAATCAACACAGAATAAAATCCAATGTCAGATACACAATCCATTTACACGTTCGTTCTGGGTCTGAATGAAACCCGAGGCACCTTATTCCTCCTCCCATATGTCCAATACAGGAGAGAGGCCCTCGCATATCTGGTCGATCTCCATGTACGTCTAGATGATCACCACTTATTACCTTGTCTTGGGTGTACAGCCCAATCAACACATCAGTAATCATCTAAACGATGTGAAGACCTCTGGTCTTCAACCACCTTCTTCATCATCGACCTATCATCGAATCAATTATTCAGAATGGGTATAAACCCGGTCTTTTCGAATAACCCGCTTATATTATAATCAAGTGATATAAATAAACAACATACGCCTCATTCCAATCCAGAATATTCTTTTGTTCAAGTATTCACATTTTTAGGGAAAGGCTCCCATTAATTTTATCAAAGACAAATTCTTTAAAATTTATTCTTTAATCTTCCTTTGGATATTAATTCAAACCAAATTAAGATTTATCCAAAACTAGTCGGGATTAGCAAACCTTATTGATGTAATCATTTGTTTTATTTCCCAATCCCAACCTATTTATCCCACGGAGCAAAACTAGTAATACTCCATATCTAACACCACAGTGTTATTGGTAAAATTAATTACCATTTAACATTTAAATCTAATTAAAGATTTAACTATCGCTTGGAACAAAACTGGTGATACTCCATTCTCGACCATTTCTTGAATCTGATAATTTAAATTATCACTTCACATTCAATCTAATTAAAGATTCATTAAAAATCACTTAGTTTTAATCTCCCTAAAAATTAATATTAATGATTATTCAAATATAGGAAATAAATCATGTCTTTAACTAGGTTAAAGGAAAATAATTACAGTCCGGGGGAGGTTTTGTACGTGTTTGATGGATCGTTTCTATTTGAATCTTCCCTCAAAGTTTGATGTACCTTTGGAATGCGAATGTATTTTGTATATATAAAGCGAAGTTGGTTGATTTTTTTTGTTGTTTTTTTGTTTAACTTGAAAATACAAGTTAGTGGGTCTTTCAACCATAGATTTCAAAAATTGTTTCGAATAGGTTGAAAGTTACAAAAAGAGTGCAAAAAAGTTGAAGATTAGCTTGATAGCAAATGCGTTGAAAGCGTGTAAACTTAGCTTCATTTGTGTGGTTTCCATCTATATGGTTGAGTGGCCTTAAACACTATTCACGATAAACCCAAAATAATATTCCATTAATTATGGAATCTTCACGGAAAAGCTAATCAATAAATAATCAATAACAATTTCTGTATCCGACTAATAATATAAATGGAATAACGGCAAAGACTTTTGAATTCCATATATAGTAACAATCTTTCTCCACAGAAGCTCATTTCGATTATTATTAAATCGAATTCCATTCCATTCCAATTAAATATTAATTAATTGGAAAACTTTACTTTCAAAAATTTCCATTAAATCTTAGTAAAATGATTTATAAGTTCAAAATCACATTCACTGTAAATCAGGTTAAAGAACGAATGTCGTTAAAAACACAGTTCACAATAAACTCGATTCACATTCCATTTTATTCCAGTTACTAAATTTAACAGGAACCTCTAATAATCTTAATTAAAAGAGTTATTCTTTTCACATGGCGTTTAAGAACAGTGTTATTTAAAACACCATTCACGAAAAACCCAAAATCCAATTCTTTTATTCAATTCCAATTAAATACTAATTAATTGGAAATTTTCACATTTTATTCCAGTTACTAAATATAACTAGAACCTCTAATAATCTTAAATTAAATATTTATTCTTTTCACATGGGGTTTAAGAACAGTTTTATTTAAGACACCGCTCACGACAAACCCAAAATCACATTCTAATTAAATTCCAATCAAATATTAATTAATTGGTAAACTTCATTAAATATCAATTAAAAGATTTACTCTTTTCTTAAATGGGTTTAAGAACAGAGTTAAAAAAGACACCATTCACGACAAACCCAAAATCCAATTCAGTATTAAATACAAGGCTCTGAATGGAAATTATATCGGCTTATATTCAATATCAAATTCTGAAATTAACAAATATCTTATTGGGAATAACAACATATATATCTTCCAAATTCCTCCACAATATCCGTATAATCACAGAATCCCTTATCGAAATATTCTGAAGATAATCGATTCAAATTCATTCCAATTCATATATTGGAAATTCTGGTTATATTAAAACCTATTTTCCATCGAATTTATTGATTTATAAATAATTGGATTACAATTCTAGTTAATAACTAGTTCATTTCGATAAAAATATGCTTTTTTCTTTTCAGATATGGAATTTTTCATCCTAATTCTGTAATGACCCGCACTTTCAGCGGTATAATAATTATTTTACTTAATTATTTCAAAGGTGATTAAAAGGATATAATGGTCGTGGAATTAAATAATGATGAATATTTAATTAAAATAATATATTAAATAAAATATTTAATTCTGAAATAATCAGAATTGGCTGAAATGGCGATATGGTGTGAACCAGATCATCTGTGATATTTAATTCAGCTTGGAATTGAAATTGAATAGCGAATATATTATATAAACGGCAGTTTGAACGTATAATTATATTATAATTGAAAACGAGCTTGAAATGGCGCAGCAGTTTGTAAATTGGCGATTTGAACTTCAACTGAATGTATAGGATACGTTTTAAGCCGGATTTCTGTGAAACAAGAAACGTGTTGAGCTGGTGGAGTATATCTTTCTAGTGGAAGAGAAAATTCGGGATTTCGTCGTTTAGATTTTGAGATATGTCCAAATCAAATTTTCGAAAAGTCGTTGTGGAATTCCTGTATAATTTATAAAGGATTTAAAAAAAGGAATTTCAATATAAGTCGAATATCGGGTTGACCCAGATTTGAATTATCGAGTTAGAAATCCATATAGGAATATTCTAGAGCTGTATGGTATTCCATTGTGAATATATACGATAATATTAATTTATTAATATTTTATTTAATTATATTTAAATATATTTATATATTTAAAAGGGTCATCCAGAGCATTAAAAATAGCCAGTTTTGCAAACGAAGTCGGAATTCAACGAAACTAATTTTGTTGGATCCGCAATGTTAAATTTTTGTTAGATTTCAGTTCCATGATTTTTAGAGTCACTGTGTAGCCATACCGATTTTTAGAGTGAAAACAGACAATATTTTGACGGTTGAAAATACGCTGTGTGAGCATACGAAGTCGGAATTCGACGAAACCAGTTTCGTTGGGTCCGCAATGTCGAACTGTAGGTGCGTGTCCAGTTTGGTGATTTTTGGGTATCGTGTGTGACTGTGTGAATTTTTAGAAGGGATATACAAGCAGCGACTGAATAAAAATGAATATAAAAATATTAATATTTTTCTGTAAATACATCATCTCACCCTAAACCCTAAATTTACTTTCATTTTTCTGGTCAACGCAAGAATGTTGAGCCGCCACAAATTATTCATTCCTCCAGTAAATTTTTCATCGGGAAGAAAAATCCAAACAAATAGAAATAAATTATATAATTCACAATACATATATTATTAGAATCCATATGAATCGCACTTCGTTTCTATGCATCATTTTCTGGGTTCGAACACTTTCGGCGGCGATAGGAAATAACCAGCATGCGATTAGGGTTACTGGTTGCGGTTTCTGTGAGCATCGATCTTCAAATTGGAGTTCGATTGTGAACTTGGCACCTCTCTTAGCACCTGTCGATGAAAACTTGTGGATTTCCGAGGTGGTAAATGTCGCTGACAGTTAGGAGATCAACAGTGACGCAATTCCGAAGGTGAGCGCGAGTTGAAGCGAATGGTAATGGGAGAGTGCGGTTTTGGAAGAGAAGGAGAATGGTGTGTGTCTCGAGTTGATTTGTGGAGAACTGTTAAGGAAGGAGGGGATCAAAGAATTGGACAATGGCAGGTATGTTTGTGGAGAGGACGTGATTTTAGTCTGGAAGAAGGAATGCGAGAGGAACCGGTTTAAAGAAGAACAGGTGGGCCGACATTTGATGGTAAGGCCCGAATTGGTTAAAGAATAAACCAAGTTTTAATTTAAATTTGTATTTAAATGTTTACTAACTTTGAAAGTATATAACTTTATCATACGGTGTCAGAATTTGACGAAACCGGATCCATTGGGACCGTATGGATGAGAGCTCCACAATGGAACTGTCTGGGAATGAATTGGGGCATGTTTGGAATTATGGTGAAATTAAACGTCTGAATCAAATAAATGACCAATTATCGTTATTTAACGATAAACCGTCCAATGTGAGTAAATCTCACTAACTCTGAACAGTTTATAATTTCATGTTGTATTTTTAGAACTGTTAAATATTTGCTGATTGACTGTGTGTTGACTGTTTGATTGAACTGCTAGTCAGTAAGTTGAATTTCTATATTGATTCTGTTTAACCGAATATATCATATGGAACTGAAAGTGATGTTGATTTTATTGTGTAACATCTGTGGATGCAGGGAAACAAGTTGGAGGAATCTGACTGGATTCCTCAACAGTTATTTTATTGTTTTCATATATTGTGATATATGACATGATTTATAATCTGTTGTTGATTATATGCGTATGGACGAAATTGGACATCGTAATTTGGTATGTTAAAATCCATAACATACCGGGATTTGGAGAAAAGTGGAATTTGTCCAAGTGAATACTGAAAAGAGAATATTTGTAACAATCAAAGGAGATTTTATAAAAGGAATTATTTATAAATGGAATATTTATAAATAGAAATTTATTTATAAATGGATTATTTATAAATAGAAAATACTTAGAAATGAAACCCTAAAGGAATTATTTGCAAACCATTTGCAAATAGATTAGAACGAGAAATGTTTGTAAACCATTTACAAATCAATCATAAAGAGAAATGTTTGTAAACCATTTACGAATGGAATCGAAAGGAGTTATCAATTATTAGTTAATCGAAGGAGTTATCGATTATAGTTTAATCGAAAAGAGTTATCGATTTGTTTAATCGAAGTGAGTTATAGAATATTGGTTATTCGAAGGAGTTATCGAATTTAGTTATTCGATGGAGTTAATCGATTAGAGTTAAAATAAAGGAGTTGATCGAATATAGTTTATTCGAATAGAATTAATTGAGTTAATCAAATATTAGTGATTCGAAATAGAGTTAAATAGAGTTATCGAATATTAGTTATTCGAAAAAGAGTTAAATAGAGTTATCGAGTATTAGTTATTCGAATTGAGTTAAATGGAGTTAAAGGAATAAATCGAATATGGTTTATTCGAATAGAGTTAAAGGAGTTATCGATTATAGTTTAATTGAAAGGAGTTATCGAATTAGTTATTCGAAAGGAGTTATCGATTATAGTTTAATCGAAAGGAGTTATCGAATTAGTTATTCGGAAGGAGTTATCGATTATAGTTTAATCGAAAGGATTTATCGAATTATTTATTCGAAAGGAGTTAAGTGAGGAGTTAAGTAAAAAGAGTTAACCGATTAGGGTTAAGTAAATAAAGTTAACCGAATTTAGTTTATTCGAAGAAAGGTTAATCGGATCTAGTTATGCGTAAGAGAGATTATCAAATGAATAGTTTATTTGAAGGGAGGAGTAATCGAATAGAGATTTATTCGAATGAAAGTTACGTAAGGAAGTGTTTAAGAGTTAAAAATGAACTTACCCTAATTCGATATTTGAATTGTTGTTCAGTTAAGGTCTGAGAGGTAGTTATACCCCAACTTGATTGACTTCGTTTTTAATTTAGAAATGGTTAAGGTTGGAGAGTGAAAGTGGTTAAGTGATTTAGTAAATAAGTATAGTGGTTTGAGTTGTCGTTGCGATGTTGATTTAAACATCTGTTTAAATCCAAGTAAAGAAGATTTGGAAATGTTTTCCAAATAGAGTCAGAAACATAATCAAATATTGAAATAGGAAATATGAGTGTATATATATATATATATATATATATATATATATATGACTGACGATTGATTGATAGAATTTACATCTGGAAATAATATCGTTGTTTGCACGCGTATTTTTCTTTGATAGTTAAATCACAAACTATCGAAGTTTTGACCATTTTAACGTTGTTAATATGGAGAGATCGGTTGGATTATTATCCAAAGAAACACTCTGTATTGGCATAAGCGTTGAGAATCATATATGCCAGAGATAATTGAAGATGGGGTAAAGTGCAAGGGATATTGTATAAGTCTTAGATAACAGTGCCTAAGATGGATGTACTGAATAGTGTCTTCGGTTCATCCTGTTCTTGGATGACTTGTATGGACGGATGTCTGGCAGAGTATTTCCAGACGATCACGTATATTGATTTCTCCAACCGTACCAAGAGTGGAAGCGGAGAAGGAAACTTCTTTTAGGTAACACATAATGTATTATTGAGGACGTAAATCGGTGATTTGATGGATTTGACGATGTGGCATTCGAAGTGAACCTGATGTGATGATAAAGCGTAGCTTCTAGCCTCACAACCGGTAAATGACAGGAATCGGGCAGGCAGCATGGCTAAGTCGGTCGCTCCGAAGTAGGGTGTATAATCACCTTATCTAGAGTTTCATTTACTTCTAAAAATCTATTGTTGATGCTGTCCCATTCGGGAAACGGTTGGTGATCCCAACCGTTAGTGATATACTTTCGATACACTCAAGCGAAATGAGTGGTCGGTCTTGTGTGGCCGGGTTGCAAGATGTTCTTGTTGAACCCATTGTATTCCTTTCTAGAGGTACACTAGCGAAAGGTGGTTCCTTACCTTGTCATAGTTGGATATCCATTACTCAATACGTGCTTGCGGTTTTGATTGTATACTATATACGTAGAACGTGAGATGAAAGCATTTCTGCTAGATGATTATTATATTGTGGTTGATAGACATTATTATAATATCAAAAGGTTTTTGATATAAAGATAATTTGGATTCTTATAAGGGAAAAACCCGTTCCGTTATACGGCGTGGTCTTATGAGATATCGTTTACTTTTTCAAACTATTTTAAACTGTTTTATTCATACCAGTCCATGTTGCGTGGTTGGGGCATGTGTCGGATGATAGGGGGTTCTCACTTTTCGTTAGGTGGCGAACGGGAGACTCTTACCCCTACATGTCCCGAAAAGGAGGGTTGGTTGTGAAGTCTAAAGGATGGCCGTAAAACGTGGTGCTGCGGTACCAATGTAAGCCACAGTGGGGTATTACCTTGCTGCTTCGGGAGGATGAGGAGAGGATGGTTGTAAAGCCTACTTGAACCAAAATCCCGGGTCATTACAGTTGGTATAAGAGCTTAAGTTGAGCGAATTACCTTGGCTCTATGGCGTGACTCAGTAGAGATGGGGTAAGTAATACCCTAGATTGAGTTGAGTGTATATATACCAGTGAACGTATTTGTCATTGATATAAAAATGGTTTTATATTGTGGAGGTTCATTGGTTGAGTTGTTTATGGGTTCTGGTCGATCAGTTTGATCCACTGTATCGGTAGGAGTTACTAAACAATCGAATACGATGAACCGTCATGGTATGTTTTGAAAGAGGGTAAATGATTTTTTTTTACCTAAATTATATTTTGATATAAATGATTTATATTGGAATAATTATAATATAGTGGATATATTGGTTGTTATTATAATCAAGTAAGATTATAAATTAAATAGTTATGTAAATAACCAATCAGAATTCATATAAGTGAAATACGTGAAATCAGATGAGTTAAATCTGAATTTAAATCAGAATTGAAATTAAAATTCTGAAAAAAAAAATTGATAAGTGTTTGTAAATGAATTTGATTAAAAATTATGAAAATTTAAGATCCTAGGAGATTTTAAATTGTTTTACAAGCCATGTGAATTATATTTTGAAATGAATTTCAAAGTGGAAATGTTTAGAAATGGTTTTATAGTATTGAACTCACTTCGATCACTCGAAAATAGATTCCAATGATGACAGCTGCATCATCAATATTCATTTTCGAGTTGTAAGTGACGAATTACTACCAGAGATACTATTTTGAATTGTTTTGGGAAAGACAAGTTGTGTTGAATTTCAAAATGGGATTTATAATATAGAATTTGATATATAGAATTTGAATATCTAGAATTTGAATATAGAAATTCAAATGGGATTTATAGTATAGAATTTGAATAGAATTTGAATAATAGAAGTGATATAAAATTTGAATAGAAATTGAATAGAATTAACTAAGTCGAAGAGGAATTAGTTAATCGAGTTTTGAATTTGAAGTTGAACTTTGAAAGGTGAATTGGATTTGTAAATGGATATTCGAAATCGAATATAGAACTTAAATTTGAAATTTGGATTCAAATTAGTTAATAAGCAAGTTAAAATATATTTGAACATGTCATGTTCAAATATAAAAGTGAAATAGACTAAAGTGTTAATTAACAAATTAATTAACGAATTGAGTTAAAACGATCAGGTATAGTTAAAATAGATTGGACAGGTATAAATATATATAAGATAGGTATGGATAAGGTATGAAGGTATATAAATAGAATGCCCGACGAAAAGGTATGTATTTAATTCATATATGAGATTTTATGCGCCGTATCGGCTATGTGCTTGGCTTTTTCTTTTTCTTTTGGATTGGTGAGGGCTATAGGAGGCTATTTGAAATATCCCGATGCTCCCGGTACAAAGGAGGTTATGGCGAATTTATCCGGGAATTTAAGGAGTTAGAATATTTTTAAGATAATTTGATAGTCAGAAGTCAACATATCGATATATATATATATATATATATATATATATAAGTCGATAAGGAAACAAACTTAGAAATAGAATAGTAAAATCAAAAAGGAAGACTTAGAATAAAATCTAGTAAGAATAGAAAGAGGAAGCGTATACGTGTTTAAAAGTGAATAAGTAGTTGTATGGTATTGATTATTCGAGTACGTAGTCATATCTGTTTTGACGTTATAAATGTTATTCAGTCAAGGTCTGAGAGGTAGTTATACCCCAACATGATCGATTTCATTATTATCAAATAAATAGTAAGATTTCAGGCTCGAAGATCAATGTTGAATAAGAGTTAGTTGAATATAGTTTTTGGGTTGTCGTAACGATGTTTTACACAACATCCGTTTTAACCCAAATAAGTGTAAGCTTGGAAATATAATAAAGAATATTTCCTAAGTATAGAAATAAACGAGATTGGAAAAGAGATAAGTAATTGGAATATTTTCCAATTATAAATAGCATATATTTTCTAAAGTTTAGAAAATAAAGGAAGGCAATTGTAACGACCCGGAAAATCTAAACCAGTTTAAAAATTTTAAATTGGCTAAAATAGTGGATTTTAAATATTTAAAATAAATATTGTAAATAATAACGATGAAAAGTAAGTTTGAATCAACATTTGAAAACGAATATAATTAATTCTAATTATAAACAAGGCCTGAAATGGCGTGGTAGTTTCAAAATTTTAATTCAAAATTTGACTGGCTATACCGGGTGCAAAACAAAACGGATTGAAGTGAAGCCAAAAATATTTAAATTTGTTAGAGAATACCTTTCTAACGAATCTGAAAAATCAAAGTTTCATAGCGGGAAGCAAAAGTTATGGCCAAATGAATTTTCAGAAAGATCGCTATGGAGTTTATATAGCCCGTGAAAATGGCCATTTTGCAAACGACCTCAGAATTCGACGAAACCACTTTTGTTGTATCCGGGATGTTAAACTATTGCTAGGTTTTAAATTTCATAACTTTTGAAGTTAATATGTGAGCGTGGCAAAGTAAAATGTGTTTTGTTCAATTATAGTTAAATTGGATCGACCAGAAATGGGCCATTTTTCAAACGGTCTCAGAAATCGACGAAACAAGTTTTGTTGGGACCGTATTGTCAAAACATAGCTAGATTTATTTTTCTGGAATTTTTCGAATCAGTATGTAGCCCCGACAAATTGAAATGTACGTTCAAATCGAATATTGAATGTTATATATTTTAATTTGAAGGAAAACTGACTGAAATAGTCGAATGGGCCTACGAAACATATCCCATTGTGTACGGAATGGGGGTAAAACGCTAGAGACGATAGTCGGTTGGTTTGGATTGGAAATTGTAGGAGGCAAGGGGTATTTTTGGATTTTTAAAACTTTATAAATAAAAAAATCTATTGGTCAAATCTATTTTTCTCTCTCCCCGTATCAGCAACGACGAACGACGGCTGTTCTTCGATCTTTCCCTCCTCGTTTTCTGCCCCTACAAGCGAAATTAGACAATGCCCCAATTGGGTTTTTTGAAGCGCCGCCTCCCCTCTTCAAATCCGACCTAGCTTCGACCTCCCCCGCCTTGTCTTCGTCGAGAAAGGAGCTCGCAAAGTTCGACGGCGCCGAACGTGATTCCGCCACTACCTGGAGCTCTAGCTGAGCAAGACCCACCTCGTCGGGAAGCCCTCTCGCAGGCGGAGGTCGTGGTCAACCCCGATCAGCCCCTAACGCAACGGATTTCGCGAGAGATCGAAACCTAGTTTCGAACAAAACTGTGGAGGTAACAGTGTAAATTATATTAAAACTATTCTATAGCACTTCTAAGTGCTACGATTTTTGATTTCACTGTAAAAATCATATCTTTTTCGTTTGTTGACGAAATTCAGTGAAACAAGTGACGGTGGACTCGTGTGGACGTCTTCTACATTCTAGAAGAGACCGCACATTTTTCTGAGCCTTCTGCTATTTTTGGTGGAGTGGAACCCTATGTGAGATTTCTAATTTATAAACGATATGGAAAACGACGATGTATAAATTATATAGTCGATGTATGAGTTATATAAGCGTTGTACATCTCGTGTATAAGCATTGTATAAGATGTATGTTCGATATACAAGTTATATATGCATTGTAAAAATTATATATGTGTTAAAATAGAAGTGAAATGCTTATATATATATATATATACACACACACACGCCCCTCGTCCATAAACCATGGACGATATTTATTGATTGTGATTGGTGTGAAAATTGGTTGATAGCGAATGGTTGATTGAATGGTTTGTGGTTGGAATTGTTTGATTGTGGTTGAAAAATACCCGTTTGTGGTTGAGAACTGTTTGGTTGAAACCACATAGGATTAGTTTGTGGAAAAGAAAAAAATTATACATGCTACCTGCGTGCGAACTAGATGCATGATTCCCCATTGTCAAAAGCTGCGAGGCTTTAAGGTAGAGCGAGGAGCCATACTAGGGACGCCCCCGGTTTTAACTACCCTGCCGTTATGCTGCCGTAATTTTGAATAATATTCATGTGTTAGAATTATTTTCATATATTGAATAACCTTCATGTGTTGAATCGAAATTCCTTCATTGAATAGAAATTCATGTGTTGAATGGTATTCATGTTTTAAATAAATTGTTTTAACAATAAAAATCACATTTTTACTCTATATATACAAACTATAGAAAACATTCATGTGTTGAATCAAAATTCATTCATTGAATAGAAATTCATGTGTTGAATGGTATTCGTGTTTTAAATAAATTGTTTTAACAATAAAAATCACATTTTTACTCCATATATACAAACAATAGAAAACATTCATGTGTTGAATCGAAATTCATTCGTTGAATAGAAATTCATGTGTTGAATGGTATTCGTGGTTTAAATAAACCGTTTTAACAATATAAAAATCACCTTTTTATTGTATATATACGAATTTTGAATAACATTCATGTGTTGAATAGAAATTCATTTGTTGAATAGAAATTCATGTGTTGAATGGTATTCTGGTTCGAAAGAAATTGTTTTATAATAAAAATCATATTTTTATCATTTATATGAACTATATAAAATAATCGTGTTTTGAAATAAATAGTTTTACATTAAAAATCACATTTTTATTATATACATGGATTGTTGAAAATAGTGAAGTGTTGAAATAAATGTCTGTTGGATAAAAATATTATTTTTATCAAAAGTATGAAAAGCGTATGGTTTTGAAATCGAAGAATCGATTATGTATATATACATATATGTAATTAAAATAAATCGAATAACAAAGTTGCAGTTCGTGTTTTGAAACCGTGATTTCAAACGATTAGTGCGGGAGATCTGACCATCGGATTTTCCCGAAACCGAAACCGTTGGGTTCGCTTTGGAAATATCTTTCCAAAGACACCAACTTTTTAAAGATCCAACGGTTAGATTGTCTAGAATGTTTAATTCAAATCTGAAGAAAAGCAGCGCCAGAATCGATTATATATATATATATAATTAAATTAAATCGAACAACGACGCTGCAGTTCGTATTTTGAAATCGAAACTTCAAACGATTGTACCGGGAGATCCGACCGTCGGATTTTCCCAAAATTGGAACCGTTGGATTCGTTTTGAAAAGATTTTTATAATGACATAAATTTTGTGAAGATCCAACGGTTAGATTTTCAGATATGTGTAAATCAAATCTGAAGAAAAACAGTGCCACGACCGCGTTATGGCCCGAAGCGTCGTTTGAATAAATGGCTATTTTAAAATAAATAAAAATAGTGATAAATCATTATAAAATATTATAAACGATATGGAATGTGAAATTTAGAAATTAACTGAAGGTTAGCTAAGTCGAATGGTTTCCTGGGTTTTGATCTGATGTTGGTTTCGGCCTTCGGGGTTAATATTTGGGAAATCGTTCTCTTACTGATTGACGGTTAGTGACTAATGAATTGGGATAAGGCGTATGTTGTGTTTGTATAACACTAGTTTATTATATACGTGAGTTGCTCAGAAAGACCGTGTTTATCCCATTCTGAATAACTGAATCGACGATAAGAAATCGAAGATGAAGACGGTGGTCGAGGACCGGAGATCTTCACCTCGGTTGGATGGTAACTGATGTCCTGATTGGGAGGCATCCCGAAATATGGATAATGAGTGGTGAATATCCAGACGTACGTGGAGATCGATGGGCATGCGAGGTATATAGTGCCCCCGGTTTCGTTCAGACCCAGAACAGACTTGTAAATGGACTGTGTGTCTGACATTGGAATTCATTATGTGTGATTGATAGCCATCAGTTACATGGCGTGAATTGTCTGTGTGGCATGCTAAGATGCAGTGATCAGGGCTTCTGTTGAAAAGAAAAGTATTGTGGTTGATGATCAAAGCACCGCCTATGTGGCGTAGCTTTGTGTATAACGTGAATTCGCGAGCCTCACACCCCGGTATGAACCAGAAACGGGAGAGGACCTCGGGGAGGGCATGCGTTTCTTCCTAGCTAGAGGTGGTGTCGGTGCTTGAACTGGCTAACATTTATATTATTTTCACCTATGTGTTTGTTGTTGTTGCGAGGCGCCTCGGTTATATCGGTCGATTCGGGACCGATGGAGTCATTTCTTGGCTCACTTACGCCCCAAAGGGCGGGGAAACGCAGTGTTTAGGAATTTTAATCCACATCGGTGGACCGACCCTGACGATCCAAGGGTCACTCGAGCTCTGATCCTGAGGCTCGGGATAGGCAATCTCGAATTCGGTAAGGACTATCTTTTTCCTTGGTTCATGACGGAAATCCAATTTTCAAATACGTAACTGTGCGGTTTTGATTGTATACCTATATATGGCGACATGATATATGCTACCCATGCTGTCTATGATTGACAGTTATGATTGAAATTGTTTTTGAAACTTATAAACACTAGTAATAATGTCAAATGCTTTTGTTTTATTCGTATTAAGCATATTTTGGCCATTATAAGGTAAAACTCTATCCTCCGGTTTGCGTTGCATTATGTGATGGGAACTGAGTCTTATAATGGCTTCATTTTTATAAAAAGAATTGCGATGTTTAAAAAGAATGATTTGTTTTAAAGCACTGGCAATCCGATGGAGTAAACCCGTTCCACGAAAGTGGCGTGGTCCTGTGACTAGCCATATTTTAAATGTGTTAAGTAGATTTCTCATACCAGTCCCATGACTGACTCGTAGTTTGTTTCACTTTCAAACTCGGGTGCCCCTACAGCCTTGTGTTCAAGTTTTTAGCAGGCTCTTTCTGGATAGCTGGAGCTAAAGATGGATTCTATCATTTCTCTTTTTATGCTGTTCAGCTCCGATTGTACATATTTTGTTTGTTTTCCGCTGTAGACATTTATGTATAGCTGAACTGTATTTGTACTAAGTATGATCCTGTATACTATTGTAACTCTGATATTTACGTTTATCCAGTGTATTATTTGTACATTATCCGGTGTATTTATTTAATTCTGTTCTGTTATTCCTGTTTATGTGTTATATTCCAAAGATTACCCTTGCCGCCGTCAGTTCGGGGTTTGGGGTGTCACAACGTGGTATCAGAGCTTTGGTTAAGCTTAGTGCTGGAATAGAACATATTAACGAACTCGTCAGAAATAGAACCAGTAGTGTACTAGGATGGGTAACTCATTACAGATAGGATCAGTAATATCCTAGTATGAGTAAAGCAGAATGAAATACAACCGAGTAGACACATTTACATTCGAAGTAATTGTCCCTATGTTTTAAAATACCTTTTCTGTGACCTGACACTTTGTCTGCTAGTTGCAGACGCTCTAGAAAATGAGTGACAGGAACAGAAGAAATAATCATATGGCTCGACAAGCAAATGAGCCAGTTGTGCTCCCGCAGCCAGAATCAGATATAGAAGTTCTATTCAAGAAATTTCGAAATCTGGGTGGATCACCATTCTTAAGCAAAGAATCCATCATGGAAACACAAGCTTGGATTCGTTCTGCAAGGAAAATCTTTGAAGGCTTAAAGCTGAGAGATGACCAGAAAAGATTACTGGCCTCCTGGGCACTCAAAGAAGAAGCTTTGTTTTGGTGGGATTCGATTATTAAAGATAATCCAGAAGGTGATATCACCTGGGATAGATTCAAAGTGATTTTCCTAGAAAGATTTACTCCTCCTGAAGCAACTGAGCGGTTATGTGATGAATTCTCTTATCTGATACAAGGAGATATGACGATTCCAGAATATCATAAGAAATTCAATGAACTCTCTCATTTTGCCCCTCATCCGATTCAAGATCCAAAGAGGAAAAAATCTGAGGTTTATTCATGGTCTGCAAAGAAAATATCAGAATAGTATAATGAGGAACGTGAAGCTTCCTTTTTCTGAAATGATATACATGGCTTACCAATATGAGAATCTCGACAACAAAGGTATGTTGCGTTACGAAGAAGAGGTCAGTTCTAGTAATAAAGGTGAGCCTGAAACTGACAATCCTGAGGCCAGTACGATGTCTGAGGTGAGTAAGAAGCCCAAAGTCAATCGAAAAAGGGCCAGATCTGAGAAAGAACCAGTAATGACCGCCATATTCCTTAACTGCAATCAAAAAGGTCATCTGTTCAGGAAATGTAAGTCTTTGAAAAACAAACGAAGAAATAATAAGTTCCAACCCAAGAAGGGATTTTAAGAGAATAGAAAGTGCAGTCAATGCCATCAGGCCGGTCATCTTTCCAAGGCCTGCCCGCTATCTCAGAAATATGAAGCAATATGTGTAAATGAAGTGGCAGAAGTTCATGCATCTTCGTCTGCTCAGGAAAGGCCAGATGTTTTAGAAGGCACGCTTACTGTCAAAGATATTCCGGTTAAAGTACTGTTTGACACAGGCGGGTCACGAAGCTTTATTGCAAAGAATGCGGTTAAGAAACTGGATTTGAATTTGAAGAAGATCAAAGAACCAATGACCGTCTATAATCCGGTAGGGGGTTCCCTCAATCTCAGTTGGGTTTGTGGCGTGTCAGTTTCCTTTTCTCGTTATCGGTTCCCTACGTTCGCGGTCATCATGAATTTTACAGAATTCGATCTTATCTTGGGGTTAGACTGGTTGACCAAATATGAACCTGAGGTTAAATGCGCCGACCGATTTGTTAAGGCGAAGATTAAATCAGGTGATTATATAACCATTCCCTGTGAAGGTCAGAATTCAAATAGAAAAGACTTCTGGGCAACTTTGGATGTTTCTCCTGCTCAAATAGAAAATATCCCTATAGTCACAGAGAATATTCCCGACCTCATCAAAGATATTCCTGTCTTAAAGAATTATGTGGATGTGTTTGAAGAAGTTGTTCGCTTACCTCCGCAGAGAGAAATAGATTTCAAGATCGCTTTAATTCCTAATGCAAGGCCAGTAGTGCATGTCATTCGGAGGATGACCCTAAAGGAGAAAGAAGAACTAAATAATCAAACACGACAACTTGTATGGAAAGGTCTGATCAGGCCTAGTTTCTCTGATTGGGGAGCAGTACTGTTGTTTGTCTCAAAATCTGACGGTACTCTGCGACTATGTGTGGATTATCGTGATTTGAACAAACAAACAATAAAGAATAAATATCCATTGCCGCGAATCGATGATTTATTGGATCGTCTGAATGGACCACAAGTATTTGCAAGGATGGACCTAGCTACAGGCTTCCATCAACTTCGTATTGCCGAATAGTGTGTTCCTATGACAGCATTCAGAGGTCCCGACTTATTCTATGCGTGGTTAGTAATTCCATTCGGCTTATGTAACGCTCCAGCATAGTTCGTCGATTTGATGAATAGAGTGTTCAGAGGAGTCCTGAATAAGTTTGTTCTGGTTTTTATTGTCGATATTCTAATCTTCTCTAAATCTAAGGTCGAACATGAAAAGCATTTAGAACAGGTTCTAGGAATTCTGAGAAGGAATGTATTGAAAGCCAAATTGTCCAAATGTATATTCTGGCAAGATGAAGTGAAATTTCTTGGCCACGTCGTATCGAAAGAAGGAATTGCTGTGGATCCAAATAAATCACGGCTATTCAAAATTGGAAACAGCCTAGTACTCTCACAGAAGTCCGAAGTTTTCTTGGATTGGCTAGTTATTACCGGAAGTTCGTTAAAAACTTTTCGAAGATATCTGGTCACTTAACAAAGCTTACAAAGAAGCATGCAAAATTCAAGTGGACTCCAGAGTGTGAGGAGGCTTTTGAGGAGCTAAAGTTAAGATTAACAACTGCCCCAGTGTTAACGATAATCGACGGCAATAAGGATTTGAAAGTATGGACGGATGCCTCTATAGAAGGCCTTGGTGCAGTGTTAATGCAAAGAGGTCAAGTGATTGCTTATGATAGCCGTCAACTGAAGCCACACGAGAAAAACTACGTCACTCATGGTCTTGAGCTGTTGGCTATAGTATTTGCTTTGAAAATCTGGAGACACTATCTTCTGGGTGAGAAATTCAAACTGTTTATAGATCACCAGTCGTTAAAGTATCTTTTCACCCAGAAAGACCTGAATCTGAGGCAGCAACGTTGGCTAGAGTTCCTTGCAGCATACGATTTTGAGATTCTATACACCCTAGGGAAAGCAAATGTCGTGGTCGATGCGTTAAGCCGAAAGAATGTAATGATCGCCAGTTTTATTATCACGACTTTATTGATAGATAAAATATCTGCTCTTAAGAAGGATTACCATTTCATTCAGAAGATCAGAGAGATAATTCAGAAAGGCGAGCCCTCGAGTTTTCAAGTTGATAATGATGGGATTCTAAGGCTAAAAGGTCGAATCTGTGTCCCTAACATTTCTGATCTCCGAAAGGAAGTGCTGGATGAATGCCACAAGTCAAAACTTAGTATCCATCCGGGAGTAAGCAAATTGTATAATGACATCAAACACACTTTCTGGTGAAAGTCGATGAAGAGAGACATTTCTTTATATGTTAACCGATGCCGTACTTGCCAACTAGTCAAAAGCGACCAACAGAAACTTGCTGGATTGTTCCAACCGCTGGACTTTCCAGGTTGGAAGTGGGAAAATATTTCCATGGAATTCATAGATAGTTTGCCCAGAACCAGGAATGAAAATGACAGTATTTGGGTGATCGTAGATCGCTTCACGGAGACCGCCCATTTCATACCTGTCAGATCAAACAGAACCGCTCAGAGTCTGGCGCAGATATACTTCAAGGAAATTGTTAGACTACATGGAGTGCCGATTAGTATAGTTAGTTATAGAGATCCAATATTCACTAGTAAATTCTGGGAGGCATTTCAAGTAGAGTCGGGAACGAAGTTGAACTTGAGCATAGCTTATCATCCTCAGACAGATGGTCAAACTGAGAGGGTGAATCGTATACTAGAAGATCTATTGCGGTCTTGTGTTCTAGATTTCGGTGGATCATGGGAAGACCATTTATATTTGGCGGAATTCTCATATAACAACAGCTACCAAGCGAGTGTGACACCCCACATCCATTAAGGTCACTCACAAAGGGAATGCCTTAACTTCAATGGAGCATTATGGGTACTGGAATAGAAATATTACAAGACATACATATATAAAACAGCGGAAAGTAAAGTGGAAGTACTTAAAATCATTTATTAAATATGATTGTTTACAATAAAAGCCCATCAACTTCCAATACCCAAATTACATAGTTCAAATATCTGTCTTGCTCAAAAACAAAGAAGCATAAAAACAAACTGTAGTATTCCCCAATAAAGCAAAGCAAGCCATAGCCAAGAGAAATCCAAGCCATACATGAAAGAGCCTTGGAGCTTGGTAAGATCCGAACTAAGCTGTATTCCCACCCTGCGAACCTGGGGGGGGGGAGAACGGAAGAAAAAGAGGCGAAACAAAACGGGTCAGTCATAAAGACTGAGTAAGTCCTAGTGACTTTCAGCATAAAAATAGTTAAGGATAATATGGCATGAGTAAACTGAAAGTAAACATAAGCATGATGACAAGGCAACAGGCAAGATAACTAAGGTTAACATGATGTGATTTTGTTCAAGTAACATCGCAAGGTTCCCATTCAAGATAAACTAAGTATAATTTCGTAAGACTCCTATCGAACATAACAAGATTCCTCTGCTTCGCCATTAAAATATTTCTGTGATATCTATTTGCTCTGCACCACCTAACTAGCATCTTTACAAGTGTCTTACATGGAATGTTTCGTATTCCTACTAGTACTCTAACTAGTGTCCTCTGTAACAAGGATCCTTCCCCCCTACTAGTGTCCCAACTAGTAGCTCGTGTTATATAATAAGGTGATCCCACCCACTACTTAGAAATCATAATATTAGTCTTATGTACCCCTAGCTGACTACATAGGTGCCGTCTGCCCCTATCTCCACTAGGTGTACCCACCAACCCCATGCGATTGGCTCCCTAACTCGTAGATACCTGTGCTGGCCCCACAGTGGGGTGTATCACTCCCCAAAGTGGCAACCCGATACAACTTGAGGATGCAC
Organism: Allium sativum; assembly: GCA_030737875.1. Taxonomy (NCBI): domain Eukaryota; kingdom Viridiplantae; phylum Streptophyta; class Magnoliopsida; order Asparagales; family Amaryllidaceae; genus Allium; species Allium sativum. The sequence goes on from CM060924.1 coordinate 1,027,061,666, forward strand.
GGCTTATACCTACACGATGCAACAACGTCTTACCTACCAGCCCGGGTCCACACACGCATATGAAACCCATTGGACTTGCGTTGCCACCGCTAACCCGTTTTTACCTCTTACAATCAAACCCAGTATGCGTGTCCCGTCCTCGACATGGGTCGAGCTCACAAAGATAAGTAATGGGCTACTGGTCTGAAAAGGGTCCCCCGACGCAAGCTTCCCTCCTATGCTTGGTCCCCTCTAGTAATCCTTACTTAACCCCTTCTTATTCATGTCCACTTACATGCTTAAATTTTGTTTAAGTATACACCAGTTATGTCTTACATGTTACCCATATCCCCCACTTAACCCCTACATCGTCCTCATGTCTTAATACATGCTTTATCTTGGTTAAGTGCTTATAGGTTATATTTTACATGTCATTCATATTACCCCCAACGTCTGGGTTTAACCAAGCGCCTTGGCTTTATCTGCCATTAGACCCTATGTCTATCCATTAACTATGCGCTTGTGCTACCTCATCAGTCTTATCATTTAACTTGGTTATTTCCATTTATACCAACCGTCAACTTGCTGATTAATTCAATTCTTAACTTGAACTATACTAAGTCCATTAATAAGCCCACAACATGTTATTCCTATGATTCATACATTAACCCTTGTTATGGTACAATAACATGTTCTTATTCAATCTTTACAACCAAGTCCGCCTTAACTTACAAACACACTGGAGAGAGAGGAAAATTCCCTAAATACCAACCCCGAAGACCGGAATCAACATCAGATTGATACTCAGAGGGTTATCCAACCTAACCAATGTTTTGTTCCTTTTTATAATATACCTTATGTCGCCTTCACTTGTAAATTCATTCTTGTCTTTACATATTGCTTAATCTACAATGAAGCGCATCTTTCCTTATTACATAAGTTATCTCATCTTATCTATTGTTCCGCCTAACTTACTTTATTCCATAAGTTATCATTCCCACTTAGGCATTAATTAAGATTTACTTAACTCAACCATTCATGTCATAACAATTAAGTGTCATTAGTCTGGTCACATTACTTAACCCACCCATTCATACCATATTGGTTAAGTGTCATTAGCCTAATCATATTACTTAACCCACCCATTCATACCATATTGGTTAAGTGTTCTTAGTTTACTTAACCCTACCCACTGGTCTAATTACCATGTTATGTTGGTTAAGTATTACTATTCGTATTTCCACCTGTCACCCACATGCCACCCACATGTCACCCACTTAACCCCCATGTCCCACCACATGTTTATCTGGTTAAGTATTTCTTAATTCATTAAGGCCGTAACCCGATAAAGACCTCTCACATTAGACTGACATTTATGGCAGCTGGATTTGCCGGGCGGGTCCGGGCAGTCTTACACCATAAAAGAGTCTAACCTCATGTCTTTACAACTGTTATGCTTTTAATTTGGGCCTAGGACCTCTCACATTGGGCTACCATTTGTGACTACTGGATTCGTCGGGCGGGTCTGGGCAGTTTTACATCACAAATGAGTCCAACCTCGTGTCCTAAGCATTGATTATCACTTATAATCTTTTACCCCAGTCTTAATAATTTCCCTATTCAAATTATTAATTAATTCCTAATTTAACGATGTCCATAATTGACTCAATTATGTTCATCAATTAATGGTATGCAAAATCATACCAATTTTACCACAATTTACCTTATGCCATTAAAGGAAACTTATCTCAATTTATATTTATCCCTCCTTTAAGGCTATTACATGCCAACTACTCAAAACCCACTTAGGCGTGTTCATATTAGCCCCTTTTCAAGACATAAATTATCATATGTGTATCAACTACAAATTTCACATAATTAACATATGCCCAAGTTCTAGGTTACATGTTAGTTTTACATATGCCCAATTCATACCAAATTTACATATGTTCAATTCATGCCTGTTTACATGTATGCCAAATTTATATATGCCTAATCTTAGAAAATTTACATATATACCAGGTTTCATGCCTTTTTATGCATATATCAAGATTCATAGTTTACATGTTTACAAAGCTATGCCCAATTCACATAGATCAATTTTTAGCCAAATATATGTATCAATATTCTTGCCATATTTTACATAGGTCAAGTTTCATACCAACTACATGTATTCCATGTTTACCTCAATTTACCCAAGCCAGCAAAACTTTAATTATAATGATAATACCCAAATTCAAATTTCGTGTTAATGGCAATAATACCCAAGTATCCAGTTTTCATATTATGCCTTCGATTCTACCAAACACATATATCCAACAAGGCAATATCCCAATATTTCCCCCGTATTCAATCGCACGCAAATCGCAGTTTAGGCCTAGGTCCGAAATTGACCAAGGTTCATCAAAAGAAAACAAATAGGGGAAAGGTAGGATTTTGCACCAAAATAAGATCGGAGAGAAAACATCATCACAGGCATATTTAGATTACAACAGGCTTAATAGATCATGAACTAGACATGAGAGTGAAAATAGAAAAGTTTCCAAGATCCAAGAAGAAACAAGAATAGATCTGGATCGATAAACATACTTAATCCAATTCCACTTTAATTCATGGCCACATTATAATTAAATATTTAAATCGGAAAGCAACTAGAACTTACAGAGCATGGCTAGCAAATTAAGAACTGAAATTGTCGTAGAACGTTGCAGCGTCATTGATCTATTCTCTTGAATTTGTTGTAGAAGCATTGATCTTTGTTTTGAATCAAGTTTGGACGCTTAAGCTTTAATTTGGAGGCGGCGGCCATGGCTCAAGAGGGATTTTAGCAGCATTTTGGTATCATATGAATTTGTGTGAGTTAGGCTAGGTCTATGTGTTATTTTATAGGTGTAGCAATTCATTTCAGCCATCGGATTAACCCTAAAACCGATCCGGACCATCAAAACTCGTCCCGGGCCTCAAAAATGGGTTCTGGGCAACCCCAGGCCGACCAGGTCGACCTGTACAGAGGGGGAGTCGACACTATAGTCGACACAGGGGGGGCATGTCGACTTGGGTGTCGACACTACAGTCGACACGGGTAGTCTGCTAGAAAGTCTGCCGAAATCTTGTTTTGGCCATATCTTGGTCATACGGACTCCGATTTTCGAAAACTCGGACTCTATTTCGCGTATTTTTCCGAGACGAACGCAACGGCGCAACCCGTTTCACTTAATTCTGATTTTAAAATTTAATTCTGCCTTGATTTCTTGTTTTAACGGGTTGTTAAAATTCGGGTTGTTACATTCTTCCCTCCTTAAAGTATTTCGTACCCGAAATCTTCAAGTTAGGAAGAACGTATCCTACCATCCATCATCCATCTACTCAAAACATCATCCACAAGCAATCATTGTCCTTAAAAAGATTTCTAATGCTATATGAACATATGCAGAAAGTGTGTGTATATGTTCCTTATCTAATGCAAATGATCAGGCCTGATTGATCTTTCTAATGCAAAATATGTTAAGTGCCATGAATCCACATGTATGCAAATAATCCTAGTCACGTAAACACTATATGTGTGCATAAACATCCATCCATATGCAACATCCACATGATAACACATTCAATTTCATCCATAAACAAGTATAAACACTCATGCATATGCAATATGAAAGGTGACTGAGCCGATCTAGTGCCTAATGTGTGTAAATGCATCCACGAGCAACCACTAGCAACCACTTGCAGCCACTTGCAACCATCAATCATAACATGTCTCAAACACATGTTTACACCTAATTGTTGATATCTAAAGATATAGTCGAATGATAGAAGCAAGTAAAAACTTTGTGCCCATTAGGCAATGTCAAAACTGGAAATCTGTGCCACATATATATTGATTAGGAGAAGAACTCTCTAAGCATCAGCCCCGAAGACCGAAATCAACATCAGACTGGCACCCAAAGAATTACTCAACCCAACCAATATATATGTTTCTAGGGAACTAAGCATGATGGACTTATTTTAGGTCACAAGAAAATCCCTTCCTAATACCAACCCGTATTCTATAAAACCCAAAAATTTTAGTCCACTCGACGGACATCCTCAAGCCCTAACATATATTACTAACAGACGAGTCATACTCCCTATGGGGTTCGCAATAGAAATAGGATTGGGAATAGGACCGAGAGGATATACACAAAAGATAACATGTGAGTAAGCTCTACAGGAAAAGAGGGATCAAGGATATACTCTTAATAAGAGATATGATGCGCGGATCTAGTCTTCAATCTTCTAAGTCGCATTTCCTTGAGCTTAACTCCATTGTGCTTTGACCATCTTTAACTTTACAATTTAGTAGCTTCTTAATTCTTGTTTCCAAAATATGAGTTGGAACCCATTTCACTGTTGCCTCTCATTCCACTTTCACTTATTCTCCCCCTAGTATACTCGGCTCAAACATAACTGCGTACTCATGGTTTCATGCAAGCTCTCCAAAATTCACTAGTGAATCTTGGATCTCGTTCACTTACTATCAGGTATTCCACGCAGAAGAACTATCTCTTGGAAATAAATGCCAACCATGTTGCCAAATGTACTTACTAAGGTGATTCTCTACAACTCATGCATAAGCGAAATGACCCATCCGCCTTAGTGGCGAACACTACCCGATCGGATTACAAATTACCAATAAATGTGTCAAGAGATTCTAGGTAACAAATCATGATAGAACCCTAAAGGTTACATGCGACTTTGAGGGTATTACCGAGGCAAGTCAAGAGTCTAACTACCCTCTTTTCAAAACCGAGAATGTCACCCTCACTGGATAACCCCTCCATCACTAGAATCAACCCATAGTCCAAAACGTAACCATTACTTCTAAACTCAACACTTAGCATAGTCATTCTCAAATCCAAACAAGTCATGAATAAATGAGCCGATTTTCCCAACAGGATTTGAGACAAAAATGGGTTCCTCTACTATGCTAGTACTAAGGTGTAGAGACTCAACTATCGAAGCAGAATTAAAAGGATGCGATGTACAAAAACAAATTTCTAGTGGGATGATAGAAAAGAAAGCTAAACTTTTCAACAGAAACGTTACCACCTCTTTTATGTATGCTAGTGGTGAGATCATACAATTGCCCTCTCGACGATCTTGTCCCTTGCCCTTGTCCTATAATACTTAACTACATGTCCCTCCTCACTAAAGATACTCTCTCTTGTCATGGGTTTTACTATTCTTTCACTTTGGCCTCTTTCCTTTCACCTTTTTCCTCCTTCGTGGATTAAGCTATAGCAACTAGTTTCTTGTTCTTACTATCCTTGTATAGTTTGTTGACAAGTCCCTCGAAGCTGCCTCCAACGCACGGCAATTCTACATAGCTTGAAATACGATTAGTCGCAAGTAAAACTACTGTGGCTACAGATGGAGGTTGGGCACTTCTTTGCTCTTCGACATATGTCGGATGCCTACGATACTATGGTGAAAAGAGAGAGAAGAGATTTCAAGAGAGAATCAAAAGATAGTGCATATGGCTTTGGGGAATATGCCTTTTAATCAAAACAAAGTTTTCTTGAAAATTTGCTTCTTTGTAAACGTTTTGAAAACTAGTTTCAGAAGGTTTTTGAAAACTTTTGCCCAGTCTGGTAACCATCTGCTCTGATACCAAATGTGACACCCCACATCCATTAAGGTCACTCACAAAGAGAATGCCTTAACTTCAATGGAGCATTATGGGTACTGGAACAGAAATATTATAAGACAGACATATATAAAACAGCGGAAAGTAAAGTGGAAGTACTTAAAATCATTTATTAAATATGATTGTTTACATTAAAAGCCCATCAACTTCCAATACCCAAATTACATAGTTAAAATATCTGTCTTGCTCACAAACAAAGAAGCATAAAAACAAACTGTAGTATTCCCCAATAAAGCAAAGCAAGCCATAACCAAGAGAAATCCAAGCCATACATGAAAGAGCCTTGGAGCTTGGTAAGATCAAAACTAAGCTGTATTCCCACCCTGCGAACTTGGGGGGGGGGGGAACGGAAGAAAAAGTGGCAAAACAAAACGGGTCAGTCATAAAGACTGAGTAAGTCCTAGTGACTTTCAGCATAAAAATAGTTAAGGATAATATGGCATGAGTAAACTGAAAGTAAACATAAGCATGATGACAAGATAAGCAACAGGAAAGATAACTAAGGTTAACATGATGTCATTTTTTTCAAGTAACGTCGCAAGGTTCCCATTCAAGATAAACTAAGTATAATTTCGTAAGATTCCTATCGAACATAACAAGATTCCTCTGCTTCGCCATTAAAATATTTCTATGATATCTATTTGCTCTGCACCATCTAACTAGCATCTTTACAAGTGTCTTACATGGAATGTTTCGTATTCCTACTAGTACTCCAACTAGTGTCCTCTGTAACAAGGATCCTTACCCCCTACTAGTGTCCCAACTAGTAGCTCGTGTTATATAATAAGGTGATCCCACCCACTACTTAGAAATCATAATATTAGTCTTATGTACCCCTAGCTGACTACATAGGTGCCGTCTGCCCCTATCTCCACTAGGTGTACCCACCAACCCTATGCGATCGGCTCCCTAACTCGTAGATACCCGTGCTGGCCCCACAGTGGGGTGTATCACTCCCCAAAGTGGCAACCTGATACAACTTGAGGATGCACGGCTTATACCTACACGATGCAACAACGTCTTACCTACCAGCCCGGGTCCACACACGCATATGAAACCCGTTGGACTTGCGTTGCCACCGCTAACCCGTTTTGACCTCTTACAATCAAACCCAGTATGCTTGTCCCGTCCTCGACATGGGTCGAGCTCACAAAGATACGTAATGGGCTACTGGTCTGAAAAGGGTCCCCCAACGCAAGCTTCCCTCCTATGCTTGGTCCCCTCTAGTAATCCTTACTTAACCCCTTCTTATTCATGTCCACTTACATGCTTAAATTTTGGTTAAGTATACACCAGTTATGTCTTACATGTTACCCATATCCCCCACTTAACCCCTACATCGTCCTCATGTCTTAATACATGCTTTATCTTGGTTAAGTGCTTATAGGTTATATTTTACATGTCATTCATATTACCCCCAACGTCTGGGTTTAACCAAGCGCCTTGGCTTTATCTGGCATTAGACCCTATGTCTATCCATTAACTATGCGCTTGTGCTACCTCATCAGTCTTATCATTTAACTTGGTTATTTCCATTTATACCAACCTTCAACTTGCTTATTAAATCAATTCTTAACTTGAACTATACTAAGTCCATTAATAAGCCCACAACATGTTATTCCTATGATTCATACATTAACCCTTGTTATGGTACAATAACATGTTCTTATTCAATCTTTACAACCAAGTACCCCTTAACTTACAAACACACTGGAGAGAGAGGAAAATTCCCTAAATACCAACCCTGAAGACCGGAATCAACATCAGATTGATACTCAGAGGGTTATCCAACCAAACCAATGTTTTGTTCCTTTTTATAATATAACTTATGTCGCCTTCACTTGTAAATTCATTCTTGTCTTTACATATTGCTTAATCTACAATGAAGCACATCTTTCCTTATTACATAAGTTATCTCATCTTATCTATTGTTCCGCCTAACTTACTTTATTCCATAAGTTATCATTCCCACTTAGGCACTAATTAAGATTTACATAACTCAACCATTCATGTCATAACAGTTAAGTGTCATTAGTCTGCTCACATTACTTAACCCACCCATTCATACCATATTGGTTAAGTGTCATTAGCCTAATCATATTACTTAACCCACCCATTCATACCATATTGGTTAAGTGTTCTTTGTTTACTTAACCCTACCCACTGGTCTAATTACCATGTTATGTTGGTTAAGTATTACTATTCGCATTTCCACCTGTCACCCACATGCCTCCCACATGTCACCCACTTAACCCCCATGTCCCACCACATGTTTATCTGGTTAAGTATTTCTTAATTCATTAAGGCCGTAACCCTATAAAGACCTCTTACATTAGACTAACATTTATGGCAGCTGGATTTGTCGGGCGGGTCCGGGCAGTCTTACACCATAAAAGAGTCTAACCTCGTGTCTTTACAACTGTTACGCTTTTGATTTGGGCCTAGGACCTCTCACATTGGGCTACCGTTTGTGACTACTGGATTCGCCGGGTGGGTCCGGGCAGTTTTACATCACAAATGAGTCCAACCTCGTGTCCTAAGCATTGATTATCACTTATAATCCTTTACCCCAGTCTTAATAATTTCCTTATTCAAATTATTAATTAATTCCTAATTTAACGATGTCCATAATTGACTCAATTATGTTCATCATTTAATGGTATGCAAAATCATACCAATTTTACCACAATTTACCTTATGCCATTAAAGGCAACTTATCTCAATTTATATTTATCCCTCCTTTAAGGCTATTACATGCCAACTACTCAAAACCCACTTAGGCGTGTTCATATTAGCCCCTTTTCAAGACATAAATTATCATATGTGTTTCAACTACAAATTTCACATAATTAACATATGCCCAAGTTCTAGGTTACATGTCAATTTTACATATGCCCAATTCATACCAAATTTACCTATGTTCAATTCATGCCTGTTTACATGTATGCCAAATTTATATATGCCTAATTTTAGACAATTTACATATGTACCAAGTTTCATGCCTTTTTATGCATATATCAAGATTCATAGTTTACATGTTTACAAAGCTATGCCCAATTCATATAGATCAATTTTTAGCCAAATATATGTATCAATATTCTTTCCATATTTTACATAGGTCAAGTTTCATACCAACTACATGTATTCCATGTTTACCCCAATTTACCCAAGCCAGCAAAACTTTAATTATAATGATAATACCCAAATTCAAATTTCGTGTTAATGGCAATAATACCCAAGTATCCAGTTTTCATATTATGCCTTCGATTCTACCAAACACATATATCCAACAAGGCAATATCCCAATATTTCCTCCGTATTCAATCGCACGCAAATCGCAGTTTAGGCCTAGGTCCGAAATTGACCAAGGTTCATCAAAAGAAAACAAATAGGGGAAAGGTAGAATTTTGCACCAAAATAAGATCGGAGAGAAAACATCATCACAGGCATATTAAGATTAAAACAGGCTTAATAGATCATGAACTAGACATGAGAGTGAAAATAGAAAAGTTTCCAAGATCCAAGAAGAAACAAGAATAGATCTGGATCGATAAACATACTTAATCCAATTCCATTTTAATTCATGGCCACATTATAATTAAATATTTAAATCGGAAAGCAACTAGAACTTACAGAGCATGGCTAGCAAATTAAGAACTGAAATTGTCGTAGAACGTTGCAGCGTCATTGATCTATTCTCTTGAATTTGTTGTAGAAGCATTGATCTTTGTTTTGAATCAAGTTTGGACGCTTAAGCTTTAATTTGGAGGCGGCGGCCATGGCTCAAGAGGGATTTTAGCAGCATTTTGGTGTCATATGAATTTGTGTGAGTTAGGCTAGGTCTAGGTGTTATTTTATAGGTGTAGCAATTCATTTCAGCCATCGGATTAACCCTAAAACCGATCCGGACCATCAAAACTCGTCCCGGGCCTCAAAAATGGGTTCTGGGCCACCCCAGGCCGACCAGGTCGACCTGTAAAGAGGGGGAGTCGACACTACAGTCGACCCAGGGGGGGCAGGTCGACTTGAGTGTCGACCCTACAGTCAACACGGGTAGTCTGCCAGAAAATCTGCTGAAATCTTGTTTTGGCCATATCTTGGTCATACGGACTCCGATTTTCGAAAACACAGACTCTATTTCGCGAATTTTTCCGAGACGAACGCAATGGCCCAACCCGTTTCCCTTATTTCTGATTTTAAAATTTAATTCGGCCTTGATTTCTTGTTTTAACGGGTTGTTAAAATTCGGGTCGTTACAGCGAGCCTGATGAAGTTGCCATTCGAAGCATTATATGGTAGACCGTGCCGATCTCCTACTTGTTGGGTCGAACCCGGTAATAGACTTGTTTTGGGACTTGACATGATCCGAGAAGCTGCCGACAAAGTCAATTTCGTTAAGAAATGATTACTCGCCGCTCAAAGCCGACAGAAGAGCTATGCCGATAGGAGAAGAAGAGATTTATCGTTTTCCATTGGCGACTATGTAAATTTTAAAGTTTCGCCGATGAGAGGAGTTATCCGGTTCGGTAAAACTGGGAAGTTGGCGCCCAAATTCATTGGCCCGTTTCCTATTCTTGAACAGATTGGAACTCTCGCTTATAGGGTTAAAATTGCCTGATTGGTTACCTGGGGTGCATAATGTATTTCACATATCTCAACTTCGAAAGCACGTTCATGATCCAGACTTTATCGTGGAAGAAGCAGCGCAACAGGATATTGAAATTACTCCAGAATTGGCTGTGAGAAGAGAGCCGCTAAAGATTATCAGCAAAGAAACCAAAGAGCTGAGGAACAAGAAGGTTCACTTAGTCAAAGTGCAATGGAGTGGAGATCTGCGAGATTGTAATTGGAAACTGAGGAGAGCATTCAGAAAGCCTATCCTAGGTGTCGAGTAGATATCTCTGATTGACTCCGGTGCAAGGTACATTTACCATACTTTGCACTACCAATTAGTTCTCTACTTTGTTGTTATTTTCTTTCCATGGATGTGCACTTTAAATTCTATAGTCTGAATGATTTTAAAAGAGTATAGAAATTGATTAGTATATTTTTGAAAAGAAAAAAACAATTTGATTGTTGTTTATGTTGTGTGATAGTAGATTTGATTAATTAAATTATTAAAACGATAGTTAATTTAATCAATAATAGAATGAATGGTAGAATTTATTCGATTAAATCACACATTGAACTGATTTAAAAATAGATAGAAATATATACATGTGCATTATATATGTTTGAACAGGTAATTGGATTAGCTGTTGAGTAAAGCATTTATTTGCGTTCCCGACAAATAGGTAAACCTTAATGAGTTGGATGTGAAATATGATTATATCAACTCCTGTGAATGCCATTGGATGCGGAGTGCTGGTGGTTCTGTGTGTAATAATAAACATCGCCATACGATAGTAACAATTAATTTTGAACTACACTACATGGCATACTTCTTGAAGATAGTCATACTTCATCATATATCACATAAGCATTTGGAGCTTGTGTGATGAGATGGAAGATTTACCATACGAGCGAGAGGCTTGTATGGCGTTGACTATATTTTACAGGTTGAATTGATGGCTGATATGGACCATATTAAATTGTAAAGATAAATTGGCAGAATAATAAAACCCCACATGGGTCTGGAGTTGACAATAATCACGTCTCTCTAGTCATTAGATAAGGCACATGGATTATTTATTTCCCACACGGGACGAGGTGACGAGGATTTATCCTCTGGAGCAATTAAAAATACACACTCCCTCAGGCTTTGACAGGGTGACGAGAATTTATTCTCTGGAGTTATTATCTATACACGCTCCCCTGTACACACCAGAATATATCACTATAAATATGTGTATGCTTTATAGGATTTATTGGGTACCTAATACGGCCCAATAAATTTCCAAACCCCTCCCCGTACAAAGGAGGTTATGGCGAATTTTTTTGAAAATTCCGGGTGTTAGCCAAATTTTTGAAGAATTTGAAAATTCTCAAAAACTAAAAAGTTGGAGAATGGAAGCCAGATTGAACGTAGAGTTGATTAATCAAACCACTTTCGACTTTGTTCCTTTTCGGGGATGAAACGTTTTAAGTGGGGGAGATTGTAGCGACCCGGAAAATCTGAACCAATTTAAAATTTTTAAATTGGCTAAAATAGTGGATTTTAAATATTTAAAATAAATATTTTAAATAATAACGATGAAAAGTAAGCTTTAATTGACATTTGAAAACGAATATAATTAATTCTAATTATAAACAAGGCCTGAAATGGCGTGGTAGTTTCAAAATTTGAATTCAAACTTTGACTGACCGTACCGGGTGCAAAACAAAACGGATTGGAGTGAAACAAAAAATATTTAAATCTGTTAAAGTATAACTTTCTAATGAATCTGAAAAATCGAAGTTTCAAAGCGGGAAGCAAAAGTTATGGCCAAATGAATTTTCAGAAAGGTCGCTATGGAGTTTATATAGCCCGTGAAAATGGTCATTTTGCAAACGACCTCAGAATTCAACGAAACCACTTTTGTTGGATCCGGGATGTTAAACTATTGCTAGGTTTTAAATTTCATAATTTTTGAAGTTAATATGTGAGCTTGGCAAAGGAAAACGTGTTTTGGTCAATTACAGTTAAATTGGATCAACCAGAAATGGGCCATTTTTCAAATGGTCTCGGAATTCAATGAAACTAGTTTTGTTGGGACCGTATCATCAAAACATAGCTAGATTTATTTTTCTGGAATTTTTCGAATCAGTGTGTAGCCCCGGCAAATTGAAATGTACGTTCAAATTGAATATTGAATGTTATATATTTTAATTTGAAGGAAAACAGACTGAAACAGTCGAATGGGCCTACGAATCATATCCCATTGTGTTCGGAATGGGGGTAAAACACTAGGGATGACAGTCGTTGGGTTTGGATTGGAGTTCGTAGGAGGCAAGGGGTATTTTTGGATTTTTAAAATTTTATAAATAAATAAAAAATCTATTGGTCAAATCTATTTTTCTCTCTCCCCGTATCAGCAACGACGAATGGTGGCTGTTCTTCGATCTTTTCCTCCTCGTTTTCTCCCACTACAAGCGAAATTAGCCAATGCCCCAGTTGGGTTTTTTGAAGCGCCGCCTCCCCTCTTCAAATCCGACCTAGCTTCGACCTCCCCCGCCTTGTCTTCATCGAGAAAGGAGCTCGTAAAGTTCGACGGCGTCGAACGTGATTCCGCCGCTACCTGGAGCTCGAGCTAAGCAAGACCCACCTCATCGGGAAGCCCTCTCGTAGGCGGAGGTCGTGGTCAACCCCGATCAGCCCCTAACGCAACGGATTTCGCTAGAGATCGAAACCTTGTTTCGAACAAAACTGTGGAGGTTACGGTGTATATTATATTAAAACTATTCTATAGCACTTCTAAGCGCTACGGTTTTTGATTTCACTTTAAAAATCATATCTTTTTCATTTGTTGATGAAATTCAGTGAAACAAGAGACGGTGGACTCGTGTGGACGTCTTCTCCATTCTAGAAGAGGCCGCATATTTTTATAAGCCTTCTGCTATTTTTGGTGGAGTGGAACCCAATGTGAGATTTCTAATTTATAAACGATATGGAAAACAATGATGTATAAATTATATAGTCGATGTATGAGTTATATAAGCGTTGTACACCTCTTGTATAAGCGTTGTATAAGTTTCGATATATAAGTTATATATGCGTTGTAAAAATTATAAATGTGTTGAAATAGAAGTGAAATGCTTATATATATATACACACACACACCCCTCGTCCACAAAACATGGACGATATTTATTGATTGTGATTGGTGTGAAAATTTGTTGATAGCGAATGGTTGATTGAATGGTTTGTGGTTGGACTTGTTTGACTGTGGTTGAAAAATACCCGTTTGTGGTTGAGAATTGTTTGGTTGAAACCACATAGGATTAGTTTGTGGAAAAGGAAAAAAATTATACATGCTGCCTGCGTGCGAACTAGATGCATGATTCCCCATTGTCAAAAGCTGCGAGGCTTTAAGGTAGAGTGAGGAGCCATGCTAGGGACGACCCCGGTTTTAACTACCCTGCCGTTATGCTGTAGAAATTTTTAATACTATTCATGTGTTAGAATTATTTTCATATATTGAATAACCTTCATGTGTTGAATCGAAATTCCTTCGTTGAATAGAAATTCATGTGTTGAATGGTATTCGTGTTTTAAATAAATTGTTTTAACAATAAAAATCACATTCTTACTCTATATATACAAACTACAGAAAACATTCATGTGTTGAATCGAAATTCATTCGTTGAATAGAAATTCATATGTTGAATGGTATTCGTGTTTTAAATAAATTGTTTTAACAATAAAAATCAAATTTTTACTCTGTATATACAAACAATAGAAAACATTCATGTGTTGAATCGGAATTCATTCGGTGAATAGAAATTCATGTGTTGAATGGTATTCGTGGTTTAAATAAACTGTTTTAACAATATAAAAATCACATTTTTATTGTATATATACGAATTTTGAATAACATTCATGTGTTGAATAGAAATTCATTCGTTGAATAGAAATTCATGTGGTGAATGGTATTCGGGTTCGAAAGAAATTGTTTTATAATAAAAATCATATTTTTATCATCTATATGAACTATATAAAATAGTCATGTTTTGAAATAAATAGTTTTACATTAAAAATCACATTTGTATTATATACATGGATTGTTGAAAACAGTGAAGTGTTGAAATAAATGTCTGTTGGATTAAACCATTATTTTTATCAAAAGTATGAAAAGCGTATGGTTTTGAAATCGAAGAATCGATTATATATATATATACATATATATATATATATATATAATTAAAATAAATCGAATAACGAAGCTGCAGTTCATGTTTTGAAACCGTGATTTCAAACGATTCGTGCAGGAGATCCGACCATCGGATTTTCCCGAAACCGAAACCATTGGGTTTGCTTTGGAAATATCTTTTCAACGACACCAACTTTGTAAAGATCCAACGGTTGGATTATCTAGAATGTTTAATTCAAATCTGAAGAAAAACAGCGCCAGAATCGATTTTTTTTTATATATATAAATGTAATTAAATTAAATCGAATAACGACGCTGCAGTTCGTATTTTGAAATCGAAACTTCAAACGATTGTACCAGGAGATCCGACCGTCGGATTTTCCCAAAGCTGGAACCGTTGGATTCGTTTTGAAAAGATCTTTCTAATGATATAAATTCTGTAAAGATCGAACAGTTAGATTTTCAAATATGTGTAAATCAAATCTGAAGAAAAACAGCGCCACAGCCGCGTTATGGCCCGAAGCGTCGTTTGAATAAATTGGCTATTTTAAAATAAATAAAAATAGCGATAAATCGTTGTAAAATATAATAAACGATATGGAATGTGAAATTTAGAAATTAACTGAAGGTTAGCTAAGTCGAATGGTTTCCTGGGTTTTGATCTGATGTTGGTTTCGGCCTTCGGGGTTAATATTTGGGAAATCGTTCTCTTACTTATTGACGGTAAGTGACTAATGAATTGGGATAAGGCATATGTTGTGTTTGTGTAGCACTAGTTTATTATATACATGAGTTGCTCAGAAAGACCGGGTTTATCCCATTTTGAATAACTGAATCTACGATAAGAAATCGAAGATGAAGACGGTGGTCGAAGAACGAAGATCTTCAGCTCGGTTGGACAGTAACTGATGTCCTGATTGGGAGGCATCCCGAAATATGGATAATGAGTGGTGATGGTCCATTCGTACATGGAGATCGATGGGTATGCGAGGTATATAGTGCCCTCGGTTTCGTTCAGACCTAGAACGGACATGTAAATGGACTGTGTGTCTGACATTGGAATTCATTCTGTGTGATTGATAGCCATCAGTTACATGGCGTGAATTGTCTGTGTGGCATGCTAAGATGCAGTGATCAGGGATTCTGTTGAAAAGAAAAGTCTTGTGGTTGATTATCAAAGCACCGCCTGTGCGGCGTAGCTTTGTGTATAACGTGAATTCGCGAGCCTCACACCCCGGTATGAACCAGAAACAGGAGAGGACCTCGGGGAGGGCATGCGTTTCTTCCTAGCTAGAGGTGGTGTCGGTGCTTGAACTTCTGACATTTATATTATTTTCACCTATGTGGTTGTTGCTGTTGCGAGGTGCCTCGGTTATATCGGTGGATCCGGGACCGATGGAGTCATTCGTTGGTTCACTTACGTCCCAAAGGGCGGGGAAACGCAGTGTTCAGGAATTTTAATCCACATCGGTGGACCGGCCTTGACGATCCAAGGGTCACTCGAGCTCTGATCCTGAGGCTCGGGCTAGGCAGTCTCGAATTCGGTAAGGACTATATTTTGCCCTAGTTCATGACGGAAATCCACTTTCCAAATACGTGACTGTGCGGTTTTGATTGTATACCTATATATGGCGACATGATATATGATACCCATGCCGTCTATGATTGATAGTTATGATTGAAATTGTTTTCGAAACTTATAAACACTAGTAATAATATAAAATGCTTTTGTTTTATTCGTATCAAGCATATTTTGGCCATTATAAGGTAAAACTCTATCCTCCGGTTTGCGTTGCATTGTGTGATGGGAACTGAGTCTTATAATGGCTTCATTTTTATAAAAAGCATTGCGATGTTTAAAAAGAATGATTTGTTTTAAAGCACTGACAATCCGATGGAGTAAACCCGTTCCACGAAAGTGGCGTGGCCCTGTGATTAGCCATATTTTAAATGTGTTAAGTAGATTTCTCATACCAGTCCCATGACTGACTCGTAGTTTGTTTCACTTTCAAACTTGGGTGGCCCTCTTTCTACACGGGCAGCCTTGTGTTCAGGTTTTTAGCAGGTTCTTTCTGGATAGCTGGAGCTGAAGATGGATTCTATCATTTCTCTTTTTATGTTGTTCAGCTCCTATTGTACATATTTTGTTTGTCTTCCACTGTAGACATTTATGTATAGCTGAACTGTATTTGTACTAAGTATGATCCTGTATTCTGTGTAACTCTGATGTTTACGTTTATTCAGTGTATTATTTGTACATTATCTGGTGTATTTATTTAATTCTGTTCTGTTATTTCTGTTTATGTGTTATATTCCAAAGATTACCCTTGTCGCCGTCAGTTCGGGGTTTGGGGTCGTCACAGCGATATTCGGAAATGTTTTCCAAATAACATAAAAGGCCAATATGGTCATTGAAAATATTTGGTTAACAAATATTGATAAAGAAATAGAGAAGCGATTTAACTAATTGAATATTAATTAAGGGCTCAGTGGCATGTTCAAAAGGAAAATTTGAGTTTTGAAAAGAGTAAACTGTTTAAAAACTCCTAGGGAAAGACTGTTTGAATTAAAAACAAATTTAACAGAAATTTGTGAAAGCAAATTTGAATTAAAGTAAAGCCAGTAAAGTGGTAACTGAGACTGAATTAGAACAATATCAAGACAAATTGGATTGTGAGATTCAAATTTGAAGTGTATTGTGATAATCAAGTTAAGAGTTGGGAATCGAGAAGAAACTCGAGTTGAAATGATATTTGGCTCGGATATAAGCAAATGGTTGTGTTTTGGATAAAAGCAGATTGGAATTTGATTGGCATAACATTGGTATATGCTGAGTTGGTAGCATATGGAAGTGATAAAGTTGATATGCCGAAAAAAGGTACAAGTTTATATTTCTATTGGATATAAGATTTATGAGACGAATTGGCAAGCCGCTTGGCTGTTTGATTTTCTTTTGGATTGGAGAAGGCCCAGAGAGGCGAGTTGGAGTTTGACCTATTGACCAGTACAAAGGAGGTGCTGGAGAAATTTTTCAAAAAGTTAAGGTGTTAGAAAATTTTCAGGATTTTTGAAAATTTTCGTTGATAAGAATTAATAAATAATTTAATTAAAATTAAATTGATTAAGTTGAGATTGAAGTTAAAAAGTGAACAAATATGTTCTACCCAGTCGATAGGGTCGTTCTCTACCTTTTAGCAATTTCGAGGACGAAATTATTTTAAGTGGGGAAGAATGTAATGACCCGCACTTTCAGCGGTATAATAATTAATTTATTTAATTATTTAAAAGGTGATTAAAAGGATTTAATGGTCGTGGAATTAAATAATGATGAATATTTAATTGAAATAATATACTAAATAATATATTTAATTTTGAAATAATCAGAATTGGCTGAAATGGCGATATGGTGTGAACCGGA
The DNA here is from genome assembly GCA_030737875.1 of Allium sativum. NCBI lineage: Eukaryota > Viridiplantae > Streptophyta > Magnoliopsida > Asparagales > Amaryllidaceae > Allium > Allium sativum. Next base: position 1,027,079,538 of record CM060924.1, read on the forward strand.
TCATCTATGATATTTAATTCAGCTTGAAATTGAAATTGAATAACGAATATATTATATAAATGACAGTTTGAACGTATAATTATATTAAAATTAAAAACGAGCTTGAAATGGCGCTGCAGTTCGTAAATTGGCGATTCGAACTTCAACTTAATGTACAGGATTCGTTTAAAGCCGGATTTCTGTGAAACAAGAAACATGTGGAGCTGGTGGAGTATATCTTTCTATTGGAAGAGAAAAGTCGGGATTTCGTCGTGTAGATTTTGAGATATGTCCAAATCAAATTTTAGAAAATTCGTTGTGGAATTCCTTTATAATTTATAAAGAAATTATTAATATTTTAAAAAAGGAATTTCAATATAAATCGAATATCGGGCTGACCCAGATTTGAAATATCGAGTTAGAAATCCATATAGGAATATTCTAGAGCTGCAAGGTATTCCACTGTGAACATATACGATAAAATTAATTTATTAATATTTTATTTAATTATATTTAAATATATTTATATATTTAAAAGGGTCTTCCAAAGCTTTAAAAATACCCAGTTTTGCGAATGAAGTCGGAATTCGACGAAACTAATTTTGTTGGATCCACAATATTAAATTTTTGTTAGATTTCAGTTTCTGTGATTTTTAGAGTCACTGTGTGGCCGTACCGATTTTTAGAGTGAAAAACAAACAGTATTTTGACGGTTGAAAATACGCTGTGTGAGCATATGAAGTCGGAATTCGATGAAACCAGTTTCGTTGGGAATGTCGAACTGTAGATGCGTGTCCAGTTTGGTGATTTTTGGGTATCATGTGTGACTATGTGAATTTTTAGAAGGGATATACAAGCAGCGACTGAATAAAAATGAATATAAAAATATTAATATTTTTCTATAAATACATCATCTCACCCTAAACCCTAAATTTACTTTCATTTTCTGGTCAACGCAAGAATGTTGAGCCGCCACAAATTATTCATTCCTCCAGTAAAGTTTTCATGGGAAAGAAAAATCCAAACAAATAGAAATAAATTCTACAATTCGCAATACATATATTTTTAGAATCCATATGAGTCGCCCTTCGTTTCTATGCATCATTTTATGTGTTCGAACACTTTCGGCGGCGATAGGAAATAACCAACGTGCGACTAGGGTTACTGGTTGTGGTTTCTGTGAGCATCGATCTTCAAATTGGAGTTCGATTCTGAACTTGGCACCTCTCTTAGCACCTGTAGATGAAAACTTGTGGATTTCCGAAGTGGTTAATATCGCTCGAGGTTGGGAGATCGACAGTGACGGAATTCTGTAGGTGAGCGCGAGTTGAAGCGAATGGTAATGGGGGAGTGCGGTTTTGGAAGAGAAGGAGAAAGGTATGCATCTCTAGTTGATTTGTGGAGAACTGATAAGGAAGGAGGGGATCAATGAATTGGACAAAGGCGGGTATGTTTGTGGAGAGGATGGGATTTTAGTCTGGAAGAAGGAATGCGAGAGGAACCAGTTTAAAGAAGAACAGGTGGGCCGACATTTGATGGTAAGTCCCGAATTGGTTAACGAATAAACCAAGTTTTAATTTAAATTTGTATTTAAATGTTTACAAACTTTGAAATTATATAACTTTATCATACAGTGTCAGAATTTGACGAAACCGGATCCATTGGGACCGTATGGATGAGAGCTCCAAAATGGAACTGACCGGGAGTGAATTGGGGCTCGTTTGGATTTATGGTGAAATTAAACATATGAATCAAATAAATTACCAATTATCGTTATTTAACGATAAACCATCCAATGTGAGTAAATCTCACTAACTCTGAACAGTTTATAATTTCATGTTGTATTTTTAGAACTGTTAAATATTGGCTGATTGACTGTGTGTTGACTGTTTGATTGTACTGCTAGTCGGTTATTTGAATTTCTATATTGATTCTGTTTAATAGAATATATCGTATGGAACAGAAAGTGAAGTTGATTTTATTGTGTAACATCTGTGGATGCAAGGAAACGGGTTGGAGGAATCCGACTGGATTCCTCAACAGTTATTTTATTGTTTTCATATATTGTGATATATGACGTGATTTATAATCTGCTGTTGATTATTTGTGTATGGACGATATTGGACATCGTAATTTGATATGTTAAACACCATAACATACCAGGATTTGGAGAAAAAGGGAATTTGTCAAAGTGAATACTGAAAAGAGAATATTTATAACAATCAAAGGAGATTTTATAAAAGGAATTATTTATAAATGGAATATTTATAAATAGAAATTTATTTATAAATGGATTATACTTAGAAATGAAACCCTAGAGGAATTATTTGCAAACCATTTGCAAATAGATTAGAATGAGAAATGTTTGTAAACCATTTACAAATCAATCAGAAAGAGAAATGTTTGTAAACCATTTACGAATGGAATCGAAAGGAGTTATCTATTATTAGTTAATCGAAGGAGTTATCGATTATAGTTTAATCGAAATGAGTTATCGATTTGTTTAATCGAAGTGAGTTATAGAATATTGGTTATTCAAAGGAGTTATCGAATTTAGTTATTCGATGGAGTTAATCGAGTAGAGTTAAAATAAAGGAGTTGATCGAATATAGTTTATTCGAATAGAATCAATTGAGTTAATCGAATATTAGTGATCCAAAATAGAGTTAAATAGAGTTATCGAATATTAGTTATTCGAAAAAGAGTTAAATAGAGTTATCGAATATTAGTTATTCGTATATAGTTAAATGGAGTTAAAGGAATAAATCGAATATAGTTTATTCGAATAGAGTTAAAGAAGTTATCGATTATAGTTTAATCGAAAGGAGTTATTGAATTAGTTATTCGAAAGGAGTTATCGATTATAGTTTAATCGAAAGGAGTTATCGAATTAGTTATTCAAAAGGAGTTATCGATTACAGTTTAATCGAAAGGAGTTATCGAATTAGTTATTCGAAAGGAGTTAAGTAAGGAGTTTAGTGAGGAGTTAAGTAAAAAGAGTTAATCGATTAGGGTTAAGTAAATAAAGTTAACCGAATTTAGTTTATTCGAAGAAAGGTTAATCGGATCTAGTTATGCGTAAAAGAGATTATCAAATGAATAGTTTATTCGAAGGGAGGAGTTATCGAATAGAGATTTATTCGAACGAAAGTTACGTAAGGAAGTGTTTAAGAGTTAAAAGATGAACTTACCCTAATTCGAGATTTGAAATGTTGTTCAGTTAAGGTCTGAGAGGTAGTTATACCCCAACTTGATTGACTTCGTTTTTAATTTAGAAATGGTTAAAGTTCGAGAGTGAAAGTAGTTAAGTGATTTAGTAAATAAGTATAGTGGTTTGAGTTGTCGTCGCGATGTTGATTTAAACATCTGTTTAAATCCAAGTAAAGAAGATTTGGAAATGTTTTCAAAATAGAATTAGAAACGTAATCAAATATTGAAATAGGAAATATGAGTTTATATATATATATATATAGATATATATATGATTGATGATTGATTGATAGAATTTCCATCTGGAAATAATATCGTTGTTTGCACACGTATTTTTCTTTGATAGTTAAATCACAGACTATCGAAGTTTTGACCATTTTAACGTTGTTAATATGGAGAGACCGGTTGGGTTATTATCCCAAGAACCACTCTGTGTTGGCATAAGCGTTGCGAATCATATATGCCAGAGATAATTGAAGACGGAGTAAAGTGCAAGGGCTATTGTATAAGTCTTAGATAACAGTGCCTAAGATGGATGTACTGAATAGTGCCTTCGGTTCATCCTGTTCCCGGACGACTTGTATGGACGGATGTCTGACAGAGTATTTCCAGACGATCACGTATATTGATTTCTCCAACCATACCAAGAGTGGAAGCGGAGAAGGAAACTTCTTTTAGCTAACATATAATGTATTGTTGAGGACGTCAATCGGTTATTTGATGGATTTGACGATGTGGCATTCAAAGTGAATCTTGTGTGATGATAAAGCGTAGCTTCTAGCCTCAAAACCGGTAAATGACAGAAATCGGGCAGGCAGCATGGCTAAGTCGGTCGCTCCGAAGTAGGGTGTATAATCACCTGATCTAGAGTTTCATTTACTTCTAAAAATCTATTGTTGACGCTGTCCCATTTGGGAAACAGTTGCTGATCCCAACCGTTGTTGATATACATTCGATACACTCAAGCAAAATGAGTGGTCGGTCATGTGTGGCCGGGTTGCAAGATGTTCTTGTTGAACCCAGTGTATTCCTTTCTAGAGGTACACTAGCGAAAGGTGGTTCCATACCTTGTCATAGTTGGAAATCCATTACCCAATACGTGCTTGCGGTTTTGATTGTATACTATATATGTAGAACGTGAGATGAAAGCGTTTCTGCTACATGATTATTATATTGTGGTTGATAGACATTATTATAATATCAAAAGGTTTTTGATATAAAGATAATTTGGATTCTCATAAGGGAAAAACCCATTCCGTTATACGGCGTGGTCTTATGAGATATCGTTTACTTGTTCAAACTGTTTTAAACTGTTTTACTCATACCAGTCCCATGACTGACCCAGAGTTTATTTCTTTTGTTTTTCCTAAACTCTTGGGTGCCCAATTTTGTATGGGCAGTCAAGTAGTCAGGAATTTACAGATATACAGGAAGAGCTTGGAGCAAGAGGCTTCATGATTATATAGCTATAGTTATTTCCGCTGTGTTGTAAGTGTTGTACTTTGATAATGATGTATATTCAAGTACATATGTTGTAAAGACCCGCAACTTCCCCGTAAAGGAAAGCGTCGGATAGTTCGAGAACAAACCACAACAGAACGCAAACAGAAGAACATTTCATTGTATATTACAACAATGCATCAGATTACAAGAATATACAGAGCATAAACAAATAAATATTACACAGACATATCAGAGATTTAAATTACATTTAAATACATAGCAGCGGAAAATAATACAATACACAACTAGAAGAGATATACGGATACAAAGCTTTCCGGATATCGTTCCAGCTGTAAACCAGGATCCTGTGAATATAAATCTGCAAAACCAAAACTACTAGCTGCCCGTGTCGAAAATAAGGGCACCCAGAGTTTAGGTTAAAATAATAAACTCCAGGTCAGTCATGTGACTGGTGTGAGAACTAAAACAGTTATTAATCTTTATTTTAAATCATTAGGTAAATCAAGGGACCACGCCGTATAACACGGAACGGGTTTCCTCCCAAGAATACCAGTGCATAAAACAAACAGCGCAATGCTAAATAAAGAAAAATGAAGCTGTTATAAGACCCAGGTCCCATCACACAATGCAACGCAGCCGAGGATAGGGTTTTCCCTTATAACAGCCAAAGAATGCTTGATACGTTTAAAACAAATCATTTGATACTATTATAAGTGCATAGTGTATAAAACACTTCAAATCATAAATATCAATCATAGGCGGCATGAATGCCCCATCCCACTATGTCGCCATACTAGGTTCTACAATTAAAACCGCAAATGTCACGTATTTGGAAGTTGGATTTCCATCTATGAACCGAGGCAAAAGATAGTCCTCAACCGATTCGAGACTGCCTAGCCCCAGCCTCAGGATCAGAGCTCGAGTGACCCTAAGAGCGACAGGGCCGGTCCACCGATGTGGATTAAAATGCCTGAACACTACGTTTCCCCGCCCTTTGGGGCGTAAATGAGCCACTAAATGACTCCATCGGTTCGAGAACGACCGATCAATCCGAGGCGCCTCGCAACAGCAACAACCACATAAGTCAAACTCGTCAGGGCGTGTAAAACCACTGACGCCACTTCTAACTAGGAAGAAACGCAGGCCCTCCCTGAGGTCCTTTCTCCCGTTTTTGGTTCATACCGGGTGTGAAACTCGCGAAGTAAACGTTACACAAAGCTACGCCACAAAGGCCGTGCTTTGATCATCACCACAAGACTTTGCTTTTCAACAGAAGCCTTGATCATTTGCATCTTAGCATGCCACACAGGCAAACCATCCTATGCAACCGATATCAGTCACACAGAATGAAATCCGATGTCAGACACACAGTCCATTTACAAGTCCGTCCTGGGTCTGAACGAAACCGGAGGCACCTAGTACCCCGCATATCCATCGATCTCCAAGTACGTCTGGACGATCACTAACTGTTTCCATCTTCTTGGGTGTACAGCCCAATCAAGATCATCAGTAATTACCCAAACGACGTGAAGACCTCCGGTCTTCGACCATCGTCTTCATCTTCGACTTATCGTCGTATCAGTTATTCAGAATGGGATAAACCCGGTCTTTCCGAATAACTCGCGTATATATTATAAAAGTGTTACACAAACACAACATACGCCTCATTCCAATTCATTAGTCACTAACCGTAAATTAATCAAGAGAATAATTCCCCAAATATTAACCCCGAAGGCCGAAACCAACATCAGATCAATATTCAGAAAACCATTCTGTTTGGCTAACCGACAGTCAATTTCTAAATTTCACATTCATAGGGAAAGGCTCCCATTAATTTTATCCAAGATAAATTTCTTGAATTTATTCTTTAATCGATTTTTGAATATCAATTCAAACTAGTCGGGATTAACGAACCTTACCGAAGTAATCATTTGTTTTAATTTCCCAATCCCAACCTATTTATCCCATGAAGTAAAACTGGTAATACTTCATATCTAACACCACAGTGTTATCGGTAAATTCAATTACCATTTCACGTTCAAATCTAATTAAAGATTTAACTATCGCCTGGAGCAAAACTGGTGATACTCCATTTTCGATCATTTCAATCTAATTAAAGATTCATTAAAACTCCACTTAGTTTTAATCTGTGATTGGGTTAAAGAATCAGTGTCATTTAAAACACGGTTCACGATAAACCCAAAATCACATCACATTTCAATCAGTCCCTAATTGTAAATTAGCAAGTGAGCAATTCCCTAAGTATTAATCCCGAAGGCCGAAACCAACATCAGATCAATGCCTCGGAAACTATTCAACTTAACTAATCTCCAGTTAGTTTCTAATTTTCATAACTCCTTTAGGTCTAAGAACTGTATTATTGAAGATACCGTTCACGACAACCCAAAATCACATTTCATTAATGATCGGGTTAAAGAACGAGTGTTATTTAAAACACTGTCCACGATAAACCCAAAAATCAATATCGATTCAATTCCAATTAAACATTATTTAATTGGTACACTTCATTAAATCTAAATAAAAGATTTAATCTTTTCTCAACTGGGTTCAAGAACAGTGTTAGCGAAGACACCATTCACGACAAACCCAAATCACATTTAATATTCAATATAAGGCTCTGAATAGAAAATATATCGGCTTATATTCAATATCAAATTCTACGATTAACAAATGTCGTATTGGAAATAACGATATAAATATATCTTTCAAATTTCCATAACAACATCTGTATAATCACGAATTCCAACATCGAAATATTCCGAAGACAATTTCGATTCAAATCCACTCCAATGCAATCATTGGAAATTTTGGTTATTTTTAAAACCCTTTTCAAATTCAATTTATTTATTTAAAAATAAATAGAATTTTAATTCTAGTTCAAAACTAGTTCATTTCGATAAAAATCTATTTTTATCTTTTCAAATAGGGGGTTTTTCATCCCAATTCTTTCTAAATCATTTCTTATGATTTTACACAAATTATTGCTATTTTTAATAATTTTATCAAGGCCCGTACAGTCGATTTCCATCAATGGCCATCGAACTGCACTTACAACGACCTTTTTCGAATTTGATTTGGACATAATTCCAAATCCAACCGTTAGATTTCAAATTTCTAATATTCGTTAGAAAGCTCTTTTCGATACGAACCCAATGGTTCCGGTTTTAGGAGAATCCGACGGTCAGATCTCCCGCAATGTCCGTTTGAAATAAATGGTCGAAATTCACGAACTGCCGCGGCGCGGCGCGTTCTATTCAGGCCATTATATTATATATATAATATATATAATATATATTTCGTCGATTTCTATTTAAAACGAATTATATAAATAGTTTTGAATTCGTTTCAAAAACATTTTCAACTTCCATTTCAATTCAAATCAAAATTGAATTTTTCTTTATAAATTAGTTTTAAAATTCCTTTCTATTCAATTCAAATTTCAATTCAATTTGAATTCATTTCAATTCGCTTTCAATTCCATTTGAATTCGTTTTATATTCAATTCATTTTGAATTCGTTTTCAATTCAATTCATTTCGAAATCGCTTTCAATTCAATTCACTTTGAATTCGTTTTCAATTCAATTCATTTCGAAATCGTTTTCAATTCAATTCATTTTGAATTCATTCTCAATTCAATTCATTTCGAAATCGTTTTCAATTCAATTCATTTTGAATTCGTTTTAAAATCGATATAAATATCGTTCACGTCAAAATGGCGTCAATCTAATCAACACGACTTCATAAATTTCTATTTTCAAATATTCTATTTCAAATATTCCTTTTTCAAAATAGTTGTTATTATCAAAAATATTTCGTTCAACACATGACCAATCTCAATGGATGAGTACTGTCAACACATGAACTTTTATTTTATAATATCCTTTATTTTTCAAATTGGAATGAGGCCCAATCAATCACCATATAAAATTTATTATATGGATCTTCATACAACACATGTATATAATAGCATTGCAAATAATCAACCATCAACCAAAGTGCACTACACTGTATAAGCATCAAATATAGATATTCAACGCTTATAACAGCCTGTCAATCAATCGATCGACATTTTTAATCAATCAGGATGAGTGAACTTCAAATTTCATCCCAACACCCGTGTGGGGTTTCAAACAATCAAACGCACGTTTTATTTGTGCAGTTGGGCGATGTGTAAAATTTATCGTCCCAATCAATGTCATTCAAATAAGTGTACATAAACAAACCGTCCGGTTTGTAAATGAATATTTTATTTATTCACATTCACGTTAAAAATTATATTTTTAACGATAAAACATTTTTATTCCAACCTATGAATTTCTATTCAATTCATTTATTAAATAAAATGGTATTTTTATTTTCTAACATATTTTAGAAAATTTCGGCGGCATAACGGCACGATACTAGAAACGGGACGAGGCCTAGCCTTATCCCCGGTCTAGTGAAGGCCCACGCCATTCACACATCAATCAAATCAATTCGTTATGCAAACCACAAAATTTGGAGTAAGAGTCTAACCTAGCCTTACTCCCTCGCCTTATAACGGCGCACGTCTAATCCTAACCAATTTATCGATTCGATTTTTCACACCACAAATCACATCAAACCAATATCGCAATCAATCACCAAACAGTCAAACAAACAAGTCCATGGTCTGTGGACGGGTGTCGGGTGCTACTAAGCACCGTCTGCATCCTAGTATATATATAACTAGAAAAATAAATTGAAAGGTGAGAAATTCTCACCTTTAGCTATCCAACCATCTCGACTCTTCTTTTGCAGAAGTCTTCGTCGTTTCGCCTTTTTGTCACCTTCGTTGCTGCTTTCACTACATACGTAAAAATCACATTTTTACTTCGCTATTCAATATATAAAAATCGAATTTTTACTTCGATGTTCAATATATAAAAATCGAATTTTTATTTCAAAGTTCAATATATAAAAATCGAATTTTTATTTCAAAGTTCAATATATAAAAATCGAATTTTTATTTCAAAGTTCAATATATAAAAATCAAATTTTTATTTCAAAGTTCAATATATAAAAATCATATTTTTACTTCGCTATATAAAAGATTATATTTTTATAACTTTACGACATAAATAAAAACCCAGTTTTTAAAGTAAATAAAATTCAGTTTTAAATCAAAATAACATTCAGTTTTTAAATAAAAATAACATTCAGTTTTTAAATAAAAATAACATTCAGTTTTTTAAAAGTTTTTAAATAAAAATAACATTCAGTTTTTAAATAAAAATAACATTCAGTTTTTAAATAAAAATAACATTCAGTTTTTAAATAAAAATAACATTCAGTTTTTAAATAAAAATAACATAAATAAATAAATAATAAAAAAAAGACTTACAGGGGGGCTTATTTCAACGGAGGAGGGGAGGAGTTCGACGTCGGGATTGGTGGCATTCAGGCGGCCAGGGGGAGGAACTGCGGTGGTTTTCAATCGGGAACGGGGTTGCGGTTTTAGGGATTTACGACTGAGAGAGGGAGAAGGGGGGTTCGACAGCAGGTTAGGCGTGAGGGGGGGGGGGGAGTCGGAGCGACGGTGACGTCGGGATGGAGGGCGGCGATGGCCTGTCGCTGGTGGAGGCGCGATTTGGTTTTGCGGTTTTTTTTTTGTTTTTTTTTTGTTTTTTTCGGTTGTCTGATTTGTGAAGAACTGGGGGGGGGGGCCTGATGATAAGGAGAATATATTTTTTTTTTTTTTTATTTAATTATTTAATTATTCAAAAGTTGATTTTTACATACGACCTCGAAACGAGGCCTACCGCCTGTCGTCCCTAGCGTTTCACCCCCATTCCGAACACAATGGGATATGTACCACCAGCTGAATTGATAGTTTGAATCAGTTTCCCTTTGAATTTTCATTTAAATCACTATATTGAATTTTAAACGTACACTTCAAATTACCGGGGTCACATACTAACTAGAAAAATTCCAGAAAAATATTTTCTAGCTTCGTATTGACGATACGGTCCTAACAAAACTAGTTTCGTCGAATTCTGAGACCGTTAGAAAAATGGCCAATTTCCAGTCGATTAAAATCAACTGAAACTGGTCAAACGCGTTTTCCTTTGCCACGCTCACATATTGATTCGAAAAATTATGAAATTTGGAATCTAGCAATAATTTGACATCACGGACCCAACAAAACTGGTTTCGTCGAAATCCGAGGTCATTTGCAAAATGTCCATTTTTAAGGGCCTGAATTCCATAGCGACTATTCAGAATTTTCAACTGGACATATCTTTTGATCCCCGCTATGAAATTTCAATTATTCGGATTCGTTGGAAAGATATTATCAATTAGATTCCATTATTTTTGGTTTCACTAAAATCCGGATTGTTTTGCACCCGGTACGTTCAATTGAAGTTTGAAATCGAATTATCGAACTACCGCGCCATTTTCAATTCTATTTATAATTATATATAAATATTTATATTCTAACGACGACGCGTATAAATATATACGTTCGAATTATATTCAAAATAAATTTCTCGTCGATTTTATTTAAAATAATTCATTTTAAATAATCAAAATTCGCAAAAATTGCCAAAATAAAAATTTTAAACTGGCCCAGATTTTGCGGGTTATTACAATCTCCCCCACTTAAAACTTTTCGTCCCCGAAAAGGAACAAAGTCGAAAGTGGTTTGATTATTCAACTCTACGTTCGATCTGGTTTCCATTCTCCAACTCTTTAGTTTCTGAGAATTTTCAAAATTTCAAAAATTTGGCTAACACCCTAAATTTCTGAAAAATTTCGCCATAATCTCCCCTGCACCTGGAGCATCGGGGAATTTCAAATAGCTTCCCCGGTCCTTCAGATCTCAAAAAGAAAAAGAAAAAGCCAAGCGGCTAGCCAATAGGCTCACAAAATCATCATCACCCAAACAAAACAGGAAATTATGTAGTAAACATGTACCTATTTGTCGGGCAAACAAATTTTATTCTCTGGCTCTAGCCTCCTTGCTATGACCTGTTCAATGATATATATGTATATGCAAGCAAATACAACCAATTTTCAATATAATTCAATATTTGATTCAATTAGGCATAATTGGCTAAAAATTAGCAAACAAATAAACAATCAACCCAAACATCAATCAATTAGTGAATTATAGTTTCAAATTCATAATTTTGATACATATACAAAAATCAGATTTTTGATGCCAAATCACAACAATAGGCCCTATCTAATTTTGGTTCTCACACCAGTCAATAGGAAATATATAGATGTCACACCTTCGAAACACGAATACCAATTCTGATGATGTTCGAACTATCATCAGAATCATCTTCGGGCGACTAGAGTGTGATTCTATATCTATCCAGTATATTAAAATTTCGAATACACGCGGATCAGACGTATACGCACAATCTATATATACTGGATCGTCCACATCAATATAAATAGATAATCAAATACGAATAATTGATTTTAAATTTTCAAAACAAAATTTGTTTTCATTTTAAAAATATACTCTTCACACTCGTTCTAGGATACTACTGATCCCATCTCTAACGAGTCATCCTCATTGGATATTACTAATCCAATATCTGATGAATTCTTTCGTATGGTTCTAATGTGTCTTGTTCTCTGAGCTTTGTAAACCAAAGCTCTGATACCACGTGTAAAGACCCGCAACTTCCCCGTAAAGGAAAGCGTCGGATAGTTCGAGAACAAACCACAACAGAACGCAAACAGAAGAACATTTCATTGTATATTACAACAATGCATCAGATTACAAGAATATACAGAGCATAAACAAATAAATATTACACAGACATATCAGAGATTTAAATTACATTTAAATACATAGCAGCGGAAAATAATACAATACACAACTAGAAGAGATATACGGATACAAAGCTTTCCGGATATCGTTCCAGCTGTAAACCAGGATCCTGTGAATATAAATCTGCAAAACCAAAACAACTAGCTGCCCGTGTCGAAAATAAGGGCACCCAGAGTTTAGGTTAAAACAATAAACTCCAGGTCAGTCATGTGACTGGTGTGAGAACTAAAACAGTTATTAATCTTTATTTTAAATCATTAGGTAAATCAAGGGACCACGCCGTATAACACGGAACGGGTTTCCTCCCAAGAATACCAGTGCATAAAACAAACAGCGCAATGCTAAATAAAGAAAAATGAAGCTGTTATAAGACCCAGGTCCCATCACACAATGCAACGCAGCCGAGGATAGGGTTTTCCCTTATAACAGCCAAAGAATGCTTGATACGTTTAAAACAAATCATTTGATACTATTATAAGTGCATAGTGTATAAAACACTTCAAATCATAAATATCAATCATAGGCGGCATGAATGCCCCATCCCACTATGTCGCCATACTAGGTTCTACAATTAAAACCGCAAATGTCACGTATTTGGAAGTTGGATTTCCATCTATGAACCGAGGCAAAAGATAGTCCTCAACCGATTCGAGACTGCCTAGCCCCAGCCTCAGGATCAGAGCTCGAGTGACCCTAGGAGCGACAGGGCCGGTCCACCGATGTGGATTAAAATGCCTGAACACTACGTTTCCCCGCCCTTTGGGGCGTAAATGAGCCACTAAATGACTCCATCGGTTCGAGAACGACCGATCAATCCGAGGCGCCTCGCAACAGCAACAACCACATAAGTCAAACTCGTCAGGGCGTGTAAAACCACTGACGCCACTTCTAACTAGGAAGAAACGCAGGCCCTCCCTGAGGTCCTTTCTCCCGTTTTTGGTTCATACCGGGTGTGAAACTCGCGAAGTAAACGTTACACAAAGCTACGCCACAAAGGCCGTGCTTTGATCATCACCACAAGACTTTGCTTTTCAACAGAAGCCTTGATCATTTGCATCTTAGCATGCCACACAGGCAAACCATCCTATGCAACCGATATCAGTCACACAGAATGAAATCCGATGTCAGACACACAGTCCATTTACAAGTCCGTCCTGGGTCTGAACGAAACCGGAGGCACCTAGTACCCCGCATATCCATCGATCTCCAAGTACGTCTGGACGATCACTAACTGTTTCCATCTTCTTGGGTGTACAGCCCAATCAAGATCATCAGTAATTACCCAAACGACGTGAAGACCTCCGGTCTTCGACCATCGTCTTCATCTTCGACTTATCGTCGTATCAGTTATTCAGAATGGGATAAACCCGGTCTTTCCGAATAACTCGCGTATATATTATAAAAGTGTTACACAAACACAACATACGCCTCATTCCAATTCATTAGTCACTAACCGTAAATTAATCAAGAGAATAATTACCCAAATATTAACCCCGAAGGCCGAAACCAACATCAGATCAATATTCAGAAAACCATTCTGTTTGGCTAACCGACAGTCAATTTCTAAATTTCACATTCATAGGGAAAGGCTCCCATTAATTTTATCCAAGATAAATTTCTTGAATTTATTCTTTAATCGATTTTTGAATATCAATTCAAACTAGTCGGGATTAACGAACCTTACCGAAGTAATCATTTGTTTTAATTTCCCAATCCCAACCTATTTATCCCATGAAGTAAAACTGGTAATACTTCATATCTAACACCACAGTGTTATCGGTAAATTCAATTACCATTTCACGTTCAAATCTAATTAAAGATTTAACTATCGCCTGGAGCAAAACTGGTGATACTCCATTTTCGATCATTTCAATCTAATTAAAGATTCATTAAAACTCCACTTAGTTTTAATCTGTGATTGGGTTAAAGAATCAGTGTCATTTAAAACACGGTTCACGATAAACCCAAAATCACATCACATTTCAATCAGTCCCTAATTGTAAATTAGCAAGTGAGCAATTCCCTAAGTATTAATCCCGAAGGCCGAAACCAACATCAGATCAATGCCTCGGAAACTATTCAACTTAACTAATCTCCAGTTAGTTTCTAATTTTCATAACTCCTTTAGGTCTAAGAACTGTATTATTGAAGATACCGTTCACGACAACCCAAAATCACATTTCATTAATGATCGGGTTAAAGAACGAGTGTTATTTAAAACACTGTCCACGATAAACCCAAAAATCAATATCGATTCAATTCCAATTAAACATTATTTAATTGGTACACTTCATTAAATCTAAATAAAAGATTTAATCTTTTCTCAACTGGGTTCAAGAACAGTGTTAGCGAAGACACCATTCACGACAAACCCAAATCACATTTAATATTCAATATAAGGCTCTGAATAGAAAATATATCGGCTTATATTCAATATCAAATTCTACGATTAACAAATGTCGTATTGGAAATAACGATATAAATATATCTTTCAAATTTCCATAACAACATCTGTATAATCACGAATTCCAACATCGAAATATTCCGAAGACAATTTCGATTCAAATCCACTCCAATGCAATCATTGAAAATTTTGGTTATTTTTAAAACCCTTTTCAAATTCAATTTATTTATTTAAAAATAAATAGAATTTTAATTCTAGTTCAAAACTAGTTCATTTCGATAAAAATCTATTTTTATCTTTTCAAATAGGGGGTTTTTCATCCCAATTCTTTCTAAATCATTTCTTATGATTTTACACAAATTATTGCTATTTTTAATAATTTTATCAAGGCCCGTACAGTCGATTTCCATCAATGGCCATCGAACTGCACTTACAGCGACCTTTTTCGAATTTGATTTGGACATAATTCCAAATCCAACCGTTAGATTTCAAATTTCTAATATTCGTTAGAAAGCTATTTTCGATACGAACCCAATGGTTCCGGTTTTAGGAGAATCCGACGGTCGGATCTCCCGCAATGTCCGTTTGAAATAAATGGTCGAAATTCACGAACTGCCGCGGCGCGGCGCGTTCTATTCAGGCCATTATATTATATATATAATATATATAATTTATATTTCGTCGATTTCTATTTAAAACGAATTATATAAATAGTTTTGAATTCGTTTCAAAAACATTTTCAACTTCCATTTCAATTCAAATCAAAATTGAATTTTTCTTTATAAATTCGTTTTAAAATTCCTTTCTATTCAATTCAAATTTCAATTCAATTTGAATTCATTTCAATTCGCTTTCAATTCCATTTGAATTCGTTTTATATTCAATTCATTTTGAATTCGTTTTCAATTCAATTCATTTCGAAATCGCTTTCAATTCAATTCACTTTGAATTCGTTTTCAATTCAATTCATTTCGAAATCGTTTTCAATTCAATTCATTTTGAATTCATTCTCAATTCAATTCATTTCGAAATCGTTTTCAATTCAATTCATTTTGAATTCGTTTTAAAATCGATATAAATATCGTTCACGTCAAAATGGCGTCAATCTAATCAACACGACTTCATAAATTTCTATTTTCAAATATTCTATTTCAAATATTCCTTTTTCAAAATAGTTGTTATTATCAAAAATATTTCGTTCAACACATGACCAATCTCAATGGATGAGTACTGTCAACACATGAACTTTTATTTTATAATATCCTTTATTTTTCAAATTGGAATGAGGCCCAATCAATCACCATATAAAATTTATTATATGGATCTTCATACAACACATGTATATAATAGCATTGCAAATAATCAACCATCAACCAAAGTGCACTACACTGTATAAGCATCAAATATAGATATTCAACGCTTATAACAGCCTATCAATCAATCGATCGACATTTTTAATCAATCAGGATGAGTGAACTTCAAATTTCATCCCAACACCCGTGTGGGGTTTCAAACAATCAAACGCACGTTTTATTTGTGCAGTTGGGCGATGTGTAAAATTTATCGTCCCAATCAATGTCATTCAAATAAGTGTACATAAACAAACCGTCCGGTTTGTAAATGAATATTTTATTTATTCACATTCACGTTAAAAATTATATTTTTAACGATAAAACATTTTTATTCCAACCTATGAATTTCTATTCAATTCATTTATTAAATAAAATGGTATTTTTATTTTCTAACATATTTTAGAAAATTTCGGCGGCATAACGGCACGATACTAGAAACGGGACGAGGCCTAGCCTTATCCCCGGTCTAGTGAAGGCCCACGCCATTCACACATCAATCAAATCAATTCGTTATGCAAACCACAAAATTTGGAGTAAGAGTCTAACCTAGCCTTACTCCCTCGCCTTATAACGGCGCACGTCTAATCCTAACCAATTTATCAATTCGATTTTTCACACCACAAATCACATCAAACCAATATCGCAATCAATCACCAAACAGTCAAACAAACAAGTCCATGGTCTGTGGACGGGTGTCGGGTGCTACTAAGCACCGTCTGCATCCTAGTATATATATAACTAGAAAAATAAATTGAAAGGTGAGAAATTCTCACCTTTAGCTATCCAACCATCTCGACTCTTCTTTTGCAGAAGTCTTCGTCGTTTCGCCTTTTTGTCACCTTCGTTGCTGCTTTCACTACATACGTAAAAATCACATTTTTACTTCGCTATTCAATATATAAAAATCGAATTTTTACTTCGATGTTCAATATATAAAAATCGAATTTTTATTTCAAAGTTCAATATATAAAAATCGAATTTTTATTTCAAAGTTCAATATATAAAAATCGAATTTTTATTTCAAAGTTCAATATATAAAAATCGAATTTTTATTTCAAAGTTCAATATATAAAAATCATATTTTTACTTCGCTATATAAAAGATTATATTTTTATAACTTTACGACATAAATAAAAACCCAGTTTTTAAAGTAAATAAAATTCAGTTTTAAATCAAAATAACATTCAGTTTTTAAATAAAAATAACATTCAGTTTTTAAATAAAAATAACATTCAGTTTTTTAAAAGTTTTTAAATAAAAATAACATTCAGTTTTTAAATAAAAATAACATTCAGTTTTTAAATAAAAATAACATTCAGTTTTTAAATAAAAATAACATAAATAAATAAATAATAAAAAAAAGACTTACAGGGGGGCTTATTTCAACGGAGGAGGGGAGGAGTTCGACGTCGGGATTGGTGGCATTCAGGCGGCCAGGGGGAGGAACTGCGGTGGTTTTCAATCGGGAACGGGGTTGCGGTTTTAGGGATTTACGACTGAGAGAGGGAGAAGGGGGGGTTCGACAGCAGGTTAGGCGTGAGGGGGGGGGGAGTCGGAGCGACGGTGACGTCGGGATGGAGGGCGGCGATGGCCTGTCGCTGGTGGAGGCGCGATTTGGTTTTGCGGTTTTTTTTTTTTTTTTTTTTTCGGTTGTCTGATTTGTGAAGAACTGGGGGGGGCCTGATGATAAGGAGAATATATTTTTTTTTATTTTTTTTTTATTATTTAATTATTTAATTATTCAAAAGTTGATTTTTACATACGACCTCGAAACGAGGCCTACCGCCTGTCGTCCCTAGCGTTTCACCCCCATTCCGAACACAATGGGATATGTACCACCAGCTGAATTGATAGTTTGAATCAGTTTCCCTTTGAATTTTCATTTAAATCACTATATTGAATTTTAAACGTACACTTCAAATTACCGGGGTCACATACTAACTAGAAAAATTCCAGAAAAATATTTTCTAGCTTCGTATTGACGATACGGTCCTAACAAAACTAGTTTCGTCGAATTCTGAGACCGTTAGAAAAATGGCCAATTTCCAGT
This sequence comes from Allium sativum, assembly GCA_030737875.1. Classification (NCBI taxonomy): domain Eukaryota; kingdom Viridiplantae; phylum Streptophyta; class Magnoliopsida; order Asparagales; family Amaryllidaceae; genus Allium; species Allium sativum. Next base: position 1,027,097,829 of record CM060924.1, read on the forward strand.
CGATTAAAATCAACTGAAACTGGTCAAACGCGTTTTCCTTTGCCACGCTCACATATTGATTCGAAAAATTATGAAATTTGGAATCTAGCAATAATTTGACATCACGGACCCAACAAAACTGGTTTCGTCGAAATCCGAGGTCATTTGCAAAATGTCCATTTTTAAGGGCCTGAATTCCATAGCGACTATTCAGAATTTTCAACTGGACATATCTTTTGATCCCCGCTATGAAATTTCAATTATTCGGATTCGTTGGAAAGATATTATCAATTAGATTCCATTATTTTTGGTTTCACTAAAATCCGGATTGTTTTGCACCCGGTACGTTCAATTGAAGTTTGAAATCGAATTATCGAACTACCGCGCCATTTTCAATTCTATTTATAATTATATATAAATATTTATATTCTAACGACGACGCGTATAAATATATACGTTCGAATTATATTCAAAATAAATTTCTCGTCGATTTTATTTAAAATAATTCATTTTAAATAATCAAAATTCGCAAAAATTGCCAAAATAAAAATTTTAAACTGGCCCAGATTTTGCGGGTTATTACATATGTATATTTCAAGTTATGTTATATGTTATTCGTTCTGCTGTGAGGTTCATGTTACTCTGATGTTGTATTCTTCTTCTTCATCTATTCTAAGTTTCTATCTTATCTATTCTCACCCTCTAATTTCATACATTAATTACCAGGATTTTTCGATGTTTAGTTAGTCGTCATCATGTTTATGTCGATAACCAAAGTCCACAAAACCCGGGTCGTTACAAATTCTTTTCAAATAAATTATTATGATTTTACACAAATTATTAATATTTTTAATAATTTTATCAAGGCCCGTACAGTCGATTTCCATAAACGGTCATCAAACTGCATTTACAAAGACTTTTTCCAAATTTGATTTGGACATAATTCCAAATCCGATCGTTAGATTTCAAATCTCTTATATTCATTGGAAAGCTCTTTTCAATATGAACCTAACGGTTCTGGTTTTAGGAGAATCCGACGGTCTGATCTCCCATAATATCAATTCGAAGCCGATGGTCGAAATTCGCGAATGATCGCGGCGCGGCGCGTCCTATTCAGTCCATTTAATATATATATATATATATATTATATATATTTCATCGATTTCCATTTAAAATGTATTTTATAAATCATTTTAAATTCATTTAAAAAAACGATTTCAACTTCATATTCAATTTTAAATCGAAATTGAATGTTCCATATCATTAATATATAAATGATAATATTTTCAAAACGTTAGATTTTGAAATCACTTCCTTTCCGATATTCAATAAAAATGAATAAAATCGATATAAATATCGTTCGCGTCAAAATGGCACATATCTAATCAACACGACTTCAAATATTTCAACGTTTTCGTGTCCATCCAAAATCGGACATCAAAATCGGATTTTAATCCTTTACTGAATATTATTTAAAATACTCGTTATTTTATTTTATTCAACACATGAATGTTTTTAATCCTTTTCTGAATATTATTTTAAAATATTCTTTATTTTCCAAATTGGAATGAGACCCAATCAATTAGCACATAATATTATTTATATGGATTCCATACAGCATATGTATATAATAACAATGATAAACAATCATCCATCATCCAGAGTGCATTAGGCAACTTCATAAGCATTAAATATAAATAATTAACGCTTACAACAATCTGTCAACCAATCGATTGACATACAACTAAACAAGTGGGATTAGTGTACATCAAATATCATCCCAATACCCATGTTGTGTTTCAATCAAAAAACATAGATTTTATTTGTGAAGTTGGGCGATGTGTAAAATATATCGTCCCAATCAATATTAGTCAAATGGGTGTACATAAACAAATCTTCCGATTTGTAAATGAATATTTATTTTATTCATATACATGTTAAAATTTATATTTTTAATGATAAAATGTTTTATTCAACACATGAATATTTCATACAGTCCGTTTATAAATAAAAATGATATTTTTATTGTTCTAATATATTTTAGAAAATTTTGGTAGCATAACGGCGCGATACTAGAACTGGAATAAGGTCTGGCCTTATCTCTCGCCTAATACTGGCTCGTGCTATACACATAACAGTTCTAATCATTTTTTCACATCCCAAACCAAATTCAAACAAATGAACCAGTTAAAACAAACAACCAAACATACATGGTTTCAAACAAAGGTGTTGGTTGCAACTAAGCACCGTCTGCATCCTAGTGTTTTTTTAACAAGAAAATTATTTTGAGTGAGAAGTTCTCACCTTTGGGATCCACTCCGCCATTTTTTACTTCTGAATGGTTTGTTTTGGATTTGATTCCAGTTGGCTCCATCGCAATCTGTTCCCCGCGGTTTTAGATTAAAAACCCCAATTCTAAACAATGATGTTTATAAATAAAAATCAAATTTTGATTTCAATGTTATCTTCATAAAAATCATATTTTTATATCACTATTCTATATATAAAAGTCATATTTTCATTATGCTAATTATTTAACAAAAATTATATTTTTATAACACTTCTCATATAATAAAAATCGTATTTTTATATTGCCATTCAAACAATAAAAATCATACTTTTATAATTCCATTCAAATAATAAAAATCATATTTTTATAATTCCATTCAAACAATAAAAATCATATTTTTATAAATCCATTCAAATAATAAAAATCATATTTTTTACATTGTTATTCATATATATAAAAATCAGATTTTTATTCGCTATTCCAATAAATAAAAATCCTATCGTTATACAATTAAAAATCGTATCTTTACATATTTAGAAATCTAATCTTTTTGTTATTAAAAATCAAATCTTTTCGTTATTAAAAAATCAAATCTTTTCGTCATAAAAAATCAAATCTTTTTGTTGTAAAAAATTCTAATCTTTCCATTATTAAAAATCTTTATACTATAGTATTTCCAATTTTACTTACAATGCTATAGATTAAATTCTCATTTTTGAAACAATGTTTTTAACACTCAAAAATCTGAAAAAAGAAAAAACTCACTGGAGGCGCCGGAGTCAAAACGGAGATGGGGGGAACGACGACGCAGGTGGCGGTGAAGACTGCAGGCAGTGGCGGCGGGTCACAATGGTCAGGGCCTGGTGGTTTTTGGGCGTTGGGTTCGCAGTTTCTTGAATCGGCTGGAGATGGACAGAGGGGGGGGGGGGAAATCGAAGGGTGGAGCTGCGGTCGTGGGAGAGGGCGACACGGTGAAGCTTAGCTGCGTGGTGGACTAAGGGCGACGGGGGTTAAGGCTACAACGGGCTTCAATTTTTTTGCTTTCTAATTTCAATTCTGATGGGGAGAGAGAGAAGGAAAGGGGGTGGGGTTGTATAAATATATATTTAATTACTTTAGTTTCCATAAAGTGAGTTTTTCATTTGGACTCCAAATTCAACCCAATGACCATTGCCCCTAGCTAATTACCCCCATTTCGAACGCAATGGGATATGTCCTGTAAGCTAATTTGACTGTTTTGATCAGTTTTCATTTAAATCAATATATAAATCGATATATATTGAATTTGAATGCACATCTTAGTTTACCAAGGTCACATACTGACTCCAAAAATTCTAGAAAAATAAATATAGCTATGTTTTAATGATACGGTCCTAACAGAACTAGTTTCGTCGAATTTGGAGACAATTTGCAAAATGGCTATATTTAAGAGCTATATATTATTTAAAATATATATAAATTCCATAGCAACATTTCTGAATTTTAAACTGGGCATAACTTTCTATTTATAAAGTGAAATCTCAGTTTCTTACATCGGTTAGAAAGATATTGTTAATCAGATTCAAATATTTCTTGTTTCATCCAATTATGACTTATATTGAATTATGTATATTCATTTGAAATTAGGAATCAAATTTTCAAACTACCGCGTCATTTCAGACTCGTTTTATAATTAAAACAAATTTATACATTCTAACTTCGTCGAAAATAAATTTTTAGTCATTATTATTTAAAATAAATCATTTTAAATATTCAAAATCCATTAAAATTGCTAAAATAAAAATTTTAAATTGGTTCTGAAAATCCGGGTTGTCATAATCTCCCTAACTTAAAATCTTTTTGTCCTAAAAAAGAAACGGAGTTGAAAGTTGTTTAACTAACGAACTCAACTTTCATTTTGGCTTTCATTCTTCAACTTTTCAGTTTCCAAGAATTTTCTAATTTTTAAAAAATTTGGCTAACACCTTAAATTTTCGAAAAATTTCGCCATAACCTCCTTTGTATAGGGAGACGTTTAAAACCGCAACTACCCACGAAGGGCCCTCATAAATCAAAAGAAAAAGAAAAAGCCAACCGGCTCATAGAACCATCCAAACCCAAAAAATATAGTAAACATGTACCTATTTGTTGGACATACAATTTTATTCCTCTAATTAGCCTCCTTACGATGACCTGTTCACGCATATATATGTACATGTATGCATTTGCAATCAATTTTCAACTCAGTTCAATATTTTATTCAATTTGGCTAAATTTTCTTATTATTATCTTTTTGATTTTATGAATAAGCACACAACACAATCAACAATCAATTTGTTGATTAAATTTTCAAATTCATAACTTTGGTATATATATTCAAAATCATGTTTTTGATGCCAATCACAACAATATATTCTAACTATATTTTGGTTCTCATACCAGTAAATTTGAAATATATAGATATCCCACTTTCGAAACTCGAACACAGACACTGATGATGAGGCCTCATCCTCAGAATCATCTCTGGGAGACTAGAGTGTGATTCTATATCTATCCAGTATATTTGAGACTTCGAATACACGCTAGCTTGGCGTATATGAAAAATCTTTATATACTTGATTGTCAAATCAATTATAAAATAAAATATTCAAATACTTATAATAAAACTTAAATTTTCACAATAAAATTTGTTTTCGTTTTTATTTTAAAAATAACACTCTTCCGGCTCATTCTAGAATACTACTGATCCCATCTCTAATGAGTCATTCTCATTGGATATTACTAATCCAATCTCTAATGAAATCTTCGGTTTGATTTTAATGTGCCTTGTTCTCGAGCTTTGTAAACCAAAGCTCCGATACCACGTGTAGTGACCCAAACTTCCCCGTCTTCGGAGAGAGGAGGAAGAACAAATTGAGTTGAGAACACGACAATCAGAACACAAACAGAAGAACATTTCATTGCTTGTTACAACAATTACATCGGAATACAAGAATATAACAGAGTATGAATAAATAATATACATTTGATAAATATTATAGATTTAAATTACATTTAAATACATAGTAGGGGAAAACTAATACAAAACACAACTGAAAGAAATACATGGATATAGAGCTTTCCGAATCTCCATTCATCAAAATACCAGGATCCCGTGAATATAGTATCTGCAAAATCCAACTACTAGCTGCCCATATGGAAAATATGGGCACCCAGATTTTAGGTTAAAACAATAAACTCCAGGTCAGTCATGTGACTAGTGTGAGAACTAAAACAGTTATTAATTTGATTTAAAGTAAGGTAAATCAAGGGACCATGCCCCATAACACGGAACGGGTTTCCTCCAAAGGATACCGGTGCATAAAACAAACAGCGCAATGCTAATTAAAGAAAATGAAGCTATTATAAGACCTAGGTCCCATCACACAATGCAACATAAGTCGGAGGATAGGGTTTTACCTTATAATAGCTAAATAACCGTTGATACGTGAATTTAATCTTTTATTATTACTATAAGTGAAGAAAACAACTTCAAACATAAATGTATCAATCATAGACGGCATGGGTACCATATATCATGTTGCCATACTAGTTCTACAATTAAAACCGCACAATGTTGTATTGGAATTTGGATTCCATCTATGAACCAAGGCAAGGGATCGTCCTTACCAGTCCGAGACTCTTTATCCTAAGCCTCAGGAAAAGAATGCATTATTCGCTGGAGCGACAGGTCCGGTCCACATTTTAAGTGGATTAATATTCCCCGAACATGCATTCCCTCCTATGTGGCGTAAGTCTGGTTAGTATGTTGACCATATCCATCCATCGGCCTCGTAGTGACCGATATATCCAAGGCGCCTCGCTTTCTATCATCCACATAAGTAAAAAAATGTATGGGCTCCATACCATGACATCACTTGTATCTAGAAAGAAACGCATGTCCTCCCTGAGGTCCTCTCCCATTTCTGGTTCACACCAGGGTGTGATGCTCACGAATTAATGCTATACACAAAGCGATGCCCTTTAAGGCCGTGTTTTGATCATCAACTACAAGACTTTGCTTTTCAACAAAAGCCTTGATCATTTGCACTCAACATACCATATAGGCAATTCATGCCAAGCGACTGATGTCTATCGATATAAAGCCTCTGAGCTCGTACGTCTTAGAGAAGGGTGTTAACTAAGAGAATATATTCTCTGCCACCAAACAGATATATATTTAATAAAGATCAATCAACACAGAATAAAATCCAATGTCTAACACATAGTCCATTTACAAGTTCATTCTGGGTCTGAATGAAACCGAAGGCACCTTATTCCTCGTCCCATATGTCCAATACAGGAGAGAGGCCCGCGCATGTCCGGTTGATCTCCAAGTACGTTTGGACGATCACCACTTATTACCTTGTCTAGGATGTACAGCCCAATCAAGACATCAGTAATCATCCAAACGATGTGAAGACTTCCGGTCTTCAATCACCGTCTTCATCATCGACTTATCGTCGAATCAGTTATTCAGAATGGGTATAAACCCGGCCTTTCCGAATATTCTGCGTATATAACAATCAAGTGACATAAATACACAACATACGGCATATTCCAATCCAGAATATTCTTTTGTTCAAATATTCAAATTTTGAGGGAAAGGTTCCCATTAATTTTATCAAAGACAAATTCTTTCAAATTCATTCTTTAATCTTCCTTTGGATATCAATTCAAACCAAATTAAGGTTTATCTAAACTAGTCGGGATTAGCGAACCTTATCGAAGTAATCATTTGTTTTATTTCCCAATCCCAACCTACTTATCCCATGAAGCAAAACTAGTAATACTCCATATCTAACAGCACGGTGTTATCAGTAAAATTAATTACCATTTCACGTTCAAATCTAATTAAAGATTTAACTGTCGCTTGGATCCAAACTGGTGATACTCTGTTCTCGATCGTTTCTTGAATTTGATAATTTAAATTATCACATTCGCATTACAATCTAATTAAAGATTCATTAAAACTCACTTAGTTTTAATCTCCCCAAAAATCAATATTAATGATTATTCAAGTGTAGGAAATAAATCATGTCTTTAACAGGGTTAAAGAACCAATGTAATTTAAAACACAGTTCACGATAAACCCAAAATCACATTCCATTGATTATGAAATCTTCACAGAAAATCAAATCAATATATAATCGACATTAATTTCCATATCCGATTAATAATATAAATGGAATAACGACAAATCCTTTTAAATTCCATATATAGTAATAGCCTTCCTGCACAGATGCTCATTTCGATTATAACCAAATCGAATTCCATTCCAATTAAATATTAGTTAATTGGAAAACTTTACTTTGGAAAATATCCATTAAATCTTAATAAAAAGATTTATAATTGCCAAATCACATTACATTTTATTCTAGTTACTAAATATAACTGGAACCTCTAATAATCCTAATTAAAAGTTTTATTCTTTTCACATGGGGTTTAAGAACAGTCTTATTTAAGACTCCGTTCACGACAAACCAAAAATCCAATTCTTTTAATCAATTCCAATTAAATGTTAATTAATTGGAAAACTTTACATTTTATTCTAGTTACTAAATATAACTAGAACCTCTAATGATCTTAATTAAAATATTTATTCTTTACACATGCGGTTTAAGAACAATATTATTTAAGACACCATTCACAACAAACCCAAAATCTCATTCTAATTAAATTCCAATCAAATATTAATTAATTGGTAAACTTCATTAAATCTCAATTGAAAGATTTAATCTTTTCTCAACTGGGTTTAAGAACAGCTGCAATGACTCGAGGATTTTTGGCCTCGAAAATCAACATAAATACATTTATCGTGTCTCATGCCGACCTTCCAAACGCCGAAAACACCGAAACGTTTATATAAAGAAGTTAGAGGATGAGGAAAGAAAGAAATATTAGAATAGAAGAAGAAGAACCAACATAACACAAAGTCCCACATCGCAGCGGAACAAAATATATTATATAAATAACTTTATTGAAAGCTTGAAGTAATATACTTACATGCATCAGAGTACCGTAGACAAATATGGACAGTTATAACAACCTATCCTCAAATATAGCACAAATCATAATATAATAGATAAAATCATACGTCTGAACTCCTCCAACACGTCTTCTGAACGTCGTAATATCCAATAACCTAAACCTGTACAACCCGGTATAACCCGAGCATTACAAATACCGGTTCAATCTGGTGAACCAGAGTGAGAAAAACTCGCTAAGTTTAAATAACATCCATGTAACACCCTGTAATTCTGTTAATATTAATATTCACAAATTAAAGAATAACTAATCTCAGACGTGAGAATTGTGGGAAACGGGTTGCGCCATTGTGTTCGGCTCGGAATTCTGTTTGAAATAGAGTCCGAGTTTGCGTGAATTGGACTTCGTATGAAGAAGTTATGGCCATCGGAAGTTTAAGAAAATTCAAAACATATTTCAGAAAATTCAAAATTCAAAATTCGAAGTCAAACAGGCTAGGCGGGAAAATTCCCGCCAAGCACCCCAGGTCGACTGGGGAGTCGACTGGGCAGTCGACACCCCCCTAGGTCGACTGGGGAGTCGATTGGGCAGTCGACCTGGTCCAGGCGGCTAGGGTTTGGCTGAGCCCAATCTTGAGCTGCTGATGTGTCTTTAGGGCTGAGTTGGCAAATTTAACGGTTTAGTTTAGTTTTGAGTTGATCTGACGGTCTAAATAAATCCTAAAATCTATAAATACCTAGGTAGTCTCTCACTCTAATTCACATGAAAAATAGAATAGCCACCGGCATACCGCCGCCATGGAACTCATTGTAGCCGCCGCCAACTAAGAAGGAAGAAAGCTAATCAAAACCCTAATTCTACTCAACTCTAAAGCAAATCAAGACTCTCTTTCTTCTCTAATTGTGAGTATGATGATCTTAACAAGATTATTATTAAACTAATTAGATTAAGTTATGAATGGATTATAAGTAAATGATGTGGATTGTCATATATGTTGTTGTAAACCTTATGCTATCATGTATGTTGTAAATCCTATGTTATGTGATGATGATATCCTATATGTTGTAAATCATGTTATGATGATATTCTATATGTTTTAATTTTCTATGCTAAATTGTGATAAATCATACATGTTATAAAGTCATGATGTTATTATCTATGCTAATTAGTTCATGTTAATCAAGTCATAATGTCGATATTATTTAGGCTATGTTGATGACAAATCATGTATGCAAGTTTAGATTGATCAGTAAAGATTATGAACATATGCCATGACATCTATTTAGACCTAGAATTATGCTATGACATGGGTGAGTTCTATGTGTTAGATGCTAGTTCACACCATCATTATGTTGCATAAAACCCCATATGCAAGTCTATACATGAATTTGGGTTATGATCATATCATGTAAATTGTGACATTAAACAAGTTGACACCTTTAGATCCTTAACCTGTGTAGTTTTATGCAAGTTTCACCCCTATTATGATTAGGTTTATTTTATTTGTCTATATGTTGTGATAATTTATCTTTGTGTTATGAGTTAGACTTTTCAAGTCTAACGTATATTTTGCGTTGAATAAGCGAAGTATAACTTGGGGTAGGGGTAATATTAAGGATTTAATATTAAGAAGTTGGGGTGCAATTGATATGATCTTGCATGCCATGAATGGATGGCCATAATTGAGTCAATTATGGACATCGTTAAAATTGGAATTAATTAATAATTTGAATAGGGAATTATTAAAACTGGGGTAAAAGATTGAAAGTGTTAATCAATGCTTAGGACATGAGGTTGGACTCGTTTGTGACATAAAACTGCCCGGACCCGCTCGGTAAATCCAGTAGTCACAAATGTCAGCCCAATGTGAGAGGTACTAGGACCAAACTAAAGCATAACAGTTGTAAAGACATGAGGTTAGACTCTTTTATGGTGTAAGACTGCCCGGACCCACCGGTAAATCCAGCTGCCGTAAATGCCAGTCTAATGTGAGAGGTCTTTATGAGGTTATGTCCTGAATGAATTAAGAAATACTAAACCAGGTAAACATGTAAGGTGGGACATGGGGGTTAAGTAGGTGCCTTGGGTGGCATGAGGAATCTAGTGGTTGCCTTTAGTGGCATTTGAAATACGATTAGTAAGACTTAACCAAACACACATGTAAATGAACATGACTAAGAGGGTTAAGTGGGATATACTAGTGGTGACCAGCTTAGGTGGATAACTTGTGGGGGCCCATTTCAACCAGTATCCCAAACGTATTTTGTGGGCTCGACCCAAGTCGAGGACGGGACACGCATACTGGGCTTGACTATAAGAGGCCAAAACGGGGTAGCGGTGGCAACGCATGTCCAACGGGTTTCATATGCGTGTGTGGACCCAGGCTGGTAGGTAAGACGTTGTTGCATCGTGTAGGTATAAGCCGTGCATTCTCAAGTTGTATCGGGTTGCCACTTTAGGGGAGTGATACACCCCACTGTGGGGCCAGCACGCGTATCTACGAGTAGGGAGCCGATCGAAAGTGGGTAATGGGGTACACCTAGTGGAGATAGGGGCAGGCGGCGCCTATGTAGTCAGCTAGGGGTACGCAAGGCTATTTATATAATTTCTAAGTGAAGCAAGCGGGATCAACTTTGAGGGTGACTGGTGTGGTGCAGTGTAGTAATTATTCGTTAGTAATTAGGTGTGCCTTTAACGTTATCTTTATCTTCTCTTCCATACCCTATAGTTCATAGACATTTCCTTGTTTTCTAGCTTATGCCTTAGTCTAGTTACTTTGATAATAGTATTGTTAGAATTATCATACTCGCCAGACTTTATGTCTGACCCCCTCCATTTCTATCCTTTTTCCCCCAACAGGTCCTCATGGTGGGCCCAGCTCTAGTGGAGCTTGATATGATTGCTTCATCTCTTTTTGGAAAGCTTGGACCGCTGAAGTAAAGTCCAACTTGTTATCTCCTTTAATGGCTATTTACGTAATGGGATTATGTATTTTGTTTTATCAAAATGGATATTGTACTTGACTCTGATTTATGGTTTTATGATGTAACAATCATGTTTAATTTCCGCTGCAATAAAATGAAGTTTTAGATTTCCAAGTACTACTTATTATCTGTCTTGTTGTAATTTTTCTGTTCTATATTCACTTAAAACCTCCATGGAAGATAATGCATTCCCTTTGTGAGTGACATTAATAGACGTGGGGTGTTACAATCAATATTGATTTTAAAGTCAAAAACCCATTGGAAAGAAAAGGATAATAGTAAGACCAGCACACACATAAACATGGAGGTTTTTTTTACCTTACTATAACCCAAAACAGTTTTGAAATCATATCTTGTCTGATATTATAATAGTGTCTAAATACAAATAAATAGAATCTAGCAGAACGCTTGCATCTCACGCTCCACATATATAGTATACAATCAAAACCCTCGGTGCTTATTGGAGATTTGATTCCCACTATGACAAGGTATGGAACCACCTGCTGATAGTGTATCTCTAGAGGGGAATACACTGGGTTCAACAAGAACATCTTGCAACTCGGCCACACATGACCGACCACTCATTTCGCTTGAGTGTATCGAATGTATATCACCAACGGTTGGGCTCAAACCACCGTTTCCCGAAAGGGACAACATCGAAATAGATTAAAGAAGCAAAAGGAATTTATCTAGATAGATGATTATACACCCAAATGGGAGCGACCTACATAGCCATGCTACCTGCCCGATTTTTGTCATTTCCGGTTGTAAGGCTTGAGGTTCTACTACATTTTGGAACACCTGGCCACCATTCACTTTGAATGTCACATCGTCAAATCCACCAGAAATCACTAATTGATTTCCATAAAAATAATTGTGTTGCTAAGTTAAGAGAAGGTGTCATCTCCGCCGCCACAGAAATACGTTTGAGGAAATCAACGTATGTAATCCCTTTGGTAATACTCCGTCAAACATCCATTCATACAAGTTGTCCTGGGACTGGACAAACCGAAGGCACTCTCCTACTACATCCTCGAATTACCCTATGGATCAGTAGCGAGTAGCCTTTGCAATCCGTAAAATTTCACTTACGACTGAATCACGTCAGTACAACCTCTGATTGAAATCCAGAGAATATTCGACAAGTAATCCTTCCGCTTATGAAGATCCACGGTCTTCAATTTGATCCATCTTCACCAGCATCTTCAAGTTACGTATTTGCTGGTCGGAATGGTTTTCGAATATAAATTCGATCCCGGTCTTTCAATACCAATAATTGACTTGGCCAGATTTTGATAGTCGGTGTTTTAACTGTCAAAATAAACAACCATCATCCATAGAAAATAAAATGGGTTACTTGGTCCAGTATATATCATCAGTTGGCCTCTTTAGTTAAACAGTCATTAATTAAATTTCTTAAATCTTCCAAACATTTGAAATAACGCTTTTCAATTCTTATTTCCAAATCAGTTTATTTACTTAAAATTCTTTGAATTATCATTCATGATATTCTTTACGGAAACAAAAATTTTAACTTCCTCAAATACCCTCGTTTCTAAACTAAAATCATCCTTGGATAATCATGAAGTCGTTACAAGTTGGGGTATTTTATTTACCTCTCAGACTTTGAATCGACAACATTCTTATCTTCCAAATAAATAGAGGTTTACCAACGAATCCCCAATTCCGGTACCCATTCCAAAGTTTGACTAATCGTGGAATTGCTTATCTTAGTTTGTTTCCAATAAACTCCATTTCATCATTAAACATTTTGTCTTTAAATCTTATCGCTGGCTCTTTCACTTTTATAACCAAATTTATTCACTGATTTCCACTTGATTTAAATCTTGGTTTAAAAACATCTCTTTCAGAAATTAAATCAGGAATGTACCTCATAAACATGAGTAAAACTTATTAATAATCCTTTAAATTTAATATCATATTTGAATCTATTAATCGATTCTCGTTTACCTGATCATTGCCTCAATTTGGTTAAATAATTAACCTTAACTCCTTTTATTAAAGGTTTAGTTTATCATCAACTATTTATAAAGTAGTTAATTTCCTCTAAAAGGTTATTCTAAAATAATAATTTACTTTAACAATAATTATCATTCTAATAATTTGTTTTTAATAATTACTCCTCTTTCAAGCAGTTCATTTATTTACCTCAAGCCCGGGTTAATCCGTTTACTAAATCCATTAGTCCCATCTTTTTAAAATTAATTTATAAAATTAACTTTAGATCATCCCAATTAATTTAATTAACAATCTGATTAAATTAAATAATCATATATAATTATTAAATTGAGATAATTAATCGAAGCCTTTACCATTTGGATAATACCTGCTCATTCGCTTATAAAATTCGCCAACATAAGAATTTGCTTTATATATATTTAGTTTATAAATTTCTAGATAAAAATAACTATCCATTTCCTTTATTCAAAATAATCTATATTAAATAGATTTCAAACTCCAGTTTGGTTATAAATAAATTCCTATAATCATATCTTTACTTACTTACCTATTTATAAATCAATGTCCATAAAATGATTCATTTTTAGGCCAACCATTGCCAAATACTCAACCAATATCATCCCTTGGTTAAAAACAAATAACTGCTAAATTTTAATTCAACGATCATTAAATCATACTGGTTAAATAGTTCATATGAATATAAATAACATATTTGAGGGATCCGGTTGGATCCCTCCAACCCATCCTTCCCTGCACCAAAATTGATTATCACAAATTCAACATGATAGTAAATTTATCATTTTAAACAGAAATAAATGGTTTAACAGTCAACAATCAATCTATAACATCCATTCAATCATCCAATTATATATTATATATGTTTATATCATTATAAACGTAACCAACAAGGTAAGTTACCCTGTTTGGAATCTAATCATTAAAATAATGATTTAATTTGATTAAAATAGACAAACATTTAATTTAACCCATGAATATAAACAATATTCAGCACACATGCAAATAATAACCCAATCATCAACCATCAGCAAACATTGCATACAAACTAAAAACCCAGTTTATAAAAATATAAATGGGATAAACTGTAACAACCCCAAAATCTGGGCCAGTTTAAATTTTTTTTATTTTGGCAATTTTGGCGAATTTTGATTATTTAAAATGAATTATTTTAAATAATATCGACGAGAAATTTATTTTGAATATATTTAGAACGTATATATTATATACGTTGTCGTTAGAAAATAAATAATTATATATAATTATAAATAGAATTGAAAATGGCGCGGTAGTTCGATAATTCGATTTCAAACTTCAATTGAACGTACCGGGTGCAAAATAAACCGGATTTTAGTAAAACAAAAAACATTAGGATCTAATTGATAATATCTTTCCAACGAACCCGAAAAATTGAAATTTCATAGCGGGAATCAAAAGATATGTCCAGTTGAAAATTCTGAATAGTCGCTATGGAATTCAGGCCCTTAAAAATAGACATTTTGCAAATGACCTCGGATTTCGACGAAACCACTTTTGTTGGATCCGTGATATCAAATTATTGCTAGGTTTTAAATTTCATAATTTTTCGAATCAATATGTGAGCGTGGCAAAGGAAAACGCGTTTGACCAGTTTCAGTTGATTTTAATCGACTGGAAAATGACCATTTTTCCAACGGTCTCAGAATTCGACGAAACTAGTTTTGTTAGGACCGTATCGTCAATACGAAGCTAGAAAATATTTTTATGGAATTTTTAGAGTTAGTATGTGACCCCGGTAATTTGAAATGTACGTTTAAAATTGAATATAGTAATTTAAATGTAAATTTAACGGAAACTGATTGTAACAGCCGAATCAGCTTGCGATACATATCCCATTTTGTTTAAAATGGGGGTGAAACGCTATGGACGACAGGCGGTGGGCCTCGATTAGAGGTCGTATGTAAAAGTCAACTTTTTGAATTTTAAATTAATAAAAAAAAAAAATTTCTCTCTCTCCTTTCCTCTTATCATTGCTCAGCCCCCCCCCCCCCCCCCCCCCCGCCGTCTCATTTCAGAATCGAAAAAAAAAGAAGAAAACCCAAACCCGCGTTTCCCAGATCCCCACCCGATTCGCTCAGCTCCGGCCCGCCGCCTGGCACTCCGACCACAGCCCGCCTCGAATCGAAACCCCCGCCACCTCCTCCCTCCTCACTCCATCTCGCGCAGCCCTCCCTCTCTTCTTCTAAGCCAGAACGCAAGCCACAACCTCCACCAGTCCACGCAGCCGCCACCACCAGCGATTCTGACGCCGCCCCTCCTCCGGCCGTGGGGCCCTTTGTGAACAAAATCAGAAAAAAAGGGGTGAGTTTTCTTTTAATGATTTACGTTTAATCTAAATCCTATTTTTTTATGTATTGACATTTATAAAATCAGTTTTTATAGAGGTGGAAAATTCGATTTTTGACATTAAATGGCTTGGATAAAGACTCGAATTTTAAGTAGATAAAGACTCGATTTTTAATTGGATAAAGACTTGGTTAATAATTACAAAAGGAACGACTTTTAAATACTTAAAGAAACGATTTTTATATAAGTATGATGATTAAAAATATAATTTTTATACGTGTAGTGAGGTAAAAATATGACTTTTATACATTAGATTATAGACAAATATGATCTTTCTTGTGGGATGAACCATATAAAAATATTATCTTTATTGTGAAATGAACATTGAAATAAAAATGTGATTTTTATATATTGAACATCGAAGTAAAAATGTGATTTTTATATATTGAACATCGAAGTAAAAATGTGATTTTTATATATTGAACATCGAAGTAAAAATGTGATTTTTATATATTGAACATCGAAGTAAAAATGTGATTTTTATATATTGAACATCGAAGTAAAAATGTGATTTTTATATATTGAACATCGAAACAAAAATGTGATTTTTATATAATGAACATCGAAGTAAAAATATTATTTTTATATAATGAACATCGAAGTAAAAACATGATTTTTATATATTGAACATCGAAGTAAAAATATGATTTTTATGTATTGAACATCGAAGTAAAAATGTGATTTTTATATATTGAATAGCGAAGTAAAAATTCGATTTTTATATATTGAATAGCGAAGTAAAAATGTGATTTTTACATATGTAGAGAATACGGGCAAAGAAAGTGACAAGAATGCGATAACGACGAAGACTTCTGCAAAAGAAGAGTCAAGATGATTAGATAGCTATCGGTGAGAATTTCTCACTCTTCCATTTCTTTTCTAATTATATATATATACTAGGATGCAGACGGTGTTTAGTAGCACCCGACACAATCATCCACAGACCATGGACTTGTTTGTTTGGTTGCATAAATTAGTTAGATGATTTGATTGAAATTGAACTGTGTGGTGAAATGAATGGATTTGATTGATGTGTGAAGGGCGTGGGCCTTCACTAGACCTGGGGTAAGGCTAGGCCTTGTCCCGTTTCTAGTATCGTGCCGTTATGCCGCCGAAATTTTCTAAAATCAATTAGAAAAATAAAAATATCATTTTATTTAAAGAATGAACTGAATAGAAATTCATAAGTTAAAATAAAATGTTTTGTTGTTAAAAATATAATTTTTAACGTGAAGTGAATAAAATAAAATATTCATTTACAAACCGGACGGTTTGTTTATGTATACCTATTTGAAGGACATTGATTGGGACGATAAATTTTACACATCGCCCAACTGCACAAATAAAAATAAATGTTTGTTGATTTGAAACCCCACACGGGTGTTGGGATGAAATTTGAAGTTCACTCATCCTGATTGATTAAATATGTCGATCGATTGATTGACAGGCTGTTATAAGCGTTAGATATCTATATTTGATGCTTATACAGTGTAGTGCACTTTGGTTGATGGTTTATTATTTTTCAGTGCTATTATATACATGTGTTGTATGAAAATCCATATAATTAATTTTATATGGTGATTGATTGGGCCTCATTCCAATTTAGAAAATAAAGAATATTATAACATAAAAGTTCATGTGTTGACTGTACTCATTTGTTGTGATTAGTCATGTGTTGAACGAAATATTTTAATAATAAAATTTGCATCTTTATCAATATAAAATAAAGGTTCATGTGTTGACTGTACTCATCCGTTGAGATTAGTCATGTGTTGAACGAAATAATTTAACAAAAATTGTCACACGTGGACAGTACTCATTCGTTGAGATTAGTCGTGTGTTGACAAAAATAAATATTCATTTGTTGAATAGAATATTTGAAAATAGAAATATATGAAGCCGTGTTGGATAGATTGACGCCATTTTGACGTGTACGATATTTATATCGATTTTATTCATTTTAAAATGCATATTGAAAAGTGATTTCGAAAACGCATATTTTGAAATGAAATCGAAATGAATTGAATATATAACGATTTCGAAATGAATTGAATATATAACGATTTCGAAATGAATTGAATATATAATGAATTCAAATTAAATGGAAAACGAATTTGATTTCAATTGAATAGCAAACGAAACGAATTCGAATTTAATTGAATAGATAACGAATTTGAATTGAATTGAATATAAAACCAATTCGAATTGAATTGAAAACGAATTCGAGTTGAATTGGAAACAAATTGAAATGAATTCAAATTGAATTGAAATTTTAATTGAATATAAATGAATTTTAAAACGAATTTATAAAGAAGAATTCAATTTTGATTTGAATTGAAATGGAAGTTGAAATTGCTTTTGAAATGAATTTAAAACTATTTATATAATTCGTTTTAAATAGAAATCGACGAAATATATATTATATATATTATATATATAATATAATGGCCTGAATAGAACGCGCCGCGCCACGGCAGTTCGTGAATTTCGACCATTTATTTCAAACGGACATTACGGGAGATCCGACCTTCGGATTCTCCTAAAACCAGAACCGTTGGGTTCGTATCGAAAAGAGTTTTCTAACGGTCGGATTTGGAATTATGTCCAAATCAAATTTGAAAAGGTCGCTGTAAGTGCAGTTCGATGGCCGTTGATGGAAATCGACTGTACAAGCCTTGATAAAATTATTAAAAATAGTAATAATTTGTGTAAAATCATAAGAAATGATTTAGAAAGAATTGGGATGAAAAACTCCATATTTGAAAAGATAAAAATAGATTTTTATCGAAATGAACTAGTTTTGAACTAGAATTATGATTCTATTTATTTTTAAATAAATAAATTGAATTAGAAAAGGGTTTTAAAAATAACCAGAATTTCCAATGATTGCATTGGAGTGGATTTGAATCGAAATTGTCTTCGGAATATTTCGATATTGGAATTCGGGATTATACAGATGTTGTTATGGAAATTTGAAAGATATATATATATATCGTTATTTCCAATATGACATTTGTTAATCGTAGAATTTGATATTGAATATAAGCCGATATATTTTCTATTCAGAGCCTTGTATTGAATATCAAATGTGATTTGGGTTTGTCGTGAATGGTGTCTTCACTAACACTGTTCTTAAACCCAGTTGGGAAAAGATTAAATCTTTTTATTTAGATTTAATGAAGTGTACCAATTAAATAATATTTAATTGAATTGATATTGATTTTTGGGTTTATCGTGGACAGTGTTTTAAATAACACTCGTTCTTTAACCCGATAATTAATGAATGTGATTTTGGGTTTATCGTGAACTGTGTTTTAAAATGACACTGATTCTTTAACCCAGTTAAAGATTAAAACTAAGTGGAGTTTTAATGAATCTTTAATTAGATTGAAAAGATCGAAAATGGAGTACCACCAGTTTTGCTCCAGGCGATAGTTAAATCTTTAATTAGATTTGAACGTGAAATGGTAATTGAATTGACCGATAACACTGTGGTGTTAGATATGAAGTGTAACCAGTTTTACTTCATGGGATGAATAGGTTGGGATTGGGAAATTAAAACAAATGATTACTTCGGTAAGGTTCGCTAATCCCGACTAGTTTGAATTGATATTCAAAAATAGATTAAAGAATAAATTCAAGAAATTTATCTTGGATAAAATTAATGGGAACCTTTCCCTATGAATGTGAAATTTTGAAACTAACTGTCGGTTAGCTAAGCAGAATGGTTTTCTGGATATTGATCTGATGTTGGTTTCGGCCTTCGGGGTTAATATTTAGGGAGTTATTCTCTTGATTAATTTACGGTTAGTGACTGATAAATTGGAATGAGGCGTATGTTGTGTTTGTGTAACATTTATCTTTAATATACGCTGGTTGTTCGGAAAGGCCGGGTTTATACCCATTCTGAATAATCAATTCGACGATATGTTGAAGATGAAGACGGTGGTTGAAGACCGGAAGTCTTCACATCGCTGGGATAATTACTGACGATCCTGATTGGGCTGTACACCCAAGAGGATGGAAATAGTTGGTGGTCGTCCAGACGTACTTGGAGATGGATGGATATGCGAGGAAAGTGCCTCCGGTTTCGTTCAGACCCAGAACGGACTTGTAAATGGATTGTGTGTCTGACATTGGATTTTATTCTGTGTTGATTGATTTCTATTAAATATACATCTGTTTGGCGGCGGAGAATTTATTCTTTTGCTTAACGCCCTTCTCTGAGACATATGAGCTCAGAGGTTGTATATCGATGGACATTAGTCGCGTGGCATGAATTGCCTATGTGGCACGCTAAGATGCAATGATCAAGGCTTCTGTTGAAAAGCAAAGTCTTGTGGTTGATGATCAATGCACGGCCTTGTGTGGCGTAGCTTTGTGTAACGTTGATTCGCGAGTATCACACCCGGTGTGAACCAAAAACGGGAGACGGACATCAGGGAGGACATGCGTTTCGTTCTAGTTAGGAGTGGCGTCAGTGCTTGAACTGGCTGACGAGTTTGACTCATGTGGATGTTGCTTATTATTACTTGCTGAAAAGCGAGGCGCCTCGTGATATCGGTTTCGGCCGATGCTTCTGGTCGGCTGACGGGCCAGGCTTACGCCCCAAAGGGCGGGGAAATGCAGTGTTCAGGCATTTTAATCCACATCGGTGGACCGGCCCTGACGATCCAAAGGCTTGACAGAGTACTTGCCTGTGGCTCGGGCTAGAGAGTCACAAATCGGTAGAGGATCTTGCCCCTAGCCTCGGTTCATACCATAAATGATAACCCAACTTCCAATACGACGTCTTGCGGTTTTGATTGTAAACTTATATATGGCGACATAGTGTTATGGGGCATTCATGCCGCCTATGATTGATACTTATGATTTGAAGTTGTTTTATACAATATGCACTTATAATAGTATCAAATGATTTGTTTTAAACGTATCAAGCATTCTTTGGCTGTTATAAGGGAAAACCCTATCCCCCGGCTTGCGTTGCATTGTGTGATAGGACTTGGGTCTTATAACAGCTTCATTTTTCTTTATTTAGCATTGCGCTGTTTGTTTTATGCACTGGTATTATTGGGAGGAAACTCGTTCCGTGTTATACGGCGTGGTTCCTTGATTTACCTAACTATAAAAATAAAGATTAACTGTTTTAGTTCTCACACCAGTCACATGACTGATCTGGAGTTTATTTTTTTAACCTAAACTCTGGGTGCCCCTATTTTCAACATGGGCAGCTAGTAGTTTTGGTTTTGCAGATTTATATTCACAGGATCCTGGTTTACAGCTGGAATGATATCCGGAAAGCTTTGTATCCATATATCTCTTCTAGTTGTGTATTGTATTATTTTCCGCTGCGATGTATTTAAATGTAATTTAAATCTCTGATATTTCTGTGTAATACTCATTTATACTCTGTATATTCTTGTATTCTGGTGCATTGTTGTAATATACAATGAAATGTTCTTCTGTTTGTGTTCTGTTGTGGCCTGTTCTCGAACTATCCGGCACTTTCCTTTACGGGGAAGTTACGGGTTTTCACAGTTGGTATCAGAGCTTTGGTTTACAAAGCTCAGAGAACAAGGCACATTAGAACCATATGAAAGAATTCATCAGGTATTGGATTAGCAATATCCAATGGGAATGACTCGTTAGAGATAGGATCAGTAGTATCCTAGGACGAGTGTGAAGATTATACTTTTAAAATGAAACAAATTTTGTTTTGAAAATTTAAAATCAATTATTCGTATTTGATTATTTAGTTTATATAGATTTGGACAGTCCAGTATATAAAGATTTTGCATATACGCCTTGCAAACGTGTATTTGAAATTTTAATATACTGGATAGATATAGAATCACATTCTAGACACCCGGAGATGGTTCTGATGATTGATCGATCATCATCAGAATTTATGTTCGTGTTTTGAAGATGTGATATCTATATATTTCCTATTGACTGGTGTGAGAACCAAAATTAGATAGGGCCTATTGTTGTGATTTGGCATCAAAAATTTGATTTTTGACTATATATCAAAGTTATGAATTTCAAACTCTAATCCACTAATTGATTGATGTTTGTGTTGTTCGTTTATTTGTTTGATAAATTTTAACCGTATAGACAATTTGATCAAATATTGAATTGTATTGAAAATTAGTTACATTTGCTTGCATATACATATACTTTCATTGAACAGGTCATAGCAAGGAGGCTAGAGCAGAGAATAAAATTTGTTTGCCCGACAAATAGGTACAGGTTTACTACATAATTTACTGTTTTGTTTGGGTGATGATGATTTTATGAGCCTATTGGCTAGGCGCTTGGCTTTTTCGTTTTCTTTTTGAGATTAGAAGGACCGGGGAAGCTATTTAAAATTCCCCAATGCTCCCGGTGCAGGGGAGGTTATGGCGAAATTTTTCGAAAATTTAGGGTGTTAGCCAAATTTTTGAAGAATTTGAAAATTCTCAGAAACTAAAAGGTGGGATAATGAAAGCCAGATCGAACGTAGAGTTGATTAATCAAACCACTTTCGACTTTGTTCCTTTTTGGGGACGAAAAGTTTTAAGTGGGGGAGATTGTAACAACCCGAAAATCTGGGCCAGTTTAAATTTTTTTATTTTGGCAATTTTGGCGTATTTTGATTATTTAAAATGAATTATTTTAAATAATATCGACGAGAAATTTATTTTGAATATATTTAGAACGTATATATTATATACGTCGTCGTTAGAAAATAAATAATTATATATAATTATAAATAGAATTGAAAATGGCGCGGTAGTTCGATAATTCGATTTCAAACTTCAATTGAACGTACCGGGTGCAAAATAAACCGGATTTTAGTGAAACCAAAAACATTAGGATCTAATTGATAATATCCTTCCAACGAACCCGAAAAATTGAAATTTCATAGCGGGAATCAAAAGATATGTCCAGTTGAAAATTCTGAATAGTCGCTATGGAATTCAGGCCCTTAAAAATAGACATTTTGCAAACGACCTCGGATTTCGACGAAACCACTTTTGTTGGATCCGTGATGTCAAATTATTGCTAGGTTTTAAATTTCATAATTTTTCGAATCAATATGTGGGCGTGGCAAAGGAAAACGCGTTTGACCAGTTTCAGTTGATTTTAATCGACTGGAAAATGACCATTTTTCCAACGGTCTCAGAATTCGACGAAACTAGTTTTGTTAGGACCGTATCGTCAATACGAAGCTAAAAAATATTTTTATGGAATTTTTAGAGTTAGTATGTGACCCCGGTAATTTGAAATGTACGTTTAAAATTGAATATAGTAATTTAAATGTAAATTTAACGGAAACTGATTGTAACAGCCGAATCAGCTTGCGATACATATCCCATTGTGTTCAGAATGGGGGTGAAACGGTATGGACGACAGGTAGTGGGCCTCGATTAGAGGTCTATGTAAAAGTCAACTTTTTGAATTTTAAATTAATAAAAAAATTAATTTCTCTCTCTCCTTTCCTCTTATCATTGCTCAGCCCCCCCCTCTCATTTCAGAATCGAAAAAAAAAGGAAACCCAAACCCGCGTTTCCTAGATCCCCACCCGATTCGCTCAGCTCCGGCCCGCCGCCTGGCACTCCGACCACCGCCCTCCTCGCATCGAAACCCCCGCCACCTCCTCCCTCCTCACTCCATCTCGCGCAGCCCTCCCTCTCTTCTTCTAAGCCCGAACGCAAGCCACAACCTCCACTAGTCCACGCAGCCGCCGCCACCAGCGATTCTGACGCCGCCCCTCCTCCGGCCGTGGGCCCCTTTGTGAACAGAATCAGAAAAAAAAGGGTGAGTTTTCTTTTAATGATTTACGTTTAATCTAAATCCTGTTTTTTTATGTATTGACATTTATAAAATCAGTTTTTATAGAGGTGGAAAAATTCGATTTTTGACATTAAATGGCTTGGATAAAGACTCGAATTTTAAGTAGATAAAGACTCGATTTTTAATTGGATAAAGACTTGGTTAATAATTACAAAAGGAACGACTTTTAAATACTTAAAGAAATGATTTTTATATAAGTATGATGATTAAAAATATAATTTTTATACGTGTAGTGAGGTAAAAATATGACTTTTATACATTAGATTATAGAAAAATATGATCTTTCTTGTGGGATGAACCATATAAAAATATTATCTTTATTGTGAAATGAACATCGAAATAAAAATTTGATTTTTATATATTGAACATCGAAGTAAAAATGTGATTTTTATATATTGAACATCGAAGTAAAAATGTGATTTTTATATATTGAACATCGAAGTAAAAATGTGATTTTTATATATTGAACATCGAAGTAAAAATGTGATTTTTATATATTGAACATCTAAGTAAAAATGTGATTTTTATATATTGAACATCGAAGTAAAAATGTGATTTTTATATAATGAAAATCGAAGTAAAAATATGATTTTTATATATTGAACATCGAAGTAAAAATATGATTTTTATGTATTGAACATCGAAGTAAAAATGTGATTTTTATGTATTGAACATCGAAGTAAAAATGTGATTTTTATATATTGAATAGCGAAGTAAATATTCGATTTTTATATATTGAATAGCGAAGTAAAAATGTGATTTTTACATATGTAGAGAATACGGGCAAAGAAAGTGACAAGAATGCGATAACGACCAAGACTTCTGCAAAATAAGAGTCAAGATGACTAGATAGCTATCGGTGAGAATTTCTCACTCTTCCATTTCTTTTCTAATTATATATATATACTAGGATGCAGACGGTGTTTAATAGCACCCGACACAATCGTCCACAGACCATGGACTTGTTTGTTTGGTTGCATAAATTAGTTAGATAATTTGATTGAAATTGAACTGTGTGGTGAAATGAATGGATTTGATTGATGTGTGAATGGCGTGGGCCTTCACTAGACCGGGGGTAAGGCTAGGCCTTGTCCCGTTTCTAGTATCGTGCCGTTATGCCGCCGAAATTTTCTAAAATCAATTAGAAAAATAAAAATATCATTTTATTTAAAGAATGAACTGAATAGAAATTCATAAGTTAAAACAAAATGTTTTGTCGTTAAAAATATAATTTTTAACGTGAAGTGAATAAAATAAAATATTCATTTACAAACCGGACGGTTTGTTTATGTACACCTATTTGAAGGACATTGATTGGGACGATAAATTTTACACATCGCCCAACTGCACAAATAAAAATAAATGTTTGTTGATTTGAAACCACACACGGGTGTTGGGATGAAATTTGAAGTTCACTCATCCTGATTGATTAAATATGTCGATCGATTGATTGACAGGCTGTTATAAGCGTTAGATATCTATATTTGATGCTTATACAGTGTAGTGCACTTTGGTTGATGGTTTATTATTTTTCAATGCTATTATATACATGTGTTGTATGAAAATCCATATAATTAATTTTATATGGTGATTGATTGGGCCTCATTCCAATTTAGAAAATAAAGAATATTATAACATAAAAGTTCATGTGTTGACTGTACTCATTTGTTGAGATTAGTCATGTGTTGAACGAAATATTTTAATAATAAAATTTGCATCTTTATCAATATAAAATAAAGGTTCATGTGTTGACTGTACTCATCCGTTGAGATTAGTCATGTGTTGAACGAAATAATTTAACAAAAATTGTCACACGTGGACAGTACTCATTCGTTGAGATTAGTCGTGTGTTGACAAAAATAAATATTCATTTGTTGAATAGAATATTTGAAAATAGAAATATATGAAGCCGTGTTGGATAGATTGACGCCATTTTGACGTGAACGATATTTATATCGATTTTATTCATTTTAAAATGCATATTGAAAAGTGATTTCGAAAACGCATATTTTGAAATGAAATCGAAATGAATTGAATATATAACGATTTCGAAATGAATTGAATATATAACGATTTCGAAATGAATTGAATATATAATGAATTCAAATTGAATGGAAAACGAATTTGATTTCAAGTGAATAGCAAACGAAACAAATTCGAATTTAATTGAATAGATAACGAATTTGAATTGAATTGAATATAAAACCAATTCGAATTGAATTGAAAACGAATTCGAATTGAATTGGAAACAAATTGAAATGAATTCAAATTGAATTGAAATTTGAATTGAATAGAAATGAATTTTAAAATGAATTTATAAAGAAGAATTCAATTTTGATTTGAATTGAAATGGAAGTTGAAATTGCTTTTGAAACGAATTTAAAATTATTTATATAATTCGTTTTAAATAGAAATCGACGAAATATATATTATATATATTATATATATAATATAATGGCCTGAATAGAACGCGCCGCGCCACGACAGTTCGTGAATTTCGACCATTTATTTCAAACGGACATTACAGGAGATCCGACCGTCGGATTCTCCTAAAACCGGAACCGTTGGGTTCGTATCGAAAAGAGTTTTCTGACGAATATTAGAAATTAGAAATCTAACGGTTGGATTTGGAATTATGTCCAAATCAAATTTGAAAAAGGTCGTTGTAAGTGCAGTTCGATGGCCGTTGATGGAAATCGACTGTACAGGCCTTGATAAAATTATTAAAAATAGTAATAATTTGTGTAAAATCATAAGAAATGATTTAGAAAGAATTGGGATGAAAAACTCCATATTTGAAAAGATAAAAATAGATTTTTATCGAAATGAACTAGTTTTGAACTAGAATTATGATTCTATTTATTTTTAAATAAATAAATTGAATTAGAAAAGGGTTTTAAAAATAACCAGAATTTCCAATGATTGCATTGGAGTGGATTTGAATCGAAATTGTCTTCGGAATATTTCGATATTGGAATTCGGGATTATACAGATGTTGTTATGGAAATTTGAAAGATATATATATATATATATATATATCGTTACTTCCAATACGACATTTGTTAATCGTAGAATTTGATATCGAATATAAGCCGATATATTTTCTATTCAGAGCCTTGTATTGAATATCAAATGTGATTTGGGTTTGTCGTGAATGGTGCCTTCACTAACACTGTTCTTAAACCCAGTTGAGAAAAGATTAAATCTTTTTATTTAGATTTAATGAAGTGTACCAATTAAATAATATTTAATTGAATTGATATTGATTTTTGGGTTTATCGTGGACAGTGTTTTAAATAACACTCGTTCTTTAACCCGATAATTAATGAATGTGATTTTGGGTTTACCGTGAACTGTGTTTTAAAATGACATTGATTCTTTAACCCAGTTAAAGATTAAAACTAAGTGGAGTTTTAATGAGTCTTTAATTAGATTGAAAAGATCGAAAATGGAGTACCACCAGTTTTGCTCCAGGCGATAGTTAAATCTTTAATTAGATTTGAACGTGAAATGGTAATTGAATTGACCGATAACACCGTGGTGTTAGATATGAAGTATAACCAGTTTTACTTCATGGGATGAATAGGTTGGGATTGGGAAATTAAAACAAATGATTACTTCGGTAAGGTTCACTAATCCCGACTTGTTTGAATTGATATTCAAAAATAAATTAAAGAATAAATTCAAGAAATTAATCTTGGATAAAATTAATGGGAACCTTTCCCTATGAATGTGAAATTTAGAAACTAACTGTCGGTTAGCTAAGCAGAATGGTTTTCTGGATATTGATCTGATGTTGGTTTCGGCCTTCGGGGTTAATATTTAGGGAGTTATTCTCTTGATTAATTTACGGTTAGTGACTGATAAATTGGAATGAGGCGTATGTTGTGTTTGTGTAACATTTATCTTTAATATACGCTGGTTGTTCGGAAAGGCCGGGTTTATACCCATTCTGAATAATCAATTCGACGATATGTCGAAGATGAAGACGGTGGTTGAAGACCGGAAGTCTTCACATCGTCGGGATAATTACTGACGATCCTGAATGGGCTGTACACCCAAGAGGATGGAAATAGTTGGTGGTCGTCCAGACGTACTTGGAGATGGATGGATATGCGAGGAAAGTGCCTCCGGTTTCGTTCAGACCCAGAACGGACTTGTAAATGGATTGTGTGTCTGACATTGGATTTTATTCTGTGTTGATTGATTTCTATTAAATATACAACTGTTTGGCGGCGTAGAATTTATTCTTTTGCTTAACGCCCTTCTCTGAGACATACGAGCTCAGAGGTTGTATATCGATGGACATCAGTCGCATGGCATGAATTTCCTATGTGGCACGCTAAGATGCAATGATCAAGGCTTCTGTTGAAAAGCAAAGTCTTGTGGTTGATGATCAAAGCACGGCCTTGTGTGGCGTAGCTTTGTGTAACGTTGATTCGCGAGTATCACACCCGGTGTGAACCAAAAACGGGAGACGGACATCAGGGAGGACATGCGTTTCTTTCAAGTTAGGAGTGGCGTCAGTGCTTGAACTGGCTGACGAGTTTGACTCATGTGGATGTTGCTTATTATTACTTGCTGAAAAGCGAGGCGCCTCGTGATATCGGTTTCGGCCGGTGCTTCTGGTCGGCTGACGGGCCAGGCTTACGCCCCAAAGGGCGGGGAAACGCAGTGTTCAGGCATTTTAATCCACATCGGTGGACCGGCCCAGACGATCCAAAGGCTTGACAGAGTACTTGCCTGTGGCTCGGCCTAGAGAGTCACAAATCGGTAGAGGA
This sequence comes from Allium sativum, assembly GCA_030737875.1. Classification (NCBI taxonomy): domain Eukaryota; kingdom Viridiplantae; phylum Streptophyta; class Magnoliopsida; order Asparagales; family Amaryllidaceae; genus Allium; species Allium sativum. The sequence continues at coordinate 1,027,126,085 of CM060924.1, forward strand.
TCTTGCCCCTAGCCTCGGTTCATACCATAAATGATAACCCAACTTCCAATACGACGTCTTGCGGTTTTGATTGTAAACTTATATATGGCGACATAGTGTTATGGGGCATTCATGCCGCCTATGATTGATACTTATGATTTGAAGTTGTTTTATACACTATGCACTTATAATAGTATCAAATGATTTGTTTTAAACGTATCAAGCATTCTTTGGCTGTTATAAGGGAAAACCCTATCCCCCGGCTTGCGTTGCATTGTGTGATAGGACCTGGGTCTTATAACAGCTTCATTTTTCTTTATTTAGCATTGCGCTGTTTGTTTTATGCACTGGTATTCTTGGGAGGAAACCCGTTCCGTGTTATACGGCGTGGTCCCTTGATTTACCTAACTATAAAAATAAAGATTAACTGTTTTAGTTCTCACACCAGTCACATGACTGACCTGGAGTTTATTGTTTTAACCTAAACTCTAGGTGCCCCTATTTTCCACACGGGCAGCTAGTAGTTTTGGTTTTGCAGATTTATATTCACAGGATCTTGGTTTACAGCTGGAATGATATCCGGAAAGCTTTGTATCCGTATATCTCTTCTAGTTGTGTATTGTATTATTTTCCGCTGCGATGTATTTAAATGTAATTTAAATCTCTGATATTTCTGTGTAATATTCATTTATACTCTGTATATTCTTGTATTCTGGTGCATTGTTGTAATATACAAGGAAATGTTCTTCTGTTTGTGTTCTGTTGTGGCCTGTTCTCGAACTATCCGGCACTTTCCTTTACGGGGAAGTTACGGGTTTTCACATAAACTGAGTGAGTTGAACTCACCTTAATTTTCATTCGTTGCTGAATAGTTTGTTTTAATTAAATTAAACAGTCGTTTAATTTAATTAAAAATCTCGGTAGCTGTCAATTCCAGTCAACCAGCTTCATCACATCGTGCTTGAAGATACAGTTCCAACGTGTGATTGATAGGTCCGATTCTAATAAAAATTCCACACGTTACAAAATCTTATACGGTCATTTATTCTTATGAAATAACCTTCTAAATAAAATATTAATTTATAAATAATTATATGTGTACTTAACTTGCCACGTTACGAGGAATGTTGGCACACAAAAATTTAGGACCGGGTACGTTTTATTACATGACACACCTATTGCATATTCAATATTCGTTATAATTCTCAAATGGCTATGTCCTACTTATACATATACTTAATATATACAAATCACGGTCCTTGTGTTGGGGATTAGAAAATTGGATAAATTGACCTGGTTAATACAGATCGGACACGTCATATTTAAAGTAATAAAATTTGGGCATATTTCAAGACACATTGTAACTTGATTTATACGAGACATAGGTCAGCCTACGTTCTCCTTACTGTACATGTAATATCACTAGGCAAATTTTAAATGTGTTTAGAACCAACCTAATTACTGATTAGTGTTTAGGAAAAAAATGAAAAAGGTTTAGACAAAAGGTAGTATACCCAGGCAAAAGAAACCAGTACTTTTCATCCTTCTCTCTCATCATTTGTTCGAACCTAAGAACCGCTACATCTCCCCATCTCTGTGCCACAACTTCACGTATCCTCTCACCTCCTCACCGATTCCATGAGCCTCTTCCCGCACCCCCCTGTGGTCGACCCTCCTCTTCCGACCATCGTATACTTTTGCTCCATCAAATTCCGAAATTGTTCCATGCATTGCTAGCAAAACTGTCTCCCCTTTCTTCCCATACACACAGCATCTCCACTGCTATTTCCGCGTGAATACCCCCATGCACAGTACTGGTTCATGTCCTCTTCCCACTTAAGTGCTGCGTTCCTCCACTTCACATTTTATTCAATACACGTTCCAACATGTTTCTGCCACTCGGATGCGCTTCCACATACCTACTCTTTTCCACAACAGATCAGCAGCATCCGCCACTATTTTCTCTCCTCATGTCAGCTACTACTTTCCACGTACATCTTTTTCGTTCCCCAATGTTTACACAGACCACTACCCTATTTCTCACCCACCAGTTAAGAGCCTTCTATCTTATGCTTCTTACAGTAGCTTCACCCACCGCAACAACTCTTCCTCATGCCATCTTTTCCTTTTCATTACTGTTGCGTGACAACATAGCACCTATCCACTAACAGCTGGTCCGACTCCTTCTTACCGTGATGCCTTCGCCAACTCCAGTTTACCACTGGATGCATACTGAATCCAGTAAGTACATATATGCTACCTCTTCGTTTACTTGGGGCTTCACACTTTATTTCTTTGGATTATTATTATTTTTAAGCTATGGAACTTGGCAAATTAAAGGAAGAAAGAAGAAAAATGGGTTTCAAAATGATGCTTTAGGTTTTGGTCTCTTGCTGCTGAATGGAGAACAAGGGTGGAGAGCTCATCTATTTATATAGGAAAAAGAGTGGGGATAAGAATAGAATCCCCTCAATATCGTACACGCTAGCATCAGAGAGTATGTGATATAGCTACGTTTAAAATTTCCTTTTATGAAAACATAGGGTGTAGCGGTATGGTTTCCCCTTTGAAAACACAATACATAGACTGCTAGATTTTTTGTTTTGCTTTCTTCTTAAGAAATAGGGTAAGGGAAGATTATTTTTGTATGTGGGTTTCTTGCTTTACCAAGAAGAAAATGGAAGCACGCATGTGCTTGCTGTACACTTTAGTATAGGACAAAAATCTTAAAACTAGTGCATACTCATATGAATAATTGAGTTTATCTAGCAAACTTCGTGTAACTTTTCTTATACGTAACCACTAAGCCGCAGTACATTTCATGCATTGTTTTTATTTTCCATTTTGGATTAATTTATCGATTGATTCACACTTCCTGTAACGACACGGAAAATCTGAACCAATTTAAAATATTTGAATTGGCTAAAATAGTGGATTTTAAATATTTAAAATAAATATTTTAAATAATAGTGATGAAAAGTGAGTTTGAATTGACGATTGAAAATGAATATAATTAACTCTAATTATAAACAAGGCCTAAAATGGCGCTGCAGTTTCAAAAATTGAATTCAAACTTTGTCGGACTGTACCGGGTGCAAAACAAAACGGATTTGAGTGAAACCAAAAATATTTAAATCTGTTAGTGAAACCTTTCTAACGAATCTAAAAAATCAAAGTTTCATAGCGGAAAGAAAAAGTTATGGATAAATGAATTTTCAGAAAGGTCGCTATGGAATTTATATAGCCCGTGAAAATGGCCATTTTGCATACGACCTCGGAATTCGACGAAACCACTTTTGTTGGATCCGGGATGTGAAGTTATTGCTAGGTTTCAAATTTCATAATTTTTGAAGCTAATATGTGAGCGTGGCAAAGGAAAATGTGTTTTGGTCAATTATAGTTAAATTGGATCGACAAGAAATGGGCCTTTTTGCAAACGGTCTCAGAATTCGACGAAACTAGTTTTGTTGGGACCGTATCGACAAAACATAGCCAGATTTATTTTTCTGGGATTTTTCGAATCAGTTTGTGGCCCTGGCAAATTGAAATTTACGTTCAAATTAAATATTGAATGTTTTATATTTTTATTTGAAGGAAAACTGACTGAAACAGACGAATGGGCCTACGAAACGTATCCCATTATGTTCGGTATAGGGGTATTTAGCTAGGGACGACAGTCGTTGGGTTTGGATTGGAGTTCGTAAGAGATAAGGGGTATTTTTGGATTTAATAAAATATTTAAATAAAAATATTTGGCCAATCAAAAATCACTTTCTCTCTCTCGTTGAAAACCCGCTACGCCTGTTCACGAACGGCAGCTTCTCTTCAAACGTTCTCCCTTCGATTCCTCCTCCTACACGCACCAAAACACCATGGCCCTTTGGAGTTTTTCGTAGAACCGAGCTTCCTATTTAAATCCATGGTTGTTGCACCCCCCTCGTCAAGTAAATAGCGAGATCTCCTCCTCCAAAGTCGCTGCGTTTGGAGCCCCGTCGCCATCAGCAGGGACCACCGAAGTGGACCCCACCGGGCTGCGCACGTGCGCCCCTCGACGCTCTACAGCGTGGCATTGGCCAATCGTCTTCTAGCTCCATGGATTTGCAGAAAATCGCTGACCTAGTTTGGAGCAAAAACTGAAGGTACACGGCCTTTGATTTTAAAAGTGATTTCAACTCTTTAAAACCGTTGCGAAATTCGAACAACTTCTAAAAATCATATCTTTTTGCTATGTGGTCGAAATTCAGTGAAACAAGAGACAGTGGACTCGTGTGGTCGTCTTCTACATTCTAGAAAAGACCGCATATTTTTCTGAGCCTTCTACTATTTTTGGTGGAGTGGAACCTAATGTGAGATTTCTAATTTATAAACGATATGGAAAACGACGATGTATAAATTATATAGTCGATGTATGGGTTATATAAGAGTTGTACACCTCATGTATAAGCGTTGTATAAGTTGTACGTTCGATGTATAAGTTATATATGCGTTGTAAAAATTATGTATGTGTTGAAATATAAGTGAATTGCTATATATAAATATATATATATACACACGCCCCTTGTCCACAAACCATGGACGATATTTATTGGTTGTGATTGGTGTAAAAATTGATTGATAGCGAATGGTTGATTGGAATTGTTTATGGTTGAAATGGATTGATTGTGGTTGAAAAATATCCGTTTGTGGTTGAGAAATATTTGGTTGAAACCACATAGGATTAGTTTGTGGAAATGAACTAAATATACATGCCACCTGCGTGCGAACTAGATGCATGATTCCCCATTGTCAAAAACCGCGAGGTTTTAAGGTAGAGCGAGGAGCCGTACTAGGGACGGTCCCAGTTTTAACTACCCTGCCGTTATGCTGCCGAAATTTTGAAAAATATTCATGTGTTAGAATTATTTTCCTGTGTTGAAATTATATTCGTCTGTTGAATAGAAAACCTTCATGTATTGAATAGAAATTCATTCGTTGAATCATATTCATGTGTTGAATGGTATTCGTGTTTTGAATAAATGGTTTTAGCAATAAAAATCACATTTTTACCCTATTTATATAAACTATAGAAAACCTTCATGTGTTGAATCGATATTCATTCGTTGAATTGAAATTCATGTGTTGAATGGTATTCGTGTTTTAAATATAAAAATCACCTTTTTATCGATATATACAAACTATAGAAAACCTTCATGTGTTGAATCGATATTCATTCGTTGAATTGAAATTCATGTGTTGAATGGTATTCGTGTTTTAAATATAAAAATCACCTTTTTATCGATATATACAAACTATAGAAAACCTTCACGTGTTGAATCGATATTCATTCGTTGAATTGAAATTCATGTGTTGAATGGTATTCATGTTTTAATTATAAAAATCACCTTTTTATCGATATATACAAACTATAGAAATCCTTCATGTGTTGAATCGAAATTCATTCGTTGAATTGAAATTCATGTGTTGAATGGTATTCATATTTTGAAAGATATTGTTTTATAATAAAAATCCAATTTTTAACATCAATATGAGATGTATAAAATAATCTTGTTTTGAAATAAATTGTTTTACATTAAAAATCATATTTTTATTATATACAAGAATTGGTAAAAATAGTGAAGTGTTGAAATAGTAGCCAGTTAGATAAAAATATTATTTTTATCGAAAGTATGAAAGTTATATAGTTTTGAATTCGAAGAATCAATATATATATATATAAATAGAATTGAAATATATCGAAAAACGAAGCTGCAGTTCATATTTTGAAACCATAATTTCAAACGATTAGTGCGGGAGATCCGACCAACAGATTTTCCCGAAACGGCAACCGTTGGGTTCGCTTTGGAAATATCTTTCCAACGACACCATCTTTGTAAAAATCCAACGCTTGGATTGTCTGGAATGTTTAATTCAAATCTAAAGAAAAATAGTGCCAGAATCGATTATATATATATATATATACACAAATATAATTATATTTAATCGAATAACGACGCTGCAGTTCGTATTTTGAAATCGAAACTTCAAACGATTATACCGGGAGATCCGACCGTCGGATTTTCCCGAAACTGGAACCGTTGGATTCGTTTTGAAAAGATCATTCTAATGATGTAAATTTTGTGAAGATCCAACGGTTAGATTTTCAGATATGTGCTAATCAAATTTGAAGAAAAACAGCGCCACGGCCGCGTTATGGCCCGTAGCATCGTTTTGAATAAATTGGCTATTTTAAAATAAATAAAAATAGCGATAAATCGTTATAAAATATTACAAACGATATGGATGTGATTTAGAAATTAACTGAAGGTTAGCTAAGTCGAACGGTTTCCTGATTTTGATCTGATGTTGGTTTCGGCCTTCGGGGTTAATATTTGGGAAATCATTCTCGTACTGATTGACGTTTAGTGACTAATGAATTGAAATAATGCGTATGTATGTTAGTGTTGCACTTGTTTATTATATACGCGAGTTGCTTAGAAAGACCGGGTTTATCCTATTCTGAATAACTGAATCGACGATAAGAAATCGAAGATGAAGATGGTGGTCGAAGACCGGAGATCTTCACCTCGTTTGGATGATAACCGAGGTCCTGATTGGGAGGCATCCCAAAATATGGATAATGAGTGGTGATCGTCCAGACGTACGTGGTGATCGATGGGTTTGCGAGGTATTTAGTGCCTCCGGTTTCGTTTAGACTCAGAACGGAATTGCAAATGGACAGTGTGTCTGACATTGGAATTTATTCTGTGAGATTGATAGCCATCAGTTGAACGGTGTGAATTGCCTGTGTGGCATGCTAAGATGCTGTGATCAGGGCTTCTGTTGAAAAGCAAAGTCTTGTGGTGATGATCAAAGCACCGCCTGTGTGGCGTAGCTTTGTGTATAACATGAAATCGCGAGCCTCACACCGTGGTATGAACCAGAAACGGGAGAGGACCTCAGGGAGGACAAGCGTTTCTTTCTAGTTAGACGTGGCGTCAGTTGTTTTACACGCCCTGACGAGTTTGACTTATGTGGTTGTTGTTGTTGCGAGGTGCCTCGGTTTGATCGGACAATCCGGGTCCGATGGAGTCATTCGTTGGCTCGTTTATGCCCCAAAGGGCGGGAAACGTACTGCTCAGGAATTTTAATCCACATCGGTGGACCGGCCCTGTCGCTCCTAGGGTCACTCGAGCTCTGATCCTGTGGCTCGGGCTAGAGAGTCGCGAAGTCGGTAAGGACTATCTTTTGCCTTGGTTCATGACGGAAATCCAATTTCCAAATACGTGAATGTGCGGTTTTGATTGTATACCTATATTTGGCGACATAGTGGAATGGGACGCTCATGTCGTCTATAATTGATAGTTATGATTTGAAATTGTTTTTGAAACATATAGACACTAGTAGTAATATCAAATACTTTTGTTTTATTCGTATCAAGCATATCTTTGCCATTATAAGGTAAAAACTATATCCTCCGGTTTGCGTTGCATTGTGTGATGGGAACTGAGTCTTATAATGACTTCATTTTTATAAAAAGCATTGTGATGTTTAAAAGAAATATTTGTTTTTAAAACACTGGCAATCCAATGGAGTAAACCCATTCCACGAAAGAGGCGTGGTCCTGTGATTAGCCATATATTAAATGTCTTGAGTAGATTTCTCATACCAGTCCCATGACTGACTCGTAGTTTGTTTCACTTTCAAACTCGGGTGCCCCTTTTTCTACATGGGTAACCTTATATTCAGGTTTAGCCGGCTCTTTCTGGATAGCTGGAGCTGAAGATGGATTCTATTATTTATCTCTTTTTATGTTGTTCAGCTCATGTTGTACATATTTTGTTTGTTTCCGCTGTAGACATTTATGTATAGCTGAACTGTATTTGTACTAAGTATGATCCTATATACTGTGTAACTCTGATGATTACGTTTATCCAGTGTATTCTATTGTACATTATCTGGTGTATTTATTTAATTCTGTTCTGCTATTATCTGTTTTTGTGTTATATTCCAAAGATTACCCTTGTCTCCATCTGTACGGGAAATGGGGTCGTCACAACGTGGTATCAGAGCTTTGGTTAAGCTTAGTTCTGGAATATAACATATTAACGAACTCGTCAGAAATAGAACCAGTAGCATTCTAGGACGGGTAACTCATTACATATAGGATTAGTAATATCCTAGTATGAGTAGCAGAATGAAATAACACCAAGATAGAAGCATTTACATTCAAGTATTTGTCTCTATATTTTGAAATATCTTTTCTGTTGACCTGACACTTGATCTACTATTTGCAGAAGAACTAGAAAATGAGTGCCAGAAACAGAAGAAGTGATACTGACCCGGATATTGAAGCCCTATATATGAAATATAGAAATCTAGGTGGAAAGCCGTTCTCGGGCGAAGAATCTATTATGAGAACACAAGCATGGATTCGTTCGGCAGAGAAAATCTTTGAAGGATTAAAGCTGAGGGATGACCAGAAAAGATTACTGGCCTCCTGGGCACTCAAAGATGAAGCTTTGTTCTGGTGGGATTCAGTTATTAAGAATAATCCAGAAGGTGATATCACCTGGGATAGATTCAAAGTGATTTTCCTAGAAAGATTTACTCCTCCAGAAGCAATTGAGCGACTATGTGATGAATTTTCTTATTTGATACAAGGAGATTTGACCATTCCATAATATCATAAGAAATTCAATGAACTCTCTCACTTTGCCCCTCATCTAATTCAAAATCCGAAGAGGAAGAATTTGAGATTTATCAACGGGCTTCAAAGAAAATATCAGAACAGTCTAATGAGGAACGTGAAGCTCCCCGTTTCTGAAATGATATACATGGCTTACCAATATGAAGATCTAGACAAGAAAGGTATGTTATAGTACGATGAGGAAGTCAGCTCTAGTAATAAAATTGAATCTGAAACTGATCGTCCTGAGGCCAGTACAATGTCTGAAGTCAGTAAGGAGCCCAAAGTCAATCGAAAATGGGCCAGATCCGAAAAAGAGCCAGTAACGACAGCTGTATGCAGTAACTGCAATAGGCAAGGGCATCTCTCGGTAAGTTGCAGATCTCTAAAGAAACGAGTAAAGGATGGGTCTAAATCCGGTAAGATGTTCCGAGAGGATAGGAAGTGCAGTCAATGCCATCAGACCGGTCATCTTTCAAAGGCCTGCCCGCTATTCAGAAAACCTGAAGCAGTACATGTAAATGAAGATGCAGAAGTGCCTGCATCTTCGTCTGCTCAGGAAAGGTCTGATGTTTTAGAAGGCACACTCAATGTCAAGAACATTCCAATTAAAGTACTGTTTGATACTGGCGCGTCGCGAAGCTTTATTGCAAAGAGTGCAGTCAAGAAGTTGGATTTGAAATTGAAGAAGCTCAAAGAACCAATGACTGTCCAAAATCCAGTTGGGGGTTCCATTGATCTCAGTTGGGTTTGTGGGGTGCCAGTCTCTTTTTCCTGCTATAAATTCCCTACTATGTCTATCGTCATGAATTTTAATGAATTCGATCTTATTTTGGGATTGGATTGGTTAACCAAATATGAAGCAGAGGTTAGATGCGCCGAGAGAGTTGTTAAGGCAAAGGCCCAATCAGGGAATTATATAACCATACCATGTGAAGGCCCGAATTCAAATAGAAAGGACTTCTGGGCAGCTTTGGATGTTTCTCCAGCTCAAATAGAAAATATCCCAGAAGTCACGGAGAATATTCCTGACCTCATCAAAGATATTCCTATCGTCAATAATTACGCGGATGTGTTTGAAGAAGTTGTTCGCTTACCTCCGCAGAGAGAAATTGATTTCAAAATTGCTTTAATTCCGAATGCAAGGCCGGTAGTTCACGCTATTCGAAGAATGTCCTTGAAAGAGAAAGAGGAATTAGACAATCAAACATGACAGCTCATATGGAAGGGTCTAATCAGGCCTAGTTTCTCTGATTGGGGAGCAGCAGTGGTGTTTGTCCCAAAATCTGACGGTACTCTACGGCTATGTGTGGATTATCGTGATTTGAACAAGCAGACAATAAAGAACAAATATCCATTGCCGCAAATTGATGATTTATTGGATCGTCTGAATGGAGTACAAGTATTCTCAAGAATGGACCTAGCTACAGGCATCCATCAACTTCGAATTGCCGAAGAGTGTGTTCCAATGACAACATTCAAAGGTCTAGACTTATTCTACGAGTGGTTAGTAATGCCGTTCGGCTTATGTAACGCTCCAGCTTACTTCGTCGATATGATGAATAGGGTGTTCAAAGGGGTTCTGAATAAATTTGTTCTGGTTTTTATTGATAATATTCTAATCTTCTCTAAATCAAAGGCCGAACATGAAAAGCATTTGGAACAGGTTCTGGAAATCCTCAGAAGGAATGTATTAAAAGCCAAATTGTCCAAAGGTATATTCTGGCAAGAGGAAGTGAAATTTCTGGGCCATGTCGTATCGAAAGAAGGAATTGCTGTGGATCCAAGTAAAATCACGGCTATTCAAAACTGGAAACAGCCCAGTATTCCTACAGAAGTCCGCAGTTTTCTCGGATTGGCTAGTTATTACCAGAAGTTCGTCAAAAACTTTTCGAAGATATCTGGCCACTTAACGAAGCTTACAAAGAAGCACTCAAAATTCAAATGGACTCCAGAAAGTGAAGAGGCTTTTGAAGAGCTAAAGTTAAGATTAACGACAGCTCCAGTGTTGACCATCATAGATGGCAATCAGGATTTGAAAGTATGGACAGATGCTTCTAGAGAAGGCCTGGGCGCAGTGTTAATGCAAAGAGGCCAAGTGATTGCTTATGCTAGCAATCAATTGAAGCCGCACGAGAAAAACTTTGTAACTCATGATCTTGAGTTGTTGTCTATCGTATTCTCTTTGAAAATCTGGAGACACTATCTTCTGGGTGAGAAATTCGAACTGTACACAGACCATCAGTCGTTAAAGTATCTGTTCACTCAGAAGGACCTGAATCTGAGGCAGTAACGTTGGCTAGAGTTCCTTGCAGCATATGATTTTGAGATTCTATACACTCCAGGGAAAGCCAATGTCGTGCCCGATGCGTTAAGCCGAAAGAATGAAATGATCGCCAGTTTTATTATTGCGACTTCGTTGATTGACAAGATATCGGCTCCCCAAAAAGACGACCAATTTATCAAAGGAATGAGTCAGCGAATTCGTGAAGGCAATGCTTCGTATTTCCATCTCTACAGCGAAGGGATTTTGAGGTTAGAAGGACGAATTTGTGTTCCAGAAATTCCTGAACTCAGAAGAGATATGCTTGATGAATGCCACAAATCTAAGCTCAGTATCCATCCGGGTGTGAGTAAAATGTATAACGATATCAAGCGAACATTCTGGTGGAAGTCGTTAAAGAGAGACATCTCGATATATGTTAGTCAATGCCTTACTTGCCAGCTAGTCAAAAGCGACCAACAAAAACTTGCTGGATTATTGCAACCGCTAGACGTTCCAGGTTGGAAGTGGGAACATATTTCCATGGACTTCATTGATGGTCTGCCCAGAACCAGAAGAGGGAATGACAGTATTTGGGTAATCGTAGATCGCTTCACGAAGACCGCCCATTTCATACTTGTCAGATCAAACAGAACTGCTCAGAGTCTGGCGCAGATATATTTCAAGGAAATAGTTAGACTACATGGAGTGCCGCTCAGTATAGTCAGTGATAGAGATACAATATTTACTAGTAAATTCTGAGAGGCATTTCAGGTAGAGCTAGGGACAAAACTGAACTTGAACTCCGCCTATCATCCTCAGACAGATGGTCAGACTGAGAGGGTGAATCGTATTTCAGAAGATCTATTAAGGGCTTGTGTTCTAGATTTTGGTGAATCATGGGAATACCATCTGCATTTGGCTGAATTCTCATATAATAACAGCTACCAGGCGAGCCTAACAATGTCACCATTCGAAGCGTTGTATGGTAGACCGTGCTGATCTCCTGCTTGTTGGGTCGAACCCGGTAATAGGCTTGTATTGGGACCCGATATGATCCCAGAAGCGGCCGACAAAGTCGATTTTATTAAGAAACGATTACTGGCCGCTCAAAGCCGACAAAAGAGTTATGCCGATAGGAGAAGAAGGGATATATCATTTGTTGTTGGCGACTACGTGTAACACCCCACCTCCGTTAAGGTCACTCACAAAGGGAATGCCTTTACTTTGGTGGAGCATTTTAGTAAACAGAACAGAAACTTACAAGACAGATAAAATAGTACTTGAAAATTTTATAACTTTATTACAACAGAAATCAGTATAAGCTTGGTTACTGTTAGATCAAAATTTGGCTCTAACACCCAAATTGTTCTGATTTGTAGAGAATTATAACTGAAAAATGAGAAAAAAGCAGAGAACACACAAGGTTTATAGTGGTTCGGCGTTAACGAGCCTACGTCCACTTTATATGCTATTGATTATACTTTGAATGCTAGTACAACCAACGATTTCTCTCAAACTCACTCTTACAATTATGATTTCTCTCAGTAATCTCGAAATAAAACTGATAAGAAATAGTGGTGCGACAGTACTGGTGAAATCAATACTCAATACTGCCAAAAGATCCTCAAAAATGCCAGTCTTTGGGCTATTTACAGCTGATTCTGTCAGGCGGTTCGCGGTCACACATGGTGTAGATCCCGAGAAAATCGGATCCGATCGAGCAACGAGGAGGAATTGGTCAATATGACAGTTGTGGACAGGTGTCGCGAGATCCATGCATTTCGGATCGCTGAAGACCAGTTCGTGGTTGAACAAGTCCGGGGCTTCGCTGCGCGTCGGGGGATCGGATCGGAGCGAGGTAGTGGTGCAGGTGCGGATCGAGTCGTGATGAGGTGGACGGATCGGGTCGCGAACAATACTGGCGATCCGAGGGGCGCGATCCGTGAGTGCGATCCGCTGGTGCAATCCAATCTTTCATGGACTTGAGGAACGTAGTTTCATACTTTCTTCTTGTGTGTGAACCTTGGTGGCTTGGTCAAAAAGCTAGCCAACATTTTTCCCCCTCGAAGTATATTTCATCAAGGATGGAACGTGCTTCGAAATTGCAGAGACATCCTTTCACGAAGCGACGCAATTTAATGGTCGTGCCTGTCTGAAAAGTCTTGCTACTTCGGAAAAGTCGTATCTTTTGGTAGGTATAAATAATAATATAGTCTTCAATCATTTTTCGTTCATTGAAAAATTCTTTTCTGGAATTTTTCGGAGACTTTGCCGTCAAGTATACCAGGTAAGCTTCTGAATTTTTTGCAAATTATTTCCGATTTTTCATTTTGACGAGTGTTCGTCGGATCGGGTCGCCATGGTACTGCACGATCCGATATGCGTGATGCTCATTATGCTCCGTCCTTCGTGAGGGATTTAGGCACAATGGGCTTCGTCACGAGTCCATCAAGGGATCGGGTCTCCTGAATTTCAGATGGGCTAGGTTCGGTGACCAACAAAGGCCCACGAATCGAATAAAACAAAAAAGGGAAGGCTAACGGTCGCGGGTTTTCCTATATAAACCCGAGCCCTCCCTTATCTTCCTCCTTTCTTTTTTCTTTATCGTTGCGCCGCCAGTTCCCTTAGGCGAAACCCTAGCTTTTAAACCACCGATTATCCAATTGTTTCACCATTTTGAGAAAGGTAATTACACTCGAAAAAGCTTTCATGCGATTTCACTTTCGTTTGTCTTGAATTTTCACTGACTTGAGGGGAGAAAGTGGTATAATTTATGGTGTTCGAGGTTTTGAAAGCTGGCGTGGCGCCATGACTGATGGATTTGATTGCTTGCGTTCGGCGATGGAGAAGAAGAGGAGAGGAGAGGAAGGATAGAGCAGGTCGGTTCGGATCGCGGGATCAGAGGGAAGAACGAGGAGGAAGAGGAAGAAGAATGTTGAGGCAGTGGATCGTGGTGATGGTAATGGGACGGATCCTAGCTCATCCGATCGTGGTGTTGGCAGAGTTGCAGATCGTAGGGGGCTGCTTTGATCCGACGGGAACACCGACCCACGCAATATCGCGATCCAAGAAAGGGGCGATCCCTGCTGCCTCACGATCCGAGAGAGGGGCAATCCCTGCTGCTTCACGATCCGAGAGAGGGGCGATCCCTGCTGCTTCACGATCCGTGTTTAGTCGAGGATCCAATACACGTTTTAAACTTTAAACAATGCACTGTTATCACAAGAATCTGGACAATTAGGTTAAAGCCTTCATGATGGACTTTCTGGACTAACCAAACGCATAACTTAACAGCATATGACGACTAACACTTCGATGATCTTGATAACCTTTACGCTTTTTCTTTAAGACATGCACAGGCACACACTTGCACTCTTACACACGGGGGGGACGGGTAATTATAATCTTATTTCTCATGTTTACTCGCCTAAACAGTAATGTCGGATAATCGTTCCCCTTCAAGATCTGACACAGAGACGGATCCCGAGGTGTATGAGCATCTCAACCTCGAGGTTCTTCCAACTAATCCAGAGGGTGCAGATTCTAGATCCGAATATGAGGCAGAAACAGAATCGAATCTGTTTGAGAGTACCTCGCTTGATGAAGAGTCAGAGGTAGACGGCCGAGCTCCCGACGAAGTTCCTGGTGCAATAGAAATAGAGAAATTCACAGATTCTTTAGCTTCCAAACTTGATGACATAAAGCTTAAGAGAATTTGCTTGAGACATGGTATCCCCTGGGATGATGTGAGGACACCCGGCAGCGAAGATAGACCTCATTTGGCTCCGGAGGGGTATATGACAGTTAGCCGACTCATGTGTTGGGTAGGCGGTATTCCTCTGTTTCCTCCAATCGCCATTGAGACCTTAAAACGATTGGGTATTGCTCCGATGCAGCTTCATCCCAATGCCTACGCGGCTCTATACACACTATATATCGCATACGCGGAAATTCTGCATACCGAGCTCACATTTAAAGATTTAAAATTATTTTATCTTTTCAAGCATCGCTCCTCGGCAACCCCAAATTTCTCTTTTTTCGAATCGGTAGCAAATAGGAAGGTTTTATCTGACGGATATAGCAACATGGGATCCCAAGGCCGACTAGTTCTATATAAAGAGACAGGCTGGGTGTTCAAGAAGATGGCTTAAATCAAGTAAACTTTAAACTTTTGACTGAATAACTTGTTTAAGAAATCGAAGCATTAACATGCCCCCTTTTTTTTAAGCAGATCACGCCTTCCCCAAGACGGAAGGCTCGGTATACAATAATCGACTGTCTCTTCTTCTGCAAAGCAAATCCGATTTTCTAAAGATCAAGAAGTGCATTACTGACGAGAACCTTTACAAGCACCGCCTTCTGGATATAAGGTTTAGACTTGGTGCAGGGGGAAAACCCTACAAATACGTGCCCCCGACAGAGGGAGAAGGAACGTCACGGGCAGCAGAAACAATTAAATTTCATAAGAGTCCTTCGCCGATAGTCATTCAGGACGACGAAGACCTAAACATATATAGAGGAGATGAGGCCCGTGGTGATAAGTCTAAGGAAATCCCAGTTTCTCCGGAGGGTTTCCCCTCAAGGGCCTCTCTTCCGATTGAACCTGCTGCTCTCGACGATTTAACAGAAGAACATCTATTTAAAGAGCTGAGCAAAATTCCTTTGCCTGATGATGTATACACACAGGGAGACTTTGAAGGGGTGCCATTTTTCCCTATTTCTGAGGAAACAACTGTTCCAGTTGGAGAACGAGAAACTACTCAGGTGAGCCTGACTTCGGGCCCTGGTCTGTTAGGGTGAATTATATGGGATGCACAAATCACACGCACTGCCTCACCCCACACTTTTATATCAACAGTATTCAAGGTTTTAATATGCTCTTGTTTCTTTTGTAGGAAAGATGTCTCGCAGGCGATCTTATTCCTATCGCTCTCTCCGTGAAGGTACACCCAGCCTTCATCCAAATCCTAAGCGTGCTCGCGGCTTTTCTCACAAGCCTACTTCTTCACAATCCAGGTCTCCATCAAAACCAACCTCTGGCAAGTTTCCCAGTTATTCAGTGCCACCTACAGGGGGAAAACAACTTCCTAAAGACTTAACCCCTCCGAAGAGTGCACCCTCTCACAGCAGGTCATCAAAAAGACACTACGAGCCCAAGGATAAAAGCAAGGATCCAATCAAGGATTCTGAGAAGGAGAAAATTGACATTGTCCCTTCCAGCCAACAAGGTTTGATTGCCCCTGGGTCACGAGATTACATCCATGGTCCTAAGACTCAAGCTAAGCTGTAAAAGTTGCGAGAACAATTCCCCGACATCTTCTTCGAAAGGATGATGTTTGTTCCAGCCTTGGAACCAGTCCCTAGGAACTGGGATACTGAAGTCATCGGGCACATTCGCCATGTAGCCAGGCAGTATGAGGCGATGAAGAAACATGCTGTTAATCTTTCAGAGGTCAACCGAACGCTTGGGATGGAAGCACATAGATCCAAAGTGAAGATAGATAACAATGAAAGGGCCAGGGAAAAAATGGAGAAGGACTTAGAGGATGCACAATCTCTGCTTGCCTTGGCTCAACGAGATGCTAAAGCTTACAAAACAGAGCTGGAGGAGGCCAGGCAACGTTTCCATAATGAGCTTGATTCTAATAGCAAAGAGCGAGTGTTATTGACGCAAGAGGTGGAAGATTTCAGGATGGCCAACTCCGAATTGAAAACAACACAGGATCACTTTGAGGCCGAAAGAGCTGCTTGGGAGAAAGAAAAGGCAAGTTTGAAGGATAGCTTAGCTCTGGCCGAAAAGGAGAAGGCGATTCTAAATGATCAACTCGCGCATGTAGAGAAGCGCGCTATTCTTGCTGAAAATAATGTGGAGAGTGCCATTGAAATGGCCACTGTTTCTAATGAAAAGCTCCTTGAGAGAGAGAAGGAGATCGAAGGATTTGAAGAAATGTTATTCGACTTCCTTGGTCAGGTCATCAAGACCCGTAACGTCTACTGGATCCCAGACTATCATGTCATTCTAGCCAACATATGGGACGCAATCGTTGAGAGCGAGAAACAGCGATTAGAAGTTGACGAGATTGATGAGGATAAGTTGATGCGGATCATTCTGAGGGATAATGAGCCTGAGGATTTAGAGAAAGGCAGACGCCTGCTCCGAGAAGAAATAGAAAAAGAGAAAACTCAGGCGAAGGGCGAAGAGAAAATGGGAGAAGGCCCGAGCTCAGCCGTAGATCCCAAGGCTTCCGAAATCGAGGAATACAATCCAGATTATCCATTGATTCCTCTGGGTCCAACTCCTCCAGCTATCGGGGGTTCTGCTGCTGGCTTGGATGGAGGATCGGCGGAAGGTATCTCTATATTTTCTCCGCAACTTGCCAAAGCAATTGTCACTTGTCGTCGCTTTGTCGGACAATCAACTGAGCAAACCGCATTCTCTCCCAAAATAACATTTGTTTCTCATGATATAGGTAGCGGGCAAATTGATAAGGATGCCGAAAAGAAGGCAGGGGCGGAGAAGATTGACATCCTGCCAGGCGTTGGTGCTGATGTCCCCCCGGATGCTGAAACTATCGAGGCTTTGAGAGACATGGACGGGCGCCACGATGGTGATGAAGAGGAAGTCGCTATTACAAAAGAGAGCAGAGGTGGTGATGAGGAAATCTTAGCTGAACAACAGGCCGAAGGGGAGGAGCAGATGCTTCTTATGAAAGGGAAACAGGATCCAGTATATGTGCCCCCTATCTCTGAGATCGTCCCCAAAACTGGGTTGGTCGTAAGATTTTCCTCCCGATCGATAACTTCGCAACTAGCCTCTCAGTCCTCTAGTTCTTCACCGGAGCCTCTCGTTGATAAGAGGAAGAGGAAAAAAGGTGGTCCTTCGGATGTTGACAAGGAGGCATCGGGGAAGCAGAAAAAGAGCAAGAAGTCTACATAGTCCCCTCCCCCCAGCATAAGTAGGAGGCAAGTATCAGTTCATATTTTGTCCTTAGGATTTTTTAGGCTTTCCACTGGCCATGAAATATAATTGTGAGAATGGCCCTCACTTTTGTTTAGGTTCCTCTTTATCTTGTAGGTTTGCAGCTTATGAATGGAAGTTTATTTCTTTTTACAATGCTGTGTTCCTGCAAGTTTATCATACTTATTCACGAACACAAATACTCAAATTATGAATCATTCTAGCAATAAAACTTTTTTAAAATTTTTGCACTACACTTCTGCATGCATATATGTGTATGGGTGTATCCCCAATCAACCATTAATATGGTGCCTGGCCAGGGTTTATTGGGGATTGATTAGAGTCATGTGTGTGTCGCCCCCATTCCCGGAAATGAGGGGTTCGGGCTCCATTTTTCATTCTTGTTCCCAGTCGTGTAACGGGATAGGAGCCCTTTAACGGCATATGTCATCATTCCCGTTTGCTCCCCGATTTTTCAGCGGGGTAGAAATTCTCGTGATGCTAAGTCTCTAACGCCTTTATACTCTCCCGATCCTTCAGCGGGTTAGAATTTGTGTGACGCTAAGTATCTAGCGCCTTTATACTCTCCCGATCCTTCAGCGGGTTAGAATTTGTGTGACGCTAAGTCTCTAGCGACTTTATACTCTCCCGATCCTTCAGCGGGTTAGAGTTCGAGCTTGGTTTTCATTCTGCTCCCCGATCCTTCAGCGGGGAGAGAGTTCTGGGGGCGCTGAGTCTCCAGCACCTTTCTCAGTGCTTAATCATAGACGCTTTTATACTCTCCTGGCAGTCGCCAAGGTTAGAGTGCGAGCTCAGCTGTTCTGTCGCTCCCCGATCCTTCGGCGGGGTAAGAGCTCTTTCTCAGCGCTCAATCATTGACGCTTTTATACTCTCCTGGCGGTCGCCAAGGTTAGAGCTCGAACTCGGCTGTTCAGTCACCCCCCGATCCTTCAGCGGGGTAAGAGCTCTTTCTCAGCGCTTAATCATGGATGCTTTTATACCCTCCTGGCGGTCGCCAAGGTTAGAGTTCTGTCAATGACGTGATTCACTCTATTGTACCTTAAAAGTTCTAGCTACGGATTGCTCTCCATTCTAATGGAAGGCAGCTGGAGTCACGTGTTCCTGTGATTACCACATAGTTTACAGCAAATTTCATAAAGATAGAAAAGCGGATAAATAATAGTGCAATAAGGGTAAACGACACACGGTATTTTTATAGTGGTTCGGTCAAATTGTAACCTACGTCCACTTTATAACATTTTGCCTAAAAAAATAGGACTGTTCTAGGCAAGTCATGCCTTTTACATGGTCCTATGAAACAAAAGAATAAATTCGACATCTTTATGTCAGGTAAGGCCGCAAATGTTGAGCATTCCAAACTCTGGGGGTTTCTTCTCCATCCACTGTAGCTAGCTTAAAGGTTCCATTATCAAGCTTTCGTAGAATGGAATACGGTCCTTCCCACTTCGCACCCATATAAGTCGGGGGTGGAAAGACACGCTTCAGAACCAAGTCTCCGGGTTCAAAGGTTCGGGCTCGAACCTTTTTATTGTAGTATCGGGTGACCTGTTGCTTGTGTCTCCAGGCACGCAAGTCTGCTTCATCCCTCTTCTCTTCTATTGAATCTAGGGATTCGAGGAGCAACTCGTTATTAGTCATTGGATCATAATAAGTAACTCGGTGAGACGGTTCTTTTTGCTCAACCGGGATGACCACTTCTGCTCCAAAAGCAAGGGAGAAGGGGGTATGGCCTGTTGCTGATTTATATGTCGTCCTATAGGCCCATAATGCCAAAGGTAATTCATCGACCCACATAGCTTTGGCCCACTTCAATCTTCTTTTGATAATGGACTTAATCACTTTATTTGCTGCTTCGATCTGTCCGTTCGACTGCGGATGCGCCACAGAGGTGTATCGTTTCTCAATGTGGTATTTCTGGCAGAAGTTCCTGAATATGCTGCTGTCAAACTGGGTTCCATTGTCAGTTATGAGGATCTTAGGAATCCCGAATCGGCAAATAATGTTCCTAACAACGAAATTGATCACTCGCTTGGTTGTAATTGCAGTCAACGGTTCGGCCTCAACCCACTTGGTGAAGTAGTCTACGGCTACAATGGCGAACTTTGCTTCGCCTTTTGCTATTGGGAGGGTTCCAATGATATCAATTCCCCACATAGCAAAAGGCCACGGACTTGTCATTGTTTTTAACTGAACAAGAGGTGTCCTAGGAATCCTCGAAAATCTTTGGCAAGCATCGCAACGTCGCGCGTATTTTGTTGCGTCTTTGTTTATGGTAGGCTAGAAATAACCATACCGCAACACCTTTTTTGCCAGAGCTTGTCCTCCTGTGTGATCGCCACATTCACCCTCATACACTTCCTGTAGTACACATTTGATGTCGTCATGGGCTATACACCGAAGGAGAGGTATCGAAAATCCCTGTCTATACAGGACTCCGTCTTGTAGAACATATCGGGAAGATTTACGAATTACTTTACGCCTCTCGCTCTTCTTGGTCGGAAGCTTTCCATTCATTAGAAAATTCTTTAGTGGGGTCATCCATGATTCCCTCTCTGGCTTAGTTTCTAGTACCGGATCAATTTCCATCTGATCTATACTAGGGAACCGAAGCACTTCAACTGGGGCTAGTCTGATCTCTTCAGGATCGTCGGAACTAGCCATCTTAGCTAATTTATCTGCCTGTTGGTTCTCTGACCGCGGAATATGAGAGATACTGTAGTGATCAAAACCTATCAGCAACTCCTTTACTTTCTCCAAATACGAAATCAGTCTTGGGCACTTAGCTCGAAATTTTCCAGAAACCTGATTTACAACCAACTTGGACTCACAAAATATGTCCAGTTTCGCGATCTTTAATTCTTTTGCGATCCTTAACCCGGCTATCAGGGCTTCATATTCGGAGTCGTTGTTAGTGGCGTGAAATTCCAACCGGACAGCATAAGATATCAGCCTTTTCTCAGGAGTTTCAAACACCACTCCGGCACCAGATCGTTTATCATTCCTAGCGCCATCAACATACAATTTCCGTGCACTAGGATCGAGAAGTAACTTTGGTGGGTCAGCCTCTTCGTTTACCATGTCGTCCTCCGAGGCAGTAAATTCTGCTATGAAATCTGCCAGCACTTGCCCCCGTATTGACCGTCAGGGCTAAAAATTTAAATCAAATTGACTCAGTTCAATGTTCCACTTAAGCAACCTTCCAGAAGCTTGTGGTCTCTGTAGAACTTGCTTGAGCGGATGATCTGTGTACACGGTAATAGGATGAGCTTGGAAATAATGTCGGAGTTTCCTAGATGCAATCAATAAACTGTACGCCAGCTTTTCGATCCTCGGATAATTGCGTTCAGCTGCCGCCAATTTTTTACTCACGTAGTATACTGGCCTTTGAATCTTGTCTTCTTCTCTCACTAACGTTGAACTGATCGCGTGGGATGACATCGCTAAGTATACGAATAAACCCTCGTGATCCACCGGCTTAGACAGTATCGGAGGTCTCTCCAGACGATTCAGCAAGTTTTGGAATGCTTCAATGCAATCAGGAGTCCACTTAAAGTTGCGTTTTCCTCGTTTTATCAATTCAAAGAACGTGATGCATTTGTCTGTCGCTCTAGAGATGAATCTGCTTAACGCCGCTACTTTCCCCGCAAGGCTCTGCACATCTTTGATTTGTCTAGGCTCCTGAATGTCTCTAATGGCTGCAATCTGTTGTGGATTAATTTCAATCCCGCGCGAGCTGACAATGAATCCCAAGAATTTCCCGGACGCAACTCCAAATGAGCATTTTGTTGGGTTGAGTTTCATCTCATACTTTCGAAGAATGCCAAACATCTCTGCCAAGTTTGTAGTGTGATCGGACGATTGTCTGGACTTAACCAACATGTCGTCAACATACACCTCCATCGTTTTCCCAATCTGGTTATAGAACATTCTGTTCACTAACCGTTGATATGTAGCACCTGCGTTCTTCAAACCAAAAGGCATTACCACATAGCAGTATAATCCTAGATTAGTAATGAAGCTAGTGTGCTCTTGATCTGGAACATGCATAGGAATCTGGTTATATCCTGAATAAGCATCCATGAAAGAGAGAAGCTCATGACCTGCCGTTGAATCTACCAACTGATCAATTCTGGGTAACGGAAAGCTATCTTTTGGGCAAGCTTTATTCAAATCCGAAAAATCAATACACGTACGCCACTTTCCATTGGCTTTCTTGACCAAAACTGGATTTGAAATCCAATCTGGGTAGGTTGAATTTCGGATGAACCCGTTACTCCTTAACTTTTCAACTTCTTCTTTTAAGGCTGCGGACCTCTCCGGGCCCAGCATTCACCTTTTTTGTTTTACAGGGGGATGCTTTGGATTAATGTTGAACGAATGGCTCATGATTGATGGAGATATCCCACACATGTCCGCATGGGTCCAAGCAAATACGTCTAATGTTATCTTTCAGGAAATTCGTCAGTTCTTTAGCTCGAACTGGATTCAATCTTCAGGACCTTCTCTGGGTCACTATCATCGATCGGTACATCCACAGTCGTTTCGTTGGGAGCCGCCATTCTGTCCCCAGTTTTTTCGTCCTCTCTGGGATCTATGTCCTTGGGCAGTTCTCTGGCCGACTCACCTATAGTGATTTTCTTTAATTGCTATGACGTCCCCTCCCTCGCGGGGGAAGAAGCGTCTTTAATCTCAATATCTTTTCCTTTACAGAGCAGCTTTAGCTCTGCAACGTAACATGCACGTGTAACAACCTGATCTCCTCTGACTATGCCAACACCAGCTTCTGTAGGAAACTTCAATAACAAGCACCAGGGGGCTATGTAAGCTCTAAACTTTGCTAGGGCTGGTCGGCCCAAGAAGGCAATATAAGGTGATTCAATATCCAAAACTACGAAGGGAAGAATTCTCACTCTCTGGCGTTCTCCTTCCCCAAGTGTCACTGGCAGTTCTACATATCCCATGGGAGTAGTTGATGCCCCATTAAATCAACGGATCCATCCTTCACACGGCTTTAAATCTTTCGATTCACGGTTCATTAGATCGAACATCTTTTTGAATAGAATGTTGACTGAACTCCCGTTATCCACTAAAACTTTACGGACAATGGCCGGGCCAATAGGAACTGTGATTACAAATGGATCTTCGGTCGGAGCATGGACTCCAATACTCTCTCGGTTGCAGAAAATGACGTCGTCTGACATCATCTTTTGTTGTTTTACCGGGGCATTGTCTTCAGGGTTGCTGCAATCTTCTGCCTCGAGATGATGCTTTGCTGCATTTACGTACTGGTCCATCGCCCTGAAACTATGCCCGGCTAGGTGAAGCCCTCCGATTATGGTATTAATAACAGGATCCTTTCCTTTTTGCTGGGCAGTTGGCCTGGCGGTAGGTTGATTCTTGTTTTGATTCGGAGTCTGAGTAGCTTACCCCCTGTCTCTAGGAGTCAATCGGTACTCATCCAATTTTCCTTCTCGGAGCAGCCCCTCAACTATGTCTCTCATATGACGGCATTCATTTGTTGAGTGGCCATGAGTCTGATGGAAGAGACAAAACTTCCCTGTCTCACGTTCTTTCTCCGTCGAATCTCTTGGAGGAGGCCTTTTATGTTGGAGAATGTTGAACGAGTCGACGAATATATTTTCCAAAGTATCATTTATTGGCGTATAATTTTCGAAAGACCTAGGACGGGTCCTTCTCTGGGAATCGTTCCCTCGATTTCTCTTTCGATAATTTCCATTACTGTTGTTACCATTGTTTCCTGACTGGAGGCCGCCACCCTGGTTTCGGTTTCCAACGTTGACTTCAACCTTTCCCGAGCTGTCTCCGGTTTGCTTGATGGCGACATTACTTTGGATTTCTTCCTTATTTTCCTTTTTCATCTCTCGGTTAGCATATACCTCCTCCTGATGTAAGCATACGTATGCCTTCTCGTAAAACAATTCTCTAGTATGAGGTGGTTTACTGGTCAGGTATCTCCCAAATTCAGTATCTTTATCTACCCCATCTATTAGGGCTGCCACAACGGTCGGCTCAAGAGGATCCTTCACTTCGGTGGCAGCTAGGTTGAAACAATCCAGATACCCCCTCAAACTCTCACCTGGTCGTTGTTTGACAAGGAACAGGTCAATCACACTTTTCGATCTTTGAGCGTAGATACAGAACTGTTCTACGAACTTTTCACTCAATTCCCTGAAACTGGAAATTGATCTTCCTAGTAAGCGAGTAAACCATAATAACGCTACATCCTCCAGGAATATAGGGAATGCTTTGCACTTTACAGCGTCGGAAGCTGCGGCCGTGGTCATTGACCAAGAATATCTCATTAGATGTTGGATTGGATCAGATCTACCCGCGTAACGGTTCATATGAGGCATGTTGAGGTGCCTAGGGAATGTTACATCTAGAATGTCATTGGTAAAAGGGGTGTGGCTGCGACCAATCCCCCAGTCTTCATTCCTTTGTCCATGGCTATCTTCCAGGATTTGATGGACCATAGCTGCAACATTTGCACTGGTCATCGGAGGCTCGGGGTCAGCGCTTCTAGCTCGGTGGAATTCTCCGATCTCTCTTCTATGAACATCCATGAAGTCCGGAGCTCGGATTGGGCTTCGCTACCCCCTGTTACTGTGAGCATTTGCATGGCGGAGGAGCTGAGGTGGTCTATTCTCAATAGGATTATACACAACTCGAGCTCTAGGAGTTGCAGCGTGATTATTCAAGTTGTTGTTTGAAGGTCCCTCACCAAGTGTCTCTTCCTCCCGTGACGGCAAGGTTCTAAATCGGAGCTGCTCTATGTTTTCTGCTCGCTCATATAGTCGCCGCGGAGGTCTTGGCGATTCTTCCGATGAAGAGGAATATTCTGGGGTGAGCGGACGGATTGGAGGAGGTGTTCTTTGCCTTACAAGATCACCCAGACGTCTATCCATAGCAGTCAAATTCTGTCGCAGCATGGAGTTTTTCTGCCTTTGAGCAGCTATTTCATCAAACAGCCTATCCCACATTTCAACGAAGCGAGAGAGATCTCTTTCAGTAACTGGAGCAGAGGGGTCATACAGATCATCAATATTTTCCCTTATGCGCATAGAGCTTGAACCAGGTCGAACAGAGGGACCAGGACAGGAAGAGCGAGCCATAGGCTCCTTTCCAGGTCGTGTTGTAGTCTGGTCATCACTCCGGATCGTGGTGGACCTGTGCCTGTGGCTCGTAGCGCCCACCTGGTGTCGGATCGCAGTAGCATTACGAGGAGGGTTCGCGGCGTTGTCTCGGGATCGGGTGACGACTCCTTCTGCATTTCGGATCGTGTCGCCCTCAACGTTTCGGATCGCTGTGCCCCCTTCTGATTGGCTCGTGACGCCACGCTCGGATCGGATCGTGTCCACGTCTCCGCGATCCGCTAGGCCTTCCTCGACCTGTTCATGTACGCTTTATTCAACTGCTTCATTCGCCAGTGAAGCTCGCACTTCCTTAGACTTCTTTCCAGCCATGATATCAGATGCCGCTGGAATCTTCAAAAATCTGAACAGTGAAGTTTTGGGACTGTTTTCTTCAGACTTGAATATCCAAACAACGGATCGGAGCGAGGTAGTGGCGCAGGCGCGGATCGAGTCGTGATGAGGTGGACGGATCGGGTCGCGAACAATACTGGCGATCCGAGGGGCGCGATCCGTGAGTGCGATCCGCTGGTGCGATCCGATCTTTCATGGACTTGAGGAACGTAGTTTCATACTTTCTTCTTGTGTGTGAACCTTGGTGGCTTGGTCAAAAAGCTAGCCAACAATTACATCCTTTCAAATCACAATATCAGAATTCAAGTACAAAATAACAGTCTTGTACAAAAGCCTTCAGAATGCATAGTTTAAAATCATAATCCCCACAGAAGAAGACAAGCCATACTTTAAGCACTTCAAGCGGAAGAAATCTGGATCAAGCTAGAGTACTCACTTCTACAAAACCTGGGGGGGGGGGACGGAAGAAAGGAGGCGAAACAACAAGGGTCAGACAAAATGTCTGGCAAGTCCAGTGATTTTCAGTTATGAACAGATAATAATAACATGACATGAAAATAAAACTGGATGAGAGATAACAGTAACAGGTGTAGCGGATATAACAGAAGAACAGAATGACATAAGCTATTTCTTTACACTTCTCTGCACTAATACTAGTATAATAGGATTAGGTGTCACCCTAATGTCTAAACTGAAACAGAAACAGGTACAGAATAATTTCCACAGAAGAGAATGCTAGTAATGGGCCTTTACCACCCCAAGAGAAACAAACAGAAACAGAATGCCAATAATGGGCCTTTACCACCCCAACAGAAGGTACAGAAACAGAAACAGATTAATCCTTACAGAAACAGAATGTAGAATTAGATGTACACTAGTAAATAGGCCATTACCACCCGAACAGACGGTACCACGCAGAAACAGACAGGTGTTACAACCCAACAGAAACAAACAGTACCAACAGAAAAAGACAGAACTAAGTGTACCCTAAAACCCTACCCCAAGCGATCGGCTCCCTAATACATAAATACCCTGTGTCGGCCCCACAGTAGGGTGTATCACTCCCTAAAGTGACAACCAATTGGCACAGACCTATTTACAGATGTCAAGGCGTCTTACATCCTCAGAGGCAGACTGGGATCCATGCACGCACATGACCCAGTTGGAACGCACCATCAAGACCCTTCGCCATTATCAGAATGATCCGCTTATAATTAGTTCAGTAAGCATGCCCGGACCCTACCTACTGTTGGGTCAAAGTTTTGATACCAGAAAGGGTTACTGACTAATATGGGTCCCAAACAACAGATGACACAAGTATTTCCCCTCCTAACCTTGTGCCCCCAGACTAACAGATTTCAGATTAACTTGTTTACAAGTTCAGGCATACAGAGTTCAGGTCAACTAGTCCACAGAGCAGACAAGTTTCAGACTAACGGATCAGATATACGGATTTAACAGATTTACATATTTGTCTAACTTCGCAATTGGGCCTACAAATTCACGGAACAGATTAGTTAAATTCATCAGTCTAGTGGGTTTAATCCCATCCGCCCAACATGTTTTAGACATCATATTTATCTCAGATTTTCATTAATTAAATATTAATGCCCAGACCTCTTACATTAGACTAATAGTTTGCGGCTACTGGTTAGGTCGGTTGGTTCGGGGCAGATTTCTGCCGCAAACTGAGTCTAACCTCGGGTTTCAAGCACGTTATGACTTACTTCTCACATTAGAACCTATTGTTTGCGGCCATTGGATGTGCCGGACGGTTCTGGGCAGAATTACGCCGCAAACTCATTCTAACCTTGAGTCAGCCATGTTTATCTTTGCGGACAATTAATTAATAATTTACCATTTATGCCCACGCCTAATATACATGTCAATTATTCATAGCTAATTCAGATTATGTCAATAACAGACTGAATATATCAACTTAACAGATATAGCAGATAACGGATTTTCGCAGATTAGGCGACCTAACGGATTCAGCAGATTAAGTAATTTAGCGGATTTAGCATATAACAGATTTGGCATTTTCAGCAGACTCAGCAGATGACAGATTTGGCAGATGAACAGATTTAGTAGACTAGGCAGTAGAGCAGAACTAGCAGACTAAGCAATATAACAGAACTAGCAGATTAGGCAATATAACAGAACTAGCAGATTAGGAAAATATAGCAGAAATAGCAAATTAGGCAAATATAACAGATTTAATCATTCCTTAAAGTTTCACAAACATATCTTGCCTAATTATAAATTTGGCCTAAGTTTGCATGCCTAAATAGTTGTCATGATTCACACTATGATCATATACCCCACGTTTGCATTGAATTTACATGTCACAGATTATGGTCATAATTTACATGTCTGAATTTAGTTCAACTTGCCTAGTACAAAAGATTCACATATAAATTATACCAAATATAGCCATCGATTTCAATGCATGTCATATATTCAAAAATCTCCTACTTAGGTGTTATTCACATTTGATAGTTATCAAATCTTAATATAGATCTTCGCACCTAAGTCATATTCTCTTTCAAATCATGAATTGTTATATAAACAATATGCCCAAAAATCTAGTTATAACAGATCTTAATTCAAAATATGCGTTATGTTAATTATCTCAAGTCACATGTTAACATACCGTGGTTCCTCTTCTTCCAATTCACAGAATATGCATAGATCTAAATCTAGTTTACAAACTATGTCCTTTTCTTAAATCAGTCACAGATTAGCCATGTCCAATTATGCCACATTCATTATTTGTCCCAAACATTTTAGCGTTCGTGCGTTAATCTCTTAGGAGATTGGCGCAGGCTCGTAGTAGCCTGGCTATAGAACAGAAACAAGAAAGAGATACAGAATAATATAGATCTAAACAGAACAGAACAGATATAACCTCAGATTCAGATTTACAATTCATGTCACAATCAGAATTAACGTTTATATCAGAAAATAACTGTACTTGCCTTGGTTGGATTAAAGAAAGAACTTTAATTGTTGTAGAATCGTTGAAGAAGCTTTAATCTCTTGTTTGAATTGAGTTGCTTAGGTTGATGTTGATTAGCTTCTAGTTTTCATTCCAGCAGAGTAGCGACGCCATTTTTATTTTTATATAGAACAGAGGCAGAGTAGAAGCATAATAGAGTTGTGTGTAGAGAAGGCTAGGTTTGGGTCTGTTTAAATAGGTTTAGGCAGATGAATCTGGACAGAAATCGGACTGGAAACATCAGAACGAACACTGGCCCAAAAATGGGCTCGGTGACCAGGTCGACACCTAGGTCGACTGCCCAGTCGACCTGGTTTGGGGGTCGACTGCCCAGTCGACCTGGGTCTGGGCGGGAAATTTCCCGCCCAGTCTGTTCTGCGTTCGAAATTCGAATTTTGAATTCGAATTCGAGCTGTTTTGAACTATGAATATTTCTGAAACTTTGGAGGGCCATAACTTGGTCATACGGACTACGATTCTCACAAACTCGAACTCGTTTTCAAGCAGAATTTCGAGACGAACGCAATGGCGCAACCCGTTTTCCCTGATTCTTATTTTATATTATAATTACACTCAGATTTGTAGTTCTTAAATTCACAGAAAATACGGGGTGTTACATTATGTATATTTGAAAGTATCGTCGATGAGAGGTGTTATCCGGTTTGGTAAAACTGGGAAGTTGGCGCCCAAATTCATTGGTCCGTTTCCTATTCTGGAACGGATCGGAACTCTCGCTTATAGGGTTAAACTGCCTAATTGGTTGCCTGGAGTTCAAGATGTATTTCATATATCTCAACTTTGAAAGCACGTTCATGATCCAGACTTGATCGTGGAAGAAGCAGCTCAACAGGATATTGAAATTACTCCAGAACTAGCTGTGAGAAGAAAGCCTCTAAAGATCATCGGCAAAGAAACCAAAGAACTGAGGAACAAGAAGGTTCACTTAGTCAAAGTGCAATGGAGTGGAGATCCGCGAGATTGTACTTGGGAAACTGAGGAGAGCATTCAGAATGCCTATCCTAGATGCCGAGTGGATATCTCTGATTGACTCCGGTGCAAGGTATATTTACCATAACTTTACATTACCAATTAGTTCTCTACTCTGTTGTTATTTTCTTTCCATGGATGTGCATTGTTAATTCTATAGTCTGGATGATTTTGAAAGAGTATAGGAATAGATTAGTATCTTTTTGAAAAGTTAAAAATAGTTTGATTATTGTTTGTGTCGTGTGATAGTAGATTTGATTGATTGAATTATTGAAATGATAGTTAATTTAATCAATAATAGAATGAATGGTAGAATTTATTCGATTATATCACCCATTGAACTGATTATAAAATAGATAGAAATATATATATACATGTGCATTATATATGTTTGAACAGGTAAATGGATAGCTGTTGAGTAAAGATTTTATTTGTGTGCCCGATAAATAGGTAAACCTTAATGAGTTGGATGCGAAATATTATTATATCAACTCCTGTGAATGCGGAGTGCTGTTTGTTCTGTGTGAAATAATAAACGTCGCCATAGGATAGTAACAATTAATTTTGAACTACATTACATGGCATACTTCTGAAGATAGGCATACTTCATCATATACCACATAAGCATTTGGAGCTTGTGTGACGAGGTGGAAGATTTACCATACGAGAGAGAGGCTTGTATGGCGATGACTATATTTTATAGGTTGAACTGATGACTGATATGGACTATTTAAATTGTAACGATTAAATTGCCAGATTAATAAAAACCCCACATGGGTCTGGAGTTGACAATAACCACGTCTCTCTAGTTATTAGATACGACACATGGACTATTTATTTCCCACACGGGACGAGGTGACGATGACTTATCCTCTGGAGCATTTAAAATACACACTCCCTCAGGCTTTGATAGGGTGACGATAATTTATTCTCTGGAGTTATTATCAATACATGCTCCCCTGTAAACACCAGAATATATCACTATAAATATATGTATGCTTATTAGGATTTATTGGGTACCTAATACGGCCCAATAAATTTCCAAACCTCTCCCCGTACAGAGGAGGTTATGGCGAAATTTTTCGAAAATTCCGGGTGTTAGCCAAATTTTTGAAGAATTTGAAAATTCTCAGAAACTGTAAAGTTGGAGAATGGAAACCGGATTGAACGTAGAGTTGATTAATCAAACCACTTTCGACTTTGTTCCTTTTCGGGGACGAAAAGTTTTAAGTGGGGGAGATTGTAACGACCCGGAAAATCTGAACCAATTTAAAAATTTTGAATTGGCTAAAATAGTGGATTTTAAATATTTAAAATAAATATTTTAAATAATAGCGATGAAAAGTGAGTTTGAATCGACGATTGAAAACGAATATAATTAATTCTAATTATAAACAAGGGCTGAAATGGCGCTGTAGTTTCAAAAATTGAATTCGAACTTTGTCGGACTGTACCGGGTGCAAAACAAAACGGATTTGAGTGAAACCAAAAATATTTAAATCTGTTAGTGAATACCTTTCTAACGAATCTGAAAAATCGAAGTTTCATAGCGGAAAGCAAAAGTAATGGCCAAATGAATTTTCAGAAAGGTCGCTATGGAATTTATATAGCCCGTGAAAATGGCTATTTTGCATACGACCTCGAAATTCGACGAAACCACTTTTGTTGGATCCAGGATGTGAAGTTATTGCTAGATTTCATATTTCATAATTTTTGAAGCTAATATGTGAGCGTGGAAAAGGAAAATGTGTTTTGGTCAATTAAAGTTAAATTGGATCGACCAGAAATGGGCCTTTTTGCAAACGGTCTCAGAATTCGATGAAACTAGTTTTGTTGGGACCGTATCGTCAAAACATAGGCAAATTTATTTATCTGGGATTTTTCGAATCAGTTTGTGGCCCTGGCAAATTGAAATGTACGTTCAAATTAAATATTGAATGTTTTATATTTTCATTTGAAGGAAAACTGACTGAAACCGTCGAATGGGCCTACGAAACATATCCCATTGTGTTCGGTATGGGGGTATTTAGCTAGGGACGACAGTCGTTGGGTTTGGATTGGAGTTCGTAAGAGATAAGGGGTATTTTTGGATTTAATAAAATATTTAAATAAAAAAAATTGGCCAATCAAAAATCACTTTCTCTCTCGTTGAAAACCTGCTACCCCTGTTCACGAACGAAAGCTTCTCTTCAAATGTTCTCCCTCTGATTCCTCCTCCTACACGCACCAAAACACCATGGCCCTTTGGAGTTTTTCGTAGAGCTGAGCTTCCTCTTCAAATCCATGGTTTTTGCACCCCCCTCGTCAAGTAAATCGCGAGATCTCCTCCTCCAAAGTCGCTGCGTTTGGAGCGCCACCGCCATCAGTAGGGACCACCGAAGTGGACTGCACCGGGCTGCGCACGTGCGGCCCTCGACGCTCTACAGCGTGGCGTTGGCCGATCGTCTTCTAGCTCCACGGATTTGCAGAAAATCGCCGACCTAGTTTGGAGCAAAAACTGAAGGTACACGGCCTTTGATTTTAAAAGTGATTTCAACTCTTTAAAACCGTCGCGAAATTTGAGCAACTTCTAAAAATCGTATCTTTTTGCTATGTGGTCGAAATTCCGTGAAACAAGAGATAGTGGACTCGTGTGGACGTCTTCTACATTCTAGAAGAGACCGCATATTTTTCTGAGCCTTCTTCTATTTTTGGTGGAGTGGAACCCAGTGTGATATTTCTAATTTATAAACGATATGGAAAACGACGATGTATAAATTATATACTCGATGTATGGGTTATATAAGCGTTGTATAAGTTGTACGTTCGATGTATAAGTTATATATGCGTTGTAAAAATTATATATGTGTTGAAATAGTAGTGAATTGCTATATATATACGTATATATATATATATATATATATATATATATATATATATACGCCCCTCGTCCACAAACCATGGACGATATTTATTGGTTGTGATTGGTGTGAAAATTGATTAATAGCGAATGGTTGATTGGAATTGTTTGTGGTTGAAATTGATTGATTGTGGTTGAAAAATACCCGTTTGTGGTTGAGAAATATTTGGTTGAAACCACATAGGATTAGTTTATGGAAATTAAATAAATATACATGCCGCCTGCGTGCGAACTAGATGCATGATTCCCCATTGTCAAAAACCGCGAGGTTTTAAGGTAGAGCGAGGAGCCGTACTAGGGACGGTCCCGGTTTTAACTACCCTGCCGTTATGCTGCCGAAATTTTGAATAATATTCATGTGTTAGAATTATTTTCCTGTGTTGAAATTATATTCGTCTGTTGAATAGAAAACCTTCATGTGTTGAATAGAAATTCATTCGTTGAATCATATTCATGTGTTGAATGGTATTCGTATTTTGAATAAATGGTTTTAGCAATAGAAATCACATTTTTACCCTATTTATATAAACTATAGAAAACCTTCATGTGTTGAATCGATATTCATTCATTGAATTGAAATTCATGTGTTGAATGGTATTCGTGTTTTAAATATAAAAATCACCTTTTTATCGATATATACAAACTATAGAAAACCTTCATGTGTTGAATCGATATTCATTCGTTGAATTGAAATTCATGTGTTGAATGGTATTCGTGTTTTAAATATAAAAATCACCTTTTTATCGATATATACAAACTATAGAAAACCTTCATGTGTTGAATCGAAATTCATTCGTTGAATTGAAATTCATATGTTGAATGGTATTCATATTTTGAAAGAAATTGTTTTATAATAAAAATCCCATTTTTAACATCAATACGAAATGTATAAAATAATCTTGTTTTGAAATAAATTGTTTTATAATAAAAATCCTATTTTTATCACCTATGTTAACTATATAAAATAGTCGTGTTTTGAAATAATTTGTTTTACATTAAAAATCACATTTTTATTATATACATGAATTGGTAAAGATAGTGAAGTGTTGAAATAGAAGCCAGTTAGATAAAAATATCATTTTTATCGAAAGTATGAAAGTTATATAGTTTTGAAATCGAAGAATCGATATATATATATCGATATATATATATATAAATAGAATTGAAATATATCGAAAAACGAAGCTGTAGTTCGTATTTTGAAACCGTGATTTCAAACGACTAGTGTGGGAGATCCGACCATCAAACTTTCCTGAAACCGCAACCGTTGGGTTCGCTTTGGAAATATCTTTCCAATGGCACCAACTTTGTAAAAATCCTACGGTTGGATTGTCTAGAATGTTTAATTCAAATCTGAAGAAAAACAGCGCCAGAATCGATTATATTTATATATATAAATAAATATTATTATATTTAATCGAATAACGACGCTGTAGTTCGTAGTTTGAAATCGAAATTTCAAACGATTATACAGGGAGATCCGACCATCGGATTTTCCCGAAACTGGAACCGTTGGATTCGTTTTGAAAAGATCTTTCTAATGATGTAAATTTTGTGAAGATCCAACGGTTAGATTTTCAGATATTTTTAAATCAAATCTGAAGAAAAACAGCGCCATGGCCGCGTTATGGCCCGAAGCGTCGTTTTCAATAAATTGGCTATTTTAAAATAAATAAAAATAGCGATAAATCGTTATAAAATATTACAAACGATATGGATGTGATTTAGAAATTAACTGAAGGTTAGCTAAGTCGAATGGTTTCCTGGATTTTGATCTGATGTTGGTTTCGGCCTTCGGGGTTAATATTTGGGAAATCGTTCTCTTACTGATTAACGGTTAGTGACTAATGAATTGAAATAATGCATATGTATGTTAGTGTTGAACTGGTTTATTATATACGCGAGTTGCTCAGAAAGACCAGGTTTACCCCATTCTGAATAACTGAATCGACGATAAGAAATCGAAGATGAAGACGGTGGTCGAAGACCGGAGATCTTCACCTCGTTTGAATGGTAACCGAGGTCCTGATTGGGTGGCATCCCAAAATATGGATAATGAGTGGTGATCGTCCAGACGTATGTGGTGATCGATGGGTTTGCGAGGTATTTAGTGACTCCGGTTTCGTTCAGACCCAGAACGGAATTGCAAATGGACAGTGTGTCTGACATTGGAATTTATTCTGTGAGATTGATAGCCATCAGTTGAACAGTGTGAATTGCCTGTGTGGCATGCTAAGATGAAGTGATCAGGGCTTCTGTTGAAAAGCAAAGTCTTGTGGTGATGATCAAAGCACCGCCTGTGTGGCGTAGCTTTGTGTATAACATGAAATCGCGAGCCTCACACCCCGGTATGAACCAGAAACGGGAGAGGACCTCAGGGAGGACATGCGTTTCTTTCTATTTAGAAGTGGCATCAGTGGTTTTACACGCCCTGATGAGTTTGACTTATGTGGTTGTTGCTGTTGCGAGGCGCCGCGGTTTGATCGGACGATCCGGGTCCGATGGATTCATTCGTTGGCTCGTTTACGCCCCAATGGGCAGGGAAACGCATTGTTTAGGAATTTTAATCCACATCGGTGGACCGGCCCTGTCGCTCCTAGGGTCACTTGAGCTCTGATCCTGTGGCTCGGGCTATAGAGTCGCGAAGTCAGTAAGGACTATCTTTTGCCTTGGTTCATGACGGAAATCCAATTTCCAAATACGTGACTGTGCGGTTTTGATTGTATACCTATATTTGGCGACATAGTCGCATGGGACGCTCATGTCGTCTATGATTGATAGTTATGATTTGAAATTGTTGAAACATATAAACACTAGTAATAGTATCAAATGCTTTTGTTTTATTCGTATCAAGCATGTCTTTGCCATTATAAGGTAAAAACTCTATCCTCTGGTTTGCGTTGCATTGTGTGATGGGAACTGAGTCTAATGGCTTCATTTTTATAAAAAGCATTACGATGTTTAAAAGAAAGATTTGTTTTTAAAACACTGGCAATCCAATGGAGTAAACCCGTTCCACGAAAGTGGCGTGGTCCTGTGATTAGCCATATATTAAATGTTTTAAGTAGACTTCTCATACCAGTCCCATGACTGACTCGTAGTTTGTTTCACTTTCAAACTCGGGTGCCCCTTTTTCTACACGGGCAGCCTTGTATTCAGGTTTAGCTAGCTCTTTCTGGATAGTTAGAACTGAAGATGGATTCTATTATTTATCTCTTTTTATGCTGTTCAGCTCCTGTTGTACATATTTTGTTTGTTTCCGGTGTAGACATTCATGTATAGCTGAACTGTATTTGTACTAAGTATGATGTTGTATACTGTGTAACTCTGATGATTACGTTTATCCAGTGTATTCTATTATACATTAGCTGGTGTATTTATTTAATTATGTTCTGCTATTATCTGTTTCTGTGTTATATTCCAAAGATTACCCTTGTCTCCGTCTGTACGGGAAATGGGGTCGTCACACTTCCTGAACTTTTCTTTTAGCTTGTGGGTGTTTCCTATATGCATGGTTCGACCTGCTCCTTGTCTGGCGTTAAGAATCATAATTTTCTACACAAATTTTAAAAAGGTTGCATCTTAATGTAGGAACCATTTTGATTGTCGAAAATTAGTTTGAAATGCTTTACGATTATGATATTTTTAAGCAAGGACGTGGTTGCGTTGGTCCAAATCTCCTTCGCCTTCCATTCCTTAAATATTCGTGAATTTATATAATTCAACATAATCTCTTTTATGTCTATCTAAAGAACACTCTTCTCTCTGTTACTTTAGAGAAGATGTGTAAATTGGCATTAGTAAACTAAAACATATAGGTTGTGCCCTCCTATCTAGTTTGACAGAAGTCATTTCAATTACTGTCACTCAATACAAAAATATAGATTTATCTGATTATAAAGGAAAGAAATTTTTTGACTTGGAAATGTAAATTTTGCAACTTAGGAAATGATATGCACGATTATAGAAATGATCATTAGAGTATTTGTAAATTTTTAAATAAATCGTTATATTTTATAATTCCGTAGCGACTATTTGAAAATTTGAATTGAACATAACTAATCATCCATAAGCTAAAATCTCGAATTTTCACTTTCGTTAGAAAACTATAATCAAATCGATTCAAACGTTTCTTGTTTTACCGAAATTCGACTTATATCAAATCATGTATATTCAATTAAACTTCAAATCGAAAATTTCGAACTACCGCTCCTTTTTGTGCTCGTTTTAATTATATATATATTCGAATTCCGTTTTAAATAAATAAAGATCGATATAAAATCCTTTATATTTCCAATATAATATATAAAACAGATTTAAACATTCTAATTTAAATGACCGAAAAATCTAGGACATTACAATCTTCCCCCCTTAAAAGAATTTCGTCCCCGAAATTACAATGTAAAAAGAATTCTCCGAACCAAATTATTTTCAAATAATTATTTTTGAATTATTATCAAAACAAGTTCAGTCTCTTTAAAATTTTCAAAATTTTTGCTAGCACCTCCTCTGCACAGTTCAATCAAAACAACTATACTACAACTCCGGGCCTCAACTTCTCCAAAACAAAACGAAAACCAAATAGCCATCCTACTCAGGGGTACAAAATCAATTACTCCAATCAATATATTAAGGTTTACCTATTTTTCCGGCCACTCAATTCCAATTCAAACAATCAGCTAAATGTTCTTCCAATCTGTACTTCAAATCAATTCCATAGCCTTCTGCAATCTGCAATTATCTCACTTTACAATGCAAGCAACAACCTAGGGTTAAATAATTCAGTTCCATTTCATAACCGATTTTATTTCCAACTGAAATTTAGTTTTCAATTCCGTTGAACTTCTTATTAAATCATTTTTGAATTTAGCTCAACCAACCAAAAACCTAGATAACAAACAACCAAATTATTCAATAGTGGTATTTACTTTTTGGTTTTACATACACCAACATCAATCTATCAGTATCCGATGGATTCCCATTATTAATCATTCGATTTCCAAATTTCAAATTTATTTAATTCCAATTCCACTTAACCTGGTTATGTCCAATATCCATATTCAATCAACTAATTGGTTTCTAACCAGTTCAATTTCATTTCATATCCAGTTCAACTGGCTAATTGATCTTTCTAACTTATCCACTTCTATTTCAGAATCCAATTTCTGAACTTGCTATTAATTTCGAATTAAAATTCACATTTAATAGTTTCACCATACAATTTGAATTCCAATCCAATCTATTATAATATAGAAATTTACTTATTTTTCTATAAAAATATAATTTCGGGTAAAGTTATTTCATTTACCCCTTTATAAAACAATACTGTATCAATTGTCAGTTCAATGTCGAACTGATCAAATAACACAATGCAAAACATTTCCATATAAAATTTACAAATATGCTCTCTCGTATATACACTCAACTCAATCTAAGGTATTACTAACCCCATCTCTACTAATTTACGCCACAGAGCCAAGGTTACTATCTCAACCAATAGCTCTGATACCACTGTAACGACCCGAGGATTTTCGGCCTTGAAAATCAACATAAATACATTTATCATATCTCATGCTGACTTCCAAACATGGAAAACACCGGAATGTTTATAGAAAGAATTTTGGAGGACGTGGAAAGAAAGAAATATTAGAATAGAAGAAGAAGAAGAACCAACACAACACAGAGTCTCACGTCGCAATGGAACAAAATATAGTGTATAAATAGCTTTATTGAAAGCTGGAAGTAATATACTTACATACATCAGAGAACCATAGACAAATCTGGACAGTTATAACAACCTGTCCTCAAATATAGCGCACTTCAGAATATACTAGATAAAATTATACGTCTGAACTCCTCCAGCACGTCTTCTGGACTTTGTAATATCCAATAACCTGAACCTGTACAACCCGGTCTAACCCGAGCATTACAAATACCGGGTCAGTCTGGTGAACCAGAGTGAGAAAAACTCGCTAAGTTTAAATAACATCCATATTGATTTTAAAGTCAAAAATCCTTTTGAAAGAAAACGATAATAGTAAGACCAACCCACACATAAACACGAACTGTTTTTACCTTATTATAACCCAAAATAATTTTGAAATCATATCTTGTCTGATATTATAAAAGTGTTTAAATACAAATAAATAGAATCTAGCAGAACGCTTGCATCTCACGCTTCACATATATAGTATACAATCAAAACCTCGGGTGCTTATTGGAGATTGGATTCCCACTATGACAATGTACGGAACCACCTGCCGATAGTGTATCTCTAGAGGGGAATACACTAGGTTCAACAAGAACGTCTTGCAACTCGGCCACACATGACCGACCACTCATTTCGCTTGAGTGTATCGAATGTATATCACCAACGGTTGGGCTCAAACCACTATTTCCCGAAAGGGACAACATCGAAATAGATTAAAAAGCAAAAGGAATTTCTCTAGATAGGTGATTATACACCCAAATGGGAGCAACCCACATAGCCATGCTGCCTGCCCGATTTTTGTCATTTCCGGTTTTGAGGCTTGTGGTTCTACTATCTTTTGATACTCCTAGCCGCCATTCACTTTGAATGTCATATCGTCAAATCCACCAGAAATCACTAATTGATTTCCACAAAAATAATCGGGTTGTTAA
Organism: Allium sativum; assembly: GCA_030737875.1. Classification (NCBI taxonomy): domain Eukaryota; kingdom Viridiplantae; phylum Streptophyta; class Magnoliopsida; order Asparagales; family Amaryllidaceae; genus Allium; species Allium sativum. The sequence continues at coordinate 1,027,165,005 of CM060924.1, forward strand.
ATAAAGAGAAGGTGTCTTCTCCGCCACCACAAAAATACGTTTAAGGAAATCAACATACGTAATCCCTTTGGAAATACTCCGTCAGAGATCCGTCCATACAAGTTGTCCTGGGACTGGACAATCCGAAGGCACTCTCCTACTGCATCCTTGAATTAGTCAATAGATCAGTATTGAGTAGTCCTTGTAATCCGTCAAATTTCACTTACGACCGAATCACGTCAGAGCAACAACTAGTTGCAATCCAGAGAATATTCGATAAGTAATCCTTCCGCTTATGAAGATCCATGGTCTTCAATCCGCTCCATCTTCACCAGCATCTTCAACGTTACGTATTTGCTGGTCGGAATGGTTTTCGAATATAAATTCGATCCCAGTCTTCCCATACCAACAATCGACTTGGCCAGATTTTGATAGTCGGTGTTTTAACTATTAAAATAAACAGCCATCATCCATAGAAAATAAAATGGGTTCCTTTGTAATAACCCGGAAAATCTGAGCCAGTTTAAAATTTTTATTTTGGAAATTTTAGCGAATTTTGAATATTTAAAATGAATTATTTTAAATAATATTGACGAGAAATTTATTTTGAATATAATTTGAACGTATATATTTATACGCGTCGTCGTTAGAATATAAATATTTATATATAATTATAAATAGAATTGAAAATGGCGCGGTAGTTCGATAATTAAATTTCAAACTTCAATTGAATGTACCGGGTGCAAAAAAATCCGGATTTCAGTGAAACCAAAAGTATTAGAATCTATTCGTGAATATCTTTCCAACGAATCCGAAAAATCGAAATTTCATAGCGGGAATCAAAAGTTATGCCCAGTTGAAAATTCAGAATAGTCGCTATGTAAATTATACATGGCCCAAAAAGTCAAATTTTGCATATGAATGAATTTGGACTCGAAACCACTTCCATTGAGTTCAAAATGCCGTTTAGAACTCCGAAAAGTATAAGCTTCGATATATTCCGATATCCGGAATAGTGGCAATTGACAGGAGCTTTTCAGTTAACAAAACATAGCCCTTAAAAAGTGAAATTTTGCATACGAGCTCAGAATTCGACGAGATAAATTTTTATGGATTCATAATGACAAATCATTGTTGAGTTACAAATGGCGCATCGAACGGAGTTAATATGTGGTTGTGCGAGCTGAAACAGTTCCAGGTAAAGCGAGCAGTCATTTTACAAAGGAACATTATTGATACGACCTCAGAATTCGATTTCGTTTTTTTTATGGATTCGTATCATCTAATAATGGTTAAATCCAAGAGGGGTTGATTTTTTGAGTTAGCATGTGAGTGTGCGAGAAGAAAAGGTGCGCCAAAATCGCATTTTTAGAGCTTATCTGAGCATTTTTGTGATTTTTTTTTGAATGGTCAAACGAACTCGGAATTCGACGAAACTTGTTTCATTGGACTCGTCTTCACATATACTATCTCGTGTCCGAAATCCGCGGCCATTGGAGATCGCTAACGTTCAGGCGATACGCGAGAAACTAGCATATAATCACTTTTCCTCCTTTTCTATTTCATAAATTCACTTTTCCTCCTTCCTCCACAAAAACTCAAAAATGGCCTCCTCCTCCTAGGTGTCGCTGCCCCTCCTCCCACCGCCACCGCCGCACCACCTCAGGCCGCCGCACCCCATCCTCCTCCTCCCCTCCTCCTATATACGAATTCGAATTGATTTGAATAGAAAACGAATTCGATTTGAATAGTAAACGAATTTGAATTGAATTGAATAGAAAACGAATTTGATTTGAATAGAAAACGAATTGAATTTGAGTTGAATAGAAAACAAATTTGAAATGAATTCAAATTGAATTGAAATTTTAATTGAATTTAAATGAATTTTAAAACGAATTTATAAGGAAAAATTCAATTTTGATTTGAATTGGAAATTGAAGTTGAAGTGTTTTTGAAACGAATTTAAAACTATTTATAAAATTTGTTTCAAATAGGAATCGACGAAATATATATTATATGTACTTTATATATAATATAATGGCCTGAATAGAATGCGCCGCGCCGCGGCAGTTCGCGAATTTCGACCATTGACTTCGAACGGATATTACGGGAGATCCGACTGTCGGATTCTCCTAAAACCGGAACCGTTGGGTTCGTATCGAAAAGAGCTTTCTAACGAATATTAGAAATTTGAAATCTAACGGTTGGATTTGGAGATACGTCCAAATCAAATTTGGAAAAGGTCGTTGTAAGTGCAGTTCGATGGCCGATGATGGAAATCGACTGTACGGGCCTTGATAAAATTATTAAAAATAGTAATAATTTGTGTAAAATCATAAGAAATGATTTGGGAAAAATTGGGATGAAAAACTCCATATTTGAAAAGATAAAAATAAATTTTTATCGAAATGAACTAGTTTTGAACTAAAATTAAACCCGTTTATTTTTAAATAAATAAATTGGATTTGAAATGGTTTTAAATAGAATTGATTTGTGCGTTTATCGTGAAGGGTGTTTTAAATGACACTTGTTCTTTAACCCGATGATAAATAGAATGTGATTTGGGTTTGTCGTGAACTGTGTTTTGAATGACATTAGTTCTTTGACCCAGTAAAAGGAGTTTAATGAATCTGCAATTAGATTGAAATGTGAATTGATAATTTAAATTATCAAACTTAGAAAATGAGCGAGAATGGAGTATCACCAGTTTTGCTCCAAAGCGATAGTTAAATCTTTAATTAGATTTGAACGTGAAATGGTAATTAATTTTACCGATAACACCACGGTGTTAGATATGAGGTATTACCAGTTTTTCTTCATGGGATGAATAGGTTGGAATTGGGAAATAAAATAAATAATTACTTCGGTGTGGTTCGCTAATCTCGACTAGTTTGGAAAACCATAATTTGGTTTGAAATGACATCCAAAGGAAGATTAAAGAATAAATTTTAAAGAATTCATCTTGGATAAAATTAATGGGAACCTTTCCCTAAGAATATGAAATTTAGAAACTAGCGGTAGGTTAGTTAAGAAGAATGGTTTTCTGGATATTGATCTGATGTTGGTTTCGGCCTTCGGGGTTAATATTTGGGAAATTGCTCTCTTACTGATTTACGGTTAGTGGCTAATGAATTGGAATGAGGCGTATGTTGTGTTTGTGTAACATTTGTTTTTAATATACGCGGGTTGTTCGGAAAGGCCGGGTTTATACCCATTCTGAATAACCGATTCGACGATAAGTCGAAGATGATGATGGTGGTCGAAGACCAGAAGTCTTCACATCGTTTGGATAATTACTGATGATCCTGATTGGGCTGTACACCCAAGAGGATGGAAATAGTTGGTGGTCGTCTAGACGTACTTGGAGATGGATGGATATGCGAGGAAAGTGCCTCCGGTTTCGTTCAGACCCAGAACGAACTTGTAAATGGATTGTGTGTCTGACATTGGATTTTATACTATGTTGATTGATTCTGTTAAATATATATCTGTTTGGCGGCGGAGAATTTATTCTCTTGCTTAATGCCCTTCTCTGAGACGTACGAGCTTAGAGGTTATATATCGATAGATATTAATCGCATGGCATGAATTGCCTGTGTGGCATGCTGAGCTGCATGGATCAAGGCTTCTGTTGAAAAGCAAAGTCTTGTGGTTGATGATCAAAGCATGGCCTACGTGGCAGCTTTGTGTATAGCGTGGATTCGTGAGCCTCACACCTCGGTATGAGTTAAAAATGGGATAAGGACTGCAGGGAGAGCACGACGTTTCTTTCTAGTTTTGGTGGTGTTAGTGACTTACCAGCCCTGACATTTATATACTTTTCACCTATGTGGTTGTTGGATGAGGCGCCTCGATTTTAGGTCTGTAAGGACCGGGAAACGTGTGTTCAGGAATAATTAATCCTCAAACGTAAGAGAGGACCGGCCCTGAAGCATCCAGGGCTTACCCAGAGTGTGTAGTCCCGAGGCATTTGCTAGAGTGTCTCGAAGCGGAGAGGAGCTTGCCCCTTGCCTCGACTCATGACGGAAATCCAATTTCCAATACGAGATATCTTGGTTTTATTTGTAGAGCCTAGTATGGCGACATGATAGATGGTACCCATGCCGTCTAGGATTGATATTTATGATTGAAATTGTTTTGACTCTATACACTTATTATAGTATCAAATGATTTGTTTTTAAAACGTACCAAGCATGTTTGGCTATTATAAGGGAAAACCCTATCCTCCGGCTTGAGTTGCATTGTGTGATGGGACCTGGGTCTTATAATAGCTTCATTTTTCGAAAAAGCATTGCGTTGTTTATTGATATGCACTGGTATTCTTGGGAGGAAACCCGTTCCGTGTTATATGGCGTGGTCCCTTGAATTACTCTCTTTTAAAGTAAAGTTTAAATAACCGTTTTAGTTCTCACACCAGTCACATGACTGACCTGGAGTTTATTGTTTTAACCTAAACTTTGGGTGCCCTCATTTTCCGCACGGGCAGCTAGTAGTTTTGGTTTTGCAGATTTATATTCACAGTATCCTGATTTACAGCTAGAACGATGCTCGGAAAGCTCTGTATCCGTGTATTACTTTCAGTTGTGTTTGTATTATTTTTCTGCTGCAATACTGTATTTAAATCTCTGATATTCTTTGTTGTATAATATTTATTCATACTCTGTATATTCTTGTATTCTGATGGAATTGTTGTAATAACAATGAAATGTTCTTCCGTCTGCGTTCTGATTTGTCCTGTTCTCACAGTAATTCGTTCTTTCTCATCTCTTCGGAGACCGGGGAAGTTCGGGTCGCTTCATCCTTGGTCCAGTATATAGCGTTAGTTGGCCTCTTTAGTTAAACAGTCGTTAATTAAATTTCTTAAATCTTCCAAACATTTAAAATATCGCTTTTTAATTCTTATTTCCAAATCAGTTTATTTACTTAAAATTCTTTGAATTATCACTCATGATATTCTTTACGGAAACACAAATTTTAACTTCCTCAACTACCCTCGTTTCTAAACTAATATCATCCTTGGATAATCATGAAGTCGTTACAAGTTGGGTATTTTATTTACCTCTCAGACTTTGAATCGACAGCATTCTTATCTTCCGAATAAATAGAGGTTTACCAACAAATCCCCAATTCCAGTACCCATTCCAATGTTTGACTTATCATAGAACCGCTTATCTTAGTTTGTTTCCAATAAACTCCATTTCATCTTTAAATATTTTGTCTTTAAATCTTATCGCTAGCTCTTTCACTTTTATAACAAAATTTAATTCACCGATTTCCGCTTGATTTAAATCTTGGTTTAAAAACATCTCTTTCAGAAATTAAATCAAGAATGTAACTCATAAACATGAGTAAAACTTTTTGAGAATCCCTTTAAGTTTAATATCATATCCGACTCTATTAATCGAGTCTCATTTACCAAATCATTACCCTAATTTGGTTAAATAATTAACCTTAACTCCTTTTTATTAAAGGTTTACTTTATCATTAACTATTTATAAAATAGTTAATTTCCTCTTAAAGGTTTATCTAAAATACTAATTTACTTTAACAATAATTAACATTATAATAATTTGTTTTTAACAATCACTCCTCTTTCAAGCAATTTACTTTTTTACCTCAAACACGGGTTAATCCGTTAACCAAATCCATTAGTCCCATATTTTTAAAATAAATTTATAAAATCTATTTTAGATCATTTCAATTAATTTAATTAACAATCTGATTAAATTAAATAATCATATTTACTTATTAAATTGGGATAATTAATCCAAACCTTAACCATTTTGATAATCCCTGCTCATTTGCTTATAAAATTCGCCAACATAAGAATTTTCTTTATATATATTTAGTTTATAAATTTCTAGATAAAAATAATTGTCCATTTCCTTTATTCAAAATAATCTATACTAAATAGGTTTCAAAATCTGGTTTGGTTATAAATAAATTTCTATAACCATATCTTTATTGATTTTCCTATTTATAAATCAATGTCCATAAAATGATTCATTTTTAGGCCAACCATTGCCAAATACTCAACCAATATCATCCCTTGATTAACAAAAAATAACTGCTGAATTTTAATTCCACGATCATTAAATCATACTGGTTAAATAGTTCATATGAATATAAATAACATATTTGAGGAATCCTGTTGGATCCCTCCAACATTTCCGTCCCTACATCAAAATAGATTATCACAAATTCAACATGACAGTAAATTTATCATTTTAAATAGAAATAATAATACATTTATAACATCCATTCAATCATCCAATTATTTATTTAATACGTTTATATCATTATAAACTTAACCAACAAGGCTAGTTACCTTGTTTGGAATCTAATCGTTAAAATAATGCTTTAGTTTGATTAAACTAAACAAATGTTTAATTTAACCCACGAATATTAACAATATTCAGCACACATGCAAACAATAACCCAATCATCAACCATCAGCAAACATTGCATACAAATATAAACAGGATAAACTGAGTGAGTTGAACTCACCTTGATTTTCATTCTTTGTAGAACAGTCTGTTTTAATTAAATTAAACAGTCATTTAATTTAATTAAAAATCTTGGTAGTTGTAAATTCTGGTCAACCAGTTTCATCACATTGTGCTTGTCGATACGGTCCAACGCGAGATTGATAGGTCCGATTTTGATAATAATTCGACACGTTACAAAATCTTATACGGTCATTTATTCTTATGAAATAATCTTCTAAATAAAATCTTAATTTATAAATAATTATATGCGTACTTAACTCGCCCCGTTACCAGGAGTATTGGCACACAAAAATTTAGGACTAGGTACGTTTTATTACATTTCATACCTATTGCATATTAAATATTCGTTCTATTTCTAGAATGGCTAAGTACTACTAATACATATAATATATACAAATCACGGTCCTTGTGTTGGGGATTAGAAAATTGGATACAATGACCATGTTAAAATATAGATTGGACAAGTCATATTTAAAATAATAAAATTTGGGCATATTTCAAGACACATTGTAACTTGATTTATATGAGACATAGGTCAGCCTACGTTCTCCTTACTATACATGTAATATCACTAGGCAAGTTTTAAATGTGTTTAGACCCAACCTAATTACTGATTAGTGGTTAGGAATAATATGAAGAAGGTTTAGATAGAAAGTGGTATACCCAGGCAAAAGAAATTGGTATTGTTCATCCTTCTCTCTCATCATTTTTTCAAACCTAAGAACTGCTACAGGTCTCTCCATGCCACAAATTGACATATCCTCTCACCTCCTCACCGATTAGATGAGCCACCGCCTGCACTCCCCCCTCCCCCGGCGGTCGACTCTCCTCTTCCAACCATCATATACTTTTGCTCCATCAAATTCCGAAACTAATCCATGCATTGCTAGCACAATTGTCTCCCCTTTCTTCCCATAAACACAACATCTCCCCTGCTACTTCCGCACGAATACCCCTATGCACAGTACTGCTTCACGTCCTCTTCCCACTTAAGTGCTGCGTTCCTCCACTTCGCATTTTATTCAATACACGTTCCAACAACTTTCTGCTACTCGGATGCACTTCCACGCAACTACTCTTCTCCACTACAAATCAACAGCCTTCGCCACTATTTTATCTTATTTATGCTACTTGGATGCACTTCCATACAACTACTCTTCTCCACTACAAATCAACAACCTCCACCACTATTTTCTCTCCTCACGTCAGCTAATTCTTTCCACGTACATCTCTTTCTTTCCCCAATGTATACACAGCCCGCTACCCTGCTTCCTCCCCACCAGATAAGTGCCTTCTATCCTTTGCTTCTTACAGTAGCTTCCCCCACCGCAACAACTCTTCCTTATTCCATCTTTTCCTTTTCATTACTGCTACGTGACAACACAACACTTATCCACTAACAGCAGGTCCGACTCCTTCTTACCGTGGTGCCTTCGCCAACTCCAGATTGCCACTCGTGGCATACCGAATCCAGTAAGCACATATATGCCACCTCTTCGTTTACATGGGGCTTCGCTCTTTCTTTATTCGTTTTATTATTATTATTAAGCTATGGAACTCGGCAAATTATAGGAAGAAAGAAGAAAATTGGGTTTCAAAATGATGCTTTTGGTTTTGGTCTCTTGTTGCTGAATGGAGAAAAAGGGTAGAGAGCGCATCTATTTATACACGAAGAAGAGTAGGGATAAGAATAGAGTCCCTACAATCTCGTACACGCTAGCATCAGAGGGTATGTGAAATAGCTACGTTTAATTTTTTCTTTCATGAAAACATAGGGGTGTAGCAGTATGGTTTCCCCTTTGAAAACACAGTACATAGACTACTAGATTTTTTGTTTTGCTTTCAGCTTAAGAAATAGGGTAAGGGAAGATTATTTTTGTATGTGGGTTTCTTGTTTTACCAAGAAGAAAATGGAAGCACGCATGTGCTTGCTGTACACTGTAGTATAGGAAAAAAAATCTTAAAACTAGTGCATACTCATATGAATAATGTTGTTTATCTGGCAACCTTCGAGTAACTCTTATGATACGTAACCACTAAGCTGTAGTACATTTCATGCATTGTTTTTCATTGCCATTTTGGATTAATTTATTGTTTGATTCACGCTTCCTGAACTTTACTTTTACCTTGTGGGTGTTTATTATATGCATGTTGCGACCTGCTCCTTGTCTGTCATTCAGTATCATAATTGTCTACACAAATTTTAAAAAGGTTGTATCTTAATGTAGGAACAATTTTGCTTGTCAAAAATTAGTTTGAAATGCTTCACGAGTATGACATTTTTAAGCAAGGACATGGTTGCATTGGTGCCAAATCTTCTTCACCTTCCATTCTTTAAATATTCGTGAATTTATATAATTCAGTATAATCTATTTTATGTCTATCTAAAGAACACTCTTCTCTCTGTTACTTTAGAGTAGATGTGTAAATTGGCATTAGTAAACTAAAACATATAGGCTGTGCACTCCTATCTAGTTTGCAGAAGTCATTTCAATTAGTGTCACTCAATACAAAAATATAGATTATTATAAAGGAAAGAAATGTTTGGACTTGGAAATGTAAATTTTTCCACTTTAGAAATGATATGCACGATTATAGAAATGATCGTTAGAGTATTTGTAAGTACTTAAATAAATCGTTATATTTTATAATTCCATAGCGACTGTTCGAAAATTTGAATTGAATATAACTAATCATCTGTATGCTGAAATATCGATTTTTCTCTTTTGTAAGAAAACTATAATCAAATCGATTCAAATGTTTCTTGTTTTATCGAAATCTTACTTATATCAGATCATGCATATTCAATTAAACTTCAAATGGAAAATTTCGAACTACCGCTGCGTTTCGGGCTCGTTTTAATTATATATATATATATTCGAATTCCATTTTAAATAAACAAAGATCGATATAAAATCCATTATATTTCCAGTATAATATATAAAACAGATTTAAATATTCCAATTTAAATGACTGAAAAATCTGGGACATTACAACAACGTTAATAAAGACACCATTCACGACAAACCCAAAATCCAATTCAATATTAAATACAAGGCTCTGAATAGAAATTATATCGGCTTATATTCAATATCAAATTCTGAAATCAACAAATATCGTATTGGGAATAACGAGATATATATTTTCCAAATTCCTCCACAATATCTGCATAATAACGGAATCCGATATCGAAATATTCCGCAGATAATTACGATTCAAATTCATTCCAATTCATATATTGGAAATTCTGGTTATATTAAAACCTATTTTCCATCCAATTTACTTATTTAAAAATAATTGGATTACAATTCTAGTTAATAACTAGTTCATTTCGATAAAAGTATATTTTTATCTTTTCAAATATAGAATTTTCATCCCAATTCTTTTCAAATCATTTATTATGATTTTACACAAATTATTAATATTTTTAATCATTTTATCACGGCCCGTACGGTCGATTTCCATAAACGGTAATCGAACTGCACTTACAGCGACCTTTTCCAAATTTGATTTGGACATAATTCCAAATCTAGCCATCAAATTTCAAATCTATTATATTCATTGGAAAGCTCTTTTCGATTCGAACCTAACGGTTCTAGTTTTAGGTGAATCCGACAGTCGGATGTCCCGTATTATCAATTCGAAGTCAATGGTCGAAATTCGCGAACGATCGAGGCGCGGCGCGTTCTATTCAGGCCATTTAATATATATATATATATTTCATTGATTTCCATTTAAAACGTATTTTATAAATCGTTTTAAATTTGTTTAAAAAAACCATTTCAACTTCATATTCAATTTTAAATCAAAATTGAATATTCCATATCATTAATATATAAATGATAATATTTTCTAAACATTAGATTTTGAAATCACTTGCTTTTCGATATTCATTAAAAATGAATAAAATCGATATAAATATCGTTCGCGTCAAAATGACGCATATCTAATCAACACGCCTTCATATATTTTAATGTTTTTGTGTCCACCCAAAATCGGATATCCAAATTGGATTTTAATCCTTTACTGAATATTATTTAAAATATTCATTATTTTATTTTATTCATTGCATGAATATTTTTAATTCTTTTCTGAATATTATTTTAAAATATTCTTTATTTTCAAATTGAAATGAGACCCAATCAATTACCATATAATATTATTTATATGGATTCCATACAGCACATGTATATAATAACACTGATAAACAATCATCCGTCATCCAGAGTGCATTACACAACTGCATATGCATTAAATATAAATAATTAACGCTTACAACAATCTGTCAACCAATCGATCGACATACAACTAAACAATTGGGATTAGTGTATATCAATTATCATCCCAATACCCGTGTGGGGTTTCGATCAACAAACACAGATTTTATTTATGCAGTTGGGCGATGTGTAAAACATATCATCCCAATTAATATCAGTCAAATGAGTGTACATAAACAAATTGTCTGATTTGTAATGAATATTTATTTTATTCATATACACGTTAAAAATTATATTTTTAACGATAAAATATTTTTTCAACACATGAATATTTCATGCAGTTCATTTATCAATAAAAATGATATTTTTATTGTTCTAATATATTTTAGAAAATTTGGGCAGCATAACGGCGCGATACTAGAACCGGAATAAGGTCGAGCCTTATCCCTCGCCTAATACTGGCTCGCGCCATACACATACCAATTATAATCAACTTTTCACATCCCAAACCAAATTCAAACAAATGAAGCAATCAAAACAAACATCCATGGTTTCAGAAAAGGTGTCGGGTGCTACTAAGCACCAACTACATCCTAGTGTATATTTAACTAGAAAATTATTTTGAGTGAGAAGTTCTCACCTTTGGGTTCCACTCCACCATTCTTTATTTCTGAGTGGTTTGGATTTGGATTAGATTCTAATCGGTTCCATCGCAATCTGTTTCATGTTGTTTTACATTAAATATCCCAAATCTAAACAATGATGTTTATAAATAAAAATCTCATTTTGATTTCAACGCTATCTTTATAAAAATCATATTTTTATATCGCTATACTATATATAAAAATCATATTTTGATTATGCAACTTATATAACAAAAAATCATATTTTTATAATTCCATTCAAACAATAAAAAACATATTTTTATAATTCCATTCAAACGATAAAAATCATTTTTTTATATTGTTATTCATATATATAAAAATCATATTTTTATTCGCTATTCCAATAAATATATACAATTAAAAATCGTACCTTTACATATTTAAAAACTAATCTTTTCGTTATTAAAAATCAAATCTTTTCGTTATCAAAAAAATCAAATCTTTTCATCATAAAAAATCTAATCTTTTCGTTATAAAAAATCAAATCTTTTCATTGTTAAAAATCTTTATACTAGTATTTCCAATTTTACTTACAATGTTATAGATAAAATTCTCATTTTTAAAATAATGTTTTTAATACTCAAAAATCTGAAAAAAGAAAAAAACTCACTAGAGGCGCCGGAATCAAATCGGAGGCGGGGGAACGGCGACGTAGGTGGTGGTGGAGGCTGCAGGCAGTGGCTGCGGGTCACAGTGGTCAGTGCGCTGTGGTTATGGGGCGTTGGGTTCGTTGTTTCTTGAATCAGCAGGTGATGGAAGGAGGGGGGAATCGGAGGGTGAAGCTGCGGTCGTGGGGGAGGCGCGGTGAAGCCTGACGGTGCGATGGACTAAGGGAGATGGGGGTTACGGCTACAGCGGGCTTTGGTTTTGTTTTACTTTCTAATTTCAATTCTGACGGGGACAGAGAGAAGGAAACAGGGTGGGGTTATATAAATATATATTTAATTACTTTAATTTCCATAAAGTGACTTTTTCATTCGAACTCTAAATCGAACCCAACGACTGTTGCCACTAGCTAATTACCACCATTCCGAACACAATGGGATATGTCCCGTAAGCCAATGCGACTATTTCGATAAGTTTTCATTTAAATCAAAATATAAATCGATGTATTTTAAATTTGAACGCACATTTTAATTTATTATGGTCACATACTGACTCCGAAAATTCCAGAAAAATAAATCTAGCTATGTTTTGACGATACGGTCCTAAAAAACTAATTTCATTGAATTTGGAGACCGTTTACAAAATGGGTATTTTGAAGGGCTATATTTTATTTAAAATATATATAAATTCCATACCGACTTTTTTGAATTTTAAACTGGACATAACTTTCTATTTATAAAGTAAAATCTCTGTCTCTTACATCCGTTAGAAAGATATTATTAATCAGATCCAAATATTTCTTTTTTCGTCCAATTCTGACTTATATTGAATTCAGTATATTCATTTGAAATTAGAAATCAAATTTTAAAAATACAGCGCCATTTCAGGCTCGTTTTATAATTAAAATAAATATATACGTTCTAACTTCATCGAAAATAAATTTTTAGTCATTATTATTTAAAATTAACCATTTTAAATATTCAAAATCCATTAAAATTGCTAAAAAACATAAATTGGTTTTGAAAGTCCGGTTTATTACAGAAATATTTTAAATAACCTCATTTACTTCAATTAATATTAAATAAAAAAATAATATAATCCCATTTTAATTGTTTCTTTAAAAACAATTAATCTCAATTATTAATCGTTTAATAATTTTGATGTGGCACGTGCTTCACACAAGCCTGATTTCTTTTTTTATAAACTTCATTTTTAAATCATATATTAAGGATCTATATTCAGTTATAAAATAAATTTCATAACTTCATTTTTATATAGATTTACCTGACGGTAAATCCATATTTCAAAACGATTGAATTATCAGCTAACTGCTGCTAATTACTCAACCTATATTTCCCATTGGTTAAACAAAAACAATTTGTTGAATTTCAGGTCAATGGTCAATAATCAAATCAATCATCCGAGAAGACGATTTTAAATAATTCATATAGTTACAATATGAAAATAAATAACATTTAATATATTTGAGGAATTCGGATGGATTCCTTCAACCTATTCTTCTCTACATCCCAATGGTTACTTCACATGATATCACTCATTTCAATTTTACTAATTTAACTCTAAAACAGTAAAATAACAACAATTTAATATTAGCCGATTTATTTAACATTAACAAAAAATTCCGACAATTTAAACAATTCATTAAATAAAACACGGTTATTTCATAACCGTGACCAACAAGGTAAGTTATCTCGTTTGGAAAAAAATAATCGTTAATGTAATGTCTCGTATTTTCAGCTATATAATAATTAATTTATTTAATTATTTGAATATTGGTTTGGTAATTTAAAAAGAGTTGAATTTAAACATTTAGATTTTTTTATATAATATTTAAATAATATATTTAATTCTGAAATAATCAGAATTAGCTGAAATGACAATATGGTGTGAATTGGGAAATTCAAAATATATAATTCAGTTTAGAGTGGAATTATAATAACGAATATATTATTTGAACGACAGTTGAACGTATAATTATATTATAATTATAATCGAGTTCGAAATGGCGTGGCAGCTCGCTATTTGGCAATTTGAACTTCAACTAAATATACATGATTCGTTTCAAGCCAGATTTCTATGAAATAAGAAACGTTCGAATCCGTTAAATGATATTTTTCTAATGGAAGAGAAAAATCGGGATTTCATTGTGTAGATTTTTATTTATGTCCAAATCAAATTTTTGAAAAGTCGCTATGGAATTCCTTTAAAATTTATAATGATTTATTTATATTTTAAAAAGGATTTAAGTATAAATTGAATATCAATATAACCGAGAACTTTAAAATATCGAGTTATAAATCCCATTGGAGCTGTATGATATTCAATTATGAATATACACAATAATATTTATTTTTTAAATATTTAATTTAATTATAATTATATATTTAAAAGGGTTATTTAGATCTTTAAAAATAGCCAGCTTTGCAAACGACCTCCGTTTTTGACGAAACTAATTTTGTTGGATCTGTAATATTAAATTATTGTTAGATTCCAAGTATTGTGATTTTTGGAGTCAGTATGTGGCCGTACGGGATTTTAATGTGAAATACAGTCGATATTTTGACGGTTAAAAATACGCTGCGTGAGCAAACGGAGTCGGAATTCGATGAAACAAGTTTCATTGGGTCTGTAATGTCAAACCATATCTGTATGTCCATTTTCGTCGAATTTGAATATCGTATGTGATCACAGGATTTTTTTGAATGATAATACAAGCAGCGATACATTAAAAACTGATATAATAATTGATTATAAAAATAATATTTACTCCGTATAAATATCCCACTACGGCTAAACCCTAAAACAGTATTTTTCACACGGCCAACACTCCAAGCCGCCAGTTTTCTTTTTCCCTAAACTATTTTGTGATCTTTCAAAAACCAAAGAAATTCAAATCAAATCCTATAAATCCCCTAATGTATATATTAGCAATCATTAAGGGATCCTCTTCATTTCAATATGAATATGAGCAAGAATTTTTTCTAGCTTCATTTATACAGGCGAGGTGTTTTCCGGTTAGGGTTCGGACGCTTGTACTTTTGAAGCATCATTTCGAGTTTTGAAGCTTGGTTTTGTGTATGTAGGATCAAATAGATTTCAGTTGCCAATTTCTGAGGATTTTCGTAGATTAAAAGCTCGGTGATTTTTTTGGGTTATCTGGGTTTCGAACAAGAAACTGTAGAGGTGAAAAATGAATTCTAATTTTACTAGAATCTTGGGTTTCAGGAGTTGATTCATGTTTTAATGGGTGTATTCATAATTACGGTGGAGTTTAACATGCTAGCGCAAAAACTGGAGCAAATCCATGAAAATTTTGTTCGATGCTTCCTTAGAGTAGCACGATCAGCTCAGTTCGACGCATTCTTCTTGGAAGTTGTGGGTTCTTCTAAAGTATTATTGAGATGAAGGAGATCAGAAGGGAGAGGCTTTGGTGATGTCGGTTTTGAATCCGTTTGAGTGAAGGAGGAGTAGAAAGTCGGAAGTGACTTGGACCACCGAAGCTTGCATTCTCCGTATTTGGGAAGAAGAAGTTTTAAATGGGTTTGGGTATTCAAAAGAGATGGGCCGATAGTTATTTAAAGGTTTAAGGCCCATTTGAAATTAGTAATCCAAGTATTATTTTTTTCAAACGCATGTTAACTTGTAAATTTAATATCTGCGTCACACGTGATCGGAATTTCGAACGGTTAGATCCGTTAGGATCGTATGGACGGTGGCTCCACAATGGAACTGACTAAGAGTGGATTTGAGCTAGTTACAATTTATAACAAAATAAATTATCCATCTGAATCAACCGATGGTTATCGTTTTAAACGATGATCGTCCAATGTAGTAAAACTCACCAACTCTGAACAGTTATATTTTTATAATGTATTCTTAGAACTGATAATTATTTGTTGATTGCTGTGTGTTAACTGTATGGTTGAATTGCGTATGTATTGGTTGAAATTATATATAACGAAATATATATATATATATATATATATATATATATATCGCTAATCAAATATTGATTCTGTTTAACAGAATATTTCATATTGAAATTAAATCGATGTTAATTATATTGTTTAACATTTGTGATGCAGGGAAACAGGTTGGAGGGATCCAACTGGATTCCTCAATATTTATAATACTTGTTCTTTTCATATATTGTAATATATGATGTGATATATAATCTGTTGTTAATTATGTGTGTTTGAATGATATCGATCATTGTATTTGGTATTTTAAATGCCATAAGAAATACTGTGATGTAAAAATGGGAATTTTCAAAGTGTTTATTTGAAATGATATATTTACAAAATCAAAGGATTTTATAAAAGGAATATTTATCATTTGATAAATAGAACAAATAAAAAAGGAAAATATTTGTGAAACAAATAAAAAAGGAAATTATTTATGGAACAAATATAAGAGGAAAATATTTGTGAAATAGAATTGAAAAAGAAATATTTGTAAAACATTTACAAATAGAATCGAAAAGGAAATTGTAGAAAATAAATAGGATTGAAAAGGAAATATTTATTAGTTAAATAAATAAGATTGAAAAGGAAATATTTATTTGTTAAATAAATAGGATTGAAAAGGAAATATTTATCTGTTAAATAAATAGAATTGAAAAGGAAATATTAATTTGTTAAATAAACAAATAGAAAAGGTAATATTTGTAAAACCAGTAGAAAAGGAAATATTTGTATAAACAAATAGAAAAGGAAGTATTTGTAATCAAATAGTGTTAGTCGAATATTGGTTATTCGAAAAGAGTTATCAAATATTGTTTATTCGAAAGAAGTTAATCGAATATAGTTTATTCGAATAAATTTAAAGGAGTTAATCGAATATAGTTTATTCGAATAGAGATAAAGATATTATCGAATATAGTTTACTTTAATAGAGAAAAGGAGTTATCGAATATAGTTTATTCGAATAGAGAAAAGGAGTTATCGAATATAATTAATTGATTAGAGTTAATCAATTAGAGTTAATTCATTAGGGTTAATTCACTAGAGTTAATCGATAGAGTTTATCTAATAGAGTCAATCAAATACAGTTAATCGAGTAGGAGTTAATCAAGTAGGAGTTAATCGAGTTGGAGTAAATCAATTAGAGTTAATCAAATTGAGGTTAATCAATTAGAGTTAATCAAATTAGAGTTAATCGATTAGAGTAAATCTAGTTGGAGTTAATTAAATAGAGTTAATCGAACAAGAGTAGTCGAATATTAGTTATTCGAATAGAGTTAATTGGATTAGAGGTTGTCGGATTAGAGTTATTCGAATATAGTCTATTCGAAGAAAGAGTTATCAAATAAGGTTATTCGAAGAAGAGAATTAATCGAATAATAGTTATTCGAAAGGAGTTATCGGTTATTCGTTATCCGAAATGAGTTATTGAATATTACATATTCGAAGGGAGTTATCGAATATAGTTTATTCGAATAAAGTTAAAGGATTCAATCGAATACAGTTTATTCGAAAGGAGTAAATCGAATATAGTTTATTCAAAAGGATTTAATTGAAAGGAGTTAATTGATAGGAGTTAATTGATAAGAGTTAATTGATTTGAGTTAATCCAGTAGAGTTAATCGATTAGGGTTAATCAAATAGAGTTAATCCAATAGAATTAATCAAATAGAGTTAATAGAATAGAGTTAATCAAATAGAGCTAACTGATAAGAGTAAATCGATTCGAGTTAATCGAATAGTGTTATTGAATAGAGTTAATTGAATTTGGCTACTCGAAGAGTGATTATCGAATATAGTTTATTCGAAGGAAAGAGTTATCGAATAGAGATTTATTCGAAAGAGAGTTATGTAAGGAGATTTGTTAAAGGTTTAAAAGGTGAACCTTGTTTGTTTTGAAGTTAGAAATGTTGTTCAGTTAAGGTCTGAGAAATAGTTATACCCCAACTTGATTGGCTTCGTATTTAACTAAGGAATGGTTAAAGTTCGACAGTGAAGATTGGTTAAGTGGATTTAGTTAACGAGTATAATGGTTTGAGTTGGCATAGCGATGTTTATTTAAACATCTATTTTTAAATCCAATGAAGGAGTTTTGGAATTATCTTCAAATAAGAATAATTTTTTTTCTCTAATATAGAAATTAAAATGGGGATTAAATATGGAAATATTTTCCAATGTTAATATCGTATATTTTCTAAACTTAGAAAATAAAAATTTCTGTATATATACGGAAACAAGAAATGGAGAATAAATAAATTAATGATAAATTAATTTAAGAAACAAATGATGATTGATGATTGATCAATAGAATTTCCATTTGGAAATAATATCGTTGTTTGTACACATGTTTTCCTTTGATAGTTGAATCACCTACTATCGAAGATTTTCACCATGTCTGTCTTCAATACGGAGAGACCGGGATCAGATTCATTATCAGAAAACCAGTCTATATGGGCGTTAGCATTGCGAATCAAATATGATGAAGATAATTGAAGACGGAGTTATGCAAGGGCTGTCCTATTTACAGAATAGTACCTCTGGTTTGTCCAGTCCCAGGAAGACCTCCATGGAAGAATGTCTGACAGAGTATATTTAATGGATCACGTAAGTTGATATCTTCAAATGTATGTACGTTTGGTGGTGGAGGAATTCGTTTTTCTTAGCTGTATACCCGTTGTATTTTTGGGGAAATCAATTTGTGAATTGGAAGGTATGACGATGTGACATTCAAAGTGAATAAATGTGTTATCTATCAGAGATAAGCATGGCCTCTAGCCTTACAACCGGGAAATGACAAAATTCGGGCAGGTAGCATGGCTAAGTGGTTGGCTGCCAAGTAGGGTGTATTATAACATATCTAGAGACATTCATTTCATTCTTTAATATATTCGATTTTGTCCCATTCTGGAAACGGTTGCTGATACCAACCGTTGGTGATATACATTCGATACACTCAAACGATATGAGTGGTTGATCATGTGTGGCCGGGTTGCAAGATGTCCTTGTTGAACCCAATGTATTCTTCTCTAGAGGTACACTACCGGAAGGTGGTTCCATACCTTATCATAGTTGGAAATCCAATATCCAATAAGTGCTCACGGTTTTGATTGTATACTATATATGTAGAACGCGAGATGAAAGCGTTTCTCTAAATGATTATTATATTGTGGTTGATAGACATTATTATAATATCAAAAGAGTTTTGATATAAAGTTTATTGGTTCTTTCAAAAGGATTTTGAAAGTTAAATCAAATGTTTTGGATTCTCATAAGTTAAAAACCCGTTCCATTATACGGCGTGGTCTTATGAGACATCGTTTTATTGCTCAGACTATTTTAAATTGTTTTACTCACACTAGTCCACGACTGACTCAGAGTTTATTTCGTTTTGTTTTCCCTAAACTCTTGGGTGCCCAAATTTGTACGGGCAGTCAAGTATTCAAGATTTTACAGATACTTGAAGAGCTGGAGCAGGAGGCTTCAGGATTTTATAGCTATTGTTTATTCCGCTGTGATGTAAGTGTTGTACTGTATACATATACTAGTTTTATTTCAAAGTCATGTATCTATTATATATTATTCATTCTGCTGTGAGATTCGTGTTACTCTGATGTTGTTTGTTCTTCTTCTTCTTCTTCTATTCTAAGTTTCTATCTTATCTATCCTCACCCTCTAATTTCTTTCATGGACTATATGGTGTTTTCGATGCTTGAATAGTCGACATAGTGTTGTATGCCGATATCTAGGATCTCAAAAACTCGGGTCGTTATAGTGGTATTAGAGCTGAAGGTCAAGTAATTACCTTGGGTCTGTGGCGTGACTCAATAGAGATGGCGTTAGTAATACCCTAGATTGAGTTGAGTGTATATATACGAATGAACGTATTTGTTATTTGATATAAAAACTTTTTTATGTTGTGGAGATTTATTGGTTGAGTTATTTATAAATTCTGGTCAATCAGTTTGATCCACTGTATTGGTAGGAGTCCTGAACACTCTAATACGATGAACCGACACTGTATGTTTTAAAAAGACGGTAAATGATATAATTTTTCCGAAAATATATTTTTAGATAAATATATGATTTATATTGATATTATTATTGGGTGTGTTAGTTGTAATTATAATTGAATAAGATTATAATTGGAATGGTTATGTAAATAGCCAATCAGAATTCATATGAATATAATATATGAAATAAGATGAAGTAAATCTGAATTTAGAATCAGAATTGGAATTAAAAGTTGGAGAAGTGTTTGTAAATTGAATTGGATTAAATATATGTGAAGTTTAAAATCCTAGGAGATTTTAAATTTGTTACAAGCATTGAAAAGGATATTTTGAAATTGATTTCAAAATGAAGTGTTTAGAAATGGTTTTGAAAGTGATATAGTATTGAACTCCCTTCGATAACTGGAAAATAGATTCCGATGATGATCATGACATCATCATTGTTCATTTTCGAGTGTGTAAGTGACGGATTACAACCAAAGAGATGATTTTTGAATTGTTTTTAAAAAAGCAAGTTGTTTTGAATTTCGAAAAGGGATATTTGATTTTGGAAAAGCAAAGTTATTTGAAATTACCAAGGAGAGATTGTTTGATTTAAAACCAAATTGGATTGAAATTTGCAAAAGCAAATTGGAGTTGAATTGGATTAGAAGGATATCGAGAAATTTGGATTTGTGGAATAAAAAGTTGAGAATGAAATTTGGCTTGGATAAGCGAATGATTGTGTTGCGAATGAATTGACTGGAAATTGATTGGGAGTACCTTTATATATGCTGACTTTATAACAGATTGAAAGTGAAAGAGTTGATATACCCGATAAAAAGGTACCAGTTTATATTATATATGTGTTTGAGATTTTCATGATCCGAATTGGCAAGCCGCTTGCCTTTTTTATTTTCTTTTGGGTTGAAGATGGCCTAGAGAGGCGAGTTGGAGTGTGAGCTATTGACCAGTACAAAGGAGGTGCTGGCGAAATTTTTCGAAAAGTTAAGGTGTTAGAAAATTTCCGGATTTTTGGAAAGTTTCGTTAGTAGAATAAATTAATAATTTAATTTAAATTAAATTGGTTCAGTTGAAACTGAAGTTAAGAAGTGAACAAATGATTCTTCCCAGTTGATAGTGTGTTTTCTAACTTAGCAATTTCGAGGACGAAATTATTTTTAGGGGGAAAGAATGTAATGTCTCGTATTTTTAGCAATATAACAATTAATTTATTTAATTATTTGAATACTGGTTTGGTAATTTAAAACGAGTTGAATTTAAACATATAGATTTTTTTATATAATAACTAAATAATATTTTTAATTCTAAAATAATCAGAATTAGCTGAAATGACAATATGGTGTGAATTGGGAAATTCAAAATATATAATTCAGTTTAGAGTTGAATTATAATAACGAATATATTATTTGAACGACAGTTAAACGTATAATTATATTATAATCATAATCGAGCTCGAAATAGCGCGACAGTTCGCTATTTGGCGATTTGAACTTCAACTGAATGTACAGGATTTGTTTCAAGCCAGATTTCTCTGAAACAAGAAACGTTCGAATCTGTTAAACGATATTTTTCTAATGGAAGAGAAAATTTGGGATTTCATTATGTAGATTTTTATGCATGTCCAAATCAAATTTTCGAAAAGTGGCTATGGAATTCCTTTAAAATTTATAACGATTTATTTATATTTTAAAAAGGATTAAAATATAAATCGAATATCGATATAACTAAGAACTTTTATATATCGTGTTTTAAATCCCATTGGAGCTGTATGACATTCGATTATGAATATATACGATAATATTTATTTTTTAAATATTTAATTTAATTATTTTTAAATATATTTATATATTTAAAAGGGTTATTTAGAGCTTTAAAAATAGCCAGTTTTGCAAATGACCTCCGTTTTTTGACAAAACTAATTTTGTTTGATCCATAATATTAAATTATTGTTAGATTCCAAGTTTTGTGATTTTTGGAGTCAGTAAGTGGCCGTACGGGATTTTAATGTGAAATACAGTCGATATTTTTATGGTTAAAAATACGCTGTGTGAGCAAACAGAGTCGGAATTCGATGAAACAATTTTCATTGGGTCCATCATGTCAAACCATATATGTATGTCCATTTTCTTCGAATTTGAATATCATATGTGATCACAGGATTTTTTTGAATGATAATACAACCAGCGATGCGTTGAAAACTGATAAAATAATTGAATATAAAAATAATATTTACTCCCTATAATTATCACACTACTGCTAAACCCTAAAACCATATTTTTCTCACGGTCAACACTCCAAGCCGGTAGTTTTCTTTTTCCCTAAACTATTTTGTGATCTTTCAAAAATCAAAGGAATTCAAATCAAATCCTATAAATCCTCTAATGTGTATATTAGCAATCGTTAAGGGATCCTCTTCATTTCGATATGAATATTAGAGGGTTGAGCAAGAAATTTGTCGTGCTGCATTTATACAGGTGTGGTGTTTTTCCGGTTAGTGTTTGGATGCTTGGAGTTTTGAAGCATCATTTCAAGTTTTGAAGCTTGGTTTTGGGTGTGTAGGATCGAATAGATTTCGGTTGCCAATTTTTGAGGATTTTCGTACATTAAAAGTTCGGTGATTTTTTTGGGTTATCTGGGTTTCGAACAAAAAACTGTAGATGTGAAAAATGAGTTCGAATTTTACTGAGATCTTGGGTTTCAGGAGTTGATTCATGTTTTAATGGGTGTACTCATAATTACGGTGGAGTTTAACATGCTAGTGCAAAAACTGGAGCAAATACATGAAAATTTTGTTCGATGCTTCTTCAAAGTAGCAACGTTAGCTCAGTTCGACGCATTCTTCTAGAAAGCTGCGGGTTCTTCTAAAGTATTATTGAGATGGAGGAGATCAGAAGAGAGAAGCTTTGGTGATGTCGGTTTTGAATCCGATTGGGTGAAGGAGGAGCAGAAAGTCGAAAATGGCTTGGACCACTGGAGCTTGTGTTCTCGGTATTTGGGAAGAAAAAGTTTTAAACGGGTTTGGTTATTCAAAAGAGATGGGCCGACAGTTATTTAATGGTTTAAGGCCCACTTGAAATTAATAATCCAACTTTTATTTAATTTAAACGCATGTTAACTTGTAAATTTAATATCTACGTCGTACGTGATTAGAATTTCGAACGATTAGATCCGTTAGGATCGTGTGGACAGCGGATCCACAATGGAACTGACTGGGAGTGGATTGGAGCTAGTTACAATTTATAGCAAAATAAATTGTCCATCTTGATCAACCGATGGTTATCGTTTTTAATGATGATCGTCCAATGTGAGTAAAATTCACCAACTCTGAACAGTTATGAAACACCCTACCTCCGTTAGGGTCACTCTCAAAGGGAATGCCCTAATTTTGGTGGAGGTTTATAAGTATAAATCACAAATATACAAGACAGATATAATAACACATATTTTTGAACAGCGGAAAACAGCAACTTTTATTTCATTCAAATACGTGTTACACCAACCATACCATAATTGTCTTACAACATTTCCAAAAACATAACATCTTCATAACTGTCTTGATTACATTATTTGAAGAAGCATAAAGAAAACATAAATAAACTGCAAAAGCCCCATAATTGCTGTCCAAAGCCATAGTCCAAAACGAAAAGATCCAAGCAATACATTCTTTCTCTTCAAGCTGGATATGGAGGCTGGTCAAGCTGCGGTATTCCCTCCCTGTGGACCTGGGGGGGGGGGGGGGGGAACGGAAGAAAAGAAGACGAAAGAAAAGTAGAGTCAGACATAAAGCCTGAGTAAGTCTAGGACTATTCAGTCTATGAATAAAGAACTGGGTATGCTAAGTATAAACTAGAAATGGGAAAGCACCATAAACCAAGTTAAGTTGTCTAGGGTCGAATATACTATCGTACCCCATATTAATCTCTATATCCATATAAACTAGTTCCCAACAGGCACCCCATAATCAGGGTGAACTGATCCATTTTACGATGATCGGCTCCTACTCGTATAGTTACATGTGTCTTACGGCCCCCGATGTTGTAGTTACCTATGCTGGTCCCACCATGGGGTGTATTAAGTCCCATGGTGGCAGCCCGACACAACCCTAGAATGCACAAGTATGCTACTGGTGCCCAGTGCCTTATTTTTCTGTGCCGGAGTGTGTGCACGCCCGCACCCCGTTAGAACCTACACTGCTGCACCACCGCCGTCGATTTGACCTCTTACAGTCAGCCCATTAATCGTGCCCCACCCTGCCTAGTTTCAGGGTATCATGATACGCCTTGTAGGGTTACTGCTGAAAAGGGTCCCCCGCTACTAGGTTTTCTATTTCTAGCCAACATGCTAAGTTGGTTAAGTGTTTTATAAACCTAACCCCCAATCAGTTTGTTTAGTTCAGCATGTTCCGTTTTGATAAAGTATTAATATAATTTACTTAATCCTATCAATCCTGACTCAGCCTTAATTGTCTTATTAAAGCCTTGACCTCTCACATTAGACAGATATTGTTGTGGCTGCCTGTTGCCGGTTGGGTCCGGGCAGTCTTACGCCACAACTCAGTCTAACCTCGGGTCCTTATTGGGCTCCGTGTTTAACCACCCACATTGGATAGGTATTGTTGTGACTACTGGACAGCCGGGCGGTTCCGGGCAGGTTTACATCACAACTCAATCCAACCTCGGGTTAAACACATCGTATTTTCTACATTTACATATTTTGTCTCTTTTCTTTTTATATGTAAATATTTGCGGCCCATTATTCAAATTCATCTTTATTGGTTAAGATTTATTTATGCCAGTTAATCGTTTTTCAAGGTTGTTGGCATGCGTCAAACATGTCAACGCATATGTTCTATATTTTAGCCCAAACGTCATAACCCCCGTTTTACACGTTCGCTCCAATGTAAGGTGTGTTGGGTTTAATACTTAAACCCAATTTAGCCATATGAAAAGGGGAGGCTTATAACATGGTGATTATAAGGTAACATAAAAAGGGGAGTGTGAACGCATGAACTTGCAACATAACGATTCAATTAACATAAGGTAGGCACATGTGAACTTGCAATTGTAACAACATATAATATAAGCAATACTTAAACATGAATCATTCTATTCACATAATCATGGTATAAACAAAACATGAATCATTCTATTCGTGTAGTCATGACATAAATGATACTTAAACATGAACCATTCTAATCATATAATTATGGCATAATCATAATTGAACATGTGTCCTTCTATTCATATAGTCATGGCATAAACATAATCGAACATGAATCCTACTATTCATATAATCATGGTTTTTATCCTATCTATGTAACTTGTAAGTGGGATGTAATTCTAGTGTAATTTCTAATGTAACTTATGTGCCAAATATATTATCATATGATTATGATAACGACATAAGCCTAGAAAACATGTTTTTAACTAGGCATAATAACAAACATAGTTTAGTCATGTTCATAAAATTAATACAAGCTTACAAAGACGCTTGCTTTTGTCACTATTACAAGATCATGATTTTTATACTTGAACTATGATACCAATTTCAACATAACCTTCATATGAATCATAATACTTAGGTGAATCAAATTACACTAACGATGACCATAGAATTTTACATCATGTTGGCATAACAATAAATCGTAGACTTGCGTGAATTTCAAATAAACTATTACAACCTACAGTTGTTATTCAGAACATGAATCATATACTTGCAATTATCAAATGGGTGTTGTAAATAACTACCACAAACATGTAGTTTTCAATATGAATCATATACTTGCATGAATCCCAATCAAAATTCTACAACATGTGGTTGTCAACATAAACCATATACTTGTATGAATCAAACCATAGCATTGCCAAATCGTTTAGAATCAAAATAACATACAAATATAAGTCATTATCGCCACAATTCCATTTCGTTTCCAACGCAAATCGCGTACTTGCAAATATCCAATCGTATATCATAATATTCCCAAATCGTTTAGCATCAAAGCAACATACAAATATAGATTATTATCGCCACAATTCCATTTCTTACTTTACACAAATCAACACAATTATTTAATTCACATCGGAATAGCACTCTACTTATAACGTATGACGAATCTTCAATTCAGGAATCTGAATTCTGAAATTGGAGATGCTATCCTTTATTGTAGGCGTTGTTTTAATTTGATTAACGTTGCTTTAAGCTTTTGATTTATCTCCTAATTGTCTCTCTATTTCTGACGGCTATCCTCAGTCTCTCCTCAGCATCATGACGGTCTCATCTCCATTTTAGTATGTGTGAATTAGAGTTAGTCTTAGGTCCTTTTTATAGAGTTTCTGAGTTGATTTAGACCGTCGATGGAGCTTGGTTTAACAATAGCCGTTCGTTCAAAGAAGAGACCAACCAGGAGCTGACACCTAGCCCTAGTGACAAGGCAAGGCTCAGAAAATCGACCAAACATAGACTAGGCCAGCCAGGGTGGGCTGGGTTCGACCTGGCTCAGGGGCCAGGTCGACTCCCCAGTCGACCCCCAGGTCGACTCCCCAGTCGACCCCCAGGTCGACTCCCCAGTCGACCCCCAGGTCGACTCTAGAGTCGACCTGCCTGGGCAGGTCGACACCCAGGTCAACCTGGCCTGGCAGGTCGACCCTAGGGTCGACCCCCAGGTCGACCTGGTGGGTTTGGGCGGGAATTTTCCCGCCTACTCTGATTGGGCTGAAATTAAATTTTGTTTTCAAAATTTAAATTTTCTGAAACTTCGTCGGGCCATAATTTGGTCATACGGGCTCCGATTTTCGAAAACTCAGACTCTATTTCGCGTATTTTTCCGAGACGAACGCAATGGCGTATCCCGTTTCCCTTAATACTTTGTTTTGAAATTAGTTATACTTTAATTTGTGAATTTCACAGTTATAGAATACACGGGGTGTTACATTCTCCCCCACTTAAAAGGATTTCGTCCCAAAATCTTCAAGTTCAGGAAGAATGTACATCCAAACATCCATCTACTCATCCATCAAACACGAGCATCCATTGTCCTTAAAAAAAGACTTCTAATGCTTCATGATAATATGCGAAGTGTGTGTGTATACATGTACTTATCTAATGCAAAATCAGGCGGTTTACTGATTAAGTTGACCTCCTCAATGCGAATTATGTAAGTGCTATGAATCCATTATGTATGAAAATCCTCCTATTCATGATTCTACATGAGTGCACAATCATTCATACAAATGCAACATCCATATGACAACACATTAAGGTTCAACCATATACGAATGCAAACATATATGCATATGCAATATGAAGTGATTGAGCCGATCTAAAACCTAGATTGTGTGTGTATATGCAACCACGAGCAACCACTAGCAATCACTTGCAACCATCATCCATAACATGTTTCAATTACATGTTTCCATACAAAGGGTTTCTTCCTAAAAGATAAGGTCGAGGAGATACACCTAAAAAGATAGATAAAAGCGCAACTTAAGGAAAAAGGAAAGATCAAAGATGTACCCTCGAAAAGAAAAGGGTAGGCTGCGCGTATTTTAGCTTCAGTTTCCTAAGTTGCATCTCCTTCGGCGTCGCTCCACTGAACTTTGACGAGCTTGACTTCGCGGTTGCATAGCTTCTTCACTTCCGTTCCTAATATGCGGGTTGGAACTTTCCTTATGGTCGCTTCGCGTTCCACTTCAGCTTCTTCTAGGATATTTGGCTCTACCACTTCAGCAGACTCATGTAGACATTTTCGGAGATGTGAAACGTGAAAGTCGTTGTGAACTCCGGCCAATTTTTCGGGTAGCTCTAATCTATAGGCCATTTTCCCAATTTTCTCAATGATAGGGAATGGCCCAATGAACCTCGGTGCTAGCTTCCCTGTGGTTCCAAAACGAATGACGTTCCTTAGCGGAGATACCTTAAGAAAAACTCTGTCCCCAACCTCAAATTCAAGGTCGGTCCTCTTCTTGTCGGCGTAGGACTTTTGTCTGTCTTGGGCCGTCTTCATCCTTCTTCCTATTAAGTCTACTTTTTCTGAAGTCTCTCGGATCATATCTGGTCCAAGTATGAGCTTATCAGTAGACTCCCACCAACAAGTGGGTGATCGGCACGATCTTCCATATAAAGCCTCGAAGGGCGCCATTCCGATGGTTGTTTGATAGCTGTTGTTGTAGGCAAATTCCACCAAAGGAAGATGGTCTTCCTATGTCCCTCCGAAGTCAAGGATGCACAATCTTAAAAGGTCCTCCAAAACTCTGTTCACTCTTTCTGTTTGGCCGTCGGTTTGGGGATGATAGGCTGTGCTCAAGCATAACTGTGTGCCTACCGCTTCTTGCAGACTCTGCCAAAACTCACTGGTGAAGATAGGGTCTCGGTCGCTAACAATGCTGGATGGTATTTCATGGAGTCGAACGATTTCCTTGAGGTAAAGAGTTGCTAGGGATGAGGCAGTTCTTTTACTTTTGATGGGTAAAATGTGGGCACTTTTAGTAAGCTTATCCACTATTACCCAAATGCTAGTGTTGCCTCTCCTAGACCTAGGCAGCCCATCGATGAAGTCCATTGAGATGCTATCCCATTTCCACTGCGGGACCTCTAGAGGATGTAGCAGACCGCCAGGCTTTTTCTGTTCCGCCTTAACCTGTTGGCACACCATACACTTAGAAACGAATTTTGCCACGTCCTTCTTCATGCCGTTCCAAAAGAAAGTTCTTTTAATGTCCTTGTACATTTTATCTCCGCATGGGTGTATCGTCATCTTGGAGTGATGTGCTTCCTCGAGAACCTTCTTTACTAAATCCCTTGTCTGTGGGAGCATAGTCTTCCGTCTCGCCTTAGCCAACCCTTATCGTCGATGGAGTATCTGTTGAGGTGACTTGAAGTATCACCCCTAATTAGCCTATCAATCGTCTCCACAAGCTGAGGGTCCTCGCGTTGTGTTGTCCCTATCGAGTCCACTAAAGTCAGGCGTACTTCGAGCGATGCTAGCAAGCCTGGTACAAAATCGGAGGAAGGCCTAAAGTCGAAGCTGGCTATAAACTCTAGGCTTTGTCTTTCAACAAACAGTGGGCTTAAGGTCAGTTTCATTCGGCTCAACGCGTCTGCCACTACGTTGCCTTTGCTCGGAGTCTAGGAGATCTCGAAATCGTACGAGGCAAGAAACTCCATCCATCTTTGTTGCCTGAAGTTAAGATCTTTCTGCGAGAAAAGATATTTCAACGATTTATGGTCAGTGTAAAGTTCAAACTTCTCACCTAGGAGATAGTGTCGCCAAGACTTGAGTGCAAAGACGATGGCAACTAACTCAAGATCGTGGGTCGGATAGTTCTTTTCATGCACTTTCAATTGTCTACCGCCATTCCTTCTTGCATTAAGACGGCGCCTAGCCCTGTCCCACATGCATCTGTATAAACACTGAACATCTTGCTTCCATCTGGCAACGTCAAAACTGGGGCTGTTGTAAGAGCCCTTTTCAGTCGCTGGAAAGCAAACTCACAATCCAAGTCCCAATTGAACACTAGATTCTTCTTGGTCAACTTCGTGAGTGGAGCTGAGATTTTCGCAAAATCCCTTACGAACTTTCGATAGAAACCTGCTAGTCCTAGAAAACTTCGGACCTCAGTTGCATTCCTTGGTGTCTTCCAATCCTGTACCGCGACTACCTTAGCAGGGTCCACTGCTAACCCTTGTTTGGATACTATGTGCCCAAGGAACCTCACTTCTTCTCTCCAAAAGTGGCATTTGGAGAATTTGGCTTTTAGCTGATGGACTCGCAGAGTTTCCATGATTGCCCTTAAGTGCTGAGCATGTTCCTCTTCACTCTTTGAGAAGATATGGATATCGTCTACGAAAACCACTATGAACTTATTGAGGAAATCTCTGAATACCCTACTCATCAGGTCCAAGAAGTAAGCAGGTGCATTTGTTAAGCCGAAAGGCATGACAAGCCATTCAAAGAAGCCATCTGGGGTTCTGAATGCCATTTTATCGATACTATCTTCAGCCACCCTTAGCTGATGAAAACCGGTCGCTAAATCGAGTCAGGAGAAAACAGACGCTCCTACAAGCTGATCAAACAAATCATCAATTCTGGGGAGAGGGTGCCTATTTTTTTTCGTTAGCTTGTTGAGCTCCCTATAGTCAACACATAGACGGAGTGAACCATCCGCCTTTGTAGCGAACACCACTGGAGCGCCCCATTCTGAAATGCTCCTCCTAATGAACCCCTTTTCTAGAAGCTCATTAATCTATTTACTGAGCTCTTTCCTTTACCGTGGAGCCATGTGTCTAACGGGCAACGCAACAGGCTTTGCATTATCTACAAGATATATACGGAAGTCTATCTCCCGCTTCGGAGGCAAGCCCTTCACCTCTTCGAAGACATCCGGATATTCCCGGACCACTCTAACCGATTGCAAATTTTCAATGGAGGCATCTAGCGATTCAAGGTAACTAAGCATAACCGCATACGAGGGATTACAAGAAATTTCCAAAGTATTACCGAGCTGGGTTAGGAGCCTAACAACCCTTTTCTCACAATCGAGGATGGCCCCGTTACTGGATAGCCAATCCATGCCCAAAATCAAACCATATCCCGAAAAGCCCAAAACAAAGGCACTACATTTAAAATTCTACGCTTAGAGTAGAAATTTTCAATCCCAAACAGATCATAGATAAATGAGCTGGGCCCCCAATTGGGTTTGAAACAATTAAGGGGTCCTCTACCATACTAGTTTTTAGGTGCAGAGATTCTAGTAAAGAAGACGAGATAAAGGAGTGTGATGCGCCAGAATCAAATAAAGTGCGAACGCGGTGATCATAAAGGTAAACTACACTTTCTACAGAAGTATTTATACCTCGCTGTTGCAGAGGTGGCGCCTCTAGCACATGAACTTGTGCCCTTGAGGTGGATCCAGCCCTCTGCCCATGTCCTCGTTTCTTTGGGCAGTCCTTTGCCATGTGGCCTGTATCACCGCAAGAAAAGCACCCACCATTCATCTTGGCCTTCTTTTTCCGGCAATCCTTCGCTAAGTGCCCCACTTTGCCACAGAAATTACACTTCCTCTTCTCTTTGTTGCCTTTCCCGCCCTTCTTAAAGTCTGTCTTCTTAGGCTGCAAACCTTCTTTCTTCCCTTGAGAGTTTTCTGCCTTTGTCTCCTTCTTGCCCTTATCCTCTTCGTTCAGCAATGCCATCTGTACCAACCTTTCATACGTAGCTCCCATGGGTATATGGGTCATGGCCAAACTGTGTAATGGCTCATTCAACCCTTTGACATAACGGAGAGCCTTCTTGTGCGGGGTGTTGACTAGATCTAGTCCGAACCTAACCAGCTCATCGAACTGATTAACATACTCTTTGACTGTCTTGTTCCCTTGCTTAAGAAATAAGAATTTTTCCAACTGCAAACTCCTTTCCGCATCTGAGAGAAATTTAGCCTCAAACCTTGCCCTAAAGTCCTCCCATGTTTCCACTGGTCTTTCTGCATTAGTGACTTCCCACCAGTAGGAAGCCTCGCCCTTTAGTAGCCATACTGCCAGTTGTACTTTCTGTCTATCCTCTACCTCAACGATGATGAATAAGTCCTCGGTTTCTTTTAGCCAATTTCTAGCTGCCACGAAGGACTCAGTTCCATGAAAATCCTTTCCTCCCATAGCTTTAAAATCTTTACATATCTTAGCAAAGGTGTTTCCCCTCGGAGGAGGTGGAGGAAGAGGTGCTGCTGCAGCTGGATGATTTCCCGCAGCTGGGGAAGGAGGAACGGTAGGACCTGGGTGAGTGGCCCTTGCTTCTAAGAACCGTCTAAACCAACCAGGTATTGGTACACCCTCTGGCAAGTTAAGTTCTTCGGACATGCTGAAAAAAAAGGATAGATTCAAAACGAAGGATAAGAGATAGTTCCTATGGCTTTGGGGGGACTTTGCCTTTTAAAAATAAAATAATATTTTATCTTTTAAAAATGCTTCTTTAAATTTCTTTTTGAAAAAAAAATTTCAAAACTTTTTATCTTATCTGGTAAACCTATGCTCTGATACCAAGTGAAACACCCCACCTCCGTTAGGGTCACTCTCAAAGGGAATGCCCTATTTTTGGTGGAGGTTTATAAGTATAAATCACAGATATACAAGACAGATATAATAACACATATTTTTGAACAGCGGAAAACAACAACTTTTATTTCATTCAAATACGTGTTACACCAACCATACCATAATTGTCTTACAACATTTCCAAAAACATAACATCTTCATAACAGTCTTGATTACATTATTTAAAGAAGCATAAAGAAAACATAAATAAAATGCAAAAGCCCCATAATTGTTGTCCAAAGCCATAGTCCAAAACGAAAAGATCCAAGCAATACATTCTTTCTCTTCAAGCTGGATATGGAGGCTGGTCAAGCTGCGGTATTCCCTCCCTGTGGACCTGGGGGGGGGGGGGAACGGAAGAAAAGAAGACGAAAGAAAAGTAGAGTCAGACATAAAGCCTGAGTAAGTCTAGGACTATTCAGTCTATGAATAAAGAACTGGGTATGCTAAGTATAAACTAGAAATGGGAAAGCACCATAAACCAAGTTAAGTTGTCTAGGGTCGAATATACTATCGTACCCCATATTAATCTCTGTACCCATATAAACTAGTTCCCAACAAGAACCCCATAATCAGGGTGAAGTGATCCATTTTATGATGATCGGCTCCTACTTGTATAGTTACATGTGTCTTACGGCCCCCGATGTTGTAGTTACCTATGCTGGTCCCACCATGGGGTGTATCAAGTCCCATGGTGGCAGCCCGACACAACCCTAGAATGCACAGGTATGCTACTGGTGCCCAGTGCCTTATTTTTCTGCGCCGGAGTGTGTGCACGCCCGCACCCCGTTAGAACCTACACTGCTGCACCACCGCCGTCGATTTGACCTCTTATAGTCAGCCTAGTAATCGTGCCCCACCCTGCCCAGTTTCAGGGTATCATGATACGCCTTGTAGGGTTACTGCTGAAAAGGGTCCCCCGCTACTAGGTTTTCTATTTCTAGCCAACATGCTAAGTTGGTTAAGTGTTTTATAAACCTAACCCCCAATCAGTCTGTTTAGTTTATCATGTTCCGTTTCGATTAAGTATTAATATAATTTACTCAATCCTATTAATCCTGACTCAGCCTTAATTGTCTTATTAAAGCCTTGACCTCTCACATTAGACAGGTATTGTTGTGGCTGCCTGTTGCTGGTTGGGTCCGGGAAGTCTTACGCCACAACTCAGTCTAACCTCGGGTCCTTATTGGGCTCCGTGTTTAACCACCCACATTGGATAGGTATTGTTGTGACTACTGGACAGCCGGGCGGTTCTGGGCAGGTTTACATCACAACTCAATCCAACCTCGGGTTAAACACATCGTATTTTCTACATTTACATATTTTGTCTCTTTTCTTTTTATATGCAAATATTTGCGGCCCATTATTCAAATTCGTCTTTATTGGCTAAGATTTATTTATGCCACTTAATTGTTTTTCAAGGTTGTTGGCATGCGTCAAACATGTCAACGCATATGTTCTATATTTTAGCCCAAACGTCATTACCCCCGTTTTACACGTTCGCTCCAATGTAAGGTGTGTTGGGTTTAATACTTAAACCCAATTTAGCCATATGAAAAGGGGAGGCTTATAACATGGTGATTATAAGGTAACATAAAAAGAGGAGTGTGAACGCATGAACTTGCAACATAACGATTCAATTAACATAAGGTAGGCACATGTGAACTTGCAATTGTAACAACATATAATATAAGCAATACTTAAACTGAATCATTCTATTCACATAATCATGGTATAAACAAAACATGAATCATTCTATTCGTGTAGTCATGACATAAATGATACTTAAACATGAACCATTCTAATCATATAATTATGGCATAATCATAATTGAACATGAGTCCTTCTATTCATATAGTCATGGCATAAACATAATCGAACATGAATCGTACTATTCATATAATCATGGTTTTTATCCTATCTATGTAACTTGTAAGTGGGATGTAATTCTAGTGTAATTTCTAATGTAATTTATGTGCCAAATATATTATCATATGATTATGATAACGACATAAGCCTAGAAAACATTTTTTTAACTAGGCATAATAACAAACATAGTTTAGTCATGTTCATAAAATTAATACAAGCTTACAAAGACGCTTGCTTTTGTCACTATTACAAGATCATGATTTTTATACTTGAACTATGATACCAATTTCAACATAACCTTCGTATGAATCATAATACTTAGGTGAATCAAATTACACTAAAGATGACCATAGAATTTTACATCATGTTGGCATAACAATAAATCATAGACTGCGTGAATTTCAAATAAACTATTACAACCTATAGTTGTTATTCTCAACATGAATCATATACTTGCAATTATCAAATAGGTGTTGTAAATAACTACCGCAAACATGTAGTTTTCAATATGAATCATATGCTTGCATGAATCCCAATAAAAATTCCACAACATGTGGTTGTCAACATAAACCATATACTTGTATGAATCAAACCATAGCATTGCCAAATCGTTTAGAATCAAAATAACATACAAATATAAGTCATTATCGCCACAATTCCATTTCGTTTCCAATGCAAATCGCGTACTTGCAAATATCCAAACGTATATCATAATATTCCCAAATCGTTTAGCATCAAAGCAACATACAAATATAGATTATTATCGCCACAATTCCATTTCGTACTTTACACAAATCAACACAATTATTTAATTCACATCGGAATAGCACTCTACTTACAACGTATGACGAATCTTCAATTCAGGAATCTGAATTCTGAAATTGGAGATGCTATCCTTTGATGTAGGCGTTGTTTTAATTTGATTAACTTTGCTTTAAGCTTTTGATTTATCTCCTAATTGTCTCTCTATTTCTGACGGCTATCCTCAGTCTCTCCTCAGCAGCATGACGGTCTCATCTCCATTTTAGTTTATGTGAATTAGGGTTAGTCTTAGGTCCTTTTTATAGAGTTTCTGAGTTGATTTAGACCGTCGATGGAGCTTGGTTTAATAATAGCCGTTCGTTCAAAGAAGAGACCAACCAGGAGCTGACACCTAGCCCTAGTGACAAGGCAAGGCTCAGAAAATTGTCCAAACACAGACTAGGCCAGCCAGGGTGGGCTGGGTTCGACCTGGCTCAAGGGTCAGGTCGACTCCCCAGTCGACCCCCAAGTCGACTCTTGAGTCGACCTGCCTGGGCAGGTCGACACCTAGGTCGACTCCCAGGTCGACCTGGCCTGGCAGGTCGACCCTAGGGTCGACCCCCAGGTCGACCTGGTGGGTTTGGGCGGGAATTTTCCCGCCTACTCTGATTGGGCTGAAATTAAATTCTGTTTTCGAAATTTAAGTTTTCTGAAACTTCATCGGGCCATAATTTGGTCATACGGGCTCCATTTTTCGAAAACTCGGACTCTATTTCGCGTATTTTTCTGAGACGAACGCAATGGCCTATCCTGTTTCCCTTAATACTTTGTTTTGCAATTAGTTATACTTTAATTTGTGAATTTCACAGTTATAGAAAACACGGGGTGTTACAAGTTATATTTTTATAACGTATTCTTAGAACTGATAATTATCTGTTGATTGTTGTGTGTTAACTGTTTGGTTGAATTGCGTATGTATTTGTTGAAAATATAGATAACGATATATATATATATATAAATCATTAATCAAATATTGATTCTATTTAGCAGAATATTTCATATTGAAATGAAATCGATGTTAATTATATTGCTTAACATCTGTGATGCAGGGAAACAGGTTGGAGGGATCCAACTAGATTCCTCAATATTTATAATACTATTCTTTTCGTATATTGTAATATATGATGTGATATATAATCCGTTGTTAATTATGTGTGTTTGAATGATATCGATCATTGTATTTGATATTTTAAATACCATAAGAAATACTGGGATGTAAAAATGGGAATTTTCAAAGTGTATATTTGAAATGATATATTTATAAAATTGAAGGATTTTATAAAAGGAATATTTATCATTTGATAAATAGAACATATATAAAAGGAATACATTTGTGAAACAAATAAAAAAGGAAATTATTTGTGAAACAAATATAAAAGGAAAATATTTGAGAAATAGAATTGAAAAAGAAATATTTGTAAAACATTTACAAATAGAATTGAAAAGGAAATATGTAGAAAATAAATATGATTGAAAATGATTTTTTTTTTTAAATAAATAGGAATGAAAAGGAAATATTTATTTGTTAAATAAATAGAATTGAAAAGGAAATATTTATTTGTTAAATAAACAAATAGAAAAGGGAATATTTGTAAAACCAGTAGAAAAGGAAATATTTGTATAAACAAATAGAAAAGAAAGTATTTGTAATCAAATAGTGTTAGTCGAATATTGGTTATTCGAAAAAAGTTATCGAATATTGGTTATTCGAAAAGTAGTTAATCGAATATAGTTTATTCGAGTACAGTTAAAGGAGTAATCGAATATAGTTTATTCGAATAGAGAAAAAGAGATTATCGAATATAGTTTATTCGAATAGAGAAAAGGAGTTATCGAGTATAGTTTATTCGAATAGAGAAAAGGAGTTATCAAATATAATTAATCGATTAGAGTTAATCGATTAGAGTTAATTCATTAGAGTTAATTCATTAGAGTTAATCGATAGACTTGATGCAATAGAGTTAATCAAATAGAGTTAATCGAGTAGGAGTTAATTGAGTAGGAGTTAATCGAGTAGGAGTTAATCGAGTTGGAGTAAATCGATTAGAGTTAATCAAATTGGAGTTAATCGATTAGAGTTAATCGAATTAGAGTTAATCGATTAGAGTAAATCGATTAGAGTAAATCGAGTTGGAGTTAATTAAATAGAGTTAGCCGAACAAGAGTTAGTCGAATATTAGTTATTCGAATAGAGTTAATTGGATTAGAGTTAGTCGGATTAGAGTTATTCGAATATAGTTTATTCGAAGAAAGAGTTATCGAAAAAGGTTATTCGAAGAAGAGAATTAATCGAATATTAGTTATTCGAAAGGAGATATCGAATATTAGTTATTCGAAAGGAGATATCGAATATTAGTTATTCGAAAGGAGTTATCAAATATTAGTTATTCGAAAGGAGTTATCGAATATTAATTATTCGAATAGAGTTGAAATAGTTAATCGAATATAGTTTATTCGAAAGGAGTAAATCTTAAATAGTTTATTTGAAAGGAGTTAATTGATAGGAGTTAATTGTTTTGAGTTAGTCCAATAGAGTTAATCGATTAGGGTTATCAAATAGAGTTAATCCAATAGAGTTAATCAAATAGAGTTAATAGAATAGAGTTAATCCAATAGAGCTAACTGATAAGAGTAAATCGATTAGAGTCAATCGAATAGTGTTAATTGAATAGAGTTAATCGAATATGGCTACTCGAAGAGAGATTATCGAATATAGTTTATTCGAAGGAAAGTGTAACAACCCGTATTTTTCTGCCTATTTATTTGGAATATTTTAATTATTTAAAATATTGGTTTGAATTTGAATAATTGAATTTAACGATTTATTTGGAATATATTATTTAAATAAATAATAAAATAATATTTTAATTTCCAAAATATTTGGTAAAATATAGAATTTACCATATATTGTGACCGGGTAGTTTAAAGTAGTCAATTATGGGTTATATTGGAGATATAGTGACGATTTTGTTTATTTAACGACGGTCGAGCGATATGGTTTATAATTTAATTAAATAACGAGCTGTAGCGGCACGGCAGTTCGCGATTTGGTGCTTTGAACTTCAATTGGTCGTACCGGGTTCAAAATAAGTCAGATTTCCTCGAAACAAGAAACGTCGGGACCGGTTTGACGATATCTTTCAAATGGCAGAGAAAAACCCAGCTTTCATCGTGTAGAATTCATTTTATGTCCAAATCAAATTTTGGAAAAAACGTTATGGAATTTCCTTTATATATAGTGATTTATTTATATTAAGTAATTGGTTTTCAAATATTTTAAATACCGATTTGGTTCCAAACTCAACCCGAGCTATTTTAATTGAGTAGTATACGATATTCTGGTCGTATATGGCCAATTTCAAAATTTTAATAATATTATATTGAGGTACTTTAAAATTGGTTTATTTTATTCGAATTGGCCAGTTATAAAAGGGACATTTTTCAAACGACCTCAGTTTTCGACAAAATAAATTTTATTGGAACCGCAACAGTAAATTATTTCTAGATTTCAAGTTGCGCGTCAATCGGGATTAATTTGCGAGCGTGGAAAAATAAAATACAAATATAAATGACCATTTGAACGTGAAAGAGGGCCATTCGAGCAAACAAACTCGGAATTCGACGAAACAAGTTTCATTAGGAGCGTATCATCAAATTATACCACATGGTCCATTTGCACCTCGAACGGAGTTTGTATGTGAGCGCAAGATCGAATAAACAGCGTTTGAATTAGCGATAGGTACGAGAGAAAATATCATTAGTCAAGTCGTCGAAATTAAATAATATTTTCCTTACTTTTTTCCCCTCTATATATAGAACCCAAGCCCAAAACCCTAATTCCCAATTCAACCCATTCATCTATTTTTGCAAAAAAGTCCCCTAAACTAAAATAATTTATATCTCAAATTCTGGCAATGATTTTTGGTAGAAGCCAAAGCGGAAGTTGTAGACCTGGTTCCTGCCTACGTCCTGTAAAAATTTGGGGACCTATCAATGTCCGAGGTGGCTGGAATTTCACGAAAACCGAAAAAATAAAGTTTCGCTTTTAGGCAAAATCGGGAAGCTTTGGTCGATTTCAAGGACTCAAACCATGGGGGGAAATGAACAGGAGGAGCAGGGCTTTCGATTGGTACCGGCCGGAGGTCGTACGGTGGTCTATGGCGGTGGCGGCGCTGAGATGAACGTGGGTCATTTTTGTGTTTGTTTGGGTTAACTGACTTCGGGTTTCATCGATTTGGAGAGGATGGAGGCGGAGCTAGGAGGAGGTGATGATGCTGGTTGATGCAAGAATGGCCGGGGGTCAGTTCGACGGCTCTCCGATTGGCTAACTCTGGTCATGGTGGCACGAATCGATGGATGAATGGAATCCGTTCATGGCTATTTTCACGGCTGTAGTAGTGGTTTAGGGGGTCGGGGTTTCAGACGAGGGGGCTGCTCACTGGTGCGGTCACGACAGCGGGTCGGGGTCGGTCTCCGGTGGCGCCGGCATTGGCGAAGTGGGAGGAGAGTAGTTTGACGTTGAAGAAGGGGGTTGGTTTCGTGATAGTGAGGAAGAAGAAACCGCGTTTTTTTGTTAATCACCTTCTAACGTGGCATAGGCTGAGTCAAAAGGTAATTAAGTTAGGTAATTATTTATTAATATATTAGTTAGTTCGTTAATATTCGTATATATATTTCAAACTTTAAATAGCCGTATCTTACTCGTACGTTAACGGATTTCAGCAAAACTAGATCCGTTGGGATCGCAGGGACGAGACCTATCCGATGGCACTGACTAGGAGTCAATCTGGCGCTGTTGAAATTTGAGCCAATTTGGATGTTCGACTCAAAATAAAGCAACAAACGCGTGAACCGTCAACTAGAAAAAAATCGGGTGAGTTAATTC
Source organism: Allium sativum (assembly GCA_030737875.1). Classification (NCBI taxonomy): domain Eukaryota; kingdom Viridiplantae; phylum Streptophyta; class Magnoliopsida; order Asparagales; family Amaryllidaceae; genus Allium; species Allium sativum. The sequence continues at coordinate 1,027,204,613 of CM060924.1, forward strand.
TCACACCTTTTGGAATCCTGTGATGTGGTACATTCAAGGTAAAATATATTTTATAGTTAACAGTATCAATTGGTTGATTGGATGCGATGGATGCAAATTGGTTGTTATTGTCTGATTGGTTGCATTTATTTATTTATTTAATTTGTATATTTTTATCCGACTAATATCTGTGATGCAGAGAAGGACAGGTTGGAGGGTTCCGACCGGATTCCTCAAATAAAACTGTATTTTGTTTGTTGTGCATATATATATATAAATATATATATATGAATTGTTCAACCTGATTTACACCAAACCCTGTTTAAATGTGATGGTTGAATAGATATTCACCTATGTTGTGTTTAAAATCAACTGACAGTGTTGATTGGGTAATTGGCAGTGAATGTTCTAAACTGTGTTGTTTCTGACGTCAGTTGACCGTTCGGTGGAATTAAAGCAATTTAAAGTTATAAATTTTTTTATAATTGTATTTAAAGTTTAAATTTAATTATATAAGGAATTTAAGTGGAAATTTACAAATATATATATATTAATCAAGGTTTAAAGGATTTATTTAAATGGATTTTACCAGTTTTAAAAACAGAGGAACCCAAGGATTTACCCTACGGGTTGGAAAAATGAAGTAATTGTTTTTAAAAAATTAAATGGTAATTTTAAAATTATTTAAGTTATTTAATTATTCAAAAGGTGAAATGTCAAATGGGATTCGGTTAATGGTTGACCGAGGTGTACGGTTGACCAAATCAACCGTGGTTAGTTTAAATTGAAAATGTGATCAACTTGGGAATAGCATGGAATTAATTGGGTTCTGAATATCCGTCAAAATTTGGCGCATGGTGTTAATAATTAGTTAATCCTTGATTAACTATAATTAATAAATTTCTTGAATTGTTAGTGTAAAGTTTTAGTAAATCTTAGATTAACTAAACCTTAAAATAATTATCAAAATTGGTTAGGGTTAATACAGTAAAGTATTGTTTAATCAGCTTTTAAAAAAAATGATAGTTACACTATTCTAAATTAATGGCCAAGTTAACTATGTTTGTATAGTTAATATTTAAAGGTAATTCTTATTTTTAAATTGATAAGGATTAAACCAATGGGTTTTAATTGGAATTCAATTAAGGAAGATTAAGTGGCCTTATGATTCGATCAAGGAAGTGGCAAGAGTTTATAAAAGGGGTTTATAACCCAAGTTTCAACCAGATTAGTAAATAGAATTTGAAAGAAAATGCAGAAATTTAAATAAGGTTTTACTTTCAATTAAGTAAAGTAAACTCAGAAGGAATGAAACTTCCAACAGAGGTAATAAAGAAGAAATGTAATAGCTTTTAAACAAAACATAATAAGTCGTTTAAATGCTAGATAGATTATTAAATGATTTGGAAGAAATCCAAACAAGTGTTTAAAAAGGGTTTTAAACTCAAAAAGGGGGACCTTATGGGTTAAAGCATGGGATTTGGCAAAAACTTTGAAATGGGAATAAGGATTTCAAATATAACGATTTATAAAACCAGGTTTGGAATCAAGGTGTTAAACGAAATTTGAATATCGATGGTTAAGTGGCGAACTGATATTATCCTGAGATAAGAACGGGTTCATCAAGGTATGAGAGGTAACTAAAATACCCCAACTTGGTTGGCTTCACTATTATCAAGGGATGGTATTAGTTTGGAACGAGTGAATGTGTTGAAATTGGTTTAACTTAGACGAGGAATATCGAACTCTAATGCAAAGGTTTGGGAACTAAATAATATCGCAATATTAGTTTCAAGGAAATAAGAACATTTATTTCAAATTATATTAGACATATCGTTATTCAATTAGACTTGATCGAATATAGTTAGAGTTAGTCAAAAATAGTTATTCAGGAAAAGATGCCATTGCGTAACACTGCTAGCGTAATTCGTAAGGCTGCAGATAGCCTATGGCGGTCGGATGTTTCCTGAGGGAATCAGGCGTAACCATTGTGATCGCTGCGATTTAGAGTCAAGCGAATGGAGTTAAGTCGAGTACAAGTTAATCGATAGGAGTAGTCAAGTCAAGTTAGTCAAGTTGAGTTAGATATGTCGAGTTAGTCAAGTTATAGTTAATCAATCAAAGTAAATCAGTCAGAGTTAATCAGAGGAATCTGGTTTATATCATTTAAGTATATACTTTTTAAATAGGCCGAGTAGTGCCAAGTGCTAAATCAGCAAACTGACGTTATTGACACTATTGTTATTTGATAGTTAAATCACCGACTATCAAAGTTAACCAATACGATTGTTGGTATGGAAAGACCGGGATCGAATTTATATTCGAAACCATTCCGACCAACAAATATGTGGAGATATCGAAGATGATCATGATGGGGCATTGAAGACTGTGGATTTTCATAAATGGAAGTGCCGCTAAAAATCTCTGGATCGCAACCAAAGATAAGGTGGGGTTCTGTCGTGGTTGAAATCTACAGGTTGCAAGGACTTCTCGCTACTGATCCATAGGGTGATTCCTATATGAGATGCAGTAGGAGAGTACCTTCGGTTCATCCTGTCCATGGATGACTTGTATGGATGGATGTCTGACAAAGTATTTCCAAAAGGAATTACATGCGTTGATTTCACCAAACGTACCATACTTGATGGCAGAGAAACGGTTATTCTCTGGCCAAATAAATAGAGTATTTTTGGTGGACGTCAATCATGTGTGATCTGGTGGATCTGACGATGTGGCATTCAAAGGTTATGATGACCATATGTTAAAGTTAAGTTCTAACCTCAAGCCTCATCAACCGGGAAAGGACAAAAATCGGGCAGGCAGCATGGCTATGTGGGTCGCTCCCATTAGGATGTATGATCACCTATCAAGAGAAAATCTATATGCTTCTTTAATCCATATTTCGATGTTGTCCCTTTTCGGGAGGCGGTTGGTGATCCCAATCGTCGGTGATATACATTCGACACACTCAATCGAAATGAGTGATTGGTCATGTGAGTGCCGGGTTGCAAGACATTCTTGTTAACCCAGTGTATTGCCTCTAGAGATACACTGTCGGCAGGTGGTCCCATACCTTGTCAAGGTTGGAAATCCAATATCCAATAAGCGCACGTGGTTTTGATTGTATACTATATATGGGGAGCGTGAGCTGCAAGCGTTCCTCTAGATTGTTAATTACTTGTATTTAGACATTATGATAATATCATAATAAGCTATGATTTCTGAAATGTTTTGGGTTATAGTAAGGTAAAAACCGTCTGTGTTTATGTGTGGGTTGGTCTTACTATTATCCTTTGATTTCATAAAGGAATTTCCAAAATTAAACAAGTGTGTGCTTCTTTGAATTTATCACTGATTGTATTCCAGACTGACCCGGTGTATTTTGTTTTAAATCAAATGTGCTCGGGTCAGACCGAGTGTATTTCCAGGTTAGGTTTGCTTGGAGTTCAGTTGCTGGAAGCAGGAGGCTTCATCGCTAGTATATAAAGTATTGTTCCGCTGTGTCTGATGTATGTTGTACTCTGATGACTGGTATGTATATACAGTTCTTTTGTAAAAGGTATTTGATATTATATTTTATTCGTTCCGCTGTAAGATTCTGATGTGTTCTTCTTTCTTCTATTCTAATATTTCTTTCTTTCTATCCTCATCCTCTAACTTCTTTCTCATGACAATCCAGCATTTTCGATGCTTGATTAGTCGACATGGTGGTTTTATGTCAATTTTCGGGGTCGAAAACCGTTGGGTCGCTACAGTGGTATCAGAGCTATTGGTTTAGTAATAAACTTGGCTCTGTGGTGTGACTCAATAGAGATGGGGTTAGCAATACCCTAGATTGAGTTGTGTATATATAATCGAGAGCGCGGATTTGTAAATTTGATTATAAAATTATTTTTGGAATTATTTTTGTCCAACTTATTTTATAATATAAATAAAGTAATGATTTTTATAGTATGGGCAATTTGTTTTGATTTGTTGATATTAATGTGTGTGATATGTTTGGATGGTGTACTCGATGAATGAACTTGAACATGAATCAATTTGTTTAAAACCAATATGAAATAAATAATTCGAATAAACCAATCCAGAAATAAATTTGAACAGATAATTATAAGAGATAAATTGATTGTTATTACTTGGTTATAAGTCCCGTGTGAATTGAATTGTGCGTGAATGGGTTGATATGAATGGTATTGATGTTTGAACCTTATTGCTATTGTTTTGTGGACTAATGAAATCCATTTGAGCTAAGAAACAGGTGCAGAAGTACCAATTTAGTTTAGAAATCCATTCGAAAGAGGAAATTCTGGAGTTAATCGAATCCAGTTGAATAGAGCTGCAGTATGATTAAGCAAGCTCGAATAAAAATATATCGCGTATCGCTAAATAGCGCTCACAAAAAGGTACACCTACGCAAATGTGAACTTTTTGGTTTTTGTTTGGGATGTGGGTTTGAATTTTGAATTTTTCCGACCATGAGAGTCGAGGTATATATATTTCTTGAACCTGCGATTTTGCAGATGTCCTCCGTGCAGGGGGGACTCTACCGAAATTTTTCCAAAATTTAAGGTCTTAGAAATTTTTTGAAGAATTTTGGGAATTTCTTTTATTTGAAATTAATTGGTTTTAAAACCAATTGGAGCTGTTTGAAAATAAATTCGAGTTTTAAAATTAACTATTTTTGGAAAAGATAAAAGGGATTTAACATTATTTCTACCTTAGCAATTTCGAGGACGAAATTATTTTAAGGGGGAAGGAATGTAACGACCCGTATTTTTCTGCCTATTTATTTGGAATATTTTAATTATTTAAAATATTGGTTTGAATTTGAATAATTGAATTTAACGATTTATTTGGAATATATTATTTAAATAATAATAAAATTATATTTTAATTTCCAAAATATTTGGTAAAATATAGAATTTTCCATATATTGTGACCGGGCAGTTCAAAGTAGTCAATTATGGGTTATATTGGAGATATAGTGACGATTTCGTTTATTTAACGACAGTCGAGCGATATGGTTTATAATTTAATTAAATAACGAGCTACAGCGGCGCGGAAGTTCACGATTTGGCGTTTTGAATTTCAATTGGTCGTACCGGGTTCAAAATAAGTCGGATTTCCTCGAAACAAGAAACGTCGGGACCGGCTTGACGATATCTTTCCAATGGCAGAGAAAAACCTAGTTTTTATCATGTAGATTTTATTTTATGACCAAATCAAATTTTGGAAAAAAATCTATGGAATTTCCTTTATATATATAGCGATTTATTTATATTAAATAAATGGTTTTTAAATATTTTAAATACCAATTTGGCTCCAAACTCAACCCGAGCTATTTTAATTGAGTAGTATATGATATTATGGTCGTATATGGCCAATTTCAATACTTTAATAATATTATATTGAGGTACTGTAAAATTGGTTTATTTTATTCGAATTGGCCAGTTACAAAAGGGACATTTTTTAAACGACCTCAGTTTTCGACGAAATAAATTTTTTTGGAACCGCAACAGAAAATTATTGCTAGATTTCAAGTTGCGCGTCAATCGGGGTTAATTTGTGAGCGTGGCAAAATAAAATACAAATATAAACGACCATTTGAACGAGGGCTATTCGAGCAAACGAACTCCGAATTCGCCGAAACAAGTTTCATTAGGACCGTATCGTCAAATTATACCACATGGTCCATTTGCACCTCGAACGGAGTTTGTATTTGAGCGCAGGATCGAATAAATAGCGTTAGAATTAGCGATAGGTACGAGAGAAAATATCGTTAGTCACGTCCTCGAAATTAAATAATATTTTCCCTACTTTTTTCCCTTCTATATATAGAACCCTACCCCAAAACCCTAATTCCCAATTCAGCCCATTCATCTATTTTTGCAAAAAGGTCTCCCAAACTAAAATAATTTGTATCTCAAATTCTGGCAATGATTTGTGGAAAAGGCCAAAGAGGAAGTTGTAGATCGGGTTCCTGCCTACGTCCAGTAAAAATTTGGGGACCTATCGATGTCCGAGGTGGTCGGAATTTCACGAAAACCAGAAAAATAAAGTTTTGGTTTTTGTCAAAATTGGGAAGCTTTGTTCGATTTCAAGGACTCAGACCACGGGGGAAATGAAAAGGAGGAGAAGGGCTTTCGATTGGTACCGGCCGGAGGTCGTACAGTGGTCTGTGGCAGTGGCGGTGGTGAGATGAACGTGGGTCATGTTTATGGGTTCGTTTAGGTTAACTGACTTCGGGTTTCATCGATTTGGAGAGGATGGAGGTGGAGCTGGGCGGGGGAGATGATGCTAGTCGATGCAGGAATGGCTGGTGGTCAGTTCGGCGGTGCTCCGGTTAGCTAACTCTGGTCGTGGTGGCATGAATCGATGGATGAACGGAATCCGTTCGTGGCAGTTTTCACGGCGGTAGGAGCGGTTTTGGGGGTCGGGGTTTCAGACGAGGGGGCTGCTCACTGGTGCAGTCACGGCAGCGGGTCGGGGTCGGTCTCCAGTGGCATGTAGCGCCGGCGTTGGCAAAGTGGGAGGAGGGTAGTTTGACGTTAAAGAAGGGGGTCGGGTTCGTGATAGTAAGGAAGAAGAAACCACTTTTTTTGTTAATCACCTACTGATGTGGCATAGGCTGAGTCAAAAGGTAATTAAGTTAGGTAATTATTTATTAATTAATATATTATTAATTAGTTAGTTAATATTCGTATATATATTTCAAACTTTAAATAGTCGTATCTTACTCATACGTTAACGGATTTCAGCAAAACTAGATCCGTTGGGATCGCAGGGACGAGACCTATCCGATGGCACTGACCAGGAGTCAATCTGATGCTATTGAAATTTGAGCCAATTTTGGATGTTCGACTCAAATTAAAAGCAACAAACACGTCAACCGTCAACCAGAACAAAATCTGGTGAGTTCATTCTCACACCTTCTAGAATCCTGTGATGTGGTACATTCACAGTAATATATATTTTATAGTTAACAGTATGTATTTGTTGATTGGGTGCGATGGATGCAAATTGGTTGTTATTGTCTGATTAGTTGCATTTATTTATTTATTTATTTTGTATATTTTTATCCGACTAATATCTGTGTTGCAGAGAAGGACAGGTTGGAGGGATCCGACTGGTTTCCTCAAATAAAACTGTATTTTGTTTATTGTGCATATATACATACATACATATATATGAATTGTTCAACCTGATTTACACCAAACCCTGTTTAAATGTGATGGTTGAATAGATATTCACCTGTGTTGTGTTTAAAATCAACTGACAGTGTTGATTGGATAATTGGCAGTGAATGGTCTAAATTGTGTTGTTTGTGACGTTAGTGGACCGTTCGGTGGAATTGACGCAGTTTAAATTTATAAATTATTTTATAACTGGATTTAAAGTTTAAATTTAATTATATACGGAATTTAAGTGGAAATTCATAAATATATATATTAATCAAGGTTTGAAGGATTTATTGAAATGGATTTTACCAGTTTTAAAAACAGAGGAACCCAAGGATTTACCCTACAGGTTGGAAAAATGAAGTAATTGTTTTTAAACAATTAAATGGTATTTTTAAAATTATTTAAGTTATTTAATTATTCAAAAGGGGAAATGACAAATTGGATTCGGTTGATAGTTGACCGAGGTGTACGGTTGACCAAATCAACCGTGGTTAGTTTAAATTGAAAATGAGATCAACTTGGGAATAGCATGGAATTAATTGGGTTCTGAATATCCGTCAAAATTTGGCGAGCGGTGTTAATAATTAGTTAATCCTTGATTAACTATAATTAAGAAATTTCTTGAATTGTAAGTGCAAATGTTTAGTAAATCTTCGATTAACTAAACCACAAAATAATTACCAAAATTGGTTAGGGTTAATACAGTAAAGTATTGTTTAATCAGCTTTCAAAAAAATGATAGTTACACTATTCTAAATTAATTGCCTAGTTAACTATGTTTGTATAGTTAATATTTAGAGGTAATTCTTGTTTTTAAATTGATACGGATTAAACCAATGGGTTTTAATTGGAATTCAATTAAGGAAGATTAAGTGGCCTTATGATTCGATCAAGGATGTGGCAAGAGTTTATAAAAGAGGTTTATAACCTAAGTTTCAACCAGATTAGAAAATAGAATTTGAAAGAAAATGCGGAAATTTAAATAAGGTTTTACTAAATTTTCAATTAAGTAAAGTAAACTCAAAAGGAATGAAACTTCCAACCGAGGTGATAAAGAAGAAATGTAATAGCTTTTAAACAAAACATAATAAGTCGTTTAAATACTAGATAGATTATTAAATGATTTGGAAGAAATCCAAACAAGTGTTTAAAAAGGGTTTTAAACTCAAAAAGGGGGACCTTAATGGTTAAAGCATGGGATTTGGCAAAAACTTTGAAATTGGAATAAAGATTTCAAATATAACGATTTATAAAACCAGGTTTGGAATCAAGGTGTTAAACGAAATTTGAATATCGATGGTTAAGTGGAGAACTGATATTATCCTGAGATAAGAACGGGTTAATCAAGGTCTGACAGGTAACTAAAATACCCCAACTTGGTTGGCTTCACTATTATCAAGGGATGGTATTAGTTTGGAACGAGTGAAGGTGTTGAAATTGGTTTTATCTTATACGAGGAATATCAAACTCTAATGCAAAGGTTTGGGAACTAAATAATAACGCAATATTAGTTTCAAGGAAATAAGAATATTTATTTCAAATTGTATTAAACATATCGTTATTCAATTTGAGTTAATCGAATATAGTTAGAGTTAGTCAAACATAGCTATTCAGGAAAAGATGCCATTGCGTACGACTGCTAGCGTAATTCGCAGGGCTGCAGATAGCCTATGGCGGTCGGATGTTTCCTGGGGGAATCAGGCGTAACCATTGTGATCGCTGCGATTTAGAGTCAAGCGAATGGAGTTAAGTCGAGTACTAGTTAATCGATAGGAGTAGTCAAGTCAAGTTAGTTTGGTTGAGTAAGATAAGTCGAGTTAGTCAAGTTATAGTTAATCAATCAAAGTAAATCGGCCAGAGTTAATAAGAGGAATCTGGTTTATATCATTTAAGTATATACTTTTTAAATAGGCCGAGTAGTGCCAAATGCTGAATCAGCAAACTGATGTTATTCACACTATTGTTATTTGATAGTTAAATCATCGACTATCAAAGTTGACCAATATGATTGTTGGTATGGAAAGACCGGGATCAAATTTATATTCGAAACCATTCCGACCAACAAATACGTGGAGATATCGAAGATGGTCATGGTGGAGCATTGAAGACTGTGGATTTTCATAAATGGAAGGACCGCTAAAAATCTCTCGATCGCAATCGGAGATAAGTTTTGTTTCTGTCGAGGTTGGAATCTACAGGTTGCAAGGACTTCTCGCTACTGATCCATGGGGTGATTCATATATGAGATGCAGTAGGAGAGTACCTTCTGTTCATCCTGTCCCTGGATGACTTGTATGGACGGATGTCGAACAGAGTATTTCCAAAAGGAATTACATGCGTTGATTTCTCCAAACGTACCATAGTTGATGGCGGAGAAATGGTTATTCTCTAGCCAAATAACTAGAGTATTTTTGGTGGACGTCAATCAAGTGTGATCTGGCGGATCTGACGATGTGGCATTCAAAGTGTATGATGACCAGATGTTAAAGTTAAGTTCTGACCTCAAGCCTCATCAACCGGGAAAGGACAAAAATTGGGCAGGCAACATGGCTATGTGGGTCGCTCCCATTAGGATGTATGATCACCTATCTAGAGAAAATATATTTGTGTATTTAATCTATATTTCGATGTTGTCCCTTTTCGGGAGGCGGTTGCTGATCCCAACTGTCGGTGATATACATTCGATACACTCAAGCGAAATAAGTGGTCGGTCATGTGAGGGCCGGGTTGCAAGACGTTCTTTTTGAACCCAATGTATTGCCTCTAGAGGTACACTATCGGCAGGTGGTCCCATACCTTGTTAAGGTTGGAAATCCAATATCCAATAAGCGCCTGCGGTTTTGATTGTATACTATATATGGGGAGCGTGAGATGCAAGCGTTCCTCTAGATTGTTAATTACGTGTATTTAGACATTATGATAATATCAGAATAAGCTTTGATTTCTGAAATGTTTTGGGTTATAGTAAGGTAAAAACCGTCCGTGTTTATCTGTGGGCTCGTCTTACTATTATCCTTTGATTTCATAAAGGAATTTCCAAAATTAAACAAGTGTGTAATTCTGTGAATTTATCACTAATAGTGTTCCAGACTGACCTGGTGTATTTTGTTTTAAATCAAATGTGCTCGGGTCAGACCGAGTGTATTTCCAGGTTTGGTTTGCTTGGAGTTCAGGTGCTGGAAGCAGGAGGCTTCACTGCTAGTATATAAAGTATTGTTCCGCTATGTCTGATGTATGTTGTACTCTGATGATTGGTATGTATATACAGTTCTTTTGTAAAAGGTATTTGACATTATATTTTATTCGCTCCGCTGTAAGATTCCGATGTGTTCTTCTTCTTTCTTCTATTCTAATATTTCTTTCTATCCTCATCCTCTAACTTATTTCTCATGACAATCCAGTGTTTTCGATGCTTGATTAGTCGACATGGTGGTTGTATGTCGATTTTCTGGGTCGAAAACCACTGGGTCGCTACAGAAAGAGTTATGGAATAGAGATTTATTCGAAAGAGAGTTACATCAGGAGGTCTGTTAAAGGTTTAAAAGGTGAACCTTGTCTATTTCGAAGTTAGAAATGTTGTTCAGTTAAGGTCTAAGAGGTAGTTATACCATAACTTGATTGGCTTCGTTTTTAACTAAAGAATGGTTAAAGTTCGATAGTGACGATTGGTTAAGTGAACTTAGTTAACGAGTATAATGTTTTGAGTTGGCAAAGCGATGTTTATTAAAACATCTATTTTTAAATCCAATGAAAGAGTTTTGGAAATATCTTCCAAATAAGAATCAAAAATATTCTCTAATATAGAAAATAAGAAAGGGGAGTAAATATGGAAATGTTTTCCAATGTTAATATCGTATATTTTCTAAATTTAGAAAATAAGAATTTCTGTATACATATGGGAACAGGATATCGAGAATGAATAAATTAATGATAAATTAATTTAAGAAAAAAATGATGATTGATCGATTGAATTTCCATCTGGAAATAATATCGTTGTTTGTACACATGTTTTCCTTTGATAGTTAAATCACCGACTATCAAAGATTTTGACCAATTCTGTCGTCAATACGGAAAGACCGGGGTCGGATTCATTATCTGAAAACCACTCTATATGGGCGTTAGCGTTGCGAATCAAATATGATGAAGATAATTGAAAACGGAGTTAAGCAAGGGCTGTCTTGTTTACAGAATAGTACCTTCGGTTTGTCAAATCCCAAGACGACCTGTATGGAAGAATGTCTGACAGAGTATATTTAATGGATCACGTAAGTTGATCTCTTCAAGCGAATGTACGTTTGGTGGTGGAGGAATTCGTTTCTCTTAGCTGTATACTCGTTGTATTTTTGGGGAAATCAATTTGTGATTTGGTGGGTATGACGATGTGACATTCAAAGTGAATAAATGTGTAATCTGTCAGAGATAAGCGTGACCTCTAGCCTCACAAATGGGAAATGACAAAAATCGGGCAGGAAGCATGGCTAAGTGGTTGGCTGCCAAGTAGGGTGTATTATCACCTATCTAGAGATATTTATTTCATTCTTAAATCTATTTGATGCTGTCCCATTTGGGAAACGGTTGCTGATTCAAACCGTTGGTGATATACATTCGATACACTCAAGCAAAATGAGTGGTCTGTCATGTGTGGTCGGGTTATAAGATGTTCTTGTTTAACCCAGTGTATTCCTCTCTAGAGGTACACTATCAGAAGGTGGTTCCATATCTTGTAATAGTTGGAAATCCAATATCCAATAAGTGCTCGCGGTTTTGATTGTATACTATATATGTAGAATGTGAGATGAAAACGTTTCTGCTAGATGATTATTATATTGTGGTTGATAGACATTATTATAATATCAAAAGAGTTTTGATATAAAGTTTATTGTTTCTTTCAAAAGGATTTTGAAAGTTAAATCAAATGTTTTGGATTCTCATAAGGGAAAAACCCGTTCCGTTGGCGTGGTCGTATGAGATATCGTTTAATTGCTCAAACTGTTTTAAATTGTTTTACTCACACCAGTCCCATGTCTGATCCAGAGTTTATTTTGTTTGTTTTCCCTAAACTCTTGGATGCCCAAATTTGTATGGGCAGTCAAGTAGTCAGGATTTTACAGATACTTAAAGAGCTGGAGCAGGAGGCTTCAGGATTATATAGCTATTGTTTATTCCACTGTATTGTAAGTGTTGTACTCTGATAATGTTACCGTATACATATACTAGTTTTGTTTCAAAGTTATGTATCTATTATATATTGTTCGTTCCGCTGTGAGATTCGTGTTACACTGATGCTGTATGTTCTTCTTCTTATATACTAAGTTTTTATCTTATCTATCCTCACCCTGTAATATCTTTTATGGACTATCCGGTGTTTTCGATGTTTGAATAGTCGACATAGTTTTGTATGCCGATATCAAGGATCACAAAAACCCAGGTCGTTACAGTTAAAATAACGATTGGTTTTCGTTTCAATTCGACTAAAATGCTATTCAACCAATTTAGACCACATATAAGTAACCATTCAACACACAACAACAATCAACAGTTATAACACACAAATAATAAAAACCCAACTTATATGAAATATAAGTGGGAATAAAAATTGAGTGAGTTTAACTCATCTTGATTTTCATTTGTTTAACAGTTTGGTTATAGTTAAATTAAATAGTTGTTTAATTTAACAATAAATTTTAGTTGTTCCCTGCACTGCCCAGATTAGTATCATCATACATTCATCAATATGATTCCGTTACAGCTTGTTTCGTTCCATTCTGGTAACAGAATAAAAAATCATCTATATTATAAGTCACACAATATAAAATTAAATATTGATCCATTATTATAATATATTTTTTATTTTAGTTACAGTTTAATTCCCAAGGCCGATATCGTTTGTTCCCTTCACTGTTGATTGAAATCCAGCACCTGTTTTGATGTTAAATAATTACATGATTTTTAAGTCATAGTTAACTACTAATTTATCTTTTTAATTACAAATTTATATTGATTAATTTCTTTGATTAATATGGTTAAGAATTCAACAGACCGACAATCTCACTCCGGCTCTTGTTCGAAACGCACCTGGCATAGCCCCTGCAACATTCAAAACATAATTTTATTATTAACAGTTCTTTAATTATAAAATTAACTAAATAATTAGTTTTTAAACATTAATATAATTACGTTATAAAATATATACTGGCTGATTATATTTCTCCCCGTTCAAAAAGTTCTGCACCTCGTCTAAACTAATGTACCTCGTCTCCACTTCATTGGCACGCCACCGCGCCTCTCTCCTCAATGGTCTGACACGTCTTAAAATCATCCACGTCCATTTTGCTTATGTGTTCTACTCCATCATGCTGTTCCATTTCAATTTTCCAATAGACACATGCTTCGATCCCTTCCTAATTCTGTTACACCATTTTCTTCCCAAAGCAATACACCACCCTTCGTTCAAATTTCAGATGCATGTTTCCTCTTTCTTACTGCTCACGGTCCATCACCGCCCTTTGTTAGTTCACCTCACCGAACGCACACAGTTCCCTTCGTTAACCAAGGTCTCCGTTCCAGCTTCTTTGAACTCGCACAGGTAGCCCACGCTTATCACCGACCTCACATCCATGCAGGTCTCCAACATAATAACCCATGTCACATCCAAGAAAGCACTGCCACACTCCTCCTCAGTTCACGGGCATCCGTTCGGTGGCTACCAAATGAAAGCTCTCAACCCTCTCATCGTCCTCCCAAAACCTTGACTCGCCTCACCTCTCTGTTCATTAGCAGTAGGCCACAAACTATCATGGCTTTATTCGCCGATCCGATCATGTCAGCCAACTAGAGCCCATCACCACCATTCAATTGGTTTATCTCCTCACGCTGGATAGTTTTGCTGTTGAAGTTCTTGCGAAAAGATTGGTGGATTGATCGGAAACTTGAGTGGAAGGGGGTGATTTCTCGGTCGTTCGTTATAAGTAGGAGGCGGCCATAATTTAGTTGACCACGGACATTCGTTTGAACCTCGATAGGGTTGCTACGTTGCACATATATAGGGAAGTGGACAAATTTAATATTATTTTATTCTGATGAAACTTACGCCAAGCTTTTTGTGAAATTAACACTTTATTTGTTCTCAATTTCGAGATGAAACACCTATTCCTAGCATAAAAAAATATTCTGGACCCAATGGGATAGGTTTCGCCGAATTTCGAGGTCATTTGTGAAAAGCCCTTTATAAATATCAATGAAAAACAAAGCGTTTAAAATTCCAATAATTACAGAAAAATCCCAAAAATATGAGAGTTTGACATTTTACTAGACCTCTTCCTAGTGGATCCAATTAATCTTTTTTCGTTAATTTTGGAGTTTGTTTGACCAGTCATTTATTCGTTAAAGGTCACCCCTGTCTAAATTGTATAAACAATTAAATAGAACAGAGACATTTTTGGTCACCGAAGTCACATATGACACCGTGCCACGAAATTTGATTTTCTTACAATAATTTAATTATACGCTTCCAATGAAACTAATTTCATCAAAAACTAAGACCATTTACAAAAAAGGCTATTTTTAACGCTTATATAATATCAAATAAAATATTATACAACTTCCCTAATAAATTATAATAAATTATTCTTATCATATATATCCAAACAAAATATATATACATCATCAAATAAAATTTATACAACTCAATATCGTCAAGTTTTGAGTTAAATGATTTAAATTTCCCTTTTAAATATATTAAATAAACATTATATTTTAATAATTGTTTCCATAGCGACTATTTTAAAATTTGATTTGACAATGACTAACAATCTATGATACAAAATTTGTTCATATGAAAATTATAATCAATTAGATTCAGAAATTTCTTATTTCATAGAATTCTGACTTATATCGGATCGTGTATATCTAGTTAAAGTTCAAAACTCTATATTACGAACTACAGTGCCATTTCGTGCTCATTTTAATATATATATATATATATATATAAAAATTAACGTTAACACTTTGTTTTAAATAAACGAATTCAATATTAAATTCCATTAATATTCCAAATATAAAATTTAAAATAATAAATTAAATTAAATATTTGACTACCAAAAATATGGGACATACAATGTTGAAGATGGTGATTGAAGACCGACGATCCTTACATCGAATAGATTACTATGATGCCCTGGAACTGGGTAGCTCCCAGGATGGGTTTATAGTGGTAGTGGTTCGGACGTACTTGTTGATTGTCCGGATATGCGAGGGCATCTCTCTTGTACTGGACATATGCGACAAGGAATAAGTTGCCTCCTGTTTCGTGTAGGCCCAGAAAGGACATGCAAATGGATGGTATGTCTGACGTTGTATTCCTTTATGTTGTATTCGTTGACCTTTGCTAAATATATATCTATTTGGTGGTGGTGAATTTATTCTCTTGCTTAACACCCTACTTTGAGACGTACGAGCTTAGAGGTTATATATTTGTAGAAATCAATGGTATGGATTGACAATGTGACATGCTGAGATGCATGGATCAAGGCTTTTGCTGAAAATGAGAGCGTTGTGGATGATGATCAAAGCATAGCTTTAAGTAGCGCAGCTTTGTGTAGTGTTAATTCACGAGCCTTACACACCGGTATGATGGTGAACTGATGGTTTGATCAACATGATTTTGAGATGAGGTTAAACACCTTTAGGGTTGTCACAAATTAGGTCGATTGATATGATGCTAGGTGTTGTCACCCCACACCAGTAGGGATAGGGAACACCCCTCGATTCCTAAATGGATATGGCGGATGTGCATTACGGTGTTTTCCAAAAGCCATGGACGTAAGCTGTGGAGTATTGCACTATGTGATTGATCTTTCGAATCAGCAGCCATCATGATGGAAATCCATCTTTCCAATACGAGTGTAACGACCCTCCCTCAGTCAATCCAATTCGATCATTAAACCGACTTAAATCAAACAAAAAATTCGGATACACTAACATTGGGCGCACAATACATCGGAACAGATAATAGAATACTTTCATAAACATCATAATAGTGTTACATCAGAGTACATAATATCAGAGTATCGAAAACAATATACAACGGAAAATAAATTTAAAATAAATGTATTACAATGCAGCGGAAATAAATAAACTAACACAGCGGAAGACTATCAATGCTCTGGACAAAGCTTTAAGCTTCGATCCAGAATCCTGCTAAATGAAATAATCTGCAAAACCAAAACTACAAGTTGCCGGTGTGGACAATATGGAAACCCAGAGTTTAGGTTAAAACAATAAACTCCAAGTCAGTCATGGGACTGGTGTGAGAACTTAAAATAGTTATTAAACTTTTACTTTAAAATAGGTTAAATCACGGGACCATGCTACATGTCACGGAGCTGGTTCACCCCCATAAATGCCAGTGCATAAAAAATAACCAATAATAGTCATATGGATCTACAATGCATCATACAACATTCAATTCCTCAATTTACCCATTTAGGCTTAATTCCCAATTTAGATTTTCCAAATCCAATAATCATTATAGAAATTATTCCTTTGGACTTTATTTCTTGATTTCTTATTTCAAATCATTTGAAATACATATCTAGCTTTTGTATCAAAGTAGATTTCACTTCGGGATCTCAAACCAAAATATTTGGAAATATTAATTATGAAACATAACAATGCATGCAAACAAATATGCAACCAGATATCGGGCTCCCCTTAAACAAGGTAAAGGGTGCATACCTTACCAACTCGATATATATATGTGCACCTCCCACGATGGAGAAGGCTACACTTATAATGCACAATCCCATGCCCTCGGTGACTACACCGCCCATCTCACCCATACTTTTAGTCCTCTGGGTTACTGGAATCTTTAGCCACAAACTAAATTATTTCATATCCCGAAGTGGGGAAGATCATTTCACAACATAATAATCACAGGTACTTTCCAAGATATAGTACTTTACGTTAGCAATTCACACATATGATCAGTCATTACTAATCACATAACTTTTGAGCTCGTACGTATCAAAGAAGGGTGTTAAGCCAGAGAATAAATTCCACCATCAAACAGATATATCATCAATAGCAACTAATCAGTTATGTGATGAAATACAATGTAAAACACATAATACATTTCAAAATCATTTCGACAACATCGAGTTTAGGCCTCGAAATCCTTTCTGTTTTATAAAACATTCCCAGTCCAAAATCGGGAATACATTTCTTTTCACTTAAGAAAAAAATCATTCCAAAATAATTCATTAAATTTGAAATGAACTCATCAACATCACTAAACATCTCTTAGACAAATCGTGAAGTGTTTCCCAAGATGTTAGCATACAAATATTCTACCCAATCCATTGCTAAATGTAAAAGCATATTTTTCTCATAAACTGGTCGAGCACAATCTAAATAACCAATCAATCACAATAATGAATATAATAGCCAAGCATATTTGGTTTATACCACATATCATGTTTTGGTAAATTTTATAACCATTCATTCATTCAAATCTAATTAAAGATTTATTAAAACACTTCATAGTTTTAATCTTCAAAAATCATTACTTAATGATTATTCAACTTTAGGAAATAAATTCTGCCTTTAGCTGGGTTAAAGAATCAATGTCATTTAAAACACCATTCACGATAAACCCAAAATCATCTTCCATCAAAATGGGATCTTCACGAAAACCCAAACAGTCATAATCGATATATATATTTCTATATCAAACTAATACTATAAGTGGAATAGCAGCCAGGCCTTTTCAATTCCATATATAATAACGGTCTTCATTTAAAGAATCTCATCTCGATTATTACCAAATCGAATTCCATTCAATTCCAGTTCCTTTTATTAAATTGGAAAAGTTTACTTTGGAAAACTTCCATTAAATCTTAATAAAAAGATTTATAAATTCCAAATCTTAACTTCACTGTTAACTAGGTTTTAAGAACAAATATTATTTTAAAACATCATTCACAACGAACCTAAATCCAATTTCAATTCAATTCCAATTGAATATTTATTAATTGGTAAATTTCTCTAAATCTTAATTTAAAGATTTATTCTACTTTCAACAGGGTTTAAGAACAGTGTTAATGAAGACACCATTCACGACAAACCCAAAATCCAAATTTGATATTAAATACAAGGCTCTGAATAAAAATAATATAGGCTTGTATTCAGTATCATATTCTAAAACCAAAAAATATCGTATTGGGAATAAATAAATAAATAAATAAATAAATATATATATATCTTCCAAATTCCTCAACAATATCCATATAATCACGAAATCTGATATTGAAATATTCCGAAGATTATTTCCATTTAAATCCTTTCCAATTTAATAATGGAATTTTTTGGTTATTTTAAAAACCATTTTTCAAATCCAATTTGTTTATTTTAAAACATTGGATTATTATTCTAGTTATTACCTAGTTCATTACGATAAAAATATAATTTTATCTTTTCAATATTGGAATTTTTCATCCAAAATCTTTCCAAATCGTTAATTATGATTTTACATAAATTTTCCATATTTTTAACAATTTTATTAAGGCCCTTACAGCCGGTTTCCAATATCGACCACCGAACTACATCCATAGCGACCTTTTCCAAAACTGATTTGGACATATTTTAAGATCTAACCATTAGATTTCAAATCCCTTATATTCATTGGCAAGCTCTTTTTGATACAAACCTAACGGTTCCTGTTTTAGGAGAATACGACGACCAGATCTCCAATTACGTCCATTTAAAGTTAATGGTTGAAATCCGCGAATGGTCGCTTAGCGGCCCGTTCTATTCAGGCCATTATAATATATATATATATAATATTTCATCGATTTTTGTAACAATCCAGATTTTTGATCGATTAATTTCAAAATATTTATCATCTTTTTAAACATTTAACTGATAATATAAATGAATTTTTGTATTAAGTTATCGATTTGATAATCGATTTTGATTTAATATTGAATATATTAAATTATCATAATACGAAAACAGTAATAATCTAATTTAAAATTTATAGACTAATATAGAACCGATAACAATAATAATTTGTTATCAAGGAATTAATTGTTTAGAATTTAATTTATATCAAATTAAATTTATATCTTCCCCATATGATCGAATTGGACTTCGAAACATGTCCTAGTATGTTCATAATAATGGTTAAACACTAGACACGCCAGTTGTTGTGTTTCGATTGGAGTTAACGACCACGAAATGTATTATTATAAAATTTAACGGATAAGATCAAAATCAAATCAGATTAAATCAAAATCAAATCGCATTAAATAAATTGTGTACTTTACCTACCCTTACCTACCTCTTAAAATAGTATATTGCACAGACTATTTCCTTAATGCTTAAGAATTCTATCTCCTATAAATCGCGATAGACTTCCCATCCAATATGTTTTATTTTTCGATTCATTCCTTCTGAAAAGATAATGGCCACACATTTTCAAAATTGAAATTTATATCGCAACATACCCAGCTCTTTTTAATATATTTTTCTAATTTATATTTGAGCTTTGCCAAACCATAAATTTTCATTATCCATTTAAAATCTTAAACAAAGAAAGTTTTCCTTCTTCTGTTCAGAAACCAGAATCAAAGTTTCGAAAAGAAAAAAAATATAAATCGAATTCAACTTCGAATTCGAATATGAGGGAGGTGGATCGTGAAGTGCGTGGTATCGATCGAAGTGGAGGTATCACGACAACATCGCGACAAGAGCAAGTCTCGATTTTGGCAATTTTGGGTTTTCTACAATAGAATTTAAGGCTTTAGTATTGGATGCAATTAGGTCACCTTGATTTGGGGGAGGCCGATGTCAGTTCGAACGGGATGAATTAGAGGTTGATGGGGAGTCCGACCAGGGATCATCAAAGGTTCAAAGCTTTGTGCTTTAAACCTGGAAGGCGATTTCCTATATAGAAATGGTATGAGATAATGGGATATTGAGGAGAGAGGTGCTCTTAAAGGAGCATATTGAGGTAGTGGATGTTAGGAAGAAGGCGTGTGTGACGACCGCAAAACCCCGTACCGACGGTGTCTGTAACACCCCGTATTTTTAATGTAATTAAAAATGTATATATATCCACAGATAGGATTAATATGGTGATTTATAATGAAAATTAACATGTTAACTAGTCTAGAAAGTGGGGTTAAGTAAAGTTAATACACTTAGCCAAATTTACATGTTAACTAGACTAGAGGTTGGGGTTAAGTAAGATTTAAATACACTTAGCCAATTTGATATGTTAGCTGGGCTAGACCGTAGGGTTAAGTAAACTTGAACACTTAACCATCAGATGGTGATAAAAGAATAGGGGTAAGTCTAAACATGAAGGGATAATACTTAACCATTAATAACATGTTAGACGGACGGGTAAGGTTAAGATAAAAAGGAACACTTAACCAATATAGGGTGAATGGGTAGGGTTAAGTAATAAGAAATACTTAAACAATATAACTTGGTTTGTGGTGGGGTTAAGTCAACATGAATTACCGATAACACTTAACCAGTATAACAGGATGAATGAAGAGGGTTAAGTTGACTTGAATTGACTAATGACACTTAACCAATCCAAATTGATGGGAAAGGGAACTAAGTAGTAAACCTTAGAAAACAACGATTCTGGAAACTAAGTGGTAAATCTTAGTTTGTACAACTAAGTAGTAATTCTTAGTATAACACGGGAAGGAGCGAATGTCCGTCCGAATAGAGAGAAGGCTCCAACGAATTGGGTTACGAAGCCCGAGGCTTCGAGGGGACATGAGGGTACTCTTGGTATCCCTCTGTGAGGCTGCAGATGATCCGTCCGGGCCCACGGAGGTTAAGGTCTGCGTAGAAGAACCAAGGGTATGCCTTGGTTGCAATACATGGCAACCTAAAGACTAGGATGGACCGGCGTGATTCGGCGAGAAAACGGTAGCCGTGTGATAGCAAGTCGTCGTCTACCATCCATCTTGAGTCAATCGTGATACGTGAAGTGGAAAGGCGGAGAACTCCAAAAGACCATATACTTGCTATCTAGTTATGGTTGCGGATGGCCATAGGATAGTAGGGCACCGGGGGCCGGCGTATAGTTCTCATTTTACAAGGTGTGCCTTTCATTAGTTGAGAGAGGGGTCAAGTGGGACCATAGCCACTGGAATAAAAACAGACCTTAGCATCTGCATCGGAAGATATTTGAAAGCTCCCGACTGAGTTCTGTATTCCTTGATTTTCCCTGTCATAGTACTCGGACCGCACATTCCAGGACATTTGCATCTAGACAAGCGATAACGATTCACGATACATGCGTAGGGAAGTATAGGAACATATACCACTCTAGGTAGTGTGTCCTAGACTTGGGGGCATCGTTCGATAGGTAGCGTAATCCCTAGTTGAACTAGGTGGCAAAAACCCTGAACTTGAGAAGCGTTCAGCAGATAGCATAAACTCTAGTTAAATCTAGAAAGCACTTGATAGTAAACCCTAGATTTGATCTAGGTAATAAATAATAAATGTATGCCGGAAGGAAATGGGAAATACAGGGATTGGGATCACGTTATCGTTACTAGTTGGGACACTAGATAGGTGGTGCAGAGATATAGAAACCATTATAATAAGGAAATAGCGAAGCAACGAAAGTATTAGAGCGTATCCAGTTTATCTTAGCATATCTTGTGACTACCTTGTCTAATCTTTTTGACCCTATTGTCATGGTGTAATCTTGTATTCAGTTAATTCATGTCGTTTTGTTTTCCATGTTCACATGCTAGAAGTTACTGAACTTACTTAGGCTTTATGTCTGACTCTGTTTTTCTTTCGTCTTCTTTTCTTCCGTTCCCCCCCCCCCAGGTAGTAAAGGAGGGAATAGTTTAGCTCAGGTTAAGTTGGACTGCCACTCTTTCCCAGCTTGAAGATTTGTCGAAGTTTGCCTGGATTCTCTTTTCAGATGCTATGGCTGGCTCTTGATAAATCGGGGAATATAAATGTTGTTTTTATGCTTCTTTATTTTGTAAGACAGATGATACTCTGATATTGTAAAGAAACCATTGTACAAATCATTTTATCAATAAAGCAAAGTTTTATTTTCCGCTGTTTAATTTCTGTCTGTCTTGTAATTTATCTGCATCTTTTACCCTAAATGCTCCACAGAACTTAGTTCATTCCCTTTTTGAGTGACACTAACGGACGTGGGGTGTTACACGTGGTATCAAAGCTAAAGGTTACCAGATCAAATAAAGGATTTGAAAAAATATTTTCAAAATGGTTTTTTAAAGAAGCATTTTCAAGAGAAAAGATATGTTTTAAAGACATATTCCCCAAAGCCATACGCACTATCTTCTCTTCCTCTGTTTAAATTCTTGTCTCCTTCTTTCTTGAGTCTCTGGGGCTTCTGGCTTTCTGGGAGGTAACCTCATCGAAGGGCAAAGTAGTGCCCGGTTTCCATCCATAGCCGTAGTTGTTTCATCTACGGGCAGTTTTCTTTCAAAGCTTATAAGGTTTTTCGGACGATGGAGGCAGTTTTCGAGAGATTTGTCAACATGACTACACATGGAAGGGGATGAGGAGTTTGGCTAAGGAGCATAACCCTAGGATGAGGAATTCATGGATGTAGACTTAGCAAGCGAAGGAGGAAGAAATTATAAAACCTAAGACAAGAGGAAGTTCTTTACTAGGGTATGATAGGGCATACACTTAAGGACAAGGGCAAGAACGAGGACGAGATTTTCAGAAGGACAAGTACATGCTTTCGCCACCAAGCGTACCTAGGAGAAAGGTAGTCCGTTTGGAAGAGTCTAGTTTTCTGTTCGTGCTATTTCCTTAGGTTCTAGCGCTTCTCATTTGTTCATATCCACTTCCATAGTTGGGTCTCTACACCATAGTACTTGTATAGTAGAAAGATCCCACTAGAGTCTCAAATCCAATTGGTGGTCCGACCAGTTTTTTTTTTTTGTTAGTAGGGATTTGAGAATAGCTATCGAGTTTTCTTATATCATCTCACGTAGATCGTCTAAATTCGGGGGAGATATTCCTTGGGTGCTTGTCTGATATTGGTTTAGGCCTTTGGGGATTGTACTTGAGGAATGTCGAGTTCGGTTTGGATGGTCTGCGGGAGAGATGAATAGTTATGGTAGGCACTCCAAAGGGCACGTAGTGACCTTTCGACTCTTATAGTTATGACATGACGGATAAGAGGGAAACCTCTAATCATCTTAGTACGTATACTTGGTACCGTGATTGACATCTGTTTATTTTGGAATTGGAGGTCGGAAAACTTCACAATCGTGAAGTTAAATTAGTTAAGATACAGTGGAGTAAAGCTCAAGAAGGCAAGATACTAGCATCATACCCTTTTTCTTCAGGGTGTATCCTTGATTTCTTTGTTTAGGAGCTTTGCGCATAATTGTTTCTCTCTTTCCAAAGTATATCACCTAGGTCGTATCTTCGATCCTTAGGTAGAAGCCAATGGATGTAAACATGTATTTGAAACTTGTTATGGTTGATGGTTGCAAGTGGTTACTAATGGTTGCTTGTGAATGCATATGCATACGTATTAGACACTAGATCAGTTCGGACGTTTTCATATTGCATTTATAGATATGTATTTAAGTTGAGCCTGATATGTTATCATATGGATGTTGCATATGGATGAATGGCCGTGCACGCATGTAGTATTTACGTAACTAGGGATGCTTGCATACATGATTGGACGCATGGCACCGACATGATTCGCATTAAGGAGGTCGAGTGAATCAGTAGACCGCCTGATTTTACAGTAGATAAAGACATATACACACACTATGCATATGAACATGAAAGCATTAGAAATCTTTTAAGGACAATGGATGCCTATGATAGGACGGTTGAGTAGATGGGTGATTGGATGGTAGGACACATTCTTCCTAACTAGAAGATTTCGGGGACGAAATCCTTTTAAGTGGGGGAGAATGTAACACCCCGGATTTTTATTGTAATTAAAAATGTATATATATCCACAGATAGGATTAATATGGTGATGTATAATGAAAATTAACATGTTAACTAGTCTAGAAAGTGGGGTTAAGTAAAGTTAATACACTAAGCCAAATTTACATGTTAACTAGACTAGAGGTTGGGGTTAAGTAAGATTTAAATGCACTTAGCCAATTTGATATGTTAGCTGGGCTAGACCGTAGGGTTAAGTAAACTTGAACACTTAACCATCAGATGGTGATAAAAGAATAGGGGTAAGTCTAAACATGAAGGGATAATACTTAACCATTAATAACATGTTAGACAGACGGGCAAGGTTAAGATAAAAGGAACACTTAACCAATATAGTGTGAATGGGTAGGGTTAAGTAAACAGAAATACTTAACCAATATAACTTGGTTTGTGGTGGGGTTAAGTCAACATGAATTACCGATAACACTTAACCAGTATAACAGGATGAATGAAGAGGGTTAAGTTGGCTTGAATTGACTAATGACACTTAACCATTCCAAATTGACGGGAAAGGGAACTAAGTAGTAAACCTTAGAAAACAACGATTCTGGAAACTAAGGGGTAAATCTTAGTTAGTACAACTAAGTAGTAATTCTTAGTATAATACGGGAAGGAGCGAATGTCCGTCTGAATAGAGAGAAGGCTCCAACGAATTGGGTTACGAAGCCCGAGGCTTCGAGGGGACGTGAGGGTACTCTTGGTATCCCTCTGTGAAGCTGCAGATGATCCGCCTAGGCCCACAGAGGTTAAGGTCTGCGTAGAAGAACCAGGGGTATGCCTTGGTTGCAATACATGGCAACCTAAATACTAGGATGGACCAGCGTGATTCGGCCAGCATACGGTAGCCCTGTGATAGCAACTCGTCGTCTACCATCCATCTTGAGTCAATCGTGATACGTGAAGCGGAAAGGCGGAGAACTCCAAAAGACCATGTACTTGCTATCTAGTTATGGTTGCGGATGGCCATAGGATAGTGGGGCACCGGGGGCCGGCGTATAGTTCTCATTTTACATGGTGTGCCTTTCTTTAGTTGAGGGAGGGGTCAAGTGGGACCATAGCCACTGGAATAAAAACAGACCTTAGCATCTACATCGGCAGATATCTGAAAGCTCCGGACCGAGTTCTATATTCCTTGATTTGCCCTGTCACAGGACTCGGACCGCACATTACAGGACATGTGCATCTAGACAAGCGATAACAATTCGCGATACATGCGTAGGGAAGTATAGGAACATATACCACTCTAAGTAGTGTGTCCTAGACTTGGGGGCATCGTTCGACAGGTAGCGTAATCCCTAGTTGAACTAGGTGGAAAAAACCCTGAACTCGAGAAGCGTTCAGCAGATAGCATAAACTCTAGTTAAATCTAGAAAGCACTTGATAGAAAACCCTAGATTTGATCTAGGTAATAAATAATAAATGTATGCCGGAAGGAAATGGAAAATACATGGATTGGGATCACGTTATCGTTACTAGTTGGGACACTAGATAGGTGGTGCAGAGATATAGTAACCATTATAACAAGGAAATAGCGAAGCAGCGAAAGTATTAGAGCATATCCAGTTTATCTTAGCATATCTTGTGACTACCTTGTCTAATCTTTTTGACCCTATCGTCATGGTGTAATCTTGTATTCAGTTAATTCATGTCGTTTTGTTTTCCATGTTCACATGCTAGAAGTTACTGAACTTACTCAGGCTTTATGTCTGACTCTGTTTTTCTTTCATCTTCTTTTCTTCCGTTCCCCCCCCCTAGGTAGTAAAGGAGGGAATAGTTTAGCTCAGGTTAAGTTGGACTGCCACTCTTTCCCAGCTTGAAGATTTGTCGATGTTTGCCTGGATTCTCTTTTCAGATGCTATGGCTGGCTCTTGCTAAAATCGGGGAATATAAATGTTGTTTTTATGCTTCTTTATTTTGTAAGACAGATGATACTCTGATATTGTAAAGAAACCATTGTACAAACCATTTTATCAATAAAGCAAAGTTTTATTTTCCGCTGTTTAATTTCTGTCTGTCTTGTAATTTATCTGCATCTTTTAACCTAAATGCCCCACAGAACTTAGTGCATTCCCTTTGTGAGTGACACTAACGGACGTGGGGTGTTACATTGTCAAGGGTAATCTTTGGAATATAAAACATAAACAGATAATAGCAGAACAGAAATAAATAAATACACCAGATAATGTACAAATAATACATTGGATAAACGTAATTATCAGAGTTACACATTATACAAGATCATACTTAGTACAAATACAGTGCAGCTATACATATATGTCTACAGCGGAAACAAACATAATATGTAAAATAGGAGCTGAACAGCATAAAAAGAGATAAACGATAGAATCCATCTTCAGCTCCAGCTATCCAGAAAGAGCCTGCTAATAACCTGAATACAAGGCTACCCATGTAGAAGAAGGGGCACCCGAGTTTGCAAGTGAAACAAACTACCAGTCAGTCATGGGACTGGTATGAGAAATCTACTTAACACAATTAATAATATGGCTAATCACAGGACCACGCCACTTTCGTGGAACGGGTTTACTCCATTGGATTGCCAGTGCTTTAAAACTAATAATTCTTTTAAACATCGCAATGCTCTTTATAAAAATGAAGCCATTATAAGACACAATTCCCATCACACAATGCAACGCAAACCGGAGGATAGAGTTTTTACCTTATAACGGCCAAAATATGCTTGATACGAGTAAAACAAAAGAATTTGATATTATTACTAGTGTTTATATGTTTCAAAAACAATTTCAAATCATAAGTATCAATCATAGACGGCATTAATGCCCTATACCACTATGTCGCCATATATAGGTACACAATCAAAACCGCACGATGTCGTATTGGGAAATTGGATTTCTGTCATGAACCAAGGCAAGAGATAGTCCTTACCGACTTCGAGACAATCTAGCCCATGTCTCAGGGTCAGAGCGCATCGACCCTTGGAGCGACAGTGCCGGTCCACCGATGTGGATTAAAATTCCTGAACACTACATTTCCCCACCCTATGCTACATAATTGAGTCAACGAATGATTCCGTCGGTCCTGGATCGACCGATATGACCGAGGCGCTTCGCAACAACAATAACCACATAGGTGAAAATAATATAAATGCCAGCCAGTTTAAGCACCGACACCGCCTCTAGCTAGAAGGAAACGCATGCCCTCCCTGAGGTCCTCTCCCTTTTCTGGTTCATACCGGGGTGTGAGGCTCGCGAATTCACATTATACACAAAGCTACGCCACACAGGCGGTGCTCTGATCATCAACCAAAAGACATTGCTTTTCAACAGAAGCCTTGATCACTGCATCTTAGCATGCCACTCAAGCAATTCACGCCATTTAACTGATGGCTATCAATCACACAGAATGAATTCCAATGTCAAACACACAGTCCATTTACAAGTCCGTTCTAGGTCTGAACGAAACCGGAGGCACTATATACCTCGCAAAACTATCGATCTACACGTACGTCTGGACGATCACCCATCATTATCCATATTTAGGGATGCCTCCCAATCAGGACATCAGTTACCATCCAAATGAGGCAAAGATTTCTGGTCTTCAACCACCGTCTTCATCTTCGATTTCTTATCGTCGATTCAGTTGTTCAGAATGAGATAGACCCGGTCTTTCTAAGCAACTTGCATATATAATAAAAAAAATGCAACACTAACACACATACGCCTTATTTCAATTCATTAGTCACTAACCGTAAATTAGTAAGAAACGATTTCCCAAATATTAACCCCGAAGGCCGAAACCAACATCAGATCAAAACCAAGGAAACCATTCGACTTAGCCAACTTTCAGTTAGTTTCTAAATTTCACATTCCATATCATTTATAATATTTTATAACGATTTATCGCTATTTTTATATAATTAAAATAGCCAATTTATTCAAACGACGCTTAAGGCCATAACGCGGCCGAGGTGCTGTTTTTCTTCAGATTTGATTTTCACATATCTGAAAATCTAACCATTGGATCATCACAAAATTTACATCATTAGAAAGTTCTTTTCAAAACGAATCCAACGGTTCCAGTTTTGGGAAAATCCGACGGTCGGATCTCCCGGTACAATCATTTGAAATTTCGATTTAAAATACGAACTGTAGCGTCGTTATTCGATTTAATTTAATTATATATATATATATATATATATATATATATATACATAAAATCGATTCTGGCACTGTTTTTCTTCAGATTTGAATTAAACATTCCAGACAATCCAACCGTTGGATCTTTACAAAGTTGGTGTCGTTGGAAAGATATTTCCAAAGCGAACCCAATGGTTTCGGTTTCGGGGAAATCCGATGGTCGGATCTCCCGCACTAATCGTTTGAAATCACGTTTTCAAAACACGAACTGTATCTTCGTTATTCGATATATTTTAATTATATATATATATATATAAATATAATCGATTCTTCGATTTCAAAACTATATTCTTTTCATATCTATGATAAAAATGATATTATTATCTAACTGACTTCAATTTCAAAACTTCACTATTTTTAACAATTCATGTATATAATAAAAATGTGATTTTTAATGTAAAACAATTTATTTCAAAACATGACTATTTTATATAGTTCATATAGATGATAAAAATAGGATTTTTATTATAAAACAATTTATTTTGAAACACGAATACCATTCAACACATGAATTTCTATTCAACGAATGAATTTCTATTCAACACATGAATGTTTTCTATAGTTTGTATATATATAGTAAAAATGTGATTTTTATTGCAAAACAATTTATTTCAAAACACTACTATTTTATATAGTTCATATAGATGATAAAAATAGGATTTTTATTATAAAACAATTTATTTTAAACACGAATACCATTTAACACATGAATTTCTATTCAACGAATGAATTTCTATTCAACACATGAATGGTTTTGTATAGTTTATATATGTATAGTAAAAATGTGATTTTTATTGCAAAATAATTTAATTCAAAACGCTACTATTTTATGTAGTTCATATAGATGATAAAAATAGGATTTTAATTATAAGGAAATTTATTTCAAACACGAATACCATTCAACACATGAATTTCTATTCAACGAATGAATTTCTATTCAACCCATGAACGGTTTCAACATATGAAAATAATTTCAACAAATGAAAATAATTCTAACACATGAATATTTCAGAAAATTTCGGTAGCATAACGGCATGGTAGTTAAAACCGGGGCCATCCTTAGTACGGCTCCTCACTCTACCTTAAAGCCTCGTTGCTTTCGACAATGGGGATTTCATGCATCTAGTTCGCACGCAGGCGGCATATATATATATATATTTTAATTTCCACAAACTAATCCTATGTGGTTTCGACCAAATAATTCTCAACCACAAATGGGTATTTTTCAACCACGATCAATTAATTTCAGCCACAAAAAATTCTATTCAACCATTCGTAAACAACCAATTTTCACAACAATCATAACCAATAAATATCGTCCATGGTTTGTGGACGAGGAGCGTATATATATATATATATATATATATATATATATATGTATATGTATATATATATATAAGCATTCCACTTCTATTTCAAAACATATATAATTTTTCCAACGCATATATAACTTATATATCGAACGTACAACTTATACAACGCTTATATAAGAGGTGTACAACGCTTATATAACTCGTACATCGACTATATAATTTATACATCGTCGTTTTCCATATCGTTTATAAATTAGAAGTCTCACATTGGGTTCCACTCCACCAAAAATTGCAGAAGGCTCAGAAAAATATGCGGTCTCTTCTAGAATGTAGAAGACGTCCACACGAGTCCATTATCTCTTGTTTCACTGAGTTTCATCAAGAAACGAAAAAGATATGATTTTTACAGTGAAATCTAAAACTGTAGCACTTAAAACTGCTATAATATTGTTTAAAATAAAAACAGTCGTACCTCACTAATTTGTTCAAAACTTGGTTTGTAGTTTTCGCGAAAACCGAGCAGCGTGGAGACGATCGGAGGGTACCACCTCGTCGGCCTTGGAGAGGGCTTTCCGGCGATGGGGGTCTTGGCCAGTTCGACAGCCTGAGGGAGTGGCGGCGGCGCTCCGAACGGTGAAACTTCACGAGGTCGATTCAGCTTCGATACTCGACGAGGAGGGGTGGTTCTGGTCTGGATTTGAAGAAGGGAGGGAGGCGAACAAAAAAACCAACTGGAGGCAGGGCTGAAGATCGACGTGGCGGCGGCAAAAAGCTCGAGAAGTTTCGAGCTGCTTTCCGTCATTTATCAGGGGGGGAGGAGGGAAGAGAGAGGATTTTTTTTATTATTAATTTCTGATTGGTCGGGAAATTGAATAATACATGAAATTGAAGTTTATAAACAGTGTTTATAAATAAAATGGAATGATTTTCATTGGTTAATCAGGGAATTGAAGTGAATTTATAAATGGTGTTTATAAACGAAATGGGAAAATTTATCATTTGGATAATTCGGGAAGTCTAAATTCAAATGTAAATTTAAAAACGGAAATTGAATTACTTTCAAATAGAAATGATAATATATATTCTGATGTTCAGAATGTAAACCAAATTATAATAAATCGGTATGGATTTATGATTTGAATTCGATTACTTCGAATTTATTTAAATAAAATATTTTTTACAAAAGATATTGGAATTGTATTAGACAGAACTAAAATTAAACATGAGAAAATAAATGTTTATATTTATATAGACAATTTATAATAAATAGAATATTCCAAAATAAGATTTTGGTTTTAGATGAATTACGAAATGGAACTTGTTTGAATTTATAAATCAAGTAAATTTATACACAATGTTTATAAATGTGGTGAATTAATTATCATGAGATAATTTGGAATTCTAAATTCACGTATGAATTAAAAATATAATTTGAAATCATTTCGGAAAAGGAACGACGGTTTTTATTCCGGAATTCGGAATAAAAAAGGAATGAAGTTTAAATAGAATTTTGAAATGGAAACTTGTTTTAATATATTAAACAAGGAAGTTAAATTTATAAACGATGTTTATACATTAAGTGAGATCATTATCATTTAGATAATTTAAATATTTAAATTCAAATACGAATTTAAAAATGAATTGGGAAGCGTTTTGAAACAGAACGATTGATTATATTTCGGAATTCGAGATACAAGATGAATTGAGAAAAATCCAATGGGTTTATAATTGAAATTATATTATATTGAATTTTATAAATAATTTACTTACAAAAGGAATTGGAATTAAATAGAGAAGATTGAAGTATAAATAAATAACCTAGTTACAAAATAATCGACGATTTGTAATAATCGAAATATTTAGTTAGATTTGGTAAACGGGTTTAATTTGTATTTAATATTCAACAAATGGAATTGGAATTTATATAATAAACGAATTTTAATGTTTATATTTAAATATAGTTCAAACGAACTCGCCGCAGCGCAGTAGTTCGTAAATTGGTGTTTCGGACTTCAATTGAGCATATAGAACTCATTTTAAGTCAGAATTCTTTGAAACAAGAATCGTCAAGACCGATTTGATAATAGTTTTCTAATGGAAGAGAAAAATCTTGATTTCTTCCTATAGATTTTGAGTTATGTCAAAATCAAATTTTCAGAAAAACAGTGCCATAACCATTATAAAACCGTAACGGTTTATTTAAATAAATAAAAGGATTTTAAGTAAAAAAAAATCCGAATCTCCACTAGAAAAATCTAGATGTGAGTTGTAAAATAAATACGAACTCATGTTGTGTAAAGGAAATGACTTTTGAAAAAAAAACCATATTTTTAATAGGATTATGTAATTTGAAGAATAATTAGTTAATCGAGTTTTGAATCGAAATTGGGCATTGGATAACTGAATGTGATTTGTAAATTTATATTCGAAATTGAATATGAAACTTGAATTACAAATGGAATTCGATTTGTTATAAGCAATTTAAAAATATATTTGAATGTGATATGCGCAAATAAAAAGTGAAATAGGAAAAATGAAACAACCCAAACTCGCCCTTATGGGAAAGCCCGGATTGAGTTGGGAACACGAGAAATCAGAATACAAACAGAAGAACATTTCAATTCTTATTACAACAATTTACATCAGAATAAAAGAATATAACAGAGTATTAATAAATAATATATATTTGGTAAATATCATAGATTTAAATTACTTTTAAATACATAGCAGCAGAAAAATAATACAAAACACAACTGAAAGAAATACATGGATACAGAGCTTTCCGAATTTCGCTTTAGCTATAAACCAGGATCTTGTGAATTAATATCTGCAAAACCAAAACTACTAGTTGCCCATGTGGAAATTATCGGCACCCATAGTTTAGGTTAAAACAATAAACTCCAGGTCAGTCATGAGACCGGTGTGAGAACTAAAACAGTTATTAGTCTTTATTTTAAAAGTGAGGAAATCATGGGACCATGTCGTATAACATGAAATGGGTTTACTCTACATGAA
This sequence comes from Allium sativum, assembly GCA_030737875.1. Lineage (NCBI taxonomy): Eukaryota > Viridiplantae > Streptophyta > Magnoliopsida > Asparagales > Amaryllidaceae > Allium > Allium sativum. The sequence continues at coordinate 1,027,237,271 of CM060924.1, forward strand.
TCTTAGTTTAAAATAAAACAACGCAATTCTTTTTTAAAAAAATGAAGCTATTATAAGACTCATGTCCCATCACACAATGAAATGCAAGCTGTAACACCCCATGTCCATTAATGTAACTCACAAAGGGATTGCATCAATGTCCATGAAGCGTTATTATTGTATAGAATAGATAAATTACAAGAATAAATAAATAAAACAACACAGCGGAAGTTAATGCTTATTTCACAACATCATAACTCAAAATGTGTTTACATAAGTAGTCTCCAAAACCATTACATCAGGACCAATATTCTTTTCTAAAAAATTCAAAGTACATAAATAAGCAAATACTTAAATAACATAAATGCATAAATCCCCACTGAGCATAAGCAAAGCCATAAAGATGAGAGAGTCCCAAGCGATACATCTACTCTCTTCAAGCAACTGAAAGAAATCGGCACTAAGTTGTAGTATTCCCTCCTTGAAATCCTAATGGGGGAAAAAGGAAGAAAAGAGGTGGAAAGAAAAGGGGGTCAGGCATAAAGTCTGGTGATTGCGATAACTTTAACAATATAATTATCAAAATAACTAGGCTAAGACATAAGCTACAAAATAAGGAAATGACTGTAAACAAAATGGGTATGGCAGAGCAAACAAAGGAAATAAGATGAACAAAGATAACGATAAAGGCGCCCCTAATCACTATAGGATAATTACTATACTGCACCACCACTAGTGACCCTAAAGGTTGATCCTGCCTACAGAACTTGATACTGCTAATGGTAATTTCGTGTACCCCTAGCTACCTCCATAGGTGCCACCTGCCCCTACCTCCACTAGATGTACCCACTACCCCCATTCGATCGGCTCCCTAGCTCGTAGATACCCGTGTTGGCCCCACAGTGGGGTGTATCATTCCCAAATGTGGCAACCTGATATAACCAAAAATGCATGGCTTACATCTACACGATGTAACAACTTCTTACCTACCAGCCCGGACCCACACACGCGTATGAACCCGTTGGACTTGCGTTGCCCCCGCTAACATGTTTTGACCTCTTACAATCAAATCCAGTATGCATGTCCCATCCTCGACTTGGGTCGAGCCCACAAAGATACTTAATGGGTTACTGGTTTGAAAAGGGACCCCATGCATGACACAAGCTTTCCACCTATGCTCGGTCCCCTCTAAGGTTTTTCCCACTTAACCACATTCTTATTCATGTCTTCTTACATGTTTCAATCTTGGTTAAGTGCATCTAATCATATTTCAATTGATACCCAAGGCACCCACTAAACTCCAAATGCCACCCAAGGCACCCACTTAACCCCCTCATGTTCCACTACATGTTTATCTAGTTTAGTGTTTCTTAATTCATTAGGACCATAACCTTGTAAAGACCTCCCACATTAGACTGGAATTTGTGGCAGCTGGATTTGTCGGGCGAGTCCGGGCAGTCTTACACCACAAACGAGCCTAACCACGTGTATTTATAACTGTTACGCATTTAATTTATGCCTAAGACCTCCCACATTAGACTGGCATTTGTGGCTGCTGGATTTGCCGGGCGGGTCCGGGTAGTCTTACACCACAAGCGAGTCTAACCTCGTGTCTTAGGCGATTAATTACATAATTAATTATCCCCAATTTGAATTAATTTCCCTATTCAAATTTTCAATCAATTACAAATTTAACTATGTCCATAATTAGCACCTTAATTATGTCCATATATTTATGGTATAAAATTATACAAATTAACATCACATTTAAGGCATTTATGCCAATTGTCAATATTAAATCTTTTAATATTATCCCACTGCCCCGCGTTGTACGTTCGTTTGTTTAACGTGAAATATACGTTAGACTCGAATAGTCTAACTTATGGAATAAAGAGAAAACATCACAATATGCATAGAATAAAAACTAGATCTAAACATAAGGGATAAATTGCATGTGTGAATAAGGTTTTTCCTCTAAAACTTGCATAGGCCAAAGTCACAAACTTGCATAAACTAACGATGTCATAGATCTAACCATAATGTGTATACTTGCGTAGGCAATAGTCACAAACTTACATTACATGATTCATACTCCAATATATATATATATATACTTGCATATGTGATTTATGCAACATAAACTATGGTGTAAACTTGCATCTAAACATGTAAATTAAGATCTACATGTAAACTAGCATATAGAATTTTGTATACTAGGATATAACTCACACATGTCTTAGCCTAAACATTAGATCCAAGCTTACACATAAAATAGATGTCATGAAACATGTGAGGTGGTATGTGATTCTCATTAACTAACATATGATTCATATCTAAATTAACATCCGAACTTGCATGCAGAATTATCAAGTTAAACTTACATATGATTTAACATATGAATTAGTCCCAACAAACATAACCAAACTAGCATATGAAGCATCATTATGAATTGATTGTACATAAGCCAACAATTAACACAGATTTTCAACATAGATAATAACATAACAGCTTTACAACATAGATAATAGCATCATAGATTTACAACATAGATAATAACATAATGGTCAATGATTCACAACATAACCATATAACGCAAATCATAACTCAACCTAATTAAATTGTTAATTATCTTATTAAAGAAATCGATGTCACAACTCAAATAAGGTCTTGCATTCTGAAATCTAAGTTCTGAAATTGATTTGTCTTTCCTTTGAAGAAGACAAATTTTTTGTTGTTTAGTTTTGAGTTGAATAGAATTGAGTTGATTAGCTTTTCTTTCTCCTAAATGGTGGCGGCTACTCTAGGTTGCAAGGTGACAGCATGGCGGCCATGGTTCTAAATTTTTATTTGATTTTAGGGTTTGAGTCTACATGTGTTTATATAGAATTTAGGATTAATTTAGGCCATCCGATCAACATAGAATAAACCACAGCCATTCAGTCAAGATAGGGTGACAAGTCAGCCCTAATGACTCAGCCAAAAGTCAGAAAATCGTCATTACCCAAATCTACCCCCCGAGGGGGGGAGAGGGGGCAGATCGTCCCCCTGGTTGACCTGTATGGGTAGGTCGACCCCCAGGTCGACCCTCTGGTCGACCTGGCCCCTAGTGGGAATTTTCCCGCCTAGCCCAATCTGAGTCTGAATTTGAATTTTTGAAATCTGTTTGAATTTTTTTGAACTTCCGATCTTCATAACTTCTTCATACGAAGTCCAATTCATGCAAACTCGGACTCTATCTCAACCAAAATTCCGAGTCAAACTCAATAGCATAACCCTTTTGCCTTAATGCTCACATTTATAATTAAATATTCTTTCATTCGTTACTTTAGTGTTAACAGAAATATGGGGTGTTACATTCTCCCCTACTTAAAGGATTTCGTCCTCGAAATCTCTAAGTCGAGAAGAACGTATACTACCATCCAATCATCCATCTACTCAACCATCAACCACTACCAACCATGGTCCTTGCAAGATTTCTAATGCTTTTCATGCACATATGCATAGTGTGTGTATATGTTCATATACTAATGCAAAATCAAGCAGTCCACTGATTCAGTCGACCTCCTTAATGCAAATGATGATAGTGCCATGTATCCATCATGTATGCATAGAATCCTATACATATCATTACTATATGTGTGCACAACCATCCATTTAAATGCAGCATCCATATGACACACACATTCAATGTACATTCATTTTACTAAATACATCCATTTATATGCAATATGCAATATGAAAGTGACTGAACCGATCTAGTGCCTAAAGTGTGTGTATATGCATCCACGAGCAACCACTAGCAAGCACTTGCGTCCACATGTATCCACCATACATAACATGTCTCAAACACATGTTTCAACCATAGGACTACCCTATCTAAAGGCCAAAGATACTAGCGAGAGGACATACTAAGGATAAAACGAGTACAACCTAAGCGACAAAGGAGAATTTAAAAGACATACCCTCGAAAAGAAAAGGGTACAATGAACGCATCTTCTCTTCCGTCTCCCAAGTAGCGTTGCTCTCATCATCTCCCCATTGCACTTTGACTAGATTGACCTCTCGATTCCTCAACTTCTTAATCTCCGACCCAAGAATGCATGTAGGAGCTCGTTGAATCGTCACATCACGCTTTGTCTCCACCTTTCTAAGAAACCTCAGCTCTACCACTTACGCGATCTCGTGCAATCATTTACCCTAATGTGATACATGGAATACGTCGTGTACACCACTAAGTCTCTCAGGAAACTCCACTCTATACGCCATCTGTCCAATCCTTTCCTTAATAGAAAACAACCCAACGAACCTTGGTGCTAACTTCCCAACGGACCCAAAGCGAACAACATTCCATAATGGAGACACCTTGATGAAGACCATGTCCCATATATCAAAACCAAGATCTATCCTCCTCCTGTCCGCATACGATTTCTACCTATCTTGCGCCGTCATCATCTCCTTCGAATCAAATCGATTTTTTCCAAAGTCTCTTTAATCATATCGGCCCCAAGTAAGATCTTATCTATAGATTCCCACCAACATGTAGGTGAACGACAAGGCCTTCCAAAAAGATCCTCGAAAGGTGCCATGCCAATGCTAGACTGAAAACTACTATTATACGCGAATTCCACCAAAGGAAGATGCTCCTCCCATGTACCTCCGAAGTCTAAAACACATAGCCTCAAAAGGTCGTCTATAATACGATTCACCCTCTCGGTCTGGCTGTCCGTCTGATGATGATAAGAGGTGCTCAAACATAACTGAGTCCCTACCGCCTCTTGAAAGCTCTTCCAAAACTCGCTAATAAAGATAGGATCGCGATTGCTCACTATGCTAGAAGGAACACCGTGCAAACGAACTATCTCTCTAATGTATATAGAGGCTAACCATGTAGCAGTCCTCTTACTCTTCATGGGAATGAAATGGGCGCTCTTAGTAAATCTGTCTACCATGACTCAAATCCCCATATTACCTATCCTCGATTTTGGTAACCCCTCAACAAATTCCATCGAGACACTCTCCCACTTCCATTGTGGGAACTCCAATGGGTGAAGCAACCCACCAGGCTTCTTTTGCTCTGCTTTTACTTGTTAGAACACCAAGCATCTAGTGACAAACTCGGTCACATCCCTCTTCATACCGGCCCAAAAGTAAACTTGTCTCATGTCCATGTACATCTTGTCCCTTCCGGGATGAATGGTCAACTTCGAACGATGTGCATCATCAAGAATGGTCTTCCTCAAGTTCTCCTCTCGTTGTACACAAAGTCTACCGTCCCTACGTAACCAACCCTTATCATATAGGGTATACCTATTGAGATGGCTCGATGACTCCCCCCCTTGTGAGCTTCTCTACCAACTCAACCAATTGTGGGTCATCTTGCTGTGCATCACCAATCCGACCCAAAAGCGTAGGTCTGACCTCTAAGGATGCTAGCAAACCGCGTACAAAGTAAATGGAAGGTCTAAAGACAAACGTAGAGATGAACTCTAAGCTTTGTCTCTCAACAAACAACGGACTCAAGGACAACCTTTTCCTACTTAAGGCGTCTGCCACCACGTTACTCTTGCCAGGGGTATATGCTATCTCGAAATCGTAGGACGCTAAGAATTCCATCCACCTTTGCTGCCTTAAGTTCAAGTCCTTCTGAGAGAACAAGTATTTTACCGATTTGTGGTCCATGAACAATTCGAATTTCTCTCTAAGAAGATAATGGCACCAAGACTTAAGCGCGAAAACAATTGCGGCTAACTCTAGGTCATGTGTAGGGTAATTTTTATCTTGCACTCTCAACTGCCTTCTTCCATAGGCTATTACCCTCCCCTCTTGCATTAAGACTGCGCCAAGTCCTATCCCACAAGCATTGATATAAACGGTAAATGGCTTACTCCCATCTGGCAACACTAAGACTGGGGTTGTGGTCAAAGCTCTCTTTAAACGTTGGAACGCGTCATCACAATCTACTTCCCACGTGAAAACTACGTTCTTCTTCATCAAGCGTGTCAATGGGGCTGATATTTTTGCGAAGTCCTTGATAAACTTCCTATAGTAGCCGGCCAACCCTAAGAAACTCCTCACCTCGGTAGCATTTTTAGGGACCTTCCAATCTTGGATGGCCACCACCTTTGCGGGATCCACAACTATCCCTTCTTTGGAAACCACGTGCCCTAAGAATCGCACTTCCTTCCTCCAAAAGTGACATTTAGAAAATTTAGCTTTAAGGTTATGCGCTCGAAGGGTCTCTAATACTTCTCTAAGATGTCAGGCGTGCTCTTCCTCACTCTTAGAAAAGATCAAGATGTCATCCACAAAGACCACCACGAATTTATTAAGGTACTCCCTAAACACCCTACTCATCAAGTCAACAAAGTATGCGGGGGTGTTTGTTAAACTGAAGGGCATTACAAGACACTCATAGAAACCGTCCGGAGTCCTAAAGGCAGTCTTGTCTATGCTATCCTCAGCCACTCTCAACTGATTGAAACCAGTGGCTAAGTCCAACCACGAAAACACTGAGGCGCCAACTAACTGATTGAAGAGATCGTCAATCCTCGGCAGTGGGTGGTGCCTATTCTTCTTAGTAAGTTTATTAAGTTCTCTATAGTCCACACAAAGTCTAAGGGACCCATCCGCCTTCGTGGCAAATACTACTGGAGCACCCCACTCTGATATACTATGTCTTATGAACCCCTTCTCAAGCAACTCCCCTACTTACTTATTGAGCTCCCTCCTTTCATGAGGAGCCATGTGGCGTACTGGCAGAGATACTGGTTTTGCATTGTCTATAAGATAAATACGAAAGTCTATCTCATGTTTTGGGGGTAGACCCCTCACCTCATCGACGACATCAACATATTCACGGACTACACGAACAGAATGTAAATCATCATTGGATGCGTCAACTGATTCAAGATAACTAAGCATCACTGAACCTCTAGGGTCACAAGAAATATCAAGGGTCTTTCCACTATGATTAAACAACTTTACTACCCGTCGTTCACAATCTAGGATGGCACCATATCCGTCTAGCCAATCCATCCCTAGAATCAACCCATAGCCCATGAAACCAAGCACAAAAGCATTACATTCAAAACCAACACCTAAGATCGACAATTTCAAACCCCTACAGACCATGGATAAACGAGCCGACCTACAATAGGATTTGAGATTACAATGGGATCCACAACAAAACTAGTATTTAAGTGTAGTGTTTCAACTAATGATGTAGAGATAAACGAAAGTGATGCGCCAGAATCGAATAAAGTACAGACAGGATGATCAAACAGAAAAAATAAACTCTCAACGGAAATGTTTCTACCTCGTTCTTGCTGCGATGGGGCCGCGAGAGCCTGGACCTGCTCCCTTGCCTGCCCCGGTGCCACGAGAGCCTGAAGCTTCCCTCCAGAAGTTCTTTGCCCTTGTCCCTGTTTCCTTGGGCAGTCCTTAACTAGAAGACCTGCTTCTCCACGGTCGAAATAGCCAGTCTTCTTCTTTTTCCAACTTTCTTTACTCAAATGTCCTGGTGTCCCACAATTAAAGCACTTCTTCTTTCCTTTGCCATTATTGTCCTTCCCGCTCTTCTTGTTTTGTTGTTGTGGTTTCTTTTAATCTCCTTTCTTCTCAGGTTCCTTATTAGCATTGGCACCTTTCTCATCTTCAGGCATAAGCGCCATATCAACTAGCCTCTCAAAGGTGGCCCCCGTAGGGATGTAGGTCATAGCTAACCCATGTAGTGGCTCGTTCAAACCCTTAACAAATCTCAGGGCCTTCTTTTTGTGTGTATTCACCAAGTCCAAGACAAACCTCGCCAACTGATTGAACTTGTTGACGTATTCTTTTACTGATAGATTCCCTTTCTTCAACACCAAAAATCTTTCTATATATAAATTATCTTCAGCCTGTGAGAGAAACTTTGCCTCAAACCTACGCCCGAAATCTGGCCATGTATCAACTGGACGCTCTCCATTAGTGACTTACTACCAAAACGAAGCTTCTTCTTTCATCAACCAAGTAGCCAATTGGACCTTCTTACAATCGTCCAAATTGAAGATGCCAAACAGATCCTCCACTTCTTTCAACCAATTTCTAGCTTCAATGAATGTTTCAGACCCACTAAAAGATTTTCCACCCATCGAACGAAAGTCTTTACATATCTTGGAAAAAGTATCTCCACGCGGAGGAATGACTGGAGCTGGGGGAGGAGGAGGAGGAGGAACATTGGCCGGTCCCACGGCAGCGGCCCTAGCCTCGAGATATTGACGAAACCAACCGGGTACACGAACACCCTCTGGTATCTCAAATGCTCCAGACATGCTGAAAAGAAAAAGAAAGTTTTAAAACAAGGGAAGCGAAAGAGAGATGTATGGCTTGCAGGGATTATGCTCTTTAAAGTAAACTTTCCTTGAAAATAGCTTCTTTAAAACCAGTTTTTGAAAGTACTTTCTAGGAAAATAATACTCTTGAAAACACTTTTTAAAACTTTCTATCTGTTCTTGTAACCATAGCTCTGATACCACGTGTAACACCCCATGTCCATTAATGTCACTCACAAAGGGAATGCATCAATGTCCATGAAGCATTATTGTTGTACAGAACAGATAAATTACAAGAATAAATAAATAAAACAACACAACGGAAGTTAAAGCTTATTTCGTAGCATCATAACTCAAAATGAGTTTAAATAAGTAATCTCCAAAACCATTACATCGGGATCAATAGTCTTTTCTAAAAACTTCAAAGTACATAAAGAAGCAAATACATAAATAACATAAATGCACAAATCCCCACTAAGCATAAGCAAAGCCGTAAAGATGAGAGAGTCCCAAGCGATACATCTACTCTCTTTAAGCAACTGAAAGAAATCGGCACTAAGCTGTAGTATTCCCTCCTTGCAAACCTGAGGGGGGAAAAGGAAGAAAAGAGGTGGAAAGAAAAGGGTCAGACATAAAGTCTAGTGAGTGCGATAACTTTAACAATATAATTATCAAAATAACTAGGCTAAGGCATAAGATGGAAAATAAGGAAATGACTCTAAACAAAATGGGTGTGGCAGAGCAAACAAAGGAAATAAGATGAACAAAGATCACGTTAAAGGCGCCCCCAATCACTATAGGATAATTACTATACTGCACCACCACTAGTCACCCTAAAGGTTGATCCCGCCTACAGAACTTATACTGCTAATGGTAGTTTCGTGTACCCCTAGCTACCTCCATAGGTGTCGTCTGGCCCTATCTCCACTAGGTGTACCCACTAGCCCTATTCGATCGTCTCCCTAGCTCGTGGATACCCGTGCTGGCCCCACAATGGGTTGTATCACTCCCCAAAGTGGTAACCCGATACAACCAAAAATGCACGTCGTATATCAACACGATGCAACAACGTCTTACCTACCAGCCCAGGCCCACACACGCATATGAACCCGTTGGACTTGCGTTGCCACCGCTAACCCGTTTTGACCTCTTACAATCAAATCCAGTACACGTGTCCAGTCCTCGACTTGGACCGAGCCCACAAAGATACTTAATGGGTTACTAGTTTAAAAAGGGACCCCATGCATGACACAAGCTTTCCACCTATGCTCCGTCCCCCCTAAGGTTTTTCCCACTTAGCCCCATTCTTATTCATGTCTTCTTACATGTTTCAATCTTGGTTAAGTGCATCTAATCATATTTCAAATGCCACCCAAGGCACCCACTAAATTCCACATGCCGCCCAAGGCACCCACTTAACCCCCTCATGTCCCACTACATGTTTATCTGGTTAAGTGTTTCTTAATTCATTAAGAACATAACCTTGTAAAGACCTCCGACATTAGGCTGGCATTTGTGGCAGCTGGATTTGCCAGGCGGGTCCAGACAGTCTTACACCACAAACGAGCCTAACCTCGTGTCTTTATAACTGTTATGCATTTAATTTATGCCTAAGAACTCCCACATTAGACTGGCGTTTGTGGCTGCGGGATTTACCGGGTGGGTCCGGGCAGTCTTATACCACAAACGAGTCTAACCTCATGTCTTAGGCGATTAATTACGTAATTAATTATCCCCAATTTGAATTAATTTCCCTATTCAAATTGTCAATCAATTAAAATTTAACCATGTCCATAACTAGCACCTTAATTATGTCCATCTATTTATGGTATAAAATTATACCAATTTACATCACATTTAAGGCATTTATGCCAATTCTCAATATTAAATTTTTTAATATTATCCCATTGCCCCGCGTTGTACGTTCGTTCGTTTAACGTGAAATATACGTTAGACGCGAATAGTCTAACTTATGGAATAAAGAGAAAACATCACAACATGCATAGAATAAAAAGTAGATTTAAACATAAGGGGTGAACTTGCATGTGTGAATAAGGTTTTTCCTCTAAAACTTGCATAGGCCAAAGTCGCAAACTTGCATAAACTAACGATGTCATAGATCTAACCATAAGGTGTAAACTTGCATAGGCAATAGTCACAAACTTACATTACATGAGACTTACTCCAATATATATATATATATACTTGCGTATGTGATTTATGCAACATAAACTATGGTGTAAACTTGCATCTAAACATGTAAATTTAGATCTACATGTAAACTAGCATATAGAATTTTGTATACTAGGATATAACTCACATATGTCTTAGCCTAAACTTTAGATCCAAGCTTACACATAAAATAGATGTCATGAAACATGTAAGGGGGTATGTGATTCTCATTAACTTGCATATGATTCATATCTAAATTAACATCCAAACTTGCATGCAGAATTATCAAGTTAAACTTACATATGATTTAACATATGAATTAGTCCCAATAAACATAACCAAACTAGCATATGAAGCATCATTATGAATTGATTGTACATAAGCCAACAATTAACATATATTTTCAACATAGATAATAACATCATAGCTTTACAACATAGACAATAACACCATAGATTTGCAACATAGATAATAACATAACGGTCAATGATTCACAACATAACCATATAGCCCAAATCATAACTCAAACTAATTAAATTGTTAGTTTTCTTATTAAAGAAATCGAACTCACAACTCAAAGAAGGTCTTGCGTTCTAAAATCTGAGTTCTGAAATTGATTTAGCTTTCCTTTGAAGAAGACAAATTTGTTGTTGTTTAGATTTGAGTTGAATAGAATTGAGTTGATTAGCTTTTCTTTCTCCTAAATGGTGGCGGTTATTCTAGGTTGCATGGTGACAACATGGCGGTTGTTCTAAATTTTTATTTGATTTTAGGGTTTGAGTCTACATGTGTTTATATGAAATTTAGGATTAATTTAGGCCATCCGTTCAACCAAGAATAAACCACGGCCATTCAGTCAATATAGGGTGACAAGTCAGCCCTAATGACTCAGGCAAAAGTCAGAAAATCATCATCACCCAAATCTGCTTGGGGAGGGGGGGGGGGAGGGGCAGGTCGACCCCCTGGTCGACCTGTATGGGTAGGTCGACCCCCTAGTCCACCTGGCCCCTAGCCTAAATTTGAATTTTTGAAATCTGTTTGAATTTTTCTGAAACTTCCGATCGCCATAATTTCTTCACACGAAGTCCTATTCACGCAAACTCGGACTCTATCTCAACTAGAATTCCGACACGAACGCAATGGCATAACACATTTGCCTTAATTCTCAAACTTAAAATTAAATATTCTTTAATTCATTACTTTAGTGTTAACAGAAATATAGGGTGTTACACAAGCCGGAGGATAGAGTTTTCCCTTATAATGGCCAAACAGGCCTGGTACGTTTAAAATGAATCATTTTGATACTATTATATGTGTATAGTGTTAAAACAACTTCAAATATAAATGTATCAATCATAGACGGCATGAGTACCATATATCATGTCGCCATACTTGTTCTATAATCAAAACCACACGATGTCGTATTGGAAGTTGGATTTCCATCTATGAGTCAAGGCAACGGATCGTCCTCACCGAATTCGAGATAACCTAGCACGTGCTTCAGGATACAGCAGCAACTGCACCTGGATCTTCAGGGCCAGTCCACACATACTTTTGTGGATTGGTAATTCCTGAACAATACGTTCCCCTTCCCTATAGGGCATAAAATATGAGCCACTAGGGACTCAATATCCGAGGCGCCTCATTCCATCATCCACATAAGTAAAAATGTCTGGGCTCCATACCATGATACCACTCCTAGCTAGAAAGAAACGCATGTTCACCCTGCAGTCCTTTCCCATTTTTGACTCATACCGAGGTGTGAGGCTGGCAAATTAACATTATACACAAAGCTATGCTAAATAAAGCTGTGCTTTGATCATCAACCACAAGACTCTGCTTTTCAATAAATGCCTTGAACATTTGCATCTTGGCATGCCACATTAACAATTCACGCCATACAACCGATGTCTATCAATATATAACCTCTAAGCTAGTACATCTCAGAGAAGGGTGTTATGCAAGAGAATAAAATCTCCACCACCAGACAAATATATATTTAATATAAATCAATCAAAACAGAATGAAATCCAATGTCAGACACACATCCATTTACAAGTCCATTCTGGGTTTGAACAAAACCGGAGGCACCTTATTTCTCGTCCAATCTGTACAATATAGGAGAGAGGCCATCGCATATCCGGTCGATCTACAAGTACTTCTGAACGATCACCACTTATTACCATGTCTTGGGTGTACAACCTAATTAAGACATCAGTAATCGTCCAACGATGTGAAGAACTCCGGTCTTCAAACACTGTAACACCCCACGTCCATTAATGTCACTCGCAAAAGGAATGCATTAACTTCCATGGAGCATTTTAAGTGAATATAGAACAGAAAATCACAACAAGATAGATATAAAGCAGTACTTGAAAATTTAAAACTTTATTTATTGCAGCAGAAGGTAAATATGTTTGGTTACATCATCAAAAACCATAAACCAAAGTCAAGTACATAATATCCGTCTTGATAAAACAAAGTACATAATCCCATTACTACAAATAGCCATAAAGAAAATGATAGGCTGGACTTTACTTCGGCAATCCAAATCCAAGCTCTCCCAAAGAGATCCCAATCTAGCTCCACAAGTACTAGTCCCACCCTTAGAATCTAGGGGGGGAGGAAGAAAAGAGGTGGAAACAAAGGGGATTAGACATAAAGTCTGGCGAGTGCGATAACTCTAACAACATAATTATTAAAGCAATATGATAATATATAAGCTGGAGAATAAGGTAATGACTGTATGAACCACACGAGTATGGCAAGGTAATCAAGAGAAATAGAGATAACGTAAATGGCGCTTCCTAATCGATATAGGATAATTACTATACTCTACCGTATTGTACCATATTGTACTGTACTAACACTAACTGCACCCCTACTAGTCACTCTAGAAATTTGATCCCTCTTGGCTAAATAGAACGATAATAGCTTCGTGTACTACTAGATGTACCCACTATCCTCCATGTTTGACTGTATATCTCTAGTTGCTATCATAGGTACCCAGCGTGTACCTATCCGCACTAGATGTACCCCCTTCAATAAGTAATAATGGTAATTCTATGTACTCCTAGCTGACGTCATAGGTGTCGCCTTCTCCTATCTCCACTAGGTGTACCCCCTTTAATAATAGTGGTAGCTTCGTGTACCCCTAGCTGACTACATAGGTGTCGTTTGCTCCTATCTCCACTAGGTGTACCCACTACCCTGCCCCATTCGATCGGCTCCCTAACTCGTAGATACCCGTGCCCCACAGTGGGGTGTATCACTCCCCAAAGTGGCAACCCGATACCACCAATGATGCACAGCTTATACCTACACGATGCAACAACGTCTTACCTACCAGCCCGGACCCACGCACGCACGTGATCCCATTGGGCTTGCATTGCCACCGCTAATCTGATTTGGCCTCTAACAATCAGACCCAGTAGGCGTGTCCCGTCCTCGACTTGGGTCGAGCTCACAAAGATACTTAATGGGCTACTGGACTGAAAAGGGCCCCCATTACTTGACACAAGCTATCCACCTAAGCTTGGTCCCCTCTAGTACATCCCACTTAACCCACTACTTATTCATTTTTTAAATTTGGTTAAAGGTTTCCATTATTAATTCCATATGCCACCCAAGGCACCCACTTAACCCCTATGTCCCATTTACATGTTTTACCTTGGTTAAGTGTTACTAATCGTATTTCCTCATGCCACCAAAGGCACCCACTAGATTCCACATGCCACCTAAGGCACCCACTTAACCCCCTCATGTCCCACTACATGTTTATCTGGTTAAGTGTTTCTTAATTCATTAAGAACATAACCTTATAAAGACCTCTCACATTAGATTGGCATTTGTGGCAACTGGATTTGCCGGGCGGGTCCAGGCAGTCTTACACCACAAAAGAGCCTAACCTCGTGTCTTTACAATTGTTACGTATTTAATTTATGCCTAAGACCTCTCACATTAGACTGGCATTTGTGGCAGCTGGATTTGCCGGGCTGGTCCGGGCAGTCTTACACCACAATAGAGCCTAACCTCGTGTCTTAGACGATTAGTTACTCCTAATTAATCATTCCCCAATTTGAATTACATTACCTATTCAAATTATCAATCAATTCCATATTTAACAATGTCCATAATTGACTCAATTATGTCCATCCATTTATGGTATGTAAAATCATACCAATTTTCACCACAATTATATTTTATTTCTTTTAAGGCATTTATGCTCATCTATTTATGGTATATAAAATATACCAATTTCATTACTAATTAATTTTATTCCCTAAAATTAATTATGTGCCTTTTTAGGCCATTACATGCCCAATTCACAATTTGTGTATATCCAGTATTATCCCCATCGTACCCCCGTCATTCGTTCGCTTACCATGAGGTATACATATTAGACTAACAAATAGTCTAATATTAAAAAAAGGGAATAAATGTCAAAAAGTCACATACACACTAAAATAGATCTAATTTGCATCTAACTTGTAATTAAGAATTACAACATACTTGCATAGTCTTTGTATTATCAAGGATCCAAAAATCATAGATCTAAAAAGGTGTGAGCTTGCAAGTATGAACATAGTTTTACACCCAACTAGACTAGATAATTATCACAAACTTACATAAACTTTGTATGTCGTCAACCTAAACATAAAGGTGTCATCTTGCATATCTAATGATCCAATAATGGTGTTAACTGGAGTAAACTATGGATCCGCATAAAGGTGTAAATTTGCATAACTAGGCATGTCATAGATTCAACATAAAAATGTCAACTTGAATATGGATCTAAACTTTAAAGGTGTGAACTTGTATATATGTGAATCCAATTATCAATTAAAATTGCGTATGAACATAATACTTATACGAACTCGCTTATGTTCCACATCCATATTCTCATAAAAACTGATGTTATAAACCTAGGTGGTTGGATTATAAAAAGGGATTCATTGACACAAGTTTACATCATGAACTACTAGCATATATTTTAGATCCAAACTTTCATAACATCATATATAAAACTTGCATAATCACATTAACTTGCATAACATCATATATGAAACTTGCATAATCATATTATCTTGCATAACATCATACATGAAACTTGCATAACATCATATATAAAACTTGCATAACATCATATATAGGACTTGCATAACATCGTATATAAAACTTGCATAACATCATATATAGAACTTGCATAACATCATATATAAAACTTGCATAACATCATATAACATGAATCAAGTTAACATACATGATTAAGCATATGAATTACATTCACAACCACAACTTATAATCCAACATATATCACATCATGATTGATTTAGCAATTAAGGTGATCGAACTCACAACTCAAAAGTAGTCTTGAGTTCTGAATTCTGATTTCTGGAGTTGAATTACCTCTCCTTTGATGAAGATTCGCTGTTAGGGTTGAGCAGTTCTGATTTGATTTTCTGTTCTCCCTCTTTAATTTGGTGGCGGCTGCTCTAGGGTTCAAGACGACAGCATGACGGCCATAATTTTAGTTTTAATTCTGATTTAGGGTTTGAATCTATCGGTCTTTTTATAGAGTTATGAATTAATTTAAGCCATCATATGATCTTAGGGTTAATCAAAACCATTCAATCATGATAGGGTCAGCCTGAACCAGAAAACTGTGCAGGCTCACTGCCTCGGCCTTGGCGCACTTGGCAGGTGCGCCAGTGAAAATATGTACTGGCGCACTTTCCAAGTGTGCCAGTGCATTTTTTTCTATCTTTTGCCACTATTCTTCGTTCGTCCATAACTCCTTCATCATGTACCCGTTTCCCGCAAACTCGGACTCTATTTCAACCAGAATTCCAAGATGAACACAATGGCGCAACCCAATCCCCATAATTCTCACGCCTGAGATTAATTATTCTTTAATTTAGTTAATTCGAGTATTCAAAAATCCGGGGTGTTACAACCACCGTCTTAATCTTCGACTTTTAATCATCATAGTAATTACTCAGAATAGGTTAAACCCGGTCCTTCTGAATAACTCACATATTTTATAATCGATAATAAAGTGCTATAAAAACAAATCATACGCCTCATTACAATTCAGAATGTTATTTTATTTCAATATTCATATTATAGGGAAAGGTTTCCATTAATTTTATCAAAGATAAATTCTTTTAAATTTACTCTTTGATCTTCCTTTGGATATCAATTTCAAAAGATTTTATCTTATCTTTAAACAATTCCAAACCAAATTAAGGTTTATAAAACTAGTCGGGATTAACAAACCTTACCGAAGTAATCATTTATTATTTATTATCTGAATCCTAACCTATTCATCCCATGGAGAAAAACTGGTAATACTCCATATCTAACACCACGGTGTTAACGGTAAAATTAATTACCATTTCACGTTCAAATCTAATTAAAGATTTAACTATCGCCTGGAGTAAAACTGGTGGTACTCCAGGACCATTCTCGATCATTTCCCAAATTTGATAATTTAAATTATCACATTATCATTTTAATCTGATTAAAGATTCATTAAAACTATAATTCAGTTTTAATCTCAAAAATCATTACTTAATGATTAATCTTATCTTTATCTGGGTTAAAGAACAAGTGTCATTTAAAACACAGTTCATGATAACCCTAAATTCTTCTACCATCAAAATGGAATCTACACGAAAATCATAACAGCACATAATCGATACAAATTCCCATATCAGAATAATAATATAAATTGAATAGCGACAAAGCCCTTTAAATTCCATATATAGTAATGGCCTTCATTCATAGAAGCTCATCTCGATTATTACCAAATCGAATTCCATTCAATTCCAATTTGATATATATTAAATTAGAAAACTTTACTTTGAAAATTTTCCATTAAATCTTAATTAAAAGATTGTAAATTCCAAATCATATTTTCACTGTTAATTGGTTAAAGAACAAATATTGTTTAAAATATAGTTCATGATAAACCCACAATCAACTTTCATTTCAGTTCCAATTAAATTTTAATTAACTGGTAAATTGATCTAAATCTTAATTAAGAGATTTAACCTTTTCTCAACTGGGTTTAAGAACAGTGTTATTTAAGACACCACTCACGACAAACCCAAAATCAACTTCCATTAAATATGGAATCTTTACAAAAATCAGATCAGTATATAATGATATAAATTTCCGTATTAGACTAATAATATAAATGGAATAACGGCAAAGCCTTTTATATTCCATATATAGTAACGGTCTTCTTTTACAGAAGCTCATCTCGATTATTACCAAATTTAATTCCATTCAATTCCAATTTGATATATATTAAATTGGAAAACTTTACTTTGAAAATTTTCCATTAAATCTTAACTAAAAGATTATAAATTCCAAATCATATTTTCACTGTTAGTTGGGTTAAAGAACAAATATCGTATACACACTTCATGATAAACCCATAATCAACTTTCATTTCGAATCCAACTAAATATTAATTAATTGGTAAACTTCTCTAAATCTTAATTAAAGGATTTATTCTTTTCTCAGCTGGGTTTAAGAACAGTGTTACCGAAGACACCATTCACGACAAATTCAAAATCTAGTTTATTTTATTCAATTCCAATTGAGTATTAATTAATTGGAAAACTTCATTAAATCTGAATTTAAAGATTTATTCTTTTCTCAACTGGATTTAAAACCAGTGTTACTGAAGACACCATTCATGACAAATTCAAATCCAATTTATTTATTTAAAAACATTGGAATATTATTCTAGGTAATAACTAGTTCATTTCAAAAAAAAAATATTTTTATCCTTTTAAATATGGAAATTTTCATCCAAAATCTTTCCAAATCATTTATTATGATTTTACATAATTTTTTTCATATTTTTACTAATTTTATTAAGGCCTTTACAGTCGGTTTCCAATAATGGCCATCGAACTGCATTCATAATGACCTTTTCTGAAATTGATTTGGATATATCTCCAAATCTAAATGTTAGATTTCAAATCTCTTATATTCATTGGAAAGCACTTTTCGATACGAACGCGTTACATCAATTTGAAGTTAATGGTCGAAATTCGCGAACGGTCGCTGCGCGGCGCGTTCATTGAGGCCATTAAATATATATAATATATATTATATATATTTCATCGATTTCCATTAAAACGTATTTTATAAATCGTTTATATATTCGTTTTAAGACGATTCCAACTTCATTTTAAATTTTAAATCAAAATTGAATATTCCATATCTTTATCATATTAAAATGATAATATTTTCAAAATATTAGATTTTGAAACCACTTCTTTTTGATATTAATTTTAAAAATTATAAAATCGATCGATAAATCTGTTCGGATTAAAATGGCGTTTTCTACTTAACTCGGCTTCACATTTCAATATTTTTGTGTCCATCTAAAATCGTACATAAAAATCATAATTATATTCTTCACTGAATATTATTTTAAAGTATT
The DNA here is from genome assembly GCA_030737875.1 of Allium sativum. Classification (NCBI taxonomy): domain Eukaryota; kingdom Viridiplantae; phylum Streptophyta; class Magnoliopsida; order Asparagales; family Amaryllidaceae; genus Allium; species Allium sativum. The sequence continues at coordinate 1,027,256,195 of CM060924.1, forward strand.
CATTATTTTAAAAGATTCTATATTTATAATCTTTATTTTAAAATATTCTTTATCTCAAAATATTCTTTATTTTCTGAATCGGAATGTGACTCAATCAATTACCATATTATTTCAGTTATATGGATTTTGATACATCGCATGTATTCAACAATAATGATAAATGATCAGTAATCAGTCCATTCAAATCCAGAGTGAAATTTACAATTGTGTGAGCATTAAAATAAATAAATAACGCTCATCACAGCCTGTCAACCCATCGATTGACATACATCTATATATTGGGACTAGTGTATGTCAAATATCATCCCAATACCCGTAACACCCCGTATTTTATGTTAATATTGTAGTAACGAATCAAAGAATAATTAATTCCAAATGCGAGAATCAAGGGAAACGGGTTACGCCACTGCGTTCGTCTCGGAATTCTGCTTGAGAAAGAGTCCGAGTTCGCGTAAAGCGGACACCGTATGAAGGAGATATGGACGAACAAAGAAAACCAGAAGAAAGAAAAAAAATGCACTGGCGCACTTGGGAAGTACGCCAGTACTAAAATTGCGCTGGCGCACCTGCCAAGTGCGCCTAGGTCGGGCTGAAAGCCTTCACAGCTTTTTGGTGTGTTCTGATCCATACTGTGACTCATTGCTGAGTCCTTTCTGACTCCTTACTGAGTCATTAGGGCTGAGGTGTCACCCTATCCTGATTGAATGGTTGTGGTTAACTATAGGTTCATCCGATGGCTATAATTAAATTAAAATTCTATATAAACAACCCAATGCTCAAACCTAAAAATCACACAAAAATAATCCTGGAACTATCATGTCGTCAATAGAGAACTTGGAATAGCCGTCACCAATTCAAAGACAAGATAAAAACCTTAATCAAAATCAAATTAAAAGTAATCAAATTCAACGATCTACATCAAAGGCGAGCTTACCAATTTCAGAATTCAGATTTCAGAAATCAAGAATTCCTTTTTAGTTTGTAAATTGGTTATTACGCAGGAATAATTTACATATGGAATTTTTAATAAATAAGAAATATGTAAATTGTAGAAAAGATGAATATGCCTAACCCGAGGTTAGACTGAGTTGTGGTGTAAAACTGCCCGAAACTGAACGACATATCCAGTGACCACAACAAGACCTGTCCAATGTGAGTGGTTAGTGCATTAAGCCCAAAAAGCACCCAAGGTTAGACTGAGTTATGGTGTAAAACTGCCCGGAACCGACCGGCACATCCAGTGGCCACCACAAGACTTGTCTAATGTGAGTGGTTGGTGCTTTAATGAATAAATTAAAGCTAAGTCAGGATTGGCAGGGTTAAGTCAATTAGGAAAACACTTAACTGCTTCAACATGTTAATTAAACTGATGGGTGGGGTTAGGTAAACTTGAACACTTAACCGTAATAACACGTTAACTAGGCAAGTGGGTGAGGTTAAGTAAATTTATAATACTTAACCGTTACAACATGTTAATTAGACAAGTGGGTGAGGTTAAGTAAATTTAGAACACTTAACCGTTGTAACATGTTAATTAAGCAGATAATAGGGTTAAGTTATCTAAGGTAACACTTAACCAAAATATATAATGACATGTGGTGGGGTTAAGTAATACAAGAGGAAAACACTTAACCAATTATATAACATGATGTATGGGAAGGGTTAAGTTAACACGAGAACAACACTTAACCAATATAACATGATTTGAGGTAGGGTCAAGTCAACACCAGAAGGAAACACTTAACCAACATGACATGACGGGTGGATGGGTTAAGTTAACTTGAATTGATTAATGGCACTTGACCAATATAACTTGATGAGGGAATGGGGTTAAGTTAAATGGGGAATACTTAACTAATATAACCTGATGAATGAACAAGGTTAAGTTAATATGTCACACTTAACCAATCCAACATGATAAGTGAGAAAGGTTAAGTTAATAAGAACCACTTAACCAATATGACATGACGAGTAGGAGGGTTAAGTACATATCGGGTTAGTGGGTAAAATTAGTAAATATAGGCCCACAGAACATAACCATTAAATAAACATACTTGATTCCGTGGGAAGGTTAAGTACATCTCATGTAGGTGGGTAATATTAGTACATATAGGCCCACAAACTTAACCGTTAAGAAAACATGCTAGAATCGATGGGAGGGTTAAGTACATCACGTGTAGGTGGGTAATATTTGTATATATAGGACCACAAACTTAACCAGCAGGAAACCCTAGTAACGGGGACCCATTTCAGTAGTAACCCACATAGATGTATCATGGTACCCTTAAACTAGGCGGGGTGGGGCATGATTACTGGGCTGATTATAAGCGGTCAAAACAACGACATGGGTACGTCAGTGTAGGTTCCGATGGTTTACGATCGTGCACGTACTCCGGAGTGGGAAAAAGCAGGCACTGGGTACTAGTAGTTTTACACTGTGCATTCTTGAATCGTGTCGGGGTTGCTATCATAAGGATTGATACACCTTATGGTAGGACTAGCATAGGGTAGCAACCCGCAAGAGAGAGCCGATTGAAACAGACACATGGCAAGTCAACTCAGGTAGGGAGACGATCGATAGGGTAGTAAGGGTACACCTAACATATTCATGGAAATTAGGCTGATTGAGGTGGAATCCTCAAATATAGATGTACACCTGAAGTCTACCACAACTACGGGGATTGGGATCGTATTATACAGATTACTAGTTAAGACACTAGTTAGGCGGTATAGAGATTATAGTAATGGGTACGATCACATATTCAACATATCTTGTCTTATATTAGGGTGTTATCCTATGTTCTGTTACTCCTGTCATGATCCCTTTTTCTTGTTTAAATACTAGTAATCACTGAACTTACCAGACTTATTGTCTGACCCATTTTTTCTCATCTTATTTTCTTCCATTCCCCGCCCCAAGGTAGTCAGGGAGGGAAAAGCTCAGGTTTGTTTGGACCGTTACTCTTTCCAAGCTTGAAGACTCTTTGGCGTGCTGCCTTGGACTCTCTCTTCTACAGCTATGGCTGGCTCATGCTTTATTTGGGGAAATCATTTTATGCTTCTTTATTTTTGTTAAACAAGACTGGATACTTTGGTATTGTAAAACAATCTTTGTACAAGCTGTTTATCAATGAAATAAAGTTTTATTTATTTGCCGCTGCTTTAATTGTTTGTCTTGTAATTTATCTGCATCTTTTACCTATAACTCTCCACCGAAGTTAAGGCATTTCCTCAGTGAGTGACCTTAATGGAGGCGGGTTTTTTCAATACCCATGTGGGGTTTTCAAACAACAACAGTTTATTTAAATAAATCATTGGTTAATAAATTTAACCAATTCTAATTCGGTTTGAATTATTTTTCTACTTAACCAATTTTCACTATTCAAATTATAAATGGATATTTATAATTAAATTTGAACTACCACATTAGTGTTAACATAATTTAATACGTTAAACATTTCAATCATCACAAACAACAGACAATACAGTGAATTAAAATCGTCCACGGTCTGTGGACGAGGGTTGTGATCTAACAGGTACCTTACATAATTTTATAACAATAACAGATAAAAATTTATACTAGTAATTCTATGTGTTTTTATATACGAATACAATAACATGATAAAATAATTTCAATGAGAAGGAGTTCTCACCTTGGTTTCCACTCCGTCATTATTTTATTTGACGATTTTGATTTTGTTCATGATCATATTTTCCTGAAATTCCAACTTGTTCTATTTCAGATCTAGTAAATTCCATTATGTAGTTCGCTTCACCACGATTCTAACGACACTTCGTTTTCTCAATTCTGATAAACATCGAATGAGTTATTAACATTTACAATTAATATAATTTAATTTAAATAAACATTTCCTTAATCACCTAGTTCAGCCGCTAATTACATTATTAGTAAGAGGATACAGGCCGCCCTTCATCTTCCATCTCTTCAACTGTTGGACCGATCGCTCATTCTGGAAAGCCGAACACCTTACGCCCTGGAAGCCAACAGACCCACATTAACCAACTCTACGTCGATGGCCTTGACATCGCCACCTCTCACCCACAACCTCGGCAAACTCAAACTCCAGCAAAGACTCAAAATCTCCACCAAATGCGCAGACTTTGAGCAGGGATTGCTCCCAATCCTTGAATCGAAAGAAGATCTCATCCATATAGAATCCAAGAGCTTGAAAAACACTTTGATTTTCTTTTATAGTGATGATCAAATTTTCAATATGTTTGAAGGAATTAACCGCTTTGTTTCATGCCATTTCATCCATTGAAAACAATAAGAGGCGGCGCTGAGTATACTTAATTAGGATTTCCGGAAAAAAATATTAATATATATATTATTTAATATAATTTTAATTCACAAATTACTTGCTTATCGGTCCGGACTCCTAACGAGGCCCAACGACTGTCGCCCCTAGCTAAATACCCCCATTACGGACACAACTGGATATGTTTCGTAAGCCAATTCACCTATATTGATTAGTTTTCATCAAAATTAAAATATAAATCAATATATATATTGAATTTAAACATAAATTTTAATTTGCCGATGTGACGACCCGCCCCACACCAGTCTACATTTCCAATGAAAGTGCGTTGTGCCGATGTCCAACCAGCACGGGACGGTCGTCAAAGAAAGGAAAGGTAAGCAATTTGAACTAACAAGGGACCTGTTGCATATCTCACAGTGCATGGAATAAAATATAATAATAACATACTTTGACATAAAACAGGCGAGACAGTGCATAAGCTAAAAACTAAACATCATAGCAGCGGAAAATCCAAATATAGCTTATGTTCCATATATTATTATTACAACTTTAAAACTGTCTCTAAAGCAAAAGAAAGGAAAGGTACACTACTAATGCCCAAAGTAGTGACCAGCAGTGACATAGGGATAATGTATATAGAACAGTACGTGTAAGCCTCTTGCTCATCTCCGAACAGCTACTTGTGCACAACCAGCTAACCTGTCTCTAGTCTGCCCGTTTAAGAGCACCTAGAGAAATAAGAAGGGACAAAAAACTCTGGGTCAGACAAAAGTCTGGTATAAGCGATAAGCAGCAAAACAGAACAATAACCGGTATACTAAACCATACCTGAACCTGGACCTGCAACCAAAGAGTTAGCACTACATACCATACAATACTCTAAGGTGCCACTAGCATATGGTGTAAATGATACGGTGGTAGGGTATGCATGTCATAGTAATGTCAAACAATTAAGCATAGAAACCATCCTCACAACTCTCTCTCAATGCGTAAAGCATACGATATCCACCGCTTTGATCACCCAAATCCTTGCTATGATCACTCTGCCCCATGGAGTCACTGTCACTCCACTGCACTGATCCATGGCCACTAATCCTTTGCTATGTCCACTCTGCCCCATGGAGTCAAAATAACTCCACTGCACTAGCTCATAGACATGCTACGATCACTCAGCCCCCATGGAGTAGTAACTACCCCCACTACACTGATACGTAGCATAACATCCATCTTGATGGTGAATCAAAGCTATGGACGTCGATAACCCCTTAGCACACGTCCTGCAACAAAGCCCAACTAATGAAGTTAACTCATTGGTTCCCAACTAGATCCTGAGTTCTACTTCCTATTTGGACTCCCTTTGCATCTCCGGTTTTGGTCTTCTACGGATCGGTCTTCATCTGGTTCAGAAACAAACTTCCTCTCGGATCGGTTCTCTTCTTCTTGTTCAATCCATTTTCATCAACCTCGTTCGGTTCGTGATCATCAAGTCTCAAATTCAAGCTCCGTGGTTCGGGTCTTGGTTAAACCTTTTGGTTCGGTTCGTGCCCAACACCAGCGCGTGGCACAATAGTTCGGATCGTGACATCCTTCCTCCATCGGTTCGGATCGCGAGCTCCTCTCCAGGTCGGATTGCACTCCTCCATTGACTCGTCGGTCAGCCTTCATCGGATTGTGACTTGCTTTCTCAGGTGGTCCGTTGCACACACCAGGAGAACGGGTCGGGTCAGCAATTCGTGAAGAAGGGGGGTTCTCTACGAGGCGGTTCGGATCGTGCAATACGGTTCGGGTCGGGATTATCCACTTCGTAGCCACCAAGTGGTTCGATTCGTGCTCCCCTTCTCCTATCTGATCCAGTTCGGTAGATTTCCTGCACTTCTTTCTAGCGACTGTTTTACGCCATTCGACGACGTTTTCGACCAATCTAACTTTTCTAGTCAATCATAAAGCATACCATACAGTGACAGCATCATATAGAATTGACCATTAACACCAAAACGACAAATTGATATGTTAAAGTGGATCAAACATAGTCAAAACCCCATATTTTCCCTTAAGCATGTTTAAGTAAATCTAATGATAGGACTAGCAAAACTTAACCAAACTAACCAAATTTTCCAACAGAGGCCTAAAACAATATTTCGAAATTTATAAAAAAATTTCTAGAATTTAATTATATTTAAATTCGATAATTAACACTAATTACCCTTAATTAACCATAATTAGTGAGGAACTATGCAAATCACTCAACTTAGCCACAATAAAATACCAAATCTGAAATTATCCTCTGTTTGGCATTGTTTTCAAGGCTACACAGCAGCTCTACCTTGATTTTTGTGCTAATCCTCTTTGATTTGATGTAGATTTGGCTTAATTAGCGATTAGAAGGTGATTTGAGGGTGGCTGAAAAATGAGAAAAGGGTGTTCTCTAAACGCTAATAGCCCTTAAATACTCCAAATTCCGAAATCCCCCACTGGGCCTAGCTATTAATTACCCAATTAAGCCTGGTTAAGCCGTTTTTCACCTTCTAGACCTTAATTCAGCCATATCTGCCAAACGATAAGTCCGTTTTTCACATATGACCACTCTATGGAAAGGTAAACCATCTTCCGGATCTAATGGAAGTGGTTTCAGGTTGAATCTCCATTCCAATCAAAAGTTATGGACCAAACAAGATCAGCTAGGGGCAAGACGGTCATTTAAAAATCGGCAAAAATTGTGGACATGGGAAATGACCCCAATAGTCGTCTTCCAAAGTTACATGTCTATACGACTTCATATGAGAAAGAAATAAATATTCTACGATCCTTCGATGCGTAGAATGAGGGTCGTTACAGCCGAGGCCACATACTGTCTCCAAAAAGTGCAGAAAAATAAATCTAGCTATGTTTTGATGATATGGTCCTAAAAAAACTAATTTTGTTGAATTTGGAGACCGTTCAAAAAATGGCCATTTTCTGGTCGATCCAAATTGACTAAAATTGACAAAACACGTTTTCTTTTTCCACGCTCACATATTAATTCCAAAAATTACGAATTTTGGAATCTAACAATAATTTGACATTCCGGATTCAACAAAAGTGGTTTCGTCGAAAATGGAGGTCGTTTGCAAAATGATTATTTTTTAAGGGCTATATATTATATTAAAATATATTTAAATTCCATAGCGACTATTTTAAATTTTAAACTGGGCATAACTTATAATTTATAAAGTGAAATCTCAGTTTATTACATTCGTTAGAAAGATATTATTAAACAGATTCAAATATTTCTGTTTTCGTCCAATTCTGATTTAAAATGAATTATGTATACTCAGTTGAAATTAGAAATCGAATTTCAAACTGCCGCGCCATTTCAGGCTCGTTTTATAATTAAATAAATTTATTCGTTCTAACATCATATAAAATGTAACGACACGAATTTTGCTCGGACCTAGTCGATTGCTAAATCGGCCAACACCGTTTGAATCCAGTGTACGCTAACTCTGGGTATACAACACGTGAGAACAAATAACAGAAGACTTTTATAAACATTATACTAATGTTACATCAGAGTACAGAATATTTGGGTACATCGAATATAATACAACGGAAGATAATTTACAAAATATGCAATACAATGCAACGGAACTAATAAACTAACAGAACGGAAGACTATCAATGCTCTGGACATAGCTTTATGCTTCGATCCAGAATCCTACTCAAAATATCTGCAAAATAAGCTAAGCGACGACCCATGTAGAAAATATGGGCACCCGAGTTTGCAAGTGAAACAAACTATGAGTTAGTCATGGGACTGGTATGAGAAATCTTACTTAACTTATCTAATAGTAAAGCTAATCACAGGACCACACCGCTAATGCGGAACGGGTTTACTCCATTGGATTTCCAGTGCATAAAATAAAGTAAATCATTAAACAGCGCTATGCTTTTTAGAAAAATGAAGCCATTTTAAGACTTAAATCCCATCACACAATGCAACACAAACCGGAGGATAGAGTTTTACCTTATAATGGCCAAAATATGCTTAATACGTATAAAACAAATCATTTGATATTATTATTAGTCTCTATATGTTTCAAAAACATTTTCAATCATAATGTATCAATCGCAGACCGCATGGGTACCATATATCATGTCGCCATATATATATTTACAATCAAAACCGCACGATGTCATATTGGAAGTTGGATTTCCATCATAAACAAAGGTAAGGGATCGTCCTTACCGAATTCGAGACAATCTAGCCCATGTCTCAGGATACAGCCGCAACTGCATCTAGGAGCGCTAGGGTCGGTCCACAAATACATTAGTGGATTGGTTATGCCTGAATAATACGTTTCCCATCCCGATGGGGCGTAAATAAAGAGCCACTAGGGACTCAAATCCGAGGTACCTCGCTATCCATCATCCACATAAGTAAAATTGTCTGGGCTCTATACTATCACACCACTTCTAGCTAAAAAGAAACGCATGTCCTCCCTGGGGTCCTTCTCCCATTTCTTTTTCATACCGGGCGTGAGGCTTGCGAAGTAACGCTATACACAAAGCTATACTAATTAAAGTTGTGCTTTAATCATCAACCACAAGACTCTGCTTTTCAAGAGTAAGTCTTGATCATTTACATCTTAGCATGCCACATTGTCAATCCATACCATACCATTGATTTTTGCCAATACATAACCTCTAAGCTCGTACGTCTCAGAGAAGGGTGTTATGCAACAAAATTAATTCTCCGCTACCAAACAAATACATATTTAGCAGAGATCAACGAATACAACATAAAGGAATATAACGTCAGACATACCATCCATTTCCAAGTTCGTTCTGGGTCTGATTGAAACCGAAGGCACCTTATTCCTCGTCCCATATGTCCGATACAGGAGAGAGGTCCTCACATATCCATCAGTCTCCAAGTACATCTGGACAATCACTACTTATTACCTTGTCTTGGGATGCCTCCCAATCAGGACATCAGTAATCATCCAAACGATGTGAAGATCTCCGATCTTCAAGCACCGTCTTCGTCTTCGACTTTTGATCATCGTAGTAATTATTCAGAATGGGTTAAACCCGGTCTTTCCGAATAACTTATGTATTTAATAATCAATAATCAAGTGATATAAAAACACATCATATGCCACATTCCAATTCAGAATATTCTTTTAATAAAATATTCACAAAATAATGGAAAGGTTCTCATTAATTTTATCAAAGATAAATTCTTTTAAATTTATTCTTAAATCTTCCTTTGGATATCATTTCCAAAGATTTTATTTCATGAATTCGATAAATTTAATTATCTCTTTCTCATTTTAATCTAATTAAAAATTCATTAAAACTATTGTTTAGTTTTAATCTCAAAAACCATTATTTTATGATTATTCAAATTTAAAAAATTAATCTTATGTTTAACTGAGTTAAAGAACCAGTATTATTTAAAACATAGTTCACCATATACCCAAAATCATCTTCCATTGAAGATGGAATCTTCACTGAAATCAGATCAATATATAATTGATATAAATTTTCGTATCAGACTAATAATATAAATGGAATAACGATAAAGCCCCTTTAAATTCCATATACAGTAATGGTCTTCTTTTGCAGAAGCACATCTCGATTATTATTAAATCGAATTCCGTTGAATTCCAATTTAATATATTAAAGTGGAAATCTTTACTTTGGAAAATAACCTTTTAAATCTTAATAAAAGATTTATAAATTCCAAATTATATTTTCATTGTTAATTGGGTTAAAGAACAAATGTCGTTTAAAACATAGTTGTAACGACCCGCATTCTACGCATCGAAGGATCATAGAATATTTATTTCTTTCACATACGAAGTCATATGGTCATGTAACTTTAGGAGACGACTATTGGGGTTGTTGACACACTTTTTGGTAAAAGCTGTCACACTGAATATCTGGATAGCATCGCGCTCGGATATGGAGAACATCGTCAAAAGACAGGCAGCGATTTGGTCAAAGTCGCATCACGAAAAAAGAAGGGCCCGAAACTCCTATCAGACGACCTCTTTTGGGCCCGAAAACAGTGATTACAAAGCTGAGCATAATAAGTCTTGTAGGTCTCTGAATTAGCTTCAGTTTGAGCTTTAGTTTGGCTCAATCTGACTTACGGTTTGAAAGTTATGACCGTTTCCGTAAACTGGTGTAATCTGGCAATTTCCTGGATAAAGCGACGAAGCAGCGCACGATCGGAGTATGGCTCATGCTCCCTCGCATCGCCCCTCATCGGATCACCCCTCATTGGATCGCCCTCCTCATACCACGGCCCGTTCGTGGTACACCTCATGATCCGACCCGATCGCCAGCACTTCACTCTAGCTTCACCATGCCGCTCACGACTAGACTCGGCTCGTGATAGCCATATCACGATCCGACTCATGACCACGATCCGACCTTCAGACCTGCAGATACGCTCCCTGTTTTGACCTATTCTCATGTCACATCTTGCTCCTATCCTCCTGGATCGGGTGCCACGTACCCCATCATGATCCGATCAACCCAGAAGCTCTCCTGCAACTATAAATACACCATTTGAAGGCATTTTCAAGGATTTTTTTGGTCATTCTTCTTCATGGCTTCCACCATTACTGAAGAGCAAGGATTTTGCATCTTTCTACACATAAATTCTCCTCTTGTAATCTCAATTAACACACGGATTGTGTGTCCGCATATAACTGGTTCTTGTAATCTATCAGTGAACACTAAGATTATAAAGTGGACGTAGGCTACATCTACAGCCGAACCACTATAAAAACCTCGTGCGTCTCCTCTTTATTTACTGTTTTCTGCATTTTGTGATCTATGATCCGCAATTGGGTGTTAGGCCCAATTTTTGGTCTAACATTTTGGCGCGCCAGGAAGGGGGGCACACGACAACTTCACTTTCCGCTCAGATAATTTGGCTATTGGATCAATGGAAAACAAAAGGAAGAAAGCTGGAACTCCCATTCATGCTGAGGATGTTGATGCTGAAGGTTCAATGAACGAGGCAAGCCACGAGGCTTCCTCTCATGAAAACCCATCAGCGTACTTGACCCAAGAAGAGATGGACAGCGTTCTCACTGAAATGAGAGCTCAAATGGCAAAGCAACAGGAGATGATCGATGGATTCTTCGCTCGGATGGATGGAAGGCCGAGTAACATTCAAGCCACTGAAAACGAGGCTACGGAAGCAGCTCGTGCATCACATGGACTCGGGGGCAACCTCCTCCCTATTGGAAATGCACTGCGATCTACTTCAGTTCTAGGTCAGAGGAACACCGAATTGCAAGCCCCAGTTCATCATCAGGTGTAACACCCCGTGTATTCTATAACTGTGGAATTAACAAATTAAAGTATAATTAATTTGAAATCAAAGAACTAAGGGAAACGGGATACGCCATTGCGTTCGTCTCGGAAAAATACGCGAAATAGAGTCCGAGTTTTCGAAAAACGGAGTCCGTATGAAGAAGATATGGCCTTCGGAAGTTTCTGAATTAAGTTTAAAATTCGAACAGAATAAAACAGTTTAAAAATTAAAATCGGGCCCAATTGGCCAGGGCGGGAAAAGTCCCGCCTAAGACACCCAGGTCGACTGGGCTGTCGACCTGGTCTAGCCAGGTCGACAGGGCTATCGACAGGGCTGTCGACCTGCTCCAGACCCAGGTCGAACCCAGTCCACCCTGGCTGGCCTATTCTATGTTGGTCGATTTTCTGTGGTCTGCTTTGTCATTAGGGCTAGGTGGCAGGCTCTAATTGGTCCCTCTTGCGAATGAATGGCTACGATCAATCCAAGCAACATCGATGGTCCTAATCAGTTCATAAACTCTATAAAATGACCCTAGACTCTACCTAGGTTTCTTACACAATTCTCTAGCCTCCATTGCTCTCTTCTTCTAATTAAAAATAAAAATGGCGTCTCTGCTCTACTGGAATTAAAACTAGAAGATAATCAACATCAGCCTAAGCAACTCAATTCAAACTAGAGATTAAAGTTTCTGCAAAGATTCTACAACAAGTTAAAGTTCTTTCTTTAATCCAATCAAGGCAAGTACAGTTATTCTCCGCTATAACGTTAATTATAATTTTGATATGCATTTAAAACTGAGTTTGAGGTTGTATATATATTCTCTGCTGTTGGATCTGTTTTCTGTGACTGTTCTGTATTCCTTTCTTCTTTTCTGTTTCTATAGCCAGGCTACCACGAGCCTGTGCCCAATCTCATAAAGAGATTAACGTATGAACGCAAAATTTTGGACAATTAATGAATGATGCGAAATTTGACAAGACTGAATTGAACATATGACTTTAGATCTGAAGCATAAAATATATTGGACATGTGACTTGGGATTGGATGCATAAATTTAGCTATGAACATGTAATTTAAATATTGCATGCAAAGAGTATGTTGTAATTTAGATTTGTAACTAAATAGAGAAATGAACATATGTTATTTAGATCTGTAATTAATTAGAAAAATAAGCATATGTTATAAACTAGTTTTAGGCCTATGCATATTTTGTGATAAAAGAAGAAGAGGAACCATTGTAAGATTACATATGATTTGAGACTTTGGACAAAATGCATATAAAAGTCAAGATTTGATTTTTAGAAGATATGATTTAAAGATTTAGATTGTTGGGTATAGTTTGCATAATGATTCATGACTTAAAAAAAAAAAAAAGAAGATATGGAAGCTTAGGTGTAAAAGATTTGCATTAATTAGGATATCTATTATTGTGATTACACCTAAATAGGGATTTTTGGATATATGGCATGCATAATGGTTATATTTGGTATAATTTATATGTGAATCTGCTGTAAAATGCTAGTTTAACAAAAATTGGAACATATGTTATAGGGTAAATTATGTCCATATTCTGCGCTATGTAAATGTATGCAAACATGGACGTATATGATCATATTGTGAATCATGACATTATTTAGGCATATGAACTTAGGCCTAATTTATGTTTAGGCAAGGCATGTAAATAGAACCTTTAGAAATATTAAATTTGCTAAATCTGCTAATTTGCCAAGTTGCCTAAACTGCTAGTTTTGTTATGTTGCCTAGACTGCTAATTAGATTGAAATGCCTAATCTGTTAAATTTGTCGGTTGAAATGCCTAACCTGTTATATGCCAAAATCTGCTAAGTTGCTAAATCTGTTAAATCCGTTAAGTCATATAAAATCTGTTATCTGCTATGTTGATATAATCATCCTGTTATTGATATAATCTGAATTGGCATATATATTGGGCGTGCGCATAAACGGTAAATTATTAATTAATTGGCCGCAAAGATACACATGGCTAACTCGAGGTTAGAATGAGTTTGCGGCGTAAATCTGCCCGGAACCGCCCGGCACATCCAGTGGCCGCAAACAATAGGTTCTAATGTGAGAAGTTAGTCATAACATGCGTAAGACACGAGGTTAGGTCTGGCTTGTGGCAGAAGTCTTCCCGGAACCGCCCGGCATATCCAGCGGCCACAAGCTACCGACCTAATGTGAGAGGTCTGTGCATTAATAATTAATTAATGCAAAATCTAAGATAAGAATGACGTCTAAAACGTATTGGGGAAAATAGGGTTAAACCAAAGGGATTAATAGATGTAGTAAAACCCGTCCATGAATCTGAAGGCCCAATACAAAGTTAGACAAATCTGAAAAATCTGTACATTTGACCTGTTAGTCTGAAAACTTGTTAACTTAATTTGTGAATTAGTAAATCTGAATTCTGTATGTCTGAACTTGTAAACAAGTTAATCTGTAATCTGTTAGTCTGGGGACACAAGGTTAGGAGGGGAATTACTTGTGTCATCTGTTGTTTGGGACCCATATTAGTCAGTAACCCTTTTTGGTATCAAAACTTTGACCCAACAGTAGGTAGGGTCCGGGCACGCTTACTGAACTAATTATAAGTGGTTCATTCTGATGATGGCGAGGGGTGTTGATGGTGCGTTCCAACCGGGTCATGTGCGTGCATGGATCCCGGTCTGCCTCTGAGGATGTAAGACGCCGTGACATCTGTAAATAGGTCTGTGCCAATTGGTTGTCACTTTAGGGAGTGATACACCCTACTGTGGGGCCGACACAGGATATTTATGTATTAGGGAGCCGATCGCTTGGGGTAGGGTTTTAGGGTACGCTTAGTTCTGTCTGTTTCTGTTGGTACCGTCTGTTTCTGTTGGGTGGTAACACCTGTCTGTTTCTGTGTGGTACCGTCTGTTCGGGTGGTAAAGGCCCATTACTAGTGTACACCTAATTCCACATTCTGTCTCCATAGGGATAAATCTGTTTCTTCTTCTGTCTGTTTCTGATCGGGTAGTAAAGGCCCATTATTAGCATTCTGTTCCTGTTAAAGTATTTTGTACCCGTTCCTGCTTCAATTTAGACATTAGGGTGACACCTAATTCTGCTATACTAGTATTAGTGCAGAGGAGTGTAAAACAATAGTTTATATCATTCTGTTTTTCTGTTATATCTGCTACACCTGTTATAGTTATCTCACATCCAGTTTTATGTTCATATCATGTTATTATTATCTGTTCATATGCTGAAAGTCACTGGACTTGCCAGACTTTTTGTCCGACCCTTGTTGTTTTCGCCTCCTTTCTTCCGTTTCCCCCCCCAAGGTTATCCAAGGAGGGAAATACTTTAGCTTGATCCGGATTTCTCTTTGCTTGAAGTGCTTAAAGTATGGCTTGGCTCTGTATAGCTTCCGTTCCATGGGGATTATGATTTTAAACTATGTGTTTTGAAGGCTTTTGTACAAGACTCATATTTTGTACTTGAATTCTGAAATTGAAAGGATGTAAACATATTAATTTCTGTTTCCGCTGTAATAAAGTTAAAATTTTTCAAGTACTGTTTTATCTGTCTTGTAAGTTTCTGTTCTGTTTACTAAAATGCTCCACCAAAGTTAAGGCATTCCCTTTGTGAGTGACCTTAACGGAGGTGGGGTGTTACACTTGGTATCAGAGCTAAAGGTTACCAGATTAGATAAAAGTTTTTGAAAACTATTTTCAAAAAAAAGGTTTTAAAATGAAGTATTTTCAAAATTAAAGCTTATTTTGAAAAACATGATCCCCAAGAGCCATATATCTTTCTTTCAGTCCTTTTTGTATTGAACCTTTCCTTTTTCGTTTCAGCATGTCTGAAGCATCTGAGATACCAGAGGGTGTCCATGTACCCGGTTGGTTTCGTCAATATCTTGAGGCTAGGACCGCCGCTGCAGGTCCAGCAAATGATCCCCCTCCTCCACCCCCTCCTCGTGCAATTGCTTTCTCAAAAATCTGTAGAGATTTTAGGGCCATGGGTGGGAAGGATTTCAAAGGAACTGAATCATTCGTAGAAGCAAGGAATTGGCTCAAAGAAACTGAGGATCTATTCGTTATCTTCGAGGTGGACGATAGGCAGAAGGTACAGTTGGCAGTATGGCTGCTCAAAGACGAAGCTTCCTACTGGTGGGAAGTCACTAACGCCTAGAGGCCGGTTGAGACATGGATGGATTTCAGAACAAGGTTTGAGACAAAATTCCTCTCGCAAGCTGAACGAAGTTTACAACTGGAAAAGTTCTTATCTCTTAAGCAAGGAAGTATGACGGTCAAGGAATACGTCAACCAGTTCAACCAACTAGCTAAGTTCGGATTGGATTTAGTCAACACTCAGCATAAAAAGGCTCTCCGCTTTGTTAAAGGATTGAATGAGCCACTGCACAGCTTAGCCATGACCCACGTACCTATGGGAGCGACTTACGAGAAATTGGTGGACATGGCACTACTGCACGAGGAAGACAAGGGCCCGAAAGAGACAAAGAAGGAAGAACCACAGAATAAGAAAGCGGGGCCCAAAAAGGAAACACAAAAGAAGGATGAGAAGTCTGAAGATAAGAAGGGGAAAAAGTGCTTTACTTGTGGGAGCTCAACTCATCTGAACAAGGATTGCAGAAAAAGGAAGGGCGCTTGCTTCAACTGTGGGGAGATGGGACACTTCACTAGGGACTGCCCGAAGAGACGAGGACAAGGAGGGCAGGCGAACACTCTTGAGGCTAGTGGCTAGGATAGAAATAGGAAAATTTCTATAGTAGGTTTAATTTCTTTATCTGATTGTGACTTTTCTGATTTTGGTATTTTGGTTTTGTAATCGATACTCTGCACTTTAATGCTAGTATTATTTCTGAATTCCTCTATAGACTCAGACCCATAAGGGTTATGGATCATCTGTTTGAGACTGGGGTTTGAGGGATATCTGTGTTAGGCGTCAAGTATGACGCATACATTCTGAGTTTTCATAGGATGTCAATTTGATATTGGTTTCGGTCTTTGGGGCCGATACTTAGGACCCATGTCTAATGGGAACCAAATTTTCGTTCTATCTATACTCGCTTCCATCATTCGACCGTATCCTATCGATTGAATCTTCGAACTTTAGGTAGAAACTAATGGGTGTAAACATGTGTTTGAGACATGTTATGTTTGATGGTTGCAAGTGGATGCAAGTGGTTGCTAGTGGTTGCCCGTGGATGCATATACACACACTAGGCACTAGATCGGCTCGAAAACACTCTCATACTGCATATGGATGGGTGAGCATTTTTCAATTCTTGTGGATGCAAATTGGTTGATTCAGCACATGGATGTTGCATTTGAGTGAATGGTTGTGCACTCATATAGAAATAATATATATCATCAGAATTCTATTGCATACATGTTGGACTCATGGCACTGACATAATTCGCATTAAGGAAGTCAACTGAATCAGTAGACCGCCTGATCTTTGCATTAGATAAGGAACATATACACACACTTTTGCATATGTTCATACAACATTAGAAGTTTTCTAAGGACAATGGATGCTTGTGGATGATGGTTGAGTAGATTGGTGATTGGATGGAAGGACACATTCTTCTTAACTTGAAGATTTCGGGGACGAAATCCTTTTAAGTGGGGGAGAATGTAACACCCCGTGTATTCTATAACTGTGGAATTAACAAATTAAAGTATAATTAATTTGAAATCAAAGAACTAAGGGAAACGGGATACGCCATTGCGTTCGTCTCGGAAAAATACGCGAAATAGAGTCCGAGTTTTCGAAAAACGGAGTCCGTATGAAGAAGATATGGCCTTCGGAAGTTTCTGAATTAAGTTTAAAATTCGAACAGAATAAATCAGTTTAAAAATTAAAATCGGGCCCAATTGGCCAGGGCGGGAAAAGTCCCGCCTAAGACACCCAGGTCGACTGGGCTGTCGACCTGGTCTAGCCAGGTCGACAGGGCTGTCGACAGGGCTGTCGACCTGGTCCAGACCCAGGTCGAACCCAGTCCACCCTGGCTATCCTATTCTATGTTGGTCGATTTTCTGTGGTCTGCTTTGTCATTAGGGCTAGGTGGCAGGCTCTAATTGGTCCCTCTTGCGAATGAATGGCTACGATCAATCCAAGCAACATCGATGGTCCTAATCAGTTCATAAACTCTATAAAATGACCCTAGACTCTACCTAGGTTTCTTACACAATTCTCTAGCCTCCATTGCTCTCTTCTTCTAATTAAAAATAAAAATGGCGTCTCTGCTCTGCTGGAATTAAAACTAGAAGATAATCAACATCAGCCTAAGCAACTCAATTCAAACTAGAGATTAAAGTTTCTGCAAAGATTCTACAACAAGTTAAAGTTCTTTCTTTAATCCAATCAAGGCAAGTACAATTATTCTCCGCTATAACGTTAATTATAATTTTGATATGCATTTAAAACTGAGTTTGAGGTTGTATATATATTCTCTGCTGTTGGATCTGTTTTCTGTGACTGTTCTGTATTCCTTTCTTCTTTTCTGTTTCTATAGCCAGGCTACCACGAGCCTGTGCCCAATCTCATAAAGAGATTAACGTATGAACGCAAAATTTGGGACAATTAATGAATGATGCGAAATTTGACAAGACTGAATTGAACATATGACTTTAGATCTGAAGCATAAAATATATTGGACATGTGACTTGGGATTGGATGCATAAATTTAGCTATGAACATGTAATTTATATATTGCATGCAAAGAGTATGTTGTAATTTAGATTTGTAACTAAATAGAGAAATGAACATATGTTATTTAGATCTGTAATTAATTAGAAAAATAAGCATATGTTATAAACTAGTTTTAGGCCAATGCATATTTTGTGATAAAAGAAGAAGAGGAACCACTGTAAGATTACATATGATTTGAGACTTTGGACAAAATGCATATAAAAGTCAAGATTTGATTTTTAGAAGATATGATTTAAAGATTTAGATTGTTGGGTATAGTTTGCATAATGATTCATGACTTAAAAAAAAAAAAAAGAAGATATGGAAGCTTAGGTGTAAAATATTTGCATTAATTAGGATATCTATTATTGTGATTACACCTAAATAGGGATTTTTGGATATATGGCATGCATTGGAATTAATGGTTATACTTGGTATAATTTATATGTGAATCTGCTGTAAAATGCTAGTTTAACAAAAATTGGAACATATGTTATAGGGTAAATTATGTCCATATTCTGCGCTATGTAAATGTATGCAAACATGGAAGTATATGATCATATTGTGAATCATGACATTATTTAGGCATATGAACTTAGGCCTAATTTATGTTTAGGCAAGGCATGTAAATAGAACCTTTAGAAATATTAAATTTGCTAAATCTGCTAATTTGCCAAGTTGCCTAAACTGCTAGTTTTGTTATATTGCCTAGACTGCTAATTAGATTGAAATGCCTAATCTGTTAAATTTGTCGGTTGAAATGCCTAACCTGTTATATGCCAAAATCTGCTAAGTTGCTAAATATGTTAAATCCGTTAAGTCATATAAAATCTGTTATCTGCTATGTTGATATAATCATCCTGTTATTGATATAATCTGAATTGGCATATATATTGGGCGTGCGCATAAACGGTAAATTATTAATTAATTGGCCGCAAAGATAAACATGGCTAACTCGAGGTTAGAATGAGTTTGAGGCGTAAATATGCCCGGAACCGCCCGGCACATCCAGTGGCCGCAAACAATAGGTTCTAATGTGAGAAGTTAGTCATAACATGCGTAAGACACGAGGTTAGGTCTGGCTTGTGGCAGAAGTCTGCCCGGAACCGCCCGGCATATCCAGCGGCCACAAGCTACCGACCTAATGTGAGAGGTCTGTGCATTAATAATTAATTAATGCAAAATCTAAGATAAGAATGACGTCTAAAACGTATTGGGGAAAATAGGGTTAAACCAAAGGGATTAATAGATGTAGTAAAACCCGTCCATGAATCTGAAGGCCCAATACAAAGTTAGACAAATCTGAAAAATCTGTACATCTGACCTGTTAGTCTGAAAACTTGTTAACTTAATTTGTGAATTAGTAAATCTGAATTCTGTATGTCTGAACTTGTAAACAAGTTAATCTGTAATCTGTTAGTCTGGGGACACAAGGTTAGGAGGGGAATTACTTGTGTCATCTGTTGTTTGGGACCCATATTAGTCAGTAACCCTTTCTGGTATCAAAACTTTGACCCAACAGTAGGTAGGGTCCGGGCACGCTTACTGAACTAATTATAAGTGGTTCATTCTGATGATGGCGAGGGGTGTTGATGGTGCGTTCCAACCGGGTCATGTGCGTGCATGGATCCTAGTCTGCCTCTGAGGATGTAAGACGCCGTGACATCTGTAAATAGGTCTGTGCCAATTGGTTGTCACTTTAGGGAGTGATACACCCTACTGTGGGGCCGACACAGGATATTTATGTATTAGGGAGCCGATCGCTTGGGGTAGGGTTTTAGGTTACGCTTAGTTCTGTCTATTTCTGTTGGTACCGTCTGTTTCTGTTGGGTGGTAACACCTGTCGGTTTCTGTGTGGTACCGTCTGTTCGGGTGGTAAAGGCCCATTACTAGTGTACACCTAATTCCACATTCTGTCTCCATAGGGATAAATCTGTTTCTTCTTCTGTCTGTTTCTGATCGGGTAGTAAAGGCCCATTATTAGCATTCTGTTCCTGTTAAAGTATTTTGTACCCGTTCCTGCTTCAATTTAGACATTAGGGTGACACCTAATTCTGCTATACTAGTATTAGTGCAGAGGAGTGTAAAACAATAGTTTATATCATTCTGTTTTTCTGTTATATCTGCTACACCTGTTATAGTTATCTCACATCCAGTTTAATGTTCATATCATGTTATTATTATCTGTTCATATGCTGAAAGTCACTGGACTTGCCAGACTTTTTGTCTGACCCTTGTTGTTTTCGCCTCCTTTCTTCCGTTTCCCCCCCCAGGTTATCCAAGGAGGGAAATACTTTAGCTTGATCCGGATTTCTCTTTGCTTGAAGTGCTTAAAGTATGGCTTGGCTCTGTATAGCTTCCGTTCCATGGGGATTATGATTTTAAACTATGTGTTTCGAAGGCTTTTGTACAAGACTGATATTTTGTACTTGAATTCTGAAATTGAAAGGATGTAAACATATTAATTTCTGTTTCCGCTGTAATAAAGTTAAAATTTTTCAAGTACTGTTTTATCTGTCTTGTAAGTTTCTGTTCTGTTTACTAAAATGCTCCACCAAAGTTAAGGCATTCTCTTTGTGAGTGACCTTAACGGAGGTGGGGTGTTACATCAGGACTCGGGTCGTGAGGACCATCCAGACCCAGCTCATGGTGGGGACCCACGATCCGATCCGCTCGTCCCCCATGGTCCATGAACTGATCCTCACGACCCTGCCTTACGACTCGCTCCTCCTGCCTCACGAGCCGACCATCTCCATCCACGAGCAGGCCTCCAAGACCCGATTCGTGACACACCTCCTGACCCATGAACCGCTCCCAGCAACTCGCTCCCATCAGCTCAACAGCTTCCTGCTCGTCCTGCACTCCATGTTGGGGGCATCAGCTCTGATCTTGGTAGTTTACAACAACTTTTCGAAGGCAATCGACTAGCAGAACTGATTGAGCGCCTCTCGAGAGGATGCACCTATCAGAATGACGTGCATGACGTCAATCACAACACATTCACTCAAGAAATCAGGAATTCCCGCAATCCCCCAGATTTCAAACTCCCACAACTGGAGCCTTACAATGGCAGGACGGATCCCACCGTGCTATGTTTTCCTCTCTTCTTGACTGACATAGCTGCTATGTTTTCCCCTCTTCTTGACTGACATAGCTACCATGTGGATTCAGCAGCTGGAATCGGAATCGATCAACAGCTGGAATATGTTGGTCGCTCGCTTCCTTGAACAGTTTCGGGTCCACATCGCACGACCCAAGAATGTCATGTCCCTCACCACAATCAAGCAGAGGCCCAGAGATACTCTGCTTTCATTCCTAGAAAGATTCAACGTTGCAGCAGCATCAGTTGATCGCCCTGAACAATCGATGGTACTGATGGCAGCAGTATCCGGCATTCTAGATAACTTGGAGTTTAAAAAATCCTTATACCGAGATCCACCACAAAATCTTGGCGAATTCTATCTTGAAGCAGATAGATTTCTACGGGAAGAAGATGCAACTTTCAAGAAGAAAACCCTCGAAGTCAACATGCTCAAAGATGGAGAACCATTTGACTGTCGAAAAGGCAAAGGAGCAGCCAATGCAAAGAATGATCGTAATGCTCCACCCCGGAGAGGGTCCAGATACGACAAATACACTGAACTGAATGACACCCTAAGCGATATCTACGTAGATACAGGGGGTGCTGCTTTATATCCGAGGCCACCCAAGAGGGAACCAACACTAGCACAACGCAATTCTGGCAGACACTGCATATTTCATGACATGGATGGTCAAAACACTGATGACTGCAGACATTTGCGAGACCTTATCGAGGATCGAGTCAAGCGAGGAGAGCTACTCTAGTACGTCATTCAACAAAAAACGCCTGCATCTGCCCCTGCGCTGCCACCACCGACTCCCCGGAGAGGGAATGATCCTGGATCGAGCAATCGCGGGATTATTATCAACTGATCCCACTCAGCGTATCCCTTAAGTTTGTCGGACTCCGGTTCGTAGTTCATGTTTTTAGGTTTTTAGGCGACTTCTCGCCCTTCTTTGTTTTCAACGCATGTAATAAGCGCAGCAACATCGGCCCACACGCACGGAACCGACCTATTGTCTCCATTCGTGTTCGGGGCTAGAATAACTGCCGCTTAGCTTTCATGAATCAATAACGTTCACTCTTGAGCTCCGGCTCCTAACTGGATCCATCCAGAACAAACATGAGATCTGGCTCCCAACTGGATCCGTCCAGTACAAGCATGAACTCCGGCTCCCAACTGGATCCGTCCAGTACAAACATGAGCTCCGGCTCTCAATTGGATCCGTCCAGTATAAACAAATCCTCATGTGCTTTTCCTTGGTCGTCTTACTCTGATAAGGCCGTCTTGGAACCTCATGTGCTTTTCCTTGGTCATCTTACTCCGGTAAGGCCATCTTGAAACTTCCATTGCATTTCCTTGGTCTCTTACTCCGGTAAGGCTGTCTTGGAACCCCTCTAACATCTCCATGGTTGGTTTACTCCGGTAAGGCCATCTAGGAAATATTCTTGCATTATTTGTTTTATCTTCTTGTAGGTACAAACCCCTGGTCTTCTTGGATTTCTCTGGCCTTAATACGATCCGGCGTGATCGTCGCATTATGGAGTATGGATCTCTCTGACTATCCAAAACACATCTTCCTTCAACCAGCAAGATATGTTCTGGGGGGCAAACATGTTGACACACTTTTTGGTAAAAGCTATCACACTGAATATCTAGATAGCATCGCAATCGGATATGGAGAACATCGTCAGAAGACAGGCAGCGATTTGGTCAAAGTCGCATCACAAACAAAGAAGGACCCAAAACTCCTATCAGACGACCTCTTTTCGGCCCGAAAACAGCGATTACACAGCTATGCTTTGTAAATCTTGTAGGTCTCTGAATTAGCTTCAGTTTGAGCTTTAGTTTGGCTCAATCGGACTTACGGTTTGAAAGTTATGCCCGTTTCCGTAAACTGGAGTAATCTGGCGATTTCCTGGATAAAGCAACGAAGCAGCACACGATCGGAGTAGGGTTCACGCTCCCTCAAATCGCCCGTCATTGGATCGCCCCTCATCGGTTCGCCCTCCTCAGACTACGACCTGTTCGTGGTACACCACACGATCCGACCCGATCGCCAGCACTTCACTCCAGCTTCACCATGTCGCTCACGACCAGACTCGGCTCATGATAGCCATGTCACGATCCGACCCATGACCACGATCCGACCTTCAGACCTGCAGATACGCCCCCTATTTTGACCTATTCTCATGCCACATCTTGCTCCTATTATCCTGGATCGGGTGCCACGTACCCCATCACGATCCGGTCAACCCGGAAGCTCTCCTGCAGCTATAAATACACCATTTGAAGGCATTTTCAAGGATCATTTTTGTCATTCTTCTTCATGGCTTCCACCAATACTGAAGAGCAAGGATTTTGCATCTTTCTACACATAAATTCTCCTCTTGTAATCTCAATTAACACACAGATTGTGTGTCCGCATATAACTGGTTCTTGTAATCTGTCAGTATAACAATAAGATTATAAAGTGGAGGTAGGCTACATCTACAGCCGAACCACTATAAACACCTCGTGCGTCTCCTCTTTATTTACTGTTTTCCGCATTTTGTGATCTATGATCCGCAATTGGGTGTTAGGCCCAATTTTTGGTCTAACAGGGGTCATTTCCCATGTTCATGATTTTTGCCGATTTTTAAATGACTGTTTTCCCCTAGCTGATCTTGTTTTGGCCATAACTTTTGATTGGAAAGAGTTTTGACTTGAAGCAACTTCCGTTAGATCCAGATGATGGTTTACCCTTCCGTAGAATGGTCACATTAGCCAAACGGACTAAACGTTTGGGAGATATGGCAGAAACAAGTTTCAAATGGTGAAAACTGCTTAACCGGGCCTAATTTGGGTGATTAGTGAGTGGGCCCATAATCCATTTCGGGACTAGGGTTATGGGGAGACTGATAGGGTTAGGAAATTCAGTTCCTATCATTTTCCAGTTGCCACTTTTTGTTTCTTCATGTTTAGCCATGGCCTCCACTTTTTAAAACACACCAAATCACCTTCTTATCACTAATTAAGCCAAATCTACATCAAATCAAAGCGGATTAGCACAAGAATTGAGGTAGAGCTGCTATGTTGCATTGGTATTCGTGTCCAAACAGAGATATTTTCAGATTTGGTATTTTATTTGTGGCTAAGGTGAGTGATTTGCAAGGTTTCTCACTAACCATGGCTAATTAATGGTGATTAGTGTTGATTTGCGAATTTATACATTAATAAATTCTGGAAAAATATTCATAAATTTTGATATATAGTTTTAGGCCTCTGTTAGAAATTTTGGATAATTTGGTTAAGATTTACTAATCCTATCACTAGTTTTGCTTAGACATGCTTAAGGGAAAATATGAGATTTTTGCTATGTTTGACCTGTTTTAGCCTATCAAATTATTGTTTTGGTGTTTGTGGTTGATTATACATGTTGCTATGACTGTTTGGTATGAATTGTGATTGTTTAGAATAGTTAGAATGGTCGAAAACGCCATCGAGTGGCGTATAAACTATCGCTGGAAGTTGTAGGAAAAGTGCAGGCTGTGACCGTACCGGATCGGATTCCCTTACTTCCCACCAAACCGACAGACTCCCCACGATTCGAACAGCCTGGAAGCTCGTCAACTGATGGCCAAGGAGGATCACGAACTAGAGCACCCTTACCGAACCGTTTCACACCAGAAGTTCTCCGACCCGATCCGCTGGAAGTTCTCCGCCCCGATCTGCTGAAAATGCCATCGAGTGGCGTATAAACAGTCGCTGGAAGTTGCAGGAAAAGTGCAGGCTGTGACCGGACCGGATCGGATTCCCTTACTTCCCACCGAACTGACCCACTCCCCATGATCTGAACCGCCTAGAAGCTCGTCAACTGATGGCCAAGGAGTATCACGAACTGGAGCACCCTTACCGAACCGTTTCACACCAGAAGTTCTCCGATCCGAACCGCCACGAGACGAAGACCACAAACCGAACCGGGAGCACGATCTGAAGAAAAGAGAAGTGAAGAACTGAACCAATCCGGTGAAGACCAAAAACCCGAGATGCAAAGGTAGTCCAAGTAGGAAGTTTGTAATCAGGATCCAGTTAGGAACCAACGGGTTAACTTCATGATTGGGCTTTGCTGCGAGACGTGTGCCAGGGGGTTGTCGATGTCCATGACTTTGGATCACTATGTATGGGAGGTACGTGGACAAATTCAGGGCCACAGTGGCCTAGGTACGAGTAGTGGGCTATAGGCCAGTGAAGTCGGGTCATTTGAAAAGGTTTGGTCATGATCCTATGGGATAAGCTTGGTGGTAGAAGTAGTTGTACAAGTCGAACTCCGTCATTACCTCGATGGGTCTAGTGATCTAAGTGGTGGATATCATATGCTTTACACACTGAGTAAGAGATGTGAGGATGATTGCTATGCTAGATTTGTTTGCCATCACTATGATATGCACACCCTCACCCCCGTATTCTTTATACCATGTGTTAGTGGCACCTCAGAGTACTGTATAGTATGTAGTGCTAACTCTTTGGTTGCAGGTCCAAGTTCAGGTATGGTTTAGTATACCTGTTATTGTTCTGTTTTGCTGCTTATCGCTCATACCAGACTTTTGTCTGACCCAGAGTTTTATGTCTCTTCTTATTACTCTGGGTTCTCTCACGGGCAGACTAGAGACAGGTTAGGTGGTATACACGAGTAGCTGTACCGGAGACGAGCAGGAGGCTTACACATATGATATATAGATATTCTCCCTGTGTCGCTGTTGGTCACTATTTTGGGCATTAGTAGTGTACCCTTCCTTTCTTTTACTTTAGAGATAGTTTTAAAGTTGTAATAATGATGATGTGGAACATAAGCTGTATTTGGATTTTCCACTGCTATGGTGTTTAGTTTTCAGCTTATGCACTGTCTCGCCTGTTTTATGTCAAGTATGTTTTTATTATATTTTATCCCATGCGCTGTGAGACATTCTACAGGTTTTCGATTAGTTCATTCTCTTCTTTCCTTTCATTGGAAGCCGTTCCGTGCTAGTTGGGCATGTGTACAACGCATTTTCGGAGGAAATGTCGGCTGGTGCGGGGCGGGCCATCACAATTGGTATCAGAGCTCTAGGTTGCGTAGTTAACCTAGGGAAGTTATCAGGAAGAGATAGTACACGTATATGAGAGTGCGTATTTGTGATTATTTTGGTTTTTAAAAGCTATATATATATATATATATATGTATATACCATTAGTATATATAAGGATAAAGTCGCACTGCACTGGCACCACTATGGAGATGGTTAATGGTTTTCTCTGTGCAGATTGAACGATGAGCCGATACGCAAGGGGTACCGGTAAGCGAGCCAATAATGGGAATGCTGCTGAGATGAGGAAAATGTTTACTGACCTCATGAGGGAGATGCTTAGGGATGTGCAGAGGGCAGCTCGCAATGCTGGTAATGGAGGTGGGTCCAATAGTGTAGGCGCCTAGGGCCAATTTCGCCAAGCTGAATAAGGATTATACTTGTCTTGGTGGGAAGCCGTTCCACGGAACGGAATCGGCTATGGATGTTCAGGATTGGTTGGATAGCTGCGAGCGTATCTTCGAAGACTTGGGTATCGAGGATGCGGTGAAGAGAAGGCTAGCATCCCACCAGCTGCAAGGACGGCAATGAATTGGTGGAATGCTATAAAGGCAGCTACTCCCGAGGATCAGATTACTTGGGACCAGTTTAAGGCTCGCTTTAGCGATAAGTTCATTCCAGCTGCTCAGAAGTCAGTGATGTTTAAGAGGTTCTTGGAACTCAAGCAGAATGGCAGAGCTATCTCAGAGTATGTTGCCGAATTCGTCACTTTGTCGAAATATGGGTTATCCCTAATAGATACTACCGAGAAGAGGAACGAGAAGTTCATAACTGGCTTGGATGGATACTTGGGGGAACGGTTTATTAACCACATCGATGAGACGTTTGAATCGATTGTGGGAAAAACTTTAAGATCGGAGAGTCTTTACCCTAAGTCGAAGATTGAGGTCGCATCTGCAGAGGAGCCAAAACCGCAAGCAAGCGGTGGAGGCAAGAGTGGTTCTCAGAATAAGAGGAAGCAGAACCAAGATAGGGATGGTCAGAAGAAGAAAGATGTTGAGTGCTTTAGCTGTGGCAAGAAGGGCCACTATGCTAGTAATTGTCGAGAAAATCCAACAAACAGGAAGTGCTTCAACTTTGGCCAAGTGGGACGTCACAAGGACAAGTGTCTGCAACCCCCTAAAGAAAAGCAGATGGTGAAAGCATATGCCCTTAATGCGATTCCTTCTTCGTCGAATGCCCCAGCTGCAGCAGAGAAGGGAAAGAATGTCTTTATTCATGGTATGCTTTCTGTTTATGATTTTCCTGTTAGAGTTTTGTTTGATACCGGGGCTTCCAATTCTTTCATATCTAGTGACCTGGTAGATAGGTTGGGATTGGAGCCCGAGGTTGTCGATAGACCTTTAATAGCGACGAACCCGATTGGTGGGTCGACTAGCCTTAGCATGATTTGTCGTAATGTGGTCTTATCGAGTCATGGATGCATGTTTGTTTGTGATTGCTTTGTATTAGGCTTTATTGGGTTTGGCATTATTTTGGGAGTCGATTGGCTCCAAAGATACGGGGTGGTGGTAGACAGTGAGGGCTTTTTGGTGAAAGCTAGAGCGAATGATGGGCGGAGGGTAGTGTTTGGTGGTCTACCTAGTGATGGGGTAATGGCTAGTTTTCTAAATTCCCCCGACATACCGCATGATGAGTTGTCAGGTTTGCCCGTGGTTGGCCAATATTAGGACGTCTTCGAGGAAGTGACCGGGCTAACACCACACCGAGAGATTGAGTTCCGTATTGATTTGGTGAAAGATTCCAGACCTATAGTGATGCCACTTCGTCATATGGCGCCAGGGGAGCAGCGAGAGCTCGGGTTGAAAGTATACGATCTTTTGAAGTAGGGCTTTATCAGAAGAAGTGTTTCTGAGTGGGGAGCACCAGTTGTGTTTGCTACCAAGGCTGATGGTTCCCTTCAATTGTGTGTGGACTACAGCGAATTGAATAAGGTGACGAGGAAGAATTAGTATCCTCTACCGTGGATAGGTGATTTGTTTGATCCGTTAAGTGGCACGAGAGTATTTTCCCGGTTGGATCTCGCGATAGGTTTTCATCAGCTTAGAGTGGAAGCTGAGAGTATAGC
The DNA here is from genome assembly GCA_030737875.1 of Allium sativum. NCBI lineage: Eukaryota > Viridiplantae > Streptophyta > Magnoliopsida > Asparagales > Amaryllidaceae > Allium > Allium sativum. Next base: position 1,027,284,754 of record CM060924.1, read on the forward strand.
TAAAACGGCCTTCCGAACGACGTCTGGATTTTATGTGTAGTTGGTCATGCCATTCGGGTTGACCAATGCACCAGCATATTTTGTGGACCTTATGAATAGGGTATTTAGAGATCAGTTGAATAAGTTTGTTCTTGTGTTCGTGGACGATATACTGGTTTATTTAAGGACAGAGGAAGAACACAAGGAACACTTGAGGATAGTGATGGAGGTGTTAAGAAAACACCAACTAAAAGCAAAGTTTTCTAAGTGCCACTTCTGGAGGAGGGAGGTGGGATTCTTGGGACATGTTGTTTCAGAGAATGGTATCGCCGTGGACCCTGTGAAGATGGCTACAGTACAAGATTGGTCTACGCCTAAGAATGCAATGGACGTAAGAGGTTTCTCGGGATTAGCTGGATACTATCGTAAGTTTATCCAAGGCTTCTCCGAGATAGCAGCACCGTTGACTTAGTTGACCAAGAAGAATCAAGCTTTCGTCTAGGAGGAAAAGTGCGAGAATGCATTCAAGAGTCTAAAGGACAAGTTGACATGTGCACCAATGTTAGTCATTCCTAACGGGAATGAAGAGATGATAGTATATACAGATGCATGTGGTACCGGACTAAGTGTTGTACTGATGCAAGGAGGTAGGGTTGTAGCTTATGCAAGTCGGCATTTGAAACCGCATGAGAAAAGATAACTACCCATGACTTGGAATTAGCAGCGATCGTGTTCGCATTGAAGATGTGGAGGCATTATCTCTTGGGAGAAAGATTTGAGCTGTTTACCGATCATAAATCATTAAAGTATCTCTTTTCTCAGAAGGATCTAAATCTACGACAGCAAATATGGTTAGAATTCTTAGCTTCCTATGATTTCGGTATTGCATATACACCAGGAAAGGGCAACGCGGTAGCTGATGCATTGAGTAGAAGACATGCCAGTTTAGGGGCTATGTTTCTAGAATGGAAGCAACTTGACTACATCGCTGGGTATGATTTCAGACCAAATTGCGAATTGGATCCAGAAACGTTAGCAAGTTTGATGATCAGACCCACTTTGATTGAGCGGATTGGTTCCAGTAAGAGGGACGATTCTAACCTATTGGAAATCATCTCAAAGATAGAGATGGGAATCGACGAAGAGATGAGCAAGTATGGGCTTGATCGAAATGGATGGCTTAGAAAGAATGGAAGATTAGTTGTACCCAATGTCAATGGATTGAGAGATGAAGTGCTTAGAGAATGTCATCATTCAAAACTAACTATACACCCCGGTGGTAACAAGATGTGTCGAGACATGAAGTAGACCTACTACTGGGAAGGGATGAAAAGAGACATTGGGAAGTTTATATCCAAATGCATGAATTGCCAGCTAGTTAAAGATGAGAAAAAGAAGCCTAATGGTTTGTTGCAACCATTAGAAGTTCCGAAATGGAAATGGGAATAAGTCACAATGGATTTCATTGATGGGTTACCAAGGACTAGGTCAGGCCATGATAGCATTTGGGTGATTGTGGACCGATTGACCAAGAGTGCAAGATTTATACCCGTTAACTCGAATAGAACGGTAGCTAAGTTAGCTGAACTATATGTAAAGTGGGTAGTGAGATTTCATGGAATACCCTAAGGCATTGTGAGTGACCGAGATCAGTTGTTCACTAGTGGATTTTGGAAGAGCTCACAAGAGGCATTAGGATCAGAATTACATCTCAGTACCGCGTATCATCCTCAAACCGACGGACAGACAGAGAGGGTGAATCGATTATTAGAAGTTCTCTTGAGAGCTTGCATATTAGACATTGGTGGATCATGGGATGACCATTTGCATCTAGTAGAGTTTTCATATAATAACAGTTATCAATCCAGTATTGGTATGACTCCATTTGAAGCATTGTACGGAAGACCGTGCAACTCACCGTCATGTTGGTTAGAAACTGGTAAGAAGTTTGTGCTTGGGCCAGATGTGATAAGAGAAACTTCAGCTAAGATTAAGGTTATCCAACAATGAATGAAGGCTGCCCTAGATTGGCAGAAAAGTTATGCTGATAAGAGGAGAAGAGAATTAAAGTTCTCCATTGGCGACTTGGTGTTTGTCAAGATTTCTCCGTTGAAGAGCGCGATACGATTTGGCAGGAGAGGCAAGTTAGCACCAAGATTTGTTAGTCCATTCCTAGTTCTTTAGCAAATTAGGAATCTGGCATATAAAGTTGAATTACCAGAGAAGATGGTAAGAGTTCATAACGTATTTCATGTTTCCCAGTTAAGGAAATTCGTGCACGACCCCGATGTGACTATTTCACCTGATCAGTTGGATGATATCGAGGTTGAACCAGCGGCAGTTGGAAACCGAAGAACTATGCGTATTGTTGGGAGCGATTCGAAGCAACTTCGAAGGAAAGTGGTGAATCTAGTCAAAGTTCAGTGGGGCAAAAATGAGAATGACTGTACTTAGGAGACAGAGGAGAGCATTAGGAAGACGTATCCAGAACTCTTCACCTGGTTAGATTTCAGTTTCGATTTAGTCTTTCCGCATGCTAGGATAGGTTTGTTTTATTTGTTCTGCATGTTTGATTGTTGTATATGATTGGGATGCATGCGGGATCCTTTGTATGTTTTGGGTTAAGGAATTTCGGGGACGAAATTTCTTAAGGGGAAGAGAGTGTAACGACCTGCATTCTACTCATTGAAAGATCGTTGAATATTTATTTCTTTCACATACGAAGTCGTATGGTCATGTAACTTTGGGAGGCGACTATTGGGGTCATTTCCCATGTTCATGACTTTTGCCGATTTTTAAATGACCATTTTGCCCCTAGCTGATTTTATTTTCGCCATAACTTTTGATTTGAAAAGAGTTTTGACCTGAAACAACTTCGACTAGATCCGGATGATTGTTTACCTTTCCATAGAGTGGCCACATTAGCCAAACGGACTCACTGTTTGGGAGATATGGCTGAAACAAGTTTCAAATGGTGAAAAACTACTTAACCGGGCCCAATTTGGGTGATTAGTGAGTGGGCCCATAACCCATTTCGAGATTAGGGTTATGGGGAGGCTGATAAGGTTAGGAAATTCAGTTCCTATATATTTCCAGCCGCCACTTTTTGTTTCTTCAAGTTTAGCCATGGCCTCCACTTTCTAAAACACCCCAAATCACCTTCTAATCACTAATTAAGCCAAATCTGCATCAAATCAAAGCGGATTAGCACAAGAATCGAGGTAGAGCTGCTATGTTTCATTGGTATTCGTGCCCAAACAGAGTTATATTCAGATTTGGTATTTTATTTGTGGCTAAGGTGAGTGATTTACAAGGTTTCTCACTAATTATGGCTAATTAAGGGTAATTAGTGTTAATTAGCGAATTTATACATTAATAAATTCTGGAAAAATATTCATAATTTTCGAAATATTGTTTTAGGCCTCTGTTAGAAAATTTGGATAATTTGTTTAAGTTTTACTAATCCCATCATTAGTTTTGCTTAGACATACTTAAGGGAAAATATGGGATTTTGGCTATGTTTGATCCGTTTTAACCTATCAAATTATTGTTATGGTGTTTGTGGTTGATTATACATGTTGCTATGAATGTTTGGTATGAATTGTGATTGCTTAGCACCGTTAGAATGGTCAAAAATGCCATCGAGTGGCGTTTAAACATTCGCTGGAAGTTGTAGGAAAAGTGTAGGCTGTGACCGGACCGGATCGGATTCCCTTACTTCCCACCGAACTGACACACTCCCCACGATCACGAACCGGAGCACCCTAACCGAACCGTTTCACACCGGAAGTTCTCCGACCCGATCCGCTGAAAGTTCTCTGACCCGATCCGCTGGAAGTTCTCCGACCCGAATCGATGTACACGAGCGGGCTGGAGGGCCACGACCCGACCCGGAGGTCATGGGAATGAGAACAAACCAAACCGCCAGGGGTGACCACGACCGATCCGAACCGCCACGAGATGAAGGCCACGAACCGAACCGGGAGCACGATCTGAAGAAAAGAGAAGTGAAGAACGAAACTGATCCGGTGAAGACCAAAAACCCGAGATGCAAAGGTAGTCCAAGTAGGAAGTTTGTGCTTAGGATCCAATTGGGAACCAACGAGTTAACTTCATGATTGAGATTTGCTGCGGGACAAGTGCTAAGGGGTTGTCGATGTCTACGACTTTGGATCACTATGTATGGGAGGTACGTCGACGGATTCAGGGCCATAGTGGCCTAGGTACGACTAGTGGGCTATAGACCAATGAAGTGGGGTCATTTGAAAGGGTTTGGTCATGATCCAATGGGATAAGCTTTGCAATAGCAGTAGCTGTACAAGTCGAACTCCGTCATTACCTCGATGGGTCTAGTGATCAAAGTGGTGGATATTGTATGCTTTACACACTGAGTGATAGATGTGAGAATGGTTGCTATGCTTGATTTGTTTGCCATCACTATGACATGCACACCTCCACCCCACTATTCTTTATACCACGTGTTAGTGGCACCTCAAAGTATTGTACAATATGTAGTGCTAATTCTTTGGTTGCAGGTCCAGGTTTAAGTATGGTTTAGTGTACCTGTTATTGTTCTGTTTTGCTGCTTATCGCTCATACCGGACTTTTGTCTGACCCAGAGTTTTATGTCTCTTCTTATTACTCTGGACGCTCTCACGAGCAGACTAGAGACAGGTTGGGTGGTATACACGAGTAGCTGTACCGGAGACGCGCAGGAGGCATCCACGTATGATATATAGATATTCTCCCTATGTCGCTGCTGGTCACTACTTTGGGCATTACTAGTGTACCCTTCCTTTCTTTTACTTTAGAGAAAATTTTAAAGTTGTAATAATGATGATGGGGAACATAAGATGTATTTGGATTTTCCACTGCTATGATATTTTGTTTTCAGCTTATGCACTGTCTCACCTGTTTTATGTCAAGTATGTTGTTATTATATTTTATCCCATGCGTTGTGAGACATTCTACAGGTTTTCGATTTGTTCATTCTCTTCTTTCCTTTCTTTGGCGGCCATTCCATGCTAGTCGGGCATGTGTACAGCGCATTTTCGGAGGAAATGCCGGTTGGTGTAGGGCGGTCCATTACAATAGTTCACGATAATCCCACAATCTACTTTCATTTCAGTTCCAATTAAATATTAATTAATTGGTAAATTTATCTAAATATAAATTAAAAGATTTAACCCTTTATCAACTGGATTTAAGAACAATGTTATTTAAGACACCACTTGCGACAAACCCTAAAATCCAATTTCACTTCAATTCATATATCGGAAAATTTGATTATATTAAAACCGTTACAAATCCACTTTATTATTTCTAAAATAATTGGATTGTTATTCTAGTTAATAACTAGTTCATTTCAATGAAGATATATTTTTATCTTTTCAAATATGGAATTTTCGTCCAAAATCTTTCCAAACCATTTATTATGATTTTACAATATTTTTATTAAGGCTCGTACAGTCGGTTTCCAATAACGGCCACGAACTACATCCATGGTGACCTTTTTCAAATTTGATTTGGACATAGTTCCAAATTGAACCATTAGATTTCAAAACTCTTATATTCATTGAAAGGCTCTTTTCAATACGAACCCAACGGTTCTTGTTTTAAGAGAATCTGACAGTTGGATCTCCCTTTACATTAATTTGAAGTTAATGGCTGAAATTCGTGAACGGTCTCTGCGCGGTGCGTTTTATTCAGGCCATTAATTATATATAATATATTATATATATTTTATATTTCGTCAATTTCCATTTAAATTGTATTATATAAATTCGTCTTAAAACAATTTCAACTCCATTTTCAATTTTAAATCAAAATTGAATATTCTATATCGTTATCATATTAAAATGATAATATTTCCAAAATATTAAATTTTGAAATCACTACTTTTCGGTATTCATTATAAAAATGAATAAAATCTATCGATAAACCCGCTTGGGTTAAAATGGCATTCCTATACTTAACCTGGCTTCATATTTATATTTTTGTGTCCATCCAAAATCAGACATAAAAATCATAGTTTTATTCTTCACTTAATATTATTTTATAATATTCGTTATTTTAAAATATTCTATATTTTAAAAGATTCTTTATTTTGAAATATTTATTATATAAAAATGTCCTTTATTTTAAAATATTCTTTATATATGAAATATTCTGAATCGGAACGCGACTCAATCAATTACCATATAATTTCAGTTATATGGATTTCATACATCGCATGTATTTAACAATAATGATAAATAATCATTAAACAGTCCATTTACATCCAGATTGAAATTTACAACTGTGTGAGCATTAAAATAAATAGATAACGCTCATCACAGACTTCAATCCATCAATTGACATACAACTAAATATAGGGACTAATATATATCAAATATCATCCCAATAGCCGTGTGGGGTTTTCATATATCAATAGTTTATTGAAATAAAACATTGGTCAATAAATTTAACCAATTCTAATATGTTTTGTATTAGTTCTATTTAACAAATTTTCACTATTTAAATTATAAATAAGTATTTATAATTTAATTTCAACTACCATATTAATATTAATATTATTTTTATTTTAACTAACATGATAAAAATGACATTTTTTTATGATGAACATTTTTTAACATATAATTCTTTTTAACTTCACTAACATGTTAAAAATGACATCTTTTTAATGAATCAATACATGTTATTGTTTTTCTAACATAACAAAAATGTAAATGATAATGTTTAACAAATGATAATTTTTTTACTACGCTAGCATGTAAATGATAATGTTTTGAATAAACAAAACATATAATGACAAATGATTCATTTTCTACTATATGTAAATAATAATGTTTTGAATAAACAAAACGTAAATGACAAATGATAATTTTTATACTACCTGTAAATAATAATGTTTTGAATAATAAAACATAAAATGACAAGTGATTCTTTTTCTCTAATTTAACATGATAAGATTGACATTTTTATCTAACGAAACATATATTTGAACATATGATTCTTCTTATTTAACAAAACGTATTCTAACAAGACGACATTTTTATTAAACAAAAACATATTCTAACTAAATGATATTTTATTAAACAATAACATATTCTAACTAAATGACAATTTTTTTTTGACAAAAACATATTATAACTAAATGACAATTTTTATTTGACAAAAACATATTCTAACCAAATGTCAATTTCTATTTGACGAAAACATATTCTAACTAAATGACAATTTTTATTTGACAATAACATATTCTAACTAAATGACAATTTTTATTTGACAATAATATATTCTAACTAAATGACAATATTTATTTTAACATAACATGTTCAATGTTTGTAATGTGAAATAAAAGGAATATTATTTTCATAACATTTTCTACATGTTTCTAGTGACAAATAAAAAGGAGTTTTATTTGCATAACATTTTCTACATGTCTCTAATGACAAATAAAAAAGATTTTTATGTGCATACAATTTTCAATATTTTCTAATGACAAATAAAAAGTGATTTTTACTTGCAAACAATTTCAATATTTAACATGACAAATAAAAATGAATATTTTTATTTGTATAAAATTTGCAACAATTAACATGACAAATAAAAATGATTATTTTTATTTGTATACAAATTGAATATTTAACATGACAAATAAAAATTAATATTTTTATTTGTATACAATTCTGATTTCAACATGACAAATAAAAGGAAATATTTTTATTTGCACACAATTCTAATTTCAACATGACAAACAAAAGAAATATTTTTATTTGTATACAATTTCATTTTGTTCCATTGTATTCAATTAAATCAACAGATCACCACAAACAGCATCAACCAATTCAAATCAAATCTCGTACAACAACAAACTGAATTTAACAGTGTATATGTAAGAATTTCTAAACATGATAATAATTAATTAATTAATTTTAATTATTTAAAAAGAAATCTCACCTTGATCGGTTTCAAAATCCGATAAAATGATTATTTTTAATAAAATCAAACATATGTTTAATTTTATCAAAAAACCATAAGGTACCTATTTCAGTTTTGGACTGTTCCACTGCGAATCTCTCATTTTTCTGATTTCAACGCAACTTAAATCATCGAATTTCGACCTCGTATGAAGAAGATATTGTGTTTTAAAGATTAGTCACTTTTGGAGATAATTATATTTATTTAATTAAATAATTTAACACTTAACGAATAATCCCCTTCTTCCTCATCGATACGTAGTGAACCCAACCTCGTCTTTAAGAATCTCCAGCCGCACACAAACCACGCAACTAGCCGTCGATCGGCACTGACCACAGCGAAGCCGTTAACCTCGCCACCCTGCGCCAACAAGGGCACGCAAGTCGATGGCCCACTTCCCCCGAAAATCCGATGCGAACATCCTGACTTCGAAACCAGGATTCTCCCAAAACACTTCATAAGATTTAAACATCACCATATCTCAATAAAGAGCTCATCTTCCTCTACCATTTCTGTTTTGGACGATGTTCGAATTAGTTAGGGGATTGAATTTAATTAAGGGATCAAATTGGAGAAATCTGGCCTTTGAATTGTTATAACGACGACATCTGCTTGGGGGCTAGGGTTTGTGAGCAAAGGTTATATATATCCATTTTATTTTAAAATATTATTAATTTCGAAAATTATTTGTTAATCAATCTGATCTCCAAATCAAACCCAACGACAGTCGGCCCCAGCTAAATATCCTCATTGCGGACACAGTGGACTAGGTTTCATCAGCCAATTTGACCGTTTCAGCCTCTTTTTCTTTAAATTAAATTATAAAGCATTTTAATATTAAATTTGATCGTACGTTTTAATTTCCTTGGGCCACATACTGACTCCAAAAATTCCCAAAAAATAAATCTAGCTATGTTTTGACGATACGGTCCTAACAAAATTAATTTCGTCAAATTTGGAGACCATTCGAAAAATGGCTATTTTCTTGTTTATCCAATTTGACTGAAATTGACAAAACACGTTAGCTTTTTCCATGCTCACAAATTAATTACAAAAATTATGAAAATTGGAATTTAGCAATAATTTGACATTTCGGATCCAGCAAAAGTGGTTTCGTCGAAAACGGAGGTCGTTTGCAAAATGGCTATTTTAAGGGCCATATATATTAAAATATATATAAATTCCATAGCGACTATTCTAAATTTTCAAATGGACATAACTTTCAACTTATAAAACGAAATATCAGTTTCTTGCATCTATTAGAAAGATATTATTATACAGATTCAAATATTTCTTGTTTCGTCCAATTCCGATTTAAAATGAATTCTATATATTAAATTGAAATTAGAAATCAAATTTTCAATCTATTGCGCCATTTCATTCTCGTTTTATAATTAAATTAAATTTGTATTTTCTAACTTCGATTTAAATAAAATTTTCATCGTTATTATTAAAAATAAATTATTTTAAATATCCAAAACCCAATAAAATATCTAAAATGAAAATTTTAAATTGGTTATGATTTTCTGGGTTGTTACATAAAATAAACTTTTAATCATTATTATTTAAAATAAATAATTTTAAATATTCTAAATCCATTAAAACAATTAAAATAAAATTTTAAATTGGTGAAGAAATTCTGGGTTATTACATCTGCCCCACTTAAAATCTTTTCGTCCTCGAAAAGGAATGGAGCTGAAAGTTGTTTAACTAACCAACTAAACTTTCATTCTGGCTTCTATTCTTCAACTTTCCAGTTTCTAAGAATTTTCTAATTTCTCAAAAATTTGGTTAACACACTAAAGTTTTGAAAAATTTCGCCATAATCTCCTTTGTACGAGTTGATATTTGACTTTTAATTGTCATAGTAATTATTCATAATGGATTAAACCCGGTCTTTCTGAATAACTCGCATATTTTATAATCGATAATAAAGTGCTATAAAAACACATCATACGCCTCATTCCAATTCAGAATATTCTTTTATTCCAATACTCATATTTTTAGGGAAAGGTTCCCATCAATTTTAACAAAGATAAATTCTTTTAAATATATTTTTTGATCTTCCTTTGGATATCAATTTCAAAAGATTTTATCTTATTTTTAACAATTCCAAACCAAATTAAGGTTTATAAAACTAGTCGGGATTAACGAACCATACCGAATTAATCATTTATTATTTATTATCCCAATCTATTCATCCCATGGAGCATAACTGGTAATACTCCATATCTAACACCATGGTGTTATTGGTAAAATTAATTACCATTTCATGTTCAAACCTAATTAAAGATTTAACTATGGCCTAGAGTAAAACTAGTAGTACTCCATTCTCGATCATTTCCCGAATTTGATAATTCAAATTATCACATTCTCATTTCAATCTAATTAAAGATTCATTAAAACACTAATTCAGTTTTAATCTCAAAAATCATTACTTAATGATTGTTAAAAGTTAAGAAATTCTTCTTCCGTCAAAATGGAATCTACATGGAAATCATAATAGTACATAATCGATATAAATTATGTTGTCAAACTAATAATATAAATGGAATAGCGGAAAAGCCCTTTAAATTCCATATATAGTAATGGTCTTCATTCACAGAAGCTCATCTCGATTATTACCAAATCGAATTCCATTCAATTCCAATTTGATATATATTAAATTGGAAAACTTTACTTTGAAAATTTTCCATTAAATATTAATTAAAAGATAATAAATTTCAAATCATATTTTCATTGTTAATTGGGTTAAAGAACAAATCTCGTTTAAAACACAGTTCACGATAAACCAACAATCAAATTTCATTTCTGTACCTATTAAATATTAATTATTTGGTAAATTTATCTAAATCTTAATTAAAATAATTAACCTTTTCTCAACTGGGATTAAGAACAATGTTATTTAAGAAACCACTCACGGCAAACCCAAAATCATCATCCATTAAATATGAAATCTTCACAGAAATCAGATCAATATATAATCGGTATAAATTTCCATTTCAGACTAATAATATAAATGGAATAACGGGAAAGCCTCTTAAATTCCATATATAGTAACGGTCTTCTATTACAGAAGCTCATCTCGATTATTACCAAATTGAATTCCATTCAATTCCAATTTGATATATATTAAATTGGAAAACATTACTTTGAAATTTTCCATTAAATCTTAATTAAAAGATTATAAATTCCAAATCATATTTTCAATGTTAATTGGGTTAATGTACAAATGTCGTTTAAAACAAAGTTCACGATAAACCCACAATCAACTTTCAATTCAATTTCAATTAAATATTAATCAATTGGTAAACTTCTCTAAATCTTAATTAAAGGAATTATTCTTTTCTCAGCTGGGTATAAGAACACTGTTATTGAAGACACCATTCACGACAATCCCAAAATCCAATTTATTTTATTCAATTCTAATTGAATATTAATTAATCGGAAAACTTCATTAAATCTTAATTTAAAGATTTATTCTTTTCTCAACTGGGATTAAGAACAGTGTTATTGAAGAAACCATTCACGACAACTCCAAATCCAATTTATTTATTTAAAAATATTGGATTATTATTCTAGTTAATAACTAGTTCATTTCGATAAAAATATTTTTTATCTTTTCGAATATGGAATTTTTCATCCGAAATCTTTTCAAATCATTTATTATGACTTTACATAATTTTTCCATATTTTTAATATTTTTATTAAGGCCCGTACAGTCAGTTTCCAATAACGGCCACCGAACTACATCCACATCGACCTTTTCTAAAACTGTTGTGGACATATCTCCAAATCTAACCATTAGATTTCAAACATATTATATTCATTAGAAAGCTCTTTTCGATACGAACCCAAGGGTTCTGATTTTAGGTGAATCCGACGGTCAGATCTCCCGTTACATCAATTTGAAGTTAATGGTCGAAATTCGTGAATGGTTGTTGCGCGGCATGTTCTATTCTGGCCATTAAATATATATAACATATATTATATATATTTCATTGATTTCCATTAAAATGTATTTTATAAATCGTATATATATTCGTTTTAAAATGATTCCAACTTCATTTTCAATTTTAAATCAAAATTGAATATTCTATATCTTTATCATATTAAAATGATAATATTTTCAAAATATTAGATTTTGAAATCACTTCTTTTCGATATTCATTTTAAAATAATTAAAATCGATCGGTAAACCCGTTCGGGTTAAAATGGCGTTTGCTACTTAACTCAGCTTCACATTTCAATATTTTTATGTCCATCTAAAATCAGACATCAAAATCATAATTTTATTCTTCACTGAATATTATTTTAAAATATTCGTTATTTTAAAATGTTCTTAATTTTAAAAGATTCTTTATTTATAACCTTTATTTTAAACTATTCTTTATCTCAAAATATTCTTTATTTTCTGAATCGGAATGCGACTCAATCAATTACCATATAATTTCAATTATATGGATTTCATACATCGCATGTATTCAACAATAATGATAAATAATTAGTAATCAGTCCATTCACATCCAAAGCGAAATTTACAACTGTGTGAGCATTAAAATAAATAAATAACGCTCATCCCAACCTGTCAACCCATCGATTGACATACAATTAAATATTGGGACTAGTGTATGTCAAATATCATCCCAATACCAGTGTGGGGTTTTCAAACAACAATAGTTTATTTAATTAAATCATTGGTTAATAAATTTAACCAGTTCTAATTTGGTTTGAATTATTTTTCTACTTAACCAATTTTCACTGTTCAAATTATAAATGGATTTTTATAATTAAATTTCAACTACCACATTAATGTTAACATTATTTTAATACGTTAAACATTTCAATCATCACAAACAACATAAAATACAGTCAATTAAAATCGTCCATGGTCTGTGGGCGAGGGAGGTGATCTGACAGGCACCGTATACAATTTTATAACATTAACTGATAAATAATTATATTGGCAATTCTATGTGCTTTTATATATGAATACAATAACATGATAAAATAATTTCAGTGAGAGGGAGTTCTCACCTTGGTTCCGACTTTGTCATTCTTTTAATTAACGATTTTGATTTTTTTTGTGATCATATTTGCCTGAAATTCCAACTTGTTCTATTTCTGGTCTAGTAAATTTCATTGTGTAGTTCGCTTCACCACGATTCTAACCATACTTCGTTTGCTCAATTCTGATAATCATCGAATGAGTTATTAATGTTTAAAATTAATATAATTTAATTTAAATAAATATTTCCTTAATCACCTTGTTTAGCCACTAATTGCGTTCTTAGTAAAAGGATACAGCTCGCTCTTCATCTTCTTTCTGTTCGACTGTTGAACCCATTGCTCATTCTGGAAAGCCAACCACCATACGCCCTGGAAGCCACCGGACCGACATCAACCAAGTCCACATTGACGGCCTTGACATCGCTACTTCCACAACTGACCGCGGCGAACTCGAACTCCGGCAAAGCCTCAAAATATCAATTAAACGCGCAGCCTTTGAGCAGGGATTGCTCCTAATCCATGAATTGAAAGACGATCTCATCCATATTGAATCCAAGAGCTTGAAAAACACTTTGATTTTCGTTTTATAGTGATGATCAAATTTTCAATATGTTTGGAGGAATTAACCCCTTTGTTTCGTGCCATTTCAGCCATTGAAAACAATAAGAAGCAGCGCTGAGTATACTAAATATGGGTTTTCATAAAAAATATATTAATATATATATATATTATTTATTGTAATTTTAATTCACAAATTACGTGCTTATCGGTCTGGACTCCAAACGAGGCCCAACGACCATCGCCCCTTGCTAAATATCCCTATTCCGGACATAACAAGATATGTTTCGTAAGCCAATTCGACTGTTTTGATTAGTTTTTATCAAAATTGAAATATAAATCAATATATATTGAATTTAAATGTACATTTTAATTTGTCGGGGCCACATACTGACTCCCAAAATTACAGAAAAATAAATCTAGCTATGTTTTGATGATACGGTCCGAACAAAACTAATTTCGTCGAATTTGGAGACCACTTGAAAAATGGTCAATTTCTGGTCAATCCAAATTGATTGAAATTGAAAAACACTTTTTCTTTTTCCACGCTCACATATTAATTTAAATGACCTAAACTTCCCCGCAAAGGAAAGCCCGGATTGAGTTGAGAACATGACAAATCAGAACACAAACAAAAGAACATTTTATTGCTTATTACAACAATTACATCAGAGTAGAAGAATATACAAAGTATGAATAAATAATATACATCAGAAAAATATTAGAGATTAAATTACATTAGCAGTGGAAAAATAACACAACTGAAAGAAATACACGGATACAGAGCTTTCCGCATATTGTTCTAGCTGTAAATCTAGAAACCTGGAAAAGAAATATCTGCAAAAACCAAAAAATACTAGTTGCCCATGTGGAAAATAGGGGCACCTGGTGTTTAGGTTGAAACAATAAACTCCAGGTCATTCATGCGACTGGTGTGAGAACTAAAACAATTATTAGCTTGATTTTAAAGTTACGTAAGTCAAGGGACTACGCCGTATAACACGGAACGTGTTTACCCCCCAAGAAAACAAGTGCATAAAACAAACAATGCGATGCTAAATAGAAAAATGAAGCTATTATAAGACCCAAGACCCATCACACAATGAACATAGTCGAGGGTAGGGTTTTACCTTATAATAGCCAAAAATGCTTGGCACATGAAATTCCATATTTTATTATTACTGTTAGTGAAGAAATCAACTTAAAATATAAATGTATCAATCATAGACGGCATAGTATCCCATGCCACTATGTCGCCATACTAGTTTTACAACTAACACCGAATTGTCACGTGTAGGAAATTGGATTTCTGTCATGAGTCGAGACAAGGGATGTACTCCTCGCCGGCTTCGAGACACTCTCGCAAACGCCTAAGGGTCACACACTGCGATCTCTTGCATCCTCCAAGGCCGATCCACACATAGCACATTAATTATACCTGAACACACGTTTCTTGGTCCTATAGGACCTATTCATTGGCTCAGTAGTAACCGATATATCCGAGGTGCCTCGCTATCCAACAACCATGTTGGTAAAATTATAATAAATGTATGGGCTCCATACCATGACACCACACATAGCTAGAAAGAAACATTGTGTCCTCCTTCGGTCCCTTATCCCGTTTTTGACTCATACCGAGGTGTGAGGCTCGCGAATTAATGCAATACACAAAGCTATGCCATTTAAGGCCATGCTTTGATCATCAACCACAAGACTCTGCTTTTCAACAGAAGTCTTGATCATTTGCATCTTAGCATGCCACACAGTCAATTCTCGCCATGCAATTGATGTCTATCGATATATAACCTCTGAGCTCGCATGTCTCGGAGAAGAGTGTTAAGCAAGAGAATAAATTCTCCACCACCAAACAAATATATATTTAATAGAGGTCAATCAACACAGAATAAAATCCAATGTCAGACACACAGTCCATTTACAAGTTCGTTCTGGGTCTGAATGAAACCAGAGGCACCTTATTCCTCGTCCCATATGTCCAATACAGGAGAGAGGGCCTCACATATCCGTTTGATCTCCAAGTACGTATGGACGATCACCACTAATTACCTTGTCCTGGTGTACTGCCCAATCAAGACATCGGTTATCATCCAAACGATGTCAAGACCTCCAGTCTTCAACCACCGTCTTCAACGTTGACTTATCGTCGAATTAGATATTCAGAATGGGTGTAAACCCGACCTTTCCGAATAACATGCATATATAATAAACAAGTGCTATACAAACACAACATATGCCTCATTACAATTTAGAATATTATTTTATTCAAATATTCACATCATTAAGGAAAACGTTACCGTTAATTTTATCAAAGATAATTTCTTTTAAATTTATTATTTAATCTTCCTTTGGATATCAATTCAAACCAAATTAAGGTTTATCCAAACTAGTCGGGATTAGTGCACCTTACCGAAGTAATCATTGGTTTTATTCCCCAATCCCAACCTATTCATCTCAAGGAGCAAAACTGGTAATACTCCATATCTAACACCACAGTGTTATTGGTAAAATTAATTACCATTTCACGTTCAAATCTAAATTAAAGATTTTACTATCGCCCGGAGTAAAACTGGTGGTACTCCATTCTCGATTATTTTCCAAATTTTATAATTTAAATTATCACATTCTCATTTAAATCTAATTAAAGATTCATTAAAACTCCACTTAGTTTTAATCTTCACAAAAATCAATATTATTGATTATTTAACTTTGGAAAATCAAATCTTGTCTTTAACTGGGCTAAAGAACGAATGTCATTTAAAACATAGTTCACGATAAACCCAAAATCACATTCCATTAATTATGGAATCTTCACGGAAAACAGATCAATATATATAATCGATATCAATTTCCGTAACCGACCAATAATATAAATGGAATTACGGCAAAGCCTTTTAAATTCCATATATATTAACAGTCTTCCTCTACAGAAGCTCACTTCGATTATTACCAAATCGAATTCCATTCAATTCCAATTTAATTGATTAAACTAAAAAAAATTACTTTGGAAAATTTCCTTTAAATCTCAATTAAAATATTTATAAATTCCAAATCACATTTTCACTGAAAATCGGGTTAAAGAAGGAAGGTCGTTAAAAACACAGTTCACAATAAACCCAATTCACATTTCGTTCCAACTCCAATTAAATGTTAATCAATTGGTATTCTTCTCTAAATCTTAATTAAAAGATTTATCCTTTTATCAAATAGGTTTAAGAACAGTGTTATTTAGGACACCATTCACGACAAACCCAAAATCCAAATTGGATATCAAATACAAGCCTCTGAATAGGAATTATATCGGCTTATATTCAATATCCTGAAACCAACAAATATTGTTTTAGGAATAACGAAATATATATCTTCCAAATTCCTCAACAATATCCGTATAATCACGGAATCCAAAACCAAAATGTTCTGAAGATGATTTCCATTCAAATCCATTCCAGTTCTTATATTGAAGATTCTGGTTATATTAAACCCATTCTCAATCCAATTTATTTATTAAAAAATAATTGGCTTATAATTCTCGTTAGTAACTAGTTCATTTCGATAAAATTATATTTTTACCTTTTCAAATATGGAATTTTCATCCCAATTCTGTCCAAATCATTTATTATGATTCTACACAAATTATTAATATTTTTAATAATTTTATTAAGGCCCTTTCACTCAATTTCCATAAACAGTCATCGAACTGCACTTACAGCGACCTTTTCCAAATTTGATTTGGGCATAACTCCAAATCCAACCATTAGATTTAAAATATCTTATATTCTTAGAAATATCTTTTCGATACGAACCCAATGGTTCCGGTTTTCAGAGAATCCGGCGGTCGGATCTCCCTTAATGTCAATTCGAAGCCAATGGTCGAAATTTGCGAACGGTCGGAGAGCGGTGCATTCTATTCAGGCCTTTAAATATATACATATATATAATATATATTTCAATTCAAAACTTATTTTATAAATTCATTTTAAAACGATTCCCACTTCCATTTCAATTTTAAATCAAAATTGAATATTCCTTATCATTATAGTGTTAAGATGATAACATTTTCAAAATGTTAGGTTTGAAATCATTCCCTTTTCGATATTCATTATAAAAATGAATAAATTCTATATAAATATCATTCGCTTTAAGATGGCGCATATATAATCAACACGGCTTCACACATTTCAATAATTTCATGTCCATCCAAATTCAGACAACAAATTCACATTTTAATCCTTTTACTGAATATTATTTTAAAATATTCGTTATTTATTTTATTCAACACATGAATATTTTATTTTATTCAATACATGAATATTTTATTCTATTCAACAAATCAATATTTTATTTTATTTTATTCAATACATGAATATTTTCATCCTTTTCTGGATATTATTTTAAAATATTCTTTATTTTCCAAATTTGAATGAGACCCAATCAATTACCATATAATGTTATTTATATGGATTCCATAAAACACATGTATATAATGATAATGATATATAATCAACCATTATCCAGAGTGCATTACACAACTGCATAAGCATTAAATATAAATAATTAACGCTTACAACAGTCTGTCAATCAATCGATTGACATACAACTAAACAATTGGGATTAGTGTACGTCAATTATCATCCCAATACACGTGTGGGGTTTCAATCAACAAACACATATTTTATTTGTGTAGTTGGGCGATGTGTAAAATTTATCATCCCATTAAATGTCAGTCAAAAGGGGTGTACATAAACAAATCGTCCGATTTGTAAATAAATATTTATTTTATCCATATACCCGTTAAAAATTGTACTTTTAACTATACAATATTTATTTCAACACATGAATATCTTATTTTCCATTTCACATCACAATCACAATCAATTACCATAACACAATATAATCAAACAATTCGTCCATGGTCTTTGGACGATGGTGTCACGAGCTACTAAGCCCCGTCTGCAACCTAATATATTTTTAACTATAAAATAATTAGTGAGAATGAGTTCTCATAGTCAACTTCCACTCCGTCGGTTTTATTTCTGAATTTTTGAACAGTTTGGATCTGATTTTGCCCGAATGTCTAACAAGCTCCAAACTGGACCTGCTTAGTTTTATTGCGAAGCTCTCGTCCCCACGATCCCAACGAATCTAGTTTCGCGCGATTTAGACCTCATATGTAAAAGATGTGATTTTTACAAATTAAATTAACTTTGCAACGCTTTTTAAGTATTATAAACTATTTAAATTATCAAAGCCGTTACCTCTCAGTTTTGTTTGAAACTAGGTCATCGATTTGCGCGAAAACGGTGAAGCTTGGCGACGATCGGATGTCACCACATCGAAGAGCCTCGAGAGGGGCGCCTCCCCCTGGAACCACGGTTACCTCACCGATCAGATGGAGGCTCGACGTCGGTTTGAATGGCGATTGTTCATGGCGAGATTCCGAGCAAAAAACATAGCAAAAATCTTCCGAACTTGAATGGATTTAAAGCTCTCAAGATTCTCTACAGATTTGCCTCTAGAATCACTAAATTTCTTTGGAGAATCAAAAGAAATCGAAGAGGAAGCTCTCAAAAATTATCGTCATTCGGGGGAGAGGGTTACAGGTTTATTTCTGGAGTGATGAAGTCAACAGTGATTTATGGTTGGCTAGGGTTTAATATTTAAATTATTTAATTCCAAAAATATCCACTAATTCATATGAACTCCAAATCAAACCCAAAAACTATCGCCCCAAGCTAAATACCCCCATTCCAAACACAATGGGATATGCCCGGTAAGCCAATTCGACTGGTTCGATCAGTTTTCACTTTAATTAAAATATAAATCCATATATATTACATTTAAACGTACATATTAATTTACCAGGGCCACATACTGACTTCAAAAATTGCAGGAAAATTATATCTAGTTTTGTTTTGGCGATATGGTCCTAACAGAACTAATTTCATCGAATTTGTAGGCCATTTGAAAAATGGCCATTTTCTAGTCGATCCAAATTGACTGAAATTGTAAAAACACGTTTTCTTTTTCCATGCTCACATATTAATTCCGAAAATTATGAAAAATGGAATATAGCAATAATTTGACATCCCGGATCCAACAAAAGTGGTTTCGTCGAAAACGGAGGTCATTTGCAAAATGACTATTTTTAAGGGCTATATATTATATTAAGAGGTAATTAGGCAGAAGGACAAACTTTGCCAAAAACTTAGGCTGAAGGACAATAAGTTTTATTTTTAGTCTGAAGGACAAACTTTGAACCAAAATTAAGCTGAAGGAAAATGCTAAATGTAATTAGCATTATATTCAGTTTTTTACACTACACGAAAATGCTAGTTTTAACTAGCATTATTCAGTTTTACACTGCAGAAAATGCTAATTATATTTAGCATTGTCCTTTAGCCTAATTTTTTTTCAAAGTTTGTCCTTCAGCTTAAAAATAAAACTGACATCCTTCAGACTAATTTTTTTCCAAAGTTTGTCCTTATGCCTATTTTCCACTTATATTAAAATATATTTAAAGTCCATAGTGACTATTATGAATTTTAACTTGACGTAATTTACAATTTATAAAGTGAAATATGGATTTTTCACGTTCATTAAAAAGTTATTGTTGATCAGATTCAAATATTTCTTGTTTCGTCCAATTCTGACTTATATTGAATTATGTGTGTTCATTTGAAATTAGAAATCGAATTTTCAAACTGCCGCATATTTCAAGCTCGTTTTATAATTAAAATAAACTTATCCGTTCTAACTTAGTTTAAAAAAATAGCTGTTATTATTTAAAATAAATCATTTTAAATTTTCAAAATCCACTAAGATAACCAAAATAAATTTTTTGATTTGGTTCTAAAAATCTGGTTTGTTACAATCTCCCCCACTTAAAATCTTTTCATCCTCGAAAAGGAACGAAGCTGAAAATTGTTTAACCAACCAAGTCAACTTTGATTTTGGCTTTATTTCTTCAACTTTTCGGTTTCTAAGAATTTTCTAATTTTTTCAAAAATTTGGCTAACACCCTAAATTTTTGAAAAATTTCACCATAACCTCCTTTGCATGAGGAGACCTTTAAAACCGCAAGTAGCCATGCAGGGCTCTCATCAATCCCAAAAGAAAAAGAAAAAGCCATGCGGCTAGCCAATCAGCTCAGAAAATGATCTAAACCCAATAAATTAGTAAACATGTACCTATTTGTCAGGCATACAATTTTATTCCTCTTCTCTAGTCTCCTTGCTATGACCTGTTCGAACACACACACACACACACACACACACACACACACACATATATATATGTGTGTGCATGTATGCAATTTCAACAAATTTTCAATTCAGTTTAATCATTAAATTTTATTTGGCATAATGGTTCAAAATTTTAATTAGTCAAACCAATAATCAAACAACACAATCAGCAATCAATTAGTTGGTTATCGTTTCAAACACATAAATTGTTACATATACTAAAAATCCATTTTTGATGCCAAATCACAACAATAACCCTATCTAGTTTTTGGTTCTCACGCCAGCCAATTGTAATCATATAGAGATCCCACTTTTGAAACTTGAACATAAATACTGATGATGTATGTACTATCATCAGTATCATCTCCGGGCGACTAGAGTGTGATTCAATATCTATCCAGTATATTTGAGGCTTCGAATACACATTAATTACGCGTATATTCAAAATCTTCATATAATCGATTGTCCGAATTCAATATAAAATAAAATACTGAATACGTATAATATGTTTTAAATTGTCAAAACAAATTTTGTTTTCAATTTTATTTTAAAAAATAACACTCTTCACATTATTTTTAGGATAATATTGATCCCATCACTAATGAGACATTCTCATTGGATATTACTATTCTAATCTCTGATGAATTCTTTCGTTCGGTTGTAATGTGCCTTGTTCTCGAGCTCTGTAAACCAAGGCCCTGATACCAAAATGAAATGACCTAGATTTCCCTGTAAAGGAAAGCCTGGATTGAGTTGAGAATATGACAAATCAGAACACAAACAGAAGAACATTTTATTGCTCATTACAACAATTACATCAGAGTACAAGAATATACAGAGTATGAATAAATAATATACATTAGAAAAACATCAGAGATTAAATTACATTAGCAGCGGAAAAATAATACATAACACAATTGAAATAAATACACGGATACAGAGCTTTCCGCATATTGTTCCAACTGTAAATCCAGGATCCTGGCAAAGAAATATATGCAAAAACCAAAATTACTAACTACCTGCGTGGAAAATAGGGGCACCCAGAGTTTAGGTTAAAACAATAAACTCCAGGTCAGTCATGTGACTGGTTGGAGGACTAAATAGTTATTAGGTTAATTTTAAAGCTAGGTAAATCAAGGGACCACGCCGTATAACACGGAACAGGTTTACTCCCAAGAATACCAGTGCATAAAACAAACAGCGCGATGCTAAATAGAAAAATAAAGCTATTATAACACCCACGTCCCATCACACATGTTATCCACAAAGTATCGTGAGACATACCGGCCGATATATCCAGAGAAACGGGCCGATCGGCCTAAGAAGCAGCAGCGTAACTCAATCCAATAAAGTGATACCGATCGGCTAGAGCATAAGTATACCGGTCGGCGCGACAATAACGACGCTGGTCGGTCTGAACCCAAACACGCCGGTCAGATAGTCACAAGTCCAGTGCAAGGTAGCACCATGTAAAAAGAGAGAAAACTCAACAACCGGTTGTCTAAGATCTATATGTATCGATCGGTCCTCCTAGAGTGGTGTACTTCATACAAACATTACAATACTGGTCCGTCCAGGCATAGACAACCAATCGACCGTAAAGCGAAATCCATGGCAGGTCGCCCACATGGGGAGGAAAAGAGGCAGTACCAACCGGTCGGACCTACTCCAGACCGATTGGTCCTCCAGACAGCTGTTGACAAGTTGTCTTCTGAATAGTTTTTGCCAGGCTGGCCAGTGGCAGTTTCATAAATAAAGGCAGACTGACCGGTGGCTCTGAAAGCTATATCACACGATCTCTCCACTCCTATAAATAGAGGTCCAACCCCATTTTAATGGGGACGATGCCGATGACCCCGAAGGGATGCGAAACTCAATTCTCTACTTCTACTTAGTGATTTCACCATATCCAACCATCTCAAAGGAAAGATCCAACTCTGAATCCATCGAAATCCATATAGGAACATACATCCAATCTATCACTTACAACAATTGAAGTCCTTCACCATTTTTCTTTAACCAAGTTCCAAGAGAGTGTAATGATGAATGTAATGAGAGGATGTGTTTGCCTTGTAATCCTACATGCAATAAAAAAATCGCCATTCAAAGTGGATGTAGATCACACTTGATCGAACCACTATAAAACATTGTGTCTCTTTAATTGTTTTTTCTTTGTTGATTGGCTCCACACTTCATATTGTCAAGCATTTTGTGAAGTACTTTGAGTACACTTGGTATTTATGCCATTTTTGACGCAAACATTTGGCGCCTACCGTGGGTCCGATTTAGTCATCCAATCTTTCACATTCTCTCACAAGGTCCAAAACCTTGAATTGAAGGTTCGAACCTGTTTATCTACAATCCGATTCAAGTCCTTGCCGAAAGTAATGGGTAAACCAGGTAGACCATCGAAGAAGGTCACTAATCAAAGTACCGAGAATAATGATAATACCACTGATCATGAGCATGAGACTACTCCTCCTACCAACCAATTTGAACGCGAAGAAACTTCTAACGTTAGAGAAGCGGTGACGAGGAGAGAACTCGACGAAGTGGCGGCCGGATCAGCAAGTCGAATGAACATTGCAAATAAAGCCATGATGAAGAGGCTCGAAGCAATGCTCATCAATAAAGCTGCTACAGCCACGGCCACCATGAAATCCGCTCGAGCAAAATCCATTCAAACTCCACGTACGGATAATGTAGGATCCTCTTCTTCAAGTCCAAATTGCGAAAATTCTATTGAAGAGATGACAATTCCTATCCATAAAGAAACTAAATTGCCTACTCATAACTGCACCGACAAGGCGACTTCCCAACAAGTGCTTGGCTCCGCCAAAGGGGCTCCCCTCCAAGCGGGAGGTTCAGGACCCCAAAATCTGCACCGTGACCGTCTGTTTAAGCAGATATTCGGTAAGGAAGACAACATCCGCCCCGTGGATCAACACAATGAGAAAAAACGTATATCAAAGATGATCCACAAAATTATGGAAAAGGGGCTGAAGAATCAGAATGATGAGAAAGAAAGGGGATTTGCTTCCACGAAGACTCCACTTACAGAAAGAATAAAGATGGCACCATATCAAAATAAATTTCAGCCACCAACAGTTCAGGCTTATAACGGGACAACCGACCCTGATGTGTTCTAATTTAAGTATGATTAGCACATGGACGGGGCTCGAGCCACTGATGAGTTGAAACACTTATATTTTCCGACCTACCTTTAGGGATTAGCCTCGCTTTAGTTCACAAAATTACCACTAGGTCAGTGGAAGATTTCCCCACGCTGGCCAACCTATTCTGGGAGCAATTCAGGCTTCAAACCACAAAGGTAGGAAACGTTATGGAGTTAAATGAGCTAGAGCAAAGACCGGGGGAGCCAATTAGAACTTATCTTACCCGATTCAATATCGTTGCAGCTAAAGTTGGGAACTACGAGCCTCGATTGGCCTTAATGGCCTTAAAGGGGGCTGTGAATAAGAAGACTAAGCTTGGACGTTGGATTAAAAAGAAGAAACCCAGTACCCTTGAAGAATTGTTTGATAAAGATGAAGAATACATATGTGTGGATAAGGATCCTGTCTATGCTATGGATATCCCGGAAAGTAGCACACAGCTTGAAAAGAAGGGTGATGACATTGATAACAATCAGAAAAACATTGGAGGTCGGAAATGGGGCAATGATGGGAGAGACAACCGAGCCAATAAGAGGTTCCACTACTTCAAGAACTCGGAGTTAACGCCATTAAATGAGATGGTGGAGAATATCTTCATGGCCACCAAGGAGACTGAAGACTACCCATTATCAAAGAAAATAATGGTTAATGATGCTACCATTAAATCTGGAAGATTTTGTCGGTTTCATAATCAACCTGAGCATAACATGAATGAATGTCGGCACTTGATGAGCTTAATTGAAGAACTAATAAGGAAAAATAGACTTCAGCGGTACACTAAGAATCCGTAGAATTCTCAAGCATCCCAAAGCCAGCGATCTTCTAATGGACAACCGGATCAAAGCGAGAATGCTGCAAATGCTGTAATGCCAAGGTTGATCATTAATACCATTTCAGGAGGCCCACACCCTGCCAGGAAAAGTTGGGGGGACCTTGCGAAATATGCTAACGGGATGAGGAACCTCCTAAAAGAAGGAGAACTCATGATCATGAGTGAAGCTTTTTCAGCAAAGATACCAAGGTTTTGTTGGGATGACATTATATTCAAAGAACAAGATTCAGAAGGGTTGATAGCACCAACCGAAGATTCAATGGTGGTAAACATAGGCTTGGGACTTGCCATCGTCAGAACAGCTCTGGTTGACAGTAGATCATCCATCAATGTCCTGTTCTTTAATGCCTTTCACAGAATGAAGCTTCCTATGGGAGATGTGAAAGCTTGTCAGAAGAAATTCATGGTTTTACCGGACAGGTTGTTCAACCAATCGGAATTATTAACTTGCTTGTTGAGCTCGGAGAGGGGGAACAAAGGCTCACACGAGAACATGACTTTGTTGTAATCGACGATCTCTCAGCTTATAATGCCTTCCTAGGAAGACCAAAACTTGCAGCATTTTGAATCACAATGGCCCTGTGGTGTCTGACGACAAAATTTCCCATTGAGAACGAGATTGACATAGTCAAAGGCAACCAGCAAACGGCAAGGGAGTGTTATCTAGCTGAGCTTTCTGAGTTAAGGAAACAGGAGGTGAGGAAAGACGTGGAGCCACCACTTCACATCCAAAACCCCCCTTTATAGCAACTAAAGCAAGGCCCCCACACTGGCGAGCATAGTGGAGCTCAGAAGGAAATTGATCTAAGGAAAACCGGTATAGGGGAAGATTGGGCGGCTCCAACCGAGAATACCATTTCTGTTCCAGTGCATGATAAAGGCCCTAACCATGTTCTAAAGATAGGTTCTCAGTTGGGCCAGAGGATGAAAAGAGATTTGATATTGTTTCTGAAAGCAAACTAAGATGTCTTTTCTTGGACACACTCGGACATGTGCATAATATCGACAGACACAATTGTTCATAAACTGAATGTTAGTCCCAATGTGACCCCTATGAAGAAAAAACGATGAACTTAGGGACCTGAAAGATCGATGGCATTGCAAGGAGATGTAGATAGACTTTTTGAGAACAACTTTATATGAGGATCAACGTATCCCGATTGGGTCTCAAATCCAGTTCTTCTCAAAATGTCTAATGGAAAATTGAGTGTGTGCATAGATTACTTGGATATTAACAAAGCGTGTTCTAAGGATAGTTTTACCCTGCCCAGAATCGACCAGCTTGTTGACGCAACCGTTGGGCATGCACTAATATCTTTCATGGATGCATACCGTGGACATAATCAGATTATGATCCATGAACCGGATGAGGAGAACATAAGATTTATAATTGATAGAGGCATATACTTTTGTAAGGTTATGCCGTTCGGACTAAAGAATGCGGGAGCAACATATCAGCGTCTAGTGAACTCCATGTTCAAATCCCAAATTGGGAACTTATGGAGGTTTACGTCGACAACATGCTGGAAAAGTTGAAAAAGCTATAGATCACTTAGAAGATCTGGCAGAAATGTTCTATATCCTTAGAAAATTTGGTATGAATTTAAATCCTGTAAAATTCTCATTTGGGTTTTCTTCAGGGAAGTTTCTGGGATTCACAGTCAATGCCAAAGGCATTGAGGCAAATCCTTCCCAGGTCACAGCATTACGAGAAGTGCGTGCACCAAAAACAATGAGAGTGCTTCAGAGCTTAAATGGGAAAATTGCTGCTCTTAATCGCTTCATCTATAAAGCCACGGATTGATGCATCCCACTCTTTGACGCTTTAAGGAAATGAAAGGGAGACTTTTAGTGGACTCTAGAATGTCAAATGGCTTTCGAACAGCTAATTCAACATTTGGAGCCCCATCGATGCTTTCTAATCCCAGAGATGGAGAAGAGCTATACCTATACTTGGCTGTATCACCACATGACCTGAGTGCAGCACTTGTCCGGGAGGATGCCAAAGTCCAATGGCTAGTTTATTATATTAGCAAGCGGCTTGCTGGGGCAGAACTGAATTAACCAAAGCTTGAAAAACTAGCATATTGTCTACTCATTGCCTCAAAGAAGTTGAGACCATATTTCCAGTCCCTTCCACTAAAAGTCCTCACCGATCAACCGCTAAGACAAATTCTCTTCTGTCCAGAAACTTACGGAAGACTACTAAAGTGGAACATTGAGATCAGCCAATATGACATCACCTATCACCCTTGAAGAGCTATCAATGGATAAGCTTTAGCGGATTTCATTGCCGAATTCATGGACAGAGGAGAGGAAATTGAGGAACCAACGGTAGCAATCGCTCGCTGGAAGCTGTACACTGATGGCTCGTGAAATGATTACTGTTCAGGAGCCGGAATTGTCTTAGAAACTCCAGAGGGACATTCCCTATGCTATGCATTAAGGCTAGAATTTTCATCAACCAATAATGAGGTCGAATACGAAGCACTGATAAACAGATTAAAACTAGCAAAATAGCTAAATCTAAAAACCGTGCGGATCTTCAGCAATTCCCAATTGGTGGTGGGTCAGGTCCTTTGGGAATTCCAGATCAAAGTAGGAAATCTTCCTTCCTATCTTATAAAAGCCATAGAACTCCTCAACAACCTCGATCATTACACTATATCTCACATTCCAAGAGAAGAAAATACAAAGGCTGACTCTCTCGCTAAATAATCTAGTTCCTCTTATGCACATTTGCTGGGGTTAATACCTATTGAAGTCCTTACAACACCTATTATTAAAGAGCTAGAAGTCGACTGGATTATGGGAACAGTAGAAGAACCTAAGTCCTGGATGATGCCGATTAAGGAATATATCCTCAACGGAACACTTCCAGAGGAACCAAAAAAGCGGAGGAAAATAATGCACAAGGCACCACTATATCTTGTTCAGGACGGGAGGTTGTACATATGAGGATTCTCTATGCCATTGCTGCGATGAGTGTCCAAGGAGGAGTCAAAAGCAATCTTAGCAGAACTACATGAGGGAGATTGCGGAGGTCACATTGGCGGTCAAACATTAGCCAAGAAAGTACTGCGATACGGCTATTTTTGGCCCGACGTGAAACTGGACACGATGACTTATGCCAAAAGATGTGACAAATGTCAAAGATTTGCAAAACTTCCAAGAGCGCCACCAGTCGAGTTGACACAGATGGTTTGCCCATAGTCATTTGTTGTCTGGGGCATAGATTTAATTGGGGCGCTGCCCACTGCAAAATCAAATATGAAGTACGCAATAGTGGCAGTCAATTATTTTACGAAATGGGCTGAAGCAGAGCAACTAGCCACTATTACTTCAAAGAAAGTGATCAACATTGTCTTGAAAAGCATCATCTGCAGGTTCGACATACCACCAAAAATAATCACCGATAATTGGACTCAATTTGAAAGCGGTGAGTTCTTGGACTTTTGCGCCAAATTCAAGATCAAAAAAAGTTTTTCGGCCATTGCCCATCCGCAAGCTAATGGGAAAGTTGAAGCAATCAACAAAATCCTGAAATCAACCATCAAGAAATGACTAGGGAAAGCCAAGGGTGGATGGGTTGATGAGCTTCCGCTTGCATTATGGGCATATCATACCACCCATAAAACAACAACAGGGAACACTCCATTTTCATTGGCATTTGGGTCTGAGGCGATGATCCCAGTTGAGCTCGAGGTTCCAACTCATAGAAGGATCTACGTCAACCAAGCAGAAAATGAAAAACTTCAACTCGAAGCGCTTGACTTACTCGAGGAAAGAAGGAAAAAATCAAAGCTCATAATTATGGCGCATCAGAGGAAAATAGCCCACCATTTCAATGCTCAAGTTAGGCGAAGGACCTTCCAAGTTGGGGATCTCGTTCTTAAGAAAATCATGACAGGAACTAGAGTACTAGGACCCAATTGGGAGGGACCATATGTGATAAGCCAAAAGTTTCCGTATGGTACATTTGAACTGAAGACAACAGACGGAGTCCAACTCCCAAGAGCATGGAATACTATACATCTCCGTCGCTACTTCTTTTAATATTCCTTTCATATTATCTGTAAATAACATGCATCACACATACCATGCAACGTTGTTACAAGCTTTGTAAATATAAAGAAAGAAATTGCATGACCTGCCTAAATCATACATTTACAAATTCCTTGCTAAAATTCAATTTCTACTGCAGGTCCTATAAAAAGAACGATGACACTATCATAATGTAGCTAATCCTTATGATTGTTATAACATATCCTAGCTGGATAGCTCAAATGTCCACCACTTAATGCTAAAGACATCATTCACAATAAATTCAAAGTTGAGAAAACATAGCTATACAAGGACACGACGCCAGGGATTGGTCTATCAAATGGTTTCAAGCCCTAGCTCCAACAAATTGTAATAACAACTGATAAATGAGCTAGCATTAGTCCTAAGAAACTACATAATTGATAAACCAAAAACCTCCCCGAGGGGTACTCGGTTAATCATCGACGCCATTGATACATGGTCGGACAACGTCACTAACACTGGGTTTCTAAAATCGAACACCTCCCCGAGGGGCACTTAGTTAATCGTTGGTGCCATTGATACATGGTCGGATAATGACACGAATACTGAGTTTAGAAGACCTCTTAAGAGGCATTCGGTCAGATGTTGGATCATCCAAATCCAACTATCAATTCTAGGTCTTTCAAATCCATTTACTGACTGATTATAAAGACCGCTACTAGGGCATCCGATCATATGCCGGGTCTTCCAAATTCGGGTAATGACGGCGACCTTCCTAGAGGCGCCCTACAAATTCTATGAGTAACAAAGCCGTTAAGTCATAATGAATAAAGGGTTTACGAATGCTTCCTTTCAAACAAGGACGTAAAAGAAGGAACTCATCCTCATAGAAAGTGTGAAAATTTTGTGTGCAAATACAGAAAGAAATGAAAAGTAAATCACAGATACATGATTCTCAAGCATGAAATAGTGTATAGCATTGAACATGTCAGGTTATATGAGCTAATTAATCGTAAATTATCGGTACAATTTCGAACCAAAATGATATATTTATGCAAGCAAGGTTCGATAAGTTTTAAGACCATCGAATGAAACAAGTTTGCAAAAAATACTTCATTTGATTCGTGTTTGAAATTTACCATACTTGGACGATTGATTTGTTGTGGAAATGGGAAATCGATGTAAAAATAACTAACCTAGAATTATGCAGTGCTTTGATCATTACGAGATAGGTTGTGATGATCCGGGTTAAAACTGGGGCAACCACGCATCAGTACAACACATCTAGCGATGCAATTTAATATTCAAAGCCAAAGTGTCATCATACAAGAATGGAATTGATACATTAGTTGTAAATCGTGGCACCAGTCAGCTTCAAGTGGAAGACGACCGATCAGTCAATGCCTCTGGTAACCGATCGACCATAAACCGATCTCCCGGGTAATCACAGACACTAACAGGCCAGTTTCGGAAGCAAAGAATGCAAGCCATGTTGAGTAAAGACATATAAAAGAAAGTGAGCTATGAATTAAGTGACCTAGCTAATTAAGCATCAATTATCATAACCAACATTCCATCGCCATCAAAATGGACTAACAAGCGTAGTCACAATAGCCACAACAGTTACATCGTACCAACATAAGCTAACATGGAAGTCAAAGGCGAGAACCGGAACTCGTTTAATACAGCCAGTCTAAGGATAAAGTTCATAAAACCAAAAGCTTTCAAATACCATAAGAAGAAGGTTATGCATTCGGATACTTTTGAGGCCTTCCCACCTTCCTCTTCATTGGAGCAGACCCTGATGGGGAAGCGTCAGAAGCTGGCCTCTTACTAGAAGGACCCACCAACTCGATGTCACCCTTTGGAAAAGCAGCAACAACACCGTCTCGGTTTCTTAGAGCATGGATCAGTTTCACCTTGTCAGCCTCCAGAACTGCAATGCGTTCGAGGTTCTCCCGATGGTGTCTTTGAAGGTCTCCAGCCAATGTGTGCCATTCTTGAAGCTTCTTTGCAGTCTGGTCTTTGAGTAGATCCATCTGTCTCTCAAATTGATGCAAAGTATCTTCCATACGTCCAAGAAATCTAGATTTGGCAACAACAATGTCACTGGATGTTATATGACAATCAAAGGGCGACACCTCTAAGTTGGAAGAGACCCCCTGCAAGTTCCAACAGGGAAGTCACTTGGTGAGCTTAGTATTGCATGCTTCAGGGACGTAACGAGGCATGTTCGCAATTATTTGGAGTTCCGGATAAGAGGGGCTGATAGGTGGAGTTTTTATCGAAGGTTGACCGTAGTGATTTCATCTCTTTGACCTAAACTCTTGGAGAGATAGTTCCATCTTGCGTAAAAGAGGAAGTACTCAAACACTTTCTATCAATTTTCTAATCATTAAAATGAGCAAGTATAATAAAGCAATTGGACGGCTTCCAGAAGCAGCCAGCCGGTAGTGATTTCATCCCAGGCCGACAGACACCTCAAAAGAATTGCCCAGAAATATATAAATAACCGGTCGGTCGGAGTTGGCCACATATTGAAGAGTCACAGGGCTGACCTACACCTCAGACGAACTGGTCGGTATCATTAACCTCCCGGTAAAATGGAACCAACTAGTCGGTGCTCAATGCAGACCGACCGGCGCTTTGACACTCTTAGGAACTTGATGCGGACCGACCGGTACCCATAACCGGCTGAACAATGTGATTGACTTCCAATGAGAAAAATCGACCAGCACTAATGTAATTTTGGAGTCCGCGCCTATTACTAAGCCATTCACAACTTTAGTGATGGGCATTGACAAAATAGGAAGTGATAAAGTCAAATTGAAGGTCAATGTAGATCACAAACAAGTCAAATACACACAATTTCAAAAACAAAATCCATTAGTATTGTGAAATCTACATGATCGAGGAGTTTTTTCGGTAAACTCGTCGTCAAACAACATGCGGGTAATGAATGAAGCAAAGACAGTGGAAGCAAGATTCTATAGCAAAGGTGTCATTCACAATAATAATGTCACAACAAGTATACCCGATCTTGTTTCAAGGCATTTCAACACTAAAACAACCAAACCAAAAACTTAGGTTCATCAAGCCATCACCTTTACCTCAAATCAAGCCACACCAGACTCGAACAGCATTGTTCTCAAGTAAAAAACGCGAGTACAAAAGTAAAATCAAAATAAATTTATGGCTTAGCTAGCAACACGATCAAATCATTTTCCATTGACCTGATTTTACACTGAGTGGCGGTTCTATAGTGATCTAATCAAGTGATATACGATTAAAGAAAGAAAGCACTTCAATTTAGGCAGATAAAGGATTAAAAAAACCTAGCAGCTGAAAATTCGACGCGAAGCTCAAAGGAAGGAGAAGGATTAGCGGAAAATCTAAGAGAAAGAGAAAGCACCACTTTTGGTTTTCTCCGATCAGAAGATGTTTGCCATTAATTTTTTTTAAAAGGGAAAAGTAAGACAGTGTAGAGATAACTCTTCAAAGGGCCATATTATAAAGGTGCATTGGGAAGCTCAATAGTCAGGAGAGATGAAATGTCGCATCAGTCAAATCCCAAGTCAAGTCTGCAAATTCCAATAGACGTGCACCAATCGACCAGAGAACCCGTTAACACTTGTCTCGCTCGTGCTTGTGCTGACGGACCGATCGGACTATCAGAATCTCTTATTTCAATCTGCTCCATCCATTTACCAGTGCGATGATCGAGATCCATTAATTCGTAACAAGGATTTTATGTCGAGGTCCAAAATTTTACCAAAAACAACGATTGAAGACCTCAAGGGGCAAATGTTATCCACAAAGTGTCATGAGGCATACCCGGCCGGTATATCCAGAGAAATGGGCCGATCGGCCTAAGAAGCAGCAGCATAACTCAATCCAATAAAGTGATATCGATCGGCTAGAGCATAATTATACCGGTTGGCGCGGCAATAACAATGTCAGTCGGTCTGAAACCAAACACGCTGGTCAGATAGTCACAAGTCCAAAGCAAGGTAGCCCCATGTGAAAAGAGAGAAAACTCACCTACCGGTCAGCTAAGATCCGTATGTACCGACCGGTCCTCTTGGAGTGGTGTACTTCATCAAAATAGTACGATACTGGTCGGTCCAGGCATAGGCAACAAATTGAACGTAAAGCAGAATCCATGGCAGGTCGCCCACATGGGGAGGAAAAGAGGCCGAACCGACCGGCCAGACCTGCTCCAGGCTGATCGGTCCTCCAGACAATTGTTGACAAGTTGGCTTCTGAACAGTTGTTGCAGTTCCGTAAATAAAGGCAGACCGACCAGTGGCTCTGAAAGTTATATCAAACCTTCTCTCCACTTCTATAAATAAAGGTCCAACCCCACTTTAATGGGGGACGAAGCCGATGACCCCGAAGGGCTGCTAAACTCAATTCTCTACTTCTACTTAGTGATTTCACCATCTCCAACCATCCCAAAGAAAATATCCAACTCTGAGTCAATCGAAATTCATATAGGAACATACATCCAATCTACCACCTACAACAATTGAAGTCCTTCACCATTTTTCTTTAACCAAGTTCTAAGATAGTGTAATAGTGAATGTAATGAGAGGATGTGTTTGCCTCGTAATCCTACATGCAATAAAAAATCCCCATTCAAAGTGGACGTAGATGACACTTGATCGAACCACTATAAAACATTGTGTCTCTTTACTTGCTTTTTCTTTGTTGATTGGCTCCACACTTCATATTATCAAGCATCTTGTGAAGTACTTTGAGTAAACTTGGTGTTTGTGCCATTTTTGAGGCAAACATTTGGCGCCCACCGTGGGGCCTATTTAATCATCCGTTCTTTCGCATTCTCTCACAAGGTCCAACACCTTGCATTGAAGGTCCGAACCTATTTCGCTACAATCCGATTCAAGTCCTTGCCGAAAGTGATGGGCAAACCAGGTAGACCATCAAAGAAGGTCACTAATCAAAGCACCGAGAATAATGATAATACCGCTGATCATGAGCATGAGACTACTGCTCCTACCAACCAATTTGAACGCGGAGAAACTTTAAACGCTGGAGAAGCGGTGACGAGGAGAGAACTTGACGAAGTGGCGGCTGGATTAGCAAGTCAAATGGACATTGCAAATAAAGCCATGATGAAGAGGCTTGAAGCAATGCTTGTCACTCAAGCTGCTATGGCCAAGGCCACCATGAAATCCTCCTGAGCAAAATCCATTTAAACCCCACGTACGGAAAACGCAAGATCCTCTTCTTCAAGTCCGAATCGGGAAAATTCTATTCAAGAGATGACAAACCTAACCGTGAGGAAACAAAATTGCCTACTCATAACCGCACAGACAAGGCAACTTTCCAACAAGTGCTTGGCTCCGCCAAAGGGGCATCTCTCCTTGCGGGAGGTTCAGAACCCCGAAATCCACAACGTGGCCATCTATTTAAGCGGACATCCGGTAAGGAGGACAGCGTCCGCCCCGTGGATCAAAACAATGAGGAAGAATGTTTATCAAAGATGATCCACAGAATTATGAAAAGGGGCTGAAGAAGCAGAATAATGAGAAAGAATGGCGATTTTCTCTCACGAAGACTCCAATTACAGAAAGAATAAAGATGGCACCATATCCAAGTAAATTTAAGCCACCGACAGTTCAGGCTTATAACGGGACAACCGTCCCTAATGTTTTCTTATTTAAGTTTGATCAGCACATGGACGAGGCCCGAGCCACTGATGAGTTGAAATGCTTATATTTTCCAACCTACCTTGAGGTATTAGCCTCGCTTTAGTTCACAAAGTTATCACCTAGATCAGTGGACGATTTCGCCACACTAGCCAAGCTATTCTGGGAGCAATTCAGGCTTCAAACCACAAAGGTACGAGATGTTATGGAGTTGAATGAGTTAGAGCAAAGACCGAGGGAGCCAATTAGAACTTTTCTTACCCAATTCAATACCGCAGCAGCTAAAGTTGGGAACTACGAGCTTCGATTGGCTTTAATAGCCTTAAGGGGGGCTTTGAATAAGAAGACTAAGCTCGGAAGTTGGACTAAAAAGAAGAAACCCAGTACCGTTGAAGAATTGTTTGATAAAGCTGAAGAATACATAGGTGTGGATGAGGATCCTGCCTATGCTATGGATATCCCGGAAAGCAGCACTAAGCATGAAAAGAAGGGTGATGACACTGATAACAATCAAAAAAACAATGGAGGTCAGAAACGGGGCAATGATGGGAGAGACAACCGAGCCAATAAAAGGTTCCACTACTTCAAAAACTCGCAGTTGGCGCCATTAAATGAGACAGTGGAGAATATCTTCATGGCCACCAAGGAGACTGAAGACTACCCCTTACCATAGCAAATAAAGGTTAGTGATGCCTCCATTAAATCCGGAAGATTTTGTTGGTTTCATAATCAACCGGGGCATAAAACCGAAATGTAACGTATTGGAAATTGGATTTCCGTCATGAGTCGAGGCAATGGATGTACTCCTGGCCGGCTTCGAGACACTCTAGAAAATGCCTCAGGGTCACACAAAGCGATCCATTGGATCCTCCAAGGCCGATCCACACATAGCGGATTAATTATACCTGAACGCACGTTTCCCGATCCTATAGGACCTATCGATCGGCTCTGTAGTAACCGTCTGAGGCGCCTCGTTGTCCAACAACCACATAGGTAAAAATATAATAAATGTCCGGGCTCCATACAATGACACCACCCATAACTAGAAAGAATCGTCATGTCCTCCATGGGTCTCTTATCCCATTTTGACTCATACCGAGGTGTGAGACTTGCAAATTAATGTTATACACAAAGC
This sequence comes from Allium sativum, assembly GCA_030737875.1. NCBI lineage: Eukaryota > Viridiplantae > Streptophyta > Magnoliopsida > Asparagales > Amaryllidaceae > Allium > Allium sativum. The sequence continues at coordinate 1,027,320,381 of CM060924.1, forward strand.
TATGCCATTTAAGGCCGTGCTTTGATCATCAACCACAAGACTCTGCTTTTTAACAGAAGCCTTGATCATTTGCGTCTCAGCATGCCACATAGAAAATCCATGCTATTCGACTAATGTCTATCGATATATAACCTCTGAGCTCATACGTCTCAGAGAAGGGTGTTAAGCAAGAGAATAAATTCTCCGCCAACAATTAGATATATACTTAATAGAGATCAATCAATACAAAATAAAATCCAATGTCAGACACACAGTCCATTTACAAGTTCATTATGGGTATGAACGAAACCGGAGGCACCTTATTCCTCATCCCATATGTCCAATACAGGAGAGAGGTCCTCGCATATCTGTTCGATATCCAAGTACATATGGACGATCACCACTTATTACCTTGTCTTGGGTGTACTGCCCAATCAAGACATCAGTAATCATCCAAACGATGTGAATACCTCCGGTCTTCAACCACCGTCTTCATCATCGACTTATCGTCGAATCAATTATTCAGAATGGGTATAAAGCTGACATTTCCAAATAACTCGCGTATATAATAAACAAGTGCTACACAAACACAACATACACCTCATTCCAATTCAGAATATTCTTTTATTCAAATATTTATATCATTAGGCAAAGGTTCCCATTAATTTTATCAAAGATACATTCTTTTAAGTTTATTCTTTAATCCACCTTTGGATATAAATTCAAACCAAACTAAGGTTTATCTAAACTAGTCGGGATTAGCGCACCTTACCAAAGTAATCATTTGTTTTATTACTTAATCCCAACCTATTCATCCCATGGAGCAAAACTTGTAATACTTCATATCTAACACCACAGTTGTAACACCCCACATCCGTTAGTGACACTCACAAAGGGAATGCACTAAGTTCTGTGGAGCATTTTGGGTAAAAGATGCAGATAAATTACAAGACAGACAAATATTAAACAGCGGAAAATAGAACTTTTCTTTATTTATAAAATAGTCTGTACAAGATTCTTTTACAATATCATAGTATCATCTGTCTTTACAAAATAAAGAAGCATAAAACAACATTTTATATTCCCCAATGTAGCAAGAGCCAGCCATAGCATCTGAAAGAGAATCCAAGGACGACTTCGTCAAATCTTTAAGCTGGGGAAAGAGCAACGGTCCAATCTAATCCTGAGTTATACTATTCCCTCCTCAACTACCTGGGGGGGGGGGCGGAAGAAAAGAAGCGAAAGAAAAACAGAGTCAGACATAAAGCCTGAGTATGTCAGTAACTTCTAGCATGTGAACAGGGAAAAATGAAACGACATGAATTAACTGAATACAAGACAATACCATGATGATAGGGTCAACAGGATAAGATAAGATTACCACAAGATATACCAAGGCAAGATAAACTGGATATACTTTAATACTTTCTCTGCTTCGCTATTACCTTATTATTCTGGTTTCTATATCTCTGCACCGCCTAACTAGTGTCCCTACTAGTAACGATAACGTGATCCCAATCCCTATAGTTTCCGTCGCCTTCAAGCATCCATTTATTATTTAATTACCTAGATCTAATCTAGGGTTTTCTATCAAGTGCCTTCTAGATTCAACTAGAACTTACGCTATTTTTCTGAATGCTTCTTGGATTCAGGGTTTATGCCACCTAGTTCCAAACTAGGGATTATGCTACCTGTCGAACAATGCCCTTTAGTCTAGGACACACCACCTAGGGTGGTACATGTTCCTAGACTTTTCCTACGCATGTATCGCGAATCGTTATCGCTTGTCTAGATGCACATGTCCAATAATGTGCGGTCCGAGTTCCGCTGTCAGGGCTACTCTAGAAATACGGAACTCAGTCGGGAGCTTTCAATATCTGCCGATGCAGATGCTGAGGCCTGTTTTTCCAGTGGCTATGGTCCCACTCGACCCCTCCCTCAACTAATGGAAGGCCACCCTTGTAAAATGAGAACTGTACGAAGGCCCCTATCTGCCCCACTAATTCTATGGCCAACAACACCCCGCAACCAAAACTAGATAGCAAGTATGTGGTCCGTATGAGTCCTCCAGCCTTCCCGCTTCACGTGTCTCGCTTGACTGAAGATGGATGGTAAACGACGAGTTGCTATCACAGGACTTCCGATTTCTCGCCGAATCACGCTGGTCCATCCGAGTCTTTAGGTTGCCATATATATATATATATATATATATATATATATATATATATATATATATATATATATATTGCAACCAAGGCATACCCTTGGCTCTTCTATCGCAGACCTTAACCTCTATGCGCCCAGGCGGATCATCTGCAGCCTCACAGAGGGATACCAAGAGTACCCTCACGTCCCCTCGAAGCATCGGGCTTCGTAACCCAATTCGTTGGAGCCTTCTTAAAACCAGATGGATGTCCGCTCCTTCGTGTTATACTAAGAATTACTACTTAGTTCTACTAACTAAGGTTTACCACTTAGTTTCCAAATTCCTTGTTTTCTTAACTAAGTTTTACTACTTAGTCCCCTTTTCAACGGAGGTTTACTACTTAGTTTTCTTTCTCGCCAGGTTGGATTGGTTAAGTGTCTTTAGTCGATTCAAGCTATCTTAACCCTCTTTCCTTATCCTGTTAAACTGGTTAAGTGTTATCCCTTTTATGCTTTTTACTTAACCATATTCATTTATCATATTCTGATGGTTAAGCGTTCAAGTTTACTTAACCCTATGGTCTAGTCCAGCTAACATATTAAATTGGCTAAGTGTATTACTTAACCCCAACCTCTAGTCTAATTAACATGTTAAATTGGCTAAGTGTATTAACTTTACTTAACCCCACCTTCTAGTCTAGTCAACATGTTAATTTGGCTAAGTATTCCCATAGACTTAACCCTCCCATTCTAGTTTTAACTGTGCTAAGTTTGTTAAGTGTTCCTTAACCTTCCAATTCTAGCTTAACTGTGTTATGTTGGTTAAGTGTTCCTATGGACTTAACCTTCCAATTCTAGCTTAACTGTGTTAAGTTGGTTAAGTGTTTCTATGGACTTAACCCACCCATTCTTACTTAACTGTGTTAAATTGGTTAAGTGTTTCTATGGACTTAACTCTCCCATTCTTGTTCTAGCTTTAATTAATAAATTAAAGCCGCAACCTCTCACATTAGACAGATATTGCTACGGTTACTGGATGTGCCGGTCGGTTCCGGGCAGGTTTACACCGAAACTCAGTCTAATCTCGGGTTAGGCATATTCATGTTTTCTAAGTTCAAAGGGTTTTTGATTAATTTTCAAATCTGGTTTTGAAAACAACCATCCCGTCCTTCGGATCAGTTAGGGTTAGCCAGGAAGGGCAGGAAACTTGTATTTTCCAAACCCAAGCCTAGACACTATCCTCTCTGTCACCCTAGAACTTTCAGGTGTATGTGTTATTCGAAGAGAAAACCTTTCTTTTGTCCATATATAAATTGTCAACAATTTATCTTCAAAGTCCATTTTCCCTTTTTAAATAAACTTGGCCTATACCATTTTCATTTCATTCTGCCCACTAGTATACTTATATTCTAGGCCCAAGTCCTAACCCAACTTGCAGTTCAGGCCATTTCCTATTTCATTGCCAAAACTAGATTAAATATCCTAGTTTATAATTTATGGCCAAAACTTTACCTACATGCAAGTTACATATTTTGTGGTAAATGAAAAATTTATCATTTATGACAAATTCTATAAGTAAATTTACTTCTAATTTACTTATTTCATTATTACACTTTTAATGTACATTGTCACATTTATTATTTTGGAACGTTCCCTCTTATTTATCATATTTATACTTTTTGGTATGTAAATTATACCAAATTAAGTGTCACTAACCATAATTTATTCTAAACATGACAATTTCTCACAATTATGGCTAAATTCAAAATTGTGCTAATATACTTATTCCAAATCTTTAATTAACACAATTTTGATTTAACATTCCTAATTCACAATTTATGGTAAGACTAGAATTATCATTCTAGTTTACATTTCATGCCTAAAATTTAGCTTACTTGCTAATACTAAATTTAATATGTCAAACTTATCCAATTTGCATTCCTATGAACATGCCATAATACATATTCCCAATTTATGCCAATTTCCAAGCTTATAACTACATTTATGTTCATTTTCATATTTTCCCCAAATTGCATTCCCACCGTTCGTATAATCGTGATTTAACCTAGATTGTAAATAAATCTAGATTCGTAGAAAATAGGGAATGAACCAAAGATGCTATGAAAAGGGATAATAACTGGCATAAAAGGTTTGGATAACGACGTAGGTTCAAGAATATGGGTAGACCTAACTTAATAGGTAAATTCGCACGGTCTAAAACCAATAGATAGAATAGGTTCAAGAACATGGGTAGACCTAAGTGAATAGGTAAATTCCCACAGTCTAAAACGAAAGAAAAACAAGGAACAGATAAAATAGATAATCGGGTTTAGACCCAATTTCGTAGCCACAAAACTTAAGCAACAATTTTCCTAATTATGAATCATAGGCAAAGTTCATAGTTATAGGCAATGTTCATAGTCCAAAACGGAAAATAATTCATATAGTCATAAGTCATTGTCATAGGCAATGCCATAGTCATATGTTGTATGTCCCAAATCAAGGTTCATGTTCGTAATTCAAAGGCAATAGGTTCATGGTCATAGTTCTCATAATCATGATCATAGGCATAGGCATATCCTCTTTGTTCAATAGTCATAGGCCGTCAATCAAAGTCATAGTATGTTCTGGGCCATAGTCAAGAATTAGATCCAAAAACTTAAATAAACACAGATCCAAGTGAAGAGATTAGGCATTTTTCTTATATCCTTTTAATTTCATGTCCCAAATAAAAATAAAACGTTCAAGTCTAGAAATAACCAACTTACAGAAATTAGATCTAGAATAGAAGAACGGCGATGCTAAGATTCGTATGTCGTTGCTCGAGGTTTGTTGATTTAGCCTTTGAATTCTTCACTTTGATTTGAATCTTCTCTTGAACATATTTGAGCAGCATCTCCATGTCTTGAATTTATATTTTATTTTAATTATTTAAAAAAATTTAGAGGAGGGGAAGAAGCCATGAATCTTAGCAGCATAAGGATAGAAGAGAATTGGTGCAAAGAGAATGAAGACTAGGGCTGTTTATATAGCTGCTCAAGACCTTATCGTACACGCAGCGCTGAGTCAGCATTGAACCCAGTTAAGAAAATAGTCCAGGTACGTAGATGAATCTAGCCAAACCTTATCATACACGCAGTGCTGAGTCAGCATTGGGTCCCACAAGCTATTTTGGCGTAGAAATTTGAATTTCGAACGAATTGTTTTGGCGTAGAAGTTTGATTTTCGAACTTTTGAATTTCTGGAATTTATTTAACTATTTTATTCACATGAAATATTCTTATATGTATACAACTCCTCTAACGACCGTTTTACGCGTATATATATATATACGCACAACTTTCATTTTATTTTCAAAATTCAAATGATGTTGCCATATTTCATTGACTATAGCCTTATCTTGAATTTTATCTTTCGTATACATATATTTTTGCATATATATATATATATATATATATTCTCATATGTATATATATATTTTCTTTATTTCCTTATATGTACGTTCTTATCCTTTCAAATTTTGAATTTGTATACGTACATATATTTGCATATTCAGTTGGCCCTCTCTAAAACAAAGATAAAAAAATTATGCCGTCGCCGGGGTTCGAACCACCGACCTCCATGCTACAAATCCAGTGCCTTAACCAACTGAGCTACAGAGGCTTTTGTTAATAAGTCATAGAACAATAATAATTATTGTTCTCTCCTTACTTCTCTTTTTCATGTTAGTTACAATAATTAAATTAAACAACTGCATGGATCTTTTTCTTTTAATTTTTCTTTTAAAAATTAATTATACTTTAATTTGAGAATCTTAATGTCACAGAATTACGGGGTGTTACATTCTCCCCCACTTAAAAGGATTTCGTCCCCGAAATCTTCAAGTTAGGAAGAATGTGTCCTACCATCCAATCACCCATCTACTCAACCATTCAATCACAGGCATTCATTGTCCTTAAAAGATTTCTAATGCTTTCATGTTCATATGCATAGTGTGTGTATATGTCTCTATCTAATGCAAAATCAGGCGGTCTACTGATTCAGTTGACCTCCTTAATGCAAATCATGTTAGTGCCATGCGTCCAATCATGCATGCAAACATCCCTAGTCATGTAAATACTACATGCGTGCACATCCATTCATCCATATGCAACGTCCATATGCTATCATATCAAGTTCAACTTATAAACAAATGCATATATGTAAATGCAATATGAGAGCGTCCGATCTTGATCTAGTGCCTAATACGTATGCATATGCATCCACGAGCAACCATTTGCAACCACTTGCAACCATTCAACCATAACATGTTTCAAATACATGTTTACATCCATTGGCTTCTACCTAAGGATCGCAGATACGACCTAAAGGGTATACTTTAGAAAGAGAGAAACAACTACGCGTAAAGCTCCTAAACAGAGAAATAAAGGATGCACCCTTAAGGAAAAAGGGCATGTTGCTAGAATCTAGCCTTCTTGAGCTTTACTCCACTGTATATTAACCAATTTATCTTCACGATTGTGAAGTTCCTAACCACCATTTCCAAAATAAACAAATGTCAATCACGGTACCAAGTATATGATTAGAGGTCTCTCCCTTATCCACCATGCCATAACTATAAGGGTTGAAAGATCACTATGGGCTTTTTAGAGCGCCTGTCACAACTATTCATCTCTCACGCAAACCATCCTAGTCGAACTCGACATTCCTCAAGTACAAGCCCCAAAGGCCTAAACCAATATCAGATAAGTATCCAGGGAATATCTCCTCCGATTTTAGATGATCGACATGATATGATATGAGCAAACTCGATAGCTATTCAAACCCCTACTAACAAAAAATAAATGGGTCGAACCACCCACTGGGTTTGAGACTGATTGGGATCTTCTTACTATACAAGTACTAAGGTGCAGAGACTCAACTATTGAAGCAAATATGAACAAATGCGAAGCGCTAAAAAGGAAAGAGTACGAACAGAAAAACTAGACTCTTCCAACAGAACTTTACTACCTTTCTCCTAGGTACGCATAGTATGTACTTGCCCTTCTGAAAATCTTGTCCTTTGTTCTTGCTCTCGTCCTTAATTATATGCCCTATTATACCCGAGTAAAGATACTTCCTCTTGTCTTAGGTTTTATAATCCCTTCCTCCTTTGTGAGCCAAGTCTACATCCGTGATTTTCCTCATCCTTGGGTTGTGCTCTTTTGCCAAACTCCTCATCCTTTTCCGTGTGTAACCACATTGGCAAATCTCTCGAAAGCCGCCTCCATCGCACGGAAAACCCTATAACCTTGAAAGAAGACTGGCCGTAAGTGAAACAACTACGGCTATAGATGGAAGTCGGGCACTACTTCGCCCTTCGATGAGGTTACCTCCCAGAAATCCAGGAGCCCCAGAGACTCAAGAAAGAAGGAGACAAGAATTGAAACAGAGGAAGAGGAGAAAATGTGTATGGCTTTGGGGAATATGCCTTTAAAACAAATCATTTCTTTTAAAAATGCTTCTTTAAAAACCTTTTGAAAATAATTTTTCAAATCTTTTATCTGATCCGGTAACCTTCAGCTCTGATACCACGTGTAACACCCCACATCCGTTAGTGTCACTCACAAAGGGAATGCACTAAGTTCTGTGGAGCATTTTGGGTAAAAGATGCAGATAAATTACAAGACAGACAAATATTAAACAGCGGAAAATAGAACTTTGCTTTATTGATAAAATAGTCTGTACAAGATTCTTTTACAATATCAGAGTATCATCTGTCTTTACAAAATAAAGAAGCATAAAACAACATTTTATATTCCCCAATGTAGCAAGAGCCAGCCATAGCATCTGAAAGAGAATCCAAGGACGACTTCATCAAATCTTTAAGCTGGGGAAAGAGCAACGGTCCAATCTAATCCTGAGTTATACTATTCCCTCCTCAACTACCTGGGGGGGTGGGGGAAACGGAAGAAAAGAAGTGAAAGAAAAACAGAGTCAGAAATAAAGCCTGAGTAAGTCAGTAACTTATAGCATGTGAACAGGGAAAAATGAAACGACATGAATTAACTGAATACAAGACAATACCATGATGATAGGGTCAACAGGATAAGATAAGATTACCACCAGATATACCAAGGCAAGATAAACTGGATATACTTTAATACTTTCTCTGCTTCGCTATTACCTTATTATTCTGGTTTCTATATCTCTGCACCGCCTAACTAGTGTCCCTACTAGTAACGATAATGTGATCCCAATCCTTGTAGTTTCCGTCGCCTTCAGGCATCCATTTATTATTTATTTACCTAGATCTAATCTAGGGTTTTCTATCAAGTGCCTTCTAGATTCAACTAGAACTTACGCTATTTTTCTGAATGCTTCTTGGATTCAGGGTTTATGCCACCTAGTTCCAAACTAGGGATTATGCTACCTGTCGAATGATGCCCTTTAGTCTAGGACACACCACCTAGGGTGGTACATGTTCCTAGACTTTTCCCACGCATGTATGGCGAATCGTTATCGCTTGTCTAGATGCACATGTCCAGTAATGTGCGGTCCGAGTTACGCTGTCAGGGCTACTCTAGAAATACGGAACTCAGTCGAGAGCTTTCAATATTTGCCGATGCAGATGCTAAGGTCTGTTTTTCCAGTGGCTATAGTCCCACTCGACCCCTCCCTCAACTAATGGAAGGCCACCCTTGTAAAATGAGAACTGTACGAAGTCCCCAATCTGCCCCACTAATTCTATGGCCAACAACACCCCGCAACCACAACTAGATAGCAAGTATGTGGTCCGTATGAGTCCTCCAGCCTTCCCGCTTCACGTGTCTCGCTTGACTGAAGATGGATGGTAAACGACGAGTTGCTATCACAGGGCTTCCGATTTCTCGCCGAATCACGCTGGTCCATCCGAGTCTTTAGGTTGCCATATATATATATATATATTGCAACCAAGGCATAACCTTGGCTCTTCTATCGCAGACCTAAACCTCTGTGCGCCCAGGCGGATCATCTGCAGCCTCCTAGAGGGATACCAAGAGTACCCTCACGTCCCCTCGAAGCCTCGGGCTTCGTAACCCAATTCGTTGGAGCCTTCTTAAAACCAGATGGATGTCCGCTCCTTCGTGTTATACTAAGAATTACTACTTAGTTCTACTAACTAAGGTTTACCACTTAGTTTCCAAATTCCTTGTTTTCTTAACTAAGTTTTACTACTTAGTCCCCTTTTCAACTGAGGTTTACTACTTAGTTTTCTTTCTCGCCAGGTTGGATTGGTTAAGTGTCTTTAGTCGATTCAAGCTATCTTAACCCTCTTCCCTTATCCTGTTAAACTGGTTAAGTGTTATCCCTTTTATGCTTTTTACTTAACCCTGTTCATTTATCATATTCTGATGGTTAAGCGTTCAAGTTTACTTAACCCTATGGTCTAGTCCAGCTAACATATTAAATTGGCTAAGTGTATTACTTAACCCCAACCTCTAGTCTAATTAACATGTTAAATTGGCTAAGTGTATTAACTTTACTTAACCCCACCTTCTAGTCTAGTCAACATGTTAATTTGGCTAAGTATTCCCATGGACTTAACCCTCCCATTCTTGCTTTAACTGTGCTAAGTTGGTTAAGTGTTCCTTAACCTTCCCATTCTAGCTTAACTGTGTTAAGTCAGTTAAGTGTTCATATGGACATAACCTTTCCATTCTAGCTTAACTGTGTTAAGTTGGTTAAGTGTTTCTATGGACTTAACCCACCCATTCTTGCTTAACTGTGTTAAATTGGTTAAGTGTTTCTATGGACTTAACTCTCCCATTCTTGTTCTAGCTTTAATTAATAAATTAAAGCCGCAACCTCTCACATTAGACAGATATTGCTGCGGTTACCGGATGTCCCGGTCGGTTCCGGGCAGGTTTACACCGAAACCCAGTCTAATCTCGGGTTAGGCATATTCATGTTTTATAAGTTCAAAGGGTTTTTGATTAATTTTCAAATCTGGTTTTGAAAACAACCATCCCGTCCTTCGGATCAGTTAGGGATAGCCAGGTAGGGCAGGAAACTTGTATTTTCCAAACCCAAGCCTAGACACTATCCTCTCTGTCACCCTAGAACTTTCCGGTGTATGTGTTATTCAAAGAGAAAACCTTTCTTTTATCCATATATAAATTGTCAACAATTTATCTTCAAAGTCCATTTTCCCTTTTTAAATAAACTTGGCCTATACCATTTTCATTTTGTTCTGCCCACTAGTATACTTATATTCTAGGCCCAAGTCCTAACCCAACTTGCAGTTCAGGCCATTTCCTATTTCATTGCCAAAACTAGATTAAATATCCTAGCTTATAATTTATGGCCAAAACTTTACCTACATGCAAGTTACATATTTTGTGGTAAATGAACAATTTATCATTTATGACAAATTCTATAAGTAAATTTACTCCTAATTTACTTATTTCATTATTACACTTTTAATGTACATTGTCACATTTATTATTATGGACCGTTCCCTCTTATTTATCATATTTATACTTTTTGGTATGTAAATTAAACCAAATTAAGTGTCACTAACCATAATTTATTCTAAACATGACAGTTTCTCACAATTATGGCTAAATTCAAAATTGTGCTAATATACTTATTCCAAATCTTTAATTAACACAATTTTGATTTAACATTTCTAATTCACAGTTTATGGTAAGACTAGAATTATTATTCTAGTTTACATTTCATGCCTAAAATTTAGCTTACTTGCTAATACTAAATTTAATATGTCAAACTTATCCAATTTGCATTCCTATGAACATGCCATAATACATATTCCCAATTTATGCCAATTTCCAAGCTTATAACTACATTTATGTTCATTTTCATATTTTCCCCAAATTGCATTCCCACCGTTCGTATAATCATGATTTAACCTAGATTGTAAATAAATCTAGATTCGTAGAAAATAGGGAATGAACCAAAGATGCTATGAAAAGGGATAATAACTGGCATAAAAGGTTTGGATAACGACGTAGGTTCAACAATATGGGTAGACCTAACTTAATAGGTAAATTCCCACGGTCTAAAACCAATAGATAGAATAGGTTCAAGAACATGGGTAGACCTAACTGAATAGGTAAATTCCCACAGTCTAAAACCAAAGAAAAACAAGGAACAGATAAAATAGATAATCGGGTTTAGACCCAATTTCATAGCCACAAAACTTAAGCAACAATTTTCCTAATTATGAATCATAGGCAAAGTTCATAGTTATAGGCAATGTTCATAGTCCAAAACGGAAAATAATTCCCATAGTCATAAGTCATTGTCATAGGCAATGTCATAGTCATATGTTGTATGTCCCAAATCAAGGTTCATGTTCGTAATTCAAAGGCAATAGGTTCATGGTCATAGTTCTCATAATCATGATCATAGGCATAGGCATATCCTCTTTGTTCAATAGTCATAGGCCGTCAATCAAAGTCATAGTATGTTCTGGGCCATAATCAAGAATTAGATCCAAAAACTTAAATAAACACAGATCCAAGTGAAGAGATTAGGCATTTTTCTTATATCCTTTTAATTTCATGTCACAAATAAAAATAAAATGTTCAAGTCTAGAAATAACCAACTTACAGAAATTAGATCTAGAATAGAAGAACGGCGATGCTAAGATTCGTATGTCGTTGCTCGAGGTTTGTTGATTTAACCTTTTAATTCTTCACTTTGATTTGAATCTTCTCTTGAACAGATTGGAGCAGCATCTCCATGTCTTGAATTTATATTTTATTTTAATTATTTAAGAAAATTTAGAGGAGGGGAAGAAGCCATGAATCTTAACGGCATAAGGATAGAAGAGAATTGGTGCAAAGAGAATGAAGACTAGGGCTGTTTATACAGCTGCTCAAGACCTTATCGTACACGCAGCGCTGAGTCAGCATTGAACCCAGTTAAGAAAATAGTCCAGGTATGTAGATGAATCTAGCCAAACCTTATCATACACGCAGTGCTGAGTCCGCATTGGGTCCCACAAGCTATTTTGGCGTAGAAATTTGAATTTCGAACGAATTGTTTTGGCGTAGAAGTTTGATTTTCGAACTTTTGAATTTCTGGAATTTATTTAACTGTTTTATTCACATGAAATATTCTTATATGTATACAACTCCTCTAACGACCATTTTACGCGTATATATATACGCACAACTTTCATTTTATTTTCAAAATTCAAATGATGTTGCCATATTTCATTGACTGTAGCCTTATCTTGAATTTTATCTTTCGTATACATATATTTTTGCATATATATATATTTATATTCTCATATGTATATATATATTTTCTTTATTTCCTTATATGTACGTTCTTATCCTTTCAAATTTTGAATTTGTATACGTACATATATTTGCATGTTCAGTTGGCACTCTCTAAAACAAAGATAAAAAAATTATGCCGTCGCCGGGGTTCGAACCCCCGACCTCCATGCTACAAATCCAATGCCTTAACCAACTGAGCTACAGAGGCTTTTGTTAATAAGTCTTAGAACAATAATAATTATTGTTCTCTCCTTACTTCTCTTTTTCATGTTAGTTACAATAATTAAATTAAACAACTGCATGGATCTTTTTCTTTTAATTTTTCTTTTAAAAAGTAATTATACTTTAATTTGAGAATCTTAATGTCACAGAATTACGGGGTGTTACTGTTATCGGTAAAATTAATTACCATTTCACGTTCAAATCTAATTAAAGATTTTACTATCGCCTAGACTAAAATAGCTGGTACTCCATTCTCGATCATTTTCCAAATTTGATAATTTAAATTACTACATTCTCATTTAAATCTAATTAAAGATTCTTTAAAACTCCACTTAGTTTTAATCTTCCCAAAATCAATATTAATGATTATTTAAATTTGGGAAATCAAATCCTGTCTTTAACTATGTTAAAGAACGAATATCATTTAAAACATAGTTCACGATAAAATCACATTCCATTAATTATGGAATCTTCACGGAAAACAGATCAATATGTATAATCGGCATCTATTTCCGTATCCGACCAATAATATAAATGGAATAACGGCAAAGCCTTTTAAATTCCATATATATTAGCAGTCATCCTCCACAGAAGCTCACTTCAATTATTACCAAATCGAATTCCATTAAATTCCAATTTAACTGATTAAACTGGAAATCTTTACTTCGGAAAATTTCCTTTAAATCTCAATAAAAAAGATTTATAAATTCCAAATCACATTTTCACTGTAAATCGGGTTAAAGAACGAATGTCATTAAAAACATGGTTCACAATAAACCCAATTCACATTTCATACCAATTACAATTAGGTTTAAGAAAAGTGTTATTTAAGACACCATTCACGAAAAACCAAAAATCCAAATTGGATATCAAATACAAGGCTCTAAATAGGAATTATATCAGCTTATATTCAATATCAAATTCTGAAACCAACAAATATTTTTTTTGGAGTAACGATATATAAATATATATCTTCCAAATTTCTAACCAATATCCGTATAATCATGGAATCCAACATCGAAATATTCCGAAGATTATTTCCATTCAAATCAATTCTAATTCTTATATAGGAGATTCTGGTTATATTAAAACCCATTCTCATTCCAATTTATTTATTTAAAAATAATTGGATTATAATTCTAGTTAGTAACTAGTTCATTTCGATAAAAATATTTTTTTTCCTTTTCAAATATGGAATTTTTCATCCCAATTCTTTCCAAATCATTTATTATTATTTTACACCAATTATCAATATTTTTAATAATTTTATTAAGGCCCTTTTAGTCGATTTCCACAAATGGTTATCGAACTGCACTTAGAGCGACCTTTTCCAAATTTGATTTGGACATAATTCCAAATCCAACCATTAGATTTCAAATCTCTTATATTCATTGGAATGCTCTTTTCGATACGAACCCAATGGTTCCGGTATTAGGAGAATCCGATGATCGGATATCCCGTAATGTCAATTCAAAGCCAATGGTCGAAATTCGCGAACGGTCGGGGTTTGGCGTGTTCAATTTAGGCCATTAAATGTGTGTATATATACAATATATATTTCTGTTCAAAACGTATTTTATAAATTTGTTCTAAAACGATTCCCACTTCTATTTCAATTTTAAATCAAAATTGAATATTCCTTATCATTATAGTGTTAAGATGACAAGATTTTCAAAATGTTAGGTTTTGAAATCACCCTTTTCGATATTCATTACAAAAATGAAAAAATTCGATATAAATATCGTTCGCGTTAAAATAGCGCATATCTAATACACATAGCTTCACACATTTCAATAATTTTGTGTCCATCCAAAATCGGACATCAAATTCATATTTTAATCCTTTTACTTAATATTGTTTTAAAATGTTCGTTATTTATTTTATTCAACACATGAATATTTTATTTTATTCAACACATGAATATTTTATTCTATTCAACACATGAATATTTTATTTCATTCAACACATGGAAATTTTATTCCTTTTCTGGATATTATTTTAAAATATTCTTTATTTTCCAAATTGGAATGAGACCCAATCAATTACCATATAATGTTATTTATATGAATTCCATTCAGCATATGTATATAATAATAATGATATATAATCAACCATCATCCAGAGTGCATTACACAAATGCATATGCATTAAATATTAATAATTAACGCTTACAACAGTCTGTCAACCAATTAATTGACATACAACTAAACAATTGGGATTAGTGTACGTCAATTATTATCCAAATACACGTGTGGGGTTTCAATAAACAAACACGTATTTTATTGGTGCAGTTGGGAGATGTGTAAAATTTTTCGTCCCAATCAATGTCAGTCAAAAGGTGTGTACATAAACAAATCGTCCGATTTGTAAATGAATATTTATTTTATTCATATACCCATTAAAAATTATATTTTTAACTATACAATATCTATTTCAACACATGAATATCTTGTTTTCCATTTCACATTACAATCACAATCAATTACCACAACACAATACAATCAAACAAGTCGTCCATGGTCTGTAGACGACGGTGTCAGGATCTACTATGCCCCGTCTGCAACCTGATACATTTTTAACTGTAAAATAATTAGTGACAAGGAGTTCTCACAGTGGGCTTCCACTCCACCAGTTTTATTTCTAAATTTCTAAATAGTTGGGATTTGAATCTGCCCGAATTTCTAGCAAGCTCCAAATTGGACCCGGTCAGTTTTGTTGCGAAGCTCTCATCCCTATGATCCCAATGGATCCAGTTTCGTGCGATTTGAACTCATATGGAAAAGATACGATTTTTACAAATTAATTTAACTTTGCAATACTTTTTAAGTTTTGTAAACTATTAAAATTATCAAAGCAGTTACCTCTTAGTTTTGTTTGAAACTAAGTCATCGATTTGCGCGAAAACAGTGAAGCTTGGTGATGATCGGATGTCATCACATCGAAGAGCCTTGAGAGGTGCGCCGCCCCCTGGAACAACGGTGAACTCGCCGGTCAGATGGAGGCTCGATGTCGGTTTGAACGGCGACCGTACATGGAGAGATTTCGAGCAAAATACATAGCGATAATCTTCCAAACTTGTATGGATATAAGCCCTCAAGATTCTCTATAGATTTGACTCTAGAATCACTGAATTTCGTTGAGAGAATCGAAAGAAATCGAAGTGGGAAGCTCTCAAAAATTTCCGTTATTCGTGTGAGAGGGTTACGGGTTTATTTCTAGAGTGATGAAGTCAACGGTGATTTATAGTTGGCCAGGGTTTAATATTTAAATTATTTAATTTATTTAATTCTAAAAATACCCACTAATTCATGCGAACTCCAAATCAAACCCAACGACTATCGCCCTAGCTAAATACCCCCATTCCGAACTCAATGGTATATGCCCAGTAAGCCAATTCGACTGTTTCGATTATTTTTCACTTAAATTAAAATATAAATCCACATATATTACATTTGAACGTACATTTTAATTTACCGGGGCCACATGCTGACTCCAAAAATTCCAGGAAAACGATATCTAGTTTTGTTTTGGCGATACGGTCCTAACAAAACTAATTTCATCGAATTTGGAGGCCGTTTAAAAAATGGCCATTTTCTGGTCCATCCAAATTGACTAAAATTGTCAAAACACGTTCCCTTTTGCCATGCTCACATATTAATTCCAAAAATTATGAAAATTGGGAACTAGCAATAATTTGACATCCCGAATCCAACAAAAGTGGTTTTGTCTAAAACAGAGGTCGTTTACAAAATGGCTATTTTAAGGGCTATATATTATATTAATATATATATATATATATATATATATATTCCACAACAACTATTCTGAACTTTAAACTGGGCGTAATTTACAAGTTATAAAGTGAAATCTGGATTATTCACATTCATTAAAAAGATATTGTCGATCAGACTCAAGTATTTCTTGTTTCGTCCAATTCTTACTCATATTGAATTCTTTATATTCATTTGAAATTAGAAATCGGATTTTCAAGCTATCGCACCATTTCAGGCTCGTTTTATAATTAAAATAAATTTATTCATTCTAACTTAGTTTAAAATAAATTTTAAGTTGTTATTATTTAAAATGAATCATTTTAAATATTCAAAATCATTAAAATAACCAAAATAAAAAATTTTAATTGGTTTTGAAAATTCGGGTTGTTACATTAATTCCAAAAATTATGAATTTTGGATTCTAGTAATAATTTGACATTCCTGATCCAACAAAAGTGGTTATGTCGAAAACGGAGGTCGTTTGCAAAATGGTTATTTTTTAAGGGTTATATATTATATTAATATATATATAAATTCCATAGCGACTATTTTAAATTTTGAATTGGACATGACTTATAATTTATAAATTGAAATCCCAGTTTCTTACACTCGTTAGAAAAATATTATTAAATAGATTCAAATATTTCTGGTTTCGTCCAATTCTTATTTAAGATGTATTCTGTATACTCAATTGAAATTAGAAATCGAATTTCCAAAATGCCGCGCCATTTCAGGCTCCTTTTATAATTAAAATAAAATTATTCATTCTAACTTCATATAAAATAAATTTTTAATCGTTATTATTTGAAATAAATCATTTTAAATATTCTAAATCCATTAAAACAGTTAGAATAAAATTTTAAATTGGTTTAGAAATTCTGTGTTGTTACACGAAAGAGCTAATTAATGAATAAATCAGCGATCTGAATTAATGAATAAATTAGGAATGGACATATATGGGTTAGACAGTTATGGAATGAAATGTATGAATATTATAATTCGTATGCCCGACAATAAGGTATTTCTTTAAATTCCATATGAGATTTTATGCACCGAATTAGCAAGCTGCTTGGCTTTTTAATTTTTCTTTTTGAATGGAAAGGGCCTAGAGAGGTGAGTTGAAGTTTGAACTACTGACTGGTACAAAGGAAGTGCTGGCGAAATTTTCCGAAAAATTAAGGAGTTAGAATATTTTTAAGGAAGTTGGATAATTAGAAATCAATATATCGATATGCACAACATTCGTTAAGGAAATGAACTTAAAAATAGAACATTATTTTAACAACCCAGATTTTTAGAACCAATTTAAAATTTTTATTTTGGCTATTTTGATGAATTTTGAATATTTAAAATGATTTATTTTAAATAATTGCGACTAGAAATTTATTATAATTGAAGTTAGAACAAATAAATTTATGTTAATTATAAAACGAGCCTGAAATTGCGCGGCAGTTTGAAAAATCGATTTCAAATTTCAAATGAATATACAGACTTCAATATAAGTCAGAATTGGACGAAACAAGAAATATTTGAATCTGATTAAAAATATCTTTCTAATGAATGTAAGAAACGGAGATTTCACCTTATAAATTGAAAGATATGTCCAGTTTAAAGTTCAGAAAAGTCGCTGTGGAATTTATATATATTTTAATATAATATATAGCCCTTAAAAATACCCATTTTGCAAACGACCTACGTTTTTGATGAAACTGCTTTTGTTGGATACGGAATATCAAATTATTGCTAGATTCCAAAATTCATAATTTTTGGAATTAATATGTGAGCGCGGCAAAAGAAAACGTGTTTGGTAATTTCAGTTCGAATTTAATCGACTGGAAAATGACCGTTTTTCAAACGGTCTCCAAATTCGACGAAATTAGTGTTTTAGGACCGTGTCGTCAAAACACAGCCAGATTTATTTTTCTAGAAATTTTGGAGTGAGTATGTGGCCCCAGTAAATTAAAAATTACGTTGAAATTAGTTTAGAATTTAAATTAATTTATATTTTAATTTCAACGAAAATTGAACGAAACAATCGTATGGGCTTACGGGATATATCCCATTGTGTAAGGAATGGCAATAATTATCTAGAGGCGACAGTCATTGGATCTCGTTTGGGTTTCGGATAAAAAGTCAAACTTGTTGAAAGTTAAATTAAAATAAATTAATTATATATAACATAACCCCCATTCCTCTCTTAACTAAACCCGATACCTCCCTCCCCTAAATTTGTTCAATCGCAGCCATCATCGCTCCCCTCCCAATTCACATCGCGCCGCCCAGCTGGAGCCCCCTTCCCTCCAGTCAACGACGCCACCAACCCCCTCCTCCCCAATTCGAGAAAACCCGAACCCTACCTCCCCAAACCGCCTGTGCCCATAACTACCGCTGCCTTGGCCACTGCCCAGCCCACCGCCGACCACCTAGCCCCTCCCGACCACGAGCGACCGTGCCACACCCTGACCTCTAGAGTCCACCCCGAAGCCCCCTTGCTCGATTCATAGTAAGCATTTGAATTTGAATTTTGTTTCCGCATTTTTATTTATTATAGCTTGTTAAAGATACAATTTTTATGTACATTATTGCATGATAAAGATCCGATTTTTATGTACATTATAGCATGATAAAAATTTGATTTTTATATATACGGCTTTGAAATAAAAATATGATTTTTATTATCTATAAAGCGAGATAAAAATATGATTTCTATCGTATGTTTGAAATATTTTTATGAAGATAAAAATGAGATTTTTATATATACAGTAGCATTATAAAATTGTGATTTTTATATATACAGTAGCGTTATTAAAATAAGATTTGTATATATATACAGTAGCATTTTAAAAATATGATTTTTATATATACAGTAGCTTTATAAAAATATGTGACACGACCCGAACATCCCCGTGAAGGAAAGCATGGATTGCGTTGAGGACAAGACAAAATAGAATGCAAACAGAAGAACATTTCATTGTATATTACAACAATTCCATCAGATACAAGAATATACAGAGTATAAATGAATAAATTACATTCGATTAATATCAGAGATTTAAATTACATTTAAATACATCGCAGCAGAAAATAATGCAAAAGCACAACTAGAAGTAATGCACGGATACAGTGCTTTCTGAGCATCGTTCCAGCTATAAATCAGGATCCTGTGAATATAAATCTGCAAAACCAAAACTACAAGCCGCCCGTGTGGAAAATAGGGGCACCCAGAGTTTAGGTTAAAACAATTAACTCCAGGTCAGTCGTGTGACTGGTGTGAGAACTAAAACAGTTATTGATCTTTATTTTTAAAGTTCGGTAAATCAAGGGACCACGCCGTATAACACAGAACGGGTTTCCTCCTAAGAAAACCAGTGCATAAAACAAACAGCGCAATGCTAAATAAAGGAAAATGAAGCTGTTATAAGACCCAGGTCCAATCACACAATGCAACGTAAGCAGGAGGATAAGGTTTTTACCTTATAACAGCCAAAGCATGGTTGATACGTTTAAAACACATTATTTGATACTATAATAAGTGTATAGTTTCAAAACAATTTCAATCATAAATATCAATCCTAGGCGGCATGAATGACACATACCACTATGTCGCCATACTAGGTTCTACAAATAAAACCGCAATATCACGTATTGGAAATTGGATTTCCGTCATGAGTCGAGGCAAGGGGCAAGCTCCTCTCCGCGTTCGAGACACTCTAGCAATGCCTCAGGACCCCACTCTGATCCTTTGGAACCTCCAAGGCCGGTCCTCTCTTACTTTTGAGGATTGGCAATTCCTGAACACGCGTTTCCCGGTCCTTACAGACCTATATCCGAGGCGCCTCGTATCCAACAACCAAACAGGTGAAAAGTATATAAATGTCAGGGCTGGTAGGTCACTGACACCAACCTAGCTAGTAAGAAACGTCGTGCACTCCTTGGGTCCGTATCCCGTTTTTAACTCATACCGAGGTGTGAGGCTCGCGAATTCACGTTATACACAAAGCTACGCCACACAGGCCGTGCTTTGATCATCAACCACAAGACTTTGCTTTTCAACAGAAGCCTTGATCGATTGCCACTTACGCGTGCCACACTGGCAATTCACTCCATGCGACTGATGTCCATCGATATACAACCTCTGAGCTCGTACGTCTCAGAGAAGTGCGTTAAGCAAGAGAATAAATTCTACGCCGCCAAACAGATGTATATTTAATAGAGATCAATCAAAACAGAATAAAATCCAATGTCAGACACACAATCCATTTATAAGTTCATTCTGGGTCTGAACGAAACCGGAGGCACTTTCCTCGCATATCCATCCGTCTCCAAGTACGTCTGGACGACCACCAACTGTTTCCCTCATCTTGGGTGTACAGCCCAACCGAGATCATCAGTAATCACCCAAACGATGTGAAGACTTCCGGTCTTCAACCACCGTCTTCATCTTCGACATCTCGTCGAATCAGATATTCAGAATGGGTATAACCCGACCTTTCTGAATAACCCACGTATATAATAAATAAATGTTACACAAACACAACCAACACCTCATTTCAATTCAGAATATTCTTTTCTTCACAAAATCACATTCTTAGGGAAAGGTTCCCATTAATTTTATCCAAGATAAATTCTTCTAAATTTATTCTTTAATCTTCCTTTGGATGTCATTTCAAACTAGTCGGGATTAGCGAACCACACCGAAGTAATTATTTGTTTTATTTCCCAATCCCAACTTATTCATCCCATGGAGCAAAACTGGTAATACTCCATATCTAACACCACGGTGTTATCGGTAAAATTAATTACCATTTCACGTTCAAATATAGTTAAAGATTTAACTATCGCTTTGGAGCAAAACTGGTGATACTCCACTCTCGATCACTTTTCAGATTTGATAATTTAAATTATCAATTCACATTTTAATCTAATTAAATATTCATTAAAACTACACTTAGTTTTAATCTTTTCAAAAATCAATATCATGCCTTTAACTGGGTTAAAGAACCAATGTCATCTAAAACACGATTCACGATAAACCCAAATAACATTTGATATTAAATACAAGGCTCTGAATAGAAAATATATCGGCTTATATTTCAATATCAAATTCTGAAACCAACAAATATCGTATTGGAAATAACGATATAAAATATATCTTTCAAATTCCCATAACAATATCTGTATAGTCACAAAATCCAACATCGAAATATTCCGAAGATAATTTCGATTCAACTCCAGTCCAATCCACGTATTGGGAATATTGATTATTTTTAAAATCACTTTCAAATTCAATTTATTTATTTCAAAAATAAATTGATTTTAATTCTAGTTCAAAACTAGTTCATTTCGATAAAAATCTACTTTTATCTTTTCAAATATGGAATTTTTCAGCCCAATTTTTCCCAAATCATTTCTTATGATTTTACACAAATTATAGATATTTTTAATAATTTTATCAAGGCCCGTACAATCGATTTCCATCAACGGCCATCGAACTGCACTTACAGCGACCTTTTCTAAATTTGTTTTGGACATAATTCCAAATCCAACCGTTAGATTTCAAATTTCTATTATTCATTGGAAAGCTCTTTTCGATACGATCCCAACGGTTCTGGTTTTAGGAGAATCCGACAGTCGGATCTCCCGCAACGTCAATTCGAAGTCAATGGTCGAAATTCACGAACTGCCGCGGCGCGACGCGTTCTATTTAGGCCTTTATATATATATATAATATATATATATATTATATATATTTCGTCGATTTCCTTTTTAAAACTTATTTTATAAATCGTTTTAAATTCGTTTTCAAAACCATTTCAACTTCTTTTCAAATTCAAATCAAACTTGAATTTTTCCTTATAAATTCGATTTAAATTAATTTCAAATTGATTTCAATTCAAATCGATTTTTAATTCAATTTTAGTTCGTTTTCAATTTCATTCAATTTCAATTCGTTTCAATTCAATTTGATTTGAATTTACCTTCTATTTAATTCAATTCGAATTCATTTCAAATTGATTTCAATTCAATTTCAGTTCGTTTTAAATTTGATTCAAAACGATTTCAATTCGTTTTTAATTCAATTTCAATTTAATTCAATTTCAATTTAATTCAATTTGAATTCATTTCTATTCAATTCGAATTCAAATTCACTTTTTATCCAATTCGAATCGAATTCATTTTCTATTCGATTCGAATTCATTTCAAATTGATTCAATAAAATTTCAATTTGAATTTTAATCTAATATAATTTGAATTTCATTTCAAAATATTAAATTTTGAAATCACTTTACAATATTCATTATAAAACGAATAGAATCGATATAAATATCGTTCACGTCAAAATAACGCATTTCTAATCAACACGGCTTTATATTTTTCAAAAACTTCTTTATTCTATTCAACAAATGAATATTTATTCTATTCAACACATGAATCCATATTTCTTTCAACACTTGACTAATCTCAACAAATGAGTATTGTCAACACATGAATCTTATTTTATAATATTCATTATTTTCCCGATTGGAATGAGGCCCAATCAATCACCATATAATGTTAATTATATGGATTCCATACAACACATGTATATAATAGCAACGATAACCAATCAACCATCACCCAAAGTGCACCACTCAACTGCATAAGCATCAAATATAAATAATCAACGCTTACACAGTCTGTCGACCAATCGATCGACATACAATTAAATAATTGGGATTAGTGTACGCCAAATGTCATCCCAACACCCGTGTGGGGTTTCAAATCAACAAACACAGATTTTTATTTGTGCAGTTGGGCGATGTGTAAAATTTATCATCCCAATCAATATCAGTCAAATCAGTGTATATAAACAAATCGGCCGATTTGTTTATAAATATTTATTTATTCACTTTCACGTTAAAAATTATATTTTTAACGATAAAATATTTTTAATGATATAAATATTTTATTTTCTTTCAACACAAGAATATTTTATTATTCAATCATTCCACAACACAATCAATTTTCACAACACAACAATCAAACAAACAAGCCGTCCATGGTCTGTGGACGACGGGTGTCGGGTGCTGCTAAGCACCGTCTGCGTCCTAGTATATATATATATATATATATATATAACTAGAAAAAGAAATTTAGAGTGAGAAGTTCTCACCGATAGCTATCCCAACTCCACGACACTTCATTTATAGAAATCTTCGTCGTTCTCGCCTTTTGTCACTTTCGTTGCCCGTATTCACTACATATATAAAAATCACATTTTTATATTATTGCCGTGTATATAAAAATCATATTTTTATAATTGCTCCATATGAAAAAAAATTCTATTTTTACATTGCTACTATACAGATAAAAATTCTATTTTTACATCGTTATTATATAGATAAAAATTCTATTTTTACAACGTTATTATATCGATAAAAATTCTATTTTTACAACGTTATTATATAGATAAAAATTCTATTTTTACATCTCTACTTTCTACCTAAAAATCGCATTTTTACTTTGCTATTCAATATATAAAAATCGAATTTTTACTTTGCTATTCAATATATAAAAATCAAATTTTTACTTTGCTATTCAATATATAAAAATTGAATTTTTACTTCGCTATTCAATAGATAAAAATTCTATTTTTACATCGATGTTATATAGATAAAAATTCTATTTTTACATCGATGTTATATAGATAAAAATTCTATTTTTACATCGATGTTCTCTATATAAAAATTTCGCCTTTTCAAATATAAAGATTTCGTTTTTATTTCATCATCATAAAAATCACCTCTTTATTTCAATGTATATATAATAAAAATCAGATTTTTATTTCGCTACAAATACAAAGATGATATTTTTATATTCTCTATCTTATAAAGATTATATTTTTATAGTTCCTACTAAGTAAAAATCATATTTTTATCCTTCTACAATATAAAAGATTATATTTTTATTATCTATATAGTATGAAAATTATATTTTCAACCTTTACATACGTTAAAAATTATATTTTTAACTTCCTTATCATATAAAAATCATATCTTTAACTTTCCTATCGAATAAAAATTCTATCTCTAATTTTCCTGTCGAATAAAATTCTATCTCTAATTTTCCTATCGAATAAAGTTCAGTTTTAAAATCAAATAAAATGATAACTGAAAATAGAAAAATAAAATAAAAACTTACAGCTCGAGGGGGGGAAAAGCACGGCGGTTTATGAAGTGGAGGGAGAGGCGCAGGGTTTCAAGATGGTGGAGCAGGAGGCGGCGGGGGAAGAAGGGAGGGGCGATGTTTTCGACTGGAGGGAGGGGGTGTGGGTTCGGTAAGGGAAGTAAGGAAGAGGAGGAAGAAGAGAAGAGGGAGGCGGCGGATGGAGGCGGGGCGGCGGCGCCGTTGAGGGGGGGGGGGGGGCGCGATGGAGGCGGCGACGGTTTCCCTCCCCGTCGCCCGCTCCTCTTTCTTTTTTTTTTCCTCTACTGAATCGATTTTGAAAGGGGGGG
This sequence comes from Allium sativum, assembly GCA_030737875.1. Classification (NCBI taxonomy): domain Eukaryota; kingdom Viridiplantae; phylum Streptophyta; class Magnoliopsida; order Asparagales; family Amaryllidaceae; genus Allium; species Allium sativum. Next base: position 1,027,345,266 of record CM060924.1, read on the forward strand.
CCTGGTCAATGTAAGGAGAGGGTTTTATTATTATTTTTTTATTTAATTATTTTATTTTCTACCAAAAAGCAACTTTTATTTTGGACCACAAAACGAGGCCCACCGCCTGTCGTCCATAGCTAATTACCCCCATTTCGAACACAATGGGATATGTATCTTAAGCTGATTCGGCTGTTACAATCAGTTTTCGTCAAAATCAACATATAACTCTATATATTGAATTTGAACGCGCATTTCAATTTACCGGGGCCACATACTAACTCTAAAAATTCCCGAAAAATATTTTCTAGCTTCATATTGATGATACGATCCTAACAAAACTAGTTTCGTCAGATTCTGAGACCGTTAGAAAAATGGCCAATTTCCAGTCGATTAAAATCACTGAAACTGGTCAAACGCGTTTTACTTTGCCACGCTCACATATTGATTCGAAAAATTACGAAATTTGAAACCTAGCAATAACTTGACATCTGGATCCAACAAAAGTGGTTTCATCGAAATCCGAGGTCGTTTGCAAAATTGCTATTTTTAAGGGCTTGAATTCCATAGCGACTATTTAGAATTTTCAACTGGACATATCTTTTGATTCCCGCTATGAAATTTCAATTTTTCGGGTTCGTTGGAAAGATATCCTCAATTAGATCCTATTATTTTTGGTTTCACTAAAATCTGGTTTGTTTTGCACCCGGTATATTCAATTGAAGTTTGAAATCGAATTATCGAACTACCGCGCCATTTTCAATTCTATTTATAATTATATATAATTATTTATATTCTAACGACGACGTATATAATATATACGATCGAATTATATTCAAAATAAATTTTCCGTTAATATTATTTAAAATAATTCATTTTAAATGTTCAAAATTCACTAAATTTGCCAAAATAAAAATTTTAAACTGGCCCAGATTTTCGGGTTGTTACAATCTCCCCCACTTAAAACTTTTCGTCCCCGAAAAGGAACAAAGTCGAATGTGGTTTGATCAATCAACTCTACTTTCGATCTGGCTTCCATTCTCCAACTTTTCAGTTTCTAAGAATTTTCAAATTCTTCAAAAATTTGGCTAACACCCTAAATTTCAGAAAAATTTCGCAATAACATCCCCTGCACCGGGAGCCACGGGAAAAATCCCGAAATTGCCATATAGGCCTTCTGATCTCAAAAAGAAAAAGAAAAAGCCAAGCGGCTGGCCAATCGGCTCATAAAATCATCATCACCCAAACAAAACAGTAAATTATAGTAAACATGTACCTATTTATCGGGCAAACAAATTTTATTCTCTGCTCTAGCCTCCTTGCTATGACCTGTTCAATGTAAGTACATGTATATGCAAGCAAATGCGACCAATTTCAATATAATTCAATATTCGGTTCAATTAGGCTAAATGGTTCAAAATTATCAAACAAATAACAAGAAACACAAACATGAATCAATTAGTGGATTAATGTTTCAAATTCATAATTTTGTTACATATACAAAAATCATGTTTTTGATGCCAATTCACAACAATGTATTCTAGCTATATTAGTTTTGGTTCTCACACCAGCCTAATGGAAATATATAGAAATCACACCTTCGTCATTCGAATACAAATACTGATGATGTGGCCAGATCATCAGAATTATCCCCGGGTGTCTAGAATGTGACTCTATATCTATCCAGTATATTAAAACTTCGACTATACGTTCATGACGCGTATACGCGAAATCTTTATATACTCGATTGTCCATATTCAAAATAAATAAATATTCAAATACGTATAAAATGGCTTAAATTTTAAAACAAAATTGTTTTCATTTGAAAAATATACTCTTCACACTCGTTCTAGGATACTACTGATCCTATCTCTAACGAGTCATTCTAATTGGATATTACTAATCCAATATCTGATGAATTCTTTCGTATGGTTCTAATGTGTCTTGTTCTCGATCTCTGTAAACCAAAGCTCTGATACCAAACTGACACGACCCAAACTTCCCCATGAAGGAAAGCACGGATTGCGTTGAGGACAAGACAAAATAGAGCGCAAACAGAAAAACATTTCATTGTATATTACAACAATTTCATCAGATACAAGAATATACAGAGTATAAATGAATAAATTACATTCGAATAATATCAGAGATTTAAATTAAATTTAAATACATTGCAGCGGAAAATAATACAAAAGCACAACTAGAAGTAATGCACGGATACAGAGCTTTCCGAGCATCGTTCCAGCTGCAAATCAGGATCCTGTGAATATAAATCTGCAAAACCAAAACTACAAGCTGCCCGTGTGGAAAATAGGGGCACCCAGAGTTTAGGTTAAAACAATAAACTCCAGGTCAGTCATGTGACTGGTGTGAGAACTAAAATAGTTATTGATCTTTATTTTTAAAGTTAGGTAAATCAAGGGACCATGCCGTATAACACGGAATGGGTTCCCTCCCAAGAATACCAGTGCATAAAACAAACAGCGCAATGCTAAATAAAGAAAAATGAAGCTGTTATAAGACCCAGGTCCCATCACACAATGCAACGCAAGCCGGAGGATAGGGTTTTTACCTTATAACAGCCAAAGCATGGTTGATACGTTTAAAACACATTATTTGATACTATAATAAGTGTATAGTTTCAAAACAATTTCAATCATAAATATCAATCCTAGGCGGCATGAATGACCCATACCACTATGTCGCCATACTAGGTTCTACAAATAAAACCGCAATATCACATATTGGAATTTGGATTTTCGTCATGAGTCGAGGCAAGGGGAAAGCTCCTCTCCGCATTCGAGACACTCTAGCAATGCCTCAGGACCCCACTCTGATCCTTTGGAACCTCCAAGGCCGGTCCTCTCTTACTTTTGAGGATTGGCAATTCCTGAACACGCGTTTCCCGATCCTTACAGACCTATATCCGAGGCGCCTCGTATCCAACAACCACACAGGTGAAAAGTATATAAATGTCAGGGCTGGTAGGTCACTGACACCACCCAAGCTAGAAAGAAACGTCGTGCACTCCTTGGGTCCGTATCCCGTTTTTAACTCATACCGATGTGTGAGGCTCGCGAATTCACGTTACACACAAAGCTACGCCACACAGGCCGTGCTTTGATCATCAACCACAAGACTTTGCTTTTCAACAGAAGCCTTGATCAATTGCCACTTACGCGTGCCACACTGGCAATTCACTCCATGCGACTGATGTCCATCGATATACAACCTCTGAGCTCGTACGTCTCAGAGAATCGCGTTAAGCAAGAGAATAAATTCTCTGCCACCAAATAGATGTATATTTAATAGAGATCAATCAGCACAGAATAAAATCCAATGTCAGACACACAATCCATTTACAAGTTCGTTCTGGGTCTGAACGAAACCGGAGGCACTTTCCTCGCATATCCATCCGTCTCCAAGTACGTCTGGACGACCACCAACTGTTTCCCTCATCTTGGGTGTACAGCCCAATCGAGATCATCAGTAATCACCCAAACGATGTGAAGACTTCCGGTCTTCAACCACCGTCTTCATCTTCGACATCTCGTCGAATCGGTTATTCGGAATGGGTATAACCCGGCCTTTCTGAATAACCCACGTATATAATAAACAAATGTTACACAAACACAACGAACGCCTCATTCCAATTCAGAATATTCTTTTCTTCACAAAATCACATTCTTAGGGAAAGGTTCCCATTAATTTTATCCAAGATAAATTCTTATAAATTTATTCTTTAATCTTCCTTTGGATGTCATTTCAAACTAGTCGGGATTAGCGAACCACACCGAAGTAATTATTTGTTTTATTTCCCAATCCTAACCTATTCATCCCATGGAGCAAAACTAGTAATACTCCATATCTAACACCACGGTGTTATCGGTAAAATTAATTACCATTTCACGTTCAAATCTAATTAAAGATTTTACTATCGCTTTGGAGCAAAACTGGTGATACTCCACTCTCGATCACTTTTCAGATTTGATAATTTAAATTATCAATTCACATTTTAATCTAATTAAATATTCATTAAAACTCCACTTAGTTTTAATCTTTTCAAAAATCAACATCTTGCCTTTAACTGGGTTAAAGAACCAATGTCATCTAAAACACAATTCACGATAAACCCAAATCACATTTGATATTAAACACAAGGCTCTGAATAGAAAATATACCGGCTTTTATTCAATATCAAATTCTAAAACCAAAAAATATCGTATTGGAAATAACGATATAAAATATATCTTTCAAATTCCCATAACAATATCTGTATAGTCACGAAATCCAACATCGAAATATTCCGAAAATAATTTCGATTCAACTCCAGTCCAATCCACGTATTGGGAATATTGATTATTTTTAAAATCACTTTCAAATTCAATTTATTTATTTCAAAAATAAATTGATTTTAATTCTAGTTCAAAACTAGTTCATTTCGATAAAAACCTATTTTTATCTTTTCAAATATGGAATTTTTCAGCCCAATTTTTCCCAAATCATTTCTTATGATTTTGCACAAATTATAAATATTTTTAATGATTTTATCAAGGCCCGTGCAATCGATTTCCATCAACGGCCATCGAACTGCACTTACAGCGACCTTTTCTAAATTTGTTTTGGACATAATTCCAAATCCAACCATTAGATTTCAAATTTCTATTATTCATTGGAAAGCTCTTTTCGATACGAACCCAACGGTTCCGGTTTCGGATCTCCCGCAACGTCAATTCGAAGTCAATGGTCGAAAATTACGAACTGCCGCGGCGCGGCGCGTTCTATTCAGGCCACTATATATATAATATATATTATATATATATTTCGTCGATTTCCTTTTTAAAACGTATTTTATAAATCGTTTTAAATTCGTTTTCAAAACCATTTCAACTTCTTTTCAAATTCAAATCAAAATTGAATTTTTCCTTATAAATTCGATTTAAATTCATTTCAAATTGATTTCAATTCAAATCAATTTTTAATTCAATTTTAGTTTGTTTTCAATTTCATTCAATTTCAATTCGTTTCAATTCAATTCGATTTGAATTTACCTTCTATTTAATTCAATTCGAATTCATTTCAAATTGATTTCAATTCAATTTCAGTTCATTTTAAATTTGATTCAAAACGATTTCAATTCGTTTTTAATTCAATTTCAATTTAATTCAATTTGAATTCATTTCTATTCAATTCGAATTCAAATTCACTTTCTATTCAATTCGAATCGAATTCATTTTCTATTCGATTCGAATTCATTTCAAATTGATTCAATAAAATTTCAACTTGAATTTTAATCTAATTTAATTTGAATTTCATTTCAAAATATTAAATTTTGAAATCACTTTTCAATATTCATTATAAAACGAATAAAATCGATATAAATATCGTTCGCGTCAAAATAACGCATTTCTAATCAACACGGCTTTATATTTTTCAAAAACTTCTTTATTCTATTCAACAAATGAATATTTATTCTATTCAACACATGAATCCATATTTCTTTCAACATTTGACTAATCTCAACAAATGAGTACTGTCAACACATGAATCTTATTTTATAATATTCATTATTTTCCCTATTGGAATGAGGCCCAATCAATCACCATATAATGTTATTATATGGATTCCATACAACACATGTATATAATAGCAACGATAACCAATCAACCATCTCCCAAAGTGCACCACTCAACTGCATAAGCATCAAATATAAATAATCAACGCTTACACAGTCTGTCGACCAATCGATCGACATACAATTAAATAATTGGGATTGGTGTACACCAAATATCATCCAAACACCCGTGTGGGGTTTCAAACCAACAAACACAGATTTTTATTTGCGTAGTTGGGCGAAGTGTAAAATTTATCATCCCAATCAATATCAGTCAAATCAGTGTATATAAACAAATCGGCCGATTTGTTTATAAATATTTATTTATTCACTTTCACGTTAAAAATTATATTTTTAACGATAAAATATTTTTAACGATATAAATATTTTATTTTCTTTCAACACAAGAATATTTTATTATTCAATCATTCCACAACACAATCAATTTTCACAACACAACAATCAAACAAACAAGCCGTCCATGGTCTGTGGACGACGGGTGTCGGGTGCTGCTAAACACCGTCTGCATCCTAGTATATATATATATAACTAGAAAAAGAAATTTAGAGTGAGAAGTTCTCACCGATAGCTATCCCAACTCGACAAAACTTAATTTATAGAAATTTTCGTCGTTCTCACCTTTTGTCACTTTCGTTGCCCGTATTCACTACATATATAAAAATCACATTTTTATATTATTGCCATGTATATAAAAATCATATTTTTATAATTATTCCATATGGATAAAAATTCTATTTTTACATCGCTACTATATAGATAAAAATTCTATTTTTACATTGCTACTATATAGATAAAAATTCTATTTTTACATCGTTACAATATAGATAAAAATTCTATTTTTACAACGTTATTATATAGATAAAAATTCTATTTTTACAACGTTATTATATAAATAAAAATTCTATTTTTACATCGCTACTTTCTACCTAAAAATCGCATTTTTACTTTGCTATTCAATATATAAAAATTGAATTTTTACTTTGCTATTCAATATATAAAAATCGAATTTTTACTTTGCTATTCAATATATAAAAATCAAATTTTTACTTCGCTATTCAATAGATAAAAATTCTATTTTTACATCGATGTTATATAGATAAAAATTCTATTGTTACATCGATGTTATATAGATAAAAATTCTATTTTTACATCGATGTTCTCTATATAATAATTTCGCCTTTTCAAATATAAAGATTTCGTTTTTATTTCATCATTATAAAAATCACCTCTTTATTTCAATGTATATATAATAAAAATCAGATTTTTATTTCTCTACATATAAAAAGATGATATTTTTATATTCTCTATCTTATAAAGATTATATTTTTATAGTTCCTACTATGTAAAAATCATATTTTTATCCTTCTATAGTATAAAAGATTATATTTTTATTATCTATATAATATGAAAATTATATTTTCAACCTTTACATACGATAAAAATTATATTTTTAACTTCCTTATCATATAAAAATCATATCTTTAACTTTCCTATCGAATAAAAATTCTATCTCTAATTTTCCTATCGAATAAAATTCTATCTCTAATTTTCCTTTCGAATAAAGTTCAGTTTTAAAATAAAACAAAATGATAATTGAAAATAGAAAAATAAAATAAAAACTTACTGCTTGAGGGGGGGAAAGCACGGTGGTTTATGAAGTGGAGAGAGAGGCGTAGGGTTTCAAGATGGTGGAGCAGGAGGCGGCGGGGGAAGAAGGGGGGGCGATGCGTTCGACTGGAGGGAGGGGGTGCGGGTTCGGTAAGGGAAGAAAGGAAGAGGAGGAAGAAGAGAAGAGGGAGGCGGCGGATGGAGGCGGGGCGGTGGCGCCGTTGAGGGGGGGGGGAGGGGCACGATGGAGGCGGCGGCGGTTTCCCTCCCTATCGCCCGCTCCTCTTTCTTTCTTTTTTTCTCTGCTGAATCGATTTTGAAAGGGGGGCCTGGTCAATGTAAGGAGAGCGTTTTTTTATTCAATTATTTTATTTTCTACCAAAAAGCAACTTTTATTTTCGACCTCAAAACGAGACCCACCGCCTGTCGTCCATAGCTAATTACCCCCATTCCGAACACAATGGGATATGTATCGTAAGATGATTCGGCTGTTACAATCAGTTTTCGTCAAAATCAACATATAACTCTATATATTGAATTTGAACGCGCATTTCAATTTACCGGGGCAACATACTAACTCTAAAAATTCCCGAAAAATATTTTCTAGCTTCATATTGATGATACGATCCTAACAAAACTAGTTTCGTCAGATTCTGAGACCGTTAGAAAAATGGCCAATTTCCAGTCGATTAAAATCACAGAAACTGGTCAAACGCGTTTTACTTTGCCACGCTCACATATTGATTCGAAAAATTACGAAATTTGAAACCTAGCAATAACTTGACATCTCGGATCCAAAAAAAGTGGTTTCGTCGAAATCCGAGGTCGTTTGCAAAATGGCTATTTTTATGGGCCTGAATTCCATAGCGACTATTTAGAATTTTCAACTGGACATATCTTTTGATTCCCGCTATGAAATATCAATTTTTCGGGTTCGTTGGAAACATATCCTCAATTAGATCCTATTATTTTTGGTTTCACTAAAATCAGATTTGTTTTGCACCTGGTACATTCAATTGAAGTTTGAAATCGAATTATCGAACTACCACGCCATTTTCAATTCTATTTATAATTATTTATATTCTAACGACAACGTATATAATATATACGTTTGAATTATATTCAAAATAAATTTTCCGTTGATATTATTTAAAATAATTCATTTTAAATGTTCAAAATTCACTAAACTTGCCAAAATAAAAATTTTAAACTGGCCCAGATTTTCGGGTTGTTACAATATGATTTCTATATATGTAGCAGCACATTAAAAATGTGATTTTTAAAACGTAAACATCGCATTAAAAATGTGATTTTAATATAAATTGCGTGAAACAAATTACGTTGGGACCACGGTGAAGTACACTGCGCATTGTAAACGAATCCAAATCCAATCCGTTCAGAAATAAAGAATGGCGAAGTGGAAACCAAAGGTGAGAACTTCTCACTATAATTTATTTTCAAGTTAAATATATACTAGGATGCAGACGGTGCTTAGAAGCACGCGACACCTTTGATTGAAACCATGGATGTTTGGTTGTTTGTTTGACTGGTTTATTTGTTTGAATTTGGTTTGGGAAGTGAAATGGATTGGCTAGAATTGTTATGTGTATGGCACGAGCTAGTATTAGGTGAGGGATAAGGCTAGACGTTATTCCGGTTCTAGTATCGCGCCGTTATGCTGCCAAAATTTCCTCAAAATGTTAGAACAACCAAAATATCATTTTTGTTGTATAAATGAACTGTATAAAATATTCATATATTGTAATAAATATTTTATCGTTAAAAATATATTTTTTAACAAGTAAATGAATCAAAATAAATATTCATTTAGAAATCGGACTATTTGTTTATGTACACTCATTTGACTGATATTGATTGGGACGATATATTTTACACATCGCTCAACTGCACAAGTAAAATCTATGTGTGTTGATTGAAACCCCACACGGGTATTGGGATGATATATGACATACACTAGTCTAAATAATTAGCTGTATGTCAATCGATTGGTTGTCAGGCTATTGTAAGCGTTAATTATTTATATTTAATGCTTATGCAGTTGTCTAATGCACTCTGGATGATGGTTGATTGTACATCACGTTTGTAGTGTACATGTGTTGTATGAAATCCATATAAATGCATTATATGGTAATTGACTGTGTCTGATTTCAATTCAGAAAGAACAAATATTCTAAAATAAAGAATATATTAAAATAACGAATATTTTAAGATAATATTCAGTAAATAATCAAAATGTGATTTTGGTGTCCGATTTTGGATGGACACGGAAAAATTGAAATGTGTGAAGCCGTGTTGATTAGATTTGCTCCATTTTGACGTGAATGATATTTATATCGATTTTATTCATTTTTATGATGAATATCGAAAAGGAAGTGATTTCAAAATCTAATGTTTTGAAAATATTATCATTTATATATTAATAAATTGAATATTCAATTTTGATTTAAAATTGAATATGAAGTTGAAATCGTTTTTAAAACGAATTTAAAACGACTTATAAAATACGTTTTAAATGGAAATCGACGAAATATATATAATATATATTACATATATTAAATGGCCTAGATAGAACGCGTCGCGCCGCGATCGTTCGTTAATTTCGACCATTGACTTCGAATTGGCATTACGGGAGATCAGACCGTCGGATTCTGCTAAGACCAGAATCATTGGGTTCGTATCTAAAAGAGCTTTCCAATGAATATATGAGATTTAAAATCTAACGGTTGGATTTGGAATTATGTCCAAATCAAATTTGAAAAAGGTCGCTGTAAGTGCAGTTCAATGACCTTTATGGAAATCAACTGAAATGGACTTAATAAAATTATTAAAAATATTAATAATTTGTGTAATGTCATAATAAATGATTTGAAAAGAATTGGGATGAATAATTCCATATTTGAAAAGACAAAAATATATTTTATCAAAATGAACTAGTTATGAACAAGAATTATAATCCAATATTTTTAAATAAATAAATTGGATTTGAAAAGGTTTTAAAAATAACCAGAGTTTCCAATATATGAATTGGAATGGATTTGAATCGAAATCATCTTCGGAATATTTCGATAATGATTCCATGATTATACGGATATTATGGAGGAATTTGGAAGATATATATATCGTTATTCCCAATATGATATTTGTTGATTTACGAATTTGATATTGAATATAAGCCGATATAATTTCTATTCAGAGCCTTGTATTTAATATTGAATTGGATTTTGGGTTTGCCATGAATGGTGTCCTCATTAACACAGTTCTTAAAACTAGTTGAGGAAAGAATAAATCTTTTAATTAAGATTTAGTAAAGTTTTCCAATTAATTAATATTTAATTGGAATTGAATAAAAGAATTGGATTTTGGGTTCGTCGTGAATGGTGTCTTAAATAACACTGTGCTTAAACCCTGTGTGAAAAGAATAAATCTTTTAATTAAGATTATTAGTGTTTCCAATTAATTAACATTTAACTGGAATAAAATGGAATGTGAATCGAGTTTATTGTGAACTGTGTTTTAACGACATTCGTTCTGTAACCTGATTTGCTATGAAATGTGATTTGGAATTTAAAAATCTTCTTATTAAGATTTAATGGAAATTTTCCAAAGTAAGGTTTTCCCATTTGATATAATAATTTGGAAAGGAATGGAATTCGATTTAGTAATAATCGAAGTGAGCTTCTATGTAGGAAGACTGTTAATATATATGTAATTTAAAAGGATTTGTTGTTATTCCATTTATACTATTAGTCGGATACGGAAATTGATATCGATCATATATTGATCTGTTTTCAATGAAGATTCAATAGTTAATGGAATGTGATTTCGGGTTTACCGTGAACCGTGTTTTAAATGACATTGGTTCTTTAACCCAGTTAAAAATAGGACATGATTTCCCAAAGTTAAATAATCATTAATATTGATGTTTGGAAGATTAAAACTAAGTGGAGTTTTAATGAATCTTTAATTAGATTGTAATGTGAATGTGATAATTTAAATAATCAAATTCAAGAAATGATCGAAAAAGTAGTACCACCAGTTTTGCTCCAAGCGATAGTCAAATATTTAATTAGATTTGATGGTGAAATGGTAGTCAATTTTTACCGGTAACACATTTTAAAAGATTCTTGAGACGACCCGAATTCCCGTTCTCACGGAAACAAGGTTATCTTTGGAATATAACACAGAAACATATAATAGCAGAACAGAATTAAATAAATACACCAGATAATGAACAATAAAATATACTGGATAAAAGTAATCATCAGAGTTACACAGTATACAGGATCTTACTTAGTACAAATACAGTTCAGCTATACATAAATGTCTACAGCGGAAATAAACAAAATATGTACAATAGTAGCTGAACAACATAAAAAGAAATAAATGATAGAATCCATCTTCAGCTCCAGCTATCCAGAAAGAACCAGCTAAACCTGAATACAAGGCTGCCCGTGTAGAAAAAGGGGCACCCGAGTTTGAGAGTGAAACAAACTACGAGTCAGTCATGGGACTGGTATGAGAAATCTACTCAACACATATATAGTTTGGCTAATCACAGGACCACGCCACTTTCGTGGAACGGGTTTACTCCATTGGATTGCCAGTGCTTTAAAACAAATCTTTCTTTTAAACACCGCTATGCTTTTTATAAAAATGAAGCCGTTATAAGACTCAGTTCCCATCACACAATGCAACGCAAACCGGAGGATAGAGTTTTTACCTTATAACGGCCAAATATGCTTGATACGAATAAAACAAAGGCATTTGATATTATTGCTAGTGTTTATATGTTTTGAAAACAATTTCAAATCATAACTATCAATCATAGACGGCATGGGTACCATATATCATGTCGCCATATATATATATACAATCAAAACCGCACGATGTCGTATTTGGAAATTGGATTTCCGTCATGAACCAAGGCAAAAGATAGTCCTTACCGAATTCGAGACTGCCTAGCCCGAGCCTCAGGAACAGCCGCAACTGCCCCTTGAATCGTCAGGGCCGGTCCACCGATGTGGATTATTATGCCTGAACAATACGTTTCCCCGCCCTTTGGGGCGTAAATGAGCCAACGAATGACTCCATCGGACCCGGATCGTCCGATCAAACCGAGGCGCCTCGCAACAGCAACAACCACATAGGTGAAAAGTATATAAATGTCAGGGCTGGTAGGTCACTGACACCACCCTAGCTAGGAAGAAACGCATGCCCTCCCTGAGGTCCTTCTCCCGTTTTAGGTTCATACCGGGGTGTGAGGCTCGCGAATTCACGTTATACACAAAGCTACGCCACACAGGCGGTGCTTTGATCATCACCGCAAGACTTTGCTTTTCAACAGAAGCCCTGATCACTGCATCTTAGCATGCCACACAGGCAATTCACGCCATGCGACTGATGTCCATCGATATACAACCTCTGAGCTCGTGCGTCTCAGAGAAGGGCGTTAAGCAAAAGAATAAATTCTCCGCCGCCAAACAGATGTATATTTAATAGAGATCAATCAACACAGAATAAAATCCAATGTCAGACACACAGTCCATTTACAAGTCCGTTCTGGGTCTGAACGAAACCGGAGGCACTAAATACCTCGCAAACCCTTTGACCACCACGTACGTCTGGACGATCACCACTCATTATCCATATTTCGGGATGCCTCCCAATCAGGACCTCGGTTACCATCCAAACGAGGTGAAGATCTCCGGTCTTCGACCACCGTCTTTATCTTCGACTTTCAATCGTCGGTCAATTATTTGAAATGAGAATTAACTCGGCCTTCTCAAATAATTCACGTATATTTAGAATTTCAATTCAATTTATTTCAATGGTTAAATTATTCGACAACACCAATTTTGTCCTTTAATGTAATTTTCACACCAAACACATTCAACCATCAAACATCACATAAATCAAGCAAATTCAGTTTATTTCCATTCCATATCGCTTATGATATTTTATAACTATTTATCGCTATTTTTATTTATTTTAAAATAGCCATTTTATTCAAAACGACGCTTCGGGCCATAAGGCGGCCGTGGCGCTGTTTTTCTTCAGATTTGATTTACACATGTCTGAAAATCTAACCGTTGGATCTTCACAAAATTTACATCATTAGAAAGGTCTTTTCAAAACGAACCCAACGGTTCCAGTTTCGGGAAAATCCGACGGTCGGATCTCCCGGTACAATCGTTTGAAATTTCGATTTCAAAATACGAACTGCAGCGTCGTTATTCGATTAAATATATAATTATATTTATATATATATATATAAATATAATCGCTTCTGGCGCTGTTTTTCTTCAGATTTGAATTAAACATTCCAGACAATCCAACCGTTGGATTTTTACAAGGTTGGTGCCGTTGGAAAGATTATTCCAAGGCGAACCCGACGGTTGAGGTTTCTGGAAAATCCAATGGTCGGATTTCCCGCACTAGTCGTTTGAAATCACGGTTTCAAAATACGAACTGCACGGATTCGTTTCATTTTAATTTTATTTATATTTATATATTTATATAAATATAGTTCATTCAATGTTTTCCATATCGTTTTCACTTCAAATATTTTTCTAACACCTTAAAATTTTGGAAAATTTCGCCATAACCTCCCCTGCACCGGGAGCATCGGGAAATCGCAAATAGCGTTCCCGGTCCTTCTAATCTCAAAAAGAAAAAGAAAAAGCCAAGCGGCTAGCCAACAGGCTCATAAAATCATCACCCAAACAAAACAGTAAATGTGTACCTATTTGTCGGGCACAAAATTTTATTCCTCTTCTCTAGCCCCTTTGCTATAACCTATTCAATGAATATGTATGTACATATATTTACATTTAATATCATTTATCGTTTCTACTCAACTTCATATTCGATTTCTGTTTGGTTTAAAGACACCATTTATTCTAATGTTACATACATAGGTGCAAATCATTTCATTAGCTAATTAATGAATATTTCATCTCATATATGTTTATTTTGAACAAGTGGCTATTTTTAACACTTCACACTTCAACGATTTATGCATACAATAAAAATGTGATTTTTATTGTAAAACAATTCATTTCAAAACACTATCTTTCTATATAGTTCATATAGGTGATAAAAATAGGATTTTTATCATCAACCAATTTATTTTAAAAACGAGATTATTTTACACAGTTCATATAGTCGATAAAAGGTGATTTTTATTATCAATCAATTTATTTTAAAATATGAATACCATTCAACACATGAATTTCTAATCAACGAATGAATATCAATTCAACACATGAATGTTTTCTATTCAATGAATAAATATAGTTTAAGCATATGAAAATAATTCAAACACACGAATATTATTCAAAATTTCGGTAGCATAACGGCAGGGTAGTTAAAACCGGCACCGTCCCTAGTATGGCTCCTCGCTCTACCTTAAAACCTCGCGGTTTTTGACAATGGGGATCATGCATCTAGTTCGCACGCAGGCGGCATGTATATATTTATTTTTCACAAACTAATCCTATGTGGTTTCAACCAAATATTTCTCAACCACAAATGGGTATTTTTCAACCACAATCAACCAATAAATATCGTCCATGGTTTGTGGACGAGGGGCGTATATATATATATATATATATAATATAATATATTTTTATTTCCATTCCATCGCATATATGATTTATACATCACATGTATAATTTATACATCGCTCATATAACTCATACAACACGTGTACTTGAGGTGTACAACGCATATACAACTCATACTTCACATATATATTTTATACATCACATGTAAAATTCATACATCGTCGTTCCATTCCATTTGAATTCAGATTTCTCACCTTGCTTTTCGCGTTGCCAAAAATTGTAGAAGGCTCAGAAAAATACGCGGTCTTCACTAGAATGTAGAGCACGTCGCCACGGTCCCGATGTCTCCTGTTTCGTCAAATTTCGTTAACGAATGATAAAGATACGATTTTTAGAAGTTCGCCACGCTTTTGAATGTTAAAATCAGTTTAAAAATCAACAGGCCATTACCTTCAAAGCTCGTTCAAATCTAGGTTTTAGATTTGTGCAAAATCCGTTGATTTCTGTTCAAATCGGCCGGTACCACCCTCTAGCCCTTGGATTGACGCTCAGGCGCACGGTTGTGGCCCCCCCTGCGATGGCCGGTGTAGGGAGATCGACGGCGAAGTGCGGTTGATGTTGCAGCACTCGATTCCCGAGCTAGGGGCGGAGGTGGAGAGCGAATCGGGTATGGATTGGAAGGGGAGGAGGAGATCTGTCGAATCCAGGTGGTGGCGGTCGCTGGCGTGGGCTGTGGCGGCGGTGGCGAGGATGGGAAGATTCGAGCTACAGTGGATGTCGGTCGCGCCTGGGAAGAAAGGGTTTCCTTTTTTTTTATTTTATTTTTCTGAATTATGATTGGCCGGGAGATATTTATAGCCAAAAATAGGGTTTTTGGCCACGAGCTCCAATCCAAGCCCAACGACTGTCGTCCCTAGCGTTTTACCCCCATCCCGGACACAATGGAATGTGTTTCGTTAGCCATTTCGACTGTTAGAGTCAGTTATTCTTAAATTTAAAATATAAAACATTCAAATTTGAATTTAAACGTACATTTCAAATTGCCGGGGCCACATACTGACTCTAAAAATTCCACAAAAATATTTTCTAGCTTCGTATTGACGATATGGTCCTAACAAAACTGATTTCGTCGAATTATGAGACCGTTGGAAAAATGGCCAATTTCCAGTCGATAAAAATCAACAGAAACTGGTCAAACGCGTTTTCCTTTGCCACGCTCACATATTGATTCGAAAAATTATGAAATTTGAAACCTAACAATAACTTGACCCTGCGGATCTAACAAAAGTGGTTTCATCGAAATCCGACGTCGTTTGCAAAATGTCCATTTTTAAGGGCCTGAATTCCATAGCGACTATTCAGAATTTTCAACTGGACATATCTTTTGATTCCCGCTATCAAATTTCGATTGGTCAGATTCGTTAGAAAGATATTACCAATTAGATCCTAATGTTTTTGGTTTCACTTAAATACGGATTGTTTTGCACCCGGTATATTCAAACTAAGTTTGAAATTGAATTATCGAACTACCACGCCATTTTCAATTCTATATATAATTATAATTAATTATATTCGTTTTCAAATGTCGATTCAAACTCAGTTTTCATCGCCTTTACTTAAAATATTTATTTTAAATATTTAAAATCCATTATTTTAGCCAATTTAAAAATTTTAAATTGGTTCAGATTTTCTGGGTCGTTACAATCTCCCCCACTTAAAACTTTTCGTCCCCGAAAAGGAATAAAGTCGAAAGTGGTTTGATAAATCTACAATCACACAATACAACAACCAATTCAATTGTTTTTAACCTTCAGAGTATAGAATAAGTAGTGCACATCCATGGGAAGAAAATAGCAACAGAATAGAGAATTAAATGGTAATGCAAAGTATGGTAAATGTACCTTGCACCGGAGTCAATCAGAGATATCTACTCGGCATCTGGGATAAGCTTTCTGAATGCACTCCTCAGTTTCCCAAGTACAATCTCGCGGATCTCCACTCCATTGCACTTTGACTAAGTGAACTTTCTTGTTTCTCAGCTCTTTGGTCTCTTTGCCGATAATCTTTAGCGGCTCTCGCCTCACAGCTAATTCTGGAGTAATTTCAATATCCTGCCGAGCTGCTTCTTCCACGACCAAGTCTGGATCATGAACGTGCTTTCGAAGTTGAGATATATGAAATACATCATGAACTCCAGGCAACCAGTCTGGCAGTTTGACCCTATAAGCGAGAGTCCCAATCCGTTCGAGAATAGGAAACGGACCAATAAATTTAGGCGCTAACTTTCCAGTTTTACCGAACCGGATAACTCCTCTCATCGGCGATACTTTCAAATATACATAGTCGCCAACTTCAAAGGATATATCTCTTCTTCTTCTATCGGCATAGCTCTTTTGTCGGCTTTGAGCGGCGAGTAATCGCTTCTTAATAAAATCGACTTTGTCGGCAGCTTCTCGAATCATATCCGGACCCAACACAAGTCTATTCCCAGGCTCGACCCAACAAGCAGGAGATCGGCACGGTCTACCATACAATGCTTCGAATGGCGACATTGTCAGACTCGCCTGGTAGCTGTTGTTATAAGAGAATTCAGCCAAATGCAGATGGTCTTCCCATGATCCACCGAAATCTATAACACAAGCCCGCAATAGATCTTCTAAAATGCGATTCACCCTCTCAGTCTGACCGTCTGTCTGAGGATGATAAGCGGTGCTCAAGTTTAACTTCGGTCCTAGCTCGAATTGAAATGCTTCCCAGAATTTGCTAGTGAATATTGTATCTCTATCACTTACTATACTGAGGGGCACTCCATGTAGTCTAACTATTTCCCTGACGTATATCTGCGCCAGACTCTGAGCGGTTCTATTTGATTTGACAGGTATGAAATGGGCGGTCTTCGTGAAACGATCTACGATCACCCAAATACTGTCATTTCCTTTTCTGGTCCTGGGCAGACCATCAATGAAATCCATGGAGATATGCTCCCACTTCCAACCAGGAACTTCTAGTGGTTGTAACAATCCAGCCAATTTCTGTTGATCACTTTTGACTAGCTGGCAGGTGGGGCATCGGCTTACATATAAAGAAATGTCCCTTTTCATCGACTTCCACCAGAAAGTGCGTTTGATGTCATTATACATTTTGCTTACTCCCGGATGGATACTGAGTTTTGACTTGTGGCATTCATCCAGAACTTCTTTTCGAAGCTCAGGAATGTTGGGGACACAGATTCGACCTTTGAGCCTTAAAATCCCATCATTGTCAACTTGAAAACTCGAAGGTTCGCCTTGTTGAATTATCCCTCTGATCTTCTGAATGAAGTGATCATCCTCCTGAAGAGAAGATATCTTATCTAGCAATGAAGTCGTGATAATAAAACTGGCGATCATTTCATTCTTTCGGCTTAACGCATCGGCCACGACATTGGCTTTTCCTGGAGTATATATAATTTCAAAGTCATATGCTGCAAGAAACTCCAGCCAACGTTGCTGCCTCAAATTTAAGTCCTTCTGAGTGAACATATATTTCAACGACTGGTGATCTGTAAACAGTTCAAATCTCTCGCCCAGAAGATAGTGTCTCCAGATTTTCAAAGAGAATATGATAGCCAATAACTCAAGATCATGAGTTACGTAGTTTTTCTCGTGCGGTTTCAGTTGACGGCTAGCATAAGCAATCACTTGGCCCCTTTGCATCAACACTGCACCAAGGCCTTCTCTAGAAGCATCAGTCCAGACTTTTAAATCTTGGTTGCCATCGATGATGGTTAACACCGGAGCTGTGGTTAATCTCAACTTTAGCTCTTCGAAAGCCTCCTCACTCTCTTGAGTCCATTTGAACTTAGAATGCTTCTTTGTAAGCTTCGTTAAGTGACCAGATATCTTCGAAAAGTCTTTAACGAACTTCCGATAATAGCTAGCCAATCCGAGAAAACTGCGGACTTCAGTGGGAGTACTAGGCTGTTTCCAGTTCAGAATAGCTGTTATTTTACTTGGATCCACAGCGATACCTTCTTTCGATACAACATGGCCCAGAAATTTTACTTCATCTTGCCAGAAGATACATTTGGAAAATTTGGCTTTCAATACATTCCTTCTGAGGATTTCTAACACTTGTTCCAAATGTTTTTCATGCTCGGCCTTTGATTTAGAGAAGATTAGAATATCATCAATAAAAACCAGAACAAATTTATTCAATACTCCTCTGAATACTCTGTTCATCAGATCGACGAAATAAGCTGGAGCGTTACATAAGCCGAATGGCATTACTAACCACTCGTAGAATAAGTTGGGGCCTCTGAACGCTGTCATTGGAACACACTCTTCGGCAATTCGAAGTTGATGGAAACCTGTAGCTAGGTCCATTCGTGAGAATACTTGTGCTCCATTTAATCGATCCAACAAATCATCTATTCGCGGCAATGGATATTTGTTCTTTATTGTCTGTTTGTTCAGATCTCGATAATCCACGCATAGCCGTAGAGTACCATCAGATTTTGGGACAAATACCACTGCTGCACCCCAATCAGAGAAACTAGGCCTGATCAGACCTTTCCATACCAGCTGTCGTGTTTGATTGTCTAATTCCTCCTTCTCATTCAAGGACATTCTTCGAATAGCGTGAACTACCGGCCTTGCATTTGGAATTAAAGCAATTTTGAAATCTATTTCTCTCTGCGGAGGTAAGCGAACAACTTCCTCAAACACATCCGCATAATTCTTGACGACAGGAATGTCTTTGACGAGGTCAGGAATATTCTCTGCGATTTCAGGGACATTTTCAATTTGGGATGGAGAAACATTCAAAGCTGCCCAGAAGTCTTTTCTATTATCACTCTGACCTTCACAGGGAATGGTTATATAATCGCCTGATTTAATCTTCGCCTTTACGACTCTGTCGGCGCATTTAACTTCAGCTTCATATTTAGTCAACCAATCTAACCCTAAGATAAGATCAAACTCTTTAAAATTCATAACGGCTGCGATGGTAGGAAATTGATAACGAGAAAAAGAAACCGGTACTCTACAAATCCAACTGAGATCAATGGAACCCCCAACCGGATTCTGGACCGTCATTGGTTCCTTGAGCTTTTTCAAATTCAAATCCAGTTTCTTAGCTGCATCTTTGGCGATGAAGCTTCTCGACGCGCCTGTGTCAAACAGTACTTTGACTGGAATGTTTTTGACAGTAAGCGTGCCTTCTAAAACATCGGGCCTTTCTTGATTAGCTGAGGGCTCGGAAGTTTCTGCTACTTCCTTCACTTGAACTTTTTCAGTCTTTTTCAACTGCCAGCAATCTTGCTTTACGTGACCAGCCTGATGGCAGAGATTGCATTTTCTATTTCCTTTAACCTTGCTCTTTGATTTAGATCCCTCCTTCTTTTGCAATTTCAAGGACTTACATTTCCTGGACAAATGACCTTTTTGATTGCAGTTTAAGCACATAGCGGTCATTGCTGATTCTTTCTCAGGTCTGGCCCTTTTCCGACTTACTTTGGGCTTCTTACTGACCTCAGACACCGTACTGCCCTCAGGACGATCAGTTTCCGACTCTGTTTTTTCACTAGAACAGACTTCTTCTTCGTCGCGCAACATTCCTTTCTTATGGAGGTCTTCATACTGATAAGCCATGTATATCATTTCTGGAAAAGGAAGCTTCACATGCCCCAATACTTTATTCTGGTATTTCCTTTGAAGTCCATGAATAAATCTCAGATTCTTTCTCCTCGTATTTTGAATCAGATGGGGAGCATAGTGAGAAAGTTCGTTGAATTTCTTGTGATATTCTGGGATGGTCATATCGCCTTGAATCAAATAAGAAAATTCATCACATAATCTCTCGGTTGCTTCGGGAGGAGTAAATCTTTGTAGGAAAATCACTTTGAATCTGTCCCAGGTGATATCACCTTCTGGATTATTTCTGATGATTGTTTCCCACCAGATTAAAGCTTCTTCTTTGAGCGCCCAAGATGCTACTAACCGTTTCTGGTCATCTCTCAGCTGGATATGCTCAAAGATTCTTTCTGCAGAGCTCACCCAAGCTTGAGTCTGAATTATAGATTCATTGCCCGAGAATTGCGCTCCGTTCAGATTTCGATATTTCTTTAATAGAGCCTCTAGATCGGGTTCTGTATTCCTTCTGTTTCTGGCACTCATTTTTCTAGTACTTCTACAATTAGCAGATCAAGTGTCAGGTCACAGAAAAGATATTTTAAAATATAGAGACAAATACTTGAAGTGTAAATGTGTCTATCGAGGTGTAATCTCATTCTGCTTTACTCATACTAGGATATTACTGATCCTATCTGTATGGAGTTACCCGTCCTAGAACACTACTGGTTCTATTTCTGACGAGTTCGTTCAAATGTTATATTCCAGAACTAAGCTTAACCAAAGCTCTGATACCACGATGAGACGACCCGAATTCCCGTTCTCACGGAAACAAGGTTATCTTTGGAATATAACACAGAAACATATAATAGCAGAACAGAATTAAATAAATACACCAGATAATGAACAATAAAATATACTGGATAAAAGTAATCATCAGAGTTACACAGTATACAGGATCTTACTTAGTACAAATACAGTTCAGCTATACATAAATGTCTACAGCGGAAATAAACAAAATATGTACAATAGGAGCTAAACAGCATAAAAAGAAATAAATGATAGAATCCATCTTCAGCTCCAGCTATCCAGAAAGAACCAGCTAAACCTGAATACAAGGCTGCCCGTGTAGAAAAAGGGGCACCCGAGTTTGAGAGTGAAACAAACTACGAGTCAGTCATGGGACTGGTATGAGAAATCTACTCAACACATATATAGTTTGGCTAATCACAGGACCACGCCACTTTCGTGGAACGGGTTTACTCCATTGGATTGCCAGTGCTTTAAAACAAATCTTTCTTTTAAACACCGCTATGCTTTTTATAAAAATGAAGCCGTTATAAGACTCAGTTCCCATCACACAATGCAACGCAAACCGGAGGATAGAGTTTTTACCTTATAACGGCCAAATATGCTTGATACGAATAAAACAAAGGCATTTGATATTATTGCTAGTGTTTATATGTTTTGAAAACAATTTCAAATCATAACTATCAATCATAGACGGCATGGGTACCATATATCATGTCGCCATATATATATATACAATCAAAACCGCACGATGTCGTATTTGGAAATTGGATTTCCGTCATGAACCAAGGCAAAAGATAGTCCTTACCGAATTCGAGACTGCCTAGCCCGAGCCTCAGGAACAGCCGCAACTGCCCCTTGAATCGTCAGGGCCGGTCCACCGATGTGGATTATTATGCCTGAACAATACGTTTCCCCGCCCTTTGGGGCGTAAATGAGCCAACGAATGACTCCATCGGACCCGGATCGTCCGATCAAACCGAGGCGCCTCGCAACAGCAACAACCACATAGGTGAAAAGTATATAAATGTCAGGGCTGGTAGGTCACTGACACCACCCTAGCTAGGAAGAAACGCATGCCCTCCCTGAGGTCCTTCTCCCGTTTTAGGTTCATACCGGGGTGTGAGGCTCGCGAATTCACGTTATACACAAAGCTACGCCACACAGGCGGTGCTTTGATCATCACCGCAAGACTTTGCTTTTCAACAGAAGCCCTGATCACTGCATCTTAGCATGCCACACAGGCAATTCACGCCATGCGACTGATGTCCATCGATATACAACCTCTGAGCTCGTGCGTCTCAGAGAAGGGCGTTAAGAAAAAGAATAAATTCTCCGCCGCCAAACAGATGTATATTTAATAGAGATCAATCAACACAGAATAAAATCCAATGTCAGACACACAGTCCATTTACAAGTCCGTTCTGGGTCTGAACGAAACCGGAGGCACTAAATACCTCGCAAACCCTTTGATCACCACGTACGTCTGGACGATCACCATTCATTATCCATATTTCGGGATGCCTCCCAATCAGGACCTCGGTTACCATCCAAACGAGGTGAAGATCTCCGGTCTTCGACCACCGTCTTTATCTTCGACTTTCAATCGTCGGTCAATTATTTGAAATGAGAATTAACTCGGCCTCCTCAAATAATTCACGTATATTTAGAATTTCAATTCAATTTATTTCAATGGTTAAATTATTCGACAACACCAATTTTGTCCTTTAATGTAATTTTCACACCAAACACATTCAACCATCAAACATCACATAAATCAAGCAAATTCAGTTTATTTCCATTCCATATCGCTTATGATATTTTATAACTATTTATCGCTATTTTTATTTATTTTAAAATAGCCATTTTATTCAAAACGACGCTTCGGGCCATAAGGCGGCCGTGGCTCTGTTTTTCTTCAGATTTGATTTACCCATGTCTGAAAATCTAACCGTTGGATCTTCACAAAATTTACATCATTAGAAAGGTCTTTTCAAAACGAACCCAACGGTTCCAGTTTCGGGAAAATCCGACGGTCGGATCTCCCGGTACAATCGTTGGAAATTTCGATTTCAAAATACGAACTGCAGCGTCGTTATTCGATTAAATATATAATTATATTTATATATATATAAATATAATCGCTTCTGGCGCTGTTTTTCTTCAGATTTGAATTAAACATTCCAGACAATCCAACTGTTGGATTTTTACAAGGTTGGTGCCGTTGGAAAGATTATTCCAAGGCGAACCCGATGGTTGAGGTTTCGGGAAAATCCAATGGTCGGATTTCCCGCACTAGTCGTTTGAAATCACGGTTTCAAAATACGAACTGCACGGCTTCGTTTCATTTTAATTTTATTTATATTTATATATTTATATAAATATAGTTCATTCAATGTTTCCATATCGTTTTCACTTCAAATATTTTTCTAACACCTTAAAATTTTGGAAAATTTCGCCATAACCTCCCCTGCACCGGGAGCATCGGGAAATCGCAAATAGCGTTCCCGGTCCTTCTAATCTCAAAAACAAAAAGAAAAAGCCAAGCGGCTAGCCAACAGGCTCATAAAATCATCACCCAAACAAAACAGTAAATGTGTACCTATTTGTCGGGCACAAAATTTTATTCCTCTTCTCTTGCCCCTTTGCTATAACCTGTTCAATGAATATGTATGTACATATATTTACAGTTCATATCATTTATCGTTTCTACTCAACTTCATATTCGATTTCTGTTTGGTTTAAAGACACCATTTATTCTAATGTTACATACATAGGTGCAAATCATTTCATTAGCTAATTAATGAATATTTCATCTCATATATGTTTATTTTGAACAAGTGGCTATTTTTAACACTTCACACTTCAACGATTTATGCATACAATAAAAATGTGATTTTTATTGTAAAACAATTCATTTCAAAACACTATCTTTCTATATAGTTCATATAGGTGATAAAAATAGGATTTTTATCATCAACCAATTTATTTTAAAAACGAGATTATTTTACACAGTTCATATAGTCGATAAAAGGTGATTTTTATTATCAAACAATTTATTTTAAAATATGAATACCATTCAACACATGAATTTCTAATCAACGAATGAATATCAATTCAACACATGAATGTTTTCTATTCAATGAATAAATATAGTTTAAGAATATGAAAATAATTCAAACACACGAATATTATTCAAAATTTCGGCAGCATAACGGCAGGGTAGTTAAAACCGGCACCGTCCCTAGTACGGCTCCTCGCTCTACCTTAAAACCTCGCGGTTTTTGACAATGGGGATCATGCATCTAGTTCGCACGCAGGCGGCATGTATATATTTATTTTTCACAAACTAATCCTATGTGGTTTCAACCAAATATTTCTCAACCACAAATGGGTATTTTTCAACCACAATCAACCAATAAATATCGTCCATGGTTTGTGGACGAGGGGCGTATATATATATATATATATATATATATAATATATTTTTATTTCCATTCCATCGCATATATGATTTATACATCACATGTATAATTTATACATCGCTCATATAACTCATACAACACGTGTACTTGAGGTGTACAACGCATATACAACTCATACTTCACATATATATTTTATACATCACATGTAAAATTCATACATCGTCGTTCCATTCCATTTGAATTCAGATTTCTCACCTTGCTTTTCGCGTTGCCAAAAATTGTAGAAGGCTCAGAAAAATACGCGGTCTTCACTAGAATGTAGAGCACGTCGCCACGGTCCCGATGTCTCCTGTTTCGTCGAATTTCGTTAAAGAATGATAAAGATACGATTTTTAGAAGTTCGCCACGCTTTTGAATGTTAAAATCAGTTTAAAAATCAACAGGCCGTTACCTTCAAAGCTCGTTCAAATCTAGGTTTTAGATTTGTGCAAAATCTGTTGATTTCTGTTCAAATCGGCCGGTACCACCCTCTAGCCCTTGGATTGACGCTCAGGCGCACGGTGGTGGCCCCCCCTGCGATGGCCGGTGTAGGGAGATCGATGGCGAAGTGCGGTTGATGTTGCAGCGCTCGATTCCCGAGCTAGGGGCGGAGGTGGAGAGCGAATCGGGTATGGATTGGAAGGGGAGGAGGAGATCTGTCGAATCCAGGTGGTGGCGGTCGCTGGCGTGGGCTGTGGCGGCGGTGGCGAGGCTGGGAAGATTCGAGCTACAGTGGACGTCGGTCGCGCCTGGGAAGAAAGAATTTCCTTTTTTTTATTTTATTTTTCTGAATTATGATTGGCTGGGAGATATTTATAGCCAAAAATAGGGGTTTTTGGCCACGAGCTCCAATCCAAGCCCAACGACTGTTGTCCCTAGCGTTTTACCCCCATCCCGGACACAATGGAATGTGTTTCGTTAGCCATTTCGACTGTTAGATTCAGTTATTCTTCAATTTAAAATATAAAACCTTCAAATTTGAATTTAAACGTACATTTCAAATTGCCGGGGCCACATACTGACTCTAAAAATTCCACAAAAATATTTTCTAGCTTCGTATCGACGATACGGTCCTAACAAAACTGATTTCGTCGAATTCTGAGACCGTTGGAAAAATGGCCAATTTCCAGTCGATTAAAATCAACAGAAACTGGTCAAACGCGTTTTCCTTTGCCACGCTCACATATTGATTTGAAAAATTATGAAATTTGAAACCTAACAATAACTTGACCCTGCGGATCTAACAAAAGTGGTTTCATCGAAATCCGAGGTCATTTGCAAAATGTCCATTTTTAAGGGCCTGAATTCCATAGCGACTATTCAGAATTTTCAACTGGACATATCTTTTGATTCCCGCTATCAAATTTCGATTGGTCAGATTCGTTAGAAAGATATTACCAATTAGATCCTAATGTTTTTGGTTTCACTTAAATACGGATTGTTTTGCACCCGGTATATTCAAACTAAGTTTGAAATCGAATTATCGAACTACCGCGCCATTTTCAATTCTATATATAAGTATAATTAATTATATTCGTTTTCAAATGTCGATTCAAACTCAGTTTTCATCGCCTTTACTTAAAATATTTATTTTAAATATTTAAAATCCATTATTTTAGCCAATTTAAAAATTTTAAATTGGTTCAGATTTTCTGGGTCGTTACAATTCTTTAATTTTAAATTATTCTTTACAGAAAAATGTTCTTTTACATCAGAAATGTTCTTTTACATCAAAAATGTTCTTTTGCATTAAAAATGTTCTTTTACATCAAAATTTTTCTTTTACATCAAAAATGTTCTTTTATTCTAAACTGATCTTTTATTCTAAAATGATCTCTTATTCTAAAATGATCTCTTTTATTCTAAAATGATCTTTTATTCTAAAATGATATATAAATGTTCCTTTATTCTAACATGATCTTTTATTCTACAATGATATCTTTTATTCTAAAATGATCTTTTATAGAACATTATTTATTTCTGAATCGGAACGCGACTCAATCACTTACCATATAATTTTAGTTATATGGATTTCACACACCGCATATATTCAACAATAATGATAAATAATCATTAAACGGTCCACTCATATCCAAAGTGAAATTTACAACTGTGTAAGCATTAAAATAAATAAATAACGCTTATCACAGACTGTCAATCCATCGATTAACATACAACTAAATATTGGGACTAGTGTATGTCAAATATCATCCCAATACCCGTGTGGGGTTTTCAAACAACAACAGTTTATTTAAATAAATCATTGGTTAATAATTTTAAACAATTCTAATTCAGTTTGAATATTTTCTATTTAACATATTTTCACTGTTCAAATTATAAATAAATATTTATAATTTAATTTGAACTACCATATTAATGTTAACATTATTTTTAATACGTTAAACATTTCAACATTACAAACAACACACAATACAGTCAATTAAAATCGTCCATGGTCCGTGGACGAGGGAGGTGAGCTAACAAGTACCGTGTACAATTTGTAATGATTTAACTGATAAAAATCTACGCTGTCAATTCTATATATTTTTCAGTTATGAAAATAAATAAATAACTGTGCAAAAATTTTAATTAGAAGTTCTCACCTTTGGTTTCCACTACGTCATTCTTTAAAGGACAGTTTTGGTTCCGTTCTGCTTCCAGTCAGTTCCATCGCAATTTATTTCACGCGGTATAAATATTAAAAATCATATTTTTATTCCAAATCTAAATTATAAAAATCATATTTTTATTTACGTTATGCTTATAAAAAAATCATATTTTTTTTAAAAACAATGATAATTTTATTTAAAAAACAATGTTAATTATAAATTTAAAAATAGTGCTAATTTTAATTACAATTCATATTTTATTCCAATGTAATTTATGTAAAAGAAATAACATTTTATTTTGCAAATAATGCTCTTTTTATTTTATTTTAAAATCATATTTTTATTAAAGTTATTTGTAATTAAAACAATGTTATTTTCTTTTTTATAAAACAATGATATTTTCTATTTATTAAAACAATGGTATTCTATTTTTATCATTTATGAAAATAATAATGTTATTTAATTTAAAATAAAAATATTACCTTTTAAATTTTTTCACTATCATTCTCTGTTCCATGTTGAAGAGCTCTTCCGGACGGTTCTAACGCATTTTATTTCACTTCATTCTGATATAATATGAACAAGTTACGTACATTTGAACATTGATTACATTTGAAACGATTAAAATAAAATTAATTTAATTAATCACATCATTATTCCTTAATCACCTTCCTTCTTCCTTAAGAATACACGCCGACAACCAAACCCAGTCGTTCGATTTCAATCTGCTCCTGCACCGCCCTCTACAGACGATCGACACCCGATCCGACCGCACCACAACCTCCGCCTTGGAATCCTCCACCCGCGCCCTTGAATCTGCCCAGCATGGTGGGCCAGTTTGCCCCCAAAACCGCCGTGAAGCGGCGCCCTTTTGCCCTCGATTTTGCACAAATTTCTCCTCTATTTTCGATCGCTTCTGTTGAGATTGTAGAGCAAGATCCGCTCTACAATATTGCCTTTAGAAGTGGGTTTCATTACTGAGTAAATTTCGTGAATTTAGAGGAAGAAAATAGGTCAAATTTTGCCTATGATTGGAGCTGATAGCGGTTATTTGGGATTAGGGTTTGGCACGATTTTCCAGAGATATTTATAATAAATTTTGTTACATTTTTTTAGTTTATTTAATTACCATGATTCTTGTTTGTTGATACGAACTCCAATCCGAACCCAACGACTATCGCACCAAGCTGAATACCCCTATTCCGGACACAATGGAATATGTTACGTTAGCCAATTCGATCTTTCGATCAGTTTTCCTTTAAATTAAAATATAAATCAACATACATTACATTTAAATGTACATTTTAATTTGCCGGGGCCACATACTTACTCCAAAAATCCCAGAAAAATTATATCTAGCTTTATTTTGACGTACGGTACTAACAAAACTAATTTCATCGAATTTGGAGACAGTTTGAAGAATGACCATTTTCTGGTTGATCCAATTCAATTAAAATTTTACAAAACACATTTTCTTTTGCCTCGCTCACATATTAATTCCAAAAATTATGAAAATTGGAATCTAGCAATAATTTGACATTCCGGACCCAATAAAAGTGATTTCGTCGAAAACGGAGGTCGTTTGCAAAATGGCCATATATTATATTAATATATATATATATATATATATATTCCATAGCGACTATTCTGAATTTTAAACTGGACATAACTTTTAATTTATAAAACGAAATCTTGGTTTTACACATTCTTAGAAAGATATTATTAAACAGATTCAAATATTTCTGCTTTTACTGAAATCTGATTTATTTTGAATCCAGTACATTTAATTAAAGTTTAAAATCAAATTTTCAATCTACCATGCCATTTCAGGCTCGTTATATAATTAAAATAAATTTATACCTTTCAACTTTGATTAAAATAAATTTTTAATCGTTATTATTTAAAATAAATCATTTTAAATATCCAAAATTTATTAAAGTAGCTAAAAAAAAATTAAAAAAAATTGGTTTTGAAAATCTGGGTTGTTACAATCTCCCTCACTTAAAATCTTTTCGTCCTTGAAAAGGAACGGAGCTGAAAGTTGTTTAACTAACCAACTCAACTTTTATTCGGGCTTTCATTCTTCAACTTTTCAGTTTCTAAGAATTTTCCAATTCTTCAAAAATTTGGCTAACACCCTAAATTTTTGAAAAATTCCGCCATAACCTCGTTTGTACGGGTTGATATTTAAAACCGCAACTTGCCTCGCAGGGCCCTCATCAATCCAAAAGAAAACGAAAAAGCCAAGCGGCTAGCCAATCTGCTCATAAAATCATCAAACCTGATGAAATGGTAAACATGTACCTATTTGTCGGGCATACAGTTTTATTCCTCTTCATAGCTTCCATGCTATGACGTGTTCATTATACATACATGTACATATATGCAATTTCAATCAATTTCCAATTTAATTCAATATTTGATTTAGTTTAGGTAAATTTTGTCATTCTTTCTCATTTGGTTAAATTAATTATCATTCCAATATCTTTATTAATTAACATAACAATCAAACATCACAACCAACAACCAATTAGTTGATTAACTTTTCAAATATATAACCTTTATATATAGTCAAAAATCATATTTCAGTGCAAATCACAACAATAGACCCTATCTAAGTTTTGGTTCTCACACCAGTCAACTTGAAATATATAGATATCCCACTTTCGAAACTCGAACATAGACTAATGATGCTGACATGTCAATCACCAATATCATCAGAGTCGTCTCCGGGCGACTAGATTGTGATTCTATATCCATCCAGTATATTATACGTTCATGACGCATATATGCAAAATCATCATATACTCGATTGTTCAAATTCGATATAAAATAATATATTCAATTAAGTAGAATACGGTTTTAAAATTTGAAAACAAAATTTATTTTCATTTTTATTTTAAGATAACACTCTTCCAACTTGTTCTAAGATGGTACCGATCCTATCTCTAACGAGTTATTCTCATTGGATATTACTAATCCAATCTCTTATGAATTCTTTCATTTTGATCTAATGTGTCTTGTTCTTGAGCTCTGTAAACCAAAGCTTTGATACAAAATGAAACGACCCAAACTCGCCCTTACGGGAAAGCCCGGATTGTATTGAGAACACGACAAATCAGAACACAAACAGAAGAACATTTCATTGCTTATTACAACAATTACATCAAAGTACAAGAATATTCAAGAATATGAATAAATATCACACATTGGAAATACAATATCAAAGATTTGATAAATTACAAAGCAGCGGAAAATATAATACAATGCATAGTGGAAAATACAACACTAGCACAACTGAAAGAAATACATGGATACAGATCTTTCCGAATATAGCTTCAGCTGTAAACCAGGATCCTGTGAATATAACATCTGCAAAACCAAAGCTACTAGCTGCTCATGTGGAAAATATGGGCACCCAGAGTTTAGGTTAAAACAATAAACTCTAAGTCAGTCATGGGACTAGTGTGAGAACTAAACATTTATTAGCTTGATTTTAAAGTTAGGTAAATCACGGGACCATGCCGTATAACACGAAACGGGTTTGCTCCACATGAATCGTAGTTTAAAATAAAACAACGCAATGCTTTTTGGAAAAATGAAGCTATTTCAAGACACAAGTCCCATCACATAATGCAACGCATGCCGGAGGATAGAGTTTTCCCTTATAATAGTCAAAATATGCTTGTTACGTATAAAACAAATTATTTTGATATTATAAGTGCATAGTGTTTAAAAACAACTTCAAATATAAATGTATTAATCATAGACGGCATGGGTGCCATATATCATGTCACCATACTAGTTCTATAATCAAAACCGCACGATGTCGTATTGGAAGTTGGATTTCCATCTATGAACCAAGGCAAGGGATCTTCCTTACCGATTTCGAGACACTATAGCCTGTGCTTCAGGATTCAGCCGCAACTGCACCTAGGAGCCACATGGTCATACCACAACTTACGTTAGTGGATTATATATAATTCTTGAACAATACGTTTCCCCGCCCTATGGGGCGTAAATCAAGTGCCACTAGGGACTCAAATCTGAGGCGCCTCATTCCATCATCCACATAAGTAAAAATGTCTAGGCTCCATTCCAGGACACCACTTCTAGCTAGAAAAAAAATCATGTTCTCCCTGGATCCTTCTCCCGTTTCTTGTTCATACCGGGGTGTGAGGCTCACGAAGTAACGCTATACAGAAAAATATGCTAATTAAATCTATGCAAATTAAAGCTATGCTAATTAAAGTTGTTCTTTGATCATCAACCACAAGGCTATGCTTTTCAACAAAAGCCTTGATCATTTGCATCTTAGCATGCCACATTGACAATCCATACCATACCATTGATTTCTGCCAATATATAACCTCTAAGCTCATACGTCTCAGAAAGGGGTGTTAAGCAAGAGAATAAATTCTCCGCCACCAAACAAATATATATTTAGTAGAGATCAACGAATATAGCATAAAGGAATATAATGTCAGACATACCATCCATTTACAAGTCTGTTCTGGGTTTGAAAGAAACCAAAGGCATTTTATTCCTCCTCACATATGTCCAATACAGGAGAGAGGTCCTCGCATATCCGTCGATCTCCAAGTACGTTTGAACAATCACCACTTATTACCTTGTCTTGGGTGTACGACCCAATCAAGACATCAGTAATCACCCAAATGATGTGAAGAAATTCGATCTTCAACCACCGTCTTCATCTTAGACTCTTGGTCGTCGTATTAATTATTCAAAATGGGTTAAACCCGGTCTTTCCGAATAATTCATGTATTTTATAATCAAGCGCTATAAAAACACGTCATACACCTCATTCCAATTCAAGATATTCTTTTAATAAAATATTCACATTTATTAGGGAAAGTTTCCCATTAATTTTAATAAAGATAAGTTCTTTAAAATTTATTCTTTAATCTTCCTTTGGATATCAATTTCAAAAGATTTTATTAACTAGTCGGGATTATCGAGCCCTATCGAAGTAATCATTTATTTATTAATCCCAATCATAGACTATTCATCCTATGGAGCAAAACTGGTAGCACTCCATATCTAACACCCACTGTGTTACCGGTAAATTTAATTACCATTTCCCATTCAAATCTAATTAAAGATTTAACTATCTCCTGGAGTAAAACTGGTGGTAACCCATTCTCGATCATTTAAAGAATTCGCTAGATTTAATTATATCTTTTGCATTTTAATCTAATTAAAGATTCATTAGAACTCTAGTTTATTTTTAATGTTAAAAATAATTATTTAATGATTATTCAAATTTAAGAAATTAATCTTATCTTTAACTGGGTTAAAGAACAAATGTTATTTAAAACATTGTTCACGATAAACCCAAAATCATCTTCCATCAAAATGGAATCTACACGAAAATCATAACAGCATGTAATCAATATAAAGTCTCGTATCAGGCCAGTAATAAAATGGAATAGCGGCAAGGCCCTTTAAATTCCACATATAGTAGCAGTCTTCATCCATAGAATCTCATCTCGATTATTACCCAATCAATTTCCATTCAATTCCAATTTAATATGTTAAATTGGAAAACTTTACTTTGAAAATTTTTCCATTTAAATCTTAATGAAAGATTTATAAATTTCAAATTATATTTTCACTGCTAATCAGGTTAAAGAACAAATGTCATTAAAAACACAGTTCACAATAACAATTCACATTTCATTTTATTCCAATTACTAAATCGAATTGGAAACTCTAATAATCTTAATTAAAAGATTTATTCTTTTCTCAACTGGGTTTAATAACAGCGTTATTTAAGACACCATTCATGACAAACCCAAATCCAATTTGACATTAAATAAAAGGTTCTGAATAGAAATTATATCGGCTTATATTCAATATCAAATTCTGAAATCAACAAATATTGTATTAGGAATAACGATATTTATATATCTTCCAAATTCCTCAACAATATCCATATATTCACGGAATCCAATATCGAAATATTCCGAAGATAATTTCCATCCCACTACATACTTTGGAAAATTCTAGTCATGTTATAACCATTGCCAATCCAATTTATTATTTCTAAAATAATTGGATTATTATTCTAGTAAATATCTAGTTCATTTTGATAAAAATATATTTTTATCTTTAGAAATATGGATTTTTTCATTCAAAATCTTTCCAATTCATTAAATATGATTTTACATAATTTTTCCACATTTTTAATAATTTTATTAAAGCCCGTACATTTGGTTTCCAATAACGGCCACCGAACAACATCTGTAGCGACCTTTTTCAAAATTGATTTGGACATATGTAACACCCCACCTCCGTTAAGGTCACTCACAAAGGGAATGCATTATCTTCATTGGAGCGTCATAAGTGTATAGAACAGATAAATTACAAAATATATTGAATATTAAACAGCGGAAAATATATAAAACTTTACATCATCGATAGAACAACAGCTTGGTAAAACAGCATGTACAAAGATTTGTTTTCCAACACCGAAACACCATTACCCATTACAACAAAGCATCCATCTTGTTCAACAAAACAAAGAAGCATAAAATAACAATGATATTCCCCAATAAAGCATGAGCTAGCCATAGCAGTGGAAAAGAGAACCCAAAGCAATACATCGACTATCTTCGAGCTTGGAAAGAAAACTGAGGTAAGTGGTAATGTTCCCTCCCTGTGAACCTGAGGGGGAAACGGAAGAAAAGAAGGTAAAAGAAAATGGGTCAGACATAAGTCTGGAAAGTCCAGTGATTATTTAGCATGTAAACATGTAAAAGGATCATGACATGAATAAACTGAATACCAGACATAACCATGAGAATAAGCATAGCAAGACAGCAAATGATGATCTTTAGATATAACAAGGTAAGGTACACTGAATGCGCTTTCAATTCTCTCTGATTTCCCATTTTCTCTGGACCACTCAACTAGCCACCTAACTAGTGTTTTTTAATGAACGATTCGTATTCCCTACTAGTGTCCCAACTAGTATCCCGTGAAAAAGGATCTGTATCCCCTACTAATGTCCCAACTAGTATCCTAAGTTATATAATAAGGTGATCCCAACCCCGCAATTGTGGTAGCCTTCAGGTGTACATCTAGTATGAGGATCTTACGTCAATCATCCTAATTGCCATGAAGATGTCAGATGTATCCTTACTTCCCTATCAATCGGCCCCTACTTGTATTAACTTTTCTTGTGTCTTTGTCAGTCGGCCCTCTCTTGCGTGAACATACCCTGTGCTGGTCCCACCATAAGGTGTATTAATCCCTATGATAGAAAGCCGACACAAATTCTAGATGCACAGTGTATACTACTAATACCGAGTGCCTGCTTTTCCACACAGGAGCACGTGCACACCCATACTCCATCGGAAGTACACTGTTGCACCCCCGCCTCTATTTTGACCGCTTATAATCAGCCCAATAATCGTGCCCCACCCTGCCTAGCTTAGGGTACCGTGATACATCCATGTGGGTTACTGCTGAAATGGTCCCCGCTACTAGGGTTTCCTAGGGTCCATTCGTATACCCCTCAAATTGGCTAAGTGTTATCCATCCATTCAAGTTAACTTAACCTATCCACACGTCATGTCATTTTGGTTAAGTGTTTCTTATTAACTTAACCTCATTCATTCATCATGTTATATTGGTTAAGTGTTTCCCATTAACTTAACCCCACTCGTTCATTGGTTACATGTTAATTTAACCCTTCCACTTGTCATGCTACATTGGCTAAGTTTTGCCCTCTTGTGTTACTTAACCATACCACTTGTCATGTTACATTAGTTAAGTGTTGCCCTCTTGTGTTACTTAACCCTACCACTTGTCATGTTACATTGGTTAAGTGTTGCCTTCTTGTGTTAACTTAAACCTACCACTTTTCATGTTACATTGGTTAAGTGTTGCCCTCTTGTGTTGCTTAACCCAACCACTTGTCATGTTACATTGGTTAATTGTTGCCTTCTTGTGTTAACTTAACCCTACTATCCTTAGCCTGTCTTGTTTCTTAGCTTTAATTCATTCATTAAAGCACTAACCTCTCACATAAGATCTATATAAGTTAATTCTTATACAATTAGATCTATGCTAGTTCGCCTGTTAATTGGATCTAATTTAAATGCAAGATCACGTTCATGTGCTTAATTAAGTTTATGTCATTCTATCCCAAATTTATAGTACGCATGTTGATCTATATTGTTATTGCCTTTTGAAATGTTACATGTCCCTTTCTTTTCCCTTTTGTTTATAACTTTGGCTAATTTGCGAGCCTAACATTCTATGAGAATTATGCGAACGAATAACGGGGGAGACGTTGGGAAAAAATATTAAACTACATGCTATTGGCATAGATTGGCTCATAATCATGTAAATGATTAGTAGCATGAAATGGTAGAAATTGTAGACTTAGAATTATGGGCATAATTTAGAGGGTAAATGGGGCATGACTTGAATTGACAACACTGGTGGATAATTTACATATAAACATAAATTGTAAATATGTAAATTAATTAAAAGACGAATATGCCTAACCCGATGTTAGATTGAGTTACGGTGTAACACTGCCTGGAACAACCCGACACATCCAGCAACCATAACAATATAGATCTAATGTGAGAGGTTAGCGCATTAAGCCCAAAAACCCGAGGTTAGATTGAATTGCGGTGTAAAACTGCCTGGAACCGCCCGGCACATCCAGCGACTGCAACAATATAGATCTAATGTGAGAGGTTGGTGCTTTAATAAATGAATTAAATCTAAGAAACAAGATAGGCTAAGAATGGTAGGGTTAAGTTAACACAAGAAGGCAACAATTAACCAATGTAACATGACAAGTGGTAGGGTTAAGTAACACAAAAGAGCAACACTTAACCAATGTAACACGACAAGTGGTAGGATTAAGTTAACACAAGAAGGCAACACTTAACCAATGTAACATGACAAGTGGTAGTGTTAAGTAACACAAGAGCGAAACACTTAACCAATGTAACATGACAAGTGGTAGGGTTAAGTAACATATGAGGGCAACACTTAACCAATGTAACATGACAGGTGGTAGGGTTAAGTAGCACAAGAGGGCAACACTTAACCAATGTAACATGACAAGTGAAAGGGTTAAGTTAACACTTAAACAATGAACGAGTGGGGTTAAGTTAATGGGAAACAATTAACCAATATAACATGATAAATGAATGGGTTTAAGTTAATAAGAAACACATAACCAACATGACATGACGTGTGGATGTGTTAAGTTAACTTGAATGGATGGATAACACTTAGCCAATTTGTGGGGTACACGAATAGTGTAACACCCCGTATGTTGAATAACTTGTTATAATATGAACTCGGGGCAGAATTAAATTTTAAGATCTGAATCAGGGGAGACGGGCTATGCCATTGCGTTCGTCTCGGAAAAATACGCGAAATAGAGTCCGAGTTTTCGAAAATCGGAGTCCGTATGACCCAGTTAAGGCCCAAAGAAGATTTCAGAAAACTCAAATTTCGAAAACAGATTTCAAATGCAGAAGGGGGGGGGGCTAGGCGGGAAAATTCCCGCCAGCACCAGGTCGACCCCCGTGTCGACTGGGGAGTCGACACACAGGGGGGGGTGTTGACAGTAGTGTCGACACCCCTGTCGACAAAGGTGGCTCGGCCAGTTTGGCTGGGTGCACTGTTTTGGCTTTTGGGCTGTGTTTGGTGGCTTGTGACGAGATCTGATGGCTCCAAACTATCCTAGGGTTAATCCTATGGCCTAAAACACTTAACTAATCTATAAATACACCCTAAGACTACCCTAATTCATAATAAAAATAGATACAATGCCATCATGCCGTCAAAATGCAACTTGAAGGAGCCTCCATCAAATTGTAGAAGAAGATAGCTTCTCAAATCAACTTCTAATAAACTCTAGCAACTTAATCTTCTTCATAGGAGTGCTAATCAACAAGTTGTGAGTTTCTATGCCTTTAGCAAGCAATTGCTACACTAATTATGATAGGATATAATGAGGTTATGGTTATGTATGTGGATCAATGCAAGTTTTATGCTACATGTTCATGATGCTAGTTATGCAAGTTTTATGCTATGTGTTCATGAAGCTAGTTATGCAAGTTGGGTGTAATTTATGCTATGTGTTCATGATGCTAGTTATGCAAATCACTATGATAAACATTGATCCATTTTGACACCATGTTATGCAAGTTTGGTGTTTGATTATATGCAAGTTCATATATGACATGTTATGCAAATTTAGTGTTTGATTATATGCAAGTTCGTATATGACATGTTATGCAAGTTTGGTGTTTGATTATATGCAAGTAACAAGTGCAAGTTTACACCTTTGTATGATATGCATACATATGCAAGTTTACCCCTTTGTATGGGATGCATACATATGCAAGTTAACCCCTTTATATGTCATATATATATATATATATATATATATATATATATATATATATATACGCAAGTTTACCCCTTTGTATGACATAAGTAACTTATGCAAGTTACCCTCTTTATGACATATGTGATTCATACTAGTTTGGGTTGATTATTTATGCTAGTTGGGTTTGATGCTATGTTCATATATGCAAGTTGACACCTTTAAAACCCATGTTGATGCTAATGTTATGCTAAGTTGAACCCATTGTATTTGTGATGAATCTTCCCTTTTAAGTATGTCATGTTAGCGTATTACGTGGGAAACGATGGGGTTAATATTCATGTTAATAAATTGTGTGAAGTTGGTATGATGTTTCATACCATAAAGTGGATGGACATAATTGAGTCAATTATGTACATCGCTAAATTTGTAATTAATTAGGGATAATTAATACAAATTATGGGGGTGATTAATTAGGTGTAATTAATCGACTAAGACACGAGGTTGGACCCTTTTGTAGCATAAGACTGCCCGGAACCGACCGGCAAATCCAGCGGCTACAAATGATTGGCCCAATGTGTGAGGTCTTAGGCATGAACTAAATACGTGACAAGTGTAAAGACACGAGGTTAGACTCTGTTATGGCGTAAGGCTGCCCGGACCCGACCGGCAAATCCAGCTGCCATAAAAGATAGTCTAATGTGAGAGGTCTTTACAAAGGTTACGGTCTTAATCAATTAAGAAACACTTAACCATATTAGCATGTAGTGGGGCATGAGGGGTTAAGTGGGTGCCTTGGGTGGTATGTGGAAATCAAGTAAGTGCCTTGGGTGGCATGTGGAAATCTAGTGGGTTGCCTTGGGTGGAAATAGAAAATACGATTAGGATACTTAACCAAAGTGAAACATGTAATTAAACATGATTAAAGGGTTAAGTGGGATGCACTAGAAAAGGGCCAAGCTTAGGTGGGTAGCTTGTGGGGGCCCATTTCAACCAGTAACCCATATGTATCTTTGTGGGCTCGACCCATGTCGAGGACGGGACACGCGTACTGGGCTTGGCTATAAGAGGCCAAAACGGGTTAGCGGTGGCAACGCAAGTCCAACGGGTTTCATATGTGTGTGTGCGCCCGGGCTGGTAGGTAAGACGTTGTTGCATCGTGTAGGTATAAGTCGTGCACCGTTGATAGTATCGGGTTGCCACTTTAGGGGAGTGATACACCCCCAGTATGGGGCCAGCACGGGTATCTACGTTAGGGAGCCGATCGCTTGGGGAGTGGTGGGTACACCTAGTGGAGATAGGGGCAGACGGCACCTATGTGGTCAGCTGGGGGTACACGAAACTACTAGTTAAATTTCTAAGTCCTTGGGTAGGATCAACCTTTAAGTAGGAATGACTGGTGTGGTGCAGTGTTGTAATTACCCTTGGGTGGGTAGATGCGTCTTTACCGATATCTTAGTTCATCCCATGTCTAGTTGGCTGCTTAGTGTAGTCATTTATCCCCAGTCATTACGGTACCAAGTTTATATCATACCCTAATTACTTTAATGATTGTATTGTTAAAGTAATAGGACTCGCTCAGGCTTATGTCTGACCCCGTTGTTTTTATCTTTTTCCCCCTCAGGTCCTCAGGTTCGGCCTAGCACTAGTGGTCTTTGATCAGATTTCTTTATCTATCCTTTGGAGCTTGGACCGTTGATGTAAAGCTCAGCTTATCTTTTCTTTTATGGCTATTAGTTATGTAGTGGGATTATGTACTTATGTTTTTTATCAGGATGGATATTTAGTACTTGACTCTTGTTTTAGTTGGTTTCGGTATTGTAACCAAACATGTTTATCTTCTGCTGCAATGAAATGATGTTTTAGATTTTCAAGTATTATTTATATCTGTCTTGTTGTAATTTTTCTGTTCTATATTCACTTAAAATACTCCACCGAATTTAAGGCATTCCCTTAGTGAGTGACCTTAGCGGGTGTGGGGTGTTACACGTGGTATCAGAGCTGAAGGTTACCAGAACAGATAAATTTTTTAGAAAAACTATTTTTCTAAAAACATTCTTGGAAGAAGTATTTTCAAAAACATGTCTTCTAAGAGAAAAGTTTTTGAAAGAAAAGAATAATCCCCAATAGCCATATCTTTATCTTTTGAATTCACCGTTTTGAATCTTTCCTTTTTCGTTTCATCATGGCTAAAGATCTTAACTTTCCGGAGGGTGTAGCGATACCAGTATGGTATAGGAGATTGATGGAGGCTAGGGCCACCGCTGCGGGTCCAGCAAATGTTCCTCCACCACCACTTGCACCCGATCTTCCTCCCCCTCCTCCTCCTAGAGCGGATACTTTTGCTAAGACTTGCAAGGAATTTAAGGCTATGGGAGGGAAACCTTTTCAAGGATCAGAAACTTTTGTGGAAGCTAGGGATTGGCTTAAGGTGGTGGAAGAGTTGATAGATATCTTTGAGATGGAAGAAGGAAAGAAAGTCAAGTTAGCTGCTTGGTTAATGAAGGGAGAGGCCTCGTTCTGGTGGGAGGTCACTAATGGAGAGCGCCCTGTTGACTCTTGGGCGGATTTCAGGCAAAGGTTTATGGCAAAGTTTCTTTCAAGGGCGGAAGAAAATCTGTATATGGAAAGGTTCTTGACTCTAAAGCAAGGAAACCTATCAGTGAAGGAATATGTCAACAAGTTTAATCAGTTGGCAAGGTTTGGCATAGACATGGTGAATACACCGGAGAAGAAGGTTTTGAGGTTCGTTAAAGGCTTGAATGAATCGATGCATGGATTGGCTATGACTCACATCCCTATGGGGGCCACCTTTGAGAAGCAAGTAGACATGGCACTCATGCATGAGGAAGAGAAGGGTCCCAATGCTAATAAGGCACCCGAGAAGAAAGGAGATCAGAAGAGACCTCAACAGCAACAGCAAAACAAGGGTGGGAAAGGCAACGGTGGCAAGGGAAAGAAGAAGTGCTTCAATTGCGGGACACCAGGCCACCTAAGCAAAGATTGTCGGAAGAAGAAGAAGACTGGCTGCTTCCACTGTGGCGAAGCAGGGCATCTAGTGAAGGACTGCCCTAAGAAGGGGCAGAGGACGGGATCTACCTCAGGGGGACAGGTGCAAGCTCTTATGGCACCAGGTCAGGCAAGGGGGTAAGTTCAGGCTCTCGCGGTTCCACCGATTCAGGAAAGAGGTAGAACTATTTCCGTTGAAAGTCTGGTTTTTCTGTTTGATCATCCTGTCCGTACTTTATACGACTCTGGCGCATCGCATTCGTTTATCTCATCATCATTAGTTGAGTCACTGCACTTAGACACCAGTCTAGTAGATGATCCCTTGGTTGTTTCAAACCCAATTGGGGGCTCCACTTATTTATCCATGATATGTTTGGGTTTGATGATTTCCATACTTAGCGTTGAGTTTAGATGTGATGCTTTTGTTTAGGGCTTCACGGGCTATGGGTTGATTTTGGGCATGGAGTGGTTATCCAGTAATGGTGTCGTTCTTGATTGCGAAAGGAGAGTTGTTTGGCTCATGACCCACTTGGGGAACACTCTCGAGATCTCTTGTAATCCCATGAATTCTGTTATGCTAAGTTATCTTGAATCGCTCGACGCTTCGGTCGAGAGTTTGCGATCTGTTAGAGTGGTCCGGGAATACTCGGATGTGTTTGAGGAGGTGAAGGGCTTACCTCCGAAGCGGGAGATAGACTTCCGAATATATCTGGTGGATAATGCTAAGCCAGTATCTTTGCCAGTGCGCCACATGGCTCCTCGTGAGAGGAGGGATCTCCATAAGCAAGTAGGGGAGTTGCTTGAGAAGGGGTTCAAAAGACGAAGTATATCGGAGTGGGGTGCTCTAGTAGTTTTTGCCATGAAGGCGGATGGATCCCTCAGACTTTGTGTAGACTATAGAGAACTCAACAAGCTTACAAAGAAGAATAGACACCCATTGCCGAGGATTGATGGTCTCTTTGATCAGTTGGTTAGCGCCTCAGTGTTTTCGCAATTGGACTTAGCCACGGGGTTTCATCAGTTGAGAGTGGCTGAGGATATCATAGACAAGACTGCCCTTAGGACTCCGAATGGTTTCTATGAGTGGCTGGTGATGCCATTTGGTTTGACGAACGCCCCTGCATACTTTGTTGATTTGATGAGTAGGGTGTTCAGGGAGTACCTTAATAAGTTCGTGCTGGTCTTTGTGGATGACATCTTAGTCTTTTCTAAGAGTGAAGAAGAGCATACCCTACATCTTAGGGAAGTGTTGGAGACTCTTCGAGCGCATAGCCTTAATGCTAAATTCTCTAAATGTCACTTTTGGAGGAAGGAAGTGTGATTCTTAGGGAACGTGGTCTCTAAGGAAGGGATAGCTGTGGATCCCGGGAAGGTAGTGTCCATCCAAGATTGGAAGGTTCCGAAGAATGCTACCGAGGTGAGGAGTTTCTTGGGGTTGGCTGGCTACTATAGGAAGTTTATCAAGGACTTCGCGAAGATATCAGCCCCATTAACTCGCTTGACGAAGAAGAATCTAGTCTTCGCATGGGACGTAGATTGTGATGATGCGTTCCAACGGTTAAAGAGAGCTTTAACCACCGCTCCAGTTTTAGTGCTGCCAGATGGAAGTAAGCCATTTGTTGTTTATACCGATGCATGTGGGACAGGACTAGGCGCAGTCCTAATG
The DNA here is from genome assembly GCA_030737875.1 of Allium sativum. NCBI lineage: Eukaryota > Viridiplantae > Streptophyta > Magnoliopsida > Asparagales > Amaryllidaceae > Allium > Allium sativum. Next base: position 1,027,387,628 of record CM060924.1, read on the forward strand.
TAAGAGGGAAGGGTAATAGCCTATGGGGGAAGGCAGTTGAGAGCGCATGAGAAAAATTACCATACACATGATCTAGAGTTGGCCGCTATTGTTTTTGCGCTTAAGACTTGGCGCCATTATCTTCTTGGCGAGAGGTTCGAATTGTTCACTGATCACAAATCTTTGAAGTACTTGTTTTCTCAAAAGGATTTGAACTTAAGGCAACAAAGATGGATGGAGTTCTTAGCGTCCTATGATTTCGAGATAGCGTATACCCCTGGCAAGGGTAACGTGGTGGCAGACGCCTTAAGCAGAAAAAGGTTGTCCTTAAGTCCGTTGTTCGTTGAACGGCGAAGCTTGAAATTTATCTCGATGTTTGATTTCAGACCTTCCGTTGACTTTATACCCGGTTTGCTAGCATCCTTAGAGGTCAGACCTACTCTTTTGGGACGGATTGGCGAGGCACAACGGGATGACCCACAGTTGGCTGAGTTGGTAGAGAAGCTCATAAGGGGGGAGTCGTCCGGCCATTTGAGTAGGTACACCCTAGATGATAGGGGGTGGTTGCGTAGAGACGGTAGACTTTGTGTACCGCAAGATAAGGGTTTGAGGAAGGCTATACTTGATGATGCACATCGTTCGAAGATGACCATTCATCCCGGTGGGGACAAGATGTACCAAGACATGAAGCGAGTTTTCTTTTGGGCCGGTATGAAGAAAGATGTGGCCGAGTATGTCGCTAGATGCTTGGTGTGCCAACAAGTGAAAGCGGAGCAAAAGAAACCTGGTGGGTTGCTTCACCCATTGGAGGTTCCGCAATGGAAGTGGGATAGCGTCTCGATGGATTTTATTGATGGGTTACCGAGATCGAGGAAGGGTAATACGGGAATTTGGGTTGTGGTAGACAGACTTACTAAGAGCGCCCATTTTATACCCGTGAAGAGTAAGAGGACTGCTCCATGGCTAGCTTCAGTTTACCTTCGAGAGATAGTTCGGTTGCATGGTGTACCCTCTAGCATAGTGAGCGATCGAGATCCTATCTTCACTAGCGAGTTTTGGAAGAGTTTGCAAGAGGCGGTAGGGACTCAGTTGTGTTTGAGCACCGCATATCATCCTCAGACGGACGGCCAGACCGAGAGGGTGAACCGTATTCTAGAAGACCTCTTGAGGATATGTATCTTGGATTTTGGAGGTACATGGGAAGAGCATCTTCCATTGGTGGATTTCGCGTATAATAACAGCTTTCAGTCTAGTATTGGCATGGCTCCTTTCGAAGCTCTTTATGGAAGGCCTTATCGATCACCTACATGTTGGTGGGAATCTACGGATAAGATCTTGCTTGGGCCTGATATGGTTAGAGAGACTTCGGAAAAGATTGATTTGATTCGAAGAAGGATGAAAGCAGCGCAAGATAGGCAGAAATCTTACGCGGATAAGAGGAGAAATGATCTTTAGTTTGATGTTGGGGACATGGTCTTTGTAAAAGTATCTCCATTACGGAACGTTGTTCGCTTTGGGTCTGTGGGGAAATTAGCACCGAGATTTGTAGGACCGTTTCCTATTAAGGAAAGGATTGGACAGATGGCATATAGAGTTGATTTACCCGAGAGACTTAGTGGTGTACATGACGTATTCCATGTGTCACATTTGAGGAAGTGCCTACATGAGACCGCAGAGGTGGTAGAGCCGAGTTTGCTTAGAGAAGTGGAGGTAGAGCGTGATGCGACGATTCGACGAGCTCCTACTCGCATCCTTGGCTCAGAGACTAGGAAGTTGAGAAATAGAGAGGTTCAGCTAGTCAAAGTGCAATGGGGAGATGATGAGAGCAACGCCACTTGGGAGACAAAAGCGAAGATGTGTTCACTGTAACCATTCCTTTTTGAGGGTATGTCTTTTAACTTCTCCTTTATCGTTTGTCTAGTACTTATCTTATCTTTAGTATGTCCTCTCATTAGTACCTTTGACCTTTAGATAGGGTAAACCTATGGTTGAAACATGTGTTTGAGACATGTTATGATTGATGGATGCATGTGGATGCAAGTGTTTGCTAGTGGTTGCTCGTGGATGCATATACACACACTTTAGACACTAGATCGGCTCAGTCACTTCATATTGCATATTGCATATAATGGTGTGTAGATAGCTATACTAATGGATGTATAATGGCTGTGTTATCATATGGATGATGCATTTTGGTGTATGGTTGTGCACACATGTAGAAATAGTATGTGTCGATAGGGTTCTTTCGTATACATATTGGATGCATGGCACTATCATGGTTTGCATTAAGGAGGTCAACTGAATCAGTAGACCGCCTGATTTTGCATTAGACAGGGAACATATACACACACTTTTTGCATATGTTCATACAGCATTAGAAATTTTAAGGACAATGGATGCCAGTGTTTGATGGTTTAGTAGATGGTTGTTTGGTTGGTAGGATACGTTCTTCTTGACTTAGAGATTTCGGGGACGAAATCCTTTAAGTAGGGGAGAATGTAACACCCCGTATGTTGAATAACTTGTTATAATATGAACTCGGGGCAGAATTAAATTTTAAGATCTGAATCAGGGGAAACGGGCTATGCCATTGCGTTCGTCTCGGAAAAATACGCGAAATAGAGTCCGAGTTTTCGAAAATCGGAGTGTGTATGACCCAGTTAAGGCCCAAAGAATTTTTCAGAAAATTCAAATTTCGAAAACAGATTTCAAATGCAGAGGGGGGGCTAGGAGGGAAAATTCCCGCCAGCACCAGGTCGACCCCCGTGTCGACTGGGGAGTCGACACACAGGGGGGGTGTGTCGACAGTAGTGTCGACAACCCTGTCGACACAGATGGCTCGGCCAGTTTGGCTGGGTGCACTGTTTTGGCTTTTGGGCTGTGTTTGGTGGCTTGTGACGAGATCTGATGGCTCTAAACTATCCTAGGGTTAATCCTATGGCCTAAAACACTTAACTAATCTATAAATACACCCTAAGACTACCCTAATTCATACTAAAAATAGATACAATGCCATCATGCCGTCAAAATGCAACTTGAAGGAGCCTCCATCAAATTGTAGAAGAAGATAGCTTCTCAAATCAACTTCTAATCAACTCTAGCAACTTAATCTTCTTTATAGGAGTGCTAATCAACAAGTTGTGAGTTTCTATGCCTTTAGCAAGAAATTGCTAAACTAATTATGATAGGATATAATGAGGTTATGGTTATGTATGTGGATCAATGCAAGTTTTAAGCTATATGTTCATGATGCTAGTTATGCAAGTTTTATGCTATGTGTTCATGAAGCTAGTTATGCAAGTTGGGTGTAATTTATGCTATGTGTTCATGATGCTAGTTATGCAAATCACTATGATAAGCATTGATCCATTATGACACCATGTTATGCAAGGTGTTTGATTATATGCAAGTTCATATATGACATATTATGCAAGTTTAGTGTTTGATTATATGCAAGTTCATATATGACATGTTATGCAAGTTTGGTGTTTGATTATATGCAAGTAACAAGTGCAAGTTTACACCTTTGTATGATATGCATACATATGCAAGTTTACCCCTTTGTATGGTAAGCATACATATGCAAGTTAACACCTTTATATGTCATAAATATATATGCAGGTTTACCCCTTTGTATGACATAAGTAACTTATGCAAGTTACCCTCTTTATGACATATGTGATTCGTGCAAGTTTGGGTTGATTATTTATGCTAGTTGGGTTTGATGCTATGGTCATATATGCAAGTTGACACCTTTAAAACCCATGTTGATGCTAATGTTATGCTAAGTTGAACCCATTGTATTTGTGATGTATCTTGCCTTCTAAGTATGTCATGTTAGCGTATTACATGGGAAACGATGGGGTTAATATTCATGTTAATAAATTGTGTGAAGTTGGTATGATGTTGCATACAATAAAGTGGATGGACATAATTGAGTCAATTATGTACATCGCTAAATTTGTAATTAATTAGGGATAATTAATACAAATTATGGGGGTGATTAATTAGGTGTAATTAATCGACTAAGACACGAGGTTGGACCCTTTTGAAGCATAAGACTGCCCGGAACCGACCGGCAAATCCAGCGGCTACAAACGATTGGCCCAATGTGAGAGGTCTTAGGCATGAACTAAGTACGTGACAAGTGTAAAGACACGAGGTTAGACTCTGTTATAGCGTAAGGCTGCCCGGACCCGACCGGCAAATCCAGCTGCCATAAAAGATAGTCTAATGTGAGAGGTCTTTACAAAGGTTACGGTCTTAATCAATTAAGAAACACTTTACCATATTAGCATGTAGTGGGCCATGAGGGGTTAAGTGGGTGCCTTGGGTGGTATGTGGAAATCAAGTAAGTGCCTTGGGTGGCATGTGGAAATCTAGTGGGTTGCCTTGGGTGGCAATAGAAAATACGATTAGAATACTTAACCAAAGTGAAACATGTAATTAAACATGATTAAAGGGTTAAGTGGGATGCACTAGGAAAGGGACAAACTTAGGTGGGTAGCTTGTGGGGGCCCATTTCAACCAGTAACCCATATGTATCTTTGTGGGCTCGACCCATGTCGAGGACGGGACACACGTACTGGGCTTGACTATAAGAGGCCAAAACGGGTTAGCGGTGGCAACGCAAGTCCAACGGGTTACATATGCGTGTGTGGGCCCGGGCTGGTAGGTAAGACGTTGTTTCATCGTGTAGGTATAAGCCGTGCACCGTTGATAGTATCGGGTTGCCACTTTAGGGGAGTGATACACCCCACTATGGGGCCAGCACGGGTATCTACGTTAGGGAGCCGATCGCTTGTGGAGTAATGGGTACACCTAGTGGAGATAGGGGCAGACGACACCTATGTGGTCAGCTGGGGGTACACGAAACTACTAGTTAAATTTCTAAGTCCTTGGGTGGGATCAACCTTTAAGTAGGAATGACTGGTGTGGTGCAGTGTAGTAATTACCCTTGGGTGGGTAGATGCGTCTTTACCGATATCTTAGTTCATCCCATGTCTAGTTGGCTGCTTAGTGTAGTCATTTATCCCCAGTCATTACCGTACCAAGTTTATATCATACCCTAATTACTTTAATGATTGTATTGTTAAAGTTATAGGACTCGCTCAGACTTATGTCTGACCCCGTTGTCTTTATCTTTTTCCCCCTCAGGTCCTCAGGTTGGGCCTAGCACTAGTGGGCTTTGATCAGATTTCTTTATCTATCCTTTGGAGCTTGGACCATTGATGTAAAGCTCAGCTTATCTTTTCTTTTATGGCTATTAGTTATGTAGTGGGATTATGTACTTATGTTTATTATCAGGATGGATATTTAGTACTTGACTCTTGTTTTAGTTGGTTTCGGTATTGTAACCAAACATGTTTATCTTCTGCTGCAATGAAATGATGTTTTAGATTTTCAAGTATTATTTATATCTGTCTTGTTGTAATTTTTCTATTCTATATTCACTTAAAATACTCCACCGAAGTTAAGGCATTCCCTTAGTGAGTGACCTTAGCGGGTGTGGGGTGTTACAAATAGACCCTAGGAAACCCTTGTAACGGGGACCCATTTCAGCAGTAACCCACATGGATGTATCACGGTACCCTAAGCTAGGCAGGGTGGGGCATGATTACTGGGCTGATTATAAGCGATCAAAGTAGCGGCCGGGAGTGCAACAGTGTAGTTCCGACGGGGCATGGCGTGCACGTGCTCCGGCGTTGAAAACCAGACACTGGGCTTCAGTAGTATACATTATGCATCTAGAATTTGTGTAGGGTTGCTATCATAGGGATTGATACACCTTATGGTTGGACCAGCACATGGTATCTACATGCTAGAGATGGCCGACTGACATAGACACAAGGAAATTTAACACAAGTAGAGAGATGATCAATAGGGTAATAAGGGTACATCTAACATCTTCATGGCAATTAGGTTGATTGAGGTAAGATCCTCATACTAGATGTACACCTGAAGGCTACCACAATTGCAGGATTGGGATCACCTTATTATATAACACAGGATACTAGTTGGGACACTAGTAGGGGATACGGATCCTTTTTCACATGATACTAGTTGGGACACTAGTAGGGAATATGAATCATTCATTAAAAAAACACTAGTTAGGATGTTAGTTGGGTGGTGCAGAGAAAATGGGAAATCTGAGAAAATGGGAAATCAGAGAAAGAACAAAAGCGCATTCAGTGAATCTTACCTTGTCATATCTGTAATGACCCGCATTTTTAGAGATATAATAATTAATTTATTTAATTATTCAAATAGTGATTTAGCTAATTTAATGGTCGTTGAGTTGAATAATAGTGAATATTTAATTAAAATAAATAATATAATAATATATATTAAATTCTGAAATAATCAAAATTTGCAGAATTCACAATATGGTGTGAACTGGATCATCTATGATATTTAATTCAGTTTAAAATTGAATTAGAATAACGAATATATTATTGAAACGAAGTTTGAACATATAACTATAATTTAATTATAATCGAGCTCGAAATGGCGCTGTAGTTCGTTATTTGGCGATTTGAACTTCAACTGGATATATAGAAGCCGTTTTAAATTGGATTTCTGTGAAACAAGAAACGTTAGGAGCGGGTGAAGTATATTTTTTTAGTGGAAGAGAAAAATCGAGATTTCGTCGTATAGATTTTGATTTATGTCCAAATCAAATTTCAGAAAAGTCGCTGTTGGATTCCTTTATAATTTGCAACGCTTTATTTACGTTATAAAAGGGTTTTCAAAATATTTGAATATCAGGTTTGAATTTAGACAAGGTTATATTGAGACATAACGATAATTTAATTTCTAGAAATTTACTTTAATTTTTAATTAATAAAATAAGCAACTTTGTATTTGGAGTATTTTGCACCCTTAATCAGCGATTTTAGGGTTTCACAATATGAGTTAATCTACCAGTATTATTATATTTTTGGAACTGTTGCACACTGCTAATCAAAAAGATGTTTTTATTTTTGTTGATAGCAGTGCCTAAACAAACGATTTTACTTTAAAACGAGATAAACATGAGATTTACACTAGTAACAAATATGGTTTCCTACGTAATTGGTCCCATTAGTATGACCTGGTCTTGATTGTAGCCTTAACTCGTGCACATATCATTATATTGATACATCTTTATGGTGATGAGATAATAGGATTTATCTCATGTACATCATTTTGTGGAAATGGAATACAAGGATGGAACTCAAAGGATGCTGAAATGCATGGTAATCAGTCCTTCACGTCTTTCTTTTTATGGCCTTAGCTTCTAAGTAATACACGGTATGCATTACTTAGCAGAGAAGAAATGCTCAAATCCCTTACGGCCAAGTCTCGTATGAGTTCACCTCATTTCAACACAGAGATGAGAGGTAAAACTGACTACACGAACTAAGCTCATGACCACAAATCCATAATATATAATAACTCTCATACCTTTCTAAACCTAACTAGTTTTCTGCCGCACTCTTCATAATTTTCTCCAGCTAGAATCGAAATTCAAAATCGAAAATAAATCGAAGGGAATTCCTGAAATCATAACGTATGTATCCTTGAGTTGCTGGGTCAATCTCTTCCCTTTAGAAGTAAAATCGCAGGGTGCGATTCCTGATTCCTGTAGTTCGAAACTGGATGGCACGGTCGGCACTTGAGTGCCAAGAACAAGGAGATGGTGTCATTGGCATTGATTAGGCCAGCCGATGATTTCTGGTGGTGTTGGAGATTTCGAAATGTGATGGACCGACTGTGTGATGAAGTCGGTGGAACAACGGTAGCAGGGAGATGGGTGTTCGACGGAAACTGGTACAGTGGACCGGAGGTGTGGCGGTGATGGAGAGCAGATGTGGATGGAGTTGGGAATGAGTTGGTGATGTCGGAGGGTTGATCTATGGCTTGGGGAAAGAGTGAGGAGGGATCGAAGTTTCGTTCTTGGCCGGTCTTGTTTTTTTGGAGTGTGGCATATTTTCTGTTCGGGGAAGAAAGGGTGAAGGTGGCGGGTCTGGGCTTCAAATGGGATAATGGGCCGATATGGTTGATTGGGTGAGGCCCAATAGAAAAGTTCAATTAATTTAAACTATTTAAATTAGGTCAAAACTTGTATAACCCATAACTTATTCATACGTAATCGAAACTCAGCGAAACAAGATCCGACAGAATTGTATGAATGATGACTACCAAATGGGACTGACTGGAAGTGGATTGGAGCTCATTTGAATTTACGGCGGAATAAATTGTTTGATTCAAATCAAACAGACAGTTTATCATTATTTAACGATGAACTGCCAATGTAAGTAAGTCTCACTAACTCTGAACAGTTTATAATTTCATGTTGTATTTTTAGAACTATTAAATATTGGTTGATTGACTGTGTGTTGACTGTTTGATTGAACTGCAAGTCAATTAGTTGAATTTCTATTTTGATTCTGTTTAACAGAATATATCATATGGGAATAAAAGTGATGTTGATTTTATTGTGTAACATCTGTGGATGCAGGGAAACAGGTTGGAGGAATTCGACTAGATTCCTCAACATTTATTTTACTGTTTTCATATATTGTGATATATGATGTGATATATAATCTGTTGTCAATTATATGTGTTTGGACGATATTGATCATCGTGATTTGATATGTTGAATACCAGAACAAACCGGAATGTTGATAAGGGAATTTTCAAAGTGATATTGTAAATAAAATATTTATAAACTTTAATATTTATAAATAGGAGATATTTAGAAAGGGAATAATTATAAAATCAAAGAATTTTATAAGACGATTATTTACTTAGCAAGTAAATAGAAGCGTAAAACGATACTTATTTAAGAAGTAAATAGAAGTATAAAGAAAGATATTTACGTAGAAAGTAAATAAATAGAATAAAGGAATATTTATTTGATAAATAAATAGAATAAAGGAATATTTATTGGGAAAATAAATTGGATTATAAAAGGAAATTTACAAGATAAAAAAAGAGTTAGTCGATTAGATTTATCAAATAGAGTCATCAAAAAGGTCAATTGAACATAGTTATTCAAAAGAAGTTAATCGAACATAGTTAAAAGAAATAGAGTAAAACAAGGTTAGAAACTGACTAGAGATTAGTTAAGTCGAATAGTTTTCTGAGTATCGATCTGAAGTTGGTTTTGGCCTTCGGGGTTTATACTTAGAGAATCTTTCTCCTACTAGTTTACAGTCAGGGACTGATAGTTGTGAAATGATAGTGATATGTAAATAACAATGGAAATGTTTTCTAATGTTAATAACATATATTTTCTAATCATAGAAAACAAGGAATATATATATATATATATATATATATATTTATTTAGATATATATATGAATGATGATTGATCGATATAATTTCCTCCTGGAAATAGTATCGTTGTTTGCACACGTGTTTTTCTTTGATAGTTAATCACAGACTATCAAAGTTTTGACCATTTTAACGTTGTTAATATGGAGAGACCGGTTGGATTATTATCCATAGAACCACTCTGTATTGGCATAAGCGTTGCGAATCATATATGCCAAAGATAATTGAAAACGGAGTAAAGTGCAAGGGATATTGTATAAGTCTTAGATAACAGTGCCTAAGATGGATGTACTGAATAGTGCCTTCAGTTCATCCTGTTCCTGGATGAATTGTATGGATGAATGTCTGACAGAGTATTTCCAGAAAGGTCACGTACATTGATTTCTTCAACCATACCAAGAGTGGAAGCAGAGAAGGAAACTTCTTTAGCTAACACGTAATGTACTGTTGTAGACTTCAATTAGTGATTTTCGATGGTTCTGACAATGTGGCATTCGAAGTGAATCTGATGTGATGATAAGCCGTAACCTCAAGCCTCATCAAGCGATAAATGACAGAAATCGGGCAGGTAGCATGGCTATGTAGGTCGCACCTATTAGGGTGTATAATCACCTGATCTAGAGTTTCATTTACTTCAAAAAAATCTATTGATGATGCTGTCCCATTCGGGAAACGGTTACTGATCCGAACCGTTGGTGATATACATTCGATACACTCAACTGAAATGAGTGGCCGGTCATGTGTAGACGGGTTGCAAGATGTTCTTGTTGAACCCAGTGTATTCCTCTCTAGAGCTACACTAGAGAAGGGTGGTTCCATACCTTGTCATAGTTGGAAATCCACTACCCAATACGTGCTTACGGGTTTGATTGTATACCATATATATAGAACGTGAAATGAAAGCGTTTCTGCTAGATGATTATTATATTGTGGTTGATACACATTATTATAATATCAAATGGTTTTTGATATAAAGATATTTTGGATTCTCATAAGTGGAAAACCCGCTCCGTCATATGGCGTGGTCTTTTGAGATATCGTTTACTTGTTCGAACTGTTTTAAACTGTTTTACTCATACCAGTCCCATGACTGACCTAGAGTTTATTTTGTTTTGTTTTCCCTAAATTCTTGGTTGCCTAATTTTGTACAGGCAGTCAAGTAGTCAGGGATTTACAGATATACCTGAAGAGCTGGAGCAGGAAGCTTCAGGATCATATAGCTATAGTTTATTTCCGCTGTGTTGTAAGTGCTGTACTCTGATAATGATGTATATTCAAGTACAATGTATATTTCAAGTTATGTTATATATATTATATGTTATTCGTTCCGCTGTGAGGTTCGTGTTACTCTGATGTTGTGTTCTTCTTCTTCTTCTTCTATTCTAAGTTTCTATCTTATCTATTCTCACCCTCTAATTTCTTTCATTAACTACCGGTATTTTTCGATGTTTGGTTATTCATCATTGAGTTTATGGCGATAACCAAAGTCGACAAAACCCGGGTCATTACAGTTGGTATCAGAGCTTAAGGTTAAGTGATTTACCTTGGCTCTGTGGCGTGACTCAGTAGAGATAGGGTTAGTAATACCCTAGATTGAGTTTGAGTGTATATATACAAGTGCGTATTTGTAATTTGATGTAAAATGGTTTTATATTTTGGAGATTCATTGGTTGAGTTGTTTATGGGTTTTGGTCCAGTTTGATCAACTATATCGGTAGGAGTTTATAAACACTCGAATACGATGGGTCGACATGATATAGAGAAGGTATATCTTGATATAGAGAAGATATATATATCAAAATTATAATATAGTGGATATATTGTTTGTTATTATAATCGAGAAAGATTATAAAAATGCGAAATGGTTATGTAAATAACCAATCAGAATTCATATAAGTAAAATATATGAAAGCAAATGAATGAAATCTGGAATTCAAATCAGAATTGGAATTAAAACCTGGAAATATGAATAAGTGTTTGTAGATGAACATAGATTAAATATATGAGAATTTTAAGATCTTGGGAGATTTTAAATTTGTTTACAAACATTGGAATGATATTTTGAAGTGATTTCAAAATGGAAATGGTTTAAGAAATAGTTTTGGAAAGTGATATTGTAACACCACACCTCCGCTAGGTTCACTCACAAAGGGAATGCACTAGTTTTGGAGGGGTATTATCTAGTAAAAAGGCACAGAGATAACACAAGACAGAACATAAATTAAACAGAGTATATAAAGCAAGGGATATAAATTTAACCAAATCTCATTACGTGGAAATTAGAGTCAAAACCTCTTACATCAAAATAACAAGTCATTATTTCATTACATCAAGTTCTAAAGAAGCAAAGTACTTAAAACAACATAAGTCCAATATTATTCCCCAAAAAGAGCATGAGTGCAGCCATAGCATTGCTCAAGACCAAACCGTACATGAGCTGTCATAAAGCAAACAAAGTCCAGGCAAAGAGCTAGGGTTTCCTCCCTGAGAACCTGGGGGGGGGCGAAAGAAAAAGAGGTGGAAGAAAATAGGTCAGTCAAAAAGACTGGTAAGCCCTAGTGACTATCAGCATAAAAACTAATAAAGTTAACTGGACATGAGAAACTGAGATTAAACATAAAGATAATAACTGGACTGGCATGATAATAAAAGGTAACAAGATAAGAGTGGCATCGCATATACAAGGTTTACTGCACTAACTGTACTAGTTTCCAAATCCATGTCAAGTATAAATCCATAAATGATCCTTAAACCCAATAACATGAAATGACCCAATACGGGGTCCAACAGTCCATCCTAATTGATCGGCTTTACTCGTCGTGTATCGGTGTCATACGGCCGAATCGCGGAATGTAGTCACATGTGCTAGGTCCACCCTAGGGTGTATCAGGTCCTAGGGTGTCAACCACTGACACAATTCAAGCATGCACAATGTAGTACTATGGGTGCCCATGCCTACTTTTTCAACTCCGGACCAAGTGCACGACCCTAGTCCGCCTGAACCTACACTTGCGCACCTTACTCAGCCATTATTCTTAGTCGCTTACAATCAGCCCCATAATCGTGCCCCACCCTGCCTAGTCCCCAGGGTATCGTGATACTTCTAAGTGGGTTACTGTTGAAAGGGACCACGTGGCTAGGATTTCTAATGGGTTAAGTATTGTCATTAAAAACGTCATGACTTAACCCTATCCGAACATGTATCTAGTTGGTTAAGTATATATACAAGCAGTTCAAGACTTAACCCTATCAAATCGACATGTCAAATTGGTTAAGTATATTCAAGGGGGTCCATGACTTAACCCTACCATGTGGCATTAATTCACTTAACGCACCCCAACCTCTCACATTAGACTTGGTTACGGTTACTAGATGTGTTGGGCGGTTCCGGGCAGATTTACACCATAACCTAGTCTAACATCGGGTTTAAAGTGCTATATGACCAACTACTCACATTGGGTCCTATTATTTGCAACTACTGGATTTGCCGGGCGGTTCCGGGTAGATTTACGTTGCAAATTCAACCCAACCTCGAGTTTTCCATTTTCAAGTTATCTAATTGTCATATCCCAAATTCATGTTTTCAAGCTTATTCTCATGTCAAGTTTTCATGTCATATTTTCATGTCATATCATGTCAATTCCATAGCCAATTTTCAAGTTTGCCTAATCTACCCAAAACGTATCCCCAACGTACGTGAATTCGCATTAATACAACATGTCAAAATAGGGAATAACACAAATAGGATAGTCATAGAATGGAAAAGGTGTTCACAAGTTAAGCATGATGATTCTAACATTACAGGCATATGAAATAGGGTCTCAACATCAACTTGACAAGACATGGTGATAGATATGGTAAAGGATTAACATAAAATAGTACCCCAATAATAGTTTCAACATCACAGGGCATGGCAAGATAAAGATCGTAAAGGGGTTTTTGATTAAACATGAATATATCCAAATCAATTTCATATTGATATTCCACAAGTCAACATTTAAGATGAATAGATCTGGGGTGTACAAAACTAGATTCAAAATAACAGATTTAAAAGTGATAGTCATAGATCCAAGATATACAAGAGTAGATCCAACTTAGCTATCATGTTTAGGCATAATTTCAGTTTACATCGTGTTCAGGTTAACTTTACAGTTTAAATCTAAGAGTGACAAAGGGCTTACAGATCGTAGTCTAGAGAATGAGAAAGCAAAAAGAGTAGAAGCAGAATCTCTAGCAAATCCCCAAACCAACGTAGCACTAACAATGTCCTGAATAGCCTCCTTGTTCTCTAACTTACAATCAGAACTTCAGCAGCATATGGTCGGACAAGAATGTGATAGAAAGTCTAGGGTCAGGGGCTGTTTATATAGTGTTTAGAGAGTGAATCTGGACAAGCAACGAGACCAGATACATCTGGCTCAAAAACAGGCTAGGTGTCCAGATCGACTACCAAGTCGACTGCCCAGTCGACTTGGTCGGGGGGGGGGGGGGGGTCGACTGCCCAGCCGACTCCCCAGTCGACCTGGGTGCTGGCGGGATTTTTCCCGCCCAGTCTGTCTGGGTTTTGAAATTCAAATTTTGAACTTGAATTCGAAATGTTTTGAACTCTGGAATTTTCTGAAACTTTGGAGAGCCATATCTTGGTCATACGGACTCCGATTTTTGTAAACTCGGACTAGTTTTCAAGTAGAATTTTGAGATGAACGTAATGGGGTAGCCCGTTTCCCTTAATTCTCATTTTAAAATTTAATTCTTCCTTGATTTATAGTTATAACATGTTATCAAAATACGGGTTGTTACATTCTCCCCTCCTTAAAGGATTTCGTCCCCGAAATCTCTATTTAGGAAGAATGCATCCTACCATCCACATCCATCTACTCACAATATCATCCACAACTAACCATTATCCTTAAAAAGATTTCTAATGTTGTATGAACATATGCAGTATGTGTGTGTATATGTACTTATCTAATGCAAAAGATCAGGCGGTTACTGATTCAGTAAACCTCCTTAATGCAAGATATGTTAGTGTAATGAGTCCAACATGTATGCAAATTCCTAACATAACTTAAAATTTCTACATGAGTGCACAAACATCATCCATATGCAACATCCATGTGATAGCATAACAAGTTCATCCATCTACAAGTATAAGCACCCATGCAAATGCAACATGAAAAGGTGTCTGAGCCGATCTAGTGCCTAATGTGTATCATGCATCCACTAGAAATCACTTGCAAACACTTGCAACAATTTGCAAACATCAACCATAACATGTTTCAAATACATGTTTACATCCAAAGAGGGTTCTAAGGTTCTCAAGACAAGATTAACAAAACAAACATAGGTAGTATGATACGAAAGGTTTACAAGCTCAAAGGAAAAAGAGATCGAGAAAGTACCCTAAAAAAGAAATGGGTAAAGTGCGCGTATCTTCTCCTCGGTTTCCCAAGTTGCGTCTTCTTGGGCTTCACTCCACTGTACTTTGACTAGCTTGACTTCTCGATTCCTTAGCTTCTTGAACTCCGTCCCTAAGATACAAATAGGAACTCGCCTCAGCGTTGCTTCTTTCTCCACTTCTACGCCTTCGAGGATGCTTGGCTCAACCACCTCAGCTGATTCATGTAGGCACTTTCGGAGATGCGAGACGTGAAAGACATTGTGTACTCCAGTCAGCCTCTCAGGTAACTCTACCTTATAGGCCATCTGCCCAATCCTCTCAGTGATAGGGAACGGTCCTACGAATCTCGGTGCTAGCTTTCCAATTGCTCCAAAACGAACCACATTGTGCAAAGGAGAGACTTTTATGAAAACCATATCTCCGACTTCGAACTCTAGGTCTGTCTTTTCTTGTCCGCATAAGATTTCTGTCTATCTTGGGCCGCTTTCATTCGTCTTCGTATCAACTCCACCTTCTCAGAAGTGTCTCGTATCATGTCGGGCCCGAGTATAAGTCTGTCAGTCGTCTCCCACCAACAAGTTGGTGACTTGCACGGTCTTCCATACAGGGCTTCAAACGGTGCCATCCCTATGCTAGCTTGGTAGCTATTATTATAAGAAAACTCCACGAGAGGGAGATGGTCTTCCCAAGTACCACCAAAATCAAGAACGCATAGCCTCAAAAGATCCTCTAGTACTCTATTTACCCTTTCAGTCTGTCCATCCGTCCGAGGGTGATAGGCTATACTTAAATTAAGTTGCGTACCCATTGCTTCTTGCAGACTATTCCAAAACTGGCTAGTGAAAATTGGGTCACGGTCACTGACTATGCTAGAAGGAACTTCGTGCAACCGTACTATCTCTCGAAGGTAAATAGACGCAAGCCATGATGCAGTCCTTTTGCTTTTCACCGGAATTAATTGAGCACTCTTCGTGAGTCTATCAATAATGACCCATATGCTAGTATTCCCTTTCCTCGACCTAGGCAATCCATCAACGAAATCCATCGAGATACTTTCCCACTTCCATTGCGGGACCTCCAAAGGATGTAATAGCCCACCGAGCTTCTTAGATTCGGCCTTGACTTGTTGGCACACCATGCACTTTGAGACGAATTCTGCCATGTCCTTTTTCATTCCGGCCCAAAAGAAAATGCGTTTCATATCTCTGTACATCTTATCCCCTCCGGGATGTATAGTCATCTTCGAGTGATGCGCCTCTTCGATTACTTTATTTACTAAGTCTCCCACTAGTGGAACACATAGCCTTCCATCGCGCCTTAGCCATCCTTTGTCATCAATGGCATACCTACCAAGGTGACTTGACGTCTCACCACTGATTAACTTGTCCATGATTTCGACTATCTGTGGGTCTTCTTTCTGCGAAGTCCTTACTTGATCTAGAAGCGTAGGTCTCAGCTCAAGAGATGCTAACGTACCAGTCAATGACTCAATAGCATGCGTAAAATCAAAGGTCGCTATAAACTTTAGACTTTTTCTTTCAACAAATAAGGGGCTCAAAGTCAACCTTTTTCTACTTAGCGCATCTGCCACCACGTTACCCTTGCCAGGGGTATAAGTTATATCGAAGTCATATGAGGCCAAGAATTCCATCCACCGCTGCTGTCTCAGATTCAAATCTTTTTGCGAAAAGAGATACTTAAGCGATTCGTGGTCGGTATACAACTCGAATCTCTCTCCTAGGAGATAATGGCACCAAGCTTTAAGTGCAAAAACAATCGCGGCTAACTCCAAATCATGTTTGGGATAGTTCTTCTCATGAACTTTAAGTTGTCTACCCCCATAGCATATCACTCTTCCTTCTTGCATTAGGACAACGCCTAATCCCGTGCCGCACGCATCTGTGTACACCATTAACATTTTTCCTCCATCGGGTAATGCTAAAACTGGAGTTGTGGTGAGGGCTCTCTTGAGTCTCTGGAAAGCAGTCTCACATTCTACGTCCCATGCAAACGCTAGGTTTTTCTTCGTTAACTTAGTAAGAGGGGATGAAATCTTAGCGAAGTCCTTAATGAACTTCCTATAAAAGCCCGCCAAACCGAGAAAGCTTCTCACCTCTGTTGCATTCTTAGGAATTTTCCAGTCTTGCACCGCAACTACCTTTGCGGGGTCCACGGCTAAACCTCGCTTAGAAACTACGTGCCCAAGAAACCGAACTTCCTCCCTCCAAAAATGGCATTTGGAGAACTTAGCCTTTAACTGGTGTGCTCTAAGCGTATCCAGGACTTCCTTGAGGTGTCTAGCATGCTCTTCTTCATCCTTTGAGAAGATTATAATATCGTCCACAAAAACCACCACGAACTTGTTAAGGAACTCCCGAAACACCCTACTCACCAGGTCTACATAGTATGTGGGTGCATTCGTTAACCCAAACGGCACGACGTGCCATTCAAAGAACCCATTTGGAGTCCTAAACGCAGTTTTGTCAATGCTATCCTCAGCCACTCTAAGTTGATGGAATCATGTGGCTAGATCGAGTTGAGAGAAAACATATGCTCCCACAAGCTGGTCAAAAAGATCATCGATTCTTGGTAGTGGGTGCCTATTCTTCTTTGTCAGCTTGTTTAACTCACGATAATCTACGCACAGACGAAGCGAACCATCCGCCTTAGTAGCGAATACCACCGGAGCACCCCATTCAGAAATGCTTCGCCTTATGAAATTTTTCTCGAGAAACTCCTTGACTTGTTTACTGAGCTCTCTTCTTTCTCGCGGGGCCATATGCCTAATGGGCAATGAAACAGGATTGGCATTATCAACCAGATAAATTCGGAAGTCTATCTCACGTTTCGGGGGTAACCCTTTCACCTCATCGAAGACATCTGGATATTCTCAGACTACTCTCACGGAGTGGAGATTGTCGACGGACGAGTCGAGAGATTCAAGATAACATAACATGACCGGACCCTTCGGGTTACAAGAAAGTTCAAGGGTATTACCAAGGCATGTCATGAGCCTTACTACCCTTCATTCACAATCAAGGATAGCTCCATAATTGGACGACCAATCCATGCCCAGAATTAAACCATATCCCATGAATCCGAGAACATAAGCATTACACGTAAATTCCACGCTTAAGATGGAAATTCTCAAATCAACACAAATCATAGATAAATGGGCGGAGCCCCCAATCGGATTTGAAACACTAACGGGATCATCAACTAGACTAGTACTTAAGTGCAGATTTTCAACAATATCAGAAGAGATAAAAGTATGCGATGCGCCAGAGTCAAATAAGGTTCGAACAGGAAATTCAGAAATGTAAACAAGGCTTTCTACAGAAATATTACTACCTCGATCAAGAGCTGGAGTGGTGTTGACAGCCTGCAACTGCCCTCCGGAAGGTCCTGCTCGCTATGTCTGCCCTAGCCCCTGTC
Source organism: Allium sativum (assembly GCA_030737875.1). Lineage (NCBI taxonomy): Eukaryota > Viridiplantae > Streptophyta > Magnoliopsida > Asparagales > Amaryllidaceae > Allium > Allium sativum. The sequence goes on from CM060924.1 coordinate 1,027,405,765, forward strand.
CTTGCTTCTTAGGGCAATCCTTACTGATGTGTCCAGTATCCCCGCAGTGAAAGCATTCACCCAACTTTATTTTCTTCCTCCTACAGTCTTTAGCTATATGTCCCGTGATACCACAAAAGTTGCACTTCCTCGTCTCACGTGGCTTGTTAGCATTGTTGTTGTTGCCCTTGTTATTCTTGTTGCCTCCCTTCTTGAAGTCAACCTTTTTGTTCTGAGTCTCATTAGACTTAACCTCCTTTTTGTCACCCTTGTCTTCCTCGTGAAGAAGGGCCATATTTACCAAGCTTTCAAAGGTCTCCCCCGTGGGCACATGAGTCATGGCCATAGTGTGGAGTGGCTCGCTCAATCCTCGAGCAAACCGTAGAGCCTTCTTCTCAGCCGTGTTGACTAAGTCCAAACAAAACCGAGCAACCTGATTAAATTTATTCACGTACTCCCTAACAGACATGTTCCCTTGCTTGAGTGCCAGGAACCTCTCCATCTGAAGGTTCGTTTCTGCTGTCGATAAGAATTTAAGCCCAAACCTCTCTCTAAAGTCTGCCCAAGTCTCAATTGGTCTGGTAGCGTTGGTGACTTCCCACCAAAATGCAGCTTCCTCTTTCAACAACCATGCCGCCAACTGAACTTTCCTATGATCCTCCATCTCGAAGATAACGAACAGGTCTTCAGTCTCCTTTAACCAGTTTCGTGCCTCAGTGAAGGTCTCAATTCCAAGGAAGCTCTTGCCGCCCTTTCCTATAAAGTCTTTGCATACTTTGGAGAAGGCGGTGCCAGGAGGAGGAGGAGGAACCGCGGCTACTGGAGGAGGAGGAGGAGGAGGGATGTCTGTTGGGCCCGCAACATTGGCCCTAGCTTCCAAGTACCTTCGGAACCATCCGGGTATGGGTACTCCCTCGGGAAGGTTAAGATCGGCCATGCTGAAAAACGAAAAGGAAAAGATTCAAATGAGGAAACAAGGAAAGTGCTAATGGCTTTTGGGGAATAGCCTTTTCTTAAAAATAGAACTTTTCTTGAAAAATGCTTCTTTATAAATGGTTTTGAAAATAATTTTCAGAAAGTTTTTAAAACTTTTTCCCAGTCTAGTAACCTTGTTCTAATACCAAATGTAACACCCCACCTCCGCTAGGGTCACTCACAAAGGGAATGGACTAGTTTTGGAGGGGTATTATCTAGTAAACATGCACAGAGATAACACAAGACAGATCATAAATTAAACAGACTATATAAAGCAGCGGATATAAATTTAACTAAATCTCATTACGTGGAAATTAGAGTCAAAACCTCTTACATCAAAATACCAAGTCATTATTTCATTACATCAAGTTCTAAAGAAGCAAAGTACTTAAAACAACATAAGTCCAATATTATTCCCCAAAAAGAGCATGAGTGCATCCATAGCATAGCTCAAGACCAAACCGTACATGAGCTGTCAGAAAGCAAGCAAAGTCCAGGCTGAGAGCTAGGGTTTCCTCCCTGGGTACCTAGGGGGAAACGAAAGAAAAAGAGGTGGAAGAAAACGAGTCAGTCAAAAAGACTGGTAAGTCCTAGTGACTATCAGCATAAAAACTAATAAAGTTAACTGGACATGAGAAACTGAGATTAAACATAAAGATAATAACTGGACTGGCATGATAATAAAAGGTAACAAGATAAGAGTGGCATCGCATATACAAGGTTTACTGCACTAACTGTACTAGTGTCCAAATCCATGTTAAGTATAAATCCAGAAATGATCCTTAAACCCAATAACACGAAATGACCCAATACGGGGTCCAACAGTCCATCCTAATCGATCGGCTTTACTCGTCGTGTATCGGTGTCATACTGCCCAATCGCGGAATGTAGTCACATGTGCTAGGTCCACCCTAGGGTGTATCAGGTCCTAGGGTGTCGACCACTGACACAATTCAAGCACGCACAATGTAGTACTACGGGTGCCCATGCCTACTTTTTCAACTCCGGACTAAGTGCACGACCCTAGTCCGCCTGAACCTACACTGGCGCACCTTACTCAGCCGTTATTCTTGGTCGCTTACAATCAGCCCGGTAATCGTGCCCCACCCTGCCTAGTCCCCAGGGTATCATGATACTTCTAAGTGGGTTACTGCTGAAAGGGACCACGTGGCTAGGATTTCTAATGGGTTAAGTATTGTCATTAAAAAGGTCATGACTTAACCCTATCCGAACATGTATCTAGTTGGTTAAGTATATATACAAGCAGTTCAAGACTTAACCCTATCAAATCGACGTGTCAAATTGGTTAAGTATATTCAATGGGGTCCATGACTTAACCCTACCATGTGGCATTAATTCACTTAACGCACCCCAACCTCTCACATTAGACTTGGTTACAGTTACTGGATGTGCCGGGCGGTTCCGGGCAGATTTACACCATAACCTAGTCTAACCTCGGGTTTAAAGTGCTATATGACCAACTACTCACATTGGGTCCTATTATTTGCAACTACTGGATTTGTCGGGCGGTTCCGGGCAGATTTACGTTGCAAATTCAACCCAACCTTGAGTTGGCCATTTTCAAGTTATCTAATTGTCATGTCACAAATTCATGTTTTCAAGCTTATTCTCATGTCAAGTTTTCATGTCATATTTTCATGTCATATCATGTTAATTCCATAGCCAATTTTCATGTTTTCCTAATCTACCCAAAACGTATCCCCAACGTACGTGAATTCGCATTAATACAACATGTCAAAATAGGGAATAACACAAATAGGATAGTCATAGAATGGAAAAGGTGTTCACAAGTTAAGCATGATGATTCTAACATTACAGGCATATGAAATAGGGTCTCAACATCAACTTGACAAGACATGGTGATAGACATGGTAAAGGATTGACATAAAATAGTACCCCAATAATAGTTTCAACATCACAGGGCATGGCAAGATAAAGATCGTAAAGGGGTTTTAGATTAAACATGAATATATCCAAATCAAGTTCATACTGATATTTCACAAGTCAACATTTAAGATGAATAGATCTGGGGTGTACAAAACTAGATTCAAAATAACAGATTTAAAAGTGATAGTCATAGATCCAAGATATACAAGAGTAGATCCAACTCAGCTATCATGTTTAGGCATAATTTCAGTTTACATCGTGTTCAGGTTAACTTTGCAGTTTAAATCTAAGATTGACAAAGGGCTTATAGATCGTAGTCTAGAGAATGAGAAAGCAAAAAGAGTAGAAGCAGAATCTCTAGCAAATCCCCAAACCAACGTAGCACTAACAAAGTCCTGAATAGCCTCCTTGTTCTCTATCTTCCGGTCAGAACTTCAGCAGCATATGGTCGGAAAAGAATGTGATACAAAGTCTAGGGTCAGTGGCTGTTTATATAGTGTTTAGAGAGTGAATCTGGACAAGCAACGAGACCAGATACATCTGGCTCAAAAACAGGCTAGGTGACCAGGTCGACTACCAAGTCGACTGCCCAGTCGACTTGGTCTGGGGGGAGGTCGACTGCCCAGTCGACTCCCCAGTCGACCTGGGTGCTGGCGGGATTTTTCCCGCCCAGTCTGTCTGGGTTTTGAAATTCGAATTTTGAACTTGAATTCGAACTGTTTTGAACTCTGGAATTTTCTGAAACTTTGGAGAGCCATATCTTGGTCATACGGACTCCGATTTTCATAAACTCGGACTCGTTTTCAAGAAGAATTTCGAGATGAACGTAATGGCGTAGCCCGTTTCCCTTAATTCTCATTTTAAAATTTAATTCTGCCTTGATTTATAGTTATAACATGTTATCAAAATACGGGTTGTCACAGATATAGTATTGACCTTACTTTGATCGCTGGAAAATAAATTCCGATGGTGCATCATCGGTGTTCATTTTCTAGTTTCTAAGTGACAGATTACTACCAAAATTTTAGTTTTGAATTGTTTTGAGAAAAACAAGTTGTTCGAATTCCAAAGAGGATTATTTGGTTTTAGAAAAACAAAGTTATTTAAAACTCCCAGGAAAAGATTGTTCGAATTAAAACAAATTTAAATAAAAAGATTTGTGAAAGGAAGCTGGAATTTAATTTAGATCAGTTAAGTTGAAATAGAATTGGTTTGGTAAATCAAGATTTGGAATCAAGAAGTGAACTTGAGTTGGAAATTGAATTTGGCTTAGTTAAAAGCGAACGATTGTATTGAGATAAAAGTAATTGGAGTTTGACCAATTGACCAGTACAAAGGAGGTGCTGGCGAAATTTTTTGAAAAGTTAAGGTGTTAGAAAATTTTTAGGATTTTTGAAAATTGTCGTTGATAAGAATTAATTAATATATAAATTAAATTTAAATTGGTTTAGTTGAAAACTGAAGTTAAGAAGTGAACAACTAACCGGGCGGTAGGGTTTGTTTTCTACCTTAGCAATTTCGAGGACGAAATTATTTTAAGCGGGGAAGAATGTAATGACCCGCATTTTTAGAGATATAATAATTAATTTATTTAATTATTTAAATAGTGATTCAGAGAATTTAATGGCCGTTGAATTAAATAATAGTGAATATTTAATTAAAATAAATAATATAATAATATATATTAAATTCTGAAATAATCAGAATCTGTGAAATTCACAATATGGTGTGAACTGGATCATCTTTGATATTTAATTCAGTTTAAAACTGAATTAGAATAACGAATATATTATTGAAACGAAGTTTGAACGTAAAAATATGATTTAATTATAATCGAGCTCGAAATGGCGCTGTAGTTCGTTATTTGGCGATTTGAACTTCAACTGGATATACAGAAGCTGTTTTAAATTGGATTTCTGTGAAACAAGAAACGTTAGGAGCCGGTGAAGTATATTTTTCTAGTGGAAGAGAAAATTCGAGATTTCGTCGTGTAGATTTTGATTTATGTCCAAATCAAATTTCAGAAAAGTCGCTGTGGAATTCCTTTATAATTTGCAATGCTTTATTTACGTTATAAAAGGGTTTTCAAAATATTTGAATATCGGGTTTGAATATAGACAAGGTTCTGTTCAGACATAACGATAATTTTATTTTTATAATTTTACTATAATTTTTAATTAATTAAATAAGAAACTTTTTATTTGGAGAATTTTGCACCCTTAATCAGCGATTTTGGGGTTTCATAATATGAGTTAATCTACTGTTATTATTATATTTTTGGAATCGCAGCACACTGCTAATCACAAAGATGTTTTTATTTTTGTTGATAGTAGTGCCTAAACGAACGATTTCACTTTAAAACGAGATAAACATGAGATTTACACGAGTAACAAATATGGTTTCCTTCGTAATTGGTCCCATTATTATGACCTGGTCTTGACTATAGCCTTCAATCGTGCACATATCATTGTTTTGATACATCTTTATGGTGATGAGTTAATAGGATTTATCTCGTGTACATTATTTTGTTGAAATGGAATACAAGGATGGAACTCAAAGGATGCTGAAATGCATGGTAATCAGTCCTCCATGTCTTTCTTTTTATGCCCTTAGCTTCTAAGTAATACACACGGTATGCATTACTTAGCAGAGAAGAAATGCTCAAATCCCTTACGGCCAAGTCTCATACGAGTTCAACTCATTTCAACACAGACATGAGAGGTAAAACAGACTACACGAACTAAGCTCATGAGCACAAATCCATAATATATAATAACTCTCATACCTTTCTAAATCTAACTAGTTTTCCGCCGCAGTCTTCATAATTTTCTCCAGCAAGAATCGAACTTCAAAATTCGAAAATAAATCGAAGTGAATTCCTGAAATCATAACGTATGTATCCTTGAGTTGGTGGGTCGATCTCTTCCCTTTGGTGGTAAAATCGCAGGGTGCGATTCCTGATTCCTGGAGTTCAAAACTGGACGTCACGGTCGACACTTGAGTGCCAAGAACAAGGAGATGGTGTCTTTGGTAGTGATTAGGTCAGCCGATGATATCTTATGGTGTTGGCGATTTCGAAATGTGATGGACCGACTGTGTAATGAAGTCGGTGGAACAACGGTAGTAGGGAGATGGGTGTTCGACGGAAACTGACACAGTGGACCGGAGGTGTGGCGATGATGGCGAGCAGATGTGTATGGAGTTGAGAATGAGTTGGTGATTCGGAAAGTTGATCTATGGCTTGGGGAAAGAGTGAGGAGGGAACGAAGTTTCGTTCTTGGCCGGTCTTATTTTTCTGGAGTGTGGCATATTTTCTGTTCGGGGAAGAAAGGGTGAAGGTGGCGGGTCTGGGCTTCAAATGGGATAATAGGCCGATATGGTTGATTGGGTGAGGCCCAATAGCAAAGTTTAATTAATTTAAACTATTTAAATTAGGTCAAAACTTGTATAACCCATAACTTATTCATACGTAATCGAAACTCAGCGAAACAAGATCCGACAGGATCATATGAACGACGACTACCAAATCGGACTAACTGGAAGTGGATTGGTGCTCATTTGAATTTACGGCAGAATAAATTGTTTGATTAAAATCAACAGACAGCTTATCGTTCTTTAACGATGAACTGCCAATGTGAGTAAATCTCACTAACTCTGAACAGTTTATAATTTCATGTTGTATTTTTGTAAATGTTAAATATTGGCTGATTGACTGTGTGTTGACTATTTGATTGAACTGCTAGTCAGTTAGTTGAATTTCTATATTGATTCTGTTTAACAGAATTTATCATATGGGACTGAAGGTGATGTTGATTTTATTGTGTAAAATCTGTGGATGCAGGGAAATAGGTTGGAGTAATCCGACTGGATTCCTCAACATTTATTTTACAGTTTTCGTATATTGTGATATATGACGTGATATATAATCTGTTGTCAATTATATGTGTTTGGACGATATTGATCATCGTGATTTGATATGTTGAATACCATAACATAACGGAATGTTGATAAGGGAATTTTCAAAGTGATATTGAAAATAAAATATTTATAAACTGGAATATTTATAAATAGGAGATATTTAGAAAGGGAATAATTGTAAAATCAAAGAATTTTATAAAACGATTATTTACTTAGCAAGTAAATACTAGCGTAAAACGATATTTATTTAAGAAGTAAATAGAAGTATAAAGAAAGATATTTACGTAGAAAGTAAATAAATAGAATAAAGGAATATTTATTTGATGAATAAATAGAATAAAGGAATATTTATTTGACTATTTATTTGATAAATAAATAGAAAAAAGGAATATTTATTTGATAAATAAATAGAATAAAGGAATATTTATTGGGAAAATAAATATGATTATAAAAGGAAATTTACAAGATAAAAAAGAGTTAGTCGATTAGAGTTATCAAATAGAGTCATCAAAAAGGAGTCAATTGAACATAGTTATTCAAAAGAAGTTAATCAAACATAGTTAAAAGAAATAGAGTTAAACAAGGTTAGAAACTGACTGGAGATTAGTTAAGTTGAATAGTTTTCTGAGTATCGATCTGATGTTGGTTTCAGCCTTCGGGGTTTATACTTAGAGAATCTTTCTCCTACTAGTTTACAGTCAGGGACTGATAGTTGTGAAATGATAGTGACATGTAAGTAACAATGGAAATGTTTTCCAATGTTAATAACGTATATTTTCTAAACATAGAAAACAAGGAAAATATGAATATATATATATATATATATATATATTTAGATATATATATATATATATATATATGAATGATGATTGATCGATATAATTTCCTCCTGGAAATAATATCGCCATTTGCACACGTGTTTTTCTTTGATAGTTAATCACAGACAATCGAAGTTTTGACCATTTTAACGTTGTTAATATGGAGAGACCGGTTGGATTATTATCCACAGTACCACCCTGTATTAGAATAAGCGTTGCGAATCATATATGCCAAAGATAATTGAAAATGGAGTATAGTGCAAGGGCTATTGTATAAGTCTTAGATAACAGTACCAAAGATGGATGTACTGAATAGTGCCTATAACACCCCACCTCCGCTAGGGTCACTCACAAAGGGAATGCACTAGTTTTGGTGGAGTATTATCTAGGTAAACATGCATAGAGATATAACAAGGCAGAACATAAATAAAGCAGTGGTAGAAAATAAAAACCAACTTTTTATTACTTTCAAGAAAAGAGTCAAAGCCTCATATATCCAAGATACAAATTATTCCATTACATCAAGTTCCAAATAAAGAAGCGTAAACTTAAGATAACAAAAGTAGAATATTCCCCATAAATAGCAGAAGTAGCCATAGCATAGCCCAAGACCAAACAATACATAAGCTGTCAGAAAGCAAGCTAAATCCAAGCTAAGAGCTAGTGTTTCCTCCTTGAGAACCTGTGGGGGGGGTACGAAAGAAAAAGAGGCGAAAGAAAAAGGATCAGTCATAAAGACTGGTAAGCCCTAGTGATTTTGAGTATGAAAACTAGTAAAGGTAACATGATATGTGAAAACTGGAATTAAACATAAGGATGATAACATAACTGGTAGGTTAATTAAGATAACAAGATAAGTCAAGTCTAGCATCGCAAATTCAAGGTTCGCTGCACCAACTGTATTAGTGTTCTAACCCATGTCAAGCATTAATCATGAAATGATCCCTTGACCCAATATCATGAAGTGACCCATTACGGGGTCCTACGTTACGATCTACTAATCGATTTTGGCTCCCTACAAGTTCTAGCTTGTCATGTGTCTGTTTGATACGGACTTATCATGAAATGTAGCTGCCTGTGCTAGGTCTACCATAGGGTGTATCAAGTCCTATGGTGCCAACCAACGACACGAATCAAGCACGAACAGTGTAAATCTACAGGTGCCCAATGCCTGCTTTTTCAACTCCGGACTACGTGCACGACCATAGTCCGCCTGAACCTACAATGGTGCACCTACTCTGCCGTCGTTCTGGTCGCTTACAATCATCCCAGTAATCGTGCCCCACCCTACCTTGTCCCAGGGTATCGTGATACATCTAAGCCGGTTACTGCTGAAAAGGACCGCGTAACTAGGGTTTCTAATGGGTTAAGTGTTGTCATTCAAATTCGTGACTTAACCCTATCCAAATCATGTATCAAGTTGGTTAAGTGTATTCGAGCGGTTCATGACTTAACTCTATCAAATCATCGTGTCAAGTTGGTTAAGTATATTCAAGTGGTTCATGACTTAACCCTATCATGTGGCCTTAATTCATTAATGCACCCCAACCTCTCACATTAGACTAACTGTTGTTGTCACTGGATTTGCCGGGCGGTTCCGAGCTGATTTACACCACAACATAGTCTAACCTCGGGTTTTTCGTGCGATATGACCAACTACCCACATTGGATCCTATTGTTTGCAGTCACTGGATTTGCCAGGCGGTTCCGGGCATATTTACACTGCAAACTCAACCCAACCTCAAGTTGGCCATTTTCAAGTTTATCTAATTGTCATGCCCACGTTCAAATTTTCATGTCAAAATTCATGTCGAGTTTTCATGTCATGTTTCATGTCAAATCGTGTCAAGTTCATGTCCATATCCAGGTTCAAGTCATAATAACGTTCATGTTCAAAGTCAATTCAGGTTTTACCAAGTCTACCCAAATCGTATTCCCATCGCACGTAAGCTCGAATCGATACAAATAAATCTAATTAGGGAATAAAATAAAAAGGGATGGGTATAAGGTGGCAAAAGTGATTACTAGCATAGCATGGTACGACTTGAGATAAAGGATTATAACATTACTGGCATACGGAATATTGGCCTCAAACATAAAGATTCCAAATCTAAGAAAATAAGGTACTAGTCAAGATAACAGTTGTCATAACAGTTGTCATAAGGTGATAGTATAGTCATAGTAACGATTGACATAAGGTGAGTATAGTCATGGTAGCGATTGACATAAGGTAAAAGTCATAAACTTGTGACTAATAGCAGATTCAACATGATAATATAAGGGGTTTTTCTTTTTGATTTACAACATGAATAGGCCCCAAATAAATGTCATAGTAATATATCCAAAAGTCATGATCCAAGATGAACAAGAATGGATGTAAAACAGTCATCATACATAGGTCCAATTTCAATCTACATCATATTCATATTACATTTACAGTTTAAATCTAAAAATAACTGAGGCTTACAGATCGTGGTTCGAGAATTAGAAAAAGAGAGTCGATGTTGAATCTTTATATGCTTAGTCTTGTCCTAACAGAAATCCCCAAATCAGCAATTTTCTTAACGCATTCTCAACATAGAAGAAGTAGTCCCTTTCTCAAACTTTTCAGTCAGAATTAGAGCAGCATAAGGTCAGAAAGAATTTTGTGTAGGGAGACTAGTATTAGGGGCTGTATTTATAGGGTCAGGTCAACGAATGTGGACAGAAACGAGGCCAAATACATCAAAGTGAATCCAGCTTCAAAATTGGGCTCGACCACCAGGTCGACCCCCAGGTCGACACTATGGTCGACCTGGTCCTGGGAAGGTCGACTACGTAGTCGACCCCCAGGCCGACCTGGTCCTGGGCGGGAGATTTCCCGCCCAGTCCATTCTGAGGTTTGAATTTCGAAATTTGAATTCGAATTGAGCTGTTTTGAACTTGAAAACTTCTGAAAACTTCGAAAGGTCATAACTTGGTCATACAGACTACGATTTTCGAAAACTCAGACTCGTTTCCAGGTAGAATTTCGAGAAGAACACAATGGCGTAACCCATTTCCCTTGATTCTTATTACAAAAATTAGTTCTGCCTTGATTTATGGTTATTACACGTTATAAAAACTCGGGTTGTTACATTCTCCCCCCTTAAATGATTTCGTCCCCGAAATCTCTAAGTTAGGGAGGATGTGTCCTACCATCCATCATCCATCTACTCAAAGCATCATCCACATGCAACAATTGTCCTTAAAAGATTTCTAGTGTTGTATGAACATATGCAGAAAGTGTGTGTATATGTACTTATCTAATGCAAAAGATCAGGCGGTTACTGATTCAGTAAACCTCCTTAATGCATAATATGTTAGTTTAATGAATCCAACATGTATGCAAATTCCTAACATAGTTTATAATCTCTACATGAGTGCACAAACATTCATTCATATGCAACATCCAAGTGATAGCATAACAAGTTCCATCCATGTACAAGTATAAGCACTCATGCATATGCAACACGAAAATGTGACTGAGCCAATCTAGTGCATAATGTGTGTCATGCATCCACTAGCAACCACTTGCAACCACCTGCAACCATTTGCAAATATCAACCATAACATGTTTCAATCAAATGTTTACATCCATATGGTTCTACTTAAGGTTCTCAAGATAAGATTGAGAAGATAACAAGACAAACGTAGATAGTAGAAGCCTGATATGAAAAGGTTTTCAAGTTTATAGGAAAAAGAGATCGAGAATGTACCCTCAAAAAGAAATGGGTAAAGCGCACGTATCTTCTCTTCGGTTTCCTAAGTTGCGTCATCTTGGGCTTCACTCCACTGCACTTTAACTAGCTTGACTTCTCGATTCCTTAACTTCTTAATCTCCGTTCCTAAGATACGAATCGGAACTCGCCTCAATGTTGCTTCTTTTTCCACTTCTACGTCTTCAAGGATGTTTGGCTCAACCACTTCGGCTGACTCATGCAAGCACTTTCGGAGATGCGAGACGTGAAAGACATTGTGTACTCCATTCAGTTTCTCGGCTAAGTCTACCATATAGGCCATCCGTCCAATCCTCTCAGTGATGAGGAACGGTTCTACGAACCTTGGTGCTAGCTTTCCAACTTCTCCAAAATGAACTACATTGCGTAATGGAGAAACTTTTACAAAGACCATATCTCCGAATTCGAACTTTAGGTCTGTCCTTCTCTGGTCCGCAAAAGATTTCTGTCTATCTTGGGCCATTTTCATCCGTCTTCGTATCAACTCAATCTTCTCAGAAGTGTCCCTTATCATGTCGGGCCCAAGTATAAGTCTGTCTGTCGTCTCCCACCAACAAGTTGGCGATTTGCACGGTCTTCCATACAGGGCTTCGAACGGTGCCATTCCGATGCTAGCTTGGTAACTATTGTTATATGCAAACTCCACGAGAGGAAGATGGTCTTCCCAAGTACCACCAAAGTCAAGAATGCGTAACCTCAGGAGATCTTCTAGTACCCTATTTACCCTTTCGGTTTGTCCATCCGTCTGTGGGTGATAGGCCGTGCTTAAATTCAGTCGTGTTCCCGTTGCTTCTTGCAGACTATTCCAGAACTGGCTAGTGAAAATCGGGTCACGATCACTAACTATACTAGAAGGAACTCCATGCAATCGTACTATCTCTCGAAGGTAAATAGACACTAGCCCTGATGCTGTCCTCTGGCTTTTCACTGGAATGAAGTGAGCACTTTTCGTGAGTCTATCAACTATGACCCATATGCTAGTATTTCCCTTCCTTGACCTAGGCAGTCCATCCACGAAATCCATCAAGATACTCTCCCATTTCCATTGCGGAACCTCCAAAAGATGAAATAGCCCACCAGGCTTCTTCGACTCGGCCTTTACTTGTTGGCACACCATGCACTTCGAAACGAACTCTGCCACATCCTTTTTCATTCCAGCAAAAAGAAAATGCGTTTCATATCCATGTACATCTTATCCCCTCCGGGATGTATAGTCATCTTTGAGTGATGCGCCTCTTCGAGAACTTTCCTTACTAAGTCTCCCACTTGTGGGACACATAGTCTTCCATCGCGCCTTAGCCATCCCTTGTCATCTATGGCATACCTACTGAGGTGACTTGACGTCTCACCCCTAATCATCTTGTCCATGATTTCGACTATCTGTGGGTCTTCCTTCTGTGAAGTCCCTACTTGATCTAGAAGTGTAGGTCTTAACTCAATAGATGCTAACGTAGCAGTCAATGACTCAACAACAGGTGCAAAATCAAAGGTTGCTATAAACTCAAGGCTTTTCCTTTCAACAAACAAGGGGCTCAAAGTCAACCTTTTACTACTTAGCGCGTCCGCCACCACATTACCCTTGCCAGGGGTATAAGCTATATCGAAGTCATATGATGCCAAGAATTCCATCCACCATTGTGGTCTCAGATTTAAGTCTTTCTATGAGAAGAGGTACTTAAGCGATTTGTGGTCGGTATACAGCTCGAACCTCTCCCTTAGAAGATAATGGCGCCAAGCTTTAAGTGCAAAAACAATCACGGCCAACTCCAAGTCATGCGTGGGATAGTTTTTCTCATGAACTTTAAGTTGTTTGCCCACATAGCATATTACTCTTCCTTTTTGCATTAGGACAGCGCCTAATCCCGTGCCGCACGCATCTGTGTACACCGTAAACACCTTGCCTCCGTCAGGTAATGCCAAAACTGGAGCTGTGGTGAGGGCTCTCTTGAGTCTCTGAAAAGCAACGTCACACTCTATGTCCTATGTAAAAGCTAGGTTCTTCTTTGTTAACTTAGTAAGAGGGGCTGAAATCTTAGCGGAGTCCTTAATGAACTTCCTGTAGTAGCCCGCCAAACCGAGAAAGCTCCTCACCTCCCTTGCATTCTAAGGAATTTTCCAGTCCTGTACTGCAACTACCTTTGTGGGGTCCACGGCTATGCCTTGTTTAGAAACTACATGTCCAAGGAACCGAACTTCCTTCCTCCAAAAATGGCATTTGGAGAACTTAGCCTTTAACTGGTGTGCTCTAAGCGTTTCCATGACTTCCTTGAGATGTCTAGCATGCTCTTCTTCATCTTTTGAGAAGATCAAAATATCACCCACGAAAACTACCAAAAACTTGTTAAGGAACTCCCAAAACACCCTACTCATCAAATCTACAAAGTATGTGGGTGCATTCGTTAACCAAAACGGCATGACGAGCCATTCGAAGAACCCATCTGGAGTCCTAAACGCAGTTTTGTCAATGCTGTCCTCAGCAACTCTAAGTTGATGGAATCCTGTGGCTAGATCGAGTTGAGAGAAAACAGATGCTCCCACAAGCTGGTCAAACAAATCGTAAATTCTTGGTAGTGGGTGCCTATTCTTCTTTGTCAGCTTGTTTAACTCACGATAATCTACGCACAGACGAAGCGATCCATTCGCCTTAGTAGCGAATACCACTGGAGCACCCCATTCAGAAATGCTTCGTCTTATGAAATTTTTCTCAAGCAACTCATTAACTTGTTTACTGAACTCTCTTCTTTCTCGAGGGGCCATGTGCCTAACGAGCAATGAAACTGGGATGGCATTATCAACAAGATAAATTCGGAAGTCTATCTCGCGTTTAGGAGGTAACCCCCTCACTTCATCAAAGACATCTGGATATTCTCGGACCACTCTTACAGATTGCAAATTATCGTCGGACGAGTCAATGGATTCAAGATAACACAACATGACTGGACCCTTAGGGTTACAAGAAATTTCAAGGGTATTACCGAGGCGAGTCATGAGCCTCACTACCTTTTGTTCACAATCAAGAATGGCTCCATAATCGGACAACCAATCCATACCTAGGATCAAACCGTATCCCATGAATCCGAGAACATAAGCATTACATGTGAATTCTACGCTTAAGATAGAGATCCTCAAATCTGCACACATCATAGATAAATGGGCGGAGCCCCCAATTGGATTTGAAGCTATAACGGGATCCTCAACCAGACTAGTACTTAGGTGCAGATTTTCAACAATATCAGATGAAATAAAAGTATGCGATGCGCCAAAGTCAAGTAAGGTTCGAATAGGAAAGTCAAAAATGTAAACAAGGCTTTCTACAGAAATATTACTGCCTCGGTCAAGAGCTGGAGTGGTGTTGAGAGCATGCAACTGCCCTCTGGAAGTTCCTGCTCGTTGGGTCTTCCCTTGCCCCTGTCCTTGCTTCTTAGGGCAATCCTTGCTGATGTGTCCTGTATCTCCACAATGAAAGCATTCACCCAACTTCCTCTTCTTCTTTCTACAGTCTTTAGCTAAATGTCCAGTAATACCACAGAAGTTGCACTTCCTCGTCTCACGTGGTTTGTTGTTGCTCTTGTTATTCTTCTTATTATTGTTGTTTCCCTTCTTGAAGTCAGCTTTCTTATTCTGAGTCTCATTAGGCTTAACCTCCTTCTTGCTATTCTTGTCTTCCTCGTGAAGTAGAGCCATATCCATCAAGCTTTCAAAGGTCGCCCCCATGGGTATATGAGTTAGGGCCAAGCTGTGCAGTGGCTCATTCAATCCTCGAGCAAAGCGTACAGCCTTTTTCTGGGCTATGTTGACAAAATCCAAACTGAACCGAGCATGCTGATTAAACTTATTCACGTAATTCCTAACAGACATGTCCCCTTGCTTGAGTGCAAGGAACCTCTCCATCTGAAGGTTCTCTTCTGTTGACGATAAGAATTTAAGCCCAAACCTCTCTCTAAAGTCTGCCCAAGTCTCAACTGGCCTGGTAGCGTTGGTGACTTCCCACCAAAATGCAGCTTCCTCTTTCAACAACCATGCCGCCAACTGAACTTTCCTATGGTCCTCCATATCAAAGATAATAAACATGTCTTCCGTCCCCTTTAGCCAGTTTCGTGCCTCAACAAAGGTTTCAGTTCCAACGAAGTTCTTGCCGCCCATTGCTTTAAAGTCTTTGCATATTTTGGCAAAGGCGGTAGCAGGAGGAGGAGGAACCGCGACCACTAGGGGAGGAGGAGGAGGGATGTCTGTCGGGCCCGCGCCGTTGGCCCAAGCTACTAAGTACCTTCGGAACCATCCAGGCACGGGTATTCCCTCCGGAAGTTTAAGATCAGCCATGCTGAGAAACGAATAGAAAAAGATTCAAACGAGGAAACAAAGGAAAGTGCTAATGGCTTCTTGGGGAATAGCCTTTTTAAAAATAAAACTTTTCTTGAAAAATGCTTCTTTATAAATGGTTTTGAAAATAGTTTCAGAAGGTTTTTAAAACTTTTGCCCAGCCTGGTAACCTTCTGCTCTGATACCAAATGTAACACCCCACCTCCGCAAGGGTCACTCACAAAGGGAATGCACTAGTTTTGGTGGAGTATTATCTTGGTAAACATGAACAGAGATATCACAAGGCAGAAAATAAATAAAGCAGCGGTAGAAAGTAAAAACCAACTTTTTATTACTTTCAAGAAAAGAGTCAAAACCTCATATATCCAAGAAACAAATTATTCCATTACATCAAGTTCCAAATAAAGAAGCTTAAACTTAAGATAACAAAAGTAGATTATTCCCCATAAATAGCAGAAGCAGCCATAGCATAGCCCAAGACCAAACCGTACATGAGCTGTCAGAAAGCAAGCTAAATCCAAGCTAAGAGCTAGTGTTTCCTCCCTGAGAACCTTGGGGGGGGGGGACAAAAGAAAAAGAGGCGAAAGAAAAAGGGTCAGTCATAAAGACTGGTAAGCCCTAGAGACTTTCAGTATGAAAACTAGTAAAGGTAACATGATATGTGAAAACTGGAATTAAACGTAAGGATGATAACAGAACTGGTAGGATAATTAAGATAACAAGATAAGTCAAGTCTAGCATCGCATATTCAAGGTTCGCTGCACCAACTTTACTAGTGTTCTAACCCATGTCAAGTATTAATCATGAAATGATCCCTTGGCCCAATATCATGAAGTGACCCATTACGGGGTCCTACGGTACGATCTACTAATCGATCGGCTCCCTACAAGTTCTAGCTCGTCATGTGTCTGTGTCATACGGACCTATCCTGAAATGTAGTTACCTGTGCTAGGTCTACCATAGGGTGTATCAAGACCTATGGTGCCAACCACCGACACG
Organism: Allium sativum; assembly: GCA_030737875.1. Taxonomy (NCBI): domain Eukaryota; kingdom Viridiplantae; phylum Streptophyta; class Magnoliopsida; order Asparagales; family Amaryllidaceae; genus Allium; species Allium sativum. The sequence goes on from CM060924.1 coordinate 1,027,422,440, forward strand.
AATCAAGAACGAACAGTGTAAATCTATGGGTGCCCAATGCCTGCTTTTTCAACTCCGGACTACGTGCACGACCATAGTCCGCCTGAACCTACAATGGCGCACCTACTCAGTCGTCGTTCTGGTCGCTTACAATCAGCCCAGTAATCGTGCCCCACCCTGCCTAGTCCCAGTGTATCGTGGTACATCTAGGCCGGTTACTGCTGAAAAGGACCGCGTAACTAGGGTTTCTAATGGGTTAAGTGTAGTCATTCAAATTCGTGACTTAACCCTATCCAAATCATGTATCAAGTTAGTTAAGTGTATTCGAGCGGTTCATGACTTAACCCTATCAAATCATCGTGTCAAGTTGGTTAAGTATGTTCAAGTGGTTCATGACTTAACCCTATCATGTGGCATTAATTCATTAATGCACCCCAACCTCTCACATTAGACTAATTGTTGTGGTCACCGGATTTGCCGGGCGGTTCCGGGCAGGTTTACACACAACATAGTCTAACCTCGGGTTTTTCGTGCGATATGACCAACTACCCACATTGGATCCTATTGTTTGCAGTCACTGGATTTACCGGGCGATTCCGGTTAGATTTACACTGAAACTCAACCCAACCTCGAGTTGGCCATTATCAAGTTTATCTAATTGTCATGACCACGTTCAAGTTTTCATGTCAAAATTCATGTCGAGTTTTCATGTCATGTTTCATGTCAAATCGTGTTAAGTTCATGTCCAGGTTCAAGTCATAATAACATTCATGTTCAAAGTCAATTCCGGTTTTACCTAGTCTACCCAAATCGTATTCCCATCGCACGTAAGCTCGGATCGATACAAATAAATCTAATTAGGGAATAACATAAAAAAGGATGGGTAAAAGGTGGCAAAAGTGATTACTAGCATAGCATGGTATGACTTGAGATAAAGGATTATAACATTACTGGCATATGGAATATTGGCCTCAAACATAAAGATTCCAAATCTAAGAAAATAAGGTACTAGTCAAGATAACAGTTGTCATAACAGTTGTCATAAGGTGATAGTATAGTCATAGTAACGATTGACATAAGGTGATTGTATAGTCATGGTAGCGATTGACATAAGGTGATAGTCATAAACTTGTGACTAATAGCAGATTCAACATGATAATATGAGGGGTTTTTCTTTTTGATTTACAACATGAATAGGCCCTAAATCAATGTCATAGTAATATATCCAAAAGTCAAGATCCAAGATGAACAAGAATGGATGTAAAACAGTCATCATACATAGGTCCAATTTCAATTTACATCATATTCATATTACATTTACAGTTTAAATCTAAAAATAACTTGGGCTTACAGATCGTGGTTCGAGAATTAGAAAAAGAGAGTCGATGTTGAATCTTTATATGCTTAGTCAAGTCCTAACAGAAATCCCCAAATCAGCAATTCTCTTAACGCAGTCTCAACGTAGAAGAAGTAGTCCCTTTCTCAAACTTTTCAACCAGAATTAGAGCAGCATAAGGTCAGAAAGAATTTTGTGTAGAGAGACTAGTGTTAAGGGCTGTATTTATAGGGTCAGGTCAACGAATGTGGACAGAAACGAGGCCAAATACATCAAAGTGAATCCAGCTTCAAAAGTGGACTCGGCCACCAGGTCGACCACCAGGTCGACACTATGGTCGACCTGGTCGTGGGCAGGTCGACTACATAGTCGACCCCCAGGTCGACTTGGTCCTGGGTGGAAGATTTCCCACCTAGTCCATTCTGAGGTTTGAATTTGGAAATTTGAATTCGAATTGAGCTGTTTTGAACTTGAAAACTTCTGAAAAATTCGAAAGGTCATAACTTGGTCATACGGACTCCGATTTTCTAAAACTCGGACTCGTTTTCAAGCAGAATTTCGAGATGAACACAATGGCGTAACCCGTTTCCCTTGATTCTTATTTTAAAAATTAATTCTGCCTTGATTTATGGTTATTACGCGTTATAAAAGCTCGGGTTGTTACAGTGCCTTAGGTTCTTCCTATTCCTGGATGACTTGTATGGATGAATGTCTGACAGAGTATTTCCAAAAAGGTCCCGTACATTGATTTCTTCAACCGTACCAAGAGTGAAAGTGGAGAAGGAAACTTCTTTAGCTAACACGTAATGTACTATTGTAGACGTCAATTAGTGATTTTCGATGGATCTGACAATGTGGCATTCGAAGTGAATCTGATGTGATGATAAGGCGTAACCTCAAGCCTCATCAACCGGTAAATGACACAAATCGGGCAAGGTAGAATGGCTATGTAGGTCGCACCTATTAGGGTGTATAATCACATGATCTAGAGTTTCATTTACTTCAAAAAAAATATTGTTGATGTTGTCCCATTCAGGAAACGGTTGCTGATCCCAACCGTTGGTGATATACATTCGATACACTCAAGCGAAATGAGTGGTCGGTCATGTATGGCCGGGTTGTAAGATGTTCTTGCTGAACCCAATGTATTCCTCTCTAGAGGTACACTAGCGAAGGGTGGTTCCATACCTTGTCATGGTTGGAAATCCATTACCCAATACGTGCTTGCGGGTTTGATTGCATACCATATATGTAGAACGTGAGATGAAAGCATTTCTGCTAGATGATTATTATATTGTGATTGATAGACATTATTATAATATCAAAAGGTTTTTGATATAAAGATATTTTGGATTCTCGTATAGGGCAAACCCGTTCCATTATACGGCGTGGTCTTATGAGATATCGTTTACTTGTTCGAACTATTTTAAACTGTTTTAATCATACCAGTCCCATGACTGACTCGGAGTTTATTTTGTTTTGTTTTCCCTAAAATCTTGGGTGCCTAATTTTGTATGGGCAGTCAAGTAGTCAGGAATTTACAGGTATACGTGAAGAGCTGGAGTAGGAGGCTTCAGGATCATATAGCTCTAGTTTATTTCCACTATGTTGTAAGTGTTGTACTCTGATAATGATGTATATTCAAGTACAGATGTATATTTCAAGTTATGTTATATATATTATATGTTATTCGTTCCACTGTGAGGTTCGAGTTACGCTGATGTTGTGTTCTTCTTCTTCTTCTATTCTAAGTTTCTGCCTTATCTATTCTTACCCTCTAATTTCTTTCATTAACTACTGGTATTTTTCGATGTTTGGTTAATCATCATTGAGTTTATGGAGATAACCAAAGTCAACAAAACCCGGGTCACTACAATATCTAACGATCATCATTTGTTATCTTGCTATGCTTACTATCATGGTTATGTTTGGTATTCAATTTATTCATGTCATGATCCTTTTACCTTTTTACATGCTAAATAATCAGGGGCTTACCAGACCTATGTCTGACCCGTTTTCTTTCGCCTTCTTTTCTTCCGTCCCCCCCCCTCAGGTTTACAGGGAGGGAACATTACCACTTAGCTCAGGTTTCTTTCCAAGCTCGAAGATAGTCGGTTTATTGCTTTGGACTCTCTTTTCTACTGCTATGGCTGGCTCATGCTTTATTAGGGAATATCATTGTTGTTTTATGCTTCTTTAATTTGTTAAACAAGACAAATGCTTTGTTGTAATGGGTAAGGGTGTTTTGGTGTTGAAAAACAAATCTTTGTACAAGTTATTTTACTAAGATACTGTTCTATCAATGAAGTATTGTTTTATTTATTTTTCGCTGATTAAAATTTTGTCTATTTTGTAATTTATTTGTTCTATACACTTATGACGCTCCACTGAAGTTAATGCATTCCCTTTGTGAGTGACCTTAACGGAGGTGGGGAGTTACAACATAATTCCAAATCCAACCATTAGATTTTAAATCTCTTATATTCATTGGAAAGCTCTTTTCGATACAAACCCAACGGTTCCAGTTTTAGGAGAATCAGTCGGTCGGATCTCCCGTTACATCAATTTGAAGTTAATGGTCGAAATTCGCGAACAGTCGTTGCGCCGCGCGTTCTATTCAGGCCGTTAAATATATTTAATTTATATTTCGTTGCCTTCCTTTAAAACTTATTTTATAAATCGTTTATATATTCGTTTTGAAACGATTCTGACTTCATTTTCAATTTTAAATCAAAATTGAATATTCTGTATCATTATAAAAATGATAATATTTTAAAAATATTAGATTTTGAAATCACTTCTTCCCGATATTCATTACAAAATGAATAAAATCGATCGATAAACCCGTTCAGGTTAAAATGGCGTTTGCTACTTAACCCGACTTCTTATTTTACATTTTTGTGTCCATCCAAAAAAGGACATCAAAATCACATTTTGATTATTTACTGAATAATATTTTAAAATATTTGCTATTCTAAAATATTCTTTCTTTTAAATTATTCTTTACATAAAACTGTTCTGATACATCAGAAATGTTCTTTTACATCAAAAATGATCTTTTACATCAAAAATGTTCTTTTATTCTAAAATGTTCTTTTATTCTGAAATGATCTCTTATTTTAAAATGATATCTTTTATTCTAAAATGATCTTTTATTCTAAAATGATATCTTTTATTCTAAACTGATATATTTTATTCTAAAATGATCTTTTATTCTAAAATGATCTTTTATTCTAAAAATGATATCTTTTATTCTAAAATGATCTTTTATTCTAAAATGATATTTTATAAATCATTATTTATAAAACATTATATATTTCTAAATCAGAATGCAACTCAATCAATTACCATATAATTTTATTTATATGGAGTTTACACACTGCATGTATTCAACAATAATGATAAATAATCATTAAACAGTCCATTCACATCCAAAGTGAAATTTACAACTGTGTGAGCATTAAAATAAATAAATAACGCTCATCACAGACTGTTAATCCTTCGATTAACATAAAACTAAATATTGGGACTAGTGTATGTCAAATATCATCCCAATACCAATGTGGGGTTTTCAAACAGCAACAGTTATTTAAATAAATCATTGGTTAGTAAATTTAACCAATTCTAATTCAGTTTGAATTATTTTCTATTTAACAAATTTTCACTGTTCAAGTTATAAATATTTATAATTTAATTTCAACTACCATGTTAATGTTAACATTATTTTTAATACGTTAAACATTTCAACATCACAAACAACACACAATACAGTCAATTAAAATAGTTAATAGTCTCTGGATGAGGGAGGTGAGATAACAGGCACCGTGTACAATTTGTAATGATCTAACTGATAAAAATCAGCACCAGCAATTCTATATATTTTTCAGTTAAGAAAATAAATAAATAACTACGAAAAATTTTTAATGAGGAGTTCGCACCTTTGGTTTCCACTCCATCATTCTTTAAAGGACGGTTTTGGTTCCGTTTTGCTTCCAATTAGTTCCATCGCAATCTGTTTCATGCTGTATATATATTAAAAATCATATTTTAATCCAAATCTAAATTATAAAAATCATATTTTTATTTACTTTGTGCTTATATAATAATCATATTTTTTTCTATTTTAAAAACAATGATAATTTTATTTTAAAAACAATGCTAATTATAAATTTAAAAACAGTGCTAATTTTAATTATAATTCATATTTTAATCCAATGTTATTTATGTAATAAAAATCACATTTTATTTTGCAAACAATTCTCTTTTTAAATTTTTAAAAAATCATATTTTTATTAAAGTTTTTTATAATTAAAACAATGTTATTGTCTTTTTATAAAAACAATGATATTTTCTTTTTATAAAAAAAATTCTATTCTATTTTTATCATTTCTAAAAATAATTATGTTATTTAAATTAAAATAAAAAGATTACCTTTTTAGTATTTTCACCATCGTTCTCTGTTCCATGTTGAAGAGCTTTCTCGAACGCATTTTATTTTACTTGATTCTGATATAATATGTGCAACTTACGTACATTTGAACATTGATTACATTTGAAATAAGTAAAATAAAATTAATTTAATTAATCACATCATTATTCCTTAATTACCTTCATTCTTCCTTCAGAATACACACCGACAACCAAACCCACTCGTTCGATTTCAACCTTCTCCTGCACCGCCCTCTACAGACGAACAACACCCGATCCGACCGCACCGCAACCTCCACCTTGGAATTCTCCATCCGCGCCCTTGAATTCGCCAAGCTCGTTGGGCCTGTTTTCCCCCAGAATCGCCGCGAAGTGGCACCCTTTTTCCCTCGATTTTGCATAAATTGTTCCTCTATTTTCGATCACTTCTGTTGAGATTATAGAGCATGATCCGCTCTATAATATTGCCTTTATAAGTGGATTTAATTACTGAGTAAATTTTGTGAATTTGGAGGAAGAAAATCGGTCTAATTTGGCCTTTGATTAGAGCTGACAACGGTATTGGGGATTAGGGTTTGGCACGATTTTCTAGGGGTATTTATAATAAATTTTATTACATATTTTTTATTTAATTTATTTAATTCCCATAATTTTTGTTTATTGATACGAACTCCAATTCGAACCCAACGACTATCGCCCCTTGCTAAGTACCCCCATTCTGGACACAATGGAATATGTTATGTAAGCCAATTCGATCATTTCGATCAGTTTTCTTTAAATTAAAATATAAATCAATATACGTTACATTTAAACGTACATTTTAATTTACTAGGGCCACATACTGACTCTAAAAATTGCAAAAAAATTATATTTAGCTTTGTTTTGACAATACGGTCCTAATGAAACTAATTTCGTCGAATTTGGAGACCGTTTGAAAATTGTCCATTTTCTGGTCTATCCAATTCAACTTAAATCTGACAATACACATTTTCTTTTGCCCCGCTCGCATATTAATTCCAAAAATTATGAAAATTGGAATCTAGCAATAATTTGACATTTCGGATCCAACAAAATTAGTTTCGTCAAAAACGGAGGTCGCTTGCAAAATGGCCACATATTATATTAAAAATTATATATAAATTCCATTGTGACTATTATGAATTTTAAACTGGACATAACTTTTAATTTATAAAACGAAATCTCAGTTTTTCACACTCGTTAGAAAGATATTATTAAACAGATTCAAATATTTCTGATTTTACTGAAATCAGATTTATTTTGAATCCTGTACATTCAATTAAAGTTTAAAATCAAATTTTCAAATTGTCGTGCCATTTCACGCTCGTTATATAGCTAAAATAAATTTATACCTTTCAACTTTGATTAAAATAAATTTTTAATCATTATTATTTAAAATAAATCATTTTAAATATCCAAAATTCATTAAAATAGCTAAATTAAAAAATTTAAATTGGTTCTGAAAATCTGGGTTGTTACACGATACCTCCCTCCCCCAAATTCGTTCAACCGCTGCCATTATCGCTCCCCCCATTCCCATCGCCCCGCCCAGCCAGAGTCCACCTTGCGCCGCCGCTCAGCTGGAGCTCCCCTTCCCACCAGTCAATGGTGCCACCAACCCCCTCGTCCACAATTCGAGAAAACCAGAAACCTACCTCCCCAAACCGCCTGTTCCCACAGCCACCGCTTCCTTAGCCCCTGCACAGACCTCCACCGACCACCCTAGCCCCCTCCCGACCACCAGCGACTGTGACTCCCCCGGCCTCTAGACTCCACCCCGAAGCCCCATTGCTCGATTCAAAGTAAGCATTTCAATTTCAATTTTGTTTTCATATTTTTATTTATTATAGCATGATAAAGATCCGATTTTTATGTTTACTATAGCATGATAAAGATCCGATTTTTATGTACATTATAGCATGATAAAGATCTGATTTTTATACATATGGCTTTGAAATAAAAATATGATTTTTATTATCTAGAGAGCGAGATAAAAATATGATTTTTATAGTATGTTTGAAATATTTTTATTATGATAAAAATGTGATTTTTATATATAAAGTAGCGTTATAAAAATGTGATTTTTATATATACAGTAGAGTTATAAAAATATGATTTTTGTATATATAGTACCGTTATAAAAATATGATTCTTATATATACAATAGTGTTATAAAAATATGATTTCTATATATGTAGCAGCGCATTAAAAATGTGATTTTTAAAATGTAAATATCGCACTGAAAATGTGATTTTTAATATAAATTGCGTGAAAAAGATTACGTTGGGACCACGATGAAATGCACTACGCATTGTAAATAAATCCAAATACAAACCTTTCAGAAATAAAGAATGAAGGAGTTGAAACCAAAGGTGAGAACTTCTCACTCTAATTTATTTTCTAGTTAAATATATACACTAGGATGCAAATGGTGCTTAGAAGCACCCAACACCTTTGATTGAAACCACAGATGTTTGGTTGTTTTTTTGATTGGTTTATTTGTTTGAATTTGGTTTGGGAAGTGAAATGGATTGAGTAAAATTGGTATGTATACGGAGAGAGCCAGTATTAGGCGAGGGATAAGGCTATACCTTATTCCGTTCTAGTAAGGCGCCGTTATGCTGCCGAAATTTCCTAAAAATGATAGAACAACAAAAATATCATTTTTATTGTATAAATGAACTGTATAAAATATTCATATGTTGAAATAAATATTTTATCGTTAAAAATATAAGTTTAACGAGTATATGAATAAAAATAAATATTCATTTACAAATCGGACGATTTGTTTATGTACACTCATTTGACTGATATTGATTGGGACGATATATTTTACACATTACCCGACTGCAAAAATAAAATCTGTGTGTGTTGATTGAAACCCCACAAGGGTATTGGGATGATATATGACATAAACTAGTCCCAATGATTAGCTATATGCCAATCGATTGGTTGACAGGCTATTGTAAGCGTTAATTATTTATATTAAATGCTTACGTAGTTGTGTAATGCACTCTAGATGATGGTTGATTGTGTATCATGTTTGTTGTGTACATGTGTTGTATGAAATCCATATAAATACATTATATGGAAATTGATTGTGTTTGATTCCAATTCAGAAAGAACGAATATTTTAAAATACCGAATATTTTAAAATAATATTCAGTAAATAATAAAAATGTGATTTGGATATCCGATTTTGGATGGACACGGAAAAATTGAAATGTGTGAAGCCGTGTTGATTAGATTTGCGTCAAAATATTTACATTGATTTTATTCATTTTTATGATGAATATAAAAAAGGAAGTGATTTCAAAATCTAACATTTTGAAAATATTATCATTTATATATTAATGATATTGAATATTCAATTTTGATTTAAAATTGAATATGAAGTTGAAATTGTTTTTAAAACAACTTATATAATACGTTTTAAATGGAAATCGATGAAATATATATAATATTCTTTCCCTAAAATTGGGCAAAACAACAAAAATGTGAATAAATGTCTCACAAAAATGAAAAGTGGAGCCTTATAACGATTGAAATGTAAATTACAGTGGTTCAACCCAATAGGGGTTTACATCCACTTTCATAAGAGATTCCATTATCAATATGAAGATTACAAGATTAACTTCTCTCTTACAACAATTTTATCACTCCCTTACTCATGAATTACACTTAATCTACTAAAGATGATTGAGAAGAGTGTTATTCAGCGGAGATTTGATGTGGATGTGGTAGAATTGAAAGGAATCCCTCTCTCATGTAAGCTTGCTCAATCAATCTTCAACTCTTGAATCATTTGGATGTGTTTGATAGAGATCATAATCCATGGAATAATCTTCAATTTATGATGTTGAATGGATGTTAGATGTAATGAACAGGAATTTTCGCCCCTGATAATCGACATAAATACCTTCACCGTAACTCATGCCGGCCTTTCAAACAACAAAAACACTGGACGTTATTAGAAAGAATTCAGAGGGTGGGATAAGAAAGAAAGAAATATTAGAATAGAAGAAGAAGAAGAACCAACACAACACAGAGTCTCACATCGCAGCGGAACAAAATATAATACAGAAATAACTTTATTGAGAGCTTTTTTTTTAAATACTTACAATATCAGAGTACATCTTACAATGGGACCGTTATAATAACCTATTCCCATATACAACACACAGCGGAATAGTAGCTATATAATACCATAGGTCTGAACACCTCTAGATCGTCTCTGGACTTTACAGCATTTGATAACCTGAACATGTACACCCCGGGCTAACCCAAGCATTTACAAAATACCATGTTAGTCTGATGATCCAGAGTGAGTAAAACTCGCACATTATTAAGGGTTTCACACAACCTGATTTTTAAAGTTAAAAATCTTTTAAAAGAAAAGGATAATTGTAGGACCAAATCCACACATAAACACGGACGGTTTTTACCTTACGATAACCCAAAACACTTTTGAAATCAATATCTTATCTGATATTATAATAATGTCTAAATACAAGTAAATAACAATCTAGTGGAATGCTTGCATCTCACGCTCCACATATATATTATACAATCAAAACCGCGGGTGCTTATTGGAGATTGGATTCCAACTATGACAAGGTATGGGACTACCTGACGATAGTGTATCTCTAGAGGTGAATACACTGGGTTCAACAAGAATGTCTTTTAACCCGGCCCTCACATGACCGACCACTCATTTTGCTTGAGTGTATCGAATGTATATCACCAATGGTTGGGATCAAACCACCGTTTCCCGAAAAGGGACAACATCGAATAGATTAAAGGAGCAAAAGTACTTTCTCTAGATAGGTGATTATACACCCTAATTGGAGCGACCCACATAGCCATGTTGCCTGCCCGATTTTTTTTTCATTTACTGGCAGTGAGGCTTGAGATTTAAATTATTTTTAGAACACCTGGTCATTTTCCACTTTGAATTCCACATCATCAGATCTACCAGATATCACTAATTGACGTCCCCAAAAATACTCTAGCAGTTAAGCTAAGAGAACGACCATCCTCCGCAAACAACTATAACACGTTTGAAGAAATCAACATACGTGACCCTTTGGAAATACTCTGTTAGATATCCGTCCATACAAGTCATCCAGGAACAGGATGAACTGAAGGTACTCTCCTACTGCATCCAATATAGGAATCACCCCACATATCAGTAACGAGAAGCCCTTGCAACCCGTAGATTTCAACCACGACAAAACCACAGTTTATCTCTGGCAGCTAAACCAGAGATTTTTAGTAGTTCTTCCGCTTATGAAAATCCACGGTCTTCATTGCTCTATCTCGACCATCTTCTAATACCTTCACGTATTTGTTGGTCAGAATGGTTTTCAAATATAAATTCGATCCCGATCTTTCCGTACCAACAATCGTATGGGTCAGATTTGATAGTCGGTGATTTAACTATCAAAATAATCAGTGTTTCAATCATGACAATCCAGTGAGTTCCCTGGTTCAGTATTCAGCAACCCTTGGCCTTTATATTAAACAAGTGTCATTTCAGACTCTTAAATCTTTCGATATTATAAATATAGTTGTTCGTTTCTTATCTAACTAAGATTATTCTTTATAACGAGTTCATTTTATTATTTAAAAAAAATTCCATATCATATCCAGTTTCCACTCCGCTTTCAAAACATTGGCCAATTTATTATCTATTCTGGGAAATCCATTCAACTTATAATTCTACACTTCATAGCACATAATATCTTTTATGGAAATATTAACTTGACTCTCTCACTACTCTCGTTTCTAAACTAATATCATCCTTGGATAATTATGGAGTCATTCAAGTTGGGGTATTTCATTTACCTCTCAGACCTTGAGTCGACGTCATTCTTATCTTCAGGATAGCTAGAAGTTTATCAATGAAATCTCACCCCAATAGATATCTCAATACTTATACTTACCATTCGATTTAACATGGTTTTATCCCCATTCATTTTCTTTTGAAAACTCTTTCACCATTTCCACAATCATGTTTTAAAACGTTTCCATTTCTTCGTCTTTAGACTTTCAGATTTCCTTTAACTTTCTTAAGATTTCCAATCTCATTTTTGCACTTGTCTCGATTTCTCTATCATTATTCCATTTATAACTTGTCCTTATAAATGCCCAGTTTAGATTTTCTAAAATCTGAACAATAGAATTCTTAATAGGAATTTACATTAAATATAAATTCGATTTCAATTTCATTTAGCTACATGAGGCTTTACGACTTTATATCTTCATTTACAGAACTAAATGCCAAGATTTATCACTTTGGTTTTTATTAAATAATAACCAACTCCAATATCTCTAAACCGTTTGATTTACTTCAACCTTAAAGTTAATCTTCCTTTCAGATAATTAAAATAATATTTTACCTTTCGAAAATAATTCATGATTAAAAATTTTATTTAGTAATATATCATGATTTAAATAGTTGAATTATTCAACTCAAAAATAAGGTTAATACCCTAACCAATTCCATTAGTTCTTTCCTTTAACCAACTTTAAACAATCTAATTAAATTAAATAATCGACATTAATTGTTATTTGAAATAGTTAATCAAATCTTTAACCAATTTGTTAATTTTTGCTCATGGTTTATAAACCCGTTAATGTAAGAACTCGCCTTATGTACTTGGTTTTTATTTACATGATCATTAATTTAATAAAACTTCATTCAAATAATCGATAAAAATTGATTTCAAATCCCATCTCTTATTTATAACAAAAACCCATTTGATAACTTCTTTTCCATTTATTTACCTAACGGTAAATAAACTCTTGATAAAATGATTCATTACTAGGCCATCTGCCAAAACTATCCAACCAATATCACCCATTGGTTAAATAAAACACAGGTTGTCTTTCAAATCAATGATCAATACTCAAATAAATCACCAAAACATGACAGTTCATATGATAATATGAAAATAAATATTATATTTGAGGAATCCTGTTTGATCCCTCCAACCTTTTCTTCCCTGTATACAAATGGTTATCTCAAATCAGACCATTCAATCATTTAACTGATAATAATGACCATTTAATCCAACCACAAGCAATTCAAACAATTTAACCAATTAGACACGTTTATTTTATAAACGTGACCAACAAGTTAAGTTACCTTTATTGGAAACAATCGTTAGAATAACGATTTGGTATTTCACTGAAATTAAACGACGGTTTAATTCCATTAGTTGAATCAACAAATAAATATATAATTAGCAAACAGTCAACCATTGGCAAGTAGAGCACACAAAATAAAACCCCAATTTATATAAAATATAAATGGGAAGTACTGAGTGAGTTTAACTCATCTTGATTTGAATTATTTCTGGAGTGGTTCAGTTTGATTAAATTAAACTGGCGTTTAATTTAATCAAAAATTCCAATAGCTTCCGACTCTGTCCAAACTGCTCCAAATTGTAGTGTTCTCAATTTCGGTTCCAACGCATCTCATTTGGTCCAATTCCGATGAGATACGCAAAAGATTTAAACATTATAAATTTATATAAATTTAATATTCTTAATTATTTATAATTAATTAAACTCACTACATTTTTATTTCTACTAATACTCCTGTCCAAAAGAGAAACGGTCGACCTTTCCTTCACTGACTTGTCCTTCTGCATCGATCAAACATGTTCAGTTATAAACTTGTCACTAATAATGGGTTAGTTAAATAATTACTTCGTCAAACTAAATTATCTAAATTATCGTTAGGACCTTATTCCATTTCAATGCAAATAACACGGCCCTGCTAGAACAATTTCCTTCCTCTTATTAGTTTAGGCTTTAGGTCCTCCAACCCGCCTATACAAAATCATCATTTAGTTAGTAATTTAGTATAAATTAATTAAACAAAATTCATCTTTAAATATTTGTTTAGACCAATTTAATTACCATTAAGATCCAAGTTCCGTTATACAACTATTTTGGCCGATCCTTTCTAAAATTCTGGAAATAACGAAGTGGTTCACTTTCGTTTCCCTGCTGTCTTCCTTCGCGGTTTTCATTCCTTTCACCTGGAACCCGATAAAGTGAATTAACCCTCTTAATAACGTTTATTTTAATAAACTAATCACTGTTTTAATTTATATTATACCAGTTTGAAAAAAAAAACTAGGCCGATTTAAATCTTCTTCCATGCTACTTTAATACGCATAGTTCATTCTCCCCTCAACGCTACCGCACTTCTGCCAAGCTGACCGGAGATTGATCAGAGACTGCAAAGAATCACTCATCTCCCCAACATATAAACCTCTTCCCCATCGATAAATGCACAAACACACAGCTCCACCATTAACGCCCAATTCCCCCTTACCATTTCACATTCTCTGTTTCGAAGTCTGCTTAGCATTCCAACCCTATCAAATGATTTACATTAACAATTGATCCATTAATTATAATTTAACTATTTACTCATTCGTTACTTTGTCTACTCTTCTGTGCTCATTTTCACATTTCAGAACCCATACGGTCTCCCTTCAACAATGCAATGCCACCAACTTCCGCCTATCTGAGTCCCATCGGAGATTCCTCTTCCACTCGCCATTCCGCCGCTGCCCATTACCCAAAAACCCGCCGAGCTCGACGCTCACAGCCACCGAAAAAACCCCTTGAACCACCATGCCTACAGCATCCATTTCCGACCAGAACAGTATGAGATTTCCGATCATGGACGTTGGAACCCTAGATCTCGTGTCCCTCTATGATTTTGCACTTGAAAGAACTCGATTTTGTTGTGCGGATTTTTGGGTTTGGATGGAAGAACTCAGTTTCAGACAGAACAAAATGGAAAATAATGAAACATCTCGATGGGCTTTTTATTATAGGGGGATAAATACGTGGAGGCCAAGTTCTCTATTGTAGGTTTGCAGTCAATTATAGATTAGCTGTACATGTTGGGTGTGATTTTCGAAAACGTGCTATGCACGGTTTTGAGGTTGGATTGGGATGCAAGGAAATTAAAGATAATGAGAAAATATTTTGGATGCAAGGAAGTTAACAGTGGAATAGGCTTTATATAAAACATGGGATGGAAATTTTTATATTATTAAAATCTAACGAAACTTCACTCTAAAGTAACACATAAAACTATCTACAATTGATTTTTATTTACTGATAAAAAAAGTAATCTTAGCATAAAAATATATTCCGGACACAATGTAACAAGTTTCGTCCATTTCCAACATCGTTTGAAAAAAAAAATCCTTTATAAAACCAGAAATAAACACAAGTTTAATTTTTTCACGATCACCAAATAAATCAAATCAACTTGAAACCGTATAATCCAATAATAATTCTTCAATAAGAACCCAACGACACTAGTCTCGTCGCATTCTGAGACTGTTTCCCCGGTAGGCTATTTTTACGTGGACCGGAGTGCCATTCTGGACACCAAATTACACGGTCTCCAAAAACAACAAACTATATACCTATCCGAGCTCTAATCGATGATATGAACTCAACGGGATTGGTTTCGCGGCCTAATTCGATCGTCTGCCCAAGTTACACTCAAATATCTCTTCATTAAATTAAATTAATTTAAATACACGCTACATAAAATAATTGGGCGTTTACGGCTACCATGGCCACATACGACATCGGTTGCCCATGCCATTTAACACTGTACAATAATTTAACGATATGGTTCCAATGAAACTAATTTCATCGAAATCGAAGTCCGTTTGCAAAATGGCCACTTTAAAGGCCGACATTTAAATAACGATTTTTCATAGTGACTATTTTAAATTTTGATTTGGCCATAACTTCAAATCTATAACACGAAATCTGGATTTTTCTCTTTCATATGAGAATTATAATCAACAAGGTTCCAATGTTTCTCGTTTCACAGAAATCCGACTTATATCAGATCATGTACTCTCAGTTAAAGTTCAAAACTCCATATTGCGAACTGCACGCCATTTTTATACTCGATTTATATTATATAAACATATAGTGTTCGATCTCGTTTTAAATAACGATTTAAATATTATAATCCATTAATACTCCAAATATAATACTTAAAATAATAAATAAAATAAAATATTTGACTACCAAAACACGGGTCGTTACATTCTTCCCCCCTTAAAATAATTTCATCCTCGAAATTGTTAAGGTAAGAAAGAACGTTACAAACCCATTACCTTTACAAAAATAATAAATCTAAAACTCGATTTTATTTCCAAACCGATCCAATTGGTTTTAAAACCAATTTAATTCAAATAAAAGAATTTTCCAAAAACCTTCAAAAACCATCTAACACCTTAAATTCCCGGAAAAATTCGACAGAGTCTCCCCTGCACGGAGTGACATCTGCGATATCGCAGGAACAGATAATATATATACATCGACCAATGGTTGGAAAACAAAAATCAAAACCCCAAAGTTTTATATTTTCGCGTAGGCGTACCTTTTTCGAGCGCTATTGAGCATATATGCTCAACGTATATGCAATTTACTCAATCAATATTAATTTCCTCCGCCATCTGGCACCTGTACTAAACTCAATTCACATATCAGTAACAGATATATAAAATTCTGAGATAATATTTCACTAATCAACTGGTATAACTACACCAATTGCAAAGTCAAACACACAACATCAATTCATTACCAAATACAGGGTTAAATCGTAAATACAAATTCGTACTCTGTTCATTCCAGTTTAAGTATACCGGAAATTTATTCTTTAGTTTGAAGTTCATTTAGCTTTATTAAATTGTTGATTATTACCATTCAAACAAGCTATCATCCAATAACAAACAATTCACAATCAACAACCAATACACGACAATCAATCAAATTAGTTGAATTCATATCCAATATCAATATTTCATTTTGGTTTCTCATATTTGAACATCAATCGATTTATGTTCGATTGATATTTTTTTGATTATTATCTATTCAAAATTCTAATTTCCATATATGTTTTATTTAATTTTGATATCATTCTTAGCTTTAATTACACTTAACCAATGTTAAGTTTTCAATTCAAATTTTCAATCAGATTTAAATTCTATTCAAATCGATCAAACACACAAATATCTTAATAATTTGATAAAATTATTTCCTTTTATATATATAAAAATATAATTTGGGTAAAATTATTTCATTTACCCTCTTTACAAAACAATACTGTATCGATTGCCAGTTCAACACTTCTCAACACTTGAACCGATCAAACAACACAATACAAAACATTTGCATATAAAATTTTCAATTACGCTCTCATATATATACACTCAATCTCGATCTAGTGTATTACTAACCCTATCTCTATCGAGTCACACAACAGAGCCAAGGTTATTACTAAACCAATAGCTCTAATACCACTGTAATGAACATGAATTTTCGCCCATGAAAATCGACATAAATACCCTCACCGTAACTCATGCGGACCTTTCAAACACCGAAAACACTGGACGTTATTAGAAAGAATTTAGAGGGTGAGATAAGAAAGAAAGAAATATTAGAATAGAAGAAGAAGAAGAAGAACCAACACAACACAGAGTCTCACGTCGCAGTGGAACAAAATATAATACAGAAATAACTTTACTAAGAGCTTTTTTTTAAATACTTACAATATCAGAGTACATCTTACAGTGGGACAGTTATAATAACCTGTTCCCATATACAACACACTGCGGAATAGTATCTATATAATACCATACGTCTGAACACCTCCAGCTTGTCTCTGGACTTTACAGCATTTGATAACCTGAACCTGTACACCCCGGGCTAACCCAAGCATTTACAAAACACCGGGTCATTTTGGTGAACCAGAGTGAGTAAAACTCACACAGTATTAAAGGTATCACACAACCTGATTTTTAAAGTTAAAAATCTTTCAAAAGAAAAGGATAATCGTAAGACCAAATCCACACATAAACACGGACGGTTTTTACCTTACGATAACCCAAAACACTTTTGAAATCAATAACTTTTCTCATATATTAAAATAATGTCTAAATACAAGTAAATAACAATCTAGTGGAATGCTTGCATCTCACGCTCCACATATATAGTATACAATCAAAACCGTGGGCGCTTATTGGAGATTGGATTCCAACTATGACAAGGTATGGGACTACCTGCCGATAGTGTATCTCTAGAGGCGAATACACTGGGTTCGACAAGAACGTCTTACAACCCGACCCTCACATGACTGACCACTCATTTCGCTTGAGTGTATCGAATGTATATCACCAATGGTAGGGCTCAAACCACCATTTCCTGAAAAGGGACAGCATCGAATAGATTAAAGGAGCAAAAGGATGTTCTCTAGATAGGTGATTATACACCCTAATGGGAGCAACCCACATAGCCATGCTGCATGCGCGAATTTTTTTGTCATTTACCGGCTGTGAGGCTTGAGGTTTAAATTATTTTTCGAACACCTGGTCATTTTCAACTTCGAATGCCACATCATCAGATCCGCCAGATATCACTAATTGACGTCCCCAAAAATGCTCTAGCAGTTAAGCTAAGAGAACGGCCATCCTCCGCCAACAACTATAGCACGTTTGAAGAAATCAACGTACGTGACCCTTTAGAAATACTCTGTCAGACATCCGTCCATACAAGTCATCCAGGAATATGATGAACCGAAGGTACTCTCCTACTGCATCCAATATAGGAATCAACCCATGGATCAGTAACGAGAATCCCTTGCAACCCGTAGATTTCAACCACGACAAAACCGCAGTTTATCTCTGGCCACTAAACCAGAGATTCTTAATAGTTCTTCCACTTATAAAAATCCACAGTCTTCCATGCTCTATCTCGACCGTCTTCTGATATCTTCACGTATTTGACGGTCGGAATGGTTTTCGAATATAAATTCGATCCCAGTCTTTCTGCGCCAACAATCGCATGGGTCAGATTTGATAGTCGGTGATTTAACTATCAAAATAATAAGTGTTTCATTCATGACAATCCAGTGAGTTCCCTGGTTCAGTATTCAGCATCACTTGGCCTTTTTATTAAACATGTGTAATTTCAAACTCTTAAATCTTTCGATATTATAAATATAGTTCTTCGTTTCTTATCTAACATAAGATTATTCTTTTTAACGAGTTCATATTATTATTTAAAAAAAATTCCATATCATATCCATTTTCCACTTCACTTTCAAAACATTAGCCAAGTTATTATCTATTCTGGGAAATCCATTCAACTTATAATTCTACACTTCATAGCCCATAATATCTTTCACGGAAATATTAACTTGACTCTCTCACTACTCTCGTTTCTAAACTAATATCATCCTTGGGTAATTATGGAGTCATTCAAGTTGGGGAATTTCATTTACCTCTCAGACCTTGAGTCGACGACATTCTTATCTTCAGGATAGCTAGAAGTTTATCAACGAAATCTCACCCCAATAGATATCTCAATACTTATACTTACCATTCGATTTAACATGGTTTTAACCGCATTCATTTTCTTTTGAAAACTCTTTCACCATTTCCACAATCATGTTCTAAAACATTTCCATTTCTTCGCCTTTAGACTTTCATATTTCCTTTAACTTTCTTAAGATTTCCAATCTCATTTTTACACTTGTCTCGATTTCTCTATCATTATTCCATTTATAACTTGTCCTTATAAATGCCCAGTTTAGATTTTCTAAAATCCGACAATAGAATTCTTATTAGGAATTTATATTAAATATCAATTCGATTTCAATTTCATTTAGCTACATGAGGCTTTACGACTTTATATCTTCATTTACAGAACTAAATGCCAAGATTTATCACTTTGGTTTTTATTAAATAATAACCAACTCCAATATCTCTAAACCGTTTGATTTACTTCAACCTTAAAGTTAATCTTCCTTTCAGATAATTAAAATAATATTTGGCTTTCCAAAATAATTCATGATTAAATAATTTATTTAATAATATATCATGATTTAAACAGTTGAATTATTCAACTCAAAAACAAGGTTAACACCCTAATTCCATTAGTTCTTTCCTTTTACCTACTTTAAACAATCTAGTTAAATTAAATAATCGACATTAATTGTTATTTGAAACAGTTAATCAAATCTTTAACCATTTGGTTAATTTCTGCTCATGGTTTATAAACCCATTAATGTGAGAACTCTCCTTACGTACTTAGTTTTTAGTTACTAGATTATTAATTAAATAAACCTTCATTCAAATAATCGATAAAAATAGATTTCAAAGCCCTCTCTTCTTTATAACAAAAACCCATTTGATAACTTCCTTTCCATTTATTTACCTGACGGTAAATAAACTCTTGATAAAATGATTCATTACTAGGCCATCTGCCGAAACTATCCAACCAATATCACCCATTGGTTAAACACAACACAGGTTGACTTTCAAATCAATGATCAATACTCAAATAAATCACCTAAACATGACAGTTCATATGATAATATGAAAATAAATAATATATTTGAGGAATCCGGTTGGATCCCTCCAACCTGTTCTTCCCTGTATGCAAATGGTTATCTCAAATCAGACCATTCAATCAATTAACTGATAATAACGACCATTTAATCCAACCACAAGCAATTCAAACAATTTAACCAATTAAACACGCTTATTTTATAAATGTGACCAACAAGGTAAGTTACCTTTATTGGAACCAATCATTAGAATAACAATTTGGTATTTCACTGAAATCAAATGACGGTTTAATTCCATTAGTTGAACCAGCAAATAAATATATAATTAGCAAACTGTCAACCATTAGCAAGCAGAGCACACAAAATAAAACCCCAATTTATATAAAATATAAATGGGAATTACTGACTGAGTTTAACTCACCTTGATTTGAATTATTTTTGGAGTGGTTCAGTTTGATTAAATTAAACAGCGTTTAATTTAATCAAAAATTCCAGTAGCTTACTGCTCTGTCCAAACTGCTCCAAACTGTAGTGTTCTCAATTTCGGTTCCAACGCATCTCATTTGGTCCAATTCTGATGAGATACGCAAAAGGTATATACATTATAAATTTATATAAATTTAATATTCTTAATTATTTATAATTAATTAAACTCACTACATTTTTATTTCTACTAATACTCCTGTCCAAAAGAGAAACGGCCGACCTTTCCTTCACTGACTTGTCCTTCTGCATCGATCAAACATGTTCAGTTATAAACTCATCACTAATCATGGGTTAGTTAAATAATTACTTCGTCAAACTAAATTATCTAAATTATCGTTAAGACCTTATTCCATTTCAATGCAAACAACACGGCCCTGCTAGAACAATTTTCTTCCTCCTATTATTTTAGGCTTTAGGTCCTCCAACACGCCTGTACAAAATCAACGTTTAGTTAGTATAAATTAATTATACTAAATTCGTCTTTAAACATTTTTTTAGACCAATTTAATTACCATTAAGATCCAAGTTCCGTTATACAACTATTTTGGCCGATCCTTTCTCAAATTCTGGAAATAACGAAGTGGTTCACTTTTGTTTCCCTTCTGTCTTCCTTCGCGGTTTTCATTCCTTTCACCTGAAACCTGATAAAGTGAATTAACCCTATTAATAACGTTTATTTTAATAAACTAATCACTGTTTTAATTTATATTATACTGGTTTGAAAAAAAATAGGCGATTAAAATCTCCTTCCACGCTGCTTTAATATGCACAGTTCATTCTCCCCTCAACGCTACCGCACTTCTGCCAAGCTGACTGGAGATCGATCAGATACTGCAAAGAATCACTCATCTCCCCATCGATAAATGCACAGACACACAGCTCCACCATTAACGCCCACTTCTCCCTTGCCATTTTACCTTGTCTGTTTCGAAGTCTGCTTAGCATTCCAACCCTAACAAATGATTTACATTAACTATTGATCCATTAATTATAATTTAACTATTTACTCATTCATTACGTTGTCTGCTCTTCGGTGCTCATTTTCACATTTCAGAACCTATACGGTCTCCCTCCAACAACGCAACGCCACCAACTTTCGCCTATTTGAGACCCATCGGAGATTCCTCTTCCACTCGCCATTCCACCGTTGCCCACTGCCCAAAAACCCGCCGAGCTCGACGCTCACAGCCACCGGAAAAACCCATTGAACCACCGCGCTTAGAGCATCCATTTCTGACCAGAACAGTACGAGATTTCCGATCATGGACGTTGGAACCCTAGATCTCGTGGCCCTCTATGATTTTGCACTTGAAAGAACTCGATTTTGTTGTGCGGATTTTTGGGTTTGGATGGAAGAACTCGGTTTCAGACAGAACAAAATGGAAAATAATGAAACAACTCGATGGTTTTTTTATTATTGGGGATAAATATGTGGCGGCCAAGTTCTCTAGTATAGGTTTGCAGTCAATTATGGATTAGCTGTACATGTTGGGTGTGATTTTCGAAAACGTGATGTGCACGATTTTGAGGTTGGATTGGGATGCAAGGAAATTAAAGAAAATGAGAAAATATTTTGGATGCAAGGAAGTTAACAGTGGAATAGGCTTTATATAAGAACATGGGATGGAAATTTTTATATTATTAAAATCTAACGAAACTTCACGCTAAAGTAACACGTAAAACTATCCACAATTGATTTCTGTTTACTAATAAAAAAACTAATCTTAGCCTAAAAATACATTCCGGACCCAATGGAACAAGTTTCGTCGAATTCCGACATCGTTTAAAAAAAATTCCTTTATAAAACCAGAAATAAACACGCGTTTAATTTTTTCATGATCACCAAATAAATCAAATCAACTTGAAACCTTACAATCCCATAACAATTCTTCAAAACGAACCCAACGGCACTAGTCTTGTTGCATTCTGAGACTGTTTCCCCGGTAGGTTATTTTTACGTGGACCGCAATGCCATTCTAGTTACCAAATTACACAGTCTCCAAAAATAACAAAGTATATACCTATACTGGCTCTAATCGACGATACAAACTCAACGGGATTGGTTTTGTGGCCTAATCCGATCGTCTGCTCAAGTTACACTCAAATATCTCTTCATTAAATTAAATTAATTTAAATACGCGCCATAGAAAATAACTGGGCGTTTACGGCAACCATGGCCACATACGACATCGACTTGCCATGTCATTTAACACTGTACAATAATTTAACGATTCAATTCCAATGAAACTAATTTCGTCGAAATCAAAGTCTGTTTGCAAAATGGCCATTTTAAGGGCCGATATTTAAATAACGATTTTTCACAACGACTATTTTAAATTTTGATTTGGCCATAACTTCAAATCTATAACACGGAATCTGGATTTTTCTCTTTCATATGAAAATTATAATCAACACGGTTCCAACGTTTCTCATTTCATAGAAATCCGACTTATATCGGATCCTGTACTTTCAGTTGAAGTCCAAAACTCCATATTGCGAACTGCACGCCATTTTCATACTCGATTTATATTATATAAAAATATAGCGTTCGGTCTCATTTTAAATAACGATTTAAATATTTAAATCAATTAATACTCCAAATATAATATTTAAAATAATAAATTAAATAAAATATTTGACTGCCAAAACACGGGTCGTTACATTAGAATTGTTGTGGAATATTTTCGGCAGCACTTCGTGGTCTCAAGATTCCATCCCCTCAAATGAAGAAGTGTGGGGGCATTTATAGGAGATTTCCAGACCATGTGGCAGTTCTGTAATTACATAGAAAACACCATGACTCATGTCGCCACCGACATGACTTGGATCTCCGCTATAACTCATGTCGCCGACGATATGACTCATGTCGTCTGGCGGGTTAGCCTCTGGCGCCTTGAGCTTGGGACATTACATGAGTTACCTTGACTAGGTTCATATCGGTCGGATGACAGCTGTCAATAACCCAATAATAACTGTGTAACACCCCACCTCCGCCAGGGCCACTCCCGAGTGATTGCGCTAGCTTTGGAGGGGTGTTGTCTAGGTAAACATGCACAGAGATATCACAAGACAGAACATAGGTAAATAAATAAGTAAAGCAGCGGTAGAAATTTAAAAACCATAGTTAACCATTTCCAAACCAAAGTCAACTTACATCAAAATACTTAGTCATTATTTTCCAACTACCACAAGTCTAGAAACATAAACTGAAAATAACATAAAGTAAACTATCCCCAAATAGATGTGGTGAAGCCATAGCAAGCTCAAGTCCAAACCGTACATGAGCTGTCAAGAAAGCAAGCCAAATGTCCAAGCTAAGCACTAGTGTTCCCTCCCTGAGAACATGGGGGAGGGAACGGAAGAAAAGAGGCGAAAGAAAAAGGGCCAGTCATAAAGACTGGTAAGTCCTACCTACTATTAGTATAAAAACTAATGAAGTTAACTAAACATGAGAAACTGAGATGAAACATAAAGATGGTAACTAACTGGCATGATAAATAGATAATAAGGTAGATCAAGTGTGGCATCGCATATACAGGGTTTAGTTTTGCACCAATAGTACTAGTATTCCAACCCATGTCAAGTATAAACAAGAAATGATCCCTTGACCCAATATCATGAGGTGACCCAAGTCAAGGTCCAACTATACGGTCTAGTCGATCGGCTCCCTATAAGCCTAACTCGTCGAGTGTCGGTGTCATACGGCCCAATCACGGAATGTAGTCGACTGTGCTAGGTCCACCCTAGGGTGTATCAAGCCCTAGGGTGCCAACCACTGACAAAAATCAAGCACGCACAGCCTAAACCTACTGGTGCCCATGTCTGTTTTATTCAACTCCGGACTATGTGCACGACCATAGTCCGCCTGAACCTACACTGGCGCACTTACTCTGCCGTCTTTCTGGTCGCTTACAATCAGCCCAGTAATCGTGCCCCACCCTAGCCTAGTCCCTAGGGTATCGTGATACATCCAAGAGGGTTACTGCTAAAAAGGACCATGTAACTAGGGTTTCTAACGGGTTAAGTGTGGTTAACCCTATCCAATCATGTATCAAGTTGGTTAAGTGTATCCAAGTGGTTCATGACTTAACCCTATCATGTGGCATTAATTAACTTAATGCGCCCAACCTCTCACATTAGACTTTGTTGTGGTTACTGGATGTGCCGGGCGGGTCCGGGCAGATTTACACCACAACCTACTCTAACCTCAGGTTTCAAGCGCGATATGACCAACTACTCACATTGGATCCTATTGTTTGTAGCCACTGGATTTGCCGGGCGGTTCCGGGCAGATTTACGCTACAAACTCAACCCAATCTCGAGTTAGCCACTTTATGGTTTTCTACATGTCATGACCACATTCACATTTTCAAGCATAATCAAGTTTCATGTCACATTTCAAGTCATGTTTTTCATGTCATTTCAAGTTTGCCTAACTACCCATAACGTATTCCCATTCGCACGTAAATTCACATCAATACGAATAGATCAAGAAGGGGAACATAACAACATGACAAAGATGGGCATAAGGTGATAAAGTTGGTCATAAGTTAAACATGATGATATTTGAGGCAAAGGTGTTCATCACAACTAGCATATAGGATTATTGGCCTCAAAACATGCATGACATCAAGCTTAGCAAATAGGGTGATAACATGACAATAGTTGACATAGAGTGATAAACTTGTGACTAGCATGTAGTTCAACATCATAGGCAAGTTAACATCAAGGTTATGAGGGGTTCTATGTTGCATTATGCATAATCCCCAAATAAAGCTCATAGCTTTCTACCCAAAAATCAAGATGAACGGTACTAGGTTCATGATAGTTCCACAATCATAGATCAAAAGAGTCATAAATGGATCTATGCATACAATGATGGACCAAAGACAAGTATTACACAAGAATCCCATTTCAACTTGCTACATGTTCATATTAATTTAATAGTTTAATTCTAAGAGTAGAGTGGGGCTTACAAATCGTGGCTATGAGAACTAGAACCAAATAGAACAAGATAGAGACGTTGTAGAAGCTCTAGGAATGATGTAGAAACACTAGAAGCCTTGAGAGATAAGTAGCTCCTTTGATTTTGATGGAGAAAGATTGCTCCTTTTGCCTTAGCTTTAGTTTAGAATTCTCAAGCTCTCTTTCATGAAGATGGAGGCCATGATTAGGAGCATTTTGGCAGCACTTAGTTGTTAGGATGATTTGTGGTGGTTTAGGCTAGGTCTTAGGGTGTTTTTATAGGTGTAGAGACAAGTTTAGGCCATAGGATTAACCCTAGTTTAGATCTGAACCATCAAATCCCATCACAGGCTAGCTGAGCAGACCCAAAGGAGCAAATAGGTGCACCAGGCAAACATGGCCGACCAGGGAAGTCGACCCCCAGGTCGACACCCAAGTCGATTGGGCAGCCGACATGGGCTGGGGCAGGTCGACTCCCCAGTCGACTCCCCAGTCGACCTGGGGCTGGGCGGGAAATTTTCCCGCCCAATCTTTTTGGGGCTAAATTTGAATTTCGGGCTGAATTTTGAATTTTCTGAAATCTTCTATGGGCCATAACTTGGTCATACAGACTCCGATTTACGAAATTTCGGACTCGTTTTCAAGCAGAATTTCGAGACGAACGCAATGGCGTAACCCGTTCCCATTGATTCTTAACTTATAATTTAATTCTTCCTTGATTTCTTGTTTTAACATGTTATAAAAATTCGGGTTGTTACATTCTCCCCACCTTAAAGGATTTCGTCCCCGAAATCTCCAAGTTAGGTAGAACGTATCCTACCATCCATCATCCATCTACTCAAAACATCATCCACAAGTAATCATTGTCCTTAAAAGATTTCTAATGTTGTATGAACATATGTAAAAGTGTGTGTATATGCATCTATCTAATGCGAAAATCAGGCGGTTACTGACTCAGTAAACCTCCTTAATGCAGAATATGTTAGTGAAATGAGTCCAAATATATGCAAATTCCTAACATAATTTATAATCTCTACATGAGTGCACATAACATTCATTCATATGCAACATCCACGTGATAACATAACAAGTTTCATCCATGAATAAGCATAAACAGTCATGCATATGCAATATGAAAGTGTGTGAGCCGATCTTAGTGCCTAACGTGTATCATGCATCCACGAGTAACCACTTGCAAACACTTGCAACCATCTGCAACCATCAAGCATAACATGTTTCAAATACATGTTTCATCCAAAGGGTTTCTACCTAAGGTTCTCAAGATTAACGAAATAACAAGATAAACATGGATAGCACAAGAAAGATATGCTGACTAGGAAAAGAGATTGAGAATGTACCCTCAAAAAGAAATGGATAACGCCCACGCATCTTCTCCTCGGTTTCCCAAGTTGCATCTTCATCGGCTTCACTCCACTAAACCTTTACTAACTTGACTTCTCGATTCCTCAGCTTCTTGATCTCCGTTCCCAAGATACGAATCGGAGCTCGCCTCAAGGTTTCCTCTTTCTCTACCTCCACGTCTTCAAGAATGCTAGGCTCAACTACTTCGGCTGATTCATGTAGGCATTTTCGAAGATGCGAGACATGAAAGACACTGTGCACTCCAGCCAGCTTCTCGGGCAATTCCACCCTATAAGCCATTTGCCCAATCTTCTCGATGATAGGGAAGGGTCCTACTAACCTTGGTGCTAGCTTTCCAACTGCTCCAAAACGAACCACATTTCGCAAGGGAGAAACCTTCACAAAGACCATATCTCCAACTTCAAACTCTAAGTCTGTCCTTCGCTTGTCTGCATAGGATTTATGTCTGTCTTGGGCCGTTTTCATCTGCCTTCGAATCAACTCAACCTTCTCGTATGTGTCCCTTATCATGTCGGGCCCAAGTATAAGCTTATCCGTCGTCTCCCACCAACATGTTGGTGACTTGCACGGCCTCCCATACAAAGCTTCGAATGGTGCCATCCCTATGCTTGCTTGGTAGCTGTTATTATAAGCAAACTCCATGAGAGGAAGGTGGTCTTCCCAAGTGCCACCAAAGTCAAGAATGCATAGCCTCAACAGATCTTCTAGTACCCTATTCACCCTTTCGGTCTGACCATCCGTCTGTAGGTGATAGGCTGTACTTAGATTCAATCGCATACCCATCGCTTCTTGCAAACTATTCCAAAATTGGCTAGTGAAGATTGGGTCACGATCGCTAACTATGCTAGAAGGAACTCCGTGCAATCGCCCTATCTCTCGAAGATAAATAGATGCTAGCCATGATGCGGTCCTCTTGCTCTTCACTGGAATGAAATGAGCGCTCTTCGTGAGTCTACCCACTATGACCCATATGCTAGTATTCCCCTTCCTTGATCTCGGCAATCCATCAACAAAATCCATAGAGATACTTTCCCAATTCCATTGCGGGACCTCCAATGGATGCAGTAGCCCACCGGGCTTCTTCGACCCGGCCTTTACTTGTTGGCAAACAATGCATCTAGA
Source organism: Allium sativum (assembly GCA_030737875.1). Taxonomy (NCBI): domain Eukaryota; kingdom Viridiplantae; phylum Streptophyta; class Magnoliopsida; order Asparagales; family Amaryllidaceae; genus Allium; species Allium sativum. The sequence goes on from CM060924.1 coordinate 1,027,450,567, forward strand.
AACAAACTCTGCAACATCCTTTTTCATCCCATCCCAAAAGAAAATGTGCTTCATATCCCAGTACATCTTATCCCCTACGGGATGTATGGTCATCCTCGAGTGATGCTCCTCCTCAAGAACTTTATTTACTAAGTCTCCCACTCGTGGGACACATTGTCTTCCATCACGCCTTAGCCACCCCTTGTCATCAATAGTATATCTAGCGAGGTGACTTGACGTCTCACCCCGAATCAACTTGTCCATGATCTCGACTATCTGCGGGTCTTCCCTCTGTGAAGCCCCAACTTGATCAAGAAGTTTATGTCTAAGCTCAAGGGGTGCTAACGAACCAGTCATCGACTCAACAGCAGGTGTAAAATCAAAGGTTGCCAAGAACTCTTGGCTCTTCATCTCAACAAAAAAGGGACTCAAAGTCAACCTTCTTCTACTTAGCGCATCCGCCACAACATTACCCTTGCCAGGGGTATAAGCTATATCGAAGTCATATCATGCCAAGAATTCCATCCACCTCTGCTGCCTTAGATTCAGATCTTTCTGCGAGAAGAGGTACTTGAGCGACTTGTGATCAGTATATAACTCAAACCTTTCACCTAGCAGATAATGGCGCCAAGATTTGAGTGCAAAGACGATCGCCGCCAACTCCAAATCATGAGTGGGATAGTTCTTCTCATGAACTTTGAGTTGCCTACCCCCAAAGCATATCACTCTCCCTACTTGCATCAGGACAGCGCCTAATCCCGTGCCACATGCATCGGTGTACACGGTAAACTACTTCCCTCCATCGGGTAATGCTAGAACTGGAGCTGTGGTGAGGGCTTTCTTGAGCCTTTGAAAAGCAAGCTCACACTCTAAGTCCCATGTAAAGACTAAGTTCTTCTTTGTTAACTTAGTAAGAGGGGCTGAAATCTTAGCGAAGTCCTTAATGAACTTCCTATAAAATCCTGCCAGACCGAGAAAGCTTCTCACTTCAGTTGCATTCTTTGGAACTTTCCAGTCTTGCACCATGACTACTTTAGCGGGATCCACAGCTATGCCCTGCTTAGAAACTATATGCCCAAGGAACCAAATTTCCCTTCTCCAGAAATGGCATTTGGAGAACTTGGCTTTTAACTGATGAGCTCTAAGCGTATCCATAACCTCCTAGAGATGTGTAGCATGCTCTTCCTCGTCCTTAGAGAAGATCAGAATGTCATCCACGAAGACAACCACAAACTTGTTAAGGAACTCCCTAAACACCCTACTCATCAAATCAACAAAGTATGCGGGTGCATTAGTCAAACCAAACGGCATGGCTAGCCATTCAAAGAATCCATCTAGAGTCCTAAACACAGTCTTGTTAATACTATCCTCAGCCACTCTAAGCTGATGGAATCCGGTGGCTAGATCGAGTTGAGAGAAAACAGAAGCACCTACAAGCTGGTCAAAGAGATCATCAATCCTTGGTAACGGGTGCCCATTCTTCTTTGTCAGCTTTTTTAACTCACGATAATCAACACAAAGACGAAGCGAACCTTCCGCTTTAGTAGCGAATACCACAGGAGCACCCCATTCAGAAATGCTTTGCATAATGAAATTTTTCTCAAGCAACTCCTTGACTTGCTTGCTAAGCTCTCTTCTTTCTCGCGGGGCCATGTGCCTAACAGGCAATGAAACTGGCTTGGCATTATCAACAAGATAAATACGGAAGTCTATCTCGCGTTTAGGGTGTAACCCCTTCACCTCATCAAAAACATCAAGATATTCTCGGACCACCCTTACAGATTGAAGATTGTCAATAGACGAGTCGAGGGATTCAAGAAAACATAACATGACGGGATCCATAGGGTTACAAGAAATCTCTAGTGTATTGCCAAGGTGAGTCATAAGCCTCACTGCCCTATGCTCACAATCGAGAATGGCTCCATAACTGGACAACCAATCCATGCCCAAAATCAACCAGTATCCCATGAACCCGAGAACACAAGCATTACATGTGAATTCTACAGTCAAGATAGAAATCCTCAAATCCATACAAATCATAGATAGATGGGCGGAACCCCCAATTGGATTTGAAACTCTAACGAGATCCTCAACTAGACTTGTACTTAGGTGCAAACTTTCAACAATGTCAGAAGAAATAAAGGTATGCGATGCGCCAGAATCAAATAAAGTTCGAACAGGAAAACCAGAAATGTAAACAAGGCTTTCTACAGAAATACTACCTCGGTCCGGAGCTGGAGTAGTGTTGAGATCATGCATCTGCCCTTAAGAAGGTCCTTCCCACTGGGTCTGTCCTTGCCCCTGTCCTTGCTTCTTTGGGCAATCCTTACTGTAGTGTCCAAACTCTCCGCAATGAAAGCATTCTCCCAACTTCCTCTTCTTATTCCTACAATCTTTGATTATGTGTCCAGTGATCCCACAAAAGTTGCACTTCCTTGTCTCCCTTGCCTTGTTGTTGTTGGCCTTGTTACCCTTGTTGTTCTTGTTCTGATTGTTCTGACTGCCTCCCCACTTGTTATCCACCTTCTTGGTTTGAGTCTCATTAAGCTTAACTTCTTTCTTGCCATTCTTATCATCTCCTTGGAGCAAGGCCATATCCACTAAGCTCTCAAAAGTGGCCCCCATGGGTATATGAGTCATGGCCAAACCTTGCAATTGCTCATTCATTCCTCGAGCAAAGCGTAGAGCCTTCTTCTGAGGTGTGTCAACCATGTCTAAACCGAATCGAGAAAGCTGGTTAAACTTATTCACATACTCCCTCACGGTCATGTCCCCTTGCTTCAAAGATATAAACTTCTCCATTTGCAGATTCTCTTCAGCAGATGATAGAAACTTAAGCCCAAACCTCATCCTAAAGCCGGCCCAAGTCTCTATGGGCCTAGTAGCGTTTGTGACTTCCCACCAATAAGCAGCTTCCTCTTTCAATAGCCATACTGCCAACAGAACTTTCCTATGATCTTCTACACAAAAGATATCAAAAAGGTCTTCAGTTTCCTTTAACCAGTTTCTTGCCTCAACAAAAGTCTCCGTCCCAACAAAATTCTTTCCACCCATCGCCTTAAAGTCTTTGCAAATCTTCGCAAAATCCGCTTGTGGACGCTGAGGAGGAGGAGGAGGAACCTCAGGTATGGGAGGAGGAGTGGGAGTGTTTGTTGGGCCCGCATCGTTGGCCCTAGCTTCAAAGTACCTTCGGAACCATCCGGGTATGGGTACTCCCTTGGGAATGTTAAGATCGGCCATGCTGAGAAAGGAAAAGATAGATTCAGAATGAGGAAACAAAGGATAGTGCTAATGGCTTTTGGGGAATAGCCTTTTAAAATAAACTAGACTTTTCTTGGAAAAATACATAATCGGTTTTGAAAATAGTTTTTCAAAAAGGGTTTTTAAAACTTTTGTCCGGTCTAGTAAATTTCATGCTCTGATATTGTAATACCCCACCTCCGCTAGGGCCACTCACGAGTGATTGCGCTAGCTTTGGAGGGGTGTTGTCTAGGTAAACATGCACAGAGATATCACAAGACAGAACATAGGTAAATAAGTAAGTAAAGCAGCGGTAGAAATTTAAAAACCATAGTTAACCATTTCCAAACCAAAGTCAACTTACATCAAAATACTTAGTCATTATTTTCCAACTACCACAAGTCTAGAAACATAAACTGAAAATAACATAAAGTAAACTATCCCCAAATAGATGTGGTGAAGCCATAGCAAGCTCAAGTCCAAACCGTACATGAGCTGTCAAGAAAGCAAGCCAAATGTCCAAGCTAAGCACTAGTCTTCCCTCCCTGAGAACCTTGGGGGGGAACGGAAGAAAAGAGGCGAAAGAAAAAGGGTCAGTCATAAAGACTGGTAAGTCCTACCTACTATTAGTATAAAAACTAATGAAGTTAACTAAACATGAGAAATTGAGATGAAACATAAAGATGGTAACTAACTGGCATGATAAATAAATAACAAGGTAGATCAGCTGTGGCCTCGCATATACAGGGTTTAGTTTTGCACCAATAGTACTAGTATTCCAACCCATGTCAAGTATAAACAAGAATTGATCCCTTGGCCCAATATCATGAGGTGACCCAAGTCAAGGTCCAACTATACGGTCTAGTCGATCGGCTCCCTATAAGCCTAACTCATCGAGTGTCGGTGTCATACGGCCCAATCACGGAATGTAGTCGACTGTGCTAGGTCCACCCTAGGGTGTATCAAGCCCTAGGGTGCCAACCACTGACACAAATCAAGCACGCACAGTCTTAACCTACTGGTGCCCATGTCTGTTTTATTCAACTCCGGACTATGTGCACGACCATAGTCCGCCTGAACCTACACTAGCGCCCCTACTCTGCTGTCTTTCTGGTCGCTTACATTCAGCCCAATAATCGTGCCCCACCCTAGCCTAGTCCCTAGGGTATCGTGAAACATCCAAGAGGGTTACTGCTGAAAAAGACCACGTAACTAGGGTTTCTAATGGGTTAAGTGTGGTTAGCCCTATCCAATCATGTATCAAGTTGGTTAAGTGTATCCAAGTGGTTCATGACTTAACCCTATAATGTGGCATTAATTAACTTAATGCGCCCAACCTCTCACATTAGACTTTGTTGTGGTTACTGGATGTGCCGGGCGGGTCCGCGTAGATTTACACCACAACCTAGTCTAACCTCGGGTTTCAAGCGCGATATGACCAACTACCCACATTGGATCCTATTGTTTGTAGCCACTGGATTTGCCGGGCGGTTCCGGGCAGATTTACGCTACAAACTCAACCCAACCTCGAGTTGGCCACTTTATGGTTTTCTACATGTCATGACCACATTCACGTTTTCAAGCATAATCAAGTTTCATGTCACATTTCAAGTCATGTTTTTCATGTCATTTCAAGTTTGCCTAACTACCCATAATGTATTCCCATTCGTACGTAAATTCGCATCAATACAAATAGATCAAGAAGGGGAACTTAACAACATGACAAAGATGGGCATAAGGTGATAAAGTTGGTCATAAGTTAAACATGATGATATTTGAGGCAAAGGTGTTCATCACAACTAGCATTTAGGATTTGGCCTCAAAACAAGTATGACATCAAGCTTAGCAAATAGGGTGATAACATGGTGATAGTTGACGTAGAGTGATAAACTTGTGACTAGCATGTAGTTCAACATCATAGGCAAGTTAACATCAAGGTCATGAGGGGTTCTATGTTGCGTTATGCATAATCCCCAAATAAAGCTCATAGCTTTCTACCCAAAAATCAAGATGAACGGTACTAGGTTCATGATAGTTCCACAATCATAGATCAAAAGAGTCACAAATGGATCTATGCATACAATGATAGACCAAAGACAAGTATTACACAATAATCCCATTTCAACTTGCTACATGTTCATATTAATTTCATAGTTTAAATCTAAGAGTAGAGTGGGGCTTACAAATCGTGGCTATGAGAACTAGAACGAAATAGAACAAGATAGAGACGTTGTAGAAGCTCTAGGAATGATGTAGCAACACTAGAAGCCTTAAGAGATAAGTAGCTCCTTGATTTGATTGAGAAAGATTGCTCCTTTTACCTTAGCTTTAGTTTAGAATTCTCAAGCACTCTTTGATGAAGATGGAGGCCATGATTTGGAGCATTTTGGCAGCACTTAGTTGTTAGGATGATTTGTGGTGGTTTAGGCTAGGTCTTAGGGTGTGTTTATAGGTGTAGAGATAGGTTTAGGCCATAGGATTAACCTTAGTTTAGATCTGAACCATCAAATCCTGTCATAGGCTAGCTGAGCAGACCCAAAGGAGCAAATAGGTGCACCAGGCAAACATGGCCAACCAAGGAAGTCGACCCCCAGGTTGACACCCAAGTCGACTGGGCAGTCGACCTGGGCTGGGGCAGGTCGACTCCCCAGTCAACCTGGGGCTGGGCGGGAAATTTTCCCGCCCAATCTGTTTGGGGCTGAATTTGAATTTCAGGCTGAATTTTGAATTTTCTGAAATCTTCTATGGGCCATAACTTGGTCATACGGACTCCGATTTACGAAATTTCGGACTCATTTTCAAGCAGAATTTCGAGACGAACGCAATGTCGTAACCTGTTCCCATTGATTCTTAACTTATAATTTAATTCTTCCCAGATTTCTTTTTTTAACATGTTATAAAAATTCGGGTTGTTACAAACTGGATACGGCATGAGTAGGTCATGACACAATTCGTATTGAGATCTTAAGTAGCAGCATAGTCCTTATTTCGCTGAACGACATAGGGGATAAACGACATGGAGTGTTTCTTGAATGTAATCTGGTTCTCTCGGTACGGTTTAAGGCCGACATGGATTACCTGTATACCGTGTTGCTGAACGATATGGATACCACTAGCATAATGTCATGTCGCTGAATGATATGGATAACACTAGCATACCGTCATGTCGCTGACCGACGTATATTACTTGTACGTCACGTCGATGAACGACATGGATGATAATAGCATAACATCATGTCGCTGACCGACATGAAGCTTAGCCTTACCTTATGTCATTTCGCTAGGGCGGCATGACCCATGTCGTACGACTTTACACTCCTTAGTGCCTTGGGCTTATAGCATGTCACGACGCCATGTCGCAGATGACTCAAATTAGCTTTGATGCTATAAATAGGGCACGACATGGATGAGTGCGACATGATTGCGAGCAACCTAGTGCAATATGGGGTGAATTTTCTCCCTTGCGACATGCATCTAATCGACTTAGTTAAACGACATGGCTTTCTTACCCTTTTTATTGGTTAACATTTGCCCCTTGAAATTCTGGTTATTCAAAAATGACACAGGCTTCGAATTATAATATTACCGATCTCTTGTGTCATGCATTTATATTAAATCATTGATCAACCTGTTCATATAACCATGCTGCAAGTTGCTCTATCTCTTTTCCATCTCGCACCGTAATTCGTGTCATTTTGGACTTTTAGCAGATCTGGGCCAGCCCATTTGTCTTTATGTCTGTATATCATCCCTCAAGTCATTCGCTTTCTCATTCCCAATCACATCTAAAGCTTCTTCCTCATTAATGGCGGATTGGACTAGAGAGATATCTTCGCCTTCCTTCTAAGAGGTTTATCCAACCAAGTTGACGCCTTCACTGAAGCCATCGTGACCAGATTCCGACCGACTTCGACGAGCTCCATTACCCGACTCGATGACCATACCCTCGATTTTAGAGAATTCTTCCTTCTATGATTGTTTCAAATCTTATTGCAAGTAATTTTCAGATCTTGATTCTTCTTTCTTCATCTAAATGCTAGGATTTGTATAGGATTTAAGGATTTTTATTTTTTTTGCTTATTTTTGGTAAAGTGATAGACTTGTGAATCGACTTTGACTGTCTTGTATTTTTGTGATGTTTGTGAACCAAAAACGAGTCAAATCAAATTGAACATAATCGATGAAACGACCCGAACTTCCCCGGTAGAGGAAAGCCCGGATTGTTCGAGAACAAGCCACATCAGGACGCATACGGGAGAACATTTCATTGTATATTACAACAATCCATCAGAATACAAGAATATACAGAGTATGAATAAATATTACATAGAAATATCAGAGATTTAAATTACATTTAAATACATAGCAGCGGAAATAATACAATACACAACTAGAAGAGATATACGGATACAAAGCTTTCCGGATATCATTCCAGCTGTAAACCAGGATCCTGTGAATATAAATCTGCAAAACCAAAACTACTAGCTGCCCGTGTCAAAATAGGGGAACCCAGAGTTTAGGTTAAAAACAATAAACTCCAGGTCAGTCATGGGACTGGTGTGAGGACTAAAACTGTTATTAATCTTTATTTTAAAGTTAGGTAAATCAAGGGACCACGCCGTATAACACGGAACGGGTTTCCTTCCAAGAATACCAGTGCATATAACAAAACAGCGCAATGCTAAATAAAGAAACATGAAGCTATTATAAGACCCAGGTTCTATCACACAATGCAACGCAAGCCGGGGGTAGGGTTTTCCCTTATAATAGCCAAAGCATGCTTAGTACGTCTAAAAAAAATCATTTGATACTATTATAAGTGCATAGTGTATAAAACAACTTCAAATCATAAGTATTAATCATAGGCAGCATGGGTACCACATATCATGTCGCCGTACTAGTTCTACAATTAAAACCGCAAAATCACTTATTTGGAAGTTGGATTTCCATCTATGAACCGAGGCAAAAGATAGTCCTCAACCGATTCGAGACTCTCTAGCCCAAGCCTCAGGAACAGCCGCAACTGCCCCATGGATCGTCAAGGCCGGTCCACTGATGTGGATTATTATACCTGAACAATACGTTTCCCCGCCCTTTGCGGCGTAAATGAGCCAACGAATGACTCCATCGGACCCAGATCGTCCGATCAAACCGAGGCGCCTCGCAACAGCAACAACCACACAGGTGAAAAGTATATAAATGTCAGGGCTGGTAGGTCACTGACACCACCCTAGCTAGAAAGAAACGCATGCCCTCCCTGAGGTCTGTCTCCCGTTTTTGGTTCACAACCGGGGTGTGAGGCTCACGAATTCACGTTACACAAAGTTGTGCCACACAGGCTGTGCTTTGATCATCACCACAAGACTTTGCTTTTCAACAGAAGCCTCGATCAATTGCCACTTAGGCATACCACACAGGCAATTCACTCCATGCGTTTGATATCCATCAATATATAACCCCTGAGCTCGTATGTCTCAGAGAAAGGCGTTAAGCAAGAGAATAAATTCTCCGCCGCCAAACAGATATATATTTAATAGAGATCGATCACACAGACTAAAATCCAATGTCAGACACACAGTCCATTTACAAGTCCGTTCTGGGTCTGAACGAAACCGTAGGCACCTAGTACCCCGCATATCCATCGATCTCCAAGTACGTCTAGACGATCACCAACTGTTTCCATCTTCTTGGGTGTACATCCCAATTAGGATCATCAGTAATCACCCAAACGACGTAAAGACCTCTGGTCTTCGACCATCGTCTTCATCTTCGACTTATCGTCGTATCAGTTATTCAGAATGGGATAAACCCGGTCTTTCTGAATAACTCGCGTATATTTTAAATAATTGTTACACAAACACAACATACACCTCATTCCAATTCATCAGTTGCTAACCGTAAATTAATCAAGAGAATAATTCCCCAAATATTAATCCCGAAGGCCGAAACCAACATCAGATCAATATCCAGAAAACCATTCTGCTTAGCTAACCGACAGTTAGTTTCTAAATTTCACATTCATAGGGAAAGGTTCCCATTAATTTTATCAATGATAAATTCCTTGAATTTATTCTTAAATCTTCTTTTGAATTTCGATTCAACTAGTCGGGATTAACGAACCTTACCGAAGTAATCATTTGTTTTAAATTCCCAATCCCAACCTATTCATCCCATGAAGTAAAACTGGTAATACTTCATATCTAACACCACGGTGTTATTGGTAAATTCAATTACCATTTCACGTTCAAATCTAATTAAAGATTTAACTATCGCCTGGAGTAAAACTGGTGATACTCCATTCTCGATCTTTTCAATCTAATTAAGGATTCATTAAAACTCCACTTAGTTTTAATCGTTAACTGGGTTAAAGAAACAGTGTCATTTAAAACACGGTTCACGATAAACCCAAAACCACATTCCATTAATTCAATTCCAATTAAATATTATTTAATTGGTACACTTCATTAAATCTAAATAAAAAGATTTAATCTTTTCTCAACTGAGTTCAAGAACAGTGTTAGTCAAGACACCATTCACGACAAACCCAAATCACATTTGATATTAAATACAAGGCTCTGAATAGAAAATATCCCGGATTATATTCAATATCAAATTCTACGACCAACAAATATCGTATTGGAAATAACGATATATATCTATATCTTTCAAATTTCCATAACAACATCTGTATAATCACGAAATCCAACATCGAAATATTCCGAAGACAATTTCGATTCAAATCCATTTCAATGCAATCATTGGAAATTCTGGATATTTTCAAAACCATTTCAAATTCAATTTATTTATAAAAAAAGTAATAGAATTATAATTCTAGTTCAAAACTAGTTCATCTCGATAAAAATCTATTTTTATCTTTTCAAATATGGAGTTTTTCATCCCAATTCTTTCTAAATCATTTCTTATGATTTTACACAAATTATTACTATTTTTAATAATTTTATCAAGGCCCGTACTGTCGATTTCCATCAATGGCCATCGAACTACACTTACAGCGATCTTTTCCAAATTTGATTTGGACATAATTCCAAATCCAACCGTTAGATTTCTAATTTCCAATAATCGTTAGAAAGCTCTTTTCGATACGAACCCAACGGTTCTGGTTTTAGGAGAATCCGATGGTCGGATCTCCCGCAATATCCGTTCGGATTCAATGGTCGAAATTCGCGAACTGCCGCGGCGCGGCACGTTCTATTCAGGCCATTATATTATATATATAATATATATTTCGTCGATTTCAATTCAAAACGTGCTTTATAAATCGTTCTACATTCGTTTTCAAAACGGTTTTCAACATCATATTCAATTTCAAATCAAAATTGAATATTCCAATATAAATTCGTTTTAAATTCATTTCAAATCGATTTCAATTCGAATTCATTTATATTCAATTCCAATTCGAATTCATTTATATTAAATTTCCGTTCGAATTCATTTATATTCAATTTCAATTCGAATTCGATTATATTCAATTTCAATTCGAATTCGTTTATATTCAATTTCAATTCGAATTCGTTTATATTCAATTTCAATTTCGAATTCGTTTATATTCAATTACAATTCGAATTCGTTTATATTCAATTTTAATTCGAATTCGTTTATATTCAATTTCAGTTCGAATTCGTTTATATTCAATTTCAATTCGAATTCGTTCCTATTCAATTCTTTTCAAAATATCAGATTTTGAAATCACTTTCAATATTCATTATAAAATGAATAAAATCGATATAAATATCGTTCACGTCAAAATGGCGTCAATCTAATCAACACGGCTTCATATATTTTTATTTTCCAAATATTCTATTTCAAATATTTCTATTTCAAATATTTCTTTTTCAAATATGGAATGAGGCCCAATCAATTACCATATAATGTTAATTATATGGATTTTCTACACCACATGTATACAATAACAACGACGAATAATCAACCATCATCCAAAGTGCATTCTACACTGTATAAGCATCAAATATAAATATTTAACGCTCATAACAGTCTGTCAATCAATCGATCAACATACAACTAACTATTGGGATTAGTGTATGTCGTATATCATCCCAATACCCGTGTGGGGTTTCAAACAATCAAACACAGATTTTATTTGTGCAGTTGGGCGATGTGTAAAATTTATCGTCCCAATCAATATCAGTCAAATGTGTGTATATAAACAAATCGTCCGATTTGTTTATCTTTATTTCTTTTCATATACACGTTAAAAATTCTATTTTTAACTATATACATATTTTTAACTATATAAATATTTTATTTCATTTCACATCACATCACACAATCAACCACACATCAAAATCAAACAAACAAGCATACAAGCCGTCCATGATCTGTGGACGATGGGTGTCGGGTGCTACTAAACACCGTCTGCATCCTAGTATATATATATATATATATATATATATATATATCTAGAAAATTAAATTAAAGAGTGAGCAATTCTCACCAATTAGCTAATCCAATCCCACGACTCTTCTTATGTAGAAATCTTCACCGTTCTTGCTTCTTGTCACTTTCGTTGTCCGCTTTCACTACATATATAAAAATCACATTTTTACTTCGCTATTCAACATAGAAAAATCGAATTTTTACTTTGTTATTCAGTATATAAAAATCGAATTTTTATGTCGCTAACTTCATAATAAAAATCTAATTTTTACTTTGTTATTCAATACATAAAAATCGATTTTTTATGTCGCTAACTTCATAATAAAAATCTAATTTTTACTTTTTTATTCAATATATAAAAATAGAATTTTAACTTTGCTATTCAATATATAAAAATCATATTTTTAATATTTCTACAATATAAAAATCCTATCTTTTCTTATCTTCTTTTAACTCCAATTTTATCTCTTTTTAATTTCAAATCTAACCTCTTTATAATTTCAAATCTAATCTTATCATTAAAGAAAAATCAAATCTTTTCATTAAAGAAAAAAAAATCAAATCAAATCTTTTTAAAATTTAGAAAAGTGCTTTCCTTATATAAAACTGATTAAAAAAAAGTAAGAATCAAACAGAAAAAAAACTCACTTTGATTCGAATAGAGGAGGGTTTCTTGCGTCGGAAGGAGGGGCTACTAGGGCGCGTCGGTGAAGGAAAGTGGGGGCGGATTGGGGAGGTACGGCGAGTGAAGGGTGTTCGGTGATGGGTGCAGGCTAGGCTAGGGTTTGGAATGAAGGGGCCTGCGGTACTGGAGGGTCTCGATTTGGGCGAAGTGGAAGAGGAGAGGAAGGGGAGAGAGGAGATCGGAGAAGATGGAGGTGATGGGGGGAGTTCGGCGACGGCTAGGGCGGCGCTCCGACGGGTGCGACGGCGTCGATTGTTTTAGTTTTTTTTCTTTATTTTTGTTGAACGACGGGGGAGTGGGGAGGAAGAGAGAGAGAAAGTGAGGGTAAGGGGTTATATATTATTTTATTTTATTTAATTTCTATTAAAAGTTGACTTTTTATTCGAAGTCGAAATGAGACCCACCGACTGTTGTCCCTAGCGTTCTTCCCCTATTCCGAACACAATGGGATATGTATCGTAAGCTGATTCGATCACTTCGATCAGTTTTCATCAAAATCAACATATAACTCTATATATTGAATTTGAACGCGCATTTCAATTTACCGAGGCCACATACTAACTAGAAAAATTCCCGAAAAATATTTTCTAGCTTCGTATTGACGATACGGTCCTAACAAAACTAGTTTCGTCGAATTCTGCGACCGTTTGAAAAATGGCCATTTTCCAGTCGATTAAAATCAACTAAAACTGGTCAAATGCGTTTTCCTTTGCCACGCTCACATATTGATTTGAAAAATTAGGAAATTTGGAATCTAGCAATAACTTGACATCACGGACCCAACAGAAGTGGTTTCGTCGAAATCCGATGTCGTTTGCAAAATTTCCATTTTTAAGGGCCTGAATTCCATAGCGACTATTCAGAATTTTCATTTGGACATATCTTCTGATTCCCGCTATGAAATTTTGATTTCCAGGATTCGTTGGAAAGATATTCACAATTAGATCCTATTATTTTTGGTTTCACTAAAATCCGGTTTATTTTGGACCAGGTACATTCAATTGAAGTTTGAAATCGAATTATCGAACTACCGCGCCATTTTCAATTCTTTTTATAAATATAAATAAATATCTATATTCTATCGTTGATCTATACAACTATATACAATTGAATTTTATTCAAAATAAATTTCTCGTCGTTTTTATTTAAAATAATTCATTTTAAATAATCAAAATTCACTAAAATTGCCAAAATAAAAGTTTTAAACTGGCCCAGATTTCCGGGTTATTACAATCTCCCCCACTTAAAACTTTTCATCCCCGAAAAGGAACAAAGCCGAAAGTTGTTTAACAATCAACTCAACTTTCATTATTTTGATTACGGCTTAAGTTCTTCAACTTCTCAGTTTCAAAGAACTTTTCAAAATTTTCAAAAATTTGGCTAACACCCTAAATTTTTGAAAAATTTGGCTAACACCCTAAATTTTTGAAAAATTTCGCCATAACCTCTCTTGCACCGGGAGCCACGGGAAAATCCCGAAATTTCCATACAGGCCTTCTGATCTCAAAAAGAAAAAGAAAAAGCCAAGCGGCTAGCCAAGCGGCTAGCCAAGCGGCTAGCCAATCGGCTCATAAAATCATCATCACCCAAACAAAACAGTAAATTATGGTAAACATGTACCTATTTGTCGGGCAAACAAATTTTATTCTTCAGTTCTAGCCTCCTTGCTATGACCTGTTCAATGTAAGTAGATGTATACGCAAGCAAATGAGACTAATTTTCAATACAATTCATTATTTGGTTCAAATTGGCTATATGGCTAAAATTTTGATCAATCAAACAATAATCAAACAACACGACCATCAATCAATTAGTGAATTATCATTTCAAATTTATAACTTTGATATAAAGTCAAAAATCACATTTTTGATGTCAAATCACAACAATAATCCCTATCTAGCTTCGGTTCTCACACCAGTAAATTGGAAATATATAGAAAGCTCACTTTCGTCACTCGAACATAAATTCTAATGATGGAGCTCCATCATCAAAATCATCTCCGGGCGATTCGAGTGTAATTCTATATCTATCCGGTATATTAAAACTTCAAATACACGTTTGCAAGGCGTATATGCAAAATCTTTATATACTGGACTATCCAAATCAATACAATTAAATAATCAAATACGAATAATTGATTTAGATTTTCAAAACAAAATTTGTTTTCACTTTGAAAATATACTCTTCACAGTCGTTCTAGGTTACTACTGATCCTACCTCTAACGATTCATTCTCGTTGGATATTACTAATCCAATTTCTGATGAACTCTTTCGTATGGTTCTAATGTGTCTTGTTCTCTGAGCTTTGTAAACCAAAGCTCTGATACCACGATGAAACGACCCGAACTTCCCCGGTAGAGGAAAGCCCGGATTGTTCGAGAACAAGCCACATCAGGACGCAGACGGGAGAACATTTCATTGTATATTACAACAATCCATCAGAATACAAGGATATACAGAGTATGAATAAATATTACACAGAAATATCAGAGATTTAAATTACATTTAAATACATAGCAGCGGAAATAATGCAATACACAACTAGAAGAGATATATGGATACAAAGCTTTCCGGATATCATTCCAGCTGTAAATCAGGTTCCTGTGAATAAAATCTGCAAAACCAAAACAACTAGCTGCCCGTGTCAAAATAAGGGCACCCAGAGTTTAGGTTAAAAACAATAAACTCCAGGTCAGTCATGGGACTGTTGTGAGAATTAAACAGTTATTAATCTTTATTCTAAAGTTAGGTAAATCAAGGGACCACGCCGTATAACACGGAACGGGTTTCCTTCTAAGAATACCAGTGCATATAACAAAACAGCGCAATGCTAAATAAAGAAAAATGAAGCTATTATAAGACCCAGGTCCTATCACACAATGCAACGCAAGCCGGGGGATAGGGTTTTCCCTTATAATAGCCAAAGCATGCTTAGTACGTCTAAAACAAATCATTGGATACTATTATAAGTGCATAGTGTATAAAACAACCTCAAATCATAAGTATCAATCATAGGCGGCATGGGTACCATATATCATGTCGCCGTACTAGTTCTACAATTAAAACCGCAAAATCACGTATTTGGAAATTGGATTTCCATCTATGAACCGAGGCAAAAGATAGTCCTCAACCGATTCGAGACTCTCTAGCCCGAGCCTCAGGAACAGCCGCAACTGCCCCATGGATCGTCAGGGCCAGTCCACCGATGTGGATTATTATGCCTGAACAATACGTTTCCCCGCCCTTTGGGGCGTAAATGAGCCAACGAATGACTCCATCGGACCCGCATCGTCCGATCAAACTGAGGCGCCTCGCAACAGCAACAACCACACAGGTGAAAAGTATATAAATGTCAGGGCTGGTAGGTCACTGACACCACCCTAGCTAGAAAGAAACGCATGCCCTCCCTGAGGTCCGTCTCCCGTTTTTGGTTCACAACTAGGGTGTGAGGCTCGCGAATTCACGTTACACAAAGCTGTGCCACACAGGTTGTGCTTTGATCATCACCACAAGACTTTGCTTTTCAACAGAAGCCTCGATCAATTGCCACTTAGGCATGCCACACAGGCAATTCACTCCATGCGTTTGATATCCATCAATATATAACCCCTGAGCTCGTACGTCTCAGAGAAGGGCGTTAAACAAGAGAATAAATTCTCCGCCGCCAAACAGATATATATTTAATAGAGATCAATCACACAGACTAAAATCCAATGTCAGACACACAGTCCATTTACAAGTCCGTTCTGGGTCTAAATGAAACCGAAGGCACCTAGTACCCCGCATATCCATCGATCTCCAAGTACGTCTGGATGATCACCAACTGTTTCCATCTTCTTGGGTGTACATCCCAATCAAGATCATCAGTAATCACCCAAACGACGTAAAGACCTCCGGTCTTCGACCATCGTCTTCATCTTCGACTTATCGTCGTACCAGTTATTCAGAATGGGATAAACCCGGTCTTTCCGAATAACTCGCGTATATTTTAAATAAGTGTTACACAAACACAACATACGCCTCATTCCAATTCATCAGTCACTAACCGTAAATTAATCAAGAGAATAATTCCCCATATATTAATCCCGAAGGCCGAAACCAACATCAGATCAATATCCAGAAAACCATTCTGCTTAGATAACCGACACTTAGTTTCTAAATTTCACATTCATAAGAAAAGGTTCCCATTAATTTTATCAAAGATAAATTCCTTGAATTTATTCTTTAATCTTCTTTTGAATTTCGATTCAACTAGTCGGGATTAACGAACCTTACCGAAGTAATCATTTGTTTTAATTTCCCAATCCCAACCTATTCATCCCATGAAGTAAAACTGGTAATACTTCATATCTAACACCACGGTGTTATCGGTAAATTCAATTACCATTTCACGTTCAAATCTAATTAAAGATTTAACTATCGCCTGGAGTAAAACTGGTGATACTCCATTCTCGATCTTTTCAATCTAATTAAGGATTCATTAAAACTCCACTTAGTTTTAATCGTTAACTGGGTTAAAGAAACAGTGTCATTTAAAACACGGTTCACGATAAACCCAAAACCACATTCCATTAATTCAATTCCAATTAAATGTTATTTAATTGGTACACTTCATTAAATCTAAATAAAAAGATTTAATCTTTTCTCAACTGGGTTCAAGAACAGTGCTAGTCAAGACACAATTCACGACAAACCCAAATCACATTTGATATTAAATACAAGGCTCTGAATAGAAAATATCCCGGATTATATTCAATATCAAATTCTACGACCAACAAATATTGTATTGGAAATAACGATATATATATCTATATCTTTCAAATTTCCATAACAACATCTGTATAATCACGAAATCCAACATCGAAATATTCCAAAGACAATTTCGATTCAAATCCATTTCAATGCAATCATTGGAAATTCTGGTTATTTTCAAAACCATTTCAAATTCAATTTATTTATAAAAAAAAAATTAGAATTATAATTCTAGTTCAAAACTAGTTCATCTCGATAAAAATCTATTTTTATCTTTTCAAATATGGAGTTTTTCATCCCAATTCTTTCTAAATCATTTCTTATGATTTTACACAAATTATTAGTATTATTAATAATTTTATCAAGGCCCGTACAGTCGATTTCCATCAATGGCCATCGAACTGCACTTACAGCGACCTTTTCCAAATTTGATTTGGACATAATTCCAAATCCAACCGTTAGATTTCTAATTTCCAATTTTCTTTAGAAAGCTCTTTTCGATACGAACCCAACGGTCTGGTTTTAGGAGAATCCGACGGTCGGATCTCCCGCAATATCCGTTCGGATTCAATGGTCGAAATTCGCGAACTGCCGCGGCGCGGCACGTTCTTTTCATGCCATTATATTATATATATAATATATATATAATATATATTTCGTCGATTTCAATTCAAAACGTGCTTTATAAATTGTTTTAAATTCGTTTTCAAAACGGTTTTCAACTTCATATTCAATTTCAAATCAAAATTGAATATTCCAATATAAATTCGTTTTAAATTCATTTCAAATCGATTTCAATTCGAATTCATTTATATTCAATTCCAATTCGAATTCATTTATAATCAATTTCCATTCGAATTCATTTATATTCAATTTCAATTCGAATTCGTTTATATTCAATTTCAATTCGAATTCGTTTATATTCAATTTCAATTCGAATTCGTTTATATTCAATTTCAATTCGAATTCGTTTATATTCAATTTCAATTCGAATTCGTTTATATTCAATTTCAATTCGAATTCGTTTATATTCAATTTCAATTCGAATTCGTTCCTATTCAATTCTTTTCAAAATATCAGATTTTGAAATCACTTTCGATATTCATTATAAAATGAATAAAATCGATATAAATATCGTTCACGTCAAAATGGCGTCAATCTAATCAACGCGGCTTCATATATTTTTATTTTTCAAATATTCTATTTCAAATATTTCTTTTTCAAATATGGAATGAGGCCCAATCAATTACCATATAATGTTAATTATATGGATTTTCTACACCACATGTATACAATAACAACGACGAATAATCAACCATCATCCAAAGTGCATTCTACACTGTATAAGCATCAAATATAAATATTTAACGCTCATAACAGTCTGTCAATCAATCGATCGACATACAACTAACTATTGGGATTAGTGTATGTCGTATATCATCCCAATACCCGTGTGGGGTTTCAAACAATCAAACACAGATTTTATTTGTGCAGTTGGGCGATGTGTAAAATTTATCGTCCCAATCAATATCAGTCAAATGTGTGTATACAAACAAATCGTCCGATTTGTTTATCTTTATTTCTTTTCATATACACGTTAAAAATTCTATTTTTAACTATAAAATATTTTTAACTATATACATATTTGTAACGACCCAGAAAATCTGAACCAATTTAAATTTTTTTTAATTGGCTAAAATAATGGATTTTAAATATTTAAAATAAATATTTAAAATAATGGCGATGAAAACTGAGTTTGAATCGACATTTGAAAACGAATATAATTAATTATAATTATATATAGAATTGAAAATAGCGCGGTAGTTCGATAATTCGATTTCAAACTTCAATTGAATATACCGGGTGCAAAACAATCGGGATTTTAGTGAAACCAAAAACATTAGAATCAAATTGATAATATCTTTCCAACGAATCTGACCAATCGAAATTTGATAGCGGGGATCAAAAGATATGTCCAGTTGAAAATTCTGAATAGTCGCTATGGAATTCAGGCCCTTAAAAATGGACATTTTGCAAATGACCTCGGATTTCGACGAAACCACTTTTGTTAGATCCATAGTGTCAAGTTATTGTTAGGTTTCAAATTTCATAATTTTTCGAATCAATATGTGAGCGTGGCAAAGGAAAACGCGTTTGACCAGTTTCTGTTGATTTTAATCGACTGGAAATTGGCCATTTTTCCAACGGCCTCAGAATTCGACGAAACTGGTTTGGTTAGGACCGTATCGTCAATACGAAGCTAGAAAATATTTTTCTGGAATTTTTCTAGTTAGTATGTGACCCCGGTAATTTGAAATGTGCGTTTAAAATTCAATATAGTGATTTAAATGAAAATTCAAAAGGAAACTGATTGTAACGATCAAATCAGCTTGCGATACATATCCCATTGTGTTCAGAATGGGGGTAAAACGCTATGGGCGACAGGCGGTGGGCCTCGTTTCGAGGTCGTATGTAAAATCAACTTTTTGCAAAATTAAATAATTAAATAATAAAAAAAAATTATATTTTCCCTCCCTTTATCTTTCTTCCTGCCCCCCCCCCCTCCCCCGTTCATTTTTATTTCAAACGAAAAGAAGCAAAAAAAAAAAACCCTAAAAGCTATCGACCGCCCCCCCCTCAGGCGAACGCCGCCGACGAAGCTATCACCGCCCCCCCTCCCCAGAGCGCACGAGCGCGACGAAGACGAGCCCCCCTTCTTCGAATTCAAACCACCACCGAAGACCACCCACCTCCAGCACCTCTTGCCGCCTGTCCCTCCTCCAATCGCGATGCCTCCCCGACGCCGCCAAGAGCAGCAGCAGCCCCCCCCCCCCTCGCCAATCAATGTAAGTCGTTTTAGGTTATTTTATTTTTAATTTTATTCTGTAAAACTGTTTTTTTTTTCAAAAGTATTAAAAAACTGATTTGTTTAAAAGTAAAAACTGATTTGTTTAATAATGTAATACTGATTTGTAGAAAAGGAAAAAAACTGATTTTTATGCTTTTAAATTCTGATTTTAAAATGATTTAAAACTGATTTTATAAAACATTTAAAAACTGATTTTTTAAAGGATTTTTAAACTGATTTTTAAAAGATTATAAATCTGATTTTTTATAAAGGATAAAAAATGATTTTTCAATTATAGTAAAACTGTTTTTTTTTAAAAGGTTAAAACTGAATTTTAAAAAGAGTTTAAAACTGATTTGATTTTAAAACTTTAAATAGAAAAAGGTTTAATCTTTTTAAAGAAAAAGATTTGATCTTTTAAAAGAAAAGATTTGAACTTTTAAAAGAAAAGATTTGAACTTTTAAAAGAAAAGATTTGAACTTTGAATAGAAAAAAAATTGAACTTTGAATAGAATAAGATCAGATTTTTTTAGAATAGAAGGACCGGGAAAGCTATTTCTTTTTCTTGGGTGATGATTTTATGAGCCTGTTGGCTAGCCGCTTGGCTTTTTCTTTTTCTTTTGAGATTAGAAGGACCGGGAAAGCTATTTGCGATTTCCCGATGCTCCCGGTGCAGGGGAGGTTATGGCGAAATTTTCCAAAATTTTAAGGTGTTAGAAAAATATTTGAAGTGAAAACGATATGGAAATCATTGAATGAACTATATTTATATAAATATATAAATATAAATAAAATTAAAACGAAACGAGGCCGTGCAGTTCGTATTTTGAAACCGTGATTTCAAACGACTAGTACGGGAAATCCGACCATTGGATTTTCCCGAAACCTCAACCGTCGGGTTCGCCTTGGAATAATCTTTCCAACGGCACCAACCTTGTAAAAATCCAACGGTTGGATTGTCTGGAATGTTTAATTCAATTCTGAAGAAAAACAGCGCCAGAAGCGATTATATTTATATATATATAAATATAATTATATATTTAATCGAATAACGACGCTGCAGTTCGTATTTTGAAATTGAAACTTCAAACGATTGTACCGGGAGATCCGACCGTCGGATTTTCCCGAAACTGGAATTGTTGGATTCGTTTTGGAAAGACCTTTCTAATGATGTAAATTTTGTGAAGACCCAACGGTTAGATTTTCAGATATGTGTAAACCAAATCTGAAGAAAAACAGCGCCACGGCCGCGGTATGGCCCGAAGCGTCGTTTTGAATAAATTGGCTATTTTAAAATAAATAAAAATAGCGATAAATAGTTATAAAATACCATAAACAATATGGAGTGGAAATAAACTGAATTTGCTCGATTTATGTTGTATTTGATGGTTGAATGTGTTTGGTGTGAAAATTACATTAAAGAACAAAATTGGTGTTGTCGAATAATTTAACCATTGAGATAAATCGAATTGAAATTCTAAATATACGTGAATTATTTGAAAAGGCCGAGTTAATTCTCATTTCAAATAATCGATCGACGATTGAAAGTCGAAGATGAAGACGACGGTCGAAGACTGGAGATCTTCACCTCGTTTGGATGGTAACCGAGGTCCTGATTGGGAGGCATCCCGAAATATGGATAATGAGTGGTGATCGTCCAGACGTACGTGGTTATTGAAGGGTTTGCGAGGTATTTAGTGCCTCCGGTTTCGTTCAGACCCAGAACGGACTTGTAAATGGACTGTGTGTCTGACATTGGAGTTTATTCTGTGTTGATTGATTTCTGTTAAATATACATCTGTTTGGCGGCAGAGAATTTATTCTTTTGCTTAACGCCCTTCTCTGAGACGTACGAGCTCAGAGGTTGTATATCGATGGACATCAATCGCATGGCGTGAATTGCCTGTGTGGCATGCTAAGATGCAATGATCAGGGCTTCTGTTGAAAAGCAAAGTCTTGTGGTGATGATCAAAGCACCGCCTGTGTGGCGTAGCTTTGTGTATAACGTGAATTCGCGAGCCTCACACCCCGGTATGAACCTAAAACGGGAGAGGACATCAAGGAGGGCCTGCGTTTCTTTCTAGCTAGGGTGGTGTCAGTGACCTACCAGCCCTGACATTTATATACTTTTCACCTATGTGGTTGTTGCTGTTGCGAGGCGCCTCGGTTTGATCGGACGATCCGGGTCCGATGGAGTCATTCGTTGGCTCATTTACGCCCCAAAGGGCGGGGAGACGTAGTGTTCAGGCATAATAATCCAAATCGGTGGACCGGCCCTGACGATCCAGGGGGCAGTTGCGGCTGTTCCTGAGGGGCGGGCTAGAGCGTCTCGAATTCGGTAAGGACTATCTTTTGCCTTGGTTCATGACGGAAATCCAATTTCCAAATACGACATCATGCGATTTTGATTGTATACCTATATATGGCGACATAGTGGTATGGGGCATTAATGCCGTCTATGATTGATAGTTATGATTTGAAAAAGTTTTCAAAATATATTGACACTAGCAATAATATCAAATGCCTTTGTTTTATTCGTATTAAGCATATTTTGGCCGTTATAAGGTAAAAACTCTATCCTCTGGTTTGCGTTGCATTGTGTGATGGGAACTGAGTCTTATAACGGCTTCATTTTTATAAAAAGCATAGCGATGTTTAAAAGAAAGAGTTGTTTTAATGCACTGGCAATCCAATGGAGTAAACCCGTTCCACGAAAGTGTCGTGGTCCTGTGATTAGCCAAAATATATGTGTTGAGTAGATTTCTCATACCAGTCCCATGACTGACTCGTAGTTTGTTTCACTCTCAAACTCGGGTGCCCCTTTTTCCACACGGGCAGCCTTGTATTCAGGTTTAGCTGGTTCTTTCTGGATAGCTGGAGCTGAAGATGGATTCTATCATTTATTTCTTTTTATGCTGTTCAGCTCCTATTGTACATATTTTGTTTATTTCCGCTGTAGACATTTATGCATAGCTGAACTGTATTTGTACTAAGTAAGATCCTGTATACTGTGTAACTCTGATGATTACTTTTATCCAGTATATTCTATTGTTCATATTCTGGTGTATTTATTTAATTCTGTTCTGCTATTATCTGTTTCTGTGTTATATTCCAAAGATAACCTTGTTTCCGTCGGAACGGGAAATCGGGTCGTCTCAATATTTTTAACTATATAAATATTTTATTTCATTTCACATCACATCACACAATCAACCACACATCAAAATCAAACAAACAAGCATACAAGCCGTCCATGTTCTGTGGACGACGGGTGTCGGGTGCTACTAAACACCGTCTGCATCCTGTTATATATATATATATATACAACTAGAAAATTAAATTAAAGAGTGAGAAATTCTCACCAATTAGATAATCCAATCCCACGACTCTTCTTATGTAGAAATCTTCACCGTTCTTGCTTCTTGTCACTTTCGTTGTCCGCTTTCACTACATATATAAAAATCACATTTTTACTTCGCTATTCAACATAGAAAAATCGAATTTTTACTTTGCTATTCAATATACAAAAATCAAATTTTTATGTCGCTAACTTCATAATAAAAATCTAATTTTTACTTTGTTATTCAATATATAAAAATCGAATTTTTATGTCGCTAACTTCATAATAAAAATCTAATTTTTACTTTGTTATTCAATATATAAAAATCGAATTTTTACTTTGCTATTCAATATATAAAAATCATATTTTTAATATTTCTACAATATAAAAATCCTATCTTTTCTTATCTTCTTTTAACTCCAATTTTATCTCTTTATAATTTCAAATCTAACCTCTTTATAATTTCAAATCTAATCTTATCATTAAAGAAAAATCAAATCTTTTCATTAAAGAAAAAAAAATCAAATCAAATCTTTTTAAAATTTAGAACAGTGCTTTCCTTATATAAAACTGATTAAAAAAAAGTAAGAATCAAACAGAAAAAAAACTCACTTTGATTCGAATAGAGGAGGGTTTCTTGCGTCGGAAGGAGGGTCTACTAGGGCGCGTCGGTGAAGGAAAGTGGGGGCGGATTGGGGAGGTACGGCGAGTGAGGGGTGTTCGGTGATGGGTGTAGGCTAGGCTAGGGTTTGGAACAAAGGGGCGCGCTGCACTGGAGGGTCTCGATTTGGGCGAAGTGGAAGAGGAGAGGAAGGGGAGAGAGGAGATCGGAGAAGATGGAGGTGATGGGGGGAGTTCGGCGACGGCTAGGGCGGCGCTCCGAGGGGTGCGACGACATCGATTGTTTTAGTTTTTTTCTTTATTTCTGTTGAACGACGGGGGAATGGGGAGGAAGAGAGAGAGAGTGAGGGTAAGGGGTTATATATTATTTTATTTTATTTAATTTCTATTAAAAGTTGACTTTTTATTCGAAGTCGAAATGAGACCCACCGACTGTCGTCCCTAGCGTTCTACCCTCATTCCGAACACAATGGGATATGTATCATTAGCTGATTCGATCACTTCGATCAGTTTTCGTCAAAATCAACATATAACTCTATGTATTGAATTTGAACGCGCATTTCAATTTACCGAGGCTACATACTAACTAGAAAAATTCCCGAAAAATATTTTCTAGCTTCGTATTGACGATACGGTCCTAACAAAACTAGTTTCATCGAATTCTGCGACTGTTTGAAAAATGGCCATTTTCCAGTCGATTAAAATCAACTAAAACTGGTCAAATCATTTTCCTTTTCCATGCTCACATATTGATTTGAAAAAATATGAAATTTGTAATCTAGCAATAACTTGACATCACGGACCCAACAAAAGTGGTTTCGTCAAAATCCGATGTCGTTTGCAAAATTTCCATTTTTAAGGGCTTGAATTCCATAGTGACTATTCAGAATTTTCATTTGGACATATCTTCTGATTCCCGCTATGAAATTTTGATTTCCAGGATTCGTTGGAAAGATATTCACAATTAGATCCTATTATTTTTGGTTTCACTAAAATCCGGTTTATTTTACACCCGGTACATTCAATTGAAGTTTGAAATCGAATTATCGAACTACCGCGCCATTTTCAATTCCTTTTATAAATATAAATAAATATTTATATTCTATCGTCGATCTATACAACTATATATGATTGAATTTTATTCAAAATAAATTTCTCGTCGTTTTTATTTAAAATAATTCATTTTAAATAATCAAAACTCACTAAAATTGCCAAAATAAAATTTTTAAACTGGCCCAGATTTCCGGGTTATTACAACATAATGTCTATAAGAGCTTAGAAATACTTTGCTTTTGTTTGATCTCTTATTTTTTGTGTAATTTACGTGACTTGAGTTGTATGTCGTTTCAACGACATGAGTTTCATACCGTGCTTAGTTGACTTAAATATTTCTAATGACTTGGACTGTTTTTTGAACATTTCATTATACTGCACACCAGTTGCTTGTTAAAATACTTGAACCATGAACCTTTCATTGTTTTATCATAGATGTGACACATTTTCTTTTTGTGTCACTCCAATCGTAAGTTTACGGCATGCTTTTAAATTGTATTTATTCGAAAATCCCACCATTAGGTCGTTGTGAAAAATCCATGTCGTTATGCCCATGTGGGTTATCAGTCCGTAGTTGTAATTCAAGTCGGTCGAGGTGACATGTCGCATGAGCGACTTGAGTTTGGAAACTGGTTAGATGAGTTGATCCTCTGGTGGCTTTAGCTTAAGGTTTCATGTCGTGAAACGATATGCCTCTCATGTCGTGGACCGACATGGACCTCAAGACGTGCACCGTCATGAGTATCAAGCCGTGAATCGATTTGAGTACCATGCCATAACGACTTAATTATATTGCCAACAAGCGCCTTGCCACGATGTTTGCCTCCTTTTATTTCGAAGTTTTGATGCGTTTTCATATTTAGTCTTCAACTTTTGCTTTTAGAAAATTGGGATGTATTCAAGTATATTTGTGTAGAATGACTACCGTAAAGCAAACTCTTCCTCAAAGTAAAGAGACCTCCACGACACAAACCAATCTCTCTATAAACAAGGTTTCTGAGACTAAAACAGCTACTACCTCTAGCCAAGCTTTCATTCCCCTTCCTTCGAACCTTCTCCCGATTAAAGCTAGGGATCAAGAGAGACAATCTACCATCCTAACTCAATATCAATATGATCTATTGTGTGGTCAACACGGAATTCCTCTTACGGATGCGATTTTACCAAAAGATGGTGTATTTGCTGACGACCTTCCTGCTGGATATGTTGCTTTAAGCAAACAAATGCTTGCAACTAGTGCTATTCCCCCGTTTAATCCTTTTTTAGGGCGAATCTTAAACCATCTAGGCATCGCTCCTTTCCAACTCCATCCTAATGGCTACATAGTTCTACTGGGCCTTTATGTCCTTTTCATGGATACGATAAAGCAAGAGTCTACTTTCCTGGACCTTAGGTACTTATGTTCTTTCAAGAGTAGGAAGGACACCCCCTTTATCATGCATGTTGATGGTGCCAGAAACCGGAAGCTGGTTCTCGAATTACCGGACAGTGTTTTCGGGTTTTAAAGCCAATTCTTCTTCGTCAGATTCCCCGAGCCATTCCGAGGGCAATGGATAGATGGAGGTATGCGCATCTTATTCTAAGGTCTTGATTTTACTTCCCTTTGAGTTATACGTTCTTACATCATTTCCTTTTGAAATGCAGTACTCCCTACCCTGGTTAAGGACAGCAAAGCAGCCCATTCCATTAAAGCCACCTACGAAGCACTAAAAGCTATTGACGAGGCTAAGAGAAGTAGAAAACTTTTAATTATAGACAGCAATCTTCACCAATACGAACTTCTTTATCCCTCAAGGAAGTTTTTGTGTAAGGCTGGACCTCCCACTCCTAAACATAACCTTACAAAATCAAATTTAGTAAATCCAGACAACATGAGTGTAACTCAAGCTGATCGAAACCCTTCCATTGACCCTTCCTTGAAAAGATGTTCAGGGTCTGTTAGTGAAAAAACATCGCCCTCATCAAAGACTTTGGATAAGGATGGAGACTCTACCCGTCATAGGGGCGAAGATCACACAATATCGGTTGAGTTGATTGAGAAAGAAAATATCTCCCCGCATCCTGAGCCAGAATCAGATTCCGAACAGGTTAGAAGAGATGATAGGGAAGTGAATCCTTCTAAACTTAAGTACGGGATTGAACATGATGGTGAAGACGTAGTTGTATTAGAAACCGATCCAAATACTGCTACTATAACTGGAGATTTTCCTACTGTAAATGTAGCTAAGGAAGATTCTACAGGTACATTTGACAATTTGAGTGATCTCCACTCTGCTAGATATCTTAATCAGGATGGTTTGGTTACTCAGCCTCTCGACCCTCAAACCATAGAAACCGGACTTAGTGATGCATTCTCAACCAAGTCAGAAAGGTCGCTTAAAGTTTTAGGAATTCCCTTAAACTCAGAGGATATGACTGGTCTATTAACAATAATACGTTTTAAAGAAATTTATCTTGCATATTTCAATTATTTTCCTGTGTTTGTATCTTGCTTTAGCATTCTCAGACACTGTATAGTTTCAAGTATCAAATACTCACGCATGTCTCATTTCAGGTTTAGACATGTACGGGAAACGCTCGTCAGGAATCAGATCGAATTTCAGTAAGAGGAGTAAAGCTACCGATCCGAAGCACTTACTACAATCCGAACCTCGGCAATCATCCCGTCACCATGAGCACCCCATCCTCCTCCGCCTTCGAAGCCCTCTTCTCAGTCTTTTCTTGTATCAGAATCCGTTCTGACTAAGGAATAAAGAAAGAGGATACGCGAGGAAGAGGATAGAAGGCGCAGTTGGCTGAGGGAAGACACTCCCGATTAAAGGGAGCGAGGAAGGAAACGAGAAAGGGATGGTTTTTATAAGCATTCCCAAGTAGAGAAGCTTCCTGTTAAACCACGACTTCCTTCATCCTTTGGCCCTCCTGGTCCTTCAGCTGAGTTCTATTCGATTATCAATAAACCTCGCCATACTCCTAGCTCGACGAACATCTCCTTTACCGAAAAGCTCCCGGGTTAGAACTTGAAAGGACTTTACTTTGATCGTGGAGTAAGTATAATCGACGCCGACGATTTTCTTAAAGAGGTGGATGAGGTTATAAGTCAAACACACACCCAGCTCAATACTGCTAAGAGTCAACTTGAGACAAAATGGAATATCGTAAGAGATATCTCTTACCAAAAGTTGTGTGACTTGGTGATGTCCTCAAAAAGCGCCATGATTCTCATCTTACGAAAATTGCCGAGCTGGAGGATGATAAAGTCAAATGGGAGAAGGTTTTGGATGATCGTGATGCTACCATCGCAATTCTTAATAAAAGAGTCGTAGAGTTGGAGGCATCAGACAACGAGAATAAAAAACTCCGGGAAGAACTCGAGGCTTCCAAACGAAAATAAAAAGATGCCATAGCTACCAAGTGCGATGTTGATGCTGAATTGGCTATGGAGAAGGATTTCTCCAAACAATATCGGGAAGATGCAGCTAATCTCTGCAAGGAGGTAAAATCTCTGAAGGCTTCCAACCAGACACTCATGGCCAAGGTCGAATCCCTTGAGAAGGACAAGAGAACTGCAGAAGAAACTCACAAGCATGCCATGGACGAAGTTGATGATGACATGTTCCGCTTCTATGTCTACAGCATCACGAGTCGTGGGAGCTTGCATTACCTAGGGGATAGTTTTGCACGTACTTTGGCGCTTGTTTGGAAGTGAGTGCTTGAGATTAATGGTGATGATTGTAGCGAGGACGAACTTATTGACAAACTTTTAGACGACAGGTCCAAAGAGGCTTTAACAGAAGGAAAGGCACAACTAATGGACGAGAGGACTGGTACTTCTGGTGAGAAAGTTCACATCAACCAGATGTCAACCTTCCTGTTGATCCCTCGGCCTTTGAAGCTTCTGGCTCACAGACATTAGCTAACCCGGATGATGCTCCTAAAGGCAAAAATGTCACCATTGAGGGGGATATCAATACAGAGGATATTGCTAATGAGCATGGTGAAAACGATGAGGCTGATGAGGACAATCCCGACCACTGGAGAATCGAGCATAGGGATCCCTCAAAGAATCTTCTAGATACAGGTAAAATTGAAACTAATTTTACCCTGTCATGCTTAGAGTCCATTTTCGATTCACTTGGGTCCCTTGCTTATTATGCTTAATGTTTCCATACTTTGAATTTAATTTCACCCCTGTCTTCTCCTGCCGTGGGCAATGCATTGACAACAGGAGATGTTAAGGCTAACTCACCATTGACAACGTTTCCTCTTACTTCTGTCATTACTACTCCTCCTCCTAGTAACACACCCTTGCTTGTTGCAGCTCCTCGGTCACAGGATGCAAAAATCGGTGCCTTCTCAGATTTGGATGTCGTTGACTATAGCCTTAGTGACAATCTTGATGTTATTAATGCAGATAAGAGTCCGCGGGTTACTATCAAGGAGAAAGGAAAGAAGTCTTCCAATTCTTCACTGTCTAAGAATAAGAGGAGGAGGAAGAGGAAGATGGAGATGGAGGTTACCGCTTTTTCTTCCCAAGAGAACCGGAGTAACGTAGAAGAGACCTCTCCACCTTTGGCTAACAAGCCTGCTTTGTGATCTAGTGATAGGAAGAAATGACCACACTTAGTAGTATCTTAATTTTAGTTGTTAAATAATTCCTTTTGCATGTTGTACTCAGGCCGGTTGTTTATGCGGGCGTTGATCCATGCTCATTAGTTTTGTACTTGTCGTCATTATGCACTCTATCATCTGACATTGTCATTTTAGCTTGTGACTTTATGGTACAATTCTACTTTGTTGTCAGGAAATTGTGTCCTGCTTTCCATGCTTTAAATTTCGCTTTCAGTCTTGCTACTTCTCTATTCTGCATTTCATGCCTGCTTTACATTTGCATTATAGATTCTGCATCACAAATTGTTTGTTATTATAGACTGAGTTAACCCAACCAACAAGATTAAATTTTCCAGACCTTGACTGAGATGATGTCCAAAATCCTTTCGCACAAATAACCATTTTACTAGGATCTTTGATTTCACCTTAGTCATTTCAGGAGATCTAGTTTTGTTGGTTGGGATGATCCAATGCCGAGTTTTCATAAAATTATGACCAGATTGTGGTATGTTCTTAAGAGAGCATTATTAGATTTCATTAATGCGATGGTAATGCCCCCATACCACAACTGTTTTCAATACTTCGGAAATTTGGGCATGGTATTTACCGTTGGATAAAGGAATTTGTTATTCCTGGTAATTGAGTGGGCCAGTTACTTGTGGTTACTTATCAGATAACTTTGAGGGAAATTTTTAGTTCCATTGCTAACCGAATTCGGAAGATTCGACTTATGACCAGGTGCCCTTGAAAGGATTTTTGAACTGTTGTTCGTTGGGTCTGAATAATTCAGACGCTTGTTGAACTTGTCGGATGCCTCCTAAGAGGTCTTTGGGTCCGTCAGTAACTGGTTTGGATGACCCAGAATCAATAGATGAATTTGTATGATCCAGCATCTGAGCAGATGCCTCCAAAGAGGTCTTTGAAAACCCTGTGTTTGTATCGATGTCCAGCCATATCTTAATGGTGTCGGCGATGAACCGGTGCCCCTCAGGGAGGTCTTGGGTTAAAGAGCCCGGTATTTGTATCACTGTCCAGCCATATCTTAGTGGCGTCGGCGATGAACCGGGTGCCCTTCAGGGAGGTCTTGGATTAAAGAGCCCGGTGTTTGTATCGCTGTCCAGCCTTATCTTAATGGCGTCGGCGATGAACCGGGTGCCCCTTAGGGAGGTCCTGGGTAAAAGAGCCTAGTGTTTGTATCGCTGTCCAACCATATCTTAATGGCGTCGGCGATGAACCGGGTGCCCCTCAGGGAGGTCTTGGGTTAAAGAGCCTAGCGTTTGTATCGCTATCCAGCCATATCTTAATGGCATTGGCGATGAACCGGGTGCCTCTCAGCGAGGTCTTGGGTTAATTGTCACATTGTTTCTGGGGGCTAACTCTAGTTTATTTGTTGACCTCTCATTGTGAATCTTTAGATTTAGAACTTAGAACTCTGTTAACAATGTGCCCCTACAGTGAAATTCAAAACTTGGTCCGTAGCCTGGATGTCACATCGTTAGGTTTAGAGTTCTTGATGCCCCTTATTTATGGCTTCATATTTTATACCCTTAATGACACGAAATGCAAGGGTGTTCGTGTTTCAGGCAATTGGTGTTTGAGCTCTTTCAGTTGGACATGTGCAGTAGCATTTATTAAGCTCTATTTGGTTCTGAGTGTGCTTCTATCTACTTAAAAAGCCTGTAATTAAAATCAACGTTAGCAGCTTGATATTAAAACTTGAAGATGTACGATTTTAGATAGATAAAGTAGTTTCTTTCATTAATTTGTACATACTTTGTAGGATATTCACAATGCACAATATATTTACAATTCATGATGTATGTGTAATGAGTAATATGTGAAAGAAACTTCAAACAAAATAATGGCGAAGGTGGATGCTATTCCATGCCCGAGGGAGTGCAATTCCGTCTGTCGTTTTTAGTTCAAAAGTGCCATCTACAAACTTCTGGCTAATCATGTACGACCCCTCCCAGTTGGGTCCGAATACCCCAGTTCCTGTCATAACTCTTTTCAGGACGAGGTCCCCGACTTGAAAAGTTCTTGGCTTGACTTTTGTTTTGAAATATCTGGCTACTTTCCGTTGATGGGCCGCTACGTTAAGCTCTGCTTCTCTTCGCTTTTCCTCAAGTAAATCAAGCACTTCCAATTGCAGATTTTCATTCTCCTTCTGGTTAAAGTGGATTCTACGGTGAGTTGGCACTTCTAGCTCCACTGGGATCATAGCTTCTGAGCCAAATGCAAGTGAGAATGGGGTGTGCCCCGTAGCTGTTTTATGTGTTGTCCGATATGACCATAACGCAAAGGGAAGTTCATACCCCCAGTTGCCTTTGGATTTTTCAAGACGCTTCTTGATGGTCGACTTTAGTATTTTGTTGATGGCTTCCACCTGCCAATTTGCTTGCAGATGGGCTACAGCTGCAAAACTCTTTTTGATCTTATATTTAGCGCAGAAATCTAGGAATTCATTGCTTTCGTACTGGATTCCATTATCGGTAATGATCTTTTACGGTATTCCAAACCTGCAAATAATGTTTTTTAAACAAAATTGATCACTTTCTTTGATGTGATTGTTGCTAAAGGTTCTGCTTTAGCACATTTGGTAAAGTAGTCAACAACTACAATAGCTTATCTCATATTTGCTATTGCGGTGGGTAATACCCCAATTAAATCTATGCCCCAGACCGCAAATGGCCACGGGCTAACCATTCGAGTTAGCTCCGTGGGAGGCGCTCTTGGAATTTTAGTGAATCTCTGGCATCTATCACACTTCTTTACATAGGTCATTGCATCTAGATTTACATCAGGCCAGAAATAGACATATCGCATAATCTTCTTGGCCAACGTTTGACCGCCAGTGTGTCCTCCGTATTCCCCCTTATGCAACTCTGCCAAAATCGCTCTAGATTCCTTCTTAGTCACACATCGCAGCAAGGGCATGGAGAATCCTCGTCGGTACAGGCTTCCATATTGAATGAGGTACAGAGGGGCCTTTCGCAATATTCTCCTTTTGTCTTTCCGTTCTTTAGGAAGTGCCCCGTTGAGGATATATTCTTTGATTGGAATCATCCATGATGTAGGTTCCTCAGTGGTTTGCATTATCCAGTCAATACTCTCTTCCTCAATAGTAGGGGTGGAAAGGACTTCGATGGGGATTAAGCCTAGCAGTTGAGCATCTGATGAACTAGCATACTTGGCAAGAGAATTTGCTTTTGAGTTCCGCTCTCTTGGGATGTGAGATATAACATAGTGATCAAGATAGTTTAGAAGTTCCATAGATTTGATTAGATAAGAGGGTAGATTCCCATTTTTGGTTTGGAACTCTTCGCGTACTTGACCCACCACCAACTGAGAGTCGCCAAGAATTTGCAAAGTTTTTAGGTTTAGCTCTTTTGCCAACTTTAGCCCTGTTATTAATGCTTCATATTCGGCCTCATTATTAGTTGATGGAAATTCTAATCTTAATGCGTAGCATAAAGAGTGACCCTCTGGGGTTTCCAAGACAATTCCAGCCCTTGAAAAATATTCGTTTCTAGATCCATCAAAATATAGTTTCCAAATGGTCTCTTTTTCCGTTGGTTCCTCGATCTATTCTCCTGTTTCTATAAACTCAGCAATAACATCTTCTAGTTCTTGGCCATTAATCGCTCTTCGAGGATGGTAAGTGATGTCATATTGACTCACCTCGATGTTCCATTTTAGTAACCTTCCTGAAGTTTATAGGCGAAAGAGAACTTGCCTTAACGATTGATCAGTAAGAACGTTGATAGGATGAGATTGGAAATATGGTCTCAACTTTTTTGAGGCAACGAGGAGGCAATATGCAAGCTTCTCTAGCTTAGGGTAATTCAATTCGGCCCTAGCAAGTCTTTTACTAATGTAATACACCGGCAATTGCTCCCCTGCTTCTTCTCGGATTAGCACTGCACTCAAAGCATGTGATGAGACTGCCAAGTATAAAAATAGATCCTCCCCATCTTTAGGTTTCTATAGCATTGGCGGTGATTCCATATGTCTTATCAATTCCTCGAAAGCCTTCTGGCACTCTGAGGTCTACTGGAAGTCCTTCTTTCCTTTTTTCAAGGAATCAAAAAGAGGGATACACCGATCTGTTGCTTTGGAGACAAACCGGTTTAAAGCTGCTACCTTTCCATTTAAGCTTTGGAGTTCCTTTTCGGTTTTCGGAGCCCGCATTTCCTTTAAAGCCACAATTTGAGAGGGATTTGCTTCGATGCCCCGAGCATTGACAATAAACCCGAGAAATTTCCCTGAAGAGACTCCAAACGAACATTTTAATGGGTTTAGTTTCATCCCGCATTTCCTGAGTATGTGAAACATTTCCGCCAAATCCTCGAGATGATTTTCGACCTTCTTTGATTTGACTAACATATCATCCACATATACCTCCATTGTATTCCCTATTTGAGATTTAAACATGGAGTTTACGAGACGTTGGTAGGTCTCTCCCGCTTTTTCTGTCCAAACGTCATGACCCTATAGCAGTATAGCCCTCTATCTGTTATGAAACTCGTGTTCTCCTCATCTGGCTTGTACATCACAATTTGATTATATCCAGAATATGCATCCATAAAAGATAGTAACCCATGACCCGTTGTAGCATCTGCAAGTTGGTCAATCCGGGGTAAAGGAAAGCTATCTTTTGGGCATGCTTTATTAAGGTCTGAGTAGTCTATACACACCCTCCCCTTCCCATTGGACTTTTTAACAAGAACTGGGTTAGAGACCTAGTCTGGATATGTAGCTTCCCGTATGAATTTTTTTTAAGTAGTCTATCTACTTCTTCTTTTAGAGCCTCAGATCTCTCAAGTCCCTACATTCGCCTTTTTTGTTTTACAGGAGTCAATTTTTGATTTATATTCAACTTGTGAACAATTACATTCGGTGGGATCCCACACATATCTAAGTGTTCCTAGGCAAATACATCTAGGTT
The DNA here is from genome assembly GCA_030737875.1 of Allium sativum. Lineage (NCBI taxonomy): Eukaryota > Viridiplantae > Streptophyta > Magnoliopsida > Asparagales > Amaryllidaceae > Allium > Allium sativum. The sequence continues at coordinate 1,027,485,057 of CM060924.1, forward strand.
TGCTTTCAAAAACAAGATTAATTCCTTCTGCAGCTTCATGCCTAGCTGAGAACCTATCTTCAGGACTTGGTTAGGTTCTTTGGATACTTGAACGGGGATAGTATTTTTGGCCAGCGCTGCTCTATTTTCCCCCATACTGTTTTTCCTTGGATCGATTGCTTTCGAGCGCCACTGTGCTCACCAGTATAGGGCTTTTTCTTTAGTTGCTATAAGAGGGGTTTCTGGATGCAAAGCTACGGCTCTGCATCCTTCTTCAATTCCTTCTTCCTTGCTTCTGCCAATTCAACCAAATAACACTCTCTTGCTGCTTGTTGATCTCCTATAACTGTGCCAACACCATTCTCCGTTGGGAATTTCATAGTGAGGTGCCACGGAGCCATAGTTATTTTGACTGCTGCGAGAGTAGGTCTTCCTAGGAAGGCGTTGTAAGCAGAGGGTTCATCGATTATAACAAAGTCCTATACCCGTGCGGCTTTCTGCTCTCCTTCCCCAAGCTCCACCAGCAGACTGATGACACCAATTGGTTGAACAACTTGACCAGTGAATCCATGGACCTTGTTCTGACAGGCTTTTACATCGCCCATGGAAAGATTCATCCTATGGAATGCGCTAAAGAAGAGGATATTAACTGAGGCTCCGCTATCGACTAACACCCTTCTTACTATGGTCGGGCCCAGACCAACGGTTATCACTGTTGGATCCTCTGTTGGTGTTATGATCCCAGTCGGATCTTCATCTTCAAATGTGATGCCGTCTCACATGATTCTTGGTACTTTTGCATATAAAACTTCGTCTACGGTCATGAGTTCACCTTTTTTCAAAAAGTTCTTCACCTGATGAGCGTACTTCACCGTATCCCCCCCTCTTTTCCCAACCGGGTAGGGGCCTCCTAATATGGTGTTTATGATCATCCTTGGTATAGCAACAATCGAAGCGTTCTCATTCTGTTTAGGTTGTCCTACCGAGGATCCTTGGTCTTGAGTTCCCTTAGCATTCTGGGAGTTCTTTGTGTACTGTTAAAGCTTGTTTTTCCTTATTAGTTCCTCAATTAAGCTTTTCAAATGTCTACATTCGTTCATGCTATGACCCGGCTAGTTGTGAAATCGGCAGAACCTGCCAGACTTTATTGCGTTATCAGTGACTCTTAACTTCCCGGGCTCTGGGTACTCTTTAGTGTCTTTGGTCACCATATAAATGTTCTCTATGGTATCGTTAAGAGGAGTCATTTCGGAATTTTTGAAGAAACAAAGCTTTTTGTTGTTTCGACCATCTTTCCCTTCATTCCCCCGTTTCTAATTTCCTTCGGTGTTTTTCTGTCCTCCTTGCACGTTTTCGTCTCTCTTTTCTGATTGCTCCTTATTTTATATAGCCTCCATTGTATAGGCCGGATCCTCATCCACACCTATATACACCTCTGCTTTGTCAAATAGATTTTCGAGAGTGGCAGGCTTCTTCATCTTGATCCACCGCCCGAGTTTGGTCTTTTTACTTATGCCTCCCTTCAGAGCCATCAAAGCCAAACGTGGCTCATAGTTTCCAACTTCTGCCGCGGCTGTGTTAAAACGATAAAGGAAGGCCTTAATGGACTCCCCTGGCCCTTGTTCCAGTTCATTCAATTCCATTACATCACGCACCTTGGTTGCTTGAAGCCTGAATTATTGTCTGAACAGCTTGACCAAGGTAGCGAAGTCATCCACGGATTTCGGTGGGAGTTTTGTGAACCACAGTGAAGTTACTCCTTCCAAGTAGGTAAGGAAGTACAAACGCTTGAGCTCATCAGTAGCACGTGCCCAATCCATGTGCTGATCGTATTTGAATAGGAACACGTTTGGATTGCCAGTTCCATTGTAGGCTTGTACAACTGGGGGTTTGAATTTATTTTGATATGGTGCCATTTTTATTCTTTCTGTAAGTGCGGTTTTTGTAGGAGAAAATCAACATTCCTTTTCATCATCCACCTTTTTGTGGCTCTCATTCATGATCTTTCGTACCATTCTGAATATTCGCTCCTCCTCATTGAGTTAGTCCACGGGGCGGACGCCTTCCTCTTTACCGGATGTTTTCCTAAGTAAACGATCGCGGTTCAGATTCCGGGGCCCTGGACCTCCCGCATGGAGAAGTGCCCCTTTGGTGGAACCAAACGCTTGCTGAGGCGTTGCTTTTCCGGAGTGGTTATGAATAGGTGGCCTCATTCCCTTATGACTAGGATTTGCAATCTCCTGGACAGAATTTCCTTTATTTGGACTTGAGGAAGAAGATCCAGTATCTTCCGTTCCAGTGGTTTTAGCAGTTTTGAGACCGCTTGCACTCATGTTAACTTTGGCCATTGTGGCTTGCATGGCGAACATGGTTTCAAGCTTCTTCATCATGGCCTCGTTCGCAACATCCATTCGGCTTGTAAATCATGCTGCCACTTCATCCAACTCCTTCCTTGTTTTGTCAGCTCTGGCTTTAGAACTTTCACCGACTTCAAACTGATTAGTAGGCGGGGTATCTTCTATGTTAGTGGCATTATTGACATCTTTGATGGTTTTACTTGTAACTTTCTTCGATGGTCTGCCTGGTTTGCCCATGGCTTTTGAGATGAGTATTTAAACTCGGACAACTTAGATGATCGGAGTGGATTCAAAATTCCAATGCAAGGCCTTCTACCTTGTGAAAGAGCGAGAAATGGATGGGCAATTTGGGCCCCACGGTGGGTGCCAAATGTTTTCCCTAAAATTGGGCAAAACACCAAAAATGTGAATATATGTCTCACTAAAATGAAAAGTGGAGCCTTATAACGATTGAAATGTAAGTAGAAGACACAAGGTTTTATAGTGGTTCAACCCAATAGGGGTTTACATCCACTTTCATAAGAGATTCCATTATCAATATGAAGATTACAAGATTAACTTCTCTCTTACAACAATTTTATCACTCCCTTAATCATGAATTACACTTGATCTACTAAAGATGATTGAGAAGAGTGTTATTCAGCGGAGATTTGATGTGGATGTGGTAGAATTGAAAGGAATCCCTTTGTCATGTAAGCTTTCTCAATCATTCTTCAACTCTTGAATCATTTGGATGTGTTTGATAGAGATCATAATCCATGGATTAATCTTCAATTTATGATGTTGAATGGATGTTAGAATTGTTGTGGAAAATTTTCGGCAGCACTTAGTGGTCTCAAGATTCCATCCCCTCAAATGAAGAAGTGAGGGGGTATTTATAAGAGATTTCCAGACTAGGTGGCAGTTCTATAATTACATAGAAAACGCCATGACTCATGTCGCCACCGACATGACTTGGATCTCTGCTATAACTCATGTCGCCGACGATATGAATCATGTCGTCTGGCGGGTTAGCCCCTGGCGCCTTGAGCTTGCGACACTACATGAGTTCCCTTGACTAGGTTCATATCGTTCGGATGACCGCTGTCAACAACCCAATAATAACTGGATACAGCATGAGTAGGTCACAACACAATTCGTATTGAGATCTTAAGTAGCAGCTTACTCCTTATGTCGCTGAACGACATGGGGGATAAACGACATGGAGCGTTTCTTGAATGTAATCTGTTTCTCTCAATACGGTTTAAGGCCGACACATATTACCTATATACCATGTCGCTGAACGATATGGATAACACTAGCATAACGTCATGTCGCTGAACGATATGGATAACACTAGCATAATGTCATGTCGCTGACCGATATGTATAACTTGTACAACACGTCGTTGAACGACATAGATGATAGTAGCATAACATCATGTCGCTGGCCGACATGAAGCTTAGCCTTACCTTATGTCATTTCGTTAGGGCGACATGACCCATGTCATACGACTTTATGCTCCTTAGTGCCTTGGGGTTATAGCATGTCACGATGCCATGTCGCAGATCACTCAAATTATCTTTGATGCTATAAATAGGGCACGACATGGATGAGTGCTACATGATTGTGAGTGACCTGGTGCGATATGGTTTGATTTTTCTTCCTTGCGACATGCCTCTAATCGACTTAGTTAAAACCACATGGATTTCTTACCCTTTTTATGGGTTAACATAATATATATTATATATATTAAATGGATTGGATAGAACGCGCTGCACTGGGACCATTTGCGAATTTCGACCATTGATTTGAATTAATGTTACGAGAGATCTGATCGTCGGATTCTCCTAAGACCGGAACCATTGGGTTCGTTTCTGAAAGAGCTTTCTAATGAATATAAGAGATTTAAAATCTAATGGTTGGATTTGGAATTATGTCCAAATCAAATTTGGAAAAGGTCGTTGTACGTGCAGTTCGATGACCGTTTATGGAAATTGACCGAAAGGGCCTTAATAAAATTATTAAAAATATTAATAATTTGTGTAAAATCATAATAAATGATTTGAAAAGAATTGGGATGAAAAATTCCATATTTGAAAAGATAAAAATATATTTTATCAAAATGAATTAGTTATGAGCAAGAATTATAATCCAATATTTTTAAATAAATATATTGGATTTGAAAAGGATTAAAAATAACCAGAATTTCCAATATATGAATTGGAATGGATTTGAGTCGAAATTATCTTTGAACTATTTCAATATCGGGTTCCGTGATCATACGGATATTGTGGAGGAATTTGGAAGACATATGTATATATACCGTTATTCCCAATACGATATTTGTTGATTTACGAATTTGATATTAAATATAAGCCGATATAATTTCTTTTCAAAGCCTTGCATTTAATATTGAATTGGATTTTGGGTTTGTCGTGAATGGTGTCTTCATTAACACAATTCTTAAAACCAGTTGAGGAAAGAATAAATCTTTTAATTAAGATTTAGTGAAGTTTTCCAATTAATTAAGATTTTATTGGAATTGAATAAAAGAACTAGATTTTGGGTTCATCGTGAATGGTGTCTTAAATAACATTGTTCTTAAACCCTATGTGAAAAGAATAAATCTTTTAATTAAGATTATTAGTGTTTCCAGTTAATTAACATTTAATTGGAATAAAATGGAATGTGAATTGGGTTTATTGTGAAGTGTGTTTTAACGACATTCGTTCTTTAACCCGATTTGCATTGAAATGTGATTTGGAATTTGTACATATTCTTATTAAGATTTAATGGAAATTTTCCAAAGTAAAGTTTTCCCATTTGATATAATAAATTGGAAAGGAATGGAGGTCGATTTAGTAATAATCGAAGTGGGCTTCTGTAGAGGAAGATATTTAATATATATGGAATTTAAAAGGCTTTGCCGTTATTTCATCTGTATTATTAGTCGGATATGGAAATTGATATCGATTATTATATTGATTTGTATTCCGTGAAGATTCTATAGTTAATGGAATGTGATTTTGGGTTTATCATGAAGCGTGTTTTAAATGACATTGGTTCTTAACCCAGTTAAAGACAGGATATGATTTCCAAAGTTGAATAATCATTAATATTGATTTTTGGGAAGATTAAAACTAAGTGGAGTTTTAATGAATCTTTAATTAGACTGTAATGTGAATGTGATAATTTAAATTATCAAATTCAAGAAATGATCGAAAAAGGAGTATCAGCAGTTTTGCTCCAAGCGATAGTTAGTGGTGTTAGATATGGATTACTACCAGTTTTGCTCCATGGGATGAATAGGTTGGGATTGGAATATAAAAAAATGATTACTTTGATAAGGTGCACTAATCCCGACTAGTTTGGATAAACCTTAATTTGGTTTGAATTGATATCCAAAGGAATATTAAAGAATAAATTTAAAAGAAATTATATTTAATAAAATTAATGGGAACCTTTCCTTAATGATGTGAATATTTGAATAAAAGAATATTCTGGATTGGAATGAGGTGTATGTTGCGTTTGTGTAGCACTTGTTTACTATATACGCAAGCTATTAGGAAAGGCCGGGTTTATACCCATTTTGAATAACTGATTTGACGATAAGTCGATGACGAAGACGGTGGTTGAAGACTGGAGGTCTTCACATCGTTTGGATGATTACTGATGTCTTGATTGAGTTGTACACACAAGACGAGATAATAAGTGGTGATCATCCAGACGTACTTGGAGATCAACCGGATATGCGAGTACCTCTCTCCTATATTGAACATATGGGACGAGGAATAAGGTGTCTCCGGTTTCGTTCAGACCCAGAATGGACTTGTAAATGGATTGTGTGTCTGTCATTGGATTCCATTTTGTGTTGATTGATTTCTATTAAATAAATATCTGTTTGGCGACGGAGAAATTATTCTCTTGCTTAGCGGCCTTCTATGAGACGTATGAGCTCAGAGGTTATATATTGATGGATATCAGTCACATGGCATGAATTGCCTGTGTGGCATATTGAGATGCATGGATTAAGGTTTTGTTGAAAAGCAAAGTATTGTGGTTGATGATCAAAGCACGGCTTTAATGTAGCATAGCTTTGTGTAAAGCGTTATTTTGCAAGCCTCACACCTCGGTATTAGTCAAAAACGAGATAAGGGACTGAAAGAGAACACGACATTTCTTTCTAACTATAGGTGCTGTCATGTATGGAGCCCATACGTTTATATATTTTTACCTATGTGGCTATTGGATTGCGAGGCGCCTTGGATATATCGGTAACTACAGGGCCTATGGATAGGTCCGATAGGACCGGGAAACGTGCGTTCAAGAATAACCAATCCACTAAGTGTGGACCAGCCCTGAAGCATCCAAGGGTTACCCAGAGTGTGCAGTCCTGAGACATTTGCTAGAGGGTCTCGAAGCGGTTAGGAGTACATCCCTTGCCTAGACTCATGGAGGAAATCCAATTTCCAATACGTGATATGGTGACATGATAGACAGTACCCATGCCGCCTATGATTGTTACATTTATATTTGAAGTTGTTTTAACACTATACACTTATTATAGTATCTAATGATTTGTTTTAAACGTATCAAGCATGTTTGGCTATTATAAGGGAAAACCCTATCCTCCGGCTTGCGTTGCATTGTGTGATGGGACCTGGGTCTTATAATAGCTTCATTTTCCAAAAATCATTGCGTTATTTGTTTTATGCACTGGTATTCTCGGGAGGAAACTCGTTCCGTGTTATAGGAGTGGTCCCTATATTTACTTAACTTTAAAATAAAGTTGTAAATAACTGTTTTAGTTCTCACACCAGTCACATGACTGACCTAGAGTTTATTGTTTTAACCTAAACTCTGGGTGCCCCTATTTTCCACACGAGCAGCTAGTAGTTTTGGTTTTGCAGATTTTTCTTTTCCAGGATACTGGATTTACAGCTGGAGCTATACTCGGAACGCTCTATATCTATGTATTCTTTTCGGTTGTGATTATGTATTATTTTACGCTGCTATATGAGGTAATTTGAATCTTTGATATTTATCAAATGTATGTTGGTTATTCAAACTCTTTTATATTTTTGTACTCTGATGTAAATTGTTGTAATAAGCAATGAAAAATTCTTCTGTTTGCGTTTTGATTGTCGTGTTCTCAACCCAATCCGGGATTTCCCATAAGGGTGATTTTGGGTCATTACAATTATAAAAAAAGGAAATATATAATTAAATCTAGTAAAAATAGAATAGATAATCGTATATAAGTTTTAAAAATGAATAGTTGGTTTTTAGTATATTGATTATTCGAGATAAGCAGTCTTGTCCGTTCTGAAGTTAAGAATGTTATTCAGTCAAGGTCTGAGAGGTAGTTATATCGCAACTTGATTGATTTCATTTTTAACTGATAAATAACAAGATTCAGTATCGAAGATTAATGTTTGAATAAGATTAGGTTGAATGTAGTATTTTGGGTTGTTGTAACGATGTTTTACACAACATTCGTTTTAACCTACGTAAGTGGAATTTTGGAAGTATAAAAAATATTTCCTAAGTATAAAAATAAAGGAGTTTGGAAAAGAGAAATAATTGGAATGTTTTCCAACTATAAATAAAAGACATTTTCTAAATATAGAAAATAAAAGAAGTTAATAGATGGTAGTGTTTTCCATATAGTGTAAGAGGAAAAGATGATTGTCCAAAATATTGTGTTAACGAATATTGATAAGGAAATGGAGAAGTGGTTTAATTAATTAAATATTTATTAAGGAAAAGTGATTGTTTGATGTTATGGAAGAATGTTTTTTTTTCTTTGATACTTAAATAACCTATAACAACCCGTATTTTCAGAACCAATTTAAATATTTGATTTAAGCTATTTTAAGTAATATGCGAATATAAACTAGTAATTTTTGCTAAATAAAATTTGAGAATAATTTTAAAACTAGTTTTTATATTTTATTTGACTTAAAATAAACCTAGTAAAATTATTTAATTGATTTATAAGCTTTTTTTTGAGAATTTTGAGAATTTGATTTTGAAAATCAACGCATAGCCCTTAAAAAGTGAAAATTTTCATATGAGCTCAGAATTCGATTTTTTTTTTTGGATTCAAAATGAAAAATCGTTGTTGGGTTCCAAAGTGCGCGTCAAACGGAGTTAGTATGTGGCTGTGCGGAGCAAAACCATTGCTAAAAAACAGGCAATCATTTTATAAAAGAACATTATTGAGACGATCTCGGAATTCGATTCCTCTTTTTTTTCTGAATTTGTATCGTCAAATAATGGTTAAATCCAAAAGAGCATAATTTTGAAGTTAGCTGTAACAACCCAGAAAATCATTAACCAATTTAAAAAATTTATTTAAATAAATTTTAACAGAAAATGTGGTAGAATTTAAAAATTCCATTTTTAAATAATAACAAAGCTATTAAAAATAGCCGTTTTGCAAACGACCTCCGTTTTCGACGAAACCACTTTTGTTGGATCTGGAATGTCAAATTATTTCTACGTTTAAATTTCCATAATTTTTGGAATTAATATGTGAGTGTGATAAATTAGAATGAGTTTGGTAATTTCTATTGAATTGGATCGACCATTAAAAAGACCATTTTTCAAACGGTCTCCAAATTCGATGAAATTAATTTTGTTAGGACCGTATCGTCAAAATATAGCTAGATTTATTTTTCGGGAATTTTTTGAATTAGTATTTGGACTAGGTAAATTAAAATGTACGTTCAAATTTAATATTGAATGTTTTATATTTTAATTTAAAGAAAAAAGACTGAAACAGTCAAATGGGCTTATGAAACATAGTCCATTGTGTCTGAAATGGGGTAATTTAGCTAGAGGCGATAATTGCTGGGCTTGATTTGGAGTTCGTATGGATTAACCGGCCTTTTCAGTGTTAAAGAATTAAATAATTAAATTATAAATAGCCTAGGAATTTAAAACCCTAATCCTATTTCAATGTCGCCGCCTCTAGAAACAATGATGTCTATCATTTAAAACTTCCTCCTCCAATTTCTCACAAACTACCTGAAACATCCCACCTCCGTTAAGGTCACTCACAAAGGGAATGCCTTAACTTTGGTGGAGGTTTATAAGTAAAAGTCACAGATAAACACAAGACAAATATAAATAAACATATTTTAAATAGCGGAAAACAAACAGGCTTTTATTTCATCAATACATGTTCATACAAAACATTTCCATAATTGTCTCAAAATACTTCCAACATTACAACCTCATTACTGCCTTGATTATTGTAGAAGCATAAAACATAAATAAAGTAACAAAAATCCCCATAGTGATATCCAAAGCCATAATCCGAGCAAAAGAGATCCAAACCATACATCTACGGTCTTGAAGCTTGCAAAGAGTCTGACTAAGCTGGGTTGTATCCTCCCTGTAGACCTGGGGGGAGAAACGAAAGAAAAGAAGACGAAAAGAAAATAGAGTCAGACATAAAGCCTGAGTAATTCTAGTGACTCTTCAGTATGTGAATAAGAAAAAGGGCATGATAGATATAAACTGAAAACAGGAAAGTATCACAAGCTAAGGAAGTGTAGTTTAGAATCGAATGTACTATCGCACCCACACTATATCTCTGCACCTACTTGAGCTTAATCTAACGGCACCCCATGCTGAGGGTGAAGTGATCCCCCTTTCCTAAAGATCGGCTCCTACTCGCATAAACATATGTGTCATATAGCCCCCAAGAATTGTAGATACCTATGCTGGTCCCAACATGGGGTGTATCAAGACCCATGGTGGCGGCCCCGACACAATTCTAGAATACATAGGTTATACTACTGGTGACCTAGTGCCCTGTTTGTCTACTCCGGAGTATGTGCACGCCCGCACCACGCTAGAACCTACACTGTGCACCCACCGTCGTTGTTTTTGACCGCTTACAATCGGCCCAGTAATCGTGCCCCTCCCTGCCTAGTTTCAGGGTACCATGATACCTAACTTGGGTTACTGCTGAAACGGGTCCCTCGTTACTAGGGTTTTCTAGTCAAACATGTTAAGTGGTTAAGTGTCTGTATTTACCTCACTTCACCCATCAATTCTTGTTAACATTTTGAATTTGGTTAAGTGTTTTTAGTTGACTTAACCCTACCATCTGTCCTTAGCCTCTTAAAGCACCGACCACTCACATTAGACAGATATTGCTACGCTTACTGGATGTGTCGGTCGGTTCCGGGCAGGTTTACACCGTAGCTCAGTCTAACCTCGGGGCCTTATTGAGATCAATGCTTAACCACCCACATTGGATAGGTATTGTTGTGACTACTGGACAGTCGGGCGGGTCCGGGCAGGTTTACGTCACAACTCAATCCAACCTCGGGTTAAGCATACCGTGTTTTCTAAATTTACATATTTTATCACTTCTCAATTTTATATGTAAATGTCATGTCCTTTATTCTTGGGTATAACAATTCATACCACTTAAATATCATTGTCGTTGGCATGTGCCAAACATGCCAACATATATTTTTCTTGTTTTACAACCAACGTTATTACCCCCGTTTGTACGTTCGCAACATTATAACAAATGTTGGGCTTGACACAATTCAGTCCAACTTTATAAACGTGAGAAAAGGGGAAATCAAGAACATGTAATATTTTAAAATACATAAAGGTGTGTGGCACATGAACTTGCAATTTAGCGATTCAACTAACATAAATTTTGGGTCATGTGAACTTGCATTCAAATCAGAGTATAAGTAGGTGTCATATGAAATGGCATAGTTTAGGCTTATACAAACTTGGGTTTAAACATGTTTAACTTGGCATAATGTCAACAACAAAACTAACATGTTGTATATTCACCAAAATGTCCAATTTTAACATCTAATCATATAGCCTATTTCAACATGAAACTTCCATAGTTTATGTATCCCAAATGGTACTAAACAAAGATCCAATTATACTTGCAAAAAAACAAAAGAATGTGTTCCTAAATTTTGAGTCATGTAGGCATAAAAGGTCTCAAATCTAGTACATGTTTACATAAGCCTTAATTTAGACTTAGAGAATGTATATAGTCCATGCCATAGACATAAACATAAAGGGATCAAATTCTAATTTTTGCCATAAACTTGCAAGTGCCATTATTTTCATATACAATTGTCCTATAGGCTTGCATCAGTCAATTTAGGCCACAAATATCAATACACAAGTCATGACAGAATCATTACAATACACAGAATTTATATCATTATTATACAATAACACAATTCTATTTTCATTTACATCGAATCACGTCACAGTTTTATTCATATTCTGAAAGATCACTATACTTACAATGAATGCAGAATCTTGAATTCTGGATTCTGAGTTCTGAAATTGAGAAGCGTTCCTTTGGGTAGACTAACGTTGCGTTGAATAATTTGATTAAGCCTTAGTCTTCTTCTTAATTTGATTCGTCTCTAGGCTCCTCTCTATTGACGGCTATGCTCAATTCCTTCCCAGCAGCATGACGACACCAACCTTATTTTTTTTTGAATTTTAGTTGAAACTTAGGGTGTATATATAGATTTTTAGATTGTTTTGAGCCATCAGATGAAGAACAGAGGAAGCTAGACCATACAAAGTCCAAAGAGCCAATCAAGAGGTGACATGTCAGCCCCAATGACACACCGAGCCACAGAAATTCGAGCTAGAGCCAGACCCAGCCAGCCAGGTCGACCAGGTAGGTCGACTGGCAGGTAGATACCCAGGTTGACACTATGGTCGACCTGGGGTGACCAGGTTGACACCATGGTCGACCCTATTGTCGACCTGGTCCCTGGGCGGGAATTTTCTTGCCCAACCCTGTTTGAGCTTATTTTTCGAATTTTGAACTTGAAACCGAGCTGTTTGAATATTAAATTTTATTCTGAAACTTCTGAAGGTCGTAACTCCTTCATACGGAGTCCGATTCACGCAAACTCGGACTCTATCTCAAGAAGAATTCCGAGACGAACGCAATAGCTTAACCCTTTTCCCTTAATTCTTTCATTTATAATTAATTACACTTTAATTTGTGAAGCTTAATGTTACATAATTCACGGGGTGTTACATTCTCCCCCTCTTAAAAGGATTTCGTCCCCGAAATCTTCAAGTTAGGAAGAATGTATATCCTACCATTTAACCGTCCATCTACTAAACCAACAAACACAGGCGTCCATTGTCCTTAAAAGACTTCTAATGCTTCATTATCATATGCATAGTGTGTATACATGTCCTTATCTAATGCAGAAATCAGGCGGTCTACTGATTCAGTTGACCTCCATAATGCAAATCATGTAAGTGTAATGAATCCATTATGTATGCAAATTTTTCCTACTCATAATTCTACATGAGTGCACAACTATGCATACAAATGCGACAACCATATGACAGCATATCAAGTTTCAACCATATACAAATGAGAATACATATATGCATATGCAATATGAAGTGACTGAGCCAATCTAAAACCTAGGGTGTGTGTATATGCATCCACGAGCAACCACTAGCAATCACTAGCAACCATTTGCAGCCATCATCCATAACATGTTTTCAAATACATGTTTGCATCCATTTGCTTTCTACCTAAAGAGATAGGAAAAGGACCGAGGAGATATACCTAAAAAGATAGATAAAGCATAACTTAAGGAAAAAGAGAGATCAAAGATGTACCCTAAAAAAGAAAAGGGTAGGCAGCCCGTATTCAGTCCTCAGTTTCCCAAGTTGCGTCTTCCTCGGCGTCGCTCCACTGAACTTTAACGAGTTTGACTTCGCGGTTGCGTAGCTTTTTCACTTCAGTTCCTAAGATGCGGGTTGGAACTCTCCTCACAGTTGCTTCACGTTCCACTTCGACTTCTTTTAGAATGTAGGTTCCACCACTTCCGCAGACTCATGCAAACACTTCCAGAGGTGAGAAACATGAAAGACGTTGTGAACTCCGGCCAGTCTCTCGGGTAGCTCTAATCTATAGGCCATCTTCTCAACCTTCTCGATGATAGGAAACGGGCCTACAAATCTTGGTGCTAACTTTCCAGTGGATCCAAAGTGAACGGCGTTCCTTAAAGGAGATACCTTAAGGAAAACCCTGTCCCCAACCTCAAACTCAAGGTCGGTCCTTCTCTTGTCTGCGTAGGATTTTTGTCTATCCTGGGCTGTCTTCATCCATCTTCGTATTAAGTCCACTTTCTCTTAGTTCTCTCTGATCATGTCTGGCCCAAGTATAAGCTTATCTGTAGACTCCCATCAACAAGTTGGTGATTTGCACGGTCTTCCATATAAGGATTCGAAGGGTGCCATGCTTATGGTACTTGGTAGCTGCTGTTGTAGGCAAATTCCACTAAAGGAAGGTGATCCTCCCATGTCCCTCCAAAGTGAAGAACGCAAAGTCTTAAAAGATCCTCTAGAACTCTATTCACCCTTTCCGTCTGGCCATCGGTTTGGGGGTGATAGGCCATGCTCAAACATAACTGTGCGCCTACGGCTTCTTGCAGACTCCGCCAAAACTCGCTTGTGAAGATTGGGTCTCGGTCACTAACAATGCTGGAGGGTATCCCATGGAGTCGAACTATCTCCCTAAGGTAAAGAGACGCTAAAGATGAGGTAGTCCTTCTACTCTTGACAGGTAAAAAGTGGGCGCTTTTTGTAAACCTATCCACTATTACCCAAATGCTAGTATTGCCCCTTCTCGACTTAGGAAGCCCATCAACGAAGTCCATTGAAATACCATCCTACTTCCACTGGGGAACCTCTAGAGGATGAAGAAGTCCTCCAGGCTTCTTCTGTTCCTCCTTGACCTGTTGGCATATCATACACTTAAAAACGAAATCTGCCACGTCCTTCTTCATGCCGCTCCAAAAGAAAACTCTCTTTATGTCCTTGTACAATTTGTCTCCGCCTGGGTGTATTGTCATCTTGGAATGATGTGCTTCCTCAAGAACCTTCTTTACCAACTCCCTTGCTTGTGGGACGCATAGTCTTCCATCGCGTCTCAGCCAGCCTTTATCATCGATAGAGTACCTATTGAGGTGACTAGAAGTCTCACCCCTAATTAGCTTATCAAACACTTCAACTAGTTGAGGGTCTTCACGTTGTGCAGTCCCAACTGTATCCAAAAGAGTAGGGCACACTTCAAGAGATGCTAACAAACCCGGTACGAAATCAGAGGAGGGCCTAAAGTTAAAACTGGCTATATACTCCAAGCTTTGCCTTTCTACAAAGAGCGGGCTTAGGGTTAACTTCTTTCTGCTCAAGGCGTCCGCTGCTACATTGCCCTTGCCCGGAGTATAGGAGATCTCAAAGTCATACAAGGCAAGAAACTCCATCCATCCCTGTTGCCTTAAGTTAAGATCTTTCTGCGAGAAAAGATATTTCAACGATATATGGCCAGTATACTGTTCAAACTTCTCACCTAGGAGATAATGGCGCCAAGACTTAAGTGTAAAGACGATGGCGGCTAACTCAAGATCGTGGGTTGGGTAGTTCTTTTCATGAACTTTCAATTGCCTTCCACCATAAGATACTACCCTCCCTTCTTGCATCAAAACAGCGCCTAGCCCCTTCCCGCATGCATCTGTGTATAATGTGAACATCTTGCTTCCATCTGGCAGAGTCAGAACTGGGGTTGTTGTAAGAGCCCTTTTCAAGCGTTGGAAAGCAAACTCGCAATCCAAGTCCCAAGTGAACGCTAGATTCTTCTTTGTTAGCCTTGTGAGTGGAGTTGAGATTTTTGCAATATCCCTAATGAACTTACGGTAGAAACCCGCCTAGAAAACTTCTTACTTCGGTTGCGTTCTTTGGTGCCTTCCAATCTTGCACCGCAACTACTATCGCGGGGTCCATGGCCAACCCTTCTTTGGACACCACATGCCCAAGAAACCTTACTTCTTCTCTCCATAAGTGGCATTTGGAAAATTTTGCCTCCAGCTAATGTGCTCCGAGAGTATCCACGATTTCTTTCAGATGTTGAGCATGCTCTTCCTCATTCTTTGAGAAGATTAAAATATCGTCTACGAAGACAAACACAAATTTGTTAAGGAATTCTCTGAACACTCTGCTCATTAGGTCTACAAAATAAGCGGGTGCGTTTGTCAAGCCGAAAGGCATGACAAGCCACTCGAAGAAACCGTCCGGGGTTCTGAACGTCGTTTTATCAATGCTGTCTTCAGCTACTCTTAGCTGGAGGAACCCAGTTGCTAGATTAAGTTGGGAGAAGATCGGCGCACCTACAAGCTGATCAAACAAATCATCGATTCGGGGAAGAGGGTGCCTATTTTTCTTGGTCAATTTGTTTAACTCCCTATAGTAGACGCAAAGGCGAAGCGAACTGTCTACTTCGGTTGCGAACACCACTGGAGCACCCCATTCCGAAATGCACCGTCTAATGAACCCCTTTTCGAGAAGTTCTTTAACCTGCTTACTGAGCTCCTTTCTCTCCTTTGGAGCCGTGTGTCTGACAGGTAAAGCTACAGGCTTTGCATTATCCACAAGATATATGCGGAAGTCTATTTCCCGCCTCGGAGATAAGCCCTTCACCTCCTCAAAGACATCTGGATATTCCCGAACTACTCTAACTGAGTGCAAATTCTCATCAGAAGCATCAAGCTACTCTAGATAACTAAGCATAACAACATTCAAGGGATTACAAGAAATTTCTAGAGTTTTACCAAGCCGAGTCAAGAGTCTAACTACTCTTTTCTCACAATCAAGAATGGCACAATTGCTGGATAACCAGTCCATGCCTAAGATCAAACCATATCCCGAGAAGCCCAAAACAAAGGCATTACAACTAAACTCAACGCTGAGAATAGAGATTTTCAAACCCAAACAAACCATTGACAAGTAAGCAAAGACCCCAATTGGATTTGAAACTACTAAGGGATCCTCTACCATACTAGTGTCTAGATGCAGAGATTCTACTAAGGCAGATGAAATAAAGGAGCGTGATGCGCCAGAGTCAAAAAGTGTGCGAACTGGATGATCATAAAGATAGACTACACTTTCTACAGAAATATTACTACCTCATACCTATGGAGGTGCCACCAGTGCATGAACTTGACCCCCTGAAGTGGATCCAGCCTTCTGTCCCTGCCCTCGCTTCTTTGGGCAGTCCTTAGCCAAGTGCCCAGTCTCTCCACAATGGAAGCACCCACCCATCTTTGCTTTCCTCTTTCGGCAGTCTTTCGATATATGTCCAACAATGCCACAGAAATTTCACTTTCTCCTCTCACGGGGCTTATTGTTCTTCCATCCTTTCTTGAAGTCTGTTTTCTTAGCTTGTAGACCCTCTTTCTTTTCTTCCACCTTAGTCTCTTTCTTGCCATTGTCTTCCTCATGTAACAACACCATGTCCACCAAGCTTTCATAAGTCACTCCCGTGGATACATGGGTCATAGCAAGGCTGTGTAGAGGCTCATTCAAACCTTTGATAAAGCGAAGAGCCTTCTTGCGTTGGGTGTTTACTAAGTCCAGCCCAAATCTGGCCACCTGATTAAACTGATTTACGTACTCCCTGATCGTCATGCTCCCCTGTTTAAGAGTTAGGAACTTCTCCATTTGCAGGCTTCTTTCAGCTTGGGAGAGGAATTTTATCTCAAATCTTGTCCTGAAATCTTCCCTTGTTTCCACTGGCCTCTGAGCATTGATAATCTCCCACCAATAGGAAGCTTCATCTTTAAGCAACCACACTGCTAGCTGTATCTTTTGCCTATCATCAACTCCAAAGATGACAAACAGATCCTCAGTCTCCTTTAGCCAGTTTCTTGCTCCTACAAAGGACTTTGTCCCATAAAAGTCTTTTCCACCCATAGCCTTGAAGTCTCTACATGTTTTTGTGAAGGCATTTCCACGAGGAGGAGGAGGAGGAAGCGCTGCCACTGGAGGAGGAATGTCTGTTGGGCCCGCGCCATTGGCCCTAGCTTCTAAGTACCTCCTAAACCAGCTGGGTATCGGTATCCTTCTGGAAGGTTAAGGTCTCCAGAAAAGCTGAAACAGAAAGGAAAGATTCAAAACAAAGGATAGAGAGAGATAGTGCACATGGCTTTGAGGGATTATGCCTTTTTAAAAATATAACACTTTTTCTTGAAAAATGCTTCTTTAAACTTCCTTTTGAAAACAATTTCAAAAAAAAATTTATCTTATCTGGTAAACCTATGCTCCGATACCAAGTGAAACACCCCACCTCTGTTAAGGTCACTCACAAAGGGAATGCCTTAACTTTGGTGGAGGTTTATAAGTAAAAGTCACAGACAAACACAAGACAGATACAAATACACATATTTTAAACAGTGGAAAACAAACAGGCTTTTATTTCATCAATACGTGTTCATAAAAAACATTTCCATAATTGTCTCAAAATACTTCCAACACTCACTACTACAAAAGTGGGCATATTCGACACTATTTTTATGTGGCCGTAGATCAAAAAAGCGTTGCCGTGGGCCATTTTTTCAAATAGGCAACACCAGGGGGCGTGGCATCCGCGGCCGTTGCATTAGCCACCTAAGGCAACACTTTTGCCCATCTACGGCCACGGAAAGAAAGTGTTGCATTATAGCCATAATGCAACACTATTTGCACGTAATGCAACACTATTCAGCGTTGCCTTAAGCATTAGTTAGGGCCCGGCTTCCAGTGCCGCCACGTCAGCTTTCCACGTCAGCTGTCTACGTGTCACACGACACGTCATCTCTCCATGTCGGCACTCCACGTGTCACATGCCACACCAGCTATCCACGTCAGATGTGGGGTCCACGTGCGACGGGTAAGCAATTATATTTAATGTAATGCAACACCACTACAATATGTAATGCAACACCATTACAATGAAATGCAATATCAATAAAAGCTAACGCAACAGTAGAAGAAGGAAAATGCAACACTAATTTGATAGAAATATAATGCTTTAATTAAATATTTTGCAATACAGGTTTTGTACAAGAAACTCATCCAAAGCAATTGTTTTAATTATCCAAATATCAAAACTCAAAAATCAGCTACACCGTTTTGTTCATTGTATACAATAAGCTCGAACTACTTCAAGAATAGGTGCACGGCATAAGGGACATTATCCTGAACCATTCCTGGCGAATTCTTTAGCGAATTTTGAACATGTACACATGTGTCCACACCTTCAAAATGTATTACTCATTTATATATATGAATCATATATATGCAGCAATCCGATTGCAATTGGAAATATATATGTATGTTAGTATGTACCGATATATGAATCATATATATGCAGCAATCCGATCTGCAAAATGTATCCCTCTGCCTTCCAGAATTAAATATGCACCTGATCAAATGATAACAAGTTATTTGATAAGTGGTGGCATCGAATTCTTAGTAAAATGTTATGAACACAATTATTACAATTGACTTACTGACCATTGGGGATTGGTCACTCATGCCAGCCAACAAATAAGCAATTTCATATGGCCATTCGTCTTCTGAGCAAAAAGTTTTCAGTTCCCATATTACTGCCACGTACAGTGTGTCACTTCATATCCTGTCAAACTTCAGAAGCATATCGTCATCTACATCTTCAACTCCTAAACAAAACTCCATCGTCAAAAGTTAAAAAAAAACAATGGAGGACTCTTCACTATGCATCACTGCCATTGTTCTTTCAGGACATTGGACTTACGAATTTGTGCATCTCACGCTTAGGCATACGCTGAAGCTTAATGAGGAGTGGACTATACGGGTTATACCCAAAAACTCTTTTCTAATAACATGCCCATCTTACAGTACGCGTGATCATGCGCTAATGTTGAAACTTTTTACAAAAATTGGAGGTGCTTTTTATGTGCAACAATGGTCTGCTGAAGAATTTGAGCCTGAACCAGCGTTCGAGGCGGAATCATGGGCCAGAGTTGTTGGCTTTCCCGAGGTCCTGAAGACAAATGTTCCTGCAATAAAAGAATTAATGACGCCAATGGGAAGTGTGTGTGAAATTGACGACTGTCATTGGTCTTGAATTGACCATAGATCATTATACCTGAAAATGGAATTTTATGAAGGCATTGGCTTGGAGAATGTTTTTGCTGCTCGATTCGACAAGAAGAAATACATCATTAGGGTTGAGCGCACCACACATACTCATCCTCTGACGAGGCCTGAAATTCTGTTTGTGAGCAATAGGGAGGAACCGGTGGTACCATTTTTTTGTGATCATAGGTAAATTTTACTTCCATCCACAGTTTCTTATAGTGAGACACAACCACACATGCACACACTCACATACATACATACAAGGTTATAATGCCCCACCTAAGATTCTGAAATAATAATACAAACTGGTGCTCTGTTAGTTGTGCATAGATGTGGTTGTGTGGCTTGAATTTGAGACACTGTTATTGTATGGCTTGAATTTACTTCAGATGTGGTTACATGTCAAATTGTTTGATAATTAATGTGTGTTACATGTCAAATTATTTGATAATTAAGGCATATAAACTCGTAGGTCGATCACATTATTTGAGAATTGAATCATATAATATATTAGGTGGATCAAAAAATGTTTACAGAAATAGAAGTTTGATCATATAATATATTAGGTGGATCACAAAATGTTTACAGAAATAGAATTAACATACCTATTGAAGTTTGATCATTCAAAGATCACGTTGCCCTCCACAACAAGAAATTCTGGTTTGGTCGATGACTATGCTCTATCCTTAACAGCCACTCTGACATAGACAATGACTCTGACATGGACAATGACTCTGACATGGATGCTGGTGCTGATGCTGGTATGGATGCTGGTGATGACTGGTGATGTTTGTGGATGTTGGTTTTATTCTGCTGGTAATGATTTTTGGCTTGAAATTTTGTGAATATTTGTGAAACTTTGTGTGGTTATGGAAGTTTGTGATGACTGGTGATGACTGATGATGGATGCTGGTGAATGTTTTTGAATGTTTGTGAATGGTACGTTGTTTTGTTTGTGAATGCTGGTGATTTTTTAAAATCTCTGCGTACGTCTCTGGTGTATACTTATGATACTTGTGCGTGTATACTTGTGCGTGCCTTCAGATGGCTGCCTTATGATACTTGTGCGTGCATGTATACTTGTGCGCGCGTGTATACTTGTGCGTGTCTACTTGAGCGTGTGTACTTGTGCGTGTATACTTATGATACTTGAGCTTGTATACTTGTGATACTTGTGCGTGTATACTTGTGCGTGTATACTTATGATACTTGAGCGTGTGTACTTGTGCGTGTATACTTATGATACTTGAGCTTGTATACTTGTGATACTTGTGCGTGTATACTTGTGCGTGTATACTTATGATACTTGTGCGTGTATACTTGTGCGTGCGTGTATACTTGTGAGTGTATATATGCACTGCGTGTATGATGTGTATTGTAATAAAACGAAAATGCTTGAGTGCCCGCTTCAGATTTTGTCAAAATCTGCGGTAAGAGGCTTAAAATTCGGATGTCACCGCAGTGCATACACACCGCAGTGCAAATTAACCTCAAGCATACAAATTAACCGCAGTGTAAGGTATGAACCTCAAGCAGTGCAAATTAACCGCAGTCCCCATTCCTTAACTAGCTCGACCTCTATAATAAACCAATGTCTTTTTCATGCTAGTAGCCCGGTTCTCATGGTTTATTGCTGGGTATAATTTTCGAATAAACCTCGGCATAATCCCAAATCCCAAATCAATAATAAGCGCAACTAATTACTCATAAGAGAATGGGTTTTCCAAAATGTAACAAATGAACTAATTACTGATTACTCATAATCCAATCTATAATAAGTGCAACTAATTCACAGTGCAATACAAACTGAACCTGAGGGAAAAAACTAGCGATGTCAGCGCCCTGAGCAATCAAAACTAGAAAGCGTTTCAAAGCTTCATCCTTTTCGGAATAGAATTTGCTGTCGAGGAGAGGATCGATACTGACGTGAATTTAGGTTTAAATTTTTGTCAATTGTAAAAAGGGGGAAAAACGATTAGATGATAGAGAAGAAAACGATTTCATGAAGGGAGAAGATCGTGCCAAAATTTCGTCAAAAGAATGAAATGACGTGGCTGTCAATGATTGGATGATGGCTAACATTAAGATCATCAGATCCATAGATGGTTTGAACCGTTGGATTAATCTTTCATCTACGGTTGGGGTTTTTATATGTTGATAACGCGGATAGCTGAGCTGGATTATATATACGTAATGCTACGCTTTTAACTGGTGTTGCACATCAGAACACTAAAATTCCCACCGCAACAGTGCATCCACGTATAATGCAACAACATATGAATGCTGTAGCAGAAGCTCGAAGAAATCATAGCTTTCGCCACACTTTTCATGCAACGCACACAAATTAGTGTCGAATATGCCCACTTTTGTAGTAGTGACTACAACCTCAATACTGTCTTGATTATTAAAGAAGCATAAAACATAAATAAAGTAACAAAAATCCCCATAGTGATATCCAAAGACATAATCCGAGCAAAAGAGATCCAAACCAAACATCTACGGTCTTGAAGCTTGCAAAGAGTCTGACTAAGCTGGGTTGTATCCTCTCTGTGGACCTAGGGGGGAGGGGGAGAAACGAATGAAAAGAAGATGAAAAGAAAATAGAGTCAGACATAAAGCCTGAGTAAATCTAGTGACTCTTCAGTATGTGAATAAGAAAAAGGGCATGATAGATATAAACTGAAAACAGGAAAGTATCACAAGCTAAGGAAGTGTATTTTAGAATCGAATGTGCTATCGCACCCACACTATATCTCTGCATCTACTTGAGCTTATTCAAACTGGCACCCCATGCTAAGGGTGAAGTGATCCCCATTTTCTAAAGATCGGCTCCTACTCGCATAAACATATGTGTCATACGGCCCCCAAGAATTGTAGATACCTATGCAGGTCCCACCATGGGGTGTATCAAGACCCATGGTGGCAGCCTCGACACAATTCTAGAATACATAGGTTATACTACTGGTGCCCCAGTGCCCTGTTTGTCTGCTCCGGAGTGTGTGCATGCCCGCACCCCGTTAGAACCTACACTGTGCACCAATCGCCATCGTTTTTGACCGCTTACAATCAGCCTAGTAATCGTGCCCCACCCTGCCGAGTTTCAGGGTACCATGATACCTAACTTGGGTTACTGCTGAAATTGGTCCCTCGTTACTAGGGTTTTCTAGTCAAACATGTTAAGTGGTTAAGTGTCTGTATTTACCTAACCTCACCCATCAATTCTTGTTAACATGTTGAATTTGGTTAAGTGTTTTTAGTTGACTTAAACCTACCATCTGTCCTTAGCCTCTTAAAGCATCAACCACTCACATTAGACAGATATTGCTACGGTCAATGGATGTGCCGGTCGATTCCGGACAGGTTTACAACGTAGCTCTGTCTAACCTTGGGTCCTTATTGGGCTCAATGCTTAACCACCCACATTGGATATGTATTGTTGTGAC
This sequence comes from Allium sativum, assembly GCA_030737875.1. NCBI lineage: Eukaryota > Viridiplantae > Streptophyta > Magnoliopsida > Asparagales > Amaryllidaceae > Allium > Allium sativum. The sequence goes on from CM060924.1 coordinate 1,027,507,801, forward strand.
TACTGGACAGTTGGGCGGGTCCGGGCAGGTTTAGCATACCGTGTTTTCTAAATTTACATATTTTATCACTTCTCAATTTTATATCTAAATTTCATGTCCTTCATTCTTGTGTATAACAATTCATACCTCTTAAATGTCATTGTCGTTGGCATGTGCCAATCATGCCAACATATATTTTTCATGTTTTACACCCAACGTTATTACCCCCGTTTGTACGTTCGCAACATTATAATAAATGTTGGGCTCGACACAATTCAGCCCAACTTTATAAACGTGAGAAAAGGGGAAATCTAGAACATGTAATATTTTACAATACATAAAGGTGTGTGGCGCATGAACTTGCAATTTAGCGATTCAACTAACATAAATTATGGTTCATGTGAACTTGCATTCAAATCAGAGTATAACTAAGTAGGTGTCATATGAAATGGCATAGTTTAGGCTTATACAAACTTGGGTTTAAACATGTTTAACTTTGCATAATGTCAACAACAAAACTAACATGATGTATATTCACCAAAATGTCTAATTTTAACATCTAATCATATAGCCTATTTCAACATGAAACTTGCATAGTTTATGTAACCCAAACGGTACTTAACATCGGTCCAATTATACCAGTAAATAAACATAAGATTGTGTTCCTAGATTTTGAGTCATGTAGGCATAAAAGTTCTCAAATCTAGAACATGTTTACATAAGCCTTAATTTAGACTTAGAGAATGTATATAGTGCATGCCATAGACATAAACATAAAGGGATCAAATTCTAGTTTTTGCCACAAACTTGCAAGTGCCATTATTTTCATATACAATTGTCCAATAGGCTTGCATCAATCAATTTAGGCCACAAATATCAATACACAAGTCATGATAGAATCATTACAATACGCATAATTTATATCATTATTATATAATAACACAATTCTATTTTCATTTACATCGAATCACGTCACAGTTTTATTCATATTCTGAAAGATCACTATATTTACAATGAATGCAGAATCTTGAATTCTGGATTCTGAGTTCTGAAATTGAGATGTGTTCCATTGGGTAGATTAACGTTGCGTTGAATAATTTGATTAAGCTTTAGTCGTCTTCTTAATTTGATTCGTCTCTAAGCTCCTCTCTCTTGACGGCTACGCTCAATTCCTTCCCGGCAGCATGACGACTCCAATCTTATTTTTTTGTGTTAATTTATTTCAGACTTAGGGTGTATATATAGATTTTTAGATTGTTTTGAGCCGTCAGATGAAGACAGGAGGAATCTAGACCATACAAAGTCCAAAGAGCCAATCAAGAGGTGACATGTCAGCCCCAATGACACACCGAGCCAAAATTTGAGCTAGAGCCAGACCCAGCGAGCCAGGTCGACCAGGTAGGTCGACTGGCAGGTAGATACCCAGGTCGACACTATGGTCGACCTGGGGTGACCAGGTCGACACCATGATCGACCCTATGGTCGACCTGGTCCGTGGGCGGGAATTTTCCCGCCCAGCCCAGTTTGAGCTTATTTTTCGAATTTTGAACTTGAAACCGAGCTGTTTGAATTTTAAATTTTATTCTGAAACTTCCGAAGGTCATAACTCCTTCATACAGAGTCCGATTCACGCAAACTCGGACTCTATCTCAAGTAGAATTCCGAGACAAACGCAATGACATATACCTTTTCCCTTAATTCTTTCATTTATAATTAATTACACTTAATTTGTGAAGCTTAATGTTATAGAATTCATGGGGTGTTACACTACTCAATGAAACCCATCAATCCTTTGGAGAATTTTGTAGTACTCTCCACCGTCTACAAATCCATACCCAGTTCACCCCTTATCGTCGCGTGTAGCTCGAGAATCAAGCCTGGGAAGTCGGCCTGTTCATCACGTCGCCTCTCCTCCTAGCCGCAACCGAGCTGGGCCTCACCACCGGCATCAGGCGCATCTTTCCTCCGCCTCCGACGTTGTGCAACCCGATCCTCCCCTTGTGCAATGGTTTGAGTGCAAAGATCAAACCTAGTTCCGAACGTCTTCTGAAGGTAAAGGCTGTTGTTTATTCAAACCATTTACAATAGTTTAAAAGCATTGCTAATTCAATTTATTGATAAAAATCATATCTTTTTTATACAATGTCGAAATCACATGAAATAGGAACCATTGTGATCGTGACAACGTCTTCTACATTCTAGAAGTGACCGGAGAAATTTTGGAGCTTGCTACGAATTTAGGCGAAGTCAAAACCAATGTGAGATTTCTAAATTTAAAAACAAAATTGGTTGCAATAGCGATGATAAATTTATATATATACGCTATTTATAATTCATATATGTGTTATATGAAATTGGAATTAATTGATTGTGGTTGCGATGAATTGTTGGATTGTATTGCGTATGTAAGATAAAAAAAAGATCATTGTTTGGAATAAAACATGTTAATAATAAAAATTTACATTTTTATTATGTATGTAGGAACGATAAAATAAAGATCATTGTTTGGAATAAAACATGTTAATAATAAAAATTTACATTTTTATTGTGTATGTAGGAATGATAAAAAAAGATCATTATTTGGAATAAAACATGTTAATAATAAAAATTTACATTTTTATTGTGCATGCAGGAATGATATAAAATATTCATTGTTTGAAACAAAAATATGTTAACAATCAAAATTTACATTTTTATTGTATGTAGGTTAGATTAAAATATTGTTATTAACATGTTAGCGATGTTAATATAAAAAGAATCATTTGTTAAATGTATTTAGTTTGATAAAATATTGTTATTAACATGTTAGCAATGTTAATATTAAAAAGAATCATGTTTTAAATAAAATGATTAGACAATAAAAATTACATTTTATTGTATGTTTGATTCATTAAAAAGAATCATGTTTTAAATAAAATGATTAGACAATAAAAATTACATTTTTATTGTATGTTTGATTCATTATTAAAGAATCATATTTTAAATAAAATGATTAGACGATAAAAATTACATTTTCATTGTATGTTTGATTCATTAAATAAGAATCATGTTTTAAATAAAATGATTAGACAATAAGAATTGCATTTTTATTGTATGTTTGATTCATTAAAAAGAATCATGTTTTAAGTAAAATGATTATACAATAAAAATTATATTTTTATTTTATGTCTGATTCATTAAAAAGAATCATGTTTTTAATAAAATGATTAGACAATAAAATTACATTTTTATTGTATGTTTGATTCATTAACAAAGAATCATGTTTTAAATAAAATGATTAGACAATAAAAATTACATTTTTATTGTATGTTTGATTCATTAAAAAGAATCATGTTTTAAATAAAATGATTAGTAATAAAAATTACATTTTTATTGTATGTTTGATTCATTAAAAAGAATCATATTTTAAATAAAAGGATTAGATAATAAAAATTACATTTTTATTGTATGTTTGATTCATTAAAAAGTATCATGTTTTAAATAAAATGATTAGACAATAAAAATTACATTTTTATTATATGTTTGATTCATTAAAAAAAAATCATATTTTAAATAAAATGATTAGACAATAAAAATTACATTTTTGTTGTATGTTTGATTCATTAAAAAGAATCATGTTTTAAATAAAATGATCAGACAATAAAAATTACATTTTTATTGTATGTTTGATTGATTAAAAAGAATCATGTTTTAAATAAAATGATTGGACAATAAAAATTATATTTTATTGTATTATTGATTCATTAAAAATGATCAAAGGTTAAAAATGATTTGTTCATTGAAAATGTAACTTTTAACATGTTACTTTAGATTAAAAAGATTACATGTTTATATATGTTTGGTTTGAACAAAATGTCACTTTTAACATGCTAGTTTAGACTAAGAGGGTTACATGTTAATATATGTTTGGTTTGACAAAAATGACATTTTTATCATGTAAGTTAGATAAAAAGAATTATATATGAAACATGTTTTGTCATTAAAAATGACATTTTTATCATGTAAGTTAGAATAAAAAGAATTATATGTTAAACATGGTTTGTCCTTAAAAATTACATTTTTTCATGTAAGTTAGAATAAAAAGAATTATATGTTAAACATGTTTTGTCATTAAAAATGACATTTTTACCATGTTAAGATAGAATAAAAAATAATTATATGTTAAACATGTTGTGTCATTAAAAATGACATTTTTATCATGTTAAATTAGAATAAAAGAATCATATATTGAAAATGTTTTATTAGATAAAAACATCATCTGTAACATGTTAGTAAAGTAGTATAAAGGAATCAAATGTTAAAATATTTTTGGTCAGATAAAAATATTATTTTTAACATGTTAATGAAATGGATTAAATAGTCATGTCTTGAAATATATGTTTGTATGTTAGGATAATTGAGGCGGATCCTGCGTTTATTCGTGGCAAGAATTTTATTATTCAACCTTGGAGTGCTACCTGTAACCCATCTGCAAGCTCTATTAACAAGGTTCCGGTATGGATTAAAATCGCTAATGTTCCTCTTTTTGCTTGGTCACTTCTGGGCATTTGCTGGCTCGCGACGTGTAACAACCCGTATTTTCTGAGAATATTAAAAAAAATGGTTAATTATGAAGAAGTTATTAAGCCTTGAAGTTTGTATGCATATGAGAGAAATATATATATAGATATATATAAAAATTAAATAAATAAACACGCAAAAAAGGTTCAAAACAGTGAATTGGGAGGGGGAATAACCGAACCGGCCCATTTTTGAGGTCGACCCATGCTCCGCTGGGTCGACTAGGGGTTAATCCAGGGTGTTTGGCTGTCATCCCGTGGGCCGATTCGCTCAAATGCAGATTTTGCATTTGAATGGTTCTCATGATTCAGGGTTAATCTAATGGTCCTAAATAACTTCCTACACCTATATATACATCCCTAACCTAAACCTAAATCTCATATAGAATTCTCTAGCCTCCATTGCTCTCTTCCTCTCTAAAAATAAATAAATCAATGCTGTCTCTACTCTGCTGAAACCTAAGCTAGGACTTGTGCTTCTTCTTCCTCCAATTCTGATTAGGATTAAAAGAGAACAGCTACAACACCTTTTTCTTTTAGAATCCAACCAAGGCAAGTGCAGTTATTTTCTGATATAAATGTTAATTCTGATTGTGACATGAATTATAAATCTGAATCTGAGGTTATATCTGTTCTGTTCTGTTTGGATCTATCTTATTTTGTATCTCTTTCCTCTTTCTGTAACACCCCGCCTCCGCTAGGGTCACTCGCAAAGGAATGCACTAGCTTTAGAGGGGCATTATTGGTAAACATGCACAGAAATATCACAAGACAGAACATATAAAATAGCGGAAGTAAAATCGAACTTTCATAAACATTTATAATTAAGGTCTAAAGCCTTTTACATCAGAGTACATCAAAACCTGTCTTGCAATAGTAAAGAAGCATAAATACTTTTTCATAAATTATTCCCCAAGTAAAAGCAGTAAAGTAGCCATAGCCAAGAAAAGTCCAAGCCATCCATGATGACCTTCAAGCAGAAGAAGTCCGAACTAAACAACAGTATTTCCTCCCTGTAACCTGAGGGGGGGGGAAACGGAAGAAAAGAGGCGAAACAAAACGGGTCAGTCAAAAAGACTGAGTAAGCCCTATCTACTATTAGTATAAAAACTAGTAAAGTTAACTGTCATGAGAAACTGAGATGAACATAAGCATGATAACAAGATAGACAAGCTAAATCAAAATAACAGGATGAACTACTGAACTCAGATAAACTAAGGTGTCATGATAAATCGCGATGTCAAGATAAAACAAGGTATCACATCGTCAGGTTTCTATCAAGTATAATATCCCCAAGATATGTACCACGTATAACGTCCCATGGTATCTGTCCTGTATATCCGCTCTGCACCTACTGTACTAGTATCCCCACCGTATCATGTGTTAACCATGAATGACCCTTACTCCAAAGTCGTGTAATGGTCCATGTCAACCTAATATATCGCATATATAGGTTACTCAACTCGTATGTCTTATTCCATGTAAATGTTCAGTCCCTTGCCGTAGACCATACGGGCTTTCCCATGAGATTCTATACTACTTTAACATAGTTCCATGATCCTTAAGATCGGTTCGGACTGTTACCCTAAACCTAGCTAGGGTCTTCCAACATGAATTATAGTTTGTGCAACTAGGACTTATGCTACCTAGGACTACTAGGGATTATGCTTACCTATTGCACGTTTTCGTACCTCGGTTTTGGTTCAACCACCCAGGGCCACTAGGGATTACGCTAACCGTCAACCGCGCCCTTTTTCCCACGCATTCACCGTGAGTCGTTTTTCCATGACTATATGCACATGTATCACATCGTGCCATCCGAGTCCTGTCACAGGGCAGGTCAAGAAATACAGGACTCGGTCGGGAGCTTTCGATTTATCTGCCGATGCAGATGCTAAGGTCTGTTTTTCTATTCGTGGCTATGGTCCCACGAGACCCCTCCCTCAACTAGCGAAAGACAAGACAGCATAAACCCTGTATAAGAACACAACACTGGCCAACCCACATCCAAGCCTTACCGCAACCATAATTAGATAGCAATTATGGTCTATTGGGTGTTCTCTGCCTTTCCGTACGTACACGCTTGACCAAAGATGGTAGGTAGCCTGACGAAAATGCTATCTAGGGTACGATCGTGTCTCGTCGACTATTCCCTATCCATCCCCGTCTTTAGGTCGCTCGTATAGCAACCAAGGCATACTCTTGGTTCTTCTAACGCAGACCTTAACCTCTCATGAGCCTAGTATAATCACCTGGCAGCTCATAGAGGGATACCAAGAATACCCTCACATTCCCCGAAGCCGCTGCTTCGTTACCCAGTTCGCTGGAGCCTTTATCTAAATCAGATACTTGCTCCTACTCGTATACTTTAACGATGACCTACCGTATCAGGTTACTCATCTCTCTACGAACTGGTCTAAATTTCCTTGACTAAGAATCATTACTTAGTTATTCTTCAACTAAGGTTTACACTTAGCCTTATTCCCGTTATCCTTGTTAACTACGGTTATCCACCTAATCATCAGAACTAGGGTTTACATAATGGATTAAGTGTCACTTAAGTTCATAACTTAACCCGTCTACAAATCATGTCAAAATTGGCTAAGTATCCAAGTTCAAGACTTAACCCGTCTACAAATCATGTCAAAATTGGCTAAGTATCCAAGTTCAAGACTTAACCCTACAAACCATGCTCAAGTTGGTTAAGTATATATTAACTTGACCCCATCAATTTACTTAGTCAAATCGGTCAAGTATATTCAAGCGATTCGTGACTTAGCCTTATCATGTTTCACGTTAGATTGGTTAAGTATAGGTTAACTTAACCTCAATAAATTCACGAGTTAGATTGGTTAAGTATAGGTCACTTAACCACCTCAAATCATCATGTTAGATTAGTTAAGCGTTTAACTTAACCCCATTAAACTGCCAAGGGGGATTAATTAAGTCTAGGCTAACTTAACCCCATCCGATTTCCATGTTTAGACTAGATGAGTCTAATCTTCACCCCATCCATTAACTGTATCTTTCGGTTAAGTATCATTAAGAAAACTTACTTAACCTTACCAAATTATCGCGTTGGATTGATTAAGTGCTGGTTAACTTAACCCCGTCCACTAGTCGTAGAAAAATGGTTAAGTGTCATTAGGCAAATCGAGTCACTTAACCTACCCAACCTTATCATGTTTTGTTAAGTATCATTAGCCTAATCAAATTACTTAACCCATTTGCCCATGTCATATTTGGTTAAGAGTCATTAATCAAATTAACTTAACCCTATCATGTGGCATTAATTACTTAATGCACCTCAACCTCTCACATTAGACTTTGTTGTGGTTACTAGTTAAGCCGGTCAGTTCCGGGTAGCTTTACACCACAACTTGGTCTAACCTCGGGTTCAAGCACAACATGACCAACTTCTCACATTGGATCCTATTGTTTGCAACTACTAGTTAGGCCGGTCGGTTCCGGGTAGTTTTACGTTGCAAACTCAACCCAACCTCGAGTTGGCCACTTTCATGTTTAGTCTAGTGTCATGTTCATATTCAAGTTTTCAAGCAATTGGGTAGACCTAACTTAATAGGTAAATTCCCAATGGGTAGACCTAACTTAATAGGTAAATTCCCAAGCTTATGTTTTCAAGCATACTTACATGTCAACTTCCATGTTATATTTCAAGTCATGTTTTCAAGTATAAACACATGTCATATTTAATGTTACATGTTGTCATGTTTATACCCATTTACCCAAATCATGTTCATGTCATTATGTTTTCCCATAATGTGACCCCAGCGCTTTTAAACTCGCATATACGTTCGCAACAACGTAATGGATTAAAGGAAGAGACTTGGCAAAGGCATGACAAAAATGGATATTAAGCCACAATTTAATCATGGTGGCAAATGAGGCACAATTGTGTTCATTAGCTTGCATGTTACATTCTTAAGCCTCACAAAAACATGCATAAACCCAAACTTGGCACATAAGCGAATCATGTTGACAAAAGACATGGAATGATGACTAGTAACTCGCATATATCATCATATAAGGGTAATGACTTCATATGCAAGTTGACATAAAGATTATGAAGGTTCTCATGTTGCATAATGCAACATTTCAACATAAAGGTTGTAGCTTTTAGCTCATAAGATCAAGATAATGACTTCATAAACTTGCATGACATGATAGCACGTATCATTCTCAATGATCAAACCCAAACTTGCAACATGAACATTTAACTTCATAGTTAATATCTAAGAGTAGGGAAGGGCTTACATTGCTATGAAGGCACAAATCGAAATGCAAAACAAAGATTGTGATGAAGCATATGCATGCCATCACCCAAAAACCCAAAGATGGATGCTCCGAATCAATAAAAACACCATCTTCATGAACAAAGGTCATAGCTTTAGCCTTGAAATCAACTTGAGAAGCTCTCATACTAAAATAGGGACTCTCTAATACTCTCATGATCATGAAACCTCTCATAGAAATGAAGTGGAGGCTAGGGTTTTGAGTGGAGGCCATGAGTGGAGCAATTTTGCCATAGTTTAGTTGCATGAATGAATAATGAGGGTTTAGGGGTAGGTTAGGGGCTTATTTATAGAGATTAGGATTAGTTAGGACCCTTAGATTAACCCTAGGACCAACCTGAACCGTCAGATTTCAAACCAGGCCCAAAAACCTAGCCAAGACAGAAAATAGGTGCACCAGGCAAAACTGCCCGGCCACCCTATGTCGACCCCCAAGTCGACAGGGCTGTCGACTTGGGTAGTGCCAGGTCGACTCCCAAGTCGACAGGGCTGTCGACTTGGGGAGCCTGGCAGGAATTTTCCCGCCTAGCCCTCCAGCCCTAATTTTCGAAATTAGAACTCGTTTTTGAACTCGAATTTTCTGAAAACTTCGTCGGACCATAACTTGGTCATACGGACTCCGATTCTCGAAAACTCGGACTCTATTTCGCGTATTTTTCCGAGACGAACGCAATGGCATAGCCCGTTTCACTTGATTCCGAATTTAAAATTAAATTCTGCCTTGATTCTCGTCATAACATGTTATCGAAATACGGGTTGTTACACTTTCTGTTCTATAGCCAGGCTACCACGAGCCTGAGCCAATCTCATAAGAGATTAACATACGCTAAAATGTTTGGGACAATAAAATGAATGATGCATGAATTGGGCATGACCAATAGGTGACTGATTTGAGGAAAGAACATGGACTGTAGCTGGAACAAAATCTGAGACATATGACTCGACATGTTATATTGTATTGAACATATGATTTGAGATAAAGAGAATATGGCTTAGGCATAAAGATTTACATGAGAGTAGGGTATCTATTAATGTAAATAAACACCTAAGTAAGGGATCTTTGGGATATATGATATGCATAGAAATCGATGGCTATATTTGCTATAATTTATATAGGGATCTTCTGTACTATGCAAGTTTAATAAAAATTGAAGCATATGATATATGGTAAATTTATGACCATAATCTGTGCTATGTAAATTTAATGCAAACATGGGGTATATGATAATATTGTGAATCAAGACTATTATTTATGCATGTGAACTTAGGTAAGATTTATAATTAGGCAAGATATGTTTGTGAAACTTTAAGAAATGATTAAATCTGTTATATTTGCCTAATTTGCTAGTTTTGTTACATTGCCTAATCTGCTAGTTATGTTATATTGCTTAATCTGCTAGTTCTGCTCTACTGCCTAGTCTGCTAGATCTGTTCCTCTGCCAAATCTGTCGTCTGTTGAAAATGCTAAATCTGCTAGTTTGCTTAATCTGCTAAATCCGTTAAGTCGCCTAATCTGAAAAATCTGTTATCTGCTATATCTGTTGAGTTGGTATAATTAGTCCGCTAGTGACATAATCTGAATTGGCTATAGTTATGAATAATTGACATGTATAATGGGGCGTGGGTATAAATGGTAAATCATTAATTAATTGGCCGCAAAAATAAACATGGCTAACTCGAGGTTAGAATGAGTTTGCGGCGTAATTCTGCCCGGAATCGCCCGGCATATTCCAGTGGTCGCAAACAATAGGTTCTAATGTGAGAAGTTAGTCATAACGTGCTTGAAACCCGAGGTTAGACTCAGTTTGCGACAGAAACCTGCCCGGAACCAACCGGCCTAACCAGTAGCAGCAAACTGTCTGTCTAATGTGAGAGATTTGGGCATTAATATTTAATTAATGAAAATCTGAGATAATTATGATGTCTAAAACGTGTTGGGTAAGGCTAAACCAATTGGACCAATGAATCTGATAAACCCGTTTCGTGAATCCGTAGGCCCAATACAAAGTTAGATAATCTGTAACCAGTTAATCTGTAAGTCTGTTAATCTGTAACCAGTTAATCTGTAGGCCTGTTAATCCGAACACCTGATCCGTTAGTCTAAAAACTTGTTAACTTGATTGTCTGATCTGTGAACTAGTTAATCTAAATTTTGTATGTCTGAAACTTTTAGACAAGTTAAGCTGAAATCTGTTAGTCTGGGGACACAAGGTTAGGAGGGGAATTACTTGTGTCATCTGTGGTTTGGGACCCATATTAGTCAGTAACCATTTCTGGTATCAAAACTTTGACCCAACAGTAAGTAGGGTCCGGGCACGCTTACTGAACTAATTATAAGCAGTTCATTCTGATAATGGCGAGGGGTGTTGATGGTGCGTTCCAACCAGGTCATGTGCGTGCATGGATCCCGGTCTGCCTCTGAGGATGTAAGACACCGTGACATCTGTAAATAGGTCTGTGCCAATTGGTTGTCACTTTAGGGAGTGATACACCCTACTGTGGGGCCGACACAGGATATTTATGTATTAGGGAGCCGATCGCTTGGGGTAGGGTTTTAGGGTACACTTAGTTTTGTCTGTTTCTGTTGGTACCGTCTGTTTCTGTTGGGTGGTAACACCTGTCTGTTTCTGCGTGGTACCGTCTGTTCGGGTGGTAAAGGCCCATTACTAGTGTACACCTAATTCTACATTCTGTTTCCGTATGGATTAATCTGTTTCTGCTTCTATCTGTTTCTGATCGGGTAGTAAAGGCCCATTATTAGCATTCTGTTTCGGTTAAATTATTCTGTACCCATTTCTGTTTCAGTTTAGACATTAGGGTGACACCTAATTCTGTTATAATAGTATTAGTATAGAGAAGTGTAAAGCAATAGCTTATATCATTCTGTTCTTCTGTTATGTCTGCTACATCTTTTACAGTTATCTCTCATCCAGTTTTATTTTCATGTCATGTTATTATTATCTGTTTATAACTGAAAATCACTGGACTTGCCATACTTTTGTCTGACCCTTGTTGTTTCGCCTCCTTTCTTCCGTTTCTCCCCCCAGGTTTTGTAGAAGGGAATACTCTAGCTTGATCCAGATTTCTTCCGCTTGCAGTGCTTAAAGTATGGCTTGTCTTCTTCTGTGGGGATTTTGATTTTAAACTATGCATTCTGAAGGCTTTTGTACAAGACTGATATTTTGTACTTGAATTCTGATATTGTGATTTGAAAGGATGTAACCAAGCTTCTATTGAAATAAAGTCATAAATTTTTCAAGTACTATTTTATCAGTCTTATAAGTTTCTGTTCTGTTTACTAAAATGCTCCACCAAAGTTAAGGCATTCTCTTGTGAGTGACCTTAACGGATGTGGGGTGTTACACAACGAGAATTGGTTAATGTTTATGTTTAGACTATTCCACCGAGAGGCTCGAAATATTGGAATATGCTAAGTGTTTGGTAGAATTAACGCCCGAAAGTGAGACGCCTTCTGACTTTCTTGTTCAACACCCGGATGGATCTGAATATTGTGTCAAGATCGAATATTTCTGGACACCAGAAGTCTGTAACAAGTGTATGGTCTTCGGCCATAAGCTCTCGAACTGCCAGCACAATAATGCTAGTTCTTCAGCTGTTCTTATTGCAGAAGAGAAAAAGCGAAATGAAAATGCTAGAAATGGTCACTATAACAATATTCCTAAGAAACCTTATGGTTACCAATGTCTTAAGGATGATTGATAAAAGCAGGAAATCCTCTTGGACTATATTCAACAGTAAAGGCTCTCATCAGCCTATTGTAACTGGAGTAAATGGCGGTGGACAAGATAACAATAGACAAACCACAAGCAACATTAGGGTAAGAGGTTGTGCAAACTTGAATACAAATAATATGTTTGGTGTACTCAACCAAATGTATGACAAAATACGTGGCATGGGAGGGGAAAACGTGGACTGTGAAGAAGTGAACGATGATACCAATGTTACCAATGCTCGACGAAAGGATGTTGTTTGTGACATGATTATAAACGCAAATCAGAAATTTGTACAACCGGAAAACCAGAACACCATGAACGATCTGCAGAAAGAAGTTATGAACCATGACAAAGCTAGAGTAATTGATCAATGTGAAGCATGCTCTAATGAACCAACTACATCTCCTTAGCGAGCTACGTGTGAAGACTTCATTGACTACACTCAGCATGACTATTCTACGGCAGAAGGCTCAAATCTTGACACATTCCTACTTAACAACTTCAACGTTGAAGGCACAACTGCTGAAACAAGCAGAGAGAGACCCCCATGTACTAAAAATAAAGGTAATTTTTTTAGTTGTGAAACCGTACCTGAACAAATTGAGAAACTCAGATCTGAATTGTCAAGCGGAAAGGTTAGCGGAGAACTTTATGTCCAAAAGGAATACATTATGGATCTTATGCAAAAGAATTATAACACCGATATGAACATAAAGGCCAATATAGACATTAACAAAGGCAAGCAAAAGGCATCATCAAACCCGGGATCTACTTTGCCAAAACTTTCGAAGCCCCAATCACCGCTACCGTTCAAATCTGGCTTTTTGAACTCTCAAAGCCCAAAAAGCAATAGCGCTGTTTTTGTGGAATAGTAACTTCTATGACCATATAGCTCATCCTCCGACATTTAAAGCCCCCCCTAAGCCTCTTGTGATAAATAAGCAAGAAGCTGCAAAATTAAGTGAAGAGTCGGTCAAGACCGCTCTTACCCACAGTAGGATGAGAGAGTTGTTGAGAATGCAACATGACAAAGGCTAGCTGCCTTTGTGATGATGTGTGCACCTTGCGGTTTGCACTAGGAAAGAGAAGTACCACTCTTGTGTGCCACTATTATGTTAAGTATCTGGAATGTAACATGTGATGTTAAGTGGTTCCCATTTGTGGGAACTTTGTCTTTGCGGTTGTTATGTATGAATAACTTATTTTTTGCTTGTAATTTTCTTTTCTTTTAATTAAAAGTGTTACGGATCACTATAAAACCGGTAAGCCTTGCAAATATATATATATGTATATGTATATGTATAATTTTTAACATAAATAGGAATTGCACAAAATTTACATGTCTTGAAATATATGTTTGTATGTTGAAAATATAATTTATAACATGAATATGAATTGGAAAAAATTTACATGTAATAAAATAAACGGTGTAGAAATCGTCGAACGAATTATATTTATATATATAATATATAGATATAAATTAAAATTAAACGAATCGTGCGTGGTAGTTCGCGTTTTGGAATCGTAACTTTAAACGATTATACCAAGAGATTCGACTGTCGGATTTTTCCAAAACTATAACCATTAGGTTCATTTTGGAAAGATCTTTCAAACGATATTAAGAGATCCAACAGTTAGATTTTGAGAAATGTGTAATTCATATCTAAATAAAAACAACGCCAGGGTCGCGTAGTGACCTGAAACGTCATTCGAATTAAATGGGTTATTTTTATATAAATAAAAATGGCAAAAAATCATTATAAAATATTATAAACGATATGGAATTAAAATAAATCAATTTCCCTTAGTTTATAAAGTAATGTGGATGGTTAGATTTATTTGACATTGGTTTATCAAATTAAATTAAATTTAACCAAATAAAGAAATGATTTGAATTGTATATATTCGAGAATTATTCGAAAAGGCCGAGTTAAATCTCATTTCAAATAATTAAACGATGACTAAAAGTCGAAGACATTGAAGACAGTGGTTGAAGACCGGCGATCTTCACATCGAATAGACGACTACTTATGCCCTGGATTGGTTAGCTCCCAGAAAGGGTTAAAGTGGTAGTTGTTCGGACATACTTGTCGACTGTTCGGATATGGGAGAACCTCTCTTTCGTATTGGACATACGGGACATGGAATAAGGTGTGTTCGGTTTCGTTCAGACCTAGAACAGACTTGTAAATGGACGTGTGTCTGACAATGGATTTTGTATTGTGTCGATTGGTTTCTACTAAATATATATATGTTTGGTGGCGGAGAATTTATTCTCTTGCTTAAAACCCTTCTCTGAGACGTACGAGCTTAGAGGTTATATATTGATAGACATCAGTCGCATGGTGTGGATTGTCAATATGGAATGCCAAGATGCAATTGATCAAGGCTTTTATTGAAAAGCAGAGACTTGTGGTTGATAATCAAAGCACAACTTTAATTAGCATAGCTTTGTGTATAGCGTTACTTCGCGAGCCTCACACCCCGGTATGAGTCAAAAACGGGCCCGTGACTGCAGGGAGTGCATGTGTTTCATTCTAGCTAGAAGTGGTGTCATGGTATGTGTAAAGACCCGCAAATCCCCACCCTTTGAATCGACCATAAACCACACAGGTCTGACCCAAAAGTGAAAATCTACGAATACTTTAACTTTGGGCATAAAACATATTAAAACAACAGATAACAGAATACTTTTATAACACTATAATAAATGTTACATCAGAGTACAGAATATACATATCAGAGTACATTGGAATATAATTACAGCGGAAGATAAATACAAAAAAATGTAATATACTGCAACGGAAGAACACAGCGGAAGACTCTCTATCTCTGGACACAGCTTTAAGCTTCAACCCAGAATCCTGTTTAATATATCTGCAAAAATAGCTACTCGATTGCCCGTGTGGAAAATATGGGCACCCGAGTTTGCCAGTGGACAAACTACAGGTCAGTCATGGGACTGGTGTGAGAATTCTACCTAACCTATAAAATATAATAAGGCTAATCACAGGACCACGCCACTTTCGTGGAACGGGTTTTCTCCTATAGATTGCCAGTGCATGACTAAAGTAAATCGTCAAAATAACGCAATGCTTTTTAGAAAAATGAAACCATTATAAGACCCAAGTCCCATCACACAATGCAACGCAAACCGGAGGATAGGGTTTTACCTTATAATGATCAAAAGATGCTTGATACGATAAACACGGTATTATATAATAATAGTGTGCAACCAATTTGAAATACATCAAAGTAAATGTATCAATCCTAGACGGCATGAGTGCCCCATCCCACTATGTCGCCATATATAGGTATACAATCAAAACCGCGTGATGTCGTATTGGAAATTTGGGTTTCCATCTGAGTCAAGGCTAGGGAGACGATCCTTACCGATTTGAGACACTCTAGCAAATGCCCCAGGATTGGTACTCTGTCCAACCCTTGGATAGCTGCAGGGCCAGTCCATACGTTAACGCTTAATGGATTGGCAATTCCTGAACACACGCTCCCCGGTCCTTTTGGACCTATAATATGGCCAGTGGCGACCGCATAAACCGAGGCCTCGAAAAATCCAACAACCACAATGAATAAATGCCAGCGCTGGTAGGTCCCTGGCACCACTCTAGCTAGAGAGAAACGTGTGCACTCCCTGCGTTCCCTTCTCCCGTTTTAGACTCACCGGGTTGTGAGGCTCGCGAAGTCACGTTACACAAAGCTATGCCTAAATAGACTATGCTTTGATCGTCCCACAAGGCTCTGCTTTGCAACAATAAGCCTTGATCAAGTGCAACTTGGCATACCACATCAACAGCTCATATCATGCGATCGGTAATTATTTAACATACAAAAGGGTGTTAAGCAAGAGAATAAATCCTCCGCCACCATGCATTTGTATATTAAATAAAAACCAATTTAATTACATGAAATAAATTTCAATGTCAGGCAAGCTATCCATTTACAAGTCCGTTCTGGGTCTGAACGAAACAACGTATCCGTCGATCTCCAGTATGTCTGGAAGATCATCACTTTTTACCTTGCCTTGGGGGATCAGTCCCAATTCAAGATATCAGTCACCGTCAACCAAACGATGTGAAGCTCTCCGGTCTTCAGTCACCGTCTTCATCTTCGACTCTTGATCGTCGTGATGATTATTCAGAATGGGTTAGACCCGGTCTTCCTGAATAACTCGTGTATTCGTAATTAAAACCAACCATACGCCACATTCCAACTCTGAACATTCTTTTTTAAATAAAAATATTTTTTATATTAAAAGATTCTCATTAATTATATCAAAGATAAAATAAATTACATTTTAATCTTTCTAAAAAGATTTATTAATATTCCAATCTTGATTTTTAATACAAAAATCATTACAAGATTATTAATTTTAATAAGCCAATCTTGTCTTAAATTAGGTTAAAGAACTAGTGTCATTTAAAACACAGTTCACGATAAACCCAAAACCAATTTTCAAAATATGGAATTTCTACAGAAATCAAATCAACAAATAATTGTTATAAATTTCTGTATCTTTTAAATTTATAAAATAGATTTACAAGTTTCAAATAGTATTTGTTAAGAGCTAATAATCTTAAATAAAAGGTTTATCCTAAAGATATTAATTCATTACTATATAAAAAAAACATATTTTAAAATAATCAATAAAATATTCTATATATAAAAGATTCTGAATGTAAAATATTCTTTATAATACAAAATCTTTTATTTTACAAAAATCCTTTTATTATATAAAAATTCTTTATTTAAAAGAGATTCTGCATTGGAATGCGACTCAACCATGTACCATATAATTTGGGTCATATGGGTTTCATACATTTCATGTATAGGGTAATAACAAGAAATAATTCTCAATCCATCCATTAACAACCAAAGTGACAATGTCAACTGTGTGAGCATTAAAATGAAACAATAACGCTCATCGCAGCCTGTCGATCAATCGATAGACATATAATTAAACATTGGGATTTGTGTCAGTCAAGTATCGTCCCAATACCCGTGTGGGGTTTTCACCCAACAACAATTCATATAAATAAATAAATAAATAATCGGTTAATAGGTTTAACCAATTTCAATATCACTAAACATGTCACTTATATCGAGTAAAATATATTTTACTCGTATGACTTCCCTATATACTTCTAAAGTCACATAAACAGTAATTTATTTATATAGCTTTATTGCGGATGACAAATGGAATATAAATTCCATTATTCTTTATTTGTATGAAGTTTCTTAACAATACTTTTTAGTGTATATTTTGACCAACAATACAATTGTATATTAGAATATAAATTCTAATGCAAGTTTGCAAATAAAAATTGGATTTTATGTTTGCGTATAAATTCTACTTTATATTATGCAAATAAAAGAAATCCTTATATTTACACATAAATTCTGTTTCCTACAAAGATGAGTGAAAGTGATATACTCATTTTGTTAGCAATTCTATTTCAACAAATACAGTGTAGATAAAAGTGTGTTTCTAATCTTGTACTTTTATTTGTCAAAACAATGGTAAATAAAATGTCTTTTTAACTCTTTTACTTTTATTTAACAAAACAATGACAAATAAAAGTATAATTTTCTTTCTATGCTTTATTTGCATCTAAAAATGCAAATAAGAAATATGACTCTCTTTTTATTTTTTTCTTTACAATAGAAAATGTAAATAAAATGGTTCACACAATTTTGTTCTTTTTCATTTACAATTGAAAATGTAAATAAAAGGATTCACATTATTTTGTTCTTTTTCATTTACAATAGGGAATGTAAATATGTGTATTTCTAAATTCCATTCTTCTTATTTACATAAGAAAATGTAAATAATTGTAATTTCAAATTCCATTCTTTTTACTTACATAAGAAAATGTAAACAAATATATTTCTAAATTCTATTCTTTTTATTTACATAAGAGAATGTAAATAATATATTTTGTATATGCGATGCGAATTTCACGTCTTTTAATTACATAAGAATGTAATTTTCCATATCATGCGAATTCTCAAATTTCTAGTTACATAAAAAAGTGTAATTCTTAATTTACAATGCAAATCCTCATTTATAATTACATAAAATGTTACTTTTTAATTCACGATGCAAATTCTCTTATCTCATTACATAAAAATGTAATTTTTAACTTATTCGTGAATCTTACTTCTTTATTACATTATAAAAAATGTAATTTTTATTTTACATTATAAATTCATGTCCCAATTACATAAAGAAATGTAATTTCCATAATACAATACCAATTCATATTTTAATTACATTGAAAAATATAATTTTTATCATACCGGTATAACTCATATATAAATTACATAGAAAAATGTAATTCATATCATATGACATAAATTCATATTTAAATTACATCTAAAAATGTAATTTTTATCCTACAGTGCAAATTCACATTTTAATTACATGTAAAATGTAATTTTCATTCTACCGTTATTTTTCATCTCTAAATTACATTGAAAAATGCAATTTTAATCATGCAATGTAAATTTACATTTTAATTACATAGAAAAATGCAATTTTTGTCATACGGTGCAAATTCATATATAAATTACATATAAAAATGTAACCTTTGTTATGCAAAGTAAATTCACCTTTTTAATTACGTATAAAAATGTAGTTTTATTCATACGGTGGAAATTCATTCATAAATAACATACAAAAAATGTAATTTATTTCATGTGATGAAAATTCATTCATAAATTATGTAAAAAAAATGTTGTTTATTTCATGCTGTGGAAATTCATTCATAAATTCCATAATAAAATATACTTTATTTCATACAATGTAAAAACACCTTCTTTTTATGTACAATGCTAAAATATCATCTTTTTATATTTATAATGTATTAACTTCACTATTTTACGATGTAAAAATATGATCTTTTATATTTTACAATGCAAAAATATTAACCTTTCTATTTTACAAAGTAAAAATGAGACGACCCGAACTTCCCCGTGAAGGAAAGCACGGATAGAATTGAGGACAAGACAAAACAGAACGCATACGGAAGAACATTTCATTGTTATTACATCAATTCCATCAGATACAAGAATATACAGAGTATAAATGAATAAATTACATTTGACAAATATCAGAGATTTAAATTACATTTAAATACATCACAGCGGAAAATAATACAAAAGCACAACTGAAAGTGATACACGGATACAGAGCTTTCCGAGCATCGTTCCAGCTGTAAATCAGGACCCTGTGAATATAAATCTGCAAAACCAAAACTACTAGCTGCCCGTGCGGAAAATAGGGGCACCCAGAGTTTAGGTTAAAACAATAAACTCCAGGTCAGTCATGGGACTGGTGTGAGAACTAAAACAGTTATAATTCTTTATTTTAAAGTTCGGTAAATCAAGGGACCACGCCGTATAACACGGAACGGGTTTCCTCCCAAGAATACCAGTGCATAGAACAAACAGCGCAATGCTAAATAAAGAAAAATGAAGCTGTTATAAGACCCAGGTCCCATCACACAATGCAACGCAAGCCGGAGGATAGGGTTTTCCCTTATAACAGCCAAAGCATGCTTGATACGTTTAAAACACATTATTTGATACTATAATAAGTGTATAGTGTCAAAACAATTCAATCATAAATATCAATCATAGACGGCATGGGTACCATATATCATGTCGCCATACTAGTTCTACAATTAAAACCGCAATACACGTATTGGAAATTGGATTTCCGTCATGAGTCGAGGCAAGGGGCAAGCTCCTCTCCGCGTTCGAGACACTCTAGCAAATGTCCCAGGACCCCACTTTGATCCTTGGAATCGGCTGGGCCGGTCCTCTCTTGCTTTTGAGGATTAGTTATTCCTGAACACACGTTTCCCGGTCCTTACAGACCTATACCCGAGGCGCCTCGCATTCCAACAACCACACAGGTGAAAAGTATATAAATGTCAGGGCTGGTAGGTCACTGACACCACCCTAGCTAGAAAGAAACGTCGTGCTCTCCCAGCGGTCCATCTCCCGTTTTTGACTCATACCGAGGTGTGAGGCTCGCGAATTCACGTTATACACAAAGCTACGCCACACAGGCCGTGCTTTGATCATCCACCACAAGACTTTGCTTTTCAACAGAAGCCCTGATCAATTGCCACTTACGCATGCCACACAGGCAATTCACTCCATGCGTTTGATATCCATCAATATATAACCCCTGAGCTCGTACGTCTCAGAGAAGGGCGTTAAGCAAGAGAATAAATTCTCCGCCGCCAAACAGATATATATTTAATAGAGATCAATCACACGGACTAAAATCCAATGTCGGACACACAGTCCATTTACAAGTCCGTTCTGGGTCTGAACGAAACCGGAGGCACTTTCCTCGCATACCCATCGATCTCCAAGTACGTCTGGACGATCACCGACTGTTTCCCTCATCTTGGGTGTACAGCCCAATCAAGATCATCAGTAATCACCCAAACGATGTGAAGACTTCCGGTCTTCAACCACCGTCTTCATCTTCGACATCTCGTCGAATCGATTATTCAGAATGGGTATAAACCCGGCCTTTCTGAATAACCCACGTATATAATAAACGAATGTTACACAAACACAACAAACGCCTCATCCCAATTCAGAATATTCTTTTATTCACAATATCACATTCTTAGGGAAATGTTCCCATTAATTTTATCCAAGATAAATTCTTCTAAATTTATCCTACAATCTTCCTTTGGATATCATTTCAAACTAGTCGGGATTAACGAACCACACCGAAGTAATTATTTAGTTTATTTCCCAATCCCAACCTATATATCCCCTGGAGAAAACTGGTAATACTCCACATCTAACACCACTGTGTTATCGGTAAAATTAATTACCATTTCACGTTCAAATCTAATTAAAGATTTAACTATCGCTTTGGAGCAAAACTGGTGGTACTCCACTCTCGATCACTTTTCAGATTTGATAATTTAAATCCTCAATTCACATTTTAATCTAATTAAAGATTCATTAAAACTCCACTTAGTTTTAATCTTCTCAAAAATCAATATCCTGCCTTTAACTGGGTTAAAGAACCAATGTCATCAAAAACACGATTCACGACAAACCCAAATCACATTTGATATTAAATACAAGGCTCTGAATAGAAAATATATCGACTTATATTCAATATCAAATTCTAAAACCAACAAATATCGTATTGGAAATAACGATATAAAATATCTTTCAAATCCCCATAACAATATTTGTATAGTCACCAAATCCAACATCGAAATATCCCGAAGATAATTTCGATTCAGCTCCAGTCCAATCCACGTATTGGAAATTATCGATTATTTTCAAAACCACTATCAAATTCAATTTATTTATTTTAAAAATAAATTGATTTCAATTCTAGTTCAAAACTAGTTCATTTCGATAAAAATCTATTTTTATCTTTTCAAATGTGGAATTTTTTCACCCCAGTTCTTTCCAATTCACATATTATAATTTTACACAAATTATAGATATTTTTAATAATTTTATCAAGGCCCGTACAGTCGATTTCCAACAACGGCCATCGAACTGCACTTATAGCGACCTTTTTCGAATTTGATTTGGACATAATTCCAAATCCAACAGTTAGATTTCAAATTTCTAATATTCATTGGAAAGCTCTTTTCGATACGAACCCAACAGTTCCGGTTTTAGGAGAATCCGACAGTCGGATCTCCCGCAATGTCCGTTTGAAATAAATGGTCGAAATTCACGAACTGCCGCGGCGCGGCGCGTTCTATTCAGGCCATTATATTATATATATAATATATATAATATATATTTCGTCGATTTCCTTTTAAAACGAATTTTAAAAATAGTTTTGAATTCGTTTCAAAAGCAATTTCAACTTCCATTTCAATTCAAATCAAAATTGAATTCTTCTCTATAAATTCGTTTTAAAATTCATTTCTATTCAATTCAAATTTCAATTCAATTTGAATTCATTTCAATTCACTTTCAATTCAATTTGAATTCGTTTTCAATTCCATTCATTTCGAAATCGTTTTCAATTCAATTCATTTCGAAATCGTTTTCAATTCAATTCATTCCTATTTTATTCAAATTCAAATTCACTTCCTATTCAATTCGAATTTTAATCTAATTCAATTGAATTTCATTTCAAAATATTTAGTTTTGAAATCACTTTTCAACATTCGTTGTAAAACGAATAAAATCGATATAAATATCATTCACGTCAAAATAGCGCATCTCTAATCCACACGGCTTTATATATTTCAAAAACTTCTATTCAATTCAACACATGAACCTATATTTCTTTCAACACACGACTAATCTCAACACATGAGTACTGTCAACACATCACTATTTTTATTATGTGAAATATTTTATAAAACTATGGTATCTATCGTTTGATTTTCAATTAGACTTCTACTGGGAAGTAGTTCTAATTTTAAATGTGATAAAGATGTAATTTTGATTATATAAAATATTTCACTCAACACATGCACATCGTCAACACATGACTATTTTTATATTCAACACATGAATTTTCTTTTATAATATTCCTTATTTTCCTAATTGGAATGAGGCCCAATCAATCACCATATAACGTTAATTATATGGATTCCATACAACACATGTATATAATAGCGTCGAAAAATAATCAACCATCAACCAAAGTGCACTACACTGTATAAGCATCAAATATCGATATCTAACGCTTATAACAGCCTGTCAATCAATCGATCGACATATTTGATCAATCAGGATGAGTGAACTTCAAATTTCATCCCAACACCCGTGTGGGGTTTCAAACAATCAACACACAGATTTTATTTGTGCAGTTGGGCGATGTGTAAAATTTATCAACCCAATCAATATCAGTCAAATCAGTGTATATAAACAAATCGGCCGATTTGTTTATAAATATTTATTTATTCACTTTCACGTTAAAAATTATATTTTTAACGACAAAAATATTCTATTTCAACACATGAATTTCTATTCATTTCATTTATCAAATAAAATGATATTTTTTTTTTTCTAACATATTTTAGAAAATTTCGGCGGCATAACGGCACGATACTAGAAACGGGACAAGGCCTAGCCTTATCCCCGGTCTAGTGAAGGCCCACGCCATTCACACATCAATCAAATCACTTTCATTATGCAAACCACAAAATTTGGAGTAAGAGTCTAACCTAGTCTTACTCCTTCGCCTTATAACGGCGCACGTCTAATCCTAACCAATTTATCGATTCGATTTTTTTCACACCACAAACCACATTCAAACCAATATCTCAATCAATCACCAAACATCCAAACAAACAAGTCCATGGTATGTGGACAGGTGTCGGGTGCTTCTAATAAGCACCGTCTGCATCCTAGTATATATATATATCTAGAAAAAGAGAATTAAGAGTGAGAAGTTCTCACCGAAAGCTATCCTAGCTCCACGGCACTTCATTTGCAGAAGTCTTCGCCGTTTTCGCATCTTCGTCAGCTTCGTCGCCCGTAGCCACTATATATATAAAAATCGAATTTTTATTTCGCTATTCAATATATAAAGATCGAACTTTTATTTCAAAGTTCAACATATAAAAATCGAGTTTTTATTTCAAAGTTTAATATATAAAAATCGAGTTTTTATTTCAAAGTTTAATATATAAAAATCGAGTTTTTATTTCAAAGTTTAATATATAAAAATCGAGTTTTTATTTCAAAGTTTAATATATAAAAATCGAGTTTTTATTTCAAAGTTTAATATATAAAAATCGAGTTTTTATTTCAAAGTTTAATATATAAAAATCATATTTTTATTTCAAAGTTTAATATATAAAAATCATATTTTTATTTTGACGCTATATGGATAAAAATGCTATTTTTACCTCGTTATTCTATATATAAAGATCTCGCCTTTTCAACTATAAAGTTTTCGCCTTTATAAAAATAAAGTTTTCGCCTTTATAAAAATAAAGTTTTCGCCTTTATAAAAATAAAGTTTTCATCGTTATGAAAATAAAGTTTTCATCGTTATGAAAATCACCACTTTATTTCAACGTATATAAAATAAAAATCAGATTTTTATTTCGTTACATATACAAAGATGATATTTTTATGTTCTCCATCCTATAAAGACTATATTTTTAATACTTTAAAAATATAAAAATCATATTTTTAATATTGCTATATAGTAAAGATTATATTTTTAATACTTTAAAAATATAAAAATCATATTTTTAACACTTTAAAAAATATAAAAATCATACCTTTTACCAAATAAAAATCTAAACTTTTCGCCTTTTAAAGTTCAAACCTTTTTCCATTTTAAATTCTTTTTAAAATCAGTTTTTATATTTTCCTTAAATCAGTTTTAAAATTCCTTAAATCAGTTTTTATATTTTCCTTAAATCAGTTTTTATATTTTCCTTAAATCAGTTTTTATATTTTCCTTAAATCAGTTTTAAAATTCCTTAAAAAAAATCAGTTTTAATTTTCTATTTATATAAAATAAAAGTAAAACAAAATAAAAAAACAACTTACAGTTCTGCGAAGAAAAGGGGGGGGGGGTATCGGTGTAGGCGGAGGTGAAGCAGGAAGAGGGGCGGAGGATCGAAGGGTGGCAGTCGCGTCGGCGGTGGCCCAGGGAGGAGGCGGCGGGTCTTGCGGCTGTCGATTAGGGCAGGGGGTCGCGGGAGGGTCGTGGGTTTTCATCGATGGGGTTGCGGTGGTTGTTCGATGGTCGTGGGAGGAGGAGAGAGGGACTGGGGCGGCGCCGCCTTCGCTGGGGGGGGGGGGGGGGGAGAGAGGCGATCGATCGCCAGTGGAAGGAGGGGGCGCGCCTGCTCCTCCTTCGATCTTCGTTTTCTCTTTTTTTTTTTTTTTTTTTTTTCTTCCAATCGGTTAATTCTGAAAATCGAAGAAAGGGGGGGGCCAAAGGTTATAGGGAGAAGGGTATTATATTTATTTATTTATTTTTTTTTATTTAATTATTTTATTCGAAAAAAAGTTGACTTTTACATACGACCTCGAAACGAGGCCCACCGCCTGTCGTCCATAGCGTTTTACCCCCATTCCGAACACAATGGGATATGCACCGCAAGTTGATTTGATCGTTTGAATCAGTTTCCGTTTAATTTATCTTTAAATCATTATATTGAATTTTAAACGTACATTTCAAATTACCGGGGCCACATACTAACTAGAAAAATTCCAGAAAAATATTTTCTAGCTTCGTATTGACGATACGGTCCTAACAAAACTAGTTTCGTCGAATTCTGAGACCGTTGGAAAAATGGCCAATTCCCAGTCGATTAAAATCAACTGAAATGGTCAAAACACGTTTTCCTTTGCCACGCTCACATATTGATTTGAAAAATTATGAAATTTGAAACCTAGCAATAACTTCACATCCCGGACCCAACAAAACTGGTTTCGTCGAAATCCGAGGTCGTTTGCAAAATGTCCATTTTTAAGGGCCTGAATTCCATAGCGACTATTCAGAATTTTCAACTGGACATATCTCTCAATTTTCGCTACTAAATTTTGATTATTCGGATTCGTTGGAAAGATATCATCAATTAGATCCTAATGTTTTTGGTTTCATTAAAATCCGGATTGTTTTGCACCCGGTACATTCAATTGAAGTTTGAAATCGAATTATCGAACTACCGCGCCATTTTCAATTCTATTTATAATTATATATAATTATTTATATTCTAACGACGACGCGTATAATATATACGTTGAATTCCATTCAAAATAAATTTCTCGTCGATATTATTTAAAATAATCTATTTTAAATATTCAAAATTCGCTAAAATTGCCAAAATAAAAATTTCAAACTGGCTCGCATTTTCGGGTTATTACAATCTCCCCCACTTAAAACTTTTCGTCCCCGAAAAGGAACAAAGTCGAAAGTGGTTTGATTAATAAGCTCTACATTCGATCTGGCTTTCATTCTCCAACTTTTCAGTTTCTGAGAATTTTCAAAATTTCAAAAATTTGGCTAACACCCTAAATTTTCGAAAAATTTCGCCATAACCTCCCCTGCACCGGGAGCATCGGGGAATTTCAAATAGCTTCCCCGGTCCTTCAGATCTCAAAAAGAAAAAGAAAAAGCCAAGCGGCTAGCCAATAGGCTCACAAAATCATCATCACCCAAACAAAACAGGAAATTATGTAGTAAACATGTACCTATTTGTCGGGCAAACAAATTTTATTCTCTGGCTCTAGCCTCCTTGCTATGACCTGTTCAATGATATATATGTATATGCAAGCAAACGCGACCAATTTTCAATATAAGCCAATATGTGATTCAATTAGGCTAAATGGTTAAAAATTAGCAAACAAATAAACAAACAACACAAACATCAATCAATTAGTGAATTAGAGTTTCAAATTCATAATTTTGATATATATACAGAAAATCATGTTTTTGATGCCAATTCACAACAATGTGTTCTAGCTATATAAGTTTCGGTTCTCACACCAGTCTAATGGAAATATATAGAAATCACACCTTCGAGACTCGAATATGAATACTAATGATGATGCACCATCATCAGAATCATCCCCGGATATCTAGAATGTGATTCTATATCTACCCAGTATATTAAAACTTCGAATATACGTTCATGACGCGTATACGCGAAATCTATATATACTCGATTGTCCATATTCAAAATAAATAAATAATCAAATACGTTTAAAACGATTTAAATTTTCAAAACAAAATTGTTTTCATTTGAAAAATATACTCTTCACACTCGTTCTAGGATACTACTGATCCTATCTCTAACGAGTCATTCTAATTGGATATTACTAATCCAATATCTGATGAATTCTTTCGTACGGTTCTAATGTGTCTTGTCCTCGAGCTCTGTAAACCAAAGCTCTGATACCAAAATGAGACGACCCGAACTTCCCCGTGAAGGAAAGCACGGATAGAATTGAGGACAAGACAAAACAGAACGCATACGGAAGAACATTTCATTGTTATTACATCAATTCCATCAGATACAAGAATATACAGAGTATAAATGAATAAATTACATTTGACAAATATCAGAGATTTAAATTACATTTAAATACATCACAGCGGAAAATAATACAAAAGCACAACTGAAAGTGATACACGGATACAGAGCTTTCCGAGCATCGTTCCAGCTGTAAATCAGGACCCTGTGAATATAAATCTGCAAAACCAAAACTACTAGCTGCCCGTGCGGAAAATAGGGGCACCCAGAGTTTAGGTTAAAACAATAAACTCCAGGTCAGTCATGGGACTGGTGTGAGAACTAAAACAGTTATAATTCTTTATTTTAAAGTTCGGTAAATCAAGGGACCACGCCGTATAACACGGAACGGGTTTCCTCCCAAGAATACCAGTGCATAGAACAAACAGCGCAATGCTAAATAAAGAAAAATGAAGCTGTTATAAGACCCAGGTCCCATCACACAATGCAACGCAAGCCGGAGGATAGGGTTTTCCCTTATAACAGCCAAAGCATGCTTGATACGTTTAAAACACATTATTTGATACTATAATAAGTGTATAGTGTCAAAACAATTCAATCATAAATATCAATCATAGACGGCATGGGTACCATATATCATGTCGCCATACTAGTTCTACAATTAAAACCGCAATACACGTATTGGAAATTGGATTTCCGTCATGAGTCGAGGCAAGGGGCAAGCTCCTCTCCGCGTTCGAGACACTCTAGCAAATGTCCCAGGACCCCACTTTGATCCTTGGAATCGGCTGGGCCGGTCCTCTCTTGCTTTTGAGGATTAGTTATTCCTGAACACACGTTTCCCGGTCCTTACAGACCTATACCCGAGGCGCCTCGCATTCCAACAACCACACAGGTGAAAAGTATATAAATGTCAGGGCTGGTAGGTCACTGACACCACCCTAGCTAGAAAGAAACGTCGTGCTCTCCCAGCGGTCCATCTCCCGTTTTTGACTCATACCGAGGTGTGAGGCTCGCGAATTCACGTTATACACAAAGCTACGCCACACAGGCCGTGCTTTGATCATCCACCACAAGACTTTGCTTTTCAACAGAAGCCCTGATCAATTGCCACTTACGCATGCCACACAGCCAATTCACTCCATGCGTTTGATATCCATCAATATATAACCCCTGAGCTCGTACGTCTCAGAGAAGGGCGTTAAGCAAGAGAATAAATTCTCCGCCGCCAAACAGATATATATTTAATAGAGATCAATCACACGGACTAAAATCCAATGTCGGACACACAGTCCATTTACAAGTCCGTTCTGGGTCTGAACGAAACCGGAGGCACTTTCCTCGCATACCCATCGATCTCCAAGTACGTCTGGACGATCACCGACTGTTTCCCTCATCTTGGGTGTACAGCCCAATCAAGATCATCAGTAATCACCCAAACGATGTGAAGACTTCCGGTCTTCAACCACCGTCTTCATCTTCGACATCTCGTCGAATCGATTATTCAGAATGGGTATAAACCCGGCCTTTCTGAATAACCCACGTATATAATAAACGAATGTTACACTAACACAACAAACGCCTCATCCCAATTCAGAATATTCTTTTATTCACAATATCACATTCTTAGGGAAATGTTCCCATTAATTTTATCCAAGACAAATTCTTCTAAATTTATCCTACAATCTTCCTTTGGATATCATTTCAAACTAGTCGGGATTAACGAACCACACCGAAGTAATTATTTAGTTTATTTCCCAATCCCAACCTATATATCCCCTGGAGAAAACTGGTAATACTCCACATCTAACACCACTGTGTTATCGGGAAAATTAATTACCATTTCACGTTCAAATCTAATTAAAGATTTAACTATCGCTTTGGAGCAAAACTGGTGGTACTCCACTCTCGATCACTTTTCAGATTTGATAATTTAAATCCTCAATTCACATTTTAATCTAATTAAAGATTCATTAAAACTCCACTTAGTTTTAATCTTCTCAAAAATCAATATCCTGCCTTTAACTGGGTTAAAGAACCAATGTCATCAAAAACACGATTCACGACAAACCCAAATCACATTTGATATTAAATACAAGGCTCTGAATAGAAAATATATCGACTTATATTCAATATCAAATTCTGAAACCAACAAATATCGTATTGGAAATAACGATATAAAATATCTTTCAAATCCCCATAACAATATTTGTATAGTCACCAAATCCAACATCGAAATATCCCGAAGATAATTTCGATTCAGCTCCAGTCCAATCCACGTATTGGAAATTATCGATTATTTTCAAAACCACTATCAAATTCAATTTATTTATTTTAAAAATAAATTGATTTCAATTCTAGTTCAAAACTAGTTCATTTCGATAAAAATCTATTTTTATCTTTTCAAATGTGGAATTTTTTCACCCCAGTTCTTTCCAATTCACATATTATAATTTTACACAAATTATAGATATTTTTAATAATTTTATCAAGGCCCGTACAGTCGATTTCCAACAACGGCCATCGAACTGCACTTATAGCGACCTTTTTCGAATTTGATTTGGACATAATTCCAAATCCAACCGTTAGATTTCAAATTTCTAATATTCATTGGAAAGCTCTTTTCGATACGAACCCAACAGTTCCGGTTTTAGGAGAATCCGACGGTCGGATCTCCCGCAATGTCCGTTTGAAATAAATGGTCGAAATTCACGAACTGCCGCGGCGCGGCGCGTTCTATTCAGGCCATTATATTATATATATAATATATATAATATATATTTCGTCGATTTCCTTTTAAAACGAATTTTAAAAATAGTTTTGAATTCGTTTCAAAAGCAATTTCAACTTCCATTTCAATTCAAATCAAAATTGAATTCTTCTCTATAAATTCGTTTTAAAATTCATTTCTATTCAATTCAAATTTCAATTCAATTTGAATTCATTTCAATTCACTTTCAATTCAATTTGAATTCGTTTTCAATTCCATTCATTTCGAAATCGTTTTCAATTCAATTCATTTCAAAATCGTTTTCAATTCAATTCATTCCTATTTTATTCAAATTCAAATTCACTTCCTATTCAATTCGAATTTTAATCTAATTCAATTGAATTTCATTTCAAAATATTTAGTTTTGAAATCACTTTTCAACATTCGTTGTAAAACGAATAAAATCGATATAAATATCATTCACGTCAAAATAGCGCATCTCTAATCCACACGGCTTTATATATTTCAAAAACTTCTATTCAATTCAACACATGAACCTATATTTCTTTCAACACACGACTAATCTCAACACATGAGTACTGTCAACACATCACTATTTTTATTATGTGAAATATTTTATAAAACTATGGTATCTATCGTTTGATTTTCAATTAGACTTCTACTGGGAAGTAGTTCTAATTTTAAATGTGATAAAGATGTAATTTTGATTATATAAAATATTTCACTCAACACATGCACATCGTCAACACATGACTATTTTTATATTCAACACATGAATTTTCTTTTATAATATTCCTTATTTTCCTAATTGGAATGAGGCCCAATCAATCACCATATAACGTTAATTATATGGATTCCATACAACACATGTATATAATAGCGTCGAAAAATAATCAACCATCAACCAAAGTGCACTACACTGTATAAGCATCAAATATCGATATCTAACGCTTATAACAGCCTGTCAATCAATCGATCGACATATTTGATCAATCAGGATGAGTGAACTTCAAATTTCATCCCAACACCCGTGTGGGGTTTCAAACAATCAAACACAGATTTTATTTGTGCAGTTGGGCGATGTGTAAAATTTATCAACCCAATCAATATCAGTCAAATCAGTGTATATAAACAAATCGGCCGATTTGTTTATAAATATTTATTTATTCACTTTCACGTTAAAAATTATATTTTTAACGACAAAAATATTCTATTTCAACACATGAATTTCTATTCATTTCATTTATCAAATAAAATGATATTTTTATTTTTCTAACATATTTTAGAAAATTTCGGCGGCATAACGGCACGATACTAGAAACGGGACAAGGCCTAGCCTTATCCCCGGTCTAGTGAAGGCCCACGCCATTCACACATCAATCAAATCACTTTCATTATGCAAACCACAAAATTTGGAGTAAGAGTCTAACCTAGTCTTACTCCTTCGCCTTATAACGGCGCACGTCTAATCCTAACCAATTTATCGATTCGATTTTTTTCACACCACAAACCACATTCAAACCAATATCTCAATCAATCACCAAACATCCAAACAAACAAGTCCATGGTATGTGGACGGGTGTCGGGTGCTTCTAATAAGCACCGTCTGCATCCTAGTATATATATATATCTAGAAAAAGAGAATTAAGAGTGAGAAGTTCTCACCGAAAGCTATCCTAGCTCCACGGCACTTCATTTGCAGAAGTCTTCGCCGTTTTCGCATCTTCGTCAGCTTCGTCGCCCGTAGCCACTATATATATAAAAATCGAATTTTTATTTCGCTATTCAATATATAAAGATCGAACTTTTATTTCAAAGTTCAACATATAAAAATCGAGTTTTTATTTCAAAGTTTAATATATAAAAATCGAGTTTTTATTTCAAAGTTTAATATATAAAAATCGAGTTTTTATTTCAAAGTTTAATATATAAAAATCGAGTTTTTATTTCAAAGTTTAATATATAAAAATCGAGTTTTTATTTCAAAGTTTAATATATAAAAATCGAGTTTTTATTTCAAAGTTTAATATATAAAAATCATATTTTTATTTCAAAGTTTAATATATAAAAATCATATTTTTATTTTGACGCTATATGGATAAAAATGCTATTTTTACCTCGTTATTCTATATATAAAGATCTCGCCTTTTCAACTATAAAGTTTTCGCCTTTATAAAAATAAAGTTTTCGCCTTTATAAAAATAAAGTTTTCGCCTTTATAAAAATAAAGTTTTCATCGTTATGAAAATAAAGTTTTCATCGTTATGAAAATCACCACTTTATTTCAACGTATATAAAATAAAAATCAGATTTTTATTTCGTTACATATACAAAGATGATATTTTTATGTTCTCCATCCTATAAAGACTATATTTTTAATACTTTAAAAATATAAAAATCATATTTTTAATATTGCTATATAGTAAAGATTATATTTTTAATACTTTAAAAATATAAAAATCATATTTTTAACACTTTAAAAAATATAAAAATCATACCTTTTACCAAATAAAAATCTAAACTTTTCGCCTTTTAAAGTTCAAACCTTTTTCCATTTTAAATTCTTTTTAAAATCAGTTTTTATATTTTCCTTAAATCAGTTTTAAAATTCCTTAAATCAGTTTTTATATTTTCCTTAAATCAGTTTTTATATTTTCCTTAAATCAGTTTTTATATTTTCCTTAAATCAGTTTTAAAATTCCTTAAAAAAAATTAGTTTTAATTTTCTATTTATATAAAATAAAAGTAAAACAAAATAAAAAAACAACTTACAGTTCTGCGAAGAAAAGGGGGGGGGGTATCGGTGTAGGCGGAGGTGAAGCAGGAAGAGGGGCGGAGGATCGAAGGGTGGCAGTCGCGTCGGCGGTGGCCCAGGGAGGAGGCGGCGGGTCTTGCGGCTGTCGATTAGGGCAGGGGGTCGCGGGAGGGTCGTGGGTTTTCATCGATGGGGTTGCGGTGGTTGTTCGATGGTCGTGGGAGGAGGAGAGAGGGACTGGGGCGGCGCCGCCTTCGCTGGGGGGGGGGGGAGAGAGGCGATCGATCGCCAGTGGAAGGAGGGGGCGCGCCTGCTCCTCCTTCGATCTTCGTTTTCTCTTTTTTTTTTTTTTTTTTTTTTTTCTTCCAATCGGTTAATTCTGAAAATCGAAGAAAGGGGGGGGGGCCAAAGGTTATAGGGAGAAGGGTATTATATTTATTTATTTATTTATTTTTATTTAATTATTTTATTCGAAAAAAAGTTGACTTTTACATACGACCTCGAAACGAGGCCCACCTCCTGTCGTCCATAGCGTTTTACCCCCATTCCGAACACAATGGGATATGCACCGCAAGTTGATTTGATCGTTTGAATCAGTTTCCGTTTAATTTATCTTTAAATCATTATATTGAATTTTAAACGTACATTTCAAATTACCGGGGCCACAAACTAACTAGAAAAATTCCAGAAAAATATTTTCTAGCTTCGTATTGACGATACGGTCCTAACAAAACTAGTTTCGTCGAATTCTGAGACCGTTGGAAAAATGGCCAATTCCCAGTCGATTAAAATCAACTGAAATGGTCAAAACACGTTTTCCTTTGCCACGCTCACATATTGATTTGAAAAATTATGAAATTTGAAACCTAGCAATAACTTCACATCCCGGACCCAACAAAACTGGTTTCGTCGAAATCCGAGGTCGTTTGCAAAATGTCCATTTTTAAGGGCCTGAATTCCATAGCGACTATTCAGAATTTTCAACTGGACATATCTCTCAATTTTCGCTACTAAATTTTGATTATTCGGATTCGTTGGAAAGATATCATCAATTAGATCCTAATGTTTTTGGTTTCATTAAAATCCGGATTGTTTTGCACCCGGTACATTCAATTGAAGTTTGAAATCGAATTATCGAACTACCGCGCCATTTTCAATTCTATTTATAATTATATATAATTATTTATATTCTAACGACGACGCGTATAATATATACGTTGAATTCCATTCAAAATAAATTTCTCGTCGATATTATTTAAAATAATCTATTTTAAATATTCAAAATTCGCTAAAATTGCCAAAATAAAAATTTCAAACTGGCTCGCATTTTCGGGTTATTACAAAAAATATCACTTTACTATTTTACAATGTGAAAATATTATCTTTTCTATTTTACAAAGTAAAAATATCAACTTTACTATATATAAAAATATACATGTTCATTTCATACCTTTTTAATGCGAACAAAAAAGTGATTTTTGTATGCATAATTCATTTCAAATAAAAATGTTAATTTTCTTTAATGTAGCATCTTACAAAGAAAATGTTGATTCTCTTTTAATGTAACATTTTACAAAGAAAATGTTGATTTTCATTTAATTCCGTACCTTTAATGTAAATAACATTACACAAATATATATATACATATATATATATATATATATATATATATTGGTTGAAAAACTAGTTCATCAAAAAGACATAAAAATGTTTGTTCTATTTTGTTGAAAATCTAGTTCAACAAATATAACAACAATGTTTTTTTTTGTTGCAAATTCTGTTTTAACAAATTGACCGAAATTCTGTGTTTTACAGGTGTTGAAAATTCTAATCCAACAAATTTACAAAATTTGTTGTCTTATACATTTGATCTTTTATATGAACAAAATTTATATATATATATATATATATATAATGAATAAAATATGTTTTGATCTCATTTTAGATCCAATTCTCCAACCGCAAATAAGATATATATAATTCCAAGCGGATTTGCAAATCATGTACAACAATCATCCAACAAGCAACAATTATCACTCCAAAACAACACCCAACATTTCAGGTCAGAATTAAATAATCAAACAATTATGTTTAATGCAAGAAAATAATTTATAATTAATTAAACTAATAAAATTTGAATCCTCACCTTGAATTTTTGGCCAAAATTTTACTGTCTCCGTTTCAGCTGCTGTCTGCGCCATCGCGAAGCTCTTAATTTTGTGATTCCAACGTAATTTACGGTTCGTCAATCGGCTCTCGTATGAAGAAGTTATGGATTTTTAAAGTTTGTATAAATTAAATCTTTAAATAAATAAATAATATAAAATAAATAAGGACCTTTCTTCCTCCTTGTACGTGTTTTCCAGTAATCGCTGAAACCCATCCACCGTTGTTCTCTCTCTCCTCGCGCCACCTCACTTCGAGCCACCTTTCACCGATCCGAGACCACCACCCGAACCACCTACCTCGCCTCCATCCTCGCCCATACCCACGGCCATCTCGGTGGGACCCATGCTCCAGAAATCGAGCCCGAACGCAGCGGCTTTGGCATCGAAATTCGTGAAATCCGTGAACCAAAACCCGATCTTGACCGTATAGATTTGTAGCTCCCTGAATTCTCTTCGATTTGGTAGGTCATACGTCAATTTTCGTCGAACGGATTGAGAGATCTTAGCATTTGAAGTTCGTGCATTTTCAGCCTTCGAATTCTGGGCGGCGGCTGGCCATTGTTTCTAGGGTTTCGTTTTTTAATATTTTAATAATATAAATTTGGAAATTCGTGAAATAAAGTGGATTTTTTTACTTTCTCGGATTTGGGCGTGCTTACTGTCGATCTCAACGTTTTGAGGCCTTCTGAATGCGATGGGCTATGTCCCAAGGTTCAATTCTGAATTATACAGCATTTTTTTTGGTTTTACTTGAAAATACAATATTAAATTAACTATTTAATTTCTACCGTACATTTAAATTCACCGAGGTCACAAATTAACTTCAAAAATTCTCGAAAAATATATTTAGCTATGTTTTTATGCTGTGGACATATGAAAATTTATTTCATTCGATTCTGAGCTCGTATGAATTTTTTAAAGTCAAAAATTTGCCCGTTTACACTGAAAATCAATTATAATTATATTTTAATTCTAAAAATTACCAAAAAATCATTTTTAGCTTTATTTTGATGATACGAGTCCAACAAAATTTATTTCGTTGAATTCTGAGACTGTTTGAAAAATGACTATTTTTAAGGCCAGTATATTTAATATTAAAAATATATTTTTAAACAAATAATTTCCGAAACTCAAAATATATAAGTGTTTACTGTTTTTCAATGTAGAAACATCATTCTGAACTCAATGGAAGTGGTTTCGAGTTCAAATTCCTTAGTATGAAAAAAGTAGCATTTTGACCTTTATAAATTTCATAGTGACCTTTCTAAATATTGAATTGGCCATAACTTTTGATTTCCGCTATGAAATTTCAATTTTTCGGATTCGTTGGAAAGATATTTTTAAATAGATTCTCGTATTTTTTGTTTCACTAAAACCCGTTAAACTTTGCATCCTGTACGGTCAGTCAAAGTTAAAGTTTGACTTTTCAAACTACCGCGTTATTTCTAACTCTTTTGTTAATTAAAATTAAATTATTCATTCTAACTTCGATTTGAATCAAATTTGTGATCATTATTATTTAAATAAATTATTTTATATATCAAAATTCATTAAAATTTCCTAAAATAAAAATTTTAAATTGGTTCTGATTTTTGCGGGTTGTTACAATCGCCCCCACTTAAAAACTTTTCGTCCTCGAAAAGGAACGTAGCTAAAAATTGTAAAATTAACTATCTTAATTTTAAATTTTAATGGTTAATTATCTTTTCAAAATATACATAACTTTATATATATAAAAATCATATTTCACAAAATATATTATAAATATCAAAAAATAAGTTAATTATAAGTTCGTAACTCATAACTCGTTCTAGGGCATTACTAACCCCATCTCTAATGAGTTTCTCATTCTAGGATACTGCTGATCCTATCTCTAATGAGTATTCTTATTGGACATTACTAATCCAATCTCTGATGAGTCTTTTGTTCAGTTCTAACAAGTTGTACCCCAAAGATTTGAGCTAACCAGAGCTCTGATGCCAACTGTAAAGACCCGCAAATCCCCACCCTTTGAATCGACCATAAACCACACAGGTCTAACCCAAAAAGTGAAAATCTATGAATACTTTAACTTTGGGCATACAACATATTAAAACAACAGATAACAGAAGACTTTTATAACACTATAATAAATGTTACATCAGAGTACAGAATATAAATATCAGAGTACATTGGAATATAATTACAACGGAAGATAAATACAAAAAAATGTAATATACTACAACGGAAGAACACAGCGGAAGACTCTCTATCTCTGGACACAGCTTTAAGCTTCAACCCAGAATCCTGTTTAATATATCTGCAAAAATAGCTACTCGACTGCCCGTGTGGAAAATATGGGCACCCGAGTTTGCCAGTGGACAAACTACAGGTCGGTCATGGGACTGGTGTGAGAATTCTACGTAACCTATAAAATATAATAAGGCTAATCACAGGACCAAGCCACTTTCGCGGAACGGGTTTTCTCCTATAGATTGCCAGTGCATGACTAAAGTAAATCGTCAAAATAACGCAATGCTTTTTAGAAAAATGAAACCGTTATAAGACCCAAGTCCTGTCACACAATGCAACGCAAACCGGAGGATAGTGTTTTACCTTATAATGATCAAAAGATGCTTGATACGATAAACACGGTATTATATAATAATAGTGTGCAACCAATTTGAAATACATCAAAGTAAATGTATCAATCCTAGACGGCAAGAGTGCCCCATCCCACTATGTCGCCATATATAGGTATACAATCAAAACTGCGTCATGTCGTATTGGAAATTTGGGTTTCCATCTGAGTCAAGGCTAGGGAGGAGATCCTTACCGATTCGTGACACTCTAGCAAATGCCCCAGGATTGGTACTCTGTCCAACCCCTTGATAGATGCAGGGCCGGTCCATACGTTAACGCTTAATGGATTGGCAATTCCTGAACACACGCTCCCCGGTCCTTTTGGACCTATAATACGGCCAGTGGCGACCGCATAAACCGAGGCCTCGAAAAATCCAACAACCACAATGAATAAATGTCAGCGCTGGTAGGTCCCTGGCACCACTCTAGCTAGAGAGAAACGTGTGCACTCCATGCGTTCCCTTCTCCCGTTTTAGACTCTACCGGGCTGTGAGGCTCGCGAAGTCACGTTACACAAAACTATGCCTAAATAGACTATGCTTTGATCATCCCACAAGGCACTGCTTTGCAACAATAAGCCTTGATCAAGTGCAACTTGGCATACCACATCAACAACTCATATCATGCGATCGGTAATTATTTAACATACAAAAGGGTGTTAAGCAAGAGAATAAATCCTCCGCCACCATGCATTTATATATTAAATAAAAACCAATTTAATTACATGAAATAAATTTCAATGTCAGGCAAGCTATCCATTTACAAGTCTGGTCTGGGTCTGAACGAAACAACGTATCCGTCGATCTCCAGTACGTCTGGAAGATCATCACTTTTTACCTTGCCTTGGGGGATCAGTCCCAATTCAAGATATCAGTCACCGTCAACCAAACGATGTGAAGCTCTCCGGTCTTCAGTCACCGTCTTCATCTTCGACTCTTGATCGTCGTGATGATTATTCAGAATGGGTTAGACCCGGTCTTCCTGAATAACTCGTGTATTCGTAATTAAAACCAACCATACGCCACATTCCAACTCTGAACATTCTTTTTTAAATAAAAATATTGTTTATATTAAAAGATTCTCATTAATTATATCAAAGATAAAATAAATTACATTTTAATCTTTCTAAAAAGATTTATTAATATTCCAATCTTGATTTTTAATACAAAAATCATTATTATAAGATTATTAATTTTAATAAGCCAATCTTGTCTTAAATTAGGTTAAAGAACTAGTGTCATTTAAAACACAGTTCACGATAAACCCAAAACCAATTTTCAAAATATGGAATTTCTACAGAAATCAAATCAACAAATAATCATTATAAATTTCAGTATCTTTTAAATTTATAAAATAGATTTACAAATTTCAAATAGTAATTGTTAAGAGCTAATAATCTTAAATAAAAGGTTTATCCTAAAGATATTAATTCATTACTATATAAAAAAACATATTTTAAAATAATCAATAAAATATTCTATATATAAAACATTCTGAATGTAAAATAATCTTTATAATACAAAATCTTTTATTTTACAAAAATCCTTTTATTATATAAAAATTCTTTATTTAAAAGAGATTCTGCATTGGAATGCGACTCAACCATGTACCATATAATTTGGGTCATATGGGTTTCATACATTTCATGTATAGGGTAATAACAGGAAATAATTCTCAATCCATCCATTAACAACCAAAGTGACAATGTCAACTGTGTGAGCATTAAAATGAAACAATAACGCTCATCGCAGCCTGTCGATCAATCGATAGACATATAATTAAACATTGGGATTTGTGTCAGTCAAGTATCGTCCCAATACCCGTGTGGGGTTTTCAGCCAACAACAATTCATATAAATAAATAAATAAATAATTGGTTAATAGGTTTAACCAATTTCAATATCACTAAACATGTCACTTATATCGAGTAAAATATATTTTACTCGTATGACTTCCCTATATACTTCTAAAGTCACATAAACAGTAATTTATTTATATAGCTTTATTGCGGATGACAAATGGAATATAAATTCCATTATTCTTTATTTGTATGAAGTTTCTTAACAATACTTTTCAGTGTATAGTTTGACCAACAATACAATTGTATATTAGAATATAAATTCTAATGCAAGTTTGCAAATAAAAATTGGATTTTATGTTTGCGTATAAATTCTACTGTATATTATGCAAATAAAAGTAATCCTTATATTTGCACATAAATTCTGTTTCCTACAAAGATGAGTGAAAGTGATATACTCATTTTGTTAGCAATTCTATTTCAACAAATACAGTGTAGATAAAAGTGTGTTTCTAATCTTGTACTTTTATTTGTCAAAACAATGGTAAATAAAATGTCTTTTTAACTCTTTTTCTTTTATTTAACAAAACAATGACAAATAAAAGTATAATTTTCTTTCTATGCTTTATTTGCATCTAAAAATGCAAATAAGAAATATGACTCTCTTTTTATTTTTTTCTTTACAATAGAAAATGTAAATAAAATGGTTCACACAATTTTGTTCTTTTTCATTTACAATTGAAAATGTAAATAAAAGGATTCACATTATTTTGTTCTTTTTCATTTACAATAGGGAATGTAAATATGTGTATTTCTAAATTTTATTCTTCTTATTTACATAAGAAAATGTAAATAATTGTAATTTCAAATTCCATTCTTTTTACTTACATAAGAAAATGTAAACAAATATATTTCTAAATTCTATTCTTTTTATTTACATAAGAGAATGTAAATAATATATTTTGTATATGCGATGCGAATTTCACGTCTTTTAATTACATAAGAATGTAATTTTCCATATCATGCGAATTCTCAAATTTCTAGTTACATAAAAAAGTGTAATTCTTAATTTACAATGCAAATCCTCATTTATAATTACATAAAATGTAACTTTTTAATTCACGATGCAAATTCTCTTATCTCATTACATAAAAATGTAATTTTTAATTTATTCGTGAATCTTACTTCTTTATTACATTATAAAAAATGTAATTTTTATTTTACATTATAAATTCATGTCCCAATTACATAAAGAAATGCAATTTCCATAATACAATACCAATTCATATTTTAATTACATTGAAAAATATAATTTTTATCATACCGGTATAACTCATATATAAATTACATAGAAAAATGTAATTCCTATCATATGACATAAATTCATATTTAAATTACATCTAAAAATGTAATTTTTATCCTACAGTGCAAATTCACATTTTAATTACATGTAAAATGTAATTTTCATTCTACAGTTATTTTTCATCTCTAAATTACACTGAAAAATGCAATTTTAATCATGCAATGTATATTTACATTTTAATTACATAGAAAAATGCAATTTTTGTCATACGTTGCAAATTCATATATAAATTACATATAAAAATGTAACCTTTGTTATGCAAAGTAAATTCACCTTTTTAATTACGTATAAAAATGTAGTTTTATTCATGGTGGAAATTCATTCATAAATAACATACAAAAAATGTAATTTATTTCATGTGATGAAAATTCATTCATAAATTATGTAAAAAAATTGTTGTTTATTTCATGCTGTGG
The DNA here is from genome assembly GCA_030737875.1 of Allium sativum. Classification (NCBI taxonomy): domain Eukaryota; kingdom Viridiplantae; phylum Streptophyta; class Magnoliopsida; order Asparagales; family Amaryllidaceae; genus Allium; species Allium sativum. The sequence continues at coordinate 1,027,549,219 of CM060924.1, forward strand.
AAATTCACTCATAAATTCCATAATAAAATATACTTTATTTCATACAATGTAAAAACACCTTCTTTTTATGTACAATGCAAAAATATCATCTTTTCATATTTATAATATATTAACTTCACTATTTTACGATGTAAAAATATGATCTTTTTTATTTTACAATGTAAAAATATTAACCTTTCTATTTTACAAAGTAAAAATATCACTTTACTATTTTACAATGTGAAAATATTATCTTTTCTATTTTACAAAGTAAAAATATCAACTTTACTATATATAAAAATATACATGTTCATTTCATACCTTTTTAATGCGAACAAAAAAGTGATTTTTGTATGCATAATTCATTTCAAATAAAAATGTTAATTTTCTTTAATGTAGCATCTTACAAAGAAAATGTTGATTCTCTTTTAATATAACATTTTACAAAGAAAATGTAAATTTTCTTTTAATTCCGTACCTTTAATGTAAATAACATTACACAAATATATACATACATATATATATATATATATGTATATATATATATATTTGTTGAAAAACTAGTTCATCAAAATGACATAAAAATGTTTGTTCTATTTTGTTGAAAATCTAGTTCAACAAATATAACAACAATGTTTTTTTTTTGTTGCAAATTCTGTTTTAACAAATTGACCGAAATTTTGTGTTTTACAGGTGTTGAAAATTCTAATCCAACAAATTTACAAAATTTGTTGTCTTATACATTTGATCTTTTATATGAACAAAATTTATATATATATATATATATATATATATATACTGAATAAAATATGTTTTGATCTCATTTTAGATCCGATTCTCCAACCGCAAATAAGATATATATAATTCCAAGCGGATTTGCAAATTATGTACAACAATCATCCAACAAGCAACAATTATCACTCCAAAACAACACCCAACATTTCAGGTCAGAATTAAATAATCAAACAATTATGTTTAATGCAAGAAAATAATTTATAATTAAGTAAACAAATAAAATTAGAATCCTCGCCTTGAATTTTTGGCCAAAATTTTACTGTCTCCGTTTCAGCTGCGGTCCGCGCAATCGCGAAGCTCTTAATTTTGTGATTCCAACGCAATTTACGGTTCGTCAATCGGCTCTCGTATGAAGAAGTTATGGATTTTTAAAGTTTGTATAAATTAAATCTTTAAATAAATGAATAATATAAAATAAATAAGGACCTTTCTTCCTCCTTGTACGTGTTTTCCAGTAATCGCTGAAGCTCATCCACCGTCGTTCTCTCTCTCCTCGCGCCACCTCGCTTCGAGCCACCTTTCACCGATCCGAGACCACCACCCGAACCACCTACCTCGCCTCCATCATCGCCCATACCCATGGCCATCTCGGTGGGACCCATGCTCCAGAAATCGAGCCCGAACGCAGCTGCTTTGGCCTCGAAATTCGTGAAATTCGTGAACCAAAACCCGATCTTGACCATATAGTTTTGTAGCTCTCTGAATTCTCTTCGATTTGGTAGGTCATACGTCAATTTTCGTCGAAAGGATTGAGAGATCTTAGCATTTGAATTTCGTTCATTTTCAGCCTTCGAATTCTAGGCGGCGGCTGGCCATTGTTTCTAGGGTTTCGTTTTTTTAATATTTTAATAATATAAATTTCGAAATTCGTGAAATAGTGGATTTTTGGACTTTCTCGGATTTGGGTCTGCTTACTGTCGATCTTAACGTTTTGAGGCCTTCTGAACGCGATGGGCTATGTCCCAAAGTCCAATTCCGAAATATACAGCAGTTTTTTTCGGTTTTACTTGAAAATACAATATTAAATTAATTATTTAATTTCAACCGTACATTTAAATTCACCGAGGTCACAAATTAACTTCAAAAATTCTCGAAAAATATATTTAGCTATGTTTTGATGCTGTGGACATACGAAAATTTATTTCGTTCGATTCTGAGCTCGTATGAATTTTTTAAAGTAAAAAATTTGCCCGTTTACACTGAAAAATCAATTATAATTATATTTTAATTCTAAAAATTACCAAAAAATCATTTTTAGCTTTTTTTTGATGATACGAGTCCAAAAAAATTTATTTCGTTGAATTCTGAGACTGTTTGAAAAATGACTATTTTTAAGGCTAGTATATTTAATATTAAAAATATATTTTTAAACAAATAATTTCCGAAACTCAAAATATATAATTGTTTACTGTTTTCCAATGTAGAAACATCATTCTGAACTCAATGGAAGTGGTTTCGAGTTCCAATTCCTTAGTATGCAAAAAGTAGCATTTTGACCTTTATAAATTTCATAGCGACCTTTCTAAATATTGAATTGGCCATAACTTTTGATTTCCGCTATGAAATTTCAATTTTTCGGATTCATTGGAAAGATATTTTTAAATAGATTCTAATATTTTTGGTTTCACTAAAATCCGTTAAACTTTGCATCCTGTACGGTCAGTCAAAGTTAAAGTTTGACTTTTCAAACTACCGCGTTATTTCTAACTCTTTTGTTAATTAAAATTAAATTATTCATTCTAACTTCGATTTGAATCAAATTTGTGATCATTATTATTTAAATGAAATATTTTATATATCAAAATTCATTAAAATTTCCTAAAATAAAAATTTTAAATTGGTTCTGATTTTGGCGGGTTGTTACAGTATGGAGCCTAGACATTTTTACTTGTGTGGTTGATGGATTGATAGGGCCCTCGGATATTGGTCGCTACTGGCCAAGTGATATGTCCGAAAGGACCGGGAAACGTGTGTTCAAGAATAACTAATCCACTAAAGTATGTGTGGACAGGCCCTGAAGATCCAAGGGCTCGACAACGTCCGGGCCTTGAGGCATTTTCTAGAGTGTCTCGAATCGAGAGGAGCCATCCCTATCGTCGACTCGTGATGGAAACCCAATTTCCAATATGACATTACAGATTTGATTGTAAACCTATATATAGCGACATAGTATATGGTAGCTATGCCGTCTAGGATTGATACATTTATATTGAAAGTGCTTTAAACTGATTAGACACTAGTAATAATATCAAATGATTATTGTTTTATACGTATCAATCATGTTTGACCATTATAAGGTAAAACTCTATCCACCGGTTTGCGTTGCATTGTGTGATGGGACTTGAGTCTTATAATGGTTTCATTTTTCTCAAAAGCATTACGTTGTTTAAAAGATTCACTTATTTTATGCACTGGCAATCCAATGGAGTAAACCCATTATGCGTTAGCGGCGTGGTCCTGTGATTAGCCTTATTATTAGACAAGTTAAGATAGATTTCTCGTACCAGTCCCATGACCGACTCGTAGTTTGTTTTCACTTACAAATTCGGGTGCCCTTATTTTTACATGATCAACCAAGTAAACAGGTAACGTGCTTTATTTTGGAAATGCACCGCAACATGGGGTGCTCTTTTGGCGGAAGTCGAAGACTATCTTTTATCTCTTATTTTGGATATTTAGACATCACCATATCTATGTTGTATTAGATGATGTTCTAGACATATTATCAACTTGTTGGAACCTTTTATGTACTAAGTAGTATCTTGTATACGTGCTTCTCTTATTGTAACGACCCGGGTTTTCGCGATCATGAGTAATCGACATAAACTCAATGTTGACTATTCAAGCATCGAAAATACTGGATAGTCCATGAAAGAAATTATAGGGCGAGAATAGATAAGATAGAAACTTAGAATAGAAGAAGAAGAAGAACATACAACATCAGAGTAAACACGAATCTCAGAGCGGAACGAATAAATATATTTCATAACATAACTTTGAAATAAAATAGTATCTATATACAATACAATTATTAGAGTATAACACTTACAACACAGCGGAAATAACAATAGCTATATAATCCTGAAGCCTCCTGTTCCGTCTCTTCAAGTATTTGTAAATCCCGACTACTTGACTGCCCATACAAAATTGGGCACCCAAGAGTTTAGGGAAACAAAACAAAATAAACTCTGGGTCAGTCATGTGAATAGTGTGAGTAAACTAAAATCATTCATTTAACTTTTCAAAATTCCTTTTGAAATAATGGATAATCATAAGACCGATCCACACATAAACACGGATGGTTTTTACCTTATGATAACCCAAAATATTTTTCTAAAACAATACATGTCTGATATTATAATAATGTCAAGACCAAGTAAATAGAAATCAAGTAGAACGCTTTCATCTCACGTTATACATATATAATATACAATCAAAACCACGGGCTCTTATTAGGTAATGGATTTCCAACTCTGGTAAGGTATGGAACCACCATCCGATCAGTGTACTCTAGAAGCGATACACTGGAGTTCAACAAGAACATCTTGTTACTCGGCTGATCGACGCTAGAAAAACGCGATATTTGTAATAAATTCTGCAAGCGCACAGGTGTGTAGCATACAGGTCGAACACAGAGAGGTAAATTAAAATCAAATTATTTATCTAATCTCTTGGGCGAGTTAGACAAAATTTGGAGGTTGATTTTGAAAACAATAAAAATTGAAACTGCGATCCGATTCAGAACAAATCTAATTGAACCGACGATCAAATCACAATTATCAATTGGAAATTGAAATGCAAACAGAAATAAAATGCAGAAATTAAAATTGCAGGAAAAGAAGAACAACAAAAAGTAAATTAGGATTGTCGTTGAAACTAATCAGACAACTAATCACTAATAAAAAAATGTAAAATACAATTGGTGTTCTTCCAAAACTAATTGTGAAGAAAACACCGATTGCTAAGAAAAAGAAAAAATGCAGAAAGATAAAAGAGAACTAGAAACTTTATTAATGGAGAAGAAGAGAAAATAGGATTGCTTTTTTTTTACAATGATATAATGGTCTTTATATACAGGATGTAGTCTCCTCTTTCTATGTGAATACAAGGCCCACAAAATAAATATATGAAAATATCCTTTCCAAAAATGATGGAATATTCCTTGCTTGATTGAAGAATTGTAATCAATGTCCTTCCTTGTGATGGATTGCACGGTCAGTGAGAAGATAAGGATGTGTTTAATTGAAGATGTGTAATTAAAACCTTCCCCTCTTTTCACATGGCAATTAAATATGATTAATTTGAATTGAATTCCTGAAGGGATTATGCCAAATTTCAAAAAATCCTTAAGTGCATGCATTATATACATACATAAGAATATATACATATAACACATCACTATTCCATATATTCTTCAAAGCAAAGAAGGCAGTGTGAATGTTCTTTTCATTAGCAAAAAGTGAGCTTGACGGGGATCGAACCCAGGTCTCTCTGTCCAGATTTCTGTGCCTTAACCAGTGTGCTACAACTTCCTTTGTGATTGAAAACTTGTTGAGATGGGAAAGTAGCTTATTTCTCTTATCAAGTGGTCTTTAATAAAATGAAGGAGACTATTATTGAACCTGTGAAAACATACGAGAAAAATACCCAAAGTAACATTTATTTATTTACAAAAAATAAAATATAAGAGTATAAAATAAACACATTTCTATGTTAATCAAATACCCCCACACTTATCTTTTACTCGTCCTCGAGTAAAACAAAAAATTAAAAACTAACTAGATAGGTCACACTTTCGTAGGAAGCACGATTGCATTGAGCGTATGCAACAAGCCGTTAAACCTCTAGGTGTCCCTAGTAGTGTAACAACCTCAATTTTAGAGTATTTTAATTATTGATTTAATTTAAAATTTTGATTTATTTATTTTATTGTTTGAATTCTATGGAAATAAATTTTATTTTAATTATTTAAAACTAAATTTGTTTGTTTTTTATATGAATGTAACTTAATAATTCAAATCAATACTTGCTATGTTAGAACCTTATTTATGGTAAAATTTAATTGGGTTCTTAATTTGATTTTGAATCCATTCTTGGATTTTATTTGATATTTAAATCTCGTATAATTATACAATCCATTTCAATATTAATGGAATTATATATATATATATATATATATCGTAATAATTATTATTGATGCAATATGTCTAAATTAAATTGTCAGATTCTTTTTTTCCTTTGATATCGTCAATTATTGATTGCAAAATTGTTGTAATTTTATATTGCCTAAACCGTTTTCTTTGAATTAAAAAATTTATATTGTTTCCTTTTATTTATAAACACTGTTTACATCTTTAAAATTCAATGTTCATTTATTACTATTATTCCTTTCCTTGCACCTTCGTTGATTCCAAAATTTAAACCGTTTGTTCCTTTAAATTAAAATTTTATATTGTTTTCCTTTTATTTGCAAACACATTTATTGTGTTTCCTTTTATTTGCAAACTATTTTCTATTTCTACCATGTCTATTTGTTTTGAAATTTAAACCAAACATTTCTTTTCCCATTCCCATAAACATTGTTCATTAATGTTTTCTTCAATACCATAAATGTCTCATAAATTAAAACCTAATACGTTCCTTTTCCTTATCACCGTTATTTCTTGTATTTGTGGCATCCATCCTCGCGAGAAACAGCTGCATCTCTTTTATAAAATGGCTTCCCTTTTTTTCTTTTCTTGTTTTTGGGATTTGTACCATTCTTCTCTTCCCATCATATGTTTCCCATCTCCATTTGCCACCTCACCATCTAAGAGCCGAGCTCGTTTCCAAAACTAAAGCCGACCATCCCCTTCTAAAACCACTGAACCCTGTCTGAACTTAGCCTCATCTCATCCACCCTCCTGAAGCCATGCAAGCCTTGCATCCAGCCGACCCGGACAACAGCCCTCACCCACTCACCTCGTTCTCAATTACCTATGTCATTTGTTCTCTCCACCCCGCGTGTGTTTTTGTAAGTGTTTTCAATTCTTGCGTGAGTTGCTATATTTTTTTTCTCTTTTGGTGTGGCGTGAGTTTACGGTTTGTGTGTATATACTGAGTGTATGTTATGTGTATAGTTTATGGGAGTACTATGTTGATTTGAAAGAAAAACAAAAGGGAAAAAGTTCTGATGTTTAAGGAGTTTTGTGTTGTATGTATTTGTGTGTGCTTTGTATTTGTTTGTGTGGGCGCGTGAGTGATTTTATTTGTGTGTGAGAAATTATAAATTTATATTTATGTATATAAGAAATATATATATTTGAGGGTAAATTTATGTGTGGTTTTAATGTGAGTTGTTTTGAAATTATTTTGGTATGAATATAATTTATGATAGCAAATAATATTTGCACTTCCAAAAATCTAAATCGAGTCTATTCATTTTGATTTGAAATTTATTCTATTTCAGATTAACATTAAATTAGTAGACAATATAATGATAAATTATTGATTTCTGAGTGTTTATACATATTTTATAACATCAAATGTTTTGGAGTGTTGACTGTGTATGTTAAGTGTGTGTTTATAATATGTATTTATATATGTAATTGTGTTTGTGTGTGCTATGTGTGTAATACTTGTTCCATGCGTGTGTATATATTGATTGTGTGGTGTCTTGGGTGATATTTGTATGTGTATTTTCAATTTTATAATATATATAATAGTTTTGTGTGTGATGATTTATATATATATATATATATATTGAATTTTGAAATAGTGGTGCATGCGTATTGATTTTTAAATATATATATATATTCAGTGTGTATACATATATATGAATTATATATTTTTGTTGAATTTTTATTTTATTATTAATATGTATGTATATATATTTTTAACGATTGTCTATATATAATATATAGTTTGCGAAGGCATATATATTTAATTGATTTTGTGTATTGTTTTGTGTGTGTGGCATAATGTATTGTGTATGTGCATTCCCGTTTGTGTGCATGCGTGGGTTCTGTGTAGTGTTTTTTTGTTTCTAGTGTGTGGTGCGTGAGTCATACTGTATGCGTATAATTATTGTAGTGAGTGTGTATTTTATAATACTGTGTGTAACTGCGATTGTATTTGTGTGTATGTACTAAAAATTTATATTTTATAATAATAAATGTATTGTTTTGAATCTATTTGTTTTGAAGGAAAAATTTATATGTATGTATATATGTTATATATATAATCTATAATATACAAGCTTTAGGTGTGTTTTCTTGCATGTGAAATGGTGTGGGTACAACATTGTGTGTGCGTATATTTGTGTTGAGTTTGTTTTGAAAATTTATTTGTTAAAAAAACGTGTATATATATATTTCTTGCAACGTATATATATGCATACAATGGTTTTAATGTATTTTGTGTGTGAGTTTGCATTGTATATTTATTTTATATATATAATTTTTGATGCATTACATAATATATAAATTTATAAAATATGTTGGCGTGTGTTGAACTTGAATTATATATATATATATATATGTTATGATTTTACCATTCGTATGTATGTATATATATATATAAATAATATTTGTAAAAGTAAATGTTATGTTTATATTTTGAGTCAAGTTTGGTGTTGAGTTTGAGAACCTTTCCAAAACCCAAATACCATACCCTCCAACACCAAATTGTTGTACCAATCAATATAGAAATTCCATTATCTCCTCATACAAAATAAAATAAAAATATATTGAGTGGTTGCTGTAATCGAATCTATTTTGGATCGTGCCTTGAAGTTGCTGTTTCAATTCGGTGTCAAATTCGTCTGTTGTTTCCAATCTATGCCACGAAAGGTGAGTTTATCTCACACCTGACTCACATTACTTCATAGAATTTAGATCAACTAAATGAACTGTTATGAAATGTATAGGATTGTCAGTAGAAATTGTTTGTTTAAAATATGCACTTTCATATGTGACACGATATTTATATGACATGTATGTACACTGATTATATATGACTATGATGTGATTGATGATATGTGATGATTTGTTATGTTGTATATACCCCTAGTTTAGGAAAAATCACTAAGGGTTGAAATGATACATACCCGAACGGACATTAGATTAGGGAAAAATCGTTATGGGTTGAAATGATAGACCTGAATGATTTTTACTGAATTTGGGATTGCAGGTTGAAATGATAAACCCATAGAAATTTTATAAATTGCGGGTTGAAATGATAAATACCCGTATCACTTGACCATAGGGTAGAAAACTATATACGGACACCGTTGGTCATGTTTTCGAATTAAAATGATTTGGAAAGTTTGATTGTAATAATATTAATTTAAGATCTTATATTTTATATATATATTTTAGAGGTTTATACTTAAATTTTGTAAATTCTAAATTATATGTTTTGAAATGATTTTATGAGTAAAAATGTATTTAAATGCTTATTTAAGATTTTACTTATAATTTATTTATTTTAAACCATATAATTTAATCATATATGTACTTTTAACTTTAAATTAATATATTATAATAAATTATTCTTTCTAAACCTATTTCTGAATTAAGTTAAACCTATATATGTTTATAAAGTTATTTTCTATATAAATTTATAACTTATAAACAATATTTTCAATGCTTATTTTATATATATTTTATAAACTTTAATAATAAACTCAAAAGGTGGATAAGTTTTGATTTTGCGATTTAAATACGAGGTTTAAAGAATTAAATTTATATAACGATACTTGATTCAATGAATTTGATTTTTAATCAACTAAATGCGAATTTTGAATTGACTTAAATATCGAACTGTATAGGAAATGAACGTGAACTACGTAGTTAATTGGAATTTGAATTTATAATTGATATGAGTATATAATTTCGATTATAACTTGACTGAATATGAATTGAAATAACTTTATATATGGAATTGATTCATAAGCTGTTTGGTTTGAATTGAAGAAATTTCTTAAATCAATTTATTTCAAGATATGATTTTATTAAAATGGCCACGGTGTGAAAAATGTAAACGTTTGGTTGTTAAAGAGACCGGGATCGGATATTGTCATACTCTCTGCCAATACCGAAAACCACTTTAACAACTGTGTACGCGGTGGAGTTCCAGAATGAAGTAGGATGGTTTGGTGGCGATTACTGGATTGAAGAAAGAGAACGTTGATGGATAGCCTTGACCTTCGGGTCATAATTAAAATGACTAAAACAGGTGCTATACCGTGATTAAGTGAGGTCGCACCTCCATCGGACACACTTCTTCGAACTATATCTATTACTTTGTGATTTGATTGGTGGCCACACTTGATTATGGGAGTGTTGTTCGAGGTGGGCGGTAGTTGCGGCTATGCGTTACCACCAGTCCGGGCGTGCATCGGTAGAATCCTACCGTGGGTATTCCTCGTGTGCCTTGTCATATTATCCTGATCGAGCCCCCTACGATTTTGATTTAGCGTTGTCGTATCACGGCGCATCCCTATCCGCCGACGTACTGGTGTGTTATATGCAAACTGTACGATAACGGTATAAACGGTGTAAGGGTAATAATGGTAATCCCGCTTACACTATTTTCAATAGTATATTTAAACATAGACACTATTATAATAGCGTATTATATTATATGATATTAGTTTAACGGATCCTTAGAGGATGGTGATCCCAAACATCCTTTAAGTTACTGGTGCATTTCATTGAATATTTCATTTAAGTTGATTTACTTCCATGAGGATGTTAGTCCTGATCCGAGTTGTTTTGTTTTGCATTATTGCTCGGGTCAGATTGAGTATTGCAGTGTCGAGATTTCACCTCTTGAAGCTGGAGACTATTGAAGATACCACCTCTACCTGTTGATTCTGGCTATTTATTCTTTGTATTAGAAATTCTTGTATTTAGACCTCTGCTGTATTTAATTTTGTAACTCTGATATATAAATTTTTATTTTTATTTAGTAGCTTCACGAACTACTATTGTATAATTTATTTATTCCGCTGCGAGATATTCTGTTTTCTGTGTCTGTGATTCTGTGATTTATTCTATTTACCTCAGAAGCTAATAACATTCTGTCATTTCGGACGGTTTGAGTTGGTTTAATTACCAGCTTGAAGTGGACGAAAGACGGTATGTTACATTTGGTATCAGAGCTTTGGTTTATCAAAGCTTTAGCTTATGAGGTAAAAAGCTCATTAGAGATAGGGTAGTGATACCCTAGAATGAGTGGAATCAGTCGCTGAATCCTTCTTGCGAGAGAGCGTATTTTTAAAATATAAATGGTTTTTTATAAATGGTTTTAAATGTTTTAAACAAATATTTTCAAATATAATTTTTTATATTTAAATTCTTTTTCTGAAATTTTCTTTCCATTGAATTTATCTTCCTTTGTAGATCCTCTTTGATTAGGTTCTTTCGTATGTTCAGCTTTTAACTCGAATTCTATTGCTTATACTTATCCATTCCAAGGTAAGAAGAAGAATGAGAGTATAAGTCTTCCAGTGAGTTCAATCTTATTAAATGTTGGTTTGAAATTGGTATTTTGAAAGATATTATAATATAAGTTTTATTGAGGCAATTTGTTATATATATTTTGTAAATAACATTTTGATTTGGTAATACCAATATTTTGGAAATAATTTATGCTTATACTTTAAGATTTCATAAACTATAATAAGATTTAAAGAAGTAGAATTTGTAAGAAATTGATTTTTTTTCTTGATTGAATAATATTATCTTTATTTGATTTAATAATAATATTGTTTGTATACTTATCAAGGATTGAGGTTGAATTTTTAATAAATAAATGAGTGGGAAGAGTTATAAATTTTCCTTACTTAAATATTTTTATTTATGACTTAAAATATATTATTTGTAATATATGATTGAAGATTTGGTATATATTATGTTTAAATATAGAAAGATGTTTGGAGTATTTATTTGACGTTAAAAATTGGCCTATCGAGTGCTTAGTAATTTGGGTATACGTCTGATCAACGTATATGTTAAATCATATATGTACTAGATAGGTATACTGTCACACTCTAGTCGCTTGAAAATGATTCTGGTGAAGACCGCGGCATCATCAATATCTATTTTCAGGTTTCGAAAGTGGGATAGATATATATTGCAAATCCAAACGTCGAGTGAATACTTAAAACTATTTTTAAATATGTTTGAAAATATTTTAACTTTTTGATTATATATATATATGATATATATACGTATGAATATGTATATGAACCTTTGGTTCAAATATATTAATTATTTAATTACTATTTCTCTACCTCGTTCCTTTTCGGGGACGAAAAGGTTTAAGTAGGGGAGATTGTAACAACCTCAATTTTAGAGTATTTTAATTATTGATTTAATTTAAAATTTAGATTTATTTATTTTATTGTTTGAATTCTATGGAAATAAATTTTATTTTAATTATTTAAAACTAAATTTGTTTGTTTTTTATATGAATGTAACTTAATAATTCAAATCAATACTTGCTATGTTAGAACCTTATTTATGGTAAAATTTAATTGGGTTCTTAATTTGATTTTGAATCCATTCTTGGATTTTATTTGATATTTAAATCTCGTATAATTATACAATCCATTTCAATATTAATGGAATTATATATATATATATATCGTAATAATTATTATTGATGCAATATGTCTAAATTAAATTGTCAGATTCTTTTTTTCCTTTGATATCGTCAATTATTGATTGCAAAATTGTTGTAATTTTATATTGCCTTGTAATGTCCCGAATTTTTGGCAGTTGAATATTTAAATTATTATTTTAAATATTTTTATTTGGAAAATAAAAGGGTTTTAATATTTAAATCGCTATTTAAATGAAGTTTGAACATTATATATTCATATAATTATAAAACGAGCTCAGAACAGCGCTGCAGTTCGTAAAATAGAGTTTTGAACTTCAACTGGATATACAGAATCCGTTTTAAATCAGATTTCTGTGAAACAAGAAACGTACGGAGCAAGTGAAGTATATTTTTCTAGTGAAAGAGAAAAAATCAAAATTTCGTCATGTAGATTGGAAGTTATGCCCAAATCAATTTGACAGAAAAACAGCGGCGTAATCGTTTATCGACCGTAACGGTTTGTTGGATATAACTGCATATCGGTTTCGAATTTAGACTAGGTTCTTTTGAGGCGTAGTGATAATTTAATTTTTAGAATTTTATGGTAATTTTTAATTAATTAAATAAGCAATTTTTTTTATGTGGAGTATTTTGCACCCTGTAATCAACATTTTGGGATTTCACAATATAAGTTAAACTACCGGTATTATTATATTTTTGGGATCGCGACACCTCACTGAACACAACTGTATTTTTATTTCAGTCTGCAACGCTCATACATGAATACATAGTGGTGTAGGTAACTTTATTTGAATGGTTAACTGGTCAAACGAACTCAAAATTCAACGAAACAAGTTTCATATAAAACCTTAGGAAGAGGTCTAGTGAAATGTCAAGGCCTCATATTTTTAGGATTTTTTCTGTAATTTTAAGGAATTATTGCTCGGTGTTTTTCATCGATATTTTCTAAAGGATTTTCACAAACGACCTCGGAATTCGACGAAACCTGTCCCATTGGGTCCGGAATATGTTTTTATGTTAGGAATAAGTGTCTTTATTTCGATTAGGGATCATATGTAGTGATTTTTAGCTGGATTTCTCACATGCAAGTTTAGTTATATTATTTTATTAATAAAACTATCCACTCTTTCACTGTAGCTATTCTTTTGCTTGCATTTACCTTATCCCAAAATTTCAATGAATGCCTACGTAACCACTTTATATATCAAAACAATTATAAAGTCTTGCGCCAAAATGTATATATACATGCCAAAAACGGTAGTGTATACTAAGCCTAGCTCACATAAACATCGACGTGGACTGTACGTAAAATAAAGTAAAAAGTATAAAAAAAAAATATAAATTTTTCAATGCCTTGCGCCTCACGCGGGTAAATTCCTTGCAAGCCACGGCTTTACATTACTTGGAAGCCAAACTATCCGTTCTGTGCTCTCCACGTAACCGTGCTCACCACGACACCCTCTCCTATTTATATTACTCCTCCCGTTCTTTTCCTTCGCTTCCGGCTACACAGATGAAACAAAAGCTTGCGTCTTTCTAAAACAAAACGCAAACTGCAGATTGAAAAAAAAAAAAAAGAAGAAGAAGAAATGGACGGACGCAACAGACAAAGGGGAGAGAACTCAAGAAATAGGAGCTAACTTTGGGAAAGCAAGCTCACAAAGCTGCTGTACATCATGATGGGAGAAAGATGAAGTGGCAGGTGGGCTTGTGGAAGATTTGGGCTCACGGGCCTTACTTTATTAAAAAAAAAAAAAAAAAAGAAGGGAAGAAGAAGTTGCGTTAAAACAGGAAAGGAAGGGGGAGGCTTGCGAAGTTCTGTAGTCTGCAGTGGGAAGCTTATGTAGCATGGTACGGTTTTAAAAAGAGGGAAATGCATGCAGCAAGTGGGTGTGCCAATACCAGGTAATACATGGAGTAATTAAACCTTTATTAAAGTCTACGTGTTAAAACTAATGTGTAGGAAACTAGCAATTTGAGTATGCACCGACCGTTTTATTTCATACCTAATGAAATGGTAACAGGCCGTATTTATGAAGCTTAAAGATAATAATTAATAATAATAACCGCTTAATCTTGTAATTAATAGTTATTTTTAAATATAATTAAAATTAAATTTGTTTAATTTAACCGTACATTACGTATAACACTCTCGTTATTAACAGAATTTAACGAAACGGGAGGCATCAGAATTGTCGCGATAAGCAATCCATTCTGAAACAGAGCTTAACGCAGTTGGAGATGAAGACGTTTTGACGACAAATGAAAACAAGGTGAGTTAAACTCACTCAGTTTTCCCTTCTTATATTTTTTATAAGTCGGGTTTTATAATTGTGTGCTACGCTTGTTAATGGTTGTTTGTTTGGTCATTCGTTGTTGATTTTATACTCATATATGGACTGACACAGTTAAATTAAACGTTCGTTTAATTTAATTAATCGTTATTTATAACGATTAAACCCAAGTGGGGTAACTTACCTCAGTGGTTACGTTTATAACACTATAAGCGTTATAAATAAATAATTGAATGCTTGCATTTTTGTGATTAGGCCAGTATTGGTTGTTACAATTATCTTTAACTATTATTATGAAAATGTTGTGTCATCTATTTGGATGGAAAACAAATATTGATTGGCCATTTTGAACTGAATAATTTGAATTTGCGGTAACCCATGGTTTTACAGGAAATAACTGTTGATATTGGTAACGTTTATCAATATGATCATGTTGCTTGTATGAAATGTGAAATTTGTTTATATTTCACGGTTTGGTACTATAGTAATGGTTAGCCTCTTTAGTACCGTCAATCAAAAGAAATGATTTGTCGAAATCAATGTTAAATGGGTTTCGAATGGTTTCAAAGATATGAATACATTTTTATATGAATTCAAGCTACAATTTTTATGGTAAATTTGCCAATTTTATAATTGTATAATATAGAACAAAGGGAGATGCAAGATATTATTGAATAAATGGTTAAACGATATAATTTATCGTGTTGGTTATTTAAATATTGAATCGGTTTTATAAGGGCCTTACGGTCGTAAAAGAAGTTTGAATGGATTTCAAAACATCGGAATGGAATAATTAAATTATGGATATACGAGAATTTATAAAAGAGTTAAAGAGTACTATTTTTGTAATGAATGATCGTTTTAACAAACGGTGTTTTTAAACTATACGAAATGTGATTAAATAACATTTCGTGAATAAGATTTACAAATCGGCGGATTTGGGAATAAGTAGTGATTTAAACGAGATCTGGATTTATAAATGAGATTTGGGTTTATAAATGAGATTTGAATATATAAAGGGGGATATGAGTTTTTAAATAGAATCGAGGCTAGGAACATAAGCTAAGTTAAAGATCTGAAAAACGATAACGAAAATTAGTTGTCGATAAAGAATTGAAAATGAGATTTTCAAAATGAAGTTAAAGAGGTGCAAATGAAAACGATTGATAAGTTGTCGTAATTAATTTACAAAAGATTTTGTAAATGGATATTTAAAGTTGGAAATGAAATCGAGTTAGTAAATGAAGTTAGTGGTCTGTAAATGTAACATTTATTGCAAATAAGATGAACTATTTTTAGATAAAAGTTTTTAAAGGATTATTGTATGTTTTAGGCAACGAATAAATGGTCGAGTATGAGTAAAGAGAACTAGATAAGTAAAAAAATGGTTTGTGAAATGAAATCTGTAGCAATGGTTACAGATAATAAGTTGGATTGTTTGATAAATATCAACATGCGAATTTGGAAAGATAACGATATGATAACGGTATGAGACATTAATATAAGATTTATAAAGGGTTTGTTTTAAACAAATGAATTTGAATTGTTTGTAATATCATAATAAAGAGATATTAAGGAATTTTCATAAGGATTCTATTTCTAATAGAATCGAAGCTTTGTCGAGATTTAAATCGGATTTTTCAAGAAGAAACGTGTAGTTAATAAACTTCTATTTATTCTGAAGATATGAATGTTGTTGGTCAAGGTCTGAGAGGTAGCTAAAATACCCCAACTTGAACGACTCCATGATTATCCAAGAATGATATTAGTTTATAAACGAGGATAGTCGAGGAAAACATAAGTTATGATTTCCGGGAATGATATTATAAACTGCTGTGGAACTTTATAAGTTGAATAAGATAAATTTGGAGAATATTCTTATTTTATAATAAGAAGTAAAAGCGATGTTTAGATATTGGGAAATTTGAAGAATATAATTAACGGACGGTTTGTGAAGAGGCTAAATGATACTGAGTATTGAATCAGTGAATCCATTTTCTTTTATGGATGAATGGTTGTTTTATTTGATAGTTAAATAACCGACTATCAAAATTGGCCCATGCGATTGTTGGTACGGAAAGACCGGGATCGAATATATATTCGAAAACCATTCCGTCCAGCAAATACGAATACGTTGAAGATGCTGATTCAAGATGGAGCTATTGAAGACCGTGGATCTTCATAAGCGGAAGGATTACTTAAAATCTCTGACTTGCAACCAGAAATAAACTGTGATTCGGTCGTGGTTGGAATCTACGGATTGCAAGGACTTCTCGCTACTGATTCTCAGGGTGATGCCTAGAATGCAGTAGGAGAGTACCTTCGGTTCATCCTGTTCCTGGGTGACTTGTATGGATGGATGTCTGACAGAGTATTTTCAGAAAGATCATGTACATTGATTTCTTCAACTGTACCAAGAGTGGAAGAGGAGAAGGAAACTTCTTTTAGCTAACGCATAAAGTATTGTTGTGGATGTCAATTAGTGATTTCGATGGATCTGACGATGTGACATTCGAAGTGAATGTGATGTGCTGATTATAAAGGTAAAGCGTAGCCTCAAGTCTCATCAACCGGGAGATGACAGAAATCGGGCAGGCAGCATGGCTATGTGGGTCGCTCCCATTAGGGTGTATAATCACCTATCTAGAGAAATTCCTTTTGTTCTTATTCTATCGATTCTGCCCATTCGGGAACGGTGGTTTGAGCCCAACCGTTGGTGATATACATTCGATACACTCAAGCGAAATGAGTGGTCGGTCATGTGAGGGCCGGGTTGCAAGACGTTCTTGTTGAACCCAGTGTATTCCCCTCTAGAGATACACTATCGGCAGGTGGTCCCATACCTTGTCAAGGTCGGAATCCAATCTCCAATAAGCGCCTGCGGTTTTGATTGTATACTATATATGTGGAGCGTGAGATGCAAGCGTTCCGCTAGATTTATATTTACTTGTGTTTAGACACTGTTATAATATCTGACAAGTTATTGGTTTAAAAATGTCTTGGGTTATCGTAAGGTAAAAACCGTCCGTATTTATGTGTGGATTCGGTCTTACGATTATCCTTTTCTTTCAAAAAGATTTTTACTTTAAAATCAAGTTGTGTGATACCTTAATACTGTGCGAGTTTATCTCACTCTGGTTCACCAGACTGACCCGGTGTTTTGTAAATACTCGGGTTAGGCCGGGGCGTACAGGTCCAGGTTACCGGAAGCTGCGAAGTCCAGAGACAAGCTGGAAGAGTTCAAACGTATGGCTATATATATATATATATATATCTACTGTTCCGCTGTGTGATTGTATATGAGGACAGGTTATACAACTGTCCAGATATGTTGATGTACTCTGATACTGTAAGTAATTTTGAAAGCTCTCAATAAAAATTTATTTCCATATTATATTTTGTTCCGCTGCGATGTGAGACTCTGATTCTATGTTGTGGTATTGGTTATTCTTCTTCTTCTATTCTTATATTTCTTTCTTTCTTATCTCACCCTCTAACTTCTTTCTAATAACTATCCAGTGGTTTCGGTGTTGGAGGATCGACATGAGTTACGGTGAAGGTATTTATGTCGATTTTCTGGGCCGAAAATCCCCGGGTTGTTACAGTGGTATCAGAGCTATTGGTTTAGTAATAACCTTGGCTCTGTGGCGTAACTCGATAGAGATGGGGTTAGTAATACCCTAGATCGAGATTGAGTGTATATATATGAGAGCGTATTTAAAAATTTTATATACAAAAGTTTTGTGTTTTGAAAAGAGGGTAAATGGAATAATTTTACCCAAAATATATTTTTGTATAGAAAAGAAATTTTTATTAAATTATTGAGATATTTGTGTGTTTGATCGATTTGAATGGGATTCAAATCAAATTAAAAAGTTGAATTGATACTTAACTTGGTTAAGTGTAATTAAATTCAGAATGATATTGTAATTAAATTAAATAAATTGGAAATTAAATGAATGAATGGTAATCGAATGTGTGAAGCCAAAATAAATATTAATATTGAATGTGAATTCAATAAATTTTGTTTATTTGGTTGTGTATTGGTTGATGATTGTGAATTGGTTGTTATTGGATGACAAGTAGTTGAATAGAATTCATTAAATGGTTTAACGAAGGTATGGAAAATAAATTCTAGTGTCAAAAATTGGAATGAAACTGAATATGAATTGAATTGAAACCAACTAGCGGGAAATTGAATCAAGATATAATATATTAAGCAAAATCAGATTTTGAATTGCGAGACAGAAGTCTGAAATGGTGTTGGACTGGTAAGTTAAGGGTTGGAATTGACAATGGATGGAAATTGAGTTAAGAATGGGATTTGGCTTGAATGCGTGAAGGATTTGATTCTGAGGATAAAATTGGTATTTTGTTTGGGGATGCATTTGTATATGCTGACAGGGTAGCAGATGGAAAGGATATAATGATTTGCCCGACAATAAGGTACACGTTTATTTCTATATGGGTTTGGTGATTTATGAGCTTATTTGGCAAGCCGCTTGGCTGTTTTATTTTGTTTTAGATTGGGGAAGGCCTAAGAAGGCAAGTTGTAGTTGTACCGATTGAGCCGTATAGAGGAGGTGCTGGCGAATTTTTTTCCGGAGATTTAAGATGTTAGGAAATTTTCAATATTTTTGGAAATATCTATATATGGTATTGAAATTGGTTTCTAATTTAAAATAATTTGATTTGGAAATAAATGGGATCTGTAACATTCTTTTCTTACCTTAGCAATTTCGAGGACGAAATTATTCTAAGGGAGGAAGAATGTAATGTCCCGAATTTTTGGCAGTTGAATATTTAAATTATTATTTTAAATATTTTTATTTGGAAAATAAAAGGGTTTTAATATTTAAATCGCTATTTAAACGAAGTTTGAACATTATATATTCATATAATTATAAAACGAGCTCAGAACAGCGCTGCAGTTCGTAAAATAGAGTTTTGAACTTCAACTGGATATACAGAATCCGTTTTAAATCAGATTTCTGTGAAACAAGAAACGTACGGAGCAAGTGAAGTATATTTTTCTAGTGAAAGAGAAAAAATCAAAATTTCGTCATGTAGATTGGAAGTTATGCCCAAATCAATTTGACAGAAAAACAGCGGCGTAATCGTTTATCGACCGTAACGGTTTGTTGGATATAACTGCATATCGGTTTCGAATTTAGACTAGGTTCTTTTGAGGCGTAGTGATAATTTAATTTTTAGAATTTTATGGTAATTTTTAATTAATTAAATAAGCAATTTTTTTTATGTGGAGTATTTTGCACCCTGTAATCAACATTTTGGGATTTCACAATATAAGTTAAACTACCGGTATTATTATATTTTTTGGATCGCGACACCTCACTGAACACAACTGTATTTTTATTTCAGTCTGCAACGCTCATACATGAATACATAGTGGTGTAGGTAACTTTATTTGAATGGTTAACTGGTCAAACGAACTCAAAATTCAACGAAACAAGTTTCATACGAAACCTTAGGAAGAGGTCTAGTGAAATGTCAAGGCCTCATATTTTTAGGATTTTTTCTGTAATTTTAAGGAATTATTGCTCGGTGTTTTTCATCGATATTTTCTAAAGGATTTTCACAAACGACCTCGGAATTCGACGAAACCTGTCCCATTGGGTCCGGAATATGTTTTTATGTTAGGAATAAGTGTCTTTATTTCGATTAGGGATCATATGTAGTGATTTTTAGCAGGATTTCTCACATGCAAGTTTAGTTATATTATTTTATTAATAAAACTATCCACTCTTTCACTGTAGCTATTCTTTTGCTTGCATTTACCTTATCCCAAAATTTCAATGAATGCCTACGTAACCACTTTATATATCAAAACAATTATAAAGTCTTACGCCAAAATGTATATATACATGCCAAAAACGGTAGTGTATACTAAGCCTAGCTCACATAAACATCGACGTGGACTGTACGTAAAATAAAGTAAAAAGTATAAAAAAAAATATAAATTTTTCAATGCCTTGCGCCTCACGCGGGTAAATTCCTTGCAAGCCACGGCTTTACATTACTTGGAAGCCAAACTATCGGTTCTGTGCTCTCCACGTAACCGTGCTCACCACGACACCCTCTCCTATTTATATTACTCCTCCCGTTCTTTTCCTTCGCTTCCGGCTACACAGATGAAACAAAAGCTTGCGTCTTTCTAAAACAAAACGCAAACTGCAGATTGAAAAAAAAAAAAAAAAAAGAAGAAGAAATGGACGGACGCAACAGACAAAGGGGAGAGAACTCAAGAAATAGGAGCTAACTTTGGGAAAGCAAGCTCACAAAGCTGCTGTACATCATGATGGGAGAAAGATGAAGTGGCAGGTGGGCTTGTGGAAGATTTGGGCTCACGGGCCTTACTATATTTAAAAAAAAAAAAAAAAAAAAGAAGGGAAGAAGAAGTTGCGTTAAAACAGGAAAGGAAGGGGGAGGCTTGCGAAGTTCTGTAGTCTGCAGTGGGAAGCTTATGTAGCATGGCACGGTTTAAAAAGGAGGGAAATGCATGCAGCAAGTGGGTGCGCCAATACCAGGTAATACATGGAGTAATTAAACCTTTATTAAAGTCTACGTGTTAAAACTAATGTGTAGGAAACTAGCAATTTGAGTATGCACCGACCGTTTTATTTCATACCTAATGAAATGGTAACAGGCCGTATTTATGAAGCTTAAAGATAATAATTAATAATAATAACCGCTTAATCTTGTAATTAATAGTTATTTTTAAATATAATTAAAATTAAATTTGTTTAATTTAACCGTACATTACGTATAACACTCTCGTTATTAACAGAATTTAACGAAACGGGAGGCATCAGAATTGTCGCGATAAGCAATCCATTCTGAAACAGAGCTTAATGCAGTTGGAGATGAAGACGTTTTGACGACAAATGAAAACAAGGTGAGTTAAACTCACTCAGTTTTCCCTTCTTATATTTTTTATAAGTAGGGTTTTATAATTGTGTGCTACGCTTGTTAATGGTTGTTTGTTTGGTCGTTCGTTGTTGATTTTATACTCATATATGGACTGACACAGTTAAATTAAACGTTTGTTTAATTTAATTAATCGTTCTTTATAACGATTAAACCCAAGTGAGGTAACTTACCTCAGTGGTTACGTTTATAACACTATAAGCGTTATAAATAAATAATTGAATGCTTGCATTTTTGTGATTAGGCCAGTATTGGTTGTTACAATTATCTTTAACTATTATTATGAAAATGTTGTGTCATCTATTTGGATGGAAAACAAATATTGATTGGCCATTTTGAACTGAATAATTTGAATTTGCGGTAACCCATGGTTTTACAGGAAATAACTGCTGATATTGGTAACGTTTATCAATATGATCATGTTGCTTGTATGAAATGTGAAATTTGTTTATATTTCACGGTTTGGTACTATAGTAACGGTTAGCCTCTTTAGTACCGTCAATCAAAAGAAATGATTTGTCGAAATCAATGTTAAATGGGTTTCGAATGGTTTCAAAGATATGAATACATTTTTATATGAATTCAAGCTACAATTTTTATGGTAAATTTGCCAATTTTATAATTGTATAATATAGAACAAAGGGAGATGCAATATATTATTGAATAAATGGTTAAACGATATAATTTATCGTGTTGGTTATTTAAATATTGAATCGGTTTTATAAGGGCCTTACGGTCGTAAAAGAAGTTTGAATTGATTTCAAAACATCGGAATGGAATAATTAAATTATGGATATACGAGAATTTATAAAAGAGTTAAAGAGTACTATTTTTGTAATGAATGATCGTTTTAACAAACGGTGTTTTTAAACTATACGAAATGTGATTAAATAACATTTCGTGAATAAGATTTACAAATCGGCGGATTTGGGAATAAGTAGTGATTTAAACGAGATCTGGATTTATAAATGAGATTTGGGTTTATAAATGAGATTTGAATATATAAAGGGGGATATGAGTTTTTAAATAGAATCGAGGCTAGGAACATAAGCTAAGTTAAAGATCTGAAAAACGATATCGAAAATTAGTTGTCGATAAAGAATTGAAAATGAGATTTTCAAAATGAAGTTAAAGAGGTGCAAATGAAAACGATTGATAAGTTGTCGTAATTAATTTACAAAAGATTTTGTAAATGGATATTTAAAGTTGGAAATGAAATCGAGTTAGTAAATGAAGTTAGTGGTCTGTAAATGTAACATTTATTGCAAATAAGATGAACTATTTTTAGATAAAAGTTTTTAAAGGATTATTGTATGTTTTAGGCAACGAATAAATGGTCGAGTATGAGTACAGAGAACTAGATAAGTAAAAAAATGGTTTGTGAAATGAAATCTGTAGCATTAATGGTTACAGATAATAAGTTGGATTGTTTGATAAATATCAACATGCGAATTTGGAAAGATAACGATATGATAACGGTATGAGACATTAATATAAGATTTATAAAGGGTTTGTTTTAAACAAATGAATTTGAATTGTTTGTAATATCATAATAAAGAGATATTAAGGAATTTTCATAAGGATTCTATTTCTAATAGAATCGAAGCTTTGTCGAGATTTAAATCGGATTTTTCAAGAAGAAACGTGTAGTTAATAAACTTCTATTTATTCTGAAGATATGAATGTTGTTGGTCAAGGTCTGAGAGGTAGCTAAAATACCCCAACTTGAACGACTCCATGATTATCCAAGAATGATATTAGTTTATAAACGAGAATAGTCGAGGAAAACATAAGTTATGATTTCCGGGAATGATATTATAAACTGCTGTGGAACTTTATAAGTTGAATAAGATAAATTTGGAGAATATTCTTATTTTATAATAAGAAGTAAAAGCGATGTTTAGATATTGGGAAATTTGAAGAATATAATTAACGGACGGTTTGTGAAGAGGCTAAATGATACTGAGTATTGAATCAGTGAATCCATTTTCTTTTATGGATGAATGGTTGTTTTATTTGATAGTTAAATAACCGACTATCAAAATTGGCCCATGCGATTGTTGGTACGGAAAGACCGGGATCGAATATATATTCGAAAACCATTCCGTCCAGCAAATACGAATACGTTGAAGATGCTGATTCAAGATGGAGCTATTGAAGACCGTGGATCTTCATAAGCGGAAGGATTACTTAAAATCTCTGACTTGCAACCAGAAATAAACTGTGATTCGGTCGTGGTTGGAATCTACGGATTGCAAGGACTTCTCGCTACTGATTCTCAGGGTGATGCCTAGAATGCAGTAGGAGAGTACCTTCGGTTCATCCTGTTCCTGGGTGACTTGTATGGATGGATGTCTGACAGAGTATTTTCAGAAAGATCATGTACATTGATTTCTTCAACTGTACCAAGAGTGGAAGCGGAGAAGGAAACTTCTTTTAGCTAACGCATAAAGTATTGTTGTGGATGTCAATTAGTGATTTCGATGGATCTGACGATGTGACATTCGAAGTGAATGTGATGTGCTGATTATAAAGGTAAAGCGTAGCCTCAAGTCTCATCAACCGGGAGATGACAGAAATCGGGCAGGCAGCATGGCTATGTGGGTCGCTCCCATTAGGGTGTATAATCACCTATCTAGAGAAATTCCTTTTGTTCTTATTCTATCGATTCTGCCCATTCGGGAACGGTGGTTTGAGCCCAACCGTTGGTGATATACATTCGATACACTCAAGCGAAATGAGTGGTCGGTCATGTGAGGGCCGGGTTGCAAGACGTTCTTGTTGAACCCAGTGTATTCGCCTCTAGATATACACTATCGGCAGGTGGTCCCATACCTTGTCAAGGTCGGAATCCAATCTCCAATAAGCGCCTGCGGTTTTGATTGTATACTATATATGTGGAGCGTGAGATGCAAGCGTTCCGCTAGATTTATATTTACTTGTGTTTAGACACTATTATAATATCAGACAAGTTATTGGTTTAAAAATGTCTTGGGTTATCGTAAGGTAAAAACCGTCCGTATTTATGTGTGGATTCGGTCTTACGATTATCCTTTTCTTTCAAAAAGATTTTTACTTTAAAATCAAGTTGTGTGATACCTTAATACTGTGCGAGTTTATCTCACTCTGGTTCACCAGACTGACCCGGTGTTTTGTAAATACTCGGGTTAGGCCGGGGTGTACAGGTCCAGGTTACCGGATGCTGCGAAGTCCAGAGACAAGCTGGAAGAGTTCAAACGTATGGCTATATATATATATCTACTGTTCCGCTGTGTGATTGTATATGAGGACAGGTTATACAACTGTCCAGATATGTTGATGTACTCTGATACTGTAAGTAATTTTGAAAGCTCTCAATAAAAATTTATTTCCATATTATATTTTGTTCCGCTGCGATGTGAGACTCTGATTCTATGTTGTGGTATTGGTTCTTCTTCTTCTTCTTCTATTCTTATATTTCTTTCTTTCTTATCTCACCCTCTAACTTCTTTCTAATAACTATCCAGTGGTTTCGGTGTTGGAGGATCGACATGAGTTACGGTGAAGGTATTTATGTCGATTTTCTGGGCCGAAAATCCCCGGGTTGTTACATGCCTAAACCGTTTTCTTTGAATTAAAAAATTTATATTGTTTCCTTTTATTTATAAACACTGTTTACATCTTTAAAATTCAATGTTCATTTATTACTATTATTCCTTTCCTTGCACCTTCGTTGATTCCAAAATTTAAACCGTTTGTTCCTTTAAATTAAAATTTTATATTGTTTTCCTTTTATTTGCAAACACATTTATTGTGTTTCCTTTTATTTGCAAACTATTTTCTATTTCTACCATGTCTATTTGTTTTGAAATTTAAACCAAACATTTCTTTTCCCATTCCCATAAACATTGTTCATTAATGTTTTCTTCAATACCATAAATGTCTCATAAATTAAAACCTAATACGTTCCTTTTCCTTATCACCGTTATTTCTTGTATTTGTGGCATCCATCCTCGCGAGAAACAGCTACATCTCTTTTATAAAATGGCTTCCCTTTTTTTCTTTTCTTGTTTTTGGGATTTGTACCATTCTTCTCTTCCCATCATATGTTTCCCATCTCCATTTGCCGCCTCACCATCTAAGAGCCGAGCTCGTTTCCAAAACTAAAGTCGACCATCCCCTTCTAAAACCACTGAATCCTGTCTGAACTTAGCCTCATCTCATCCACCCTCCTGAAGCCATGCAAGCCTTGCATCCAGCCGACCCGGACAACAGCCCTCACCCACTCACCTCGTTCTCAATTACCTATGTCATTTGTTCTCTCCACCCCGCGTGTGTTTTTGTAAGTGTTTTCAATTCTTGCGTGAGTTGCTATATTTTTTTTCTCTTTTGGTGTGGCGTGAGTTTACGGTTTGTGTGTATATACTGAGTGTATGTTATGTGTATAGTTTATGGGAGTACTATGTTGATTTGAAAGAAAAACAAAAGGGAAAAAGTTCTGATGTTTAAGGAGTTTTGTGTTGTATGTATTTGTGTGTGCTTTGTATTTGTTTGTGTGGGCGCGTGAGTGATTTTATTTGTGTGTGAGAAATTATAAATTTATATTTATGTATATAAGAAATATATATATTTGAGGGTAAATTTATGTGTGGTTTTTATGTGAGTTGTTTTGAAATTATTTTGGTATGAATATAATTTATGATAGCAAATAATATTTGCACTTCCAAAAATCTAAATCGAGTCTATTCATTTTGATTTGAAATTTATTCTATTTCAGATTAACATTAAATTAGTAGACAATATAATGATAAATTATTGATTTCTGAGTGTATATACATATTTTATAACATCAAATGTTTTGGAGTGTTGACTGTGTATGTTAAGTGTGTGTTTATAATATGTATTTATATATGTAATTGTGTTTGTGTGTGCTATGTGTGTAATACTTGTTCCATGCGTGTGTATATATTGATTGTGTGGTGTCTTGGGTGATATTTGTATGTGTATTTTCAATTTTATAATATATATAATAGTTTTGTGTGTGATGATTTATATATATATATATATATATATATATATATATATATTGAATTTTGAAATAGTGGTGCATGCGTATTGATTTTTAAATATATATATATATATATATATATTCAGTGTGTATACATATATATGAATTATATATTTTTGTTGAATTTTTAATTTATTATTAATATGTATGTATATATATTTTTAACGATTGTCTATATATAATATATAGTTTGCGAAGGCATATATATTTAATTGATTTTGTGTATTGTTTTGTGTGTGTGGCATAATGTATTGTGTACGTGCATTCCCGTTTGTGTGCATGCGTGGGTTCTGTGTAGTGTTTTTTTGTTTCTAGTGTGTGGTGCGTGAGTCATACTGTATGCGTATAGTTATTGTAGTGAGTGTGTATTTTATAATACTGTGTGTAACTGCGATTGTATTTGTGTGTATGTACTAAAAATTTATATTTTATAATAATAAATGTATTGTTTTGAATCTATTTGTTTTGCAAGAAAAATTTATATGTATGTATATATGTTATATATATAATCTATAATATACAAGCTTTAGGTGTGTTTTCTTGCATGTGAAATGGTGTGGGTACAACATTGTGTGTGCGTATATTTGTGTTGAGTTTGTTTTGAAAATTTATTTGTTAAAAAAATGTGTATATATATATTTCTTGCAATGTATATATATGCATACAATGGTTTTAATGTATTTTGTGTGTGAGTTTGCATTGTATATTTATTTTATATATATAATTTTTGATGCGTTACATAATATATAAATTTATAAAATATGTTGGCGTGTGTTGAACTTGAATTATATATATATATATATATGTTATGATTTTACCATTCGTATGTATGTATATATATAAAAAAAATTTGTAAAAGTAAATGTTATGTTTATATTTTGAGTCAAGTTTGGTGTTGAGTTTGAGAACCTTTCCAAAACCCAAATACCATACCCTCCAACACCAAATTGTTGTACCAATCAATATAGAAATTCCATTATCTCCTCATACAAAATAAAATAAAAATATATTGAGTGGTTGCTGTAATCGAATCTATTTTGGATCGTGCCTTGAAGTTGCTGTTTCAATTCGGTGTCAAATTCGTCTGTTGTTTCAAATCTATGCCACGAAAGGTGAGTTTATCTCACACCTGACTCACATTACTTCATAGAATTTAGATCAACTAAATGAACTGTTATGAAATGTATAGGATTGTCAGTAGAAATTGTTTGTTTAAAATATGCACTTTCATATGTGACACGATATTTATATGACATGTATGTACACTGATTATATATGACTATGATGTGATTGATGATATGTGATGATTTGTTATGTTGTATATACCCCTAGTTTAGGAAAAATCACTAAGGGTTGAAATGATACATACCCGAACGGACATTAGATTAGGGAAAAATCGTTATGGGTTGAAATGATAGACCTGAATGATTTTTACTGAATTTGGGATTGCGGGTTGAAATGATAAACCCATAGAAATTTTATAAATTGCGGGTTGAAATGATAAATACCCGTATCACTTGACCATAGGGTAGAAAACTATATACGGACACCGTTGGTCATGTTTTCGAATTAAAATGATTTGGAAAGTTTGATTGTAATAATATTAATTTAAGATCTTATATTTTATATATATATTTTAGAGGTTTATACTTAAATTTTGTAAATTCTAAATTATATGTTTTGAAATGATTTTATGAGTAAAAATGTATTTAAATGCTTATTTAAGATTTTACTTATAATTTATTTATTTTAAACCATATAATTTAATCATATATGTACTTTTAACTTTAAATTAATATATTATAGTAAATTATTCTTTCTAAACCTATTTCTGAATTAAGTTAAACCTATATATGTTTATAAAGTTATTTTCTATATAAATTTATAACTTATAAACAATATTTTCAATGCTTATTTTATATATATTTTATAAACTTTAATAATAAACTCAAAAGGTGGATAAGTTTTGATTTTGCGATTTAAATACGAGGTTTAAAGAATTAAATTTATATAACGATACTTGATTCAATGAATTTGATTTTTAATCAACTAAATGCGAATTTTGAATTGACTTAAATATCGAACTGTATAGGAAATGAACGTGAACTACGTAGTTAATTGGAATTTGAATTTATAATTGATATGAGTATATAATTTCGATTATAACTTGACTGAATATGAATTGAAATAACTTTATATATGGAATTGATTCATAAGCTGTTTGGTTTGAATTGAAGAAATTTCTTAAATCACTTTATTTCAAGATATGATTTTATTAAAATGGCCACGGTGTGAAAAATGTAAACGTTTGGTTGTTAAAGAGACCGGGATCGGATATTGTCATACTCTCTGCCAATACCGAAAACCACTTTAACAACTGTGTACGCGGTGGAGTTCCAGAATGAAGTAGGATGGTTTGGTGGCGATTACTGGATTGAAGAAAGAGAACGTTGATGGATAGCCTTGACCTTCGGGTCATAATTAAAATGACTAAAACAGGTGCTATACCGTGATTAATTGAGGTCGCACCTCCATCGGACACACTTCTTCGAACTATATCTATTACTTTGTGATTTGATTGGTGGCCACACTTGATTATGGGAGTGTTGTTCGAGGTGGGCGGTAGTTGCGGCTATGCGTTACCACCGGTCCGGGCGTGCATCGGTAGAATCCTACCGTGGGTATTCCTCGTGTGCCTTGTCATATTATCCTTATCGAGCCCCCTACGATTTTGATTTAGCGTTGTCGTATCACGGCGCATCCCTATCCGCCGACGTACTGGTGTGTTATATGCAAACTGTACGATAACGGTATAAACGGTGTAAGGGTAATAATGGTAATCCCGCTTACACTATTTTCAATAGTATATTTAAACATAGACACTATTATAATAGCGTATTATATTATATGATATTAGTTTAACGGATCCTTAGAGGATGGTGATCCCAAACATCCTTTAAGTTACTGGTGCATTTCATTGAATATTTCATTTAAGTTGATTTACTTCCATGAGGATGTTAGTCCTGATCCGAGTTGTTTTGTTTTGCATTATTGCTCGGGTCAGATTGAGTATTGCAGTGTCGAGATTTCACCTCTTGAAGCTGGAGACTATTGAAGATACCACCTCTACCTGTTGATTCTGGCTATTTCTTCTTTGTATTAGAAATTCTTGTATTTAGACCTCCACTGTATTTAATTTTGTAACTCTGATATATAAATTTTTATTTTTATTTAGTAGCTTCACGAACTACTATTGTATAATTTATTTATTCCGCTGCGAGATATTCTGTTTTCTGTGTCTGTGATTCTGTGATTTATTCTATTTACCTCAGAAGCTAATAACATTCTGTCATTTCGGACGGTTTGAGTTGGTTTAATTACCAGCTTGAAGTGGACGAAAGACGGTATGTTACAAGTAGGACGAGTGGTGTCTCGTGAGGGTTTTCAGCGGATACTACCCACAAAATCCAAATGAAGTATGCTATGATTCTAATGAAACTACATGAATGCAATGGACATATGCACAAATAAGAACGAAAAATGAAAACACGACTTATTTCAGGAAAGTGTTACAACAAATTAAGTTAATAATTTCTAATCAGTTGATTTTATTTTAGATACCTCGACTTGTCACAAATTTTCAATACAAATCAAGTTTTCAAATGTTAAATTCCAGTTTGGCCAGTTAGTTCGGTTGATAACATAGTGCAGCCATGAAATAAATTCTTAGTTTGCTTGGCACAGTTTGCAAAGTGGTATTCTAATTTTCTCATGTATGGCTAGTCAAATCAATAAGGTCAAGAAGTGTTTGGGCATCATCGCTTATTCTTTATTCTATAAAATTTTAAAATTTATGATTAAGTACATACACCTAACTAAAAAGACCAAGGTTTACCACCCATGCACTGCCTTGCGGACTAACGGAGATTAGGTAAAGAGCTTGGCGGATTGTGCAGGCCGACTTTGACTTTGTCAACAACGTGTCGGTAATCCTTAGGTGTCCAATCTTATAAAATGAGACCAAGATATTCCAACGCTGACTTTGTCAACAACGTGTCGGATAGAGCTTGGTGGGTTTGCACACCAACGCTCGATATACAAGCAATGTTGGATACCCTTGGATTACTATTATTATTGAAATTATAAGCATACAAGAGAGTGATGCGAATTCAACTTAACACAACTTAGTTTTAAAGATTTGACAAGCCAATATAAGTATTTTAAGTCCTCCACTTTTTTAAACAAAGTCTACAATATAGAATAGATTTCATGGCCATCACCTAAGAATCTCCCTATGTACCGGTTACACTATTATCCCTCAAAATTAAACTTTTCATTATATTTCTAATTCGAACTAAGTTGAGAGAGAAAAACACTATCAACTGGCTAAAAATTGTAAACTTATTTTGCTGTATCAATTGAAAATGAGTCGTATTTCAAAAAAATAAAATTTATGGTATGTTACTACAATCTAAAATGTATGATAGTCCTAATTAAATGGCTGAAAATAAAAAGAAATAAAAACAAAGAAAATTAAAAAAGAAATAAAAACAAAGAAAAATGAAAATGGATGAAATGCAGACTCCCCCCCACACTTGAACTAAATAGTGTCCACACTGTAACGTTTTCTAAATTTCAAAGATCGTACCCAAAGATGGATTAAATGTAAAATGACTTGTAAAATGAAATGCAATCTAACTATATGTAAGAATGGATCATATGTACAATGATATATGTGTTTGCGATGTATGCGATGCAAAGAGTGCCACCAACTTTCCCTCCCACACTTGGTTCTTGCCCTATGAATCCCATTTCCATTGTGTCTAGACATGTTTTCTAACAAGCAAGAGTTTTTGAAAACCATCTCATCTTTATACCTCGATTTGTAGTCCAGGAGATAAACATCTAGGGTCGTCCTAACCTGAAGTTTTTCAACCAAGCCAGCATTCCAAAGATAATTCATGTGTTCAACAAATTTATCAGTGTAATTGTTCAAAAATTTGCGATCGTATATAAATCTAGTGAAATTTGAATTCTGATTGTTGTTCAAAACTTTGTGATCACATTTCTCAGTTTCATTAATTGACAATGTATTTTCGACACTGACAATTTCAAGTTCATTTGAAATCTCAAAATTTTCAAACTTGGATTCGTGGCCTAATTCTGTTTCATCCTCATTCGGCAACTCCTCTTCATTCAATCCAAAAAATTCATGGTCATTGAAATTCTTCTCCAACTCTGAGTTTTTGAAAAATTCAACATTTTCATTTTGTTCAACTTCTAGAATTTCAAGTTTTTCACAGCCTGAAAGAGGAAGGTCAAAATCTAAGCTTAAATCTTTTTTCTGAAAAGAGTTGAAGTCCAAATCATTTGTTGAATTTTGAAAAACTTCATCAAGATGATTATTCTCAATTTCCAAAGTCGTTATTTGAAAATTTTCAATGTCAGTAGAAATTGGGTTATTTTCTGATTCAAGGCTTGTTTGAATTTGATTTTCTTGCTCACGTTGTTCTTTCAAGGATGTCAATAAACAAAGAAGATCATCGGCCTTTTTATTTAGTCTTTCTTCCCTCTCTCTAAGAATGTTAAGACGATCGTTGATTTGAGAGCTCTCGTTTTGGATTTCTTGATTTTCAAAATTGTAGTCCACATCAATTCCACAATCAATATTATTTCCAATGTGGTAGTTGTTTGAATTTTCAGAAATCTGACAATGATATTGGAAATCATTTTGATCATAGAAATTTTGTTCATAACCAAAACTGTTAAAATTTGAGAGAGAATTGCAATTTTGGTTAATTTCAAGATGTTGATATGGGCTATAATTTTGAAAATTTTGGTTTTCAACCCCATAATGATGTGGATCAAAGCCATATTGAGATTCAAAGTTATTTTCATGTGGATGTGGCCCATAATCGAAGTTATTGAAATTTAAATTGAAATCGTCGTTTCGATTATATCTATGATTTTGAAAATGTTGGTCAATTGGAAAATTTTGAAAATTGGCATCGGACTCACGAAATTTTGGAAAATCTTGCTTCATGAGTTGTATTTCATGCTCATACTCTTCCAGTGAACGTCTACTCAGGTTTTTATCCCACATTTCTCTCAAAGATTTTTTTGAATCAGACATTTGAATGCAATCAAGAGAAGACAGAAATTATTCTTAGTTCAAAATAGTATAAAGGAATGAGTTGTACTCTATTAATTAACTGACTCAATTAGAAGGGGGAAGAGGGTCTTATGGCCGTTCACGTATAGTATAAATACTAAGGGATACGACCAATGTTTTACGGGTAGTATGCAACCTCTTTTGCTAGAAGTTCAATAAATTGAACTACTATATATCCGCGATCTAATTATACGAGACAGTCAACTTTACAAAGCACCACTTTTCAATTATATTATTTTGAAATATGAAAATTTTATTGTTGAAAAACGATGAGAGCGATGATACAAGGTATGTAAATTCGTTCTTCACAAACAGATTCAGAAATTTCCGTCACAGAACAGACACAGAAATATAAATTGCAGAATTAAAATTTACATTCAAGCCGCTGCCCCTGCAGAAAATTTTTACAACAATTGTCTATATATTTTTTTCTTTTGCAGCAGAGCACCTGTAGAGTTAAAAGAAATTTTCAGTGGAGTATGGCAGTCCGTCCAGTGAATTTGGGAAGCGCTAGCGCGTTCACACTCCACTTGGTGTGCAACCGCTCCAACAATTCAACTTGCAAATCTCTGAGTCCCTTGTTCGTTTGTTTGAATCCGTTTCTTCTTTTGGCTTCTAATTTGTTTTGAGCTTTTTCCTTTTTCCTTTTTCCTTTTGTTTTTTTGTTTTTTTTTTGCAAAAAAAATAAAACAAGCAAAAAATAAAATAAAAAGATAAACTAAGTTGAAAGGAAAACAAAAACTAGGCTAAGCTAAAATAAAACAACAGGACTCAAATGAAAAAAAATAATGGATCTAAAGCTCAACTAAGATAACGATGTGGACCCCTTTAGACTAAACACAAACAAAGCAGGGATTCACAATACAAAGCAGCAAATCACAATTTCACTTTTAAGGACTTACACGTCCCTGTTTAATAGGAAAAAAATTTCGTACCAACAAAATGTCTTAGAAACAAATCACTCTCAGGTCTCAATACAGAATACAACTTAAATCAGAAGAGTTGAATCAAACGGAAACTCTCGCCCCGTTTCCTTTTTTAGTTCTATTTCTTTCTGTCTATGAAATGATACCACAATTTAGCTTCCCAAAAACAATCGAACTACAAAGATATGGCCTTGCGTTATAAAGCAAATCAACCCGGTCCCCAATATACTCACCCTAAAACACAGCAGCAAAAATAAATACTCCCCACTCCTGCTAAACAAATAACCCACGCCAGCTATTATTCCTCAGATAACACAAAAGAAAAAGAAAAAGAAAAAAAATCGAACAAACAGACTTACGCTTCCCCTTTTTTTTGTATTCGGTTCTTCAATTCGATACTGGGTTCGGAGTTTTGGTATGAGATGGTATGGGTTTGGATTGTCTGGTGGTTGAATGGCTTGTGAATGAGGGAAGCTGGTGAGATAATGATCGGTTATGGGATTGATTCAGTGAAAAGGGGGGTTTGTTGAAGGTTCTGTTCTGTGAAGTGATGACAGAAGTGGTTGGGGCAGACGATGGATGTTATGGGGGTAATGGACGGAGGATTGGGTTGTGAATGAGGGAGTGATGAATTTTAAACACTGAGTTTGGCTTGCAAAGGGGAAAAGATTGCGGCAGAAAAGAAAAGATTTAGAATTTTTTTTTTTCAGTGCTCAGGGAAAGAGATTGAAAGAGTTGGAAAGATATTGAATTGTAAGGAGGAAGGGAAATAAATAAGAAGGGAAACAAATCAAACAAAATTTTCTTTGCTTTTTTTTTTTTGTTTTTTTTTTGTTGTTTTTTTTTGAAGAAAACCGTGAAGAGAATATAGGAAGGAAAGAGATTGTAAGATTGGAAAGAAATAAAGCAAAAGTTAAAAGTTTATTTATTTATTTTATATATATATATATTTGTAAATAGAAGGAAGAAGAGACTACTCAAAAGAAAAGAAGGACTGAAAACGGGAAATAAAACCAAGAAATTTTGGCAAGAATGGAAAGAAATAAGTCAAAATAGGGAATCTTTTTTTTTTTTTTTGAATTGCAAAAGGAGAAACTAATGTACTAAAAGAAGAAATATGGTGAAAGGGAAAGAAATCGAATAGAATAATAGCAAGTTCTTTTTTTTTCTTTTGTAAGAAGGAAGAAAGAGGATATATAGAAAACAAGGAAGTGAATGAAGAAGGGAAGAAATCAGAAAAAAAAAGTAAAAAAAATGGCAATATTTTTTTTCTCTTGCTTAGTATATGACAGTACCAATGTAATTGATATGCCACATCGCTAATCGAGATTTTCTCTATATATACACGAAAAACAAAAGGAAAAATAAAATTAAAAAAAAACTAACACGAATCAGAAATTAAATAAATAATAAAATTTAATTGTTGCCTCCCCGGCAACGGAGCCAAAAACTTGATCGACGCTAGAAAAACGCGATATTTGTAATAAATTCTGCAAGCGCACAGGTGTGTAGCATACAGGTCGAACACAGAGAGGTAAATTAAAATCAAATTATTTATCTAATCTCTTGGGCGAGTTAGAAAAAATTTGGAGGTTGATTTTGAAAACAATAAAAATTGAAACTGCGATCCGATTCAGAACAAATCTAATTGAACCGACGATCAAATCACAATTATCAATTGGAAATTGAAATGCAAACAGAAATAAAATGCAGAAATTAAAATTGCAGGAAAAGAAGAACAACAAAAAGTAAATTAGGATTATCGTTGAAACTAATCAAACAACTAATCACTAATAAAAAAATGTAAAATACAATTGGTGTTCTTCCAAAACTAATTGTGAAGAAAACACCGATTGCTAAGAAAAAGAAAAAATGCAGAAAGATAAAAGAGAACTAGAAACTTTATTAATGGAGAAGAAGAGAAAATAGGATTGCTTTTTTTTTACAATGATACAATGGTCTTTATATACAGGATGTAGTCTCCTCTTTCTATGTGAATACAAGGCCCACAAAATAAATATATGAAAATATCCTTTCCAAAAATGATGGAATATTCCTTGCTTGATTGAAGAATTGTAATCAATGTCCTTCCTTGTGATGCATTGCACGGTCAGTGAGAAGATAAGGATGTGTTTAATTGAAGATGTGTAATTAAAACCTTCCCCTCTTTTCACATGGCAATTAAATATGATTAATTTGAATTGAATTCCTGAAGGGATTATGCCAAATTTCAAAAAATCCTTAAGTGCATGCATTATATACATACATAAGAATATATACATATAACACATCACTATTCCATATATTCTTCAAAGCAAAGAAGGCAGTGTGAATGTTCTTTTCTTTAGCAAAAAGTGAGCTTGACGGGGATCGAACCCAGGTCTCTCTGTCCAGATTTCCATGCCTTAACCAGTGTGTTACAGCTTCCTTTGTGATTGAAAACTTGTTGAGATGGGAAAGTAGCTTATTTCTCTTATCAAGTGGCCTTTAATAAAATGAAGGAGACTATTATTGAACCTGTGAAAACATACGAGAAAAATACCCAAAGTAACATTTATTTATTCACAAAAGATAAAATATAAGAGTATAAAATAAACACATTTCTATGTTAATCATCGGCCACATATGACCGGCCATTCATTTTGCTTAAATGTTCTGAATATATTACCTCCTTATGGTTGGTATACCAACATAACCATTCCCGGGAGATACAGAAGCAAAATAAGTAACAAATATGAATATTCTCTAGATGGAAACAATATACCCTACTTGGATGCGACCCACTTAGCCTGCTGCCTGCCCGACTTTTCTCATTTCCCAGTTGATGGGGCACGTATCTTTTAACAGATCACTCCTTCGTTTACTTTGAATGCCACATCGTCATACCCGTCAAATCACAAATTGATTCCCCCAAAATACCATGGGTATAATCTAAGAGAAACGAATTCCTCCGCCACCAACGTAAATACGTTTGGAATGATCAACTTACGCAATCTACCTGATATACTCTATCAGACTTTCGTCAATTCAAGTTGTCCTAGGACTGGAAAATACGAAGGAGTTATGCTGTAAATCCATCTTAGGCAATTTCTACCTAGTATTTACTGAACAACCCTTACATAACTCCGTCTTTAGTTTCCTTCATCATGTTTGATTCGCAACGCTAATGCCATACAGAGTGGTATTCAAATAATATATCTGATCCCGGTCTCTCCGTATTGATAACGGATATGGTCAAAATCTTCGATAGTCGGTGATTGAACTATCAAAGGAAAACATGTGTGCAAATAACGATATTATTTCCAGATGGAAATTCTATCGATCAATCATCAATCAACATTTATTCATTTCCCCATTTCTCGTTTCCATATATTCATCAAATCCTTATTTTCTAATTTTAGAAAACATATGTTATTACTTTGGAAAACGTTTCCATTTCTGATTCACACATCAATATCTTCCCACCTCTATCAGTATCTAACTGTAAACTAGTAAGAGAACAACCCCCTACGTATTAACCCCGAAGGCCGAAACCAACATCTGATTAATACCCAGAAAGTCATTAAATTCAACTAATTTCTAGTCTGTTCTAATTTCAGTAATTCCATTTAAATTCCTAATTCAAACCCCAAATTTCTTTATAATATATGATTTGCAAAATATTTACTTTAAATCAATACCACGTTACACCCGTGTGCGAAGCATAGTTCTAAACCTTCCTAATGAAAATTTTTCTTTTTATAAAACTCTACCAAATATTTCCTTTTCAATATCCTATTTATTTCATATAAATACTCCCTTTTTCAATATCCTATATATGAAGTATTTATTTCATATAAATGTTTCCCTTTTGAATATCATATTTATGAACTATTTATTTCATTTTATATAATTCTATTTATTCCATAAACAAATATTTCCTTTATAATTCCATTTATTTTCTAAATAAATATTTCCTTTTATATTTGTTTTACAAATATTTCCTTTTCCATTCAATATCCACTTTGAAATTCCTTTTTATAAAATCATTTGATTTTATATAAATATATTTTATTTTCAACATACACATTGAAAATTCCCATTTTAATTCTAGTATTATATATGGTATTTAAAAATACCAAATAACGATGATCGATATCATTCAAACACACATAATCAGCAATAGAATTTATATCACATCATATATTACAATATATGAAAAACAGTAAAATAAATATTGAGAAATCCAATTGGACTCCTCCGACCTGTTTCCCTACATCCACAGATGTTAAACAATATAATTAACATCGATTTCATTTCAATATGAAATATACTGATAAACAAAATCAATGTTTGATTAACAATTTATATATATCGTTGTCTGAAATTTTAACCAATCATTCAGCAATTCAATCCAACAATCAACACACAGCAATCAATTATCATTTATCATTACTAGATTATATTTTATAAAAAATATAAATTGATCAGAGTTAGTGAGATTTACTAACATTGGACGATCATCGTTAAATAACGATAATTGTCGGTTGATTCAGACGATAATTTATTTTGCTATAAATTGTAACGAGCTCCAATTCACTCCCAGTCAGTTCCATTGTGTTGCTCTCGTCCGTACGATCTCGATGGATCTAATTTCGTGAAATTCTGATAACGTATGTTCAAGTTATAACGATTACAAGTTAATGTACATTTAAATAAATAAAAACTTGGATTTTAAATTATAAACGGGCCTTATCTTGTTTCTCTCAGCCCATACCTGTCCCCTTAAAACCCAACCTGCTCAAGAGCTTCTTCCCCAGTCCAAGAAACTGCTCCACTCCTCCTTCAGCAGATACACGCACCTTCATGAC
This sequence comes from Allium sativum, assembly GCA_030737875.1. NCBI lineage: Eukaryota > Viridiplantae > Streptophyta > Magnoliopsida > Asparagales > Amaryllidaceae > Allium > Allium sativum. Next base: position 1,027,587,840 of record CM060924.1, read on the forward strand.
TCCATGGATTCACCAAAGAATACCACCATTGAATTCTCCTAAACTAACTTCATCAACCTCACACCTCAAACTCGAACTCGCCATTCACAAATACACCACGACCTGGAGCTTTCAAAGCATGCTACAGGGAAGAACGCGACCACAATTTGCATGGAAATCTCCAGAAATTCGCACGCAAGTGCGGCTTTACCTCCAAAAATGAATCCCATTTCGTGAATAAGTACTTCACTTCCCCAAGAAGTCTAACCCTAGGTTCACGGTTCTATTTTCCAACTAACAGAAAAACCTTCGAAAACTGAAAAATTAATATAGCATTGAAGAGGAACACTTCATGAATTCAAATATGTGTCTATCGTGATTTATAGATTTATCTTTGATTTTATTTGGATTTTAAAAGATGGGGATTGCTCACATTGAAAGAAGAAAGTGTGGAGGCGTTGTGCTGACCGTAGAATGAAAGAGATTAGGGTTAGAAGGTGGAGTTATATTTATAGGCAATTTTTTATATATTTTATTGATTGTTATATTCATTTATAACCAATCGCTATGTGTATTTCCTGTTTAAAAATTACTATGATCACACACGATATCAAAAAATCATGAAAATAGATATACACCTTCAGTTCGACATTATGGACCCAACGAAACTGGTTTCGTCGAGATCCGATTCCATTTGCTCACACAGTGTAATTTTAACGGTCAAATTATCGATTGTTTTTAACATTAAAAATTCATACGACCACACACTGACTCCAAAAATCACGAAAATTAAATTCTAACAATAATTTAATATTCTGGATCCAACATAACTAGTTTCATTGAAAACGGAGCTCGTTTGCAAAAGTGCCTATTTTTAAAGCTAAATATATTTAAAAATAATTAAATTAAATATTTACAAATAAATATTATCTTATATATTCACATACGATATTATACAGCACTAAAATCAGAATTTATAACTCGGTATTTCAAAATCTGAGATAATCGATATTCAATTTGTATTAAAAACCCTTTTATAATATAAATAAATCGTTATAAACTATAAAGGAATTCTATAGCGACTTTTCGAAAATTCGTTATAATATAAATAAATCGTTATAAACTATAAATAAATCCCGATTTTTCTCTTGCACTAGAAAATTATACTTTACTAGCTCTGAACGTTTTTTGTTTCCCAGAAATCCAACTTAAAACGAATTCTATATATTCATTTAAAATTCGAATCGCCAAATTACGAACTGCAGCGCCATTTCGGGCCCGATTATAATTATAATATAATTATACGTTCAAACTTCGTTTAAATAATATATTTGTTAATATAATTCAAATATATACTGAAATATATATATATATTATAATTTGACCATTCACATTATTTTGACAATTCACTATTTTCGACTATTTCAGAATTTAATATATTATTCGATTATTAATATTAATTAAATATTCATTATTATTTAGTTAAATAACCATTTAGATCCCTAAATCACTATTTAAAAAATTAAAAAAATTAATTATTACATCGTAAAAATATGGGGCATTACATTCTTCCCCCCTTAAAATAATTTTGTCCTCGACATTTCTAAGGTAGAAAACAAACCCTATTGACCGGTTAAAATTATTTGTTCACTTCTTGACTCTGGTTTCACTAAACCAATTTATTTTATTTAAATTATTAATTCATTTGTATTGGTCAATTTCCTAACACCCGAAATTTTCGAAAAATTTCATCAGCACCTCCTTTGTATTGGTCAATAGTTCAAACTCCAACTCGCCTCTATAGGCCTTCTCCAACCCAATAGAAAATCAAACAGCCAAGTGGCTTGCCAATTCGACTCATCAATCTCATACCCGATAGAAATACAAACTTGTACCTTTTTTCGGATTATATAATTATATCGTTTCCATCTGCAACCAATTCAGCATATACCCATATCATCCTAATCAAACTCAAATCACTTTTATCTCTAACACAACCATTCGTTTATCCAAGCCAAATTCCATTATCAATCTTAAGTACCATTCTTGATTTTTAATTTAGTTTCACAAATTTCCATCTAATTTGTTTTAATTCAAACAATCCGTTTCTGGGAGTTTTTATACAGCTTTGCCTTTCAAATATCAAATATTCATTTCGGAATATCAAAACAACTCTTTTTCCAAAAATAATTCAAAAATAATCTCTTTGGTAGTAATCCGTCACTTAGCAATTCGAAAATGAACACCGATGATGCAGCTATCATCATCGGAATCCATTTTCCAGCAATCGAAGTGAGTTCAATACTATATCACTTTCAAAATCCATATTTAAATACTTCTATTTTGAAATCTATGTTCAAAACACCATTCACAAGGCTTGGAAAACATTTTCAACTCTCCCATGATTTTAAAACTTCCAAATACTTAACCCAAATTCATTTGCAAACACCATCCCAGGTTTTAATTCCAATTCTGATTTAATTTGTGATTTAATCTATTTGATTCATATATTACACTTATATGAATTCTGATTGGTTTTTCTATAACTATTCCAATTATAATCTTATCGAGTATAACAACAACCAATATATACAATATACTATAATATATCAAATATTTATACTTTGTTTATATCAAATATAATTTGGATAAAATTGTTTCATTTACCCTCTTTTAAAAACACACTGTGTCGGTTCATTATATTCAAGTGTTTAGAAACTCTACCGATACAGTGGATCAAACTGATCGACCCGAATTCATAAACAACTCAACCAATAAATATCCATAATAAAAAATAATTTTTTATCAAATAAAAAATATGCGCTCATATATACACTCAACACAATCTAGGGTATTACTAACCCCATTTCTACTGAGTCACGCAACAGAGCGAAGGTAATTACTTAACCTTTAGCTCTGATACCACTGTAACGACCCGGATTTTCGCGATACTGAGTAATCGACATAAAATCAATGTCGACTATTCAAGCATCGAACATACCAGATAGTCCATGAAATAAATTAGAAGGCGAGAATAGATAAGATAGAAACTTAGAATAGAAGAAGAAGAACATACAACATCAGAGTAAACACGAATATCACAGCGGAATGAATAAATATATTTCATAACATAACTTTGAAATAAAACAGTATTTGTATACAATATCATTATTAGAGTATAACACTTACAAAACAGCGGAAATAACAATAGCTATATAATCCTGAAGCCTTCTGCTCCACCTCTTCAAGTACAGTAAATCCCGACTACTTGAATGCCCTTACAAAATTGGGCACCCAAGAGTTTAAGGAAACAAAACAAAATAAACTCTGGGTCAGTCATGTGACTAGTGTGAGTAAATTCAAATCACTTGTTTAACTTTTCAAAAATCCATTTGAAATAAAGGATAATCGTAAGACCGATCCATACATAAACACGGATTGTTTTTACCTTATGATAACCCAAAATATTTTTCTAAAACAATACTTATCTGATATTATAATATTGTCTAGACCAAGTAAATAGAAATCTAGTAGAACGCTTTCATCTCACGTTCTACATATATAATATACAATCAAAACCGCGGGCTCTTATTGGGTAATGGATTTCCAACTCTGACAAGGTATGGAACCACCTTCCGATCAGTGTACTCTAGAAGCGATACACCGGTGTTCAACAAGAACATCTTGTAACTCGGCCACACATGACCGGCCATTCATTTTGCTTGAATGTTCTGAATATATTATCACCTTATGGATGGTATACCAACAAAACCATTCCTGGAGATACAGAAGCGAAAGAAGCAACAAATATGAATATTCTCTAGATGGTGATAATATAATCTACTTCGGTGCGACCCACATAGTCATGTTGCCTGCCCGATTTATGTCATTTTCCAATTGATGAGGCTTGAGGACATAACATATCTTTTAACAGATCACTCCTTCATTTACTTCGAATGCCACATCGACATAACCGTCAAATCACAAATTGATTCCCCCAAAAATGCCACGGGTATAAGCTAAGAGAAATGAATTCCTCTACCACCAACGTAAATACGTTTGAATGATCAACTTACGCGATCTACCAAATATACTCTATCAGACATTCGTCCATTCAAGTTGTCCTAGGACTGGATAATCCGAAGGAATTATTCTGTAAATCCATCTTACGCAATTTCTACCTAGAATTTACTGAACAGCCCTTGCATAACTCTGTCCTCAATTGTCTTCATCATATTTGATTCGCAACGCTAATGACATACGGAGTGGTTTTCAGATAATATATCTGATCCTGTTCTCTCCGTATTGACAATGGAAATGGTCAAAATCCTCGATAGTCGGTGATTTAACTATCAAAGGAAAATATGTGTGCAAACAATGGTATTATTTCTAAATGGAAATTCTATCAATCAATCATCAATCAACATTTATTCACTTCCGCATTTTTCGTTTCCATGTATTCATCAAATCTTTGTTTTCTAATTTTAGAAAATATACGTTATTGACTTTGGAAAACGTTTCCATTTCTAATTCACGTATCAATATCTTCCCACCTCTATCAGTCTCTAACTGTAACTAGTAAGAGAACAACCCCCTACGTATTACCCCAAAGGCTGAAACCAACATTAGATCGATACCCAGAAAGTCATTCAATTCAAGTAATTTCCAATCAGTTATAATTTCAGTAATTCCATTTAAATTCCTAATTCAAATCCCAAATTCTTTATAATATTTTATATGCAAAATATTTACTTTAAATCAATATCAAGTTACATCTTCCTAATGAAAATTTCACTTTTTGTAAAACTCTATTCATTTTCCTAATATTTCCTTTTCAATATCCTATTTATTTCATATAAATATTCCCCTTTTCAATATCCTATATATGAACTGTTTATTTCATATAAATGTTTCCCTTTTCAATATCATATTTATGAACTATTTATGTAACGACCCGGAAAATCTGAACCAATTTAAAAATTTTAAATTGGCTAAAATAGTGGATATTAAATATTTAAAATAAATATTTTAAATAATAAAGATGAAAACTGAGTTTGAATCAACAATTGAAAATGAATATAATTAATTCTAATTATAAACAAGTACTGAAATGGCGTGGTAGTTTCAAAATTTGAATTCAAACTTTGACTGACTGTACCGGGTGCAAAACAAAACAGATTTGAGTGAAACCAAAAATATTTAAATTTGTTAGTGAATACCTTTCTAACGAATCTGAAAAATCGAAGTTTCATAGTGGGAAGCAAAAGTTATGGCTAAATGAATTTTCAGAAAGGTCGCTATGGAATTTATATACCCCGTGAAAATGGCCATTTTGCAAACGACCTCGGAATTCGACGAAACCACTTTTGTTGGATCCGGGATGTGAAGTTATTGCTAAGTTTCAAATTTCATAATTTTTGAATTTAATACGTGAGCGTGGCAAAGGAAAATGTGTTTTGGTCAAATATAGTTAAATTGGATCGACCAGAAATGGGCCATTTTTCAAACAGTCTCATAATTCGATGAAACTAGTTTTGTTGGGACCGTATCGTCAAAACATAGCTAGATTTATTTTTCGGGAATTTTTCGAATCAGTTTGTGGCCCCGGCAAATTGAAATGTACGTTCAAATCGAATATTGAATGTTTTATATTTTAATCTGAATAAAAACTAACTGAAACAGTCGAATGGGCCTTCGAAACATAGCCCATTGTGTTCGGAATGGGGGTAAAACGCTAGGGATGATAGTCGTTGGGTTTGGATTGGTGTTCGTGTGTGGCAAGCGGTATTTTCGGATTTTAAAATTTATAAAATTAAAAAAAATTATCATTGGCCACATCATTCCTCTCTCCCCGTATTCTCTCTCTCCCCATCGCGATTAATGGTGGCTGACCTTCGAAAATTCCCTCCTCCTTTTCTCTTCCATCTCTCAACGAAACCTACCCCTCCTTTGGAGTTTTTTTAGAGCGTCGAGAGGGCTTCAAATCAAGACAAGAACAAGATTTTTTCGTTGTGTATTTCTCAAGATTGAAGCCTCAAAACTTTCGTCGTTCAGACCGCTTCCGCGAGCTCCCCTGACCACCGAGCTGGTCCACACCCCCTGCCCGGAAAAGCCTCTCCTAGCCCTTCGACACTGCGAAGGCCGATCGTCATATAGCTACACGGATTTCGCGAAACTCGAAAACCTATTTTCGAACCAAACTGTGAAGGTACGACTATGATAATTTTAAACTGATTTTAACATTTAAAAGTGTTGCAAACTTGTAAAAATCATATCTTTTTCGTTCCTTGTCGAAATCCAGTGAAACAAGAGACAGTGGACTCGTGTGGACGTCTTCTACATTCTAGAAGAGACCGCATATTTTTCTGAGCCTTTTGCTATTTTTGGTGGAGTGGAACCCAATGTGAGATTTCTATTTTATAAACGATATGGAAAATGACGATGTATAAATAATATAGTCGATGTATGAGTTATATAAGAGTTGTACACCTCTTGTATAAGTGATCGTCGCTAATCTATGAATTAGAAAAGCGCGACATTTGTAATAAATTCTGCAAGCATACAGGTGTGTAGCATACAGGTCGAACACAGGGAGGTGAATTAAATCAAATTATTTATCTAACCTCTTGGGCGAGTTAGACGAAGCTGGAGGTTGATTTTGCAAAACAAAACAAAATTAAAACTGTAATTTGATTCAGAACAGATCTAACTGAACCGACGATCAAATCACAATTTCAATGGAAAAGCAATGAAACTATGAATTAGATTTGAATCTAATCAAATCCAATTTGACCTAAGAAAATAATAAAAAGAAGAAATTTAAATTGCAGAAATTGAAATAACAAACAAGAATTAAAATTAGGATTTCCGCTGAATCTAATCAGACGGTAAATCACTAATGCAAATAAGTGCAAAATACAAATAATGTTCTACCGAATCTAATCGTGTAGACAACACTAGTTGCTAAGAAAACAAAAAAATGCAGAAAATAAAAGAGAAAGAAGAACTTTTATTAGAACAATGGAATAAGAGATGAGATGGTCGCTACAATGCCATTACAAGGGTATATATAGGGTAGATAGCCAAACCCTAACCCTAACCCTAATGATAACTGGGCCTGGTCATTACATCACTAATTAGTTTACAATGAGAAACATAAACGGGCCTTAGATAAATAAAGCAAATCTGGGCCTTTTCTCTTTTCCTCTTGTTTCCTTGACACTTCTTCATTGATTTGTGATGTGCAAAGCCTTGTTATCAATCCTTTTCTTGTCCAACAGCAACTAGATGTGATATCTTCATCTACAATTCTTCAAAATGCAAATACACGGCAAATTGAACTCTATTTCTCTACATTTCTGGTTGCATGCGGGCTGGGTTGGAATATCTGTAAAAGTAACAAAACAATACCCAAGTAATATTTATTTATATATAAAAGATAAGAAATAAGAGCATAAAATAAACATATTTCTATGTCAATCAAATACCCCCACACTTATCTTTTACTCGTCCTCGAGTAAAACAAAAACAAAAATGAAAAACTAATTAGGTAGGTCACACTTTCGTAGGAAACACGATTGCATTGAGTGTATGCAACAAGCCGTTAAACCTCTAGGTGTCCCTAGTAGGACGAGT